>JAUNZM010000037.1:0-1200000 GCA_033459285.1 Clamator glandarius
GAAAACAAATTTGAGCAGCTGACGGACGGGGCACTTGGAGAACAAGAAGAAGCCTTAGGAGCAAATAAACCTGACCCAGGGATCATGTTTGAGCTCTTGGCCACAAGATCTCAAGAGCTTGGCAGAATGAAAACATAGTTTGGACATTTATGCGGCTAACGAGAATGCCCAATGTCCTGGAAATGAGTCAAGAGGTTGGAAAGATGCTAATCCCCTCTCTTGCAAGCCAGATGAACTCTGAGACTTGAATTTATCTTAAGTGATCTCTTTGCACCGATTTATTCCCCATTTCAGGCTGAAATGAGGGCCACCTAACCTGGAGAAAAAGGTTTCCAGAAGACACAGTGCTTTTCTTCCTCTGTGCTCTTGAGGGGAAAGCCAAACTCTTGTTTTCAGCAGCTCGATCTAGTTGGGAAATGCCATCTTTTTTGTGCTTGGGGGGAAAATCAGGCTAAAATAATAATAATAAAAAAGTCTGTCATTTTTATGTGGTTTTGAGTGCACAAACATGAGGAACAGTCCTTGCAGAGAAAGATACTTTGTCATTTAGGAATGAAGGCAAGGTTTACGTGCATAAACCCCAGCGATTTCGCTTCTTGTTCTGCCACTAAACCTGAAAGTCTCTTTCCACCGAGGGTAGAAGAGAGATGAAGAAGAACACAAACACATCAGTGGGAAAGGATGAGCCCCATGGCTCTGACGGGGCCGTGGGCACACGAGTGATGGGACCGCGGAGGAGAATTTTCCCAGGGCCCCTTCCCTGTGCCTCCGCGGAGACCGAGGTTTAAGCCTGTCACCTGCTTCCTTGCCAGGGAGCAGGACTGTTAACTTCTGCTGACACGGGCGCGGAGCAGCCCCTCCCCGTGCTTGATAACTCATGGCAGCAACACTTGCACAAATCTTTAATTGTTTAGTTTAAAGAATTGTGTTTTGACCGCAAGGGGATTTTGGCTGGAGCTCAAGAACTGATAATGATATTTTGCTGCCAAGTTGTCTTCTTGGCTCTCCCTGTGTTAATGTTCGGTTACGAGGAGCTGCAATTAACTGCAGCGGCTCGCACCCAGCGAGAGAAGTGAGAGCGGGAGACAGATCGTGTCTGGTTGTGAGAGGAAGAGGGGAAGGAAGGGAGGGAGGAAGGAAGAGAGGAAGAGAGGAAAGAAGGAAGGAAGGAAAGGGAAAGGGAAAGGGAAAGGGAAAGGGAAAGGGAAAGGGAAAGGGAAAGGGAAAGGGAAAAGGGAAAGGGGAAGGAAAAGGAAAAGGAAAAGGAAAAGGAAAAGGAAAAGGAAAAGGAAAAGGAAAAGGAAAAGGGAAAGGGAAAGGAAAAGGAAAAGGAAAAGGAAAAGGAAAAGGAAAAGGAAAAGGAAAAGGAAAAGGAAAAGGAAAGGAAGGGGAAGGGAAAGGGAAGAGGAAGGGAGAAGGAGAGGGAGAGGGAAAAGGGAAAAAAGGGAAAAGGGAAAGGGAAAGGGGAAGAAGGGAAAGGGGAAATGGGAAAAAGGGAAATGGGAAAAAGGGAAGGGAAAGGGAAAGGGAAAGGGAAAGGGAAAGGGAAAGGGAAAGGGAAAGGGAAAAGGGAAAGGGAAAAGGGGAAAGGGAAGGGAAAGGGAAAAGGGAAAAGGAAAAGGGAAAGGGAAAGGGAAAGGGAAAGGGAAAGGGAAAAGGGAAAGGGAAAAGGGAAAGGGAAAGGGAAAAGGGAAAAGGAAAGGGGAAAAGGGAAAAGGGAAAGGGGAAAGGGAAAGGGAAAGGGAAAGGGAAAGGGAAAGGGAAAGGGAAAGGGAAAGGGAAAGGGAAAGGGAAAGGGAAAGGGAAAGGGAAAGGGAAAGGGAAAGGGAAAGGGAAAAGGGAAAGGGAAAAGGGAAAGGGAAAGGGAAAGGGAAAGGGAAAAGGGAAAAGGAAAAGGGAAAGGGAAAGGGAAAGGGAAAGGGAAAGGGAAAGGGAAAAGGGAAAAGGGAAAGGGAAAAGGGAAAGGTTTGAACCCCACCCTGGGGCCCAAAGGCTGTGGCAGTGCTTTGGACCAGCTGCCTCCTCTGAGAGGACGCGTTTTGGCTTGTTTGGGGGCTTTGGGAGATCCAACTGGGGCATCTCTGGCCCGAGCCGAGGCTGCGCCCTGGACAGCTTGGGGAGAGGGTCAGATCCTGCCCTGCCGGCTCACATTACACGAAGCTGAAGACAGGAAGATTTAAGACTGGAGATGCCACACAGTACAGTGTGTTGTTTGTCTGCCTTTGAAATAGGAGTTAGCGGGAGCAGGAGGGAGGGAGGCACCAGCCTGTTCCCTGCCTCACAGTTCCTTTCTGGCATCAAGGGGAATTGCATTGACTCTCTTTGCCTCTGTTGCTTCAGGTGCAGCTATGTTTTCTTACATGTTAATTTTTTCCTGTTTTATTATCCTGTCCCTCCACTGCTACCAGAAACCCTCCACTGGTTCTGGGAGCGTTTCCTTCAGCCAGCAGCTGGGATGCATTTGGCCACTGAGAGCCCCACCACCGCTGCCAGGGTGCTGGGTGCATCTTGGGGTGCAAAGATAGGTGCCTCCTGCTTCCACCAGCCCCGAGAGGGACCCAGGCAAAGAAAATCCCTTCCCAGCGGTGCTCAGGGTTGGCTCTGACCCCAGGAGCACCGGTGTGAGTAGGGATTTCCCCTGAAACCCATGCATTTGTCTGACATGAGAACATCTCTTGGTGAGATGCCCGCTGCCCCAGCTGCTACAAACCGCAAGCAGGATGGTGCCACCTCGAGAGGCCCCTGCCACCCTCAGGTGTTTGTCATGTCAGCTGCTTTGCCTTGCCAAAACGGGTTGGAAAAGGAGCCGTGCTTGGGAAGAATGAGTCAAGAGCGAGTCCACTCATGTTGTCCCTGCATCCAGCCAGCTCATCGGAGATGTCGCCATCCCCTAGACATCACCCCTCTCATGGTCCCTTGGGAGCTCTGCGTTTCCTTTGGGAAGAAAAATAACTCTCCCTAGCCACTGACTACACAAGAAGCATAAGCAGATTAAGGCTGAGTGCGGAGAATATCCCCCAGCAGGAACCTCTGAGCAATTCGTTCCTTCGCCGGGAAGCAGGAGCCCTTTCCCTGCCCTGACCTATTCCTGGCCCAGGTCACAAATCCTCTGGGGTAGAGTCTTTCTGCTCCAACATGGCTGTGCAGCACTTGGCTCCGCGCTGGGCTGGGAGGAGCGGGGTTGGTGCAGGAAAACGCTCCAGCGTGCAAAGGAAAAAGAGGTGGTTGCGGTGCCATACCCAGCTCCAGGTCTGTAGCCCAGGGAAGGACAGAGCTGGGATCCCTACCTGCTCCCAGGCAAGGATCCAGCTGCAGGCGGAGCAGGAGGCATGAGAAAAATCTTCCATTTACATTTTAATTTCAATAAACTTGTTTTATTTTGTGTTTTATTGCAGTGCTGGTGCAATAAAATCATCCATTAGCCCCAGGGAAGCTCTCTTTGCATTAGGAGGTTTCTCAATCAGAGTTGGGGCAGGACAGCCACGTGGCCTCCTGGTTTATCACCAAACCTGCTTAGTGCTCCACAAAAGAGAGGGCGCCGTGATGCAAACCCAATGCGTAAGCCTTGAAATGCAACTTAGACTCCTTTAGTCAAACAAACCACAAGGATAAACCTCCTGCAGGTAAGCACTGGGTGTTGCCTCCTTAGTTCAGCTCCGGACCCTCCTTTCAGCATTTCAAACCATGAGTCAGATCAAGCCCAAACCCAGAGACCGACTTTAAAAAGCATGTAGGTTTTTTTTAAAAAAAAAAGTAGAAAGTATTTATTCTGTGCGGTTTTTCTTATTTTACTTTTCTCCCTTTTAAAATGCAAAACTTCTGGGTGTGCTTTTTCAAGCTTTCCTCTTTATTTTAATGGAAGATGCTCTCCTTCCGAGTCAATAAAGACACCCAGGGCACAGATTACCACTTGGCCCTCTGCTCGTCTGCTGGGTTAATTTCAGCTAAATTATAAGCAGAGAATGATTGATTATTGTGATGATTAAGAATTTATCCTCATATAATACCTTTCATCTGCAGAGGCACGCTAGATATTACAGCAATAGGTACAGGGAAAAGTCAGGGGTTGATTCCAATTGCAACCTAGCGGGAAAGAGAACGAATATCCTGATTCTGCTTCAGAGAGGGCGAAGACAGGGACAGAGGACAAAGTGGTGGAAGAAGCAGGGATTTACTTGGAGTCAATGTCAAGGCAGCAATGAAACAGGTACCATAGTCCTGACCAGGTATTTTATTGATGGGAAGGTGTATAAAACGTCGGCTCGATCCTGCTCAGAGCTAAATGCAGTGATCCCCCTACATTGCTCTTGCACACTTGTCAGATTGCACAACCACACACGCACAGTCCACCCTTGCAGCCCCCACAAACATGAACGTGCTGGTCAACTCAGCAATGAATCACGATGGTTTCTTCTTCAGGCTTGGTGCTACAGGAGAAATGACTGTTGGTTTGGGTCTGAAATGGATGGGAGGTGCTGGGTACCGTGACGCAGGTCTTAGATGGTCAGGTCAGTCTTCATTCAAACCTCCTGAACCTGTCAGTCCAGGCTCTGAGTCTGCGTGGACGTCTCTCTCTTATTTATCTATCCTGCTTTGTATGTCCAACAGGCCTATTTGCTGGCACCAGCTCAGCCACAAATGTGGGGCGGGAATCTCATCACAGGCAGGTGAAAAAGGAAGTTTTGCTGGGCAGCTCAGCAGAGTTAAGGCTCTCCTGGGGAGTCCACCAGCAAGGACCAGCTGATGGTCCTCACTGGAGGGAGATCCCTGGTGGTCCCTGTTGTGGAAGAAGCTCACGTGTGGACAGCACTGATAGAGCCTGGTCATGCCCTCAACATTTAACAAGGCCAGATGCCGGGTCCTGCACTTGGGGCACAACAACCCTGAGCAGCTACAGACTAGGAGGAGCCTGGCTGGAAAGCTGCCTGGAGGAGAAGGACCTGGGGGTGCTGGTTGACAGCGACTGACCATGAGCCAGCAGTGGCCCAGGTGGCCACGAAGGCCAGTGGCATCTTGGCTTGGATCAGAAACGGTGTGGCCAGCAGGTCCAGGGAGGTTCTTCTCCCTCTGGACTCGGCCCTGGTGAGACCAAACCTCGAATCCTGTGTTCAGTTCTGGGCCCCTCACCACAAGAAGGATGTTGAGGCTCTGGAGCGAGTCCAGAGAAGAGCAACAAAGCTGGTGAAGGGGCTGGAGAACAGGCCTGATGAGGAGCGGCTGAGAGAGCTGGGGGTGCTTAGTCTGGAGAAGAGGAGGCTGAGGGGAGACCTCATTGCTCTCTCCAACTACCTGAAAGGAGGTTGTGGAGAGGAGGGAGCTGGGCTCTTCTCCCAAGGGACAGGGGACACAACGAGAGGGAATGGCCTCAAGCTCCACCAGGGATGTTCAGACTGGACATCAGGAAAAATTTTTTTTAATGGAAAGGGTCATTGGTCCCTGGCAGAGGCTGCCCAGGGAAGGGGTTGAGTCACCGTCCCTGGAGGGGCTTAAGGGACGGGTGGACGAGGTGCTGAGGGACATGGGTTAGTGACTAATGGGAATGGTTGGACTCGATGATCCAGTGGGTCTTTTCCAACCTGGTGATTCTATGATTCTATGATTTCAATTCCTCCCCAGTATCTCTGCTGCCCACCCGGGGTCTGGCAGAGTTTTCCGGGTTGCAGCCAGCCTTTTGGGGGATCTCCCACCTTCCCCCCCATTCCTTCCCTTCCCACTGGTGATGGATTTATTTCTTTAGTGGAAAAGACAGTTGGGCTTTCACAAGCGCATCTGATAGCGGCGCAGCAGGACAGGAAGATCCCACCCGCGGGGCCACGATGCTCCTCGAAGCCCCCTAAGCTGCCCCTCGCTTCATCCTGGCCCATCGCCACCCCTTTCCCGGCCTCAGACAGTCCTCAAACAACAACTGTCTGCCTGCCCAGCTAATCCCTCACAGGTGACCTCAAGACAGCCGACGCCTCTCACTAAACTCTCACATTCCTCCGCGCCGCTTTAACCCCTCCGACACCGCATCCCAACCCCCAGAGTTGGAGGCTGCGTTGGGATCCCAACTGGGGGGATCCTTCCCTACACACTCGCCTTCCCCGTGGGGCTGGGAGCCGCCCGATGCTGCCTGGATCATCCCCTTTCCAGAGCTCCCGGTCAGAGGTTAAAAGCCTAATGTATTATTATAAAGCCAAAAAGAAAAAGCCTCGCATTCTCCCCTATAAATCTTCCTAACAACCTCGGCACATGTGGGAGCCAGACCGTGCCCCAGCCTCTCCCCTCGGCTTCGCTCCCGTACCCGCTGCGCTGCATTTCATCGCCGCAGCGAGGGGCAGCCCTGCAACGGCATCTGCAGCCGGGAGCGAGGGACGGTTCCGTGGGCACAGTGGGTAGGAACAGCAGGCAGGGTTCTATCCTGCCCCATCCTAGTCCTGCTTCCACTGTCCCTGGCTTCCCCTGGCAGCTGCTCCTTGCCTGTGGCTCTGGAAGAAGGAAGGATGCTTTTGCATCTTTGGCCAGCAATGATCATAGAATCATGGAATCACCAGGTTGGAAAAGACCCATAGGACCATCGAGTCCAACCATTCCCATCAATTACTAAACCGTGTCCCTCTGCGCCTCGTCCACCCATCCCTTAAAACTCTCCAGGGAAGGTGACTCAACCCCTGGGCAGCCTCTGCCAGTGACCAATGACCCTTGCCGTGGAATTTTTTTTCCTAATGTCCAGCCTGAACCTCCCCTGGTGGAGCTTGAGGCCGTTCCCTCTCGTCCTGTCCCCTGTCCCTTAGGAGAAGAGCCCAGCTCCCTCCTCTCCACAACCTCCTTTCAGGTAGCTGGAGAGAGCAGTGATGTCCTCAGCAGGATGTCCCAGGATAAGCAGGTCCTCCAGCACAGCTTTCTGATGTCCCAGCCACAGGGCAAGGGGACTGTGGGAATTTCAAGGCTGGGGATGACAGGGTCATTCACAAGACGGAATGGAAGCAGGACTTGGTGGCACCATGTGGCGCTGCAGCCCTGCTCAGTTGCCTGGATAGAGCTCTCCTGGCCCACAGCAACCCCAGAGCATCCCTCTGCTCTATCTGGGGGGACAGCAGCTCTGCCATCTCTCCTCCCTATCACTCTGTTTCATTTTTTTTTTCCTCTTTAACTCAAGCAAGACCTTAGGAACCAAATTACTTCTAGTGTAAATAACCTGGCTTCAGCAGGTCCGTGCCGGTAACGCTGGACCACCAGCTGTTTGATCAATGGTGAGAGTTTAATACCTGTGTGGAGATTTGCTACAGCATGACAACAGCTGTGGGGAACAAAGGCTCGGCTTTTCTCTTCCTCTCCTCTTCTTTTTTTTTTTTTTTTTTTTCCTAATATATACATATATTTTTTAGGAGCGGTGCCAAAGTTTCCAGAGATCAAAGTAAACGCAGTGTCCAGAGATGATGGAGACAATAAAATGAGAGAAAGAAAGAGAAAGCAAGGAAGAGAAGCAGGCTGAGAGGGGAAGGCTGAGAGAAGAGGCTGTGCCGTGCCCTCTGCTGGCTGCGTTGGGGCCTGGGGTACCCCGTACCCCATCCCGTCTCCAGCAGGATACCCTGCAAGACCCCCTGACACAACCTCAGGAGGATGAGGGGTTTCCCTTCTCATCCTGACCTGTCCTGCACCTACCCAAGGAGGTGATGGCGAGGGGACGTGACTCCCGCTTGTGCCTCCCAGCACAATGTGCACAGATAAGGGAGAAGGAACGAAGATAGGACCCCAAAACCAGGGCCCCAGGCTCTCCCCATGGACGCCAGCCTGGGGAGATGTGTCAGGGCAGAGAGCGCAGTGGGAACAGGGTGAGGGGAGGCTTTCAAAGCCAGACAAGGTTGACCTCACCAGCAGGGAGGACGAGGAGCCTGGACAGGTTTGCCTGGCAGCTGGGGACAGTTGCTGCTGTCACATTTGTACCCAAAGACCCGTTGCTTTCCTCCAGAGCAGAGTAACATTTTTCCCCCTTCGTGGACACCTTTCTCGGGTGGGGATCAGAGATGCCCCAAAAGTCAGCCCCGAAGCCCAGAGACCCCAGGAAGGATCCGCAAACAGAACACGTGGCCCATCCCTGACAAACATCTCCGTTGGTTTCAATTAGCTGGGGTTTGTTTTTTAACTTCCTTCGTTGCATCCTCCACATTTTCCCCCAGACTTCAAGCAAGCCTGAAACTCCAACCAAACAGAGGTCTATAAATCACGGCCATTTCCCAAGCTTTTGCATCCCAGCCAAGAAGAGCTATTGATTTATTCTTATTTTTGAAGCAAACCAGTCCCTGGGCCAATACTTGTTGGAAAGCCGGAACAGACCCAGATCAGAGCAAACTGCTGTCATCCCCTCCAACACCCCAACTCCAGACCCAAGAACCCATCACCTTCTCCAACTCAGGTCATGGTTTGGGGTCTTTAAGGAAGCCAACAGACTAGGGGAACTCTTTTACTCAGGTTTTACCTTGGGGTGGACTCCTCCAACATTGCACCAAGGAGCAAGTGACACCTCTACAGAAGTTCTTTGCCTTTGGAAGCCCTATGGAAACAGCCCTGAGAGCAAAGAAGCAATTCTTGTTACAGCTCAGCTCTTCCCTCCATCAGATCTGCCTTTAACTCCCCTACTTTAAATTCCCAGAGTGGTGTGAAAGCGGCTTTCTCACCTGGACATGCCGGGCAGGCTCTTTCCAAGAAGAAAGACCTCCAAACAAACAAACCAGCAGGATTTGTCTGTGAACAAACTGTGAACTGCGACAGATATGCCTTTCAACCTCCAAATCCACCTAAGCACCGAGTGCCAGCTGCAGATCGATCGTGCTGATCAAAAAAATGAATATTTGTTTCAAGGGCTCACCCAGTATCCCCAAGACACTGGTTATTCGGTAACTTATTCTGTAAACATCCAAGGGTGGCTCACTCAACTTTCACAAGGTATTTGCTCTCGGCTCTACTTTCTTAAGGCTGTTTTTGAGCTCTGCCATCCAGCTCTTCCCTCTCCACCTTTGGCTTAGCCAGCTCAGCAGCTGCAGCAGAGCAGATATTTGGGTTGGGACAGAAGTTTGGTCCTGACTGCTTGATCTGGGCAGAAGGAGAACTTTAATCCTGACCATTAGGAAACCGTGGATCACGTCTCCTCCACCTGAGCTAGCAAGCTTCAAAACCATGAAGAAAAAACAGTGTTTACTTTCTGGGTTTCACATCGCTCCAGCTCATATTTTTAAGCTTTATCACAAGGACAAGAAAATATTTTTTTTTTTATAAAAAGGGAAAGAGAGGAGATTTTCACGTAACCACATGATTCCTGAGGCTTTAAAATCTCCAGATTTTGGGAGACTCACAATATAAAATCCTAAGGATTGGTAAGATCTTGGGCTGCTTAGCTTGGCTGGGCAATGTGGCCCCAAGCTCCAAAGAGCCCACAGGGAAAGGTTCGAGCCCAGGATTAATCCAAGGCACAGGACCCGTTCTCAGCTGAATCTTTGGTGTTGGCTTGTTTCTTGGAAGAGCTGAAAAAAACCCTATTGCAACAGCCTCTGTGAACACCAGTGAGCTCTGGATTTGAGCAAATCAAACCCTGTGACATTTTCCCTCCCAGCTCGCTTGTGTTGTGCCGAGCAGCCGTGCAGCACCCGGAAAGCAGGTCCCCAGCAGGTCAGACCAGCCTTGCCTGGGCAATCAGGCTCTGTGTACCTGAGCTGGCCCTGGACTGCTCAATAACTGGAAGATTCAGCTCCTCTGACTCAAGCTCAAGCACATTTCTTTGCCTCTCCCCAGCCTGAGACACCCATCACGACCTGCTCCTACGGGCAAGAGGTGATGGAGAGCAGTGATGACACCGTCTCCTGCCAGCGGTCAAGTCCCCAGCTGGTGCTGGCTTTGAGGGTCTGTCCATAGAATCATGGAATGGTTTGGTTGGAAGGGACCTTAAAGCCCATCCAGGTCCAACCCCTTGCTATGGGCAGGGACACTTCTCACTGGATCAGGTTACTCCAAGCTCCAACCTGGCCTTGGACACACCTAGGGATGGGGCAGCCACCACTTCTCCGGGCAAACATTTCTTCCTAAAATCTCATCTCAATCTCCCCTCTTTCAGCTGAAAACTGTTCCCCCTCATCCTGTCCCTGCCCTCCCTCATGAAGAGCCCCTCCCAGCATTCCTGCAGTCCTCTCGAAGCTCTGGAAGCTGCTCTAAGGTCTCCCCTCCCATCCTTGCAGTCACAGAGCCCGCAAGAGGACTGAAACCAAGGGCAAAAGTCTTATCGCCGTCTGAGCCTGGCGCAAAATCCATCGATATCAGTGTCTTGCCTTAGCCAATCCTGAGAGATAAGTGAATCCCCCGCGCCGTCTGACAGGCGGGTAGACATTAATAATTATGTACTATTTAAGGCTGATTGAAAATGAAGAGGTGGAGGTGTTGGGACAGATGTGGCAGTGCCAGATGGATTGTGATTAGATTAGCACCGTTCCATTTGACGGGATCTGAACCATGCTTTAATCATTTATTGTGAAAGCTCAGCTCCGCGCCGGCACACGGGCACGCGTGGCCCTCCCCGTTGCTCTGCTCTTGCGACTATTTGTTAGTTTGGATCACCCCGCTACAAGTTGTCTTGACTCCAAACGTGTTGTGTTTACAGCCGGTATTTCAAACCCCGATCGCTCCCCTCTGCCTCTCATCTCCTTGTTTGTACAAAGCCTCCTGCAATTGCTGAGCTGAGCCTGTTAGTCACCGCAGTCGTATAAACAACCCAGGCGAGCAGTCATCTCCTCTGCCATGAAACGAGTCACGTAAGTGATGAGCAGGACCCTGACCAAAGAAGGGCCCAGCGGGCAAAACTCAAAGCAGACCCAGACGTGCTCTTGGAGCAGCATTTACACCCCCTCTGCTGTCTCCACTCCCAGCTAAATTCCACCCTGTGCCATCCCGATGTCCTTTGGTGAGGATCATGCTCCTCTACGAGTGCTCAGATACATCAAACAGCGCTTCACTAGACGACGCTGCAGGACCGAAGCCGTCGGCTGCGTTACAGAACAACGCAGCGGCCCGGAAGGACGAGGGAAAAATAAAATAAAATGCCAGTATCCACTTGAGATCCCTGGAGCAATAAAAGGAGGCAGAACAGGATTACCTGGGTAACTGGAAACTCGCTCAAGACCCTCACTGGCGGTGTCATGCAATTTTAATTATTGTAAGTGGTCTGGATCTCAATGGATGGAAAAACTTATTATTGTTATTATTCCCGTCAAACGTGATAGGTTTTAGTTAAACACACATCCATATCTATTAATCATGCAACATTTAAGATGGAGCCAAAGTGATTAGCCAAGATTTAGACTGCAGGCATCACCTTAAAATAAGACATAATGCAGTAGCCTCCCTACGGTCCTCATTCAGCCATTTGTTTTTAGACTTTATTCTTCCTTCGATGTTAAACTTGGGTTACGCAGGGGATGAACAAACCCCTGAAAGGTTCCTGAACCTTTCAGATCCCCAAGTCCAGCTTCCCTGCATCCTGACAAGCAGTTCTGGCTGGACGGGTGTCTGATCCAACGATACAGAGGTGGTTGCATCTCAGAGGCGGCGAAAGAGGCTTCTGCATCTATGTGACGTTCGTGAAGCACGTCCAGATGAAAGGCAGACTAACTGTAAGCTATTATTATACTGTCTAATATAGTTTAATATGTGTGCACTACTTTCTATGGAGTGCAATACAATCAAAACCACATTACTTCTCCATGTGGGTAGTGTTCCTGCGTTGACTTGTTTCCAAAACAGATGGGAATTCTTAGCGAGGTCTCCCGCCCCTCTCCTGAAAGAGGATAGAATGTCTTCTTAGCTGATGTATGCAAAACCAAAAGGCCCATAGGAACAAAACTGCCATTTCCAAGCAGGGCAGGGGTTTGTGTGACCCAGTGTCCCGTGCTGAACCTCAGCTGTTTCCACACGTTTCCAAAATGGGTACAAAGAGAGCTCATAATGAGTGAGAATGGGATAATTCAGCTAGCTGTGGCCCTAACCTCAGCCATCCATGCCGGTCCAAGCCCCAAAGCACAGAGTTAGAACTTGTTCTTCCCTTTAATGCAGCTTCAGAAGTTTGGAGGTTGTTTTGGTGATGCTTTCTATTGCTTTCTAGACCTCTTTGTAGCCCTGGACTCAAAACCTTGAAGTCTGCGCAGCTCTAGAAGCAGCAGTCAAATAACTGGGATCCCCTGCAGATCTTCTCCCATTTTTCAGAGTTTGGAGAGGACCATTCTACCTATCCTGCCTGAAAGGCTCAGGTAAAGCTGAAGAGGCTTCCCCCGAGGGCTTAGAGCTGCTGTCCTGGGTTGGGACATCTCTCATCACAGTGGCAATGGATGGCTGCAAACCATCGATAAAGCATCCCTGAGGTCCGTGCCTGCTCCGATGGGTCTCTCTGGGGTTCTGTGCCTCATGGCCCAAAGAAGTTGTGGCCACCTCGGCCCTGGAGGCGTTCAAGGCCAGGCTGGATGGGGCTTTCAGCAACCTGATCCATGGCAGGGAGGATGGAACTGAATGATCTTTAAGGTTCCTTCCAACCCAAACCATTCCATGATTCTATGATTCTATGATTCTATGATTTCAGGTGTGCTGGAGCTGGGGAGGTGGGGAACGCAACTACCTGAAAGGAGGTTGTGGAGAGGAGGGTGCTGGGCTCTTCTCCCAAATGACAGGGGACAGGACGAGAGGGAATGGCCTCAAGCTCCACCAGGGGAGGGTCAGGCTGGACATTAGGAAAAATTTTCATGGAAAGGGTCACTGGGCACTGGCAGAGGCTGCCCAGGGAGGGAGTTGAGTCACCTTCCCTGGAGGGGTTTAAGGGACGGGTGGACGAGGTGCCGAGGGACATGGTTTAGTGATTGATAGGGATGGTTGGACTCAATGATCTGATGGGTCTCTTCCAACCTGGTGATTCTATGATTCTATGAACCAGCAGGATCCAGCCTTGCCCCACTGTAGCTAAGTCCCCTGCTATCACTTCCCAAGCTGTGTGCTCTTGGATCAGTGGAGGAGCTCAGGATACATCCAATGGGGCAGAATTCCCAAGCAACCCAGCTGAAACCTTCTGCACACGGGCTATGGACGCCTCTGTTTCCACTCAGCCTGCAAGGGGGTTTCCATCAGGAAATGCTGAGTTCCTGTCTAAAGGACACTCCCTTCTTCCAGGCTGGGTTGATATATGAGAGATGGGGACTGGGTAGATCCCTGTGTAAGATTAGAGCATCCAAGGACCACGGGTTGAGCAGCTGCTGTGAGCTCGGAGTCAGCAGCAGGGCAAGGAGAAGAGCTGGGCTCCAGCGAGCATCCCAAGAGAGAGCTCTGACAGAGGGAGGAGTTAGGATAACAGCAGTAGAAGGTGTAGGCAGTCCCACGATGGGACAAGGAGACAGCCAAGACCCACAACCCAGCCCTTCCCATTCTCAGCAGATGCACCTTGCACGGCTTCCCGCTCGCAGCTCGCTCCCCCTGCTCCGGCCACCTTCCCAGCGGGCCCCGACGCGCTCCCTGCCACACGCTGGCTGCCGGCCCAGCCCAGCGGCTGCAAGCAGTGGGTCTCGCTGCTTTACTCCTGTTTACAGAAATGGGAATTTGCATGATGAAAATAACCTGGGACGGATTTTGATTTTACTGCCTTTGGCAGAAAGCTTGGAAAAAAAGGGTGCATAGTCAATTACTGGAATTTTTAAACACAAATAATATTTTATGTGATCAGCAGGCTGGCTCAGGGCCTGGGCACAGCGCTCCAACGGCACTTATGAAAGGAACAAGCCATCAATTGTGCTGCCGCGCACAGGAGCCTGTGGGCAGGTGCAGCCTGTGTTGACCTTAGCGCACGCAGCCCTCTCGGCTTGCTTAACCCGTGAGGCATGGGCCGGAGATTTGCAAGGCTCAAACTTGGCTCTTGCTGCCTTGTGTTGGCTGGAAATTCCTTCCCTCCCACCTTTTTTTCCACCAGAAACTCAAGGAAGCATCATCTCTCGGTAGACACGAGGAGGGGGTGGGATGCACAAGGCTTGAGATGCTCATTCCTGAGGCTGGTGGTGCAGAGCAAGGCGCTACCCATCGCTCCTCGCCAAAGCCATCCCAGGGAGCCGGGGCCCATCCCTGTGGTAGCTTCCGTACCTGTTGCTGGCGGGGAAGGGGTTAACCAAAGCAGGGGCCCCATGCATTTCCCCCAAATCCCCACCATCCTGGCAGGCTCCCCAAACCAACAGCCCTGGGACCTCATTCCCAGAAACGCTCGAGCCGCGAAGGCGGGTTCCGGGAAGAACCTGCACAAGCCAGCGAAGCCGTAACGTGGTGCAGGAACCTCCCTGGCAGCCACAGACCCTCCCGGGACGTGTTACTGGGATCAAGGGAATTAGGGGAATTACACTCCCCTCGCTGTTAGGCAGCTGGGGTGAGGACAAGCAGCGAAGCCATATCAGCAAGGCTGAGAGTTGTGTTTATCCGTTGAGGTACTTATATGGTTTCTGTCCCCTGAGAGGGAAAGCAAGCGAGATGACTTAGGGAAGCAGAACAATATTAATTCATTAATTTATCACAAATACTTTTTAGTTTAAAGCGCTGGGCACTGAAAGGGCTTTAAATTTCCAGGACTACTGCCAGTTTCCTCCTACTCTGCTGTACTCACTTTAAGACCTCGCCCCACGGGTCCCCTTGGCAGACGCTGGGTTGCGGGGTGCGTACGGTATCGCTGCTTTCTACAACTTCATTGTGCAAGTGCCCTGAGCTCCAGAGCCTCGCAGCAGCCGGGGCTGGAGTGGAAGAGCTGCTGGCAGAGGCTGGAGGGTGTCATTCCCTCGAAAAGCCACCACTTCAAACAACTTCAGCTGAGGATGATGAGGATAAGAATTGCCTGCCTGCTTTCTTCAGAAATAGGCTTTCAGGAAAAAAAAAAATAGTGCTATTGTTGTTGTTCCAGGGCCAAGGGGAAGAAAAATTCCTTTCTGGTTTAAGGATCTCTAACACCTGGGTAGAGTTTCACTTCTCTCAGCTGCCTGCTTCAAGGTTTGATAGCTACTTCCTAATAACTCAGGGCTGGATCCAAAGCTCACTAAGTCAGCAAGATTCTTTCCATTCATCTAACGCTGATCAGACCTTTCTTGGCTGATTCGAAATCATTTGACACCCTGAGTGTGTGTGTGTGCGTACAGGTAAGAGCGAGAGACTGTTTTCAAGTGACTTCAGCAATGACTTTTTCATGTGCACGGAGGAAAAATCGATTACAAAAGCAGCTCCTCGGGAGTTTCCGTGTGCCGGCGGCGCTGTGCAGGGGCTGTTGTGTTCGCCTCTCCCAGCTGGACGCACACACAAGTGTTTTCCTGCCTGGCACACGGGCACTGCCTGCCCGCTCCCTGCCCTTGGGAAGGTTCTGCTCCTGGATGAGGGCAGGAGGAGGCTCTCTGGCACAGGCAGGGTGTGCAATACGCTCGCGGCCTCCGTCCAGTAGATTTCAGCTGTTTGTTCCCGGCTGGTGCAGGTGAAAGGAGTTGGGATGGAGAAGGCAGCTCACCGCTCTGCGAGAAGCAGTTTGGGTGACTAAGCTGGATGCTCTGCTCTGAGTCAGGGCCATCCCCAGGCCACAGGGACCGTGCAAGCCCTTGCGCTCGCTGCGGCTTTCTCCACCCCATCTGCACTGACCCCGCTTGTTACTTGGAAGGGATCTCTTGGCCAGCTGCAGGAATTGCAGAAGCTAGAAAAGCATTTCAGGAAGAGCCGTGTGAACCCCTGGCCTGGCTGAAACCGCATTCCTCTCTATCCCTCGACCAAATTGTTATGCCCGGTTGCTATGAGTTGCTAAACAGATGCTGCAGTGCCCCCAGCGAGGGCTGCATCTCATTAGGGAAAGAAATGAACCCTTTCAACAGTGGTCACAATCTGTAAAGGCTTTGGGATCTGTCCAGACCTCGGTGGTGGTCAGCAAGGGCTGACTCTACACCCATAAAAGAGGCCTTGGGTCCTAGAAATTCAACACAAGGCAGTCTTTGAGGGAGGATGGCAACATCTGAGCTGAGTTGGAGAAAACAGCTGGGAAGGAAGAAGCCTGAACAAGGGGTCACAGACATTCCTTTGCCACCCCAAGAGGAGTCCTGGCAAAAGCATGACCCCTAGAGTGGGGTCCTTCACGTTGCACTGTCCCAGCCTTGATGGACTTGTTGCTTTGAGCAACCTGATCCAGTGGGAGGTGTCCCTGCCCGTGGCAGGGAGGTGGAACGGGATGGTCTTTAAGGTCCCTTCCAACCCAAACCATTCTATGACTCTACAACTCATCCACAGCACAAAGTCCATGCATTGACTGCTCTAGACTTGGATGAAAACATCTGCAGTCAGTCTGCGATCATTTATGCGCACAACACACCTGACGGGTACGCACAGATTCGTGTCCAGAGGCACGAAGTGCATAAACAGATTCATCTCCTGCACCGTGGGTCTTGGCATGGGAAAATCCACCTGCGACACGCTCGGGGGGTTCTGTTAGAGCGATGCTCGTGCAAGAAGAGAGTGGGGTGGACAATGAAGTGCTGGCAGGTGTCTGCACCTGGCTCTCCGTGAGAGGACGGTGCTGGCTCTGCGTGCACACTGACAAGTACGTGTTCCCTGTGCACGAGCCCCTGTGCGTGCCCAAGGGCTGTTTGTGCCCCCACACGGGCGTGCGCAGAGCGTGTGAGCCTCCGCGTATAAACACAGCAGCGGGGAGAGCGCTTGCAGCCCCCAGACTTGGCATTCCTCGTGCAGCGCAGTTGCAAGGTTAAGTAAATATCTGACTGCGAGCTGAGGAAGTGAGTCAAAAAACATTGAGAAAGAAGAAACCCAGATCTCCGGAGAGACAAACTCTACGCACAGCCTGTCCTTATTGTGACTGCCTGTTCCCAGCTTTCCTCCTCCTAACCAAGCCTCCTTGACCTGCTTCTTTTCAAACCACCACCAACTCCTCACGCCAAGGGAACGAGCAGAAGAGAAAAGAAAACCCAGGCAGCTCCCAGCCCACCTCTGCCACCAACCCACAGGGTTGCCTCTCGCATCCTTTTGCACCACCCTCTGTACCCTGGCACAAAGAAGGGGCTGCGTCTCTTCCCTGAATCGCACTTTCACCTGGAACGTGTTACGGCACGAGGAGTTCCCTCGTTTACCTGGGGAAATCCCAGAGCTGGGAAAACGTGCCCAGGTGATGACAACCCCCTCGCACTCTCTGACATCCGAAGGGTGAGAGCGGTGAGCACTGTTTGAGTGGCATCCAGGAAAGGAGATGCAGCATCTCCAAGACATCTAAAAAAAGGCTGAGAATAAAACAAAAACAGCAATCACGCCTGATGGCAGAGGAATTGGATTCTGGCCTCCCCTCTGCTTCTCCCCTCCTCCCTCATCCTTCTGGAGGACCACGCTGAATGCAGCTGGCTTCGTTTGGCTAATTGGCTCTGCCAATCAAGTGTCAATCAGGCCAGCTCTCCCAGGCATTCCTGCCTGGATGAGAGGAGCGTTAAATCTGAGGGACTGCGGGCTGGGAAAGCAAAGGTGACCAGCAGCTTCTGATGCGGTTTGAGGAAGGCAGTAAGCCTGAGGGGTTTGCAGAGAGAAGGTGCTGGAGCTGGTCTCTAGTACTCATTTACTGTTTGAGCCTAGACAATTTGGTGCCTCAGTTTCCCCTTTCCTAATGGGACCAAGGCTGACTACAGGAACCACAGAGGAGAAAACACAGGCCTGAAAAGCCCCACGTTTCCCTGAGCATGCAGATTTAAGGATCTATTCTTTGTTCCATGCACGGCCCTGGGGTCGTTGTCCCCTCCTCTGGCAAGGGCTACGAAGAAATCGAGTGCCAGACAAAAAGGAAACCTCCCCTGTCTCCTCTAGGAGAGTGAGTGAAGGGTTAATCCTAGGAAGTTTTTTGAGAGGAGATGGCAAAGGTTGGCAGAGATCCCCTTTCTGTGTCACAGCAAGGAAGCGGTTAAGCCGGAGGTGCCACCTGGGAAGTGGAGACAGGTCTGAAGATGCTTTGCCAGTTACTTCACTGTATAAACAGCTTTTCCTTTCTGTCCCCCACCACTATCTCTCGTGATACACTAATTATCCAAAGCACAAACCAGACAGGAAAGAAAAAAGAGAGAAAGGAAGAAAGAACGGATTCTGGTGCTGCTTTTCACGGCGCATTGAGAGATCTGGCAGCAGTGCAGGGAGGGGACAGATGCTGCTGCTCTGTTTGCCCGAAAACAAAGGACGAGAAGATTACACTTGGATTTTGAGTTTGTTTATGGTGAGATCAAACCCTCTGCAATCTCTTGTCTGGCTTTCAAGTGGCAAGAGCCTCAGGCTCCGGACTGCGGGGATACAGCCTCCTCACTGTGGGCTTTGTGGGAGCGGGGCCAGGTGGGTACCTGCCTGGACAACTGGAGCTCTGCCTCTGGCCACCCCCGAGGACCAAATTCACGAGCTGGGCGCTGCTTTCTGCTGCTGCTTTCTCAGGTTTCTCCCCATTTTACAGCAGCGGAAACTCTTTTCTTGTGGGTACTTCTTCAGCTTTCTGCTCCTTTTGCGGGAGGGGAAACTGAGGCACAGGGTAATTCGGCACACACATCCTGAGCAGTGGATGGGGAAAAGATTCATGGGGGGTAGTGAGGAGGAGGCAGGATAAAGGGACAGGGCTGTGAGGACCTGCCGAAGGATGCTTTCCATTTAATTCATTGGTGCTTGGAATTAAGGGATGGCCTGACATCACTGTGAAGGACCACATAGTGGAAATGTCACATTTGCTGGTGCTGGTCCAAAGCCACCCTGCTTGGTCCACACATCAAATCCTTCTCCCCTAGGTGTCATCGGGCTCATGAGGAAAGCCTTGAACCCCTCCTTCTTTCAACCACTCCGCAGAGCATCAGCCAGGGGTCCCTAAAGAGCCCTGCAGGACCAACTGGCCCCAGGAGGGTCCTAAGGGTCCCCTGCTCCCCAAACTGGAAGCGTGTGCACAAGCACTCAAGGAGGGCCAGCAGGGCTGGCACATCTCTCCTGCATCGCTCAAGTGCCCTCACTTCGCTCCTCTCGCTGGAGGCAAAGAAAAAAGGCAACGCAATCGAGCTTTCCAGCAAAACTTTCTGATGCTTTAACCCCAAACTTCAGCCAAACACGTTTGGTGACGAAAGAGTTAAAAGCTCTGGGCCGAGCAGTTCTTTAGCCTGTGGCTTCTTCCCCCCACCCTCCTTGGTTTACAAAAAAACACATTATCAAAAACCTGCCTGGAATCCTCTCAGCCAGTGACACAGAAAATTCACTTTGCGGAGGCTGCCAGGGCGACAACAAATAGCAACAGTAAATACAGCTGCCTGGAGCTCCGGCTGGTGCCCAGCCCGGGCTGCGGATCAGGAAGGGCGTCACGCTTCAACACGACATGCACTGCCTCCAGATTTCTAGAGGACGCTCTGCTTTCTTGTTGCCTCTCCTCTGGTCTCTGCTCGGGTGCCAGCAGCTCCCAAACTTGTCCTTTGGGAGCCTCCTGCCCCAGCAAGTGCAACCAGCTGGCTCCTTCCAGTTGAGGCACTTGGGCTCCCTCCTTTGCTCTTTCATCCTACGGGAAAGCTGGGGAGGGCAGGGATGGGATGAGGAGGATGGTTTTCAGCTGCAAAGAGGAGATCGAGATGAGATTTTAGGAAGAAATGTTTTCCTGTGAGGGTGGGGAGGTTCTGGAACAGGTTGCCCAGAGCAGTGGTGGCTGCCCCATCCCTGGAGGGGTTCAAGGCCAGGTTGGATGGGGCTTGGAGCCCCTGATCCAGTGGGAGGTGTCCCTGCCTATAGAAGAGGGTGGAACTGGGTGGGCTTTGAGGTGCCTTCCAACCCAAACCGCTCCATGGGGGCATTGCAGACCTTCCCCTTCTCAAGCAGCTGCCCAGCGGGATGTCCCTCAGAGCAGACCAGGGCAGTGCCTGTGGGCCAGAGGTCCCAGCCCCAGCAGGATGCAGAGCTGGGCCTTGGCAGCCCCTCTTGATCTTCTGAGGCTCTCGGTAGGATATGCTTCCAGAGAAATCACTGCCTTTTCTGCTGAGGAGCAGCTCAGCTATTCCTTTGCTCACCAGCTTGATGCTGCATCTCCACCTGCTCTGTGCATTCTCGCTGCCTTCCCCTTCCTCCCCTTTGCACATTCCCTTTTCCTCCCCTCTCCAGCCACCCCTCAGCGCTTCACGCAGCTGCCACACTCACATTAGCAACAGGTAACCGGGGCACATCTGGCCTGAAACCAGTAATGCTAAAGGATATATATTTTTCCAGCATCACTTCTTTTCCAAGTCGTAGCGGGTTCCCGGCACCGCTCTGCATATCTGATGTTTATTTTAAGTCAGTTGCCGGGTGGAAGCTGTATCCCTGCAGTTCCTGTTCTTAATCTCTGGGTTTTTCTCCTCTTTTGCTTTCTTTCCTCCCTCTTGCCCCGGGTTTACAAAGTTTAATTTGTCACCAGGGTCACTGAGGCAGCGGCAGGAGGAGGTATGGTGGGGATTGGGACTGCATCACTGCCTGTTGGAACAAGAGAGGAGATAACCAGAGGACAGGGGCTGCAGAAGAAGGCTCCTGGAAGCTCCCAGCAGCTCCCAGCAAGCACTAAACTGGGTTCCTGCTGCTCCCCACCTCCTCGGTGCAGCCCCAGATTGCTGAGATGGAGGAGCCTGTCCCGGTGCTGCCTTAATTACTTCATCTTTCCCATGCTTTACACCTTGAACCTCACCCATGGAAATGAACCTGACTCCACTTAAAATCAGCACCACAAACCCCACCATTGAGTCAAAGCAGTGAACAGAGAGGTAGAATTAAAAGGCAATTATATAAAAGCTGGGAAAGCTTCCTCTTGGCTTAGCAGGAGGGCGCGGAGCAAGCCTGGACATCCACACAAATAACTGCCTCCACTGGGTGATTTTATACCAAACTGCTAATTGCTGCGTTACCCAAAAAGGAATCCAGCAGGCGGCTGCACGGGTTCCTTGTGTCTCAGAGGGGCTGGTTGTTATTAATTGTTTGTGTTACAGTAGCCCCAGGAAGATCCAGGACGGCCACGCTGCTCCCACAGGGAGACGCCACAACACAAGGGAAGGAGAAGCACTGCCAGATGCCACCAAGGTCACAGCAGGCGTGTGGCAAGGCAGGGACAGAACAGCGAGGGTCTTCTGCCTCCCACCTCAGGCTCTTGGCATTACACGTCTGCCTCCCACCTGGGGAAAGAAGAGGAAGATGGTGAGGATGTAGACAAAGGGCTTCCTGAAGGGTTTGGTTGATTTGTGAGGCTCTGTCTTGGAGAAGCTTGCAGGAAGGGCAAATGAAGAATGAAACCCCTCCTTCAGTTGACTGGAAATCTGTCTTGCTGGTGATGCCAGAGATTTTCTTCTGCTGGTCCACAGAGAGGAGGGTCTTTACTCTCAGGAACAGTGCAGAGACCTTGGGAAGGTGCCCCGTGCTGCTAAAGGTGGTGGAGTTTTGTGTCCCAGGCACAGGCAAGGGGATTTTCATAGCTCATGGGGAAAATCTCTTGCAGGCACTGGTTACTCACCTTGGATGTTGTGCTGCTGGTGCGACCTGGGGGAAGAGGTGACTCTGAAGGGGACAAGCCCAGCATTACCAAAGGCACAATCCTCCCAAAAGAGCATCTACTGAACGTCCCGTGTCTCCTGGGGCTCTGTGCCTGCTCTCAAGGCTTTGCACGGCAGCAATTCCTCCTGAAAGCCAAGGACAGGGAGCAAGACAAGCCCACAGGACAGTGGGGAGGCGATTGCAGGGCCTCCGGGCTCGTTCCCTGCCTAAGAGAGGGCTGAGCGCAGTGGAAGGAAGGAAGAAAGAGCAAAGCCAGGAAAACTCCTTCCCCATCATATTTACTGAACTGCTCTGAGTTATGACTGGAGGCCAAGATCTGGCTTCAGGCGATTGCCTAAATCATTTAGGAGCTGACAAGGTAGGGAGGGGGGAAAATGTTCTTGTAATTCTTCAGTCTGAGGTACATTAAGGAGCCATAAGCCATGTCGAGAGCTTGAATTACATTAGAGAGATTATCCTGTTACAGTTCATAATCCTGGATAATATACCATCCCGTAGCACACCTGCCAATGATAAATCTCGCCCCGTAATGGGGCAGTCGTGACCCTGGCGGTCCCGCAGCCCTCTTGGCATGGAGTGGTAGCACCAAGCAGACAGATGGAGTCAAGAGGGAGAGCACGGAGGAATAACAGCCTGGCAGTGGTGTCTGCACTGAGGGAAATTCATAGCCGGGCAGCTCCTCGTGGTTCACAGTGTGCTGTGATTCACCAAGCTGCGGCAGGTCCGTGTCAGCCCGAGGACAGCACGGGTATGGGATGAGAGGGATCTATAAGGAAGGACACCTGGGGTCACCTGTCTCTAAAAGGTACGCTGGGATCCAGGGATGGGGTTGAGGTGGTGCCCCATGCCAAAGTCCACAGGAGAAGGAGCGGAGCCTGGCAGCCAGATGGAGCACAGCACCGAAAAGAGGGCATTTCTGTAATAAGGCGTCGTATGTCTTTCAGTGAGAAATGGGAAGGGATGTGGCTGAGTCCAAAGGGATGGGAGAGAAAATCAGCCCTATGAAACAGCCTCTCCTCTTAGAGCAGGCTGCCACAAGGAGTTAAGCTGTCCTGGTTCCTCTGGAAAAGTGGATCAGCAGTGGAATTTGCAGCTTGGAGACCTTAGGAGCGGTGGAGTCTCCCAGTGGGACAAGGTGGGACACTGCCTCCAAGCTTTTAGCCCTTTCTGTCAGTGGCATTTGGCTGCCCAAAAAGGAAGAGCTGTGCCAGAGACCAAACGTTACAAAGTGCCTTCTTTGGGGTCCTTGGGCTGCAAGTTTGGGGGACACTGCCGGCTCTCTGGGATCTTCAGCTCTGCTGCAAGACATTTGCCCTTCTCCAGTATGTACAACTGCCATTCCCATGCATCAGAGCACTACCGCGAGACCTTTTCTCTCTCTCTGTAGTGCAAACCTGTCTGTAATGTTTTACAAGCAAGTCCCAGGCCACCTTGTGTCTCCTCTCTTAGCTTACACCCTCCACTGTTTGGCCTCAGTCATCTCCCACCTGTGCCGTCCTGCTTCACAGATTGCAGCTCCTGGGCTAACAAGCCCCCGTTGTTTAGGATCTCCAGTCCTTCCCCAGCCCAAGCTACTTTCTTGCCCTCAAACCCATAAATCCTGCTGTCCACCTTGCTGTGAACGGATTGTGCAAACACAACCAGGCAGTTTCCCTGCACTGAAAACTGCAGCTGCTCCCTTGAAGTCTCCCAACACGTCCCAGGGGAAAATGCTCCATCCCTGAGGTCAGCCAGCTCCCGGTTTTGCCAAGGGCTGCTCCTGTAACCTGCACCAACCCGCTGATAACGGAGGGATGACATCAATTTACACTAAACCCCCAAAGGAAGGGAACGGGACCCGTGTCCACCCACTCCTGGATGTCTCCTCTTCCCTTCTGCCCCTCTCCAGACCTGCCTCCTGCTCCCTCTACCCTTGATCTTTTCTTTAACAGCCGCTCACTTCCAGGCTGCTCCTCTCTGATCTGGGGTTAAGCAGCTCCCATGAATTCCTGTCTGCTCTACAGGGGCTGCCAGCCTCCGGCCAAGGTAAATCCCTCTTGCTCTCCTTTCCCCACCACCCATCACCTGCAGTGGCCCCAGCTCTGGGGTCTGCACAGTGTAAAGAAAGAGCCCCTCTATCCTGCAGGGATTTGCAATCTCCCCTGTGGCCCTGGCGGATACTTGACAGAGCCTCTTCTCTCAGGCTTGTGTGTTTTGTTTAAGTGCTTTGAGATAAAGCCCTTTTATCGCTTAAGAGCTCGGTTGCCCTGGTTTCTTCCTCTGGCCTGAAGGCCATTCTTTTCCTCCCTCTTGGTTTTGACCTCAGGTTCAAGAGTGCTAGACCTCCCTGGTTTAGAGGAGACCTTGGCGGCGAGCGCAACAGCCACTGTGGGAAAAGGCAGGGCGAGAGTTGGAGAGAGCTGCCAAAGGCCCAGGTGGCTCAGGCAACCGTTCCCGAACTATTTAGGAAAGTAGGAAGGAAAGAAAAGCAAGAGCAGAGCAGACTTTCACACTTTTCTGCTGTTCTCCCTTCCTTTTTAGCTCTCTTTTGCTCCCTGTTACTTCCTTTAGTGATTGATGGGAATGGTTGGACTCGATGAGCCGGTGGGTCTCTTCCAACCTGGTGATTCTATGATTCTTTACACCTCCATCCTCTCTCACTCCTCCCACTTCCCTGCCCCTCCATTCCCTGGCTGTGCCTCCCTTTCTCCCTTTTTCTCACCCTTGTTTTGCTTTCCTCCCCTCCTTCTTTCTCCTCTCTCTCCCCCTTCCCCTGCGGCTTGCCAACTGCCAGCAGATGACATCTCCTTTCATGTTTGGGGCTGAGCGGAGGCTCTGAATGTTCGTTTGATTCCGTTAAGATAATAGCTGGTTCACTGTCAGACGCAGACTGATCAGTTAAAACCTTAATCACTGCCTGTCTACTCACATGGCACTTATTTTTTAAGAGATTAATCCCCTAAGCACTGCACCAGCATACATTCAGGCTCAAAGAAAAGGGTGGGTTTTTATTATTATTCGATGCATTTACTGGGGTTTTTTTTTGCTCTTTAAAAAAAAAAAAAACAACACAACAACCTGCATCCCCCTCCCCACCTTTTTTAATCTGACGCTCAGCAGACAACTGGGGTTGTTTAGCCTGAGGAAGAGGAGGCTGAGGGGAGACCTCATTGCTCTCTCCAACTACCTGAAGGGAGGTTGTGGAGAGGAGGGAGCTGGGCTCTTCTCCCAAGGGACAGGGGACAGGACGAGAGGGAATGGCCTCAAGCTCCGCATGGGGAGGTTCAGGCTGGACATTAGGAAAAAATTTTTCACAGAAAGGGTCATTGGGCACTGGCAGAGGCTGCCCAGGGAGGGGGTTGAGTCACCATCCCTGGAGGGGTTTAAGGGACGGGTGGATGAGGTCCTGAGGGACATAGGAATGGTTGGACTCGATGATCCGGTGGGTCTTTTCCAGCCTGGTGATTCTATGATCTGACCTTTGCCACCCTAGCACGATTCTTCTCGCCTCATGCCAGGCACGCGCAGAGGCTGGCGTTGCTGATGGGAGATTGAGATGATGCTGCTCCTGCCCTGGGTTTTGGGAGCTGAAGGGAGATTTGCAGGACTGTAGATTAAACCTGGTCGGGGACTCAGGAGAACAGGGGCTCCATCCCCGCTTCTGCATTCAGCGCCCGCGTCTCTTTTCCCTTCCTGACTGAGATGCAGGAAACGGCTCTGGATAAACATCGCAGACGCCACAGCTCAAGCAAAAAGCCTCCGTGAGCACATCAAAGGCAGCTGGGGAAGTTAGGTGTCCACGTCTGACTAGGATTTAGGCAAAGCTCCTTTAAAGCGCCTCGGCTTAGCACCTGCCTGCATTAAAGCAGAGCCTCCTCTCCAGGCAGGCTGTGCCAGCGCAGCCCCGGCGTTCCCAGCCACAGCACGACCACAACCCGAAGCCTCTGCCAGCACCGCACCGGCACTACCAACCCCTAACCACCAAAACCCAAGAGATCAGCCAGCTTCAACCTCCTCCTGAGCTAGGATTTGAATTAATGGAGAGCAACACATCCCCCTCAACCCGTTCGATGCTGCAGTAGGTGCAGAGAAAGAAACGGGACAGTGATAGAGGACCTGGCTCCCCGAGTGCCCCAGGGCAGCGGCACCAACCTGCTCTTTGGCAGCATTTGGCATTCAACACTTTACAAAGGAGGCTGCGATTTTCACCTCCTTCTTTGAAGGGAAATGGGTGCTGAAAGCCTCAGAACCACCCTGTAGGTGAGGACAGAGCTTGCCAGATGTGTTTCCCATATCACCCAGACACGACCCTGCTTTTCCTCCCTCTATGAGACCCAGTCCTGGAGCTGGGCTGGGGAAGGGGGTGGTTTGGAAGGCAGTGGTTTTTCTTTACTCCTTCAGCATCCCTGGAGAAGCAAGGCAATGTCTTGTGAGTGCTAAAGGTTTGCAAAAAGTTTTCTTTACGTTTGACTTGTGATCAAAGAGGGAAGAAAAGTACCACCCCCAAGGCCAAGGTTTGCTCTAACACTTGTAAAGAAAGTTCAAGAAAAGCAAATCCTTTGCGAACTCGTAGCTAACAGTTTTCAGACTCCCACTCTCTGTAACAGCTTTGGAAATGACTGATTTCTGCATCCATCCCACTGCGGCCACCACGCTCCTGAGTGCCCAGCGTCTTGACCTGCCTCTCGCTCGAGGTCATGGCTTTATTTGCATGATGTACAGCGCTAGGGACACGGCAGTCCCGGCACACGCAAGGGGTCCCAGAGGTCAGTCCTTGACTCAGAGGGTGCTGGTGGCCCCCATGCCCTGACCAGCACAGCAAGAGCAGCTCCCCCATGTGCTATCCCACGCTTCCTATGGAAGAGCTTCTCTCTCTGGCCTCCTCGTGCTGGGCAAGGTCTGCAAAAGCTGCTTTTGTGACAAACCAGTTTCCAGAGAGCAGCTTCTGCAAAAGGAGAAGCAACTTCGGCAGCCAGGGTTTTGCGGCTTCATTCTGCCCCTCTGTTCCTCTCTTGTGAGACCTCAGCTGGAGGATTGTGTCCAGTTCTAGAATCCCCAACACAGGAAGGAGATGGAGCTATTGGAATGGGTCCAGAGGAGGCTACAAAGGTGATCAGAGGGCTGGAGCATCTCACAGGCTGAGAGAGTTGGGGTTGTTCAGCCTGGAGGAGAGAAAGCTCCAAGGAGACCTTCTAGCGACCTTCCAGTACCTGAAGAGGACCTACAAGAAAACTAGGGAGGGACTGCTCACAAAGGCTTGGAGCGATAGGACGAGAAGTAATAGGTAAAAACTGGAGAGGGGCAGATTTAGACTAGACATAAGGAAGAATTTCTTCACCATGAGGATGAGGAGGCCCTAGCCCAGGTTGCCTAGAGCAGCGGTGGCTGCCCCATCCCTGGAGGGGTTCAAGGCCAGGTTGGATGGGGCTCGGAGCCCCTGATCCAGTGGGAGGTGTCCCTGCCCATGGCACAGGGGGGTAGAACTGGATGATTTTTGAGGTCTCTTCCAACACAAATTATTCTGTGATCCTGGAGCTTTCATTTCCATGTCCTCCTTCTAACCCCTCACCTGCAAATCCATTGCAGCAGCACCAGCAGTGTCACCAGCTCCTGGATAAAAGAGGTGAAATCACTGGCAGCAAGAGATGACTCAGAATTTGGTAAAATAAAATTGGAAATATATGAGATGAGGGTTTTGTCAGCTGCCTTCGATGTTTCCTACTTAAAATGAAAATTTAGTGAGAGAACAGGCTCTGAGTGTATTTTGGCAATTTTTGGTGAAATAAAACTAAGCTGTC
Organism: Clamator glandarius; assembly: GCA_033459285.1. NCBI lineage: Eukaryota > Metazoa > Chordata > Aves > Cuculiformes > Cuculidae > Clamator > Clamator glandarius. The sequence goes on from JAUNZM010000037.1 coordinate 27,348, forward strand.
AAAAGGATCCGTACTTATATATAGTAGCAGAGCTCAACTGCAGACCTTATTCTGCTTATTCCCCAAGATATTCTTGAGGCCAGGGTTCAGTGGAGTTGGAAAAAAATATAAAGAAAAAAATACATGGAAATTGAAATAAATGACACCCAGAATCACAGGGATCATAGGGATCAAGTTGAAGAAAAGAAAGCTTATAACGGAAAGGGATGCAAAGTTCCTCGCTGCAAAGGAGAAAGCAGTCTCCAGCTAATGGAGATTAGGAGGAAACTCTCCCAAAGGACTGGTTGTCCCAGAAATTAATCGAATCTATAGTGGCGCAGACCTCGGTCACAGGGTCCCAGATCATTGCACTAAGTGCTACAAGTGCACGAGCGCCCTCCACGAAGCAGCTGGGACTGCCCACTCCGGAGATTGCACCCCAGGCAGACGGAGCCCAGATCCAAACTCACCATTCACCCGTTTCAAAGCAATGCTGGAAAAAGGCTGTAGCAGCGAAAGACTGAAACCACATGGATCTGCTCTGGGGGAAAGGATGCTAGCTCTAACAAAAGCCCGACTCGACTTTGATCTCGTATCTTAGACCTGGCAAGAGGTTTCCTAGGATGCGTACAAGTCTTCAGACACACCAGAAGCAATCAGCAGTGTTCATTCAGGCCAGAAAGTTATTGCCACCACTGCCTGCGTGGAGAGGAGCAGCAAATGCTCTTCTCTGCAGGTTTGCGTTAACTGAACAGCCTGCAAAGTGGATTCATTCTTTTTTGGTTTTTGTGGGAATAAGCACTATTTGAAGCTACAGGTCCCATACCTTCAGGGTGAGCATATTGCTGGGACCAGAGCTCCAGCTCTGCCCCATGGTGTGGTCTGGTGGGAAAGCTGTTTGGATTTGAGTCTCTGGCCTCAGGTATGTGAAGCCAGGCGGCTGCATTACCCTCTTCCTGACCTACAGGCTAAGAAAAGCTGGCTGCCCTGCAAACAACATCACAGGCTTATTTAGAGCGCTCCAGTACTTGATGACATTTTAGCACACTATTTGTTAAAGAAATCCAGGTAGCTGTTTTATCCGAACAGCTACACCTTTGCTCAGAGGTCTCTGCTCTGCCAGGCTAACACTGTTGCGTAGCTGGAGTCTACAGAGATGCTTAATGCAGATTAAACGTCCTCCTCCGTTACCAAACTGCAAGAGGATCCTGCTCTGCTTGACCCTAAAACACAGGGTGTTCGCCAAGCAGCCTGGCACACTCAGGCTGAGCTGCTCGCTAACGCAGAGCCGCGGGGACTTTGCAGAGGCCCTTCGTTAATGAAAAATTCATACTCGTCCGAATAAGCTCATGTTCTAAATCTGCCAGAATGAAAGAGCGCCAACTGCCCACGCCTCCCTCTGCCCACATGGCTCCGACAGAGGAAAGGCTGCAAAAGGCTTCTCTTGCTGCTGCCAACACAGAGCCTGTGAGCCCCAGCTCCTAAATCCACAGCCCTAACTCCATGCTCACAACTGCAAACCCACAGCATCTCCCGCAGCTCTGGTCTTTCCCGTGGAATCTCTTCCTTTATGCAAACAGGGCTTTCTCCTCCGTGACTTTGGAAAATGAACATTTTAAAAGCGAACCTTCAACTTCAATGTTTAGATACCACAGAAACAACGATCCCGTTACTTTGGTGGTGGTTTACTCGCGTTGCTCTGGCTGTGCTCATTGCTTCCCAGCTAGAGTTGAGCTTTGCATTTAAGGTTGGTATTAATAAATAATAGCCATGAATCAACAATACGCCTCTTGCCACCTTAATTATAGATGTGATCTCCATTCCAGGGCCTTCACGTGCCTCCGTGCTCACACCACTGCTGGCCAGGGTTAACCGGCTCCTTCACACAGAGGGGAAATCACTGCACGTGGAGCTTATAGGAGCTTCCCAGGGATATTTAAGACTTTAACTCCCACTGAATCTGCAAATTGCTCCAAGGCTCCCAGCCTAAGAGACTTGCCCAAGCCTGCGGAGTACAACAGCGCTTCCCTCATGTTCACACCCTAACTGCGAGAACCTCCTTTCGATATCTCAGGATCTCGAGACCATTTAGAAGCATTAATAAACAAACTAAAGCAGAGAAGGGGCCACCTCTGCTTCTCAAAGGGGCACCGATGCAAAGAGACAGATGAAGTAACTCAGACAAGATCGCATTAAGATTTGCTGGAAGCTCTGAAATCTGAGCGCCTGTCTTCTTGTTCCCATCCCAGTGCCTTGACCTCCAGGACCATCTTTGCTCTCTCGGCAAATGAAAATAAGGCAGGGTATGACAGATTGACCAGCCAAGCTTCCTGGAGGTATTTCCCACAGATTGTTGCTCAGACATACAATGAAAGCGATAAAAATCCCAGTGGGAAATATATGGCACCTCATCTCCCACTTGTGTCGCTGTGAAGAGCCGGGGATAAATTTTAAAAAGGCCTTTTCCCTCTTAGGGGATAAATCCTTCAGGACCAATCCTCTGGTGGGAAGCGGAGAACAACTAGAAAACCCCATGACCCTGCCTGAAACCGTGGAGTCAACAAGTGGTCAAGCGGAGGTCAAGAGGCCAAAGAGGGGCCAAAAAGGATGCTTTCTGCCAGGCCCATCTGCTGGTGAACAGACAGCAATCACCCAAAAGGTGCAGCCCGGATCAAGCTCCAGGACTCAACTGTTTCTTCCCCCAGACAGTAGCAATTATCATAATCAAGCAGTTGACTCCAATTACGCCTTCCTCTCATTACAGCCGAGGGGATGGACGCAGCCACGGCAGCAAAGGGAAAGTTCGCAGCCATGTCGCCTTTGCATATCTTAATCTAAAATGACAGGGTGTGACACGGGGGGCCGGTGACCCTGCCAGCCTTCAGCTGTTCGTGTGGCAACAATTTCCAGCACCAAATTACTCCCAGGCAGGGCTTGATTGGAGGTTCAAGGCAGCAAGAGAGAGAAACCATTTAGGGGACTGAAACATTCTTCATCGCCCTATTTAAATACAATTTACATTCCAGGCTTTGCTGTTTGTGCATTGTTAATTGCACCTTGTACCTTAGTTTATTTTAGAGTTGAAGGGTTTTTTTCCTTGCTGTTGTTTTTCAAAGGCATGCTTGCTTGCTTTTTTCTTTTTTTCCTAAGGGGCTGTTGTTCTCAGAATATAGTTCTATTTCCTGGAAGGGAAAATAGATTAGTAGATTTAAAGGCCAGACGGGACAAACAGATCATCTAGGTGACCTCCTAGAGAAGACAGGCCAAGACATTTTACTTAGTAATTCCTGTGTCTCGAATCGTCCAGAATTAACCCAATACCTTGCGTTGACTAGAATAGCCTTCCAGAAAGGCAGTCTCAATGCAAAGACACACAGAGTCATGCAAGTCACTAGTTCCTGGAGAAGCAAGTTCCAATGTGCAATCATCCCTTGCCTGGAGAAGGTACCAGCAGAGATAGGAACAGCTGGAGGGACAGCACGGGTGCTCAGATCCATGGTGGCACCTCACAGCTTCAGCTGAAATCTGGTACCCACTGCGCTTGAGAGAGCGACTCATAGAATCACTAGGCTGGAAAAGACCTCTCAGATCATCAAGTCGACAATTGAGTCTTGTGTGAATTTGATTGAATGACAGCATGAAGTTCTCTGCACAGGAAAGACATGGATCTGTTAGAGTGGGTCCAGAGGAGGCCACGGAGATGATGTGAGGGCTGGAGAACCTCCTGTACGAGGACAGGCTGAGAGAGTTGGGGTTGTTCAGCCTGGAGAAGAGAAGGCTTGAGAGACACCTTAAAGCCGCTTCCAGTACTGAAAAGGGCTCCAGGAAAGCTGGGGAGGGGCTCTGGACCAGGGAGGGCAGGGATAGGAAAAGGGAGAATGCTGTCCATCTGAAAGAGGGGAGATTGAGATGAAATCTTAAGAAGAAATGTTTTCTTGTGACGGTGCGGAGACCCTGGCCCAGGTTGCCCAGAGCAGTGGTGGCTGCCCCATCCCTGGAGGGGTTCAGGACCAGGTTGGATGGAGCTTGGAGCCCCTGATCCAGTGGGAGGTGTCCCTGCAGGGGGTAGAACTGGATGGCCTTTAAGGTCCCTTCCAACTCAAACCATTCCATGATTCTATGGCTAGAAGATCCTACGTGGTCAAATTATGGCTATGTAGAGGTTTAAATCTTCATATGAACAGTATGAAATGACCAAGAGCTGACTTCTAACCTGGTGATAACCTGAAGTAAAAAGTTGTCACTTGTTCCTTTTCCTTGGCTATGCAGAAAGAATGATTGCAGAGGTGGAAAATGGATTCTGAATTTCCAAATGGGTGGAATTTCATATCTCTGATCTGCCTGCAAAAAACCCAACTCCAAACAAAACATCTGTTGGGGGACCAGAGGGGTAAAACATTGCAGAACTTTTCACTTCTCTTTTTCCAACTTGTTCTATGGGGTTTGAAAAGTTGGTGTCTTTTGCAAGCGTACTGGATTATTTGTGATGGTGGCCTTTCCACCAGGTTAAGAGCCAACTCTGGATGCCTGGTAGCTGGACCCAGGACCCGTTCCTGAGCTTAGACTTAGTTGTATGACTCTGAAAACAAGGGATTGTCATGCAGGTGACGGCCAGGAGGAAGGCAAAGGCACCCTGTGAAATGCCCTGTCACCTGGGAAAGGTTGAATTCTGCCCTGAACGACACCAAGGAGCAGTGTCAGCTCCCAGCTATTTTGGCATTCTTTTCTTTGAGCCCCATCTGCTGGAGTCCCATGATTTTATGACAAGTTTTATCTTCGATTCGTTTGTTCATATTTCAAAAGCACATTTTTTAGCTTCTGCAGCCAAAGGCAGAAACCATAAACCCTAAAATCTGAATGAAAGAAAAGTGATCAGATCTGAGGAACTTCAGGATAGTCCCATAATTTCACAGTTTCTGGATGTTGGCAGCTGGGAATATCTGGTGCTGCCACTGGTAAAAATAACCTCACGGGCCTGGTTCTCATTTACACGAAGGTCCCTCCACAGCTCAGTCTGGCAGCGTTGGAAGCTGATGGGATATAAAAAGAGGTGTTGGTGTAAATGACAGCTAAGTCCACTTGACCCCGTCGAGCCTACTCCTAATTTACTCCAGCTCTGGGGAGGTCCAAGTCAGACATCAGCTCAGGAAAGCTTGACGGAGAGACAGACAAATGTACGCCCCAACCTGCTGCTGCTCCAGAGGCCTCCAAGCCAATTATTTTGGTGATCTCACTCCTCCCTTCCTTCTTCTCTCTCTCTCTCTCCCTTTTCCCATCACGTGCTTGCTTCCAGCACACGCACGTCCTTCTGCAACAAAAAGCAGTGCCGCAGAGGAATGTGGAGGGTTTGAAAGCCCCCTGAGAGCAGGTAGATCCATCTGAGCGAGAGAGCCTGCCTCCTCCAAGTCAGGAGGGAAAGGCGGGAGGAGATCGGTTTACATAAGTACTTTGCCATATGAAGAAATAATTTAGCGGTATTAATAGAGGTTAAAGTTTCCCAGGAATCTAAAACAGGCCCTGCAGACACAGGTGGGTTCTTTCACTCACAAGGATGGGGAGAGTAACCCAACTCCCTGTGGTAAGGGGAGACCAGAGGGCAGTGAGGGGCAGAGGGTGCAGTGGGTCGCGCTGCTGACCGGCTGATTTACTGTGGGGCGGGATCATAGAATCATTTGGGTTGGAAGGCACCTTAAAGCCCATCCAGTTCCAACCCTTTGCCATGGGCAGGGACACCTCCCACTGGATCAGGGGCTCCAAGTCCCATCCAACCTGCCCTTGAACCCCTCCAGGGATGGGGCAGCCACCACTGCTCTGGGCAGCCTGGGCCTCCCCACCCTCACAATAAAGAGTTTCTTGCCAATATCTAACACAAGACACCACAGACCAACCTGAGATCACCTCTCGCTTTGGCAGGAAGCCCCAGCTGATGCCCAGCTATGATTCATCTCTAGTGTCTTCTGGAGAGCAGGACTTCATCCCTACTAACTGGATAAAATGGCATTAAGCACAGAGAGGGCTACAAGCAAGAGGGTATTGAGCCTAAATCCCACTTTGTTTAGATTAGGATCTGAGATATCTTTGCTGCTTCTCAAACACAGAGCTTTGTACAGCCCAGGAAGTTTTACACCACCCCAAAAATAATAATCTCTCAAAGCTCTGGCGATTATGGTGTTTTTACCCTACAAACCACATGGGACAAAGCTCCAGCCCAACCTACATCGGGTTGTGCTGCTTTGCACTGATTTGGGTTGTGGCCCACAGCCTTCAGATCACAGACCTTCCCAGAACACGTGGCTGCTGTTCTGCTCCGGAAGGGACTCACAAAGAAATAAGAAATTGTTAATTTCTCTTTTTCCACTGAAAAGCAGTTAAACCTCCTAAGACACTTTTCCCAGACATCTAAATCCTTTAAAAATATTCTCTAGACTCCGTAAAACTTACATTTTCCCTGGGTTCTCCTGTGAGTTATTAAAAAACTGAAGTCCCCACCTTAAGAGCTTAGATTTTGGTCATGATCAGAAAACCAACTATGCAGAATGGCACCTTCTTGTGCATTCAGAGAGACATCTGCTGATTTAGCGGGGAATATCAAAGGGAACTGCAGGAGCAGCACAGCCATAGGAGAACAGCCAAAACACTAAAAAGAGATAAGTGATTTTTGGGGTATCCAGGCTAAAACACATTGATGGATCCATGTTTGAGATGGCAAACAGCTCAGCGCACTCAGAAAATGCAGGTGCTTTGACTGACACTTGGGTCGACACGGTGTGTAGCCGTTGGAAATCATCACCACAGCATCACAGCGTTGCTGTTACTGGTCTGGTGCAATGTGGAGCCACTCGGTCCCAGCAGAGGTAAATGTACGGAGCTAGTGCGTGGACAGCAGGTCACTCACGTGGAGCTGGGGGGAGGCTCAAAACCACCCCTGGGTAGCAGGACAAGCAAATAATAGATTCATTGAATAGCTTGGGTTGGAAGGGACCTTAAAGATCAGCTAGTTCCAACCCCCCTGCCATGGGCAGGGACACCTCCCACTGGATCAGGCTGCCCAAGGCACCAACCAACCTGGTCTTGAACCCCTCCAGGGATGGGCAGCCACAGCTTCCCTGGGCAACCTGTTCCAGGGCCTCCCCACTCTCACAGTGAAGAAATTCTTCATTACATCTAGTCTAAATCTGCCCCTCTCCAGTTTATCCCCATTGCCCCTCGTCCTATCACTACAAGACTTTGTGAACAGACCCTCCCCAGCTTTCTTGTAGACCCTTCAGGTGCTGGAAGGTTGCTATAAGGTCTCCCTAGAGGCTTCTCTTCTGCAGGCTGAACAACCCCAACTCTCTCAAATTGCCCTCATACAGGAGGTGCTCCAGCCCTCTCATCATCCTTGTAGCCTCCTCTGGACCTGTTCCAACAGCTCCATCTCCTTCTTATATTGAAGATTCTAGAATTGGACACAATCCTCCAGTTGAGGTCTCACAAAAGAGGAACAGAGGGGCAGAACCCCCTCCCTCGCCCTGCTGGCCACGCTGCTTTGGATGCAGCCCAGGACACGGTTGGTTTCAGGGCTGCGAGTGCACATTGCCCACTCACGTCGAGCTTCTCAGTCAGCAATGATGTGGCTCTCAAAGGACACTTAGCACAAAGCGACTTCAGCAAGTCAGAGAAGGGTGTTTTTAATTTTCTGTAGCTGCTTTTCTAGACCAGAACCGTGCTCCAACACTGCTGGAATCAAAGGGATAGCAATCCCCTCCCTGATTCCCTTAAACATCAGCATGTCTGGGGCACCAACTCTGCCAACAGCAGCTCCTGCAAAGTGCTCAGCTCTTTTTTTTCTCCCCTCCCTTGTTTAAGAGCTTTCTCTCTGCCTCCCTGCTCTTCCCTTGCTCCCCGTCTGCCTCCCCGTAGCCTCCCAGAAGTGCTGGCGTGTTTTTAACCCAGGCATGAAACAATCCCACAGCCCCAGATTGTGATGTTTCGGATAACATACGGAGAATGTAAATCCTGTCAGCAAGTGCAACAGCCATAAAAGGCTAAAATGGATTCCTGTGGATTAGAAATAAAACACAGAAAGGGCCCTGTTCTCTCACTTTCCTCATCTCTCAACCTCCTCTGCCTCCCCCAGTTCTCTCTCTCCTCACTCCCCTTAAAAAATCGCCTGGAAACGCAAGGGGCGAGTTTGGGGGTTTTGTTGTTCGGTGGGTTTTTTTACATCAACTTAAAAGAAAAATAAAATACATTCCAGGAAAAGGACTGCTGCTAAGAAAACTAAAACCAGCAAATGCTTAAAGATGTTTTAATGACTTAAACACAGGGCTGGGATTGTGTCTAAAAGTTTCCACATTTGTAAAAGGGGAAAAAAAAAGGCAGAAAATTCAATATTAAATGTCCCCCTTCCCCACTAGCACTGCTGCTGTATTTCTTTCTTTCTCAAAGAGTCCAGTTTAAGTGGTGGGTTATTAACACGGCCAGAACGAACAGACACGAACCTACATTTAAGCAAAGTTGACGCTTCAATTCCAACCCAGAAAGGCACAACGAAAAACACTCCTAAAAATAATGAAGGCCACGTGAGCGCGGGTCCGAGGGGCTGTTAACAAGCAGCTGACAAGTTTCTGCTCTAGCATTCAGACCCTCATTTAGAAGGAGATTAGCAGAAATCTTCCTTCTAATTACAGAACAAGCCCAGCGAGCTCGCCGGCTCCGAATTTGCTGTGCTGGGGGGAGGCATGTGGCCCGCTGGGTTGACAAAGCCACCCTCCAGCCAGAGGTGCGGTTCGAGCGCTGCTTCAAAGCCTTGGGGTGAGGCGAGCAGGGTCAGTTCTCCGCTCCCTTCTGAAGGCGAGCCATGTAATTTGTCACGACCGGTAGCTTGTGCTGTGGAGGGGTCCGACTGCTGATCCGGCATGAAGGGCTGAATCAAATCCTTTCAGGGAGCAGACAGCGCGGTTCTTCTAGGTCACGGCAGAGGTAAGGGCATGGCCCTCCAGCTGCCTGCAGTGGGTTTGGCCTTCGGATACGTTCAAAGGGAGATCTGGGGAAAGGTTTCAGCACTGGTGAGACCGCTCCTCGAATCCTGTGTTCAGTTCCGGGCCCCTCACCACAAGAAGGGTGTTGAGGCTCTGGAGCGAGTCCAGAGAAGAGCAACGAAGCTGGTGAAGGGGCTGGAGAACAGGCCTGATGAGGAGCGGCTGAGAGAGCTGGGGGTGTTTAGCCTGGAGAAGAGGAGGCTGAGGGGAGACCTCATTGCTCTCTCCAACTACCTGAAAGGAGGTTGTGGAGAGGAGGGAGCTGGGCTCTTCTCCCAAGGGACAGGGGACAGGACGAGAGGGAATGGCCTCAAGCTCTGCCAGGGGAGGTTCAGGCTGGACATTAGGAAAATATTTTTCATGAAAAGGGTCATTGGGCAGTGGCAGAGGCTGCCCAGGGAAGGGGTTGAGTCCCCTTCCCTGGAGGGGTTTAAGGGACGGGTGGATGAGGTGCAGAGGGACATGGTTTAGTGATTGATGGGAATGGTTGGACTTGATTATCCGGTGGGTCTCTTCCAACCTGGTGATTCTATGAAAATAACTCCAGTCCCTACCAACAGTGGGGTAGGAAAGTTTTCAGTGTTTCAGAGCAAAAACACTCCCTAGGTGGGAGGGCTAGGAGGCTCCTGTGTCTCATCTAGAGCTTTCCTCCCCTGATCCCACATCCCAACCCCACCCCTCCCAACTTGACCATCAGCCTGCCTCCAGAGGGTGAGAGCCCGCTGAGAAGCCAGAAGTGCCCAAAAATGGGAGATGGACAAATCCCAGAAAGGACCAGGACATGCTGACTGAAGCTGAAGAACCATCCAAAGGTGCACGTCCCTACGGAATTCCTGGAGGAAAAAGGGAGGAACTAAGGGAGCTTCTCGCAGTCCATCACAGTTCTCCAGTGACTTCCACAGGGTCCAACCCTCTGTTTCCTTCCACTGTACCTAAATCTTTTGGGGGCAAAGCAACGGGTTGAAATAAAACCCTCCTGACCAGAACACAGAAGTATGGTGAACTTCCCAGATCATCTGATTGTGTAACGCAGCCTTCAGCAGAGCCACACCGATTCACACCACTAAAAACCTCCCCAAACCGCTCCTCAGTAGCCTCTCTGACCACCTCTTTCCATCTTCACCCAAAAGCCCATTTCTCTTTGCAATTCAGCGCTGGGGGGAGGTCGCTGGCTTTTTTTTACTGAGAACGTGCGAGCGTGTTTCAAACCCAGATTCCCATCCAAAAGAGTAGGAGGCCGTAGTCAGACTTCCCAGACCACAAAGACACACAGCTCAATCTCCTTCCAGCCGGAGTTTCCATTGTATTCTTCCCAGACTGACTTTTAAAACACATATATGCATGTGTGAGAATGTGTGTCAGCGCGTGAACGTGTGTGTTTTTTCTTCCCTTAAAAAAAAAAAAAAAAAAAGGAAAAATAGAATAAAAGGAGAGCGAGCGGGGGAGGCTTTTTGGAGATTAATAAACCAACCTGCTGCCAAGTTGGATATGTGCGTGGAAGGGGGCAGCTGAGGGTTTTAATCCCAGTTTTTGATAAATAGAAGACATTCTAGTCATAATAAAACGTGTTTTACACTTGAGGAGGGGAACAAGGGGAGAGAAAAAAAAAAAAAGGAAAGTTTTGGCCAGGCATTGCAAGCTCCTGAGCCCAAACAATGAGGTTAAGAAACATAACTGTAACGCATTAGTAAATTGACAATGAAATTGCAGTTACTTCACTGGCTCTTTATTAAATAAACACAGCCTGAAATGGACCTGTCTGCCCCGGAGGTATTTGTATAGGGTTCATATTACTAACTCAACAGTGCTGCTAAGGCGCTCTCGGGCGCTACACACCCCGGAGTGCAAACACATTCCAGAGCAGACCCTGCAAGGTGGGGCCGACCTTGCTTTTCTCCTTGTCACTTTTTCCCTTTTGGTTAGACCCCAGATTTTATAGCCACTGGCTGCTACCAGGACATTTTATCTCGAGTCGCAGCTCCTTTTGGGACCAGCTGAGAGAACGGTGTGAATACACACACGTGGACTCTCTCCCGCACCCCGTGCCCTTCTTCCTGCCCGTGGAAAAAAGGTCGTCCTCTCCTAGGATTCACAGATTGCCCCCAGCTCCCTCAGTTGCTCATGAGCAATCAGCCTTTCCCACCTGTTCACAATCCCAAGAAAAGCAAACCACACAGCCAGCGACAGCACGCGCAGGTCAAATCAACAGCAGCAGAACAGCACCACAACCCAAATCCCCGCTGTCGTGCCTCTCCACACAAAGGGGCTTTCAAAAACACAGCTCCATCCTTATCCTCCTCTATACTGACCTAATCAACAGTCTTGATACTCGTGCTGTAGCCTTACCAGCAGCCATCTAATGCTGGATCTACAAGTGACAACCAAAACCAAGAACAAGAATCACAGAACCATGGAGTGGTTGGGTTGGAAAGGACCTCAAAGCCCATCCAGTTCCACGCCTGCCATAAGCAGGGACACCTCCCACTGGATCAGGGGCTCCAAGCCCCATCCAACCTGGTCTTGAACCCCTCCAGGGATGGGGCAGCCACCACTGCTCTGGGCAACCTGGGCCAGGGCCTCCTCATGCCCAGAGCAAAACATTTCTTCCCAAGATCTCATCTCAATCACCCCTCTTTCAGCTGGAAACCATTTCCCCTCATCCTATCCCTGCCCTCCCTGATCCAGAGCCCCTCCCCAGCTTTCCTGGAGCCCCTTCCAATACTTGAAGTATTCTATAAGGTCTCCCCTTATATATTGTTGTAATCAACAACGAGAAGCGATTGCATTTGGAGATACAGCTGCAACTCACACGCAAGGTGAAAAGCCACCTTACAAAACCTTTACCTGCAGCTCTACCTAACCCTCGATAGGTCTGAGCCGAGCTAAATCCCAGTCCTGCTCCCACAGGCGAGCTCGAGTAATCCATCCCCACACATGCATGCGTTGGAGACAATAGGAACTCCAGCATGTTCAGCACCTTCTGAGGCCTTGAACCGCTGCCAACATCCTTTGGAGATGCGCCAAACCCGTTCATAAGATGTGAATGATAGAGATTCTCAGCAGCCCATGGGGTCTGTAGCAGGCTGTGCTACTGTTAGCTCGCATGGTCACGACACGCTTTCCCCCTTGTTCGAAGACATACCTCCTGTGGAGGCAGGTTTTCACAGTGAGGAATTCCATTTCTGTCTGCAAGCGGAGTGAAAGGACTCTACTCTTCTTTCATATGGGACCAAAACAAAAAGAAGCAGTGGATTAAGCATTTTCTTGCTCCCACTGTCATCAAGGGCTTTATGGGAAAACATGGGACTCACAAAGGTAAAATACAGAGACAGGACAGAATCTTGTTGAACACGGAATTTATCTGTGACTAATTAGAAGAGAATGGTTTGGGTTGGAAGGGACCTTTAAGATCATCCAGTTCCACCCCCTGCCATGGGCAGGGACACCTCCCACTGGATCGGGGGTTCCAAGCCCCATCCAACCTGGCCTTGAACATCTCCAGGGATGGAGCAGCCACAGCTTCCCTGGGCAACATGTTCCAGTTCCTCACCACTCTCATAGTGAAGAAATTCCTCCTTATGTCTAGTCTAACTCTGCCCCTCTCCAGATTATACCCATTGCCCCTTGTCCCGTCACTACAAGCCTTTGTGAACAGTCCTTCCCCAGCTTTCTTTTAGCCCCTGCAGGCACTGGAAGGTTGCTAGAAGGTCTCCTTGGAGCCTTCTCTTCTCCAGCCTGAACAACCCCAACCCTTTCAGCCTGCCCTCATATGGGAGGTGCTCCAGCCCTCTGATCATCTTTGTAGCCTCCTCTGGACTCACTTTCCACCCTACCAATCTTCACCTAAACATGAAATTTCCCCAGAAGCTCAATGCTCACATTTTCAAACCTTTGTGCAGGGGAGAAGTCTGATGTGATGAGAAAGTGTACTAAAATTCAGTATTTCTGGAGCAATTTCTTCAACACCTTCTACACAAACTTTAGCCTTGGAACTAGAGCAAGGCCACCCAGCCTGCAGAGAGCAGCCAAAGTCAAGCGGACAAAGAGAAAGCAGGAAGCGGAGACGCAGCCGCTGATGGGAATTTTAGTAATATGGAAGGAGAGTTGGACATTTTGTGAACACGCTTCACCAACACAGAGGACAGGATGCTAAAGCACAGTGAAGAACACGAGGTGGCTTTACTAAACCTGGGTGCCAAAGGGTAGGGATGCTTTGCAAGTCACACAGAGATGGGTGTAAGGACCACCGGATAGTGGTGATTTGGGCTCCACCTCTTTGTCCCTTCTCCTCAGGTGCCAAACTGCTCTTAAATCCATCAGGATCAAACCCACACCAAGTATTTTCTTAGTCATCCTGTTTTTCCATATGAGCAAATGGTGTTGTTGGCACATCCAGCCTTTGGAAGAGCTTACCCAGGCAGGGAGAGGCAGTAAATTCTCAAACTGTTTGGGATCCTTATAGCGAGACTGGATGTCTCTCCCTAACGGACAATGCCCAGCTCCTCCAGAGCCTGCTCGGAGTGCGCAGCAGCAGTGGGTGGAAATCCCTGGCCGGCTGGATGCCGGAGGTCAGCGCAGCCGCTCCAAGGGATTCCGTCTGGCCTTGCAGCTGAATGTGAAATCAGAGAGACGTCTCCTCCCTTGCCAAAAGCAGTTTTAATTTTGCAAGGAGAATGAAAAAAAGAACTTTCTACTGAGCTCTTTCATTCATAGAGACTGGTAGATTTTTTAGTGGTTTCTCCCCCCCCCTCAAAATCATTGAAGCCTCCAAGTTTCCCTCTGGAAATTCCATCCCAGGATGGTTTTCTCTTTGAGTTACCTTTTACAGATTCCTCAGGTGCAACCCAAAGGCGTCCAGGGGCCAGGATGGAAAAGCTTTGTGGATTTAAGCAGATGCGAACAGGGAGATGCCCTAGTCATGCATCGGAGCTGCCTTTGACAGGAGTGTCTTGGACAGGAGTCAGCTACGGCTGTGAATGGGAGGGAAGGTGGCTCTGCCCAGCGCTCACAGAAATATTGTTGAAATAAAAACCAAGAGTAAAGAAGTACCTCGGGTATCCGAAGATTGTTTAAAGCATACAAACATTGCACAAAGGTCCTGTGAGCCTTGTTTCCTGCTCCTATTAAAACAGGAATCGCCAGAGCTGGAGCCAGCAAGCCCAGTACCTCTCTCCAGAGGCACAATGTTTGGACAAGCTAGTAGTCCAACTACAAGTGGTAGTGACATGGCAGCATTAGCTTCAGCTTTTGTGTTAGTTTACCTTAACTAAAAATATCCATCACTGGTGGCCAAATTGGGAGCCTTCAGCAATAAAACTAAGAGTTGAGGCAGCTTGGACTGATATGTTGTCATCTTTTTCTACAAACAAAAGAACAGAACACCTGGGTTTATTGCTCACCTTGTCCAGCTCCCAGTCCTGGCAAGGTGGAGAGCAGGTCCCCAGGACATGGGGGCTAGCCAGCTCTTTAAAGGGGTTCCAACCCTTTCCTAACTGGGACAGGATGAAGAGCTCAATTGTAAGAAACCCTTATCCTTTGTGGGCAAGTCATAGAATCACAGAACAGTTTGGGTTGGAAGGGACCTTAAAGACCATCCAGTTCCAAGCCCATTGTGATGGGCAGGGACACGTCCCCCTGGACCAGGTTGCTCCAAGCCCCATCCAACCTGGCCCTGAACACCTCCAAGGATGGGACAGCCACAACAAGTCATAAGAATTATTCTGAGAGACACCTTACAGTGAGTAATACCAGTCACTTCTCGTCATTTCCCGCTTTCCCCATCCATCCAGGTGGTTTTACACGTCCTCTATTCCTCAGCGTGGTTTGCCCCTGCTCTCAAAAAGCCCCCATCTCCCCCTCGCTCATTTTCTAGGCACTCACTTGACATCTGGTAGAGAGGGCTATAAGCCGCCCCGCAATGAAATCTTACCCTGCCTCTTTTTCCAGCCTGTCTGACAGAGAACAAGTCAGCTGTGGGCCTCACCAACAATTTTAAACAAAAACCCACAATCCAGCAGGTCAGGCCATTTTAGCATATGTACCTTTTATTTGTAGCGGACTGTTAATAATTAAGTGATGCCTTTCATACAGACATTTACAATAATTTAACCTTGCCCTTGCTGTGTAATTTATTCTTTGCAGAAGCCAATAAAAATAAAGGCCCCATATTTCGTCTCTCTCTCATACATATATATTTATATATATATACACACACACGCATATCCAGAATAGTGTAATAGGTTTCACATATTGTTCCATAGGTATCATTAGGGTAACGGAGCCAAGTGTCTCAGTTCATATGACTCTCTTTATGGGTGCCTTACAATCCACATAAAATTGAGTTTATGTTTCCTTTCCATCCATCGATTCCAAAACAAGAGGAGGAAGGGGTTTCTCTCTTTCTTTCTCTTTTTTCCTTCTTAGTTCCAGTCTTCACTGCGTCAAATCCAAAATTTGCCATTGGTGGTAAAGACCAAACTTTAAAAACTCCAACAATTACCAGCTGGGCATCATTTACATCTCTTGCAATGTTTTACCTCTGACTGTGACAAGTATTAAAGGCTTAAGGAAAGAATTTTGAGCGATGCCCATGGTAGATGAGTATCAAATTGCCTGGTCAGGGGGCAAAACCCTCCCTAAGTTCGTGAGTCATTCATCCTGTTTCTAAAGCCCTAGAAGGAAGAACCCAGCAGGTAAGCGGAATAGGAGCAAGGGAAGGGACTGAAAACAGAGATTTATTTCCTCTCCAAAAAAGAAAAAAATAAAAAGGACAGGATAAAAAAAAAAAAAAAAGAGCCAAAACTAGTACTATTGGCTCCGCTTCCCCAGAAAGTCCTAAAGAGGCTACACAGAGAAACAGAAGAAAAATATTTTCCCCTAAAGAAACATTAGTGAAAACACATTTATTAAAGCACAAAAAATTCCATAACACTTAAGAGACCTGATGCTCTGGAAAGCGCAGGGCTTACTGCTGTGCGTAAGCCAGCGAGGCTGATAGGCGGCTGCGAGCCATGCAGGCTTGCTGCTCCAGCAAGGAGGAGCTGGAGAGCCTGCTCTGCCAGTCCACCCGCCCCAACCCAACCAGGGTGACCAGCACAGCCCAGCTCAGCCTGATCCAGGCACCTACGGAATGGAACTTCACCTGGACTATAGGGTTTCCAAGGAAAGATCAGCTCTAGTGTCATTCCCGAGTTCTAACCTACTCTCAGGAGGCTCCTGCATTAGACGTTCCATCTTCATAAAGGCAACTGTTCAACGTTTAGCAATCATGCTACAGAGGCAAAGCCAAGACGCACTCGAGCACTACGGATCTGCTAGAGCCTACAGATCGTATTTGCTTCCCCATGCCATATGCCGATAGTAACTCTGTAGAACGTTTCCATTCACTTTCAGCTACAGCTTTTTGCTGAAGTCCTTTAGAGCAGCAGCTCCTAAGGGACAGGAACAGAAAGGGTCATTGGGCAGTGGCAGAGGCTGCCCAGGGAGGGGGTTGAGTCACCTTCCCTGGAGGGGTTTAAGGGACCGGTGGATGAGGTGCTGAGGGACATGGTTTAGTTTGATAGGAATGGTTGGACTCGATGATCTGGTGGGTCTCTTCCAACCTGGTTATTCTATGTCAGGTCAGATGGGAGCCACCTTTCTCAGAGAGGGAGGAGAGTCCTTGCTCAGGAGCTTGCAGGGCTCACAGAGAGGGCTTTAAACTAGATGTGAAGAGGGAGAAGGATAATATCAGGCTCGCCTATAAGAAGCGGTGGGAGGACAGACAATAGTTGGAGGGATGGGGTGCTGCTATGGGCCCTCCACTTGCTGTTGGACTTGTTGGGGTTGAACTACGTGATCTTTAAGGTCCTGTCCAACCCAAACTACTCTATGATTCCATGTCCATACCATGACTGTTATTACTGAGGTGGAGAAAGGGGCAGAGACAACACAGCTACCGGTCCGTGGTCAGCTTGTGGCGCATGGCAGTTCGGTCCGCATGAGGTGATGGAAAACTCTCCCCAGCATCAGGTGTTGCTGCTGAGTGTTAGCTGCTCCGGTTACACTCTCGGCAAGTGTTATAAACACACAGGCACAATCTAAATATTTATGGCACATGAAACCTCCCGTCTGCTGTTCCTCAGCAAAGAGAAGAGAGGAGGGAGGGGGAGTGAAGAGGTGATTATTGCGCAGGGCCTGTAAAATCAAAATATGGAATCAAACTGTATTCAGTCCCCAGGAAGGGTCACCACAGAGAGGAGCCAGGTGTTGGTTCCTGGACATTGCTCCAAGAGGTTTGCCACAGGCTGGGCTCAGCTGGCTGAAAGCGTCCAGCTCCCACTGGCTGAAACACTCCCATCTTACACCAGATGGAAATATGGCCCCGGTTTTGTGGTCTCTCTTTTCCTCTCAAGCACCTCCTGAGAGACTAATTGCCACACTTATAAAACCTTTCTGGGGCTAGGAAGGAGTGGAGCAGGCTGGGAAATTAGTTCTCTGCCCTTGACAAAAATTATGCTAGGATTTGTTTTCTTATTCTTTCTCTTTTTTTCCCCTCAATTCTCTGGGGGTTTTATTAAAGACTGAAAAAGAGGGGGAAAAAAAAAAAAAGAGACTCAGACTAGGTTAGTTCAATGTGTTTCTGTAACACTTGCCCATTGATCTATCTGTGAAGCACTGAGTATCTGAGAGCAATAGGACTGTCTTACCAGAAAGAAGTGGAGCTGCTTTAGGAGAAATGTTCGACTTCACAAACTATGGGAAGTTCATATGAATTGAAAAGGCCCCACCAACTGAAATCCTGTCTGCGCTGGTCTCTGGTGCCAGCAAAC
The DNA here is from genome assembly GCA_033459285.1 of Clamator glandarius. NCBI lineage: Eukaryota > Metazoa > Chordata > Aves > Cuculiformes > Cuculidae > Clamator > Clamator glandarius. The sequence goes on from JAUNZM010000037.1 coordinate 45,160, forward strand.
ACCTTTTCAGCCCGTCTCACCACCACAGCAGGAATCGACGACAAGGCATTTACTGGTACACACACAGATTTGGTTGGGTAGCTGGACAGCCCACCCCCCACTATCTCCTCCAGGTCATCCCAGAGGGACTTGAGGAGTAGAACAGACTGCAAGTACATTTTCAGGACTGTAACACTCCACAGTTGCTCAGGATCTGCGTGCCCACAGATGAAGAACGTGGAGGGCGAGAGCGTCATCCTTTCTGATAATGTAAATTCGGCTGGGAACATTGACTCATAACTGGCTTGAGCACACAAGCCCTTTAGAAGCAGCCAGGAGAGCAGGCAGATGGGGTCCTAAGCTGCTGCCCAGAATCCTAGTTCAGATTTGCATTATTATTAGAAGAAAAGGGTAATATAGTGTGCGGCTCCTTTACTGCAGTGTAACTATTTTGGTGGGTCTGACTGAAGGCTTGGCCATGGAAGCAAGGCGAGTCCTTCCTCCACATGTTGGAGCTGCCACTTGCTGCGTTCCAAAAGACCAATTGATTTCGATCAGGAAGAACGAGACCACAAAGAGTGATAGTTTCCCAGCTCCTGATGACTTTGGTTTCTGGTTGCCAGAGAACCAGCACATGGGAGTTTGCGTTCTGCTCTGTTTTCAAGGGAGTGTGTTCAGTTAAGGTGGGGCCCCCAACGTTATTTTTAGTTCAGCACAAATAACGGAGCAGAAAGCTTTGCAGTTTTTTCCTGAGAGAGTCCCATGATCAAAATAAAAAAAAAAAAATCTGGACTATTTAAGCTCTGATTAGGAATTTATATGACCTTTTACCTTGATTCATGCTGGCATTGGGGAGTTTGAGCACAAACCAGTGATAGCAGCCGGAGGATCAGCAGGAAGAAACGCATGGGGCACGGCTGAGGTGACACCAATTGAGACTTCAACTTTCTGACCCAAATACGGGCTCAGTTGCTTCTCAGATCTGCTCTGCAAAGTTGCTGAAGAGCAACTCTTGACTTCAAGGAAGAGCTCCAGTGCCTCAAAGTGCTGAGGGCTTGCCGTTGCCAAATAAGAATAAACAAGCCGATTTCCACGTCCCCCAGAACTGCAAGCACTTCCATAATCACTCAGGAGAAAGTTGAAGTGGAGCCGGGCCTTAGGAATAACAAAGCCAGGGCACGTTCTAATTGGCACACCCAGCTGGATGTTTACACTCACACCCACAGAGGCGCCAACCCCAATCTCCTTCCATGGCAATGACAGGCCTGGCTTTGCAGGGCTTCCTAAGGCATAACACCTCCTGCCCTGCAAAGGAATTTTACTCCCAGAAGGCTGAGAACGTTTTCTATAGGAATCCGCAGTTGAGAAAGACGCTATTTTCCGTGTTTCAAACACGCAAAGTGAGACATCATCTACTGCTTACATTCCAGAAGCCACACACCATCGCTGTCAAAAGCTGGAAGGAAGGTACCGACTTCTTACGGACTCACCAGGGTTGACTCAGTGAGACATGGGGTAGCTTTTGAATTCCTCTTATTCTGTGCTTCTAGGGTCTCTCGTTTAAATCTCTCCACAGTCATCCCAGGGAAACAAAGCATCATCCTCCATGGACAGCTCAGCTGACGACAGTAAAGCTACTGTGGACATTAAGAAGTCTCTGTGCTACCCCGTGTCTGAGTTCAAATCTCCAATAAGCCAAACCCCTCCAGCTCAAACTAACAGACACATCTGCCAACAGCTTCTTTTAACTTTTTGGAACTACTCTACAGATTATTTCATTGCCAAGAAAAAGAAGAGATATTTATGATGGGGCCTGAAAAGCCTTGACATTCCAAGTCAGATACTCTGGGGTGTAAACTGGAGCTGCTCCAGTGACTCAAGGGGACAGCGCCAATTTACACAGGTTGAGTAGGCTCTCCAGTTTTACCTGCCTGGCTCTCCAGCACACACGGACAATTCAAGGCAGCTTATCGAGGTATTGCACAAATATCTGCTGCTTTTTCCTCCTGAGGCATCTGGTTGGAAAAGAAGTAAACCCAGACATTTGCTCCTGCCTTAAATATAGAGGTAGCCAGTCTTGCAACTTTAGCACGAAGATGGAAAGCTGGATAAACAGAGCACGCCTGCTGATAGAGTCCTTCCTTAGAGACACTAGGTCCGTGCTGTAAACCAGGAGAAACCAAACCTTTAATTTGCGAGTATTAAACCCATGTAAAGTAGGGAGGGTTTTCAATACCAAAGCAACAGGTGAATAGTTATACAGATAGAGAAAACCTGTGCTTAACGTTCTGCAGGTGCTTAGGTTTACATAAAGCGCAGCTCAGGGAGTTTCTTCACTTTCCCGTCCTGAGGTTCCTCACAAAGAGTTCCCCGAAGTGGGTCTCGTTCAGAATCAGGGTCTTATTTACCCTTCAGGGAGGTTCTTTTGATCTGTCGGTCTCCTGGCTTTCATTATGACCAAGACATCTTTTGAGAAGGGTAAGGAAACGTGTATTAAATAATGACCTTTAGTCTTAGGCATTAAAAGAAGCAGCACACAGTCAACAGAAAATGTACGTGCACGATGACCGTGTGCAGCTGAGGCCCCTCCTGGAGGTGTGCACCAAAAAATACCGGATTGTGCATTAGCAAACGCGTACATGGATGAGTAATGTTACTTGTGGTCATAGTCCCTGTCATCCTGAATGATTCACGTGAGTACGGTGACCCCGTGACTGCTGCAGGATCACGCCCTGCGTGCTCCAAAGAGCAGTTTTAGAAATATCACAGAATCATGGAATGGTTTGGGTTGGAAGGAACCTTGAAGATCATGAAGTTCCTACCCCTGCGATGGGCAGGGACACCTCCCACTGGATCAGGGGCTCCAAGCCCCATCCAACTTGGCCTTGAACACCTGGAAAAGGGATGGAGCAGCCACAACTTCCCTGGGCAACCTGTTCCAGGGCCTCCCCACTCTCATTGTGAAGAAACATATCCAATCCCTTAAAAAAAATGCAAACCAGTTGTGACCTCCTGGCCTCCGGTGAGTTTGATGGGGAGTTTTGTCTGCACAAGGAACAATTCCTTTGTTAGATTGGAACACGCTGAATTTAATCTCGGAATGAATTTTTATGGCCAAGACATAACCCACCCTTGAAAAGGGAGAGAGAGTTTCTAATGGCAAGGCTGACACAATCTGAATTATAGAGCTATAAATGACAGCACTTTAATCATCCGATTAAAGTGACCCATCGCTTCTAACGCGGGGGAGCTGGAGCCAGAGCTGGTGGAGCAGGTGGAAGGATCCTCCGTTGGCTTCACATCAGGCCCAGAGCGTTCATAGATTTCAACTCTTTTCTATTCCTTTCAATCCTTATTCAGCTAGATATTTTAACACGTGCTAAATATTTATTGTTTGTGTGACCTGGAACACTTCTCATGTTTCAGATTAGGTCTGGGTGTAACTATTTTGCCAACGGGTACTCGCAAGAGCTGGTTTAAAGAGGCTCTTACTTGAATTTCATTTCGTATTTTACTGAGCTTTTTGGCGCTACCCTAGTTGCTTTAATGCGGTTTGTCACCTTTTGTTAAAACACACATTGCAGCGATTTTAATTGTGTGGCTTAATAAAAAAGAAAAACTAGCTTTCCGATTATTTGGGGTTTCATTTTCTTTTTTTTTTTTCCACATTTGGAGATGAGGAAAAGACACAAAAGACGAGGAAAAAAATGGAAGGTTGAAAATTATTTGGTTTAAGGGAAAAAAAACCCCCATATTTTTGGCAATGAAATCAGGAAAAGCAGCAGGGTTTTTGAATAGTGAAGCTAAGCTAGGGAAAAAAACCTGAGCTCTGAAACTTTACCTTCCTTTAATTATACAGGTGACATTTCAGACACTTAGTCTGATTTTTTTTTTTTTTGCATCTGCATATTGAAAACACCCTTTTAAAAATACTTAAAAAAATAGCTGCTACAGAACGTTTATTTAGTGAGAAGTAAATCTTATAAAAATTCAATTGCAAAGTAGTTAAGGTATTTGAATTTTTTTAAAGAAGAAGAATCCCAAGAAAGCAAGTATTTGATGGCTAATAATCTCATTTCAATATAATAGGACCTTTCTTTTGCAAAGAGCAAGACAGGTTAAAAGATATAATTATGACTTTGCAAACTCTCCCAAGTGCTAGGAGATCATCTGACAGTTCTGATCCCGGGCTCAGCTCTCAAAGGGGAAAAGTCTTTGTCTAGTTAGAGAGTTAAAGAGACAGGATCCCTATTCCACCCTCTGCCTACATTGCAATTTAACTGTCAAAAAAATCCAAGCTGCAAAATTGTCTTATTCCAACACAGCACAAGAAAAAGAGGAGAGGTTTGAGACTGACCTGTCAAAAGCACCCTCTTTAAAAATGTATAATATATTTTAAATATTTTTTTTTCCGGAGCTACTTAAAGGTTAAAGATGTGCCAAAGAAGTAGGATGGATTTTTTTTTTCCACCCCCACCCCCCCCCACCCCCCCCCCCCCCCCCCCGCTCTGCTTCACTAAAGCTTTTTAAAACAATTAAAAAAAAAATTGTTTCAAAATTAGGGATCATCAGTGTAAAAAAATCCCCCGAAGATCAAAAGGAACACATTAGAATCACATTAATTCTGACTTAAAAAAAAAAAGAAAAAGAGAGAATAAATCCCCTTTTTCAATGGAAAGAGAAACTTGGAGGACATTTAAATAGTGTTTTCATTGTCAAAATTTACAGGAAGGTGGAGCAGAGTGTTGGGAAGAGACACAGACCAAGAGGCACACGGGGAGACCCAGAGGCTGCTGATAGCCCGTCCTCGATATTCTTGGGCTCTTTCCAGCTTTGCTTTTTTTTCATGTTTCAAAATAGTGAAAGAAGGAGGGGAAAACATTTCCCCCCCCCCCCAAGTAACCAAACAAAAGATGCCATTTCTTTAGCAGGGGGGGGTTTCCAAGGAGCCACAAACAAACAATTCTAAACCTCTATAACCAAATATAGCTGGTAAACAGGCAGCTGGATGGGACCGAAGGCTTTGACACGGTGCCACCCGGCTGGCACCCTGCATCGCGGGGAGCACGTGGTGTTGCACCAAAGTGGGAGAAATCTGTGGGACCTCAGCTGTGTTTCCCTCATCGGGGGCACCCTCAGTAGGATCAGACCCTGATGAGCGTTAGGAAAGCCGGTGGGAGCCTGGGGGCTGCAGGGATGATGGGATCCATCAGCGTGGGAGCTAAGTATTTATCTCTTGAGCAGGGAACACGCTACCCTGAGCAGGGGCCAAATTCCCTACTATTCATAGTATCACCAGGTTGGAAAAGACCTCTTGGATCATTGAATCCAACCATCCTATCTGCCACTAAACCGTGTCCCTGAGCACCTCGTCTATCCATCTTTTAAACCCCTCCAGGGAAGGTGACTCAACCCCCTCCCTGGGCAGCCTCTGCCAGTGCCCAATGAACCTTTCCATGAAAAATTGTTTCCTGATGTCCAGCCTGAACCTCCCCTGGTGGAGCTTGAGGCCATTCCCTCTCGTCCTGTCCCCTGTCCCTTGGGAGAAGAGCCCAGCTCCCTCCTCTCCACAACCTCCTTTCAGGGAGTTGGAGAGAGCAATGAAGTCTCCCCTCAGCCTCCTCTTCTCCAGGATAAACACCCCCAGCTCTCTCAGCCGCTCCTCATAAGGCCTGTTCTCCAGCCCCTTCACCAGCTTCGTTGCTCTTCTCTGGACACGCTTACTGCAAGCCAGGAGGGAGCCCTTCATAAATCAGGAGTTAATTCCTTGGAGATAAGAGTTTCCCCACCTAATACAAAGCAAGCATGAGGTTGTTCAGGTCTGTTCACCCACCTCTATCAAGCCCCAGCAAACACCTCAATGAACTGGAACCACTGAACGGGTTCTCCCCCCGCTTTATAGTCTTTATTTGCTGCCAGGGGAGCTTGTCCTCCAAGGAACCAGCTGGGTTTTTCTCCTTCCTAATCAGCAAATTGTAACCTGCCTCTTCCCCCATGTGGCTTGACTGATGGTCCTGGCTCGTTCACCCCAGCAATTTCACACACCTGCCATGAACAGGTAAGGGCACCAGCAAGACAAGTGGCATAAAAATCAACCCCCTCGCCCCTTCACCCCTGCCAAATGTTCTCTCTTTCCAGTCCTCTTCACTCTGCCATTTCCAGGTGGGTGAGGAAATGGATGAGCTTTACAATGACACTGAACGTCACCAACAGACTTGGGAAATTGGGAACAGCACTTGCGTAGCGGCGCTTATCTGCAATATTTTTATATATATAAAACTGGTAAATCAAAGTGTGACCACACTTAAAAACCAAAATGGGTGTAGATCTCTTTAAAGCACCTTTGCAACTCGATTTGCGTCCCTCCCGCTGCGTTAGGGAGCAAGACGCAGTCTGGTGCTTCCATAGGACCTGCAGGGTGACAGGGTTTTAAGTATTACTCACTAAAAATTAAAGCCAAACTGGACTCCCGCCCTAGGAAACTTGCCAGATTTCTGCTCTTAGAGGAATGATAAGCCTTTGGGATGCTGCTTTTCTGACTGTGCAAAATCAGGGTCAAGTCTGGGATAAGAGCTCCTCATTAAATAGCTCCAATCTGGCTTCCTTTAACCCATAGGGAAGTCTCCCTCTAAGAGCAAGACCAGAACCAACCAGCAAGAGGAAGGTGTGCTCCTGGCAGCCCAAATGGCTTATACTATCTCAGAGGGCTTTTCAGAAAGTGTTCCTTTCACATATGTTGATTATAGGAAGACAAGAAAGCCTTTCCCATCCTCCCCTTTAAGCTCTGGTCCCATATTCTTCTCAGTTTGCCCCAGCCTTTCAAGGGATGAGATGGTGAGTGGGTTTTCCTGGTGTAACCAAGAGCAGGGCCTGGGTCTCCTTGGTAAATGTGGGATGCTAAAGTTGGCTTCTTCACACTGCTGGGAAGCTGCTATGCTTCTGTCCACACATGAACCAAATCTCATCTGATTTGCACATTTTCCCCTTAATCCAACCTATTTTCTAGCTCATTTTTTCTTGTTTGTGACAATTTGGAAGAGCTTGTGCGTAGGGGACAGTATAGTTGCTTAGTTATGGCAGCACCAAGGTAGCTGTAGGTGTCAGAAGAGAATTCCTGCTGTGAAAATCAGGGATGTAGTTCTGAGGAGACACAGATAGTGGGGAATAAGACAGTGTGAGGGTCACCTGGTGAGGAAACATAGAGTGGCAGAGAGCCGTGGCACACACACTGCCTCACTCAACATGTAGTAAATGTGTAGCAGGAGCAAAAATGTACACTCAGAGGGAGGGGAAGTCAGCATGTGTAACCCCATGAATTTACACAATGTGACTCGTGCTTCATAGAATCACCAGGTTGGAAAAGACCCACCGGATCATTGAGTCCAACCATTCCCATCAATCACTAAACCATGTCCCTCAGCACCTCGTCCACTCATCCCTTAAACCCTTCCAGGGAAGGTGAATCAACCCTCTCCCTGGGCAGCCTCTGTCAGTGCCCAGTGGCCCTTTCTGTGAAAATTTTTTTCCTAATATTCAGCCTGAACCTCCCCTGGTGGAGCTTGAGGCCATTCCCTCTCGTCCTGTCCCTTGGGAGAAGAGCCCAGCTCCCTCCTCTCCACAACCTCCTTTCAGGTAGTTGGAGAGAGCAATGAGGTCTCCCCTCAGCCTCCTCTTCTCCAGGTCAAACCCAGTGCTTGGGTTTGGGTTTACCATTTTCACCACAATATCTTCCTCCTTTCCTTCCTCCCTATTGCTGCAGAAACCACCTTTATCCTCTGAACATCCCCAATGCCCTTTCGCAACTGGCACCATGTCCCTGACCAATTCAAACCAAAGACCGTGTTTCACATGGAGAGCTTTGTCCGGATTTTCTCAGAGAACGGGAATTTGCAGGTGCTAGCGATGCAGAGCGTGACCCTGCAGAAGTGGAGTTCCTGTCCTCGGAGCAATGTCTCACCGACAAACAAGACAATTTCAGCTGAGCCGTGAGCTGAGGTGCCTTCAGGCTGGGACGGGCTCAGGCGACGTCCCCTCTCTGCAGTCGGTCCCCCCTCAGCGCACAGCACACGTTTCGGTTTGATTGATTTTGTAATTGCTCCTTTAATTGAACAGTTACAGCAACACTATCAGGAAAAGGTTTCAGGGCTGGGGAGGGAGGTGGGAAGGGTTGGGAGTGGAAGGGGAATTGGAGCTGGGGAATGAGCAAAATGGGTTTTTCCCTTTCTCTAAAGGCAAAAACAGAGAGAAGAGGCAGCGGGGAGCTGAGTTGCCTTTAGCAGGCACTGAGGAGAGGGAGGGCAGAAAGCAATAAATTATTGAAAGAGAAGAAGAAAAATGAGAAGTAGGTTGAAAAGTGTGGCAGGGCCAGAGGGTCCCAGGGACTGCTTAGCCTCTAACTGACATCCTCTTCCTGCTGGCTGTGAAAGCTGGGGAGCTGCGAGAGCTGGAAAGGGAGACGCAGGAGAAGGTGGGAGAAGATGCCCATGTGCCTAAATAAAAAAACATGGGAGCAACATGTAGAGATAGTGAAGAAAGTACCTTGGGTCAGAGATGCTGCAAAGAGCAGAGTGTATGAAAGCAAACCAGATGTGTACGGGATGGTCGGCATCTCAAGCACATAACAGAGGGTAGAGAGGGGGGGGTGGTGTAGCACATCCTTGTGTGAGAGCTAAACCTCCAGGGAATGGGAGAATGGACCAGCAGGTATAGCCAGGAAAGCTGGAGAGCACAAGAGTGAAGAGAGAGGGCACATATTTCAAAGCTGAGTGAGAAAAGTGGTGAGAGAGATGGAAGATGGACAGAGACCTCTGCAAAAGGAGATGAACATGAGAGAAACTGGGGCACATGCTGTGATACGAGGCTGCCCCTTCCGTGCACATCTGGGGCTGCGTGGGCGCTGCTTCCACAAGTCTGCGCGCTTTTCCAAGCTTTTCCACCTCTGATCCGCATAGAGCTGCCTAGAAGGGTTTCCCAAAGCGGGGCGCAGCCTCTAGGAGTTGGCACGGTGGGCGTTGGCATCGCTTTGCAGAGCACGTTCAGGTACATCCGTGGGCACGGATGTGTGTAAACCCACTCTGAGCGGTGGGCATAGCCCATCTCTGCTTCCACGGGTCTGGATGTGACAGCGTCGCTGGGTGCCCCTCTGTGGTATGCGTGTGTCTGAGCGAGGAGCGTGTGCTTGTTGGGTGTGTGTCAGGAAAAGGACAGGAGAATCCAGACAGGGTCAGGGGGGAAGGTGCACGCAGAGGCCATGGTGCAGCTCCACAGCAAAGCAGATCAGGTTTCAGGAGAGCCTGGAGCTCAGGCTGGAGGGGGACAGGAGGTGGGCTCCGCTGCCTGCATTCCCTGGCAGGCAGCACAAGGCAGGTTTAAAGAATATCCTTCCATTTAGGAGTTTGTTTATTATTCTTAACTAAGCAGCTCAGACAGGCAAGCCGGCAACACCGTATCCACGCTAACTTCCCAGGAAGGCAGGGAAGGGAGGGACAGGAAGGCAGATTTCCAGACTAGGGGACAAAGGGAGTTATGTATCGCTGGGCTAGGAAAGGGGGCAAAACCACTTTGCCAACTATTTAGAAAGAGAGTGGAAGAGACTTGGCTTTGGGATGTTGGAGTGGAGCCTGGGTGGGGTGCAGCTGGAGTGTGGCAAACAGGATAGCTGACTTGCTGTTCTAAAATCCAGCAGCACCTTTGGGTTGGCTGCTCCTCTTACGCTTAAGAACTTCAGATTTTTGTCTGAAATTCCTCAGAACAGAGCCTTGGCTATGTCTTTTCTAGGGAGGAGTGATTTCTCCTTTCTCCTGCTAAAATCCACTCATCCCATCAAGAATCAGTAGGCATAGGACATTTGTCATAATATAAATTCCCTCACCTTGCAGGTGTGTCCATACAAGGGAGTCAGTGCACATCACCCAGATCTGTTTTGGCTTGTCTGGCCCATCTAAAATGTTTTCAGCTACTGCAGCGATGACCAAGAACACAGCAACCTAGACAGAAAGGAGAGTGAGTTTCTCATGGGGACAGAGCACACGCGTCTGTGGGCTCCCTGGAAGCACAGGTGATGGAGAAAGGAAGAGTTTTGCATGTCTCCTTACCACATGTCTGCATGGCCCCTCACCACAAGAAGGATGTTGAGGCTCTGGAGCGAGTCCAGAGAAGAGCAACGAAACTGGGGAAGGGGTTGGAGAACAGGCCTTATGAGGAACAGCTGAGAGAGCTGGGGGTGTTGAGCCTGGAGAAGAGGAGGCTGAAGGGAGACCTCATTGCTCTCTCCAACTACCTGAAAGGAGGTTGTGGAGAGGAGGGAGCTGGGCTCTTCTCCTAAGTGATGAGAGGGAATGGCCTCAAGCTCCGCCAGGGGAGGTTCAGGCTGAACATTAGGAAAAAATTTTTCACGGAAAGGGTCATTGGGCAGTGGCAGAGGCTGCCCAGGGAGGGGGTCGAGTCACTTTCCCTGGAGGGGTTTAAGGGACGGGTGGACGAGGTGCTGAGGGACATGGTTTAGTATTTGATAGGAATGGTTGGACTCGATGATCTGATGGGTCTTTTCCAACCTGGTGATTCTATGATTCTACCCCAGAGTTGTCCCTCCACGCTACTTGTGCACATGTGCCAGCTCAGCCAAACACTGTCCCGATGTGCAGAGCCACATGGATCAGCATTTTCCAGCCTGCACCTTCCATGTTTCTGGACTGCAGACACCCCAACGCTATCCCAGGTGTAAATGGGAGAGGTGGCATCCTTGCAGCACAGGGGCTGAAAAGCAAGGACTATTTTTGCCATTTGCCGAGTGCCGATGTGTGCGCTCACACTGTCAAGAAAATGAGGTCAGGGAAGGGCATCCAGTTCGACAGCATAAATCAAGGACGAAAGTCGAGTGGAAGCCTGTGAATACTCAGGAGATCAGGGGGTGGCCGGGGGAGCAGAAGAAGGGCTAATGAGACCGAGAATGCCACACGCGGGTGAAGCGGGAAGTAACAGTGAATGAAAGCAGCCAAACGGTGGCAGCCAAAACAGAAGGCAGGAAAGCCCAGCCTCAGGTCCTTTATCCTGTGCTATAACCAATGCCTCGTGTTAACTCACTGGATTATTCTGCCAGAACAGGCGGAAAGGCTCCACACCCTCCAGGCCCGACCCGCTGACAGGAAACCTTTCACTGGAAAGTTGCTTGCATTCAGTGCAAAACGCCTCTCGCTTCTGTTAGCAATTTGTTCCCCATCACAAGCATTCCTGGGAGAAGTGTGGCGGGGTAGGAAACGGGCCAGGAGGGCTGCGTACAGGGTGCTTCCACCTGGCAACCTGGTTAATACCACAATGGAGCAGCCAGCCAGCCTTTCACCACCTCTCGCTCTCCTCCATGTCCCTCATTCTGCCTTTCACCACCTCCCTCTCCATTTCTCTCCGTTCTCCTCCTTGTTGCCAGCCTCCTCTTTCCTTTTCTCTGCTTCCTTTCTTCTTTCATCCCTTTATTTTTCGGCTGCTGTGCGCTCTTGGCACACTTGGACCTCACGTTCTCCTCCGCCTCTGCAGGCCTCCCAAACTCATCACACCTGAGTTCCACCACACTCTCTGCTGTGGCAAAGCTCAGCATTTTCTCCCTGGGTTTGGTTTGAGCCTCCAAAATGCTTTTTTGTGATCCATCTTTCCCCGGCGCTCTCAGGACAGAAGTCTCCCTTTCTCCCTCTTCCCTTCCCCCTTTTCTCTCCCTCACATAATATTTTCCATATGAAGAAGCCTTCCTGAAGCCGCACGCTGCCCTCTCGGCGAGTCTTAGGCGGGTTAGAGGAGACCCTGGGAGCCTTTAATCCTCTCTCTCTCTCACTTGCTTTCATCCTCAGCCACAGCTGGACGCCCCATTGATGTGGAACAGACCAAACACCAGGCCTCTTGCTAAGCTGCTGCTGTGGGGCCTCTTCTCCTTTAGAGCCAAGCGGAGCCATGGCCCATGTCCTGCTTGCAGAGTGCCTGTCCCCTGTGCCCAGCAGCCCCCACACACACAGACAATCAGAGGATCATTCGGGTTGGAAGGGACCTTAAAGATCATCCAGTTCCACCTCTGCCATGGGCAGGGACACCTCCCACTGGATCAGGGGCTCCAAGCCCCATCCAACCTGGCCTTGAACATCTCCAGGGATGGGGCAGCCACCCCTGCTCTGGGCAACCTGGGCCAGGGCCTCCTCACCCTCACAGGAAAACATTTCTTCCTCCAAATATCTAGTCTAAACATCATCTTTTTATAAGACCCCTTTAAGTATTTAAAAGGCCACGATAAGGTCTCCCCAGCTCATCCAGTTTGACCCCTGCCATGGGCAGGGGCACCTCCCACTGGATCAGGGGCTCCAAGCCCCATCCAACCTGGCCTGGAACCCCTCCAGGGATGGAGCAGCCACAACTTCCCTGGACAACCTGTTAAAGGATGATGAGAGGACGAGAAGGAGCTGTTGGAACAGGTCCAGATCTACAGGGATGATCAGAAGGCTGGAGCACCTCCTGTACGAGGACAGGCTGAGAGAGTCAGCCTGGAGAAGAGAAGGCTCTGGGGAGATCTTCGAGTGACCTTCCAGCACCTGAAGGGGCTCCAGGAAATCTGAGGAGGGGCTGTTCATAAAGTCTTGGAGTGATGGGATGAGGGGCAATGGGTATAAACTGGAGAAGGGCAGATTTAGACTAGATATAAGGAAGAATTTCTAGATATAAAGAAGAATTTCTTCACTGTGAGAGTGCTAAGGCCCTGGAACAGGTTGCTCTGAGAACTGTGCAGCACACACTAGAGGGGCTCTCGTGGGCACCTGCATCCCAGAGCCAGGGGACACAGAGGCAGCTCCAAGCAGCTGGCAAGCAGGGATGGGGCTGGTTTGCTGAAGCCCCTTCCTACAGGCCCCTCTGGCCTTCTCGGCCCCCCATTACTGATCTTCCTGTGCCCTCTAGTGGCCCCGCATGGCAAAACCAACCTAGGCCACAGGAGGGGCTCTGGGTCATGGAGTGCAGGGACAAGATGAGGGGGAATGGTTTTCAGCTGAAAGAGGAGAGATCCAGGTGAGATGTTAGGAAGAAATGTTTTCCTCTGAGGCTGGGGAGACCCTGGCCCAGGTTGCCGAGGTAGGTTGTGGCTGCCCCATCCCTGGAGGGGTTCAAGGGCAGGTTGGATGGGGCTTGGAGCCCCTGATCCAGTGGGAGGTGTCCCTGCCCAAGACAGGGGGTGGAACTGGATAGGCTTTTTCCAAGCCAAACCTTTCCATGAATCTGTGATTCGTAGCAATAAGAATAGATCAAGACAAAGCAAGAAATTCTACAGGAGTTGACAGTAAAGCACATGGTTTCATCCAAAGGGATCTGAACAGGCTGGACTGCTGGGCTGAGACCAACGGCATGAAGTTCAACAAGGCCAGATGCCGGGTCCTGCACTGGGGGAACAACAACCCTGAGCAGCTACAGACTAGAAGCCTGGCTGGAAAGTGCCTGGAGGAGAAGGACCTGGGGGTGTTGGTTGACAGGGACTGAACATGAGCCAGCAGTGGCCCAGGTGGCCAAGAAGGCCAATGGCATCTTGGCTTGGATCAGAAACGGCGTGACCAGCAGGTCCACGGAGGTTCTTCTCCCTCTGTACTCAGCACTGGTGAGACCAGACCTCGAATCCTGGCTTCCAAATAAATGAAATTATGCTGGGTGGTTTCATAGGTGAGTGTCTCTTTTTTTTTTTCTTACATGCAGAAACTCCTTTCTCCTCACATTCCTTGCAGAAGAAGTCACTTCCCAGGATGGTTGCCCCACACACTACGCCTCTTATCTGCTCTCTGCACTCCGCAGTTCATTTTACCCACCAGTCTGCTCCTGACTCCTATTTGCCTCTCCACATCATCTCCAGTTCCTGAATCGTACTGAGGAACCAGATGGAAAGCAGAGCTAGGAAGTTGAATTCAGCTGTCCACTTTCACAATTAACTGAAAGTCAGCTGGTGTGGTTCTGGCCTGAGGGCAGAGCGTGACAATGGCCAGGCGAGAGCAGCAAAGGGCCTTCGCCATCAGGATGGGCCAAGCTCTGCTCCCAGCCACTTCCCCAAATGCACTCTGAAATGATCTTACAATGTGTTGCGAAGCTCAGTGAAGCGTTTCCGTCGAGTGACAAGACCTCAGCACTTCCCCCAGCAGCGCCAGTGTGATGTGGGAGCTCTCACAAGGCAGACGCCTTCGACAGGGGCGGCTTGGGCACCCCCAGCAATGCCTCTGCCCTCGGCTTGAAGACGGTCATGGAGCTGAGAGCCCTCCTCCTGCTGCCGCTCTGCTTCCCAGGTAAGAGAAGGGCTGGGGCTTCCCGCACCGCCAGGGGCAGGGGGACACCCATCCCACACTGGCAGGACTCTGAGCTGGGCAACTTGAGGCACGGATGGGGATGGAAGGGGCAGTCCCGGTTGCCCCACATCTCAACAATGCCCACCAGAAAGCCCAGAAACCAACCTTCCAAGCAGCTGCTGTGAGCAGGAGGAATGGATCTCGGTTTTCAGAGCACAAGTGCCTGTGGAGGAAGGTTAAAGGCAGAGCTGCCCGTGCCCTTCACAAGCCTGTGGGCAGCCCTGCATCAGCCCCCCTCTCCCTCACCATGTCTGTTATTTACAGCTCTGCAAGCCCAAGCTCCTCATGCTGAAGAGAGAACATCAGAAGGAAGCACTCTGCATCTCCAGTGTCCTTACACACCAGAGGCTGACTGGTTGAGAAAAGGCTGGTGCCGCGTGACACAAGAACAATGTGAGATCTTAGCGCTGACGAAGATGCAAAGATATTACCCATTCATAACACAGGACAGAAAGGGGAAAGTAACCTTAAGGGATAACAGGGCATATAGGATACTGTACGTCATCATGACCAACCTGCAGGCAGAGGACTCGGGCACATACGCCTGTGTTTACCGTGCTGACAATTCCACTTACTTTCCACTAAGGACAATCTCACTGAATGTTTTCAGGGGTGAGTACCTGCTTCCCTACACAAACTCAAGTCCTGTCAGAAAGCAACGTCATTCCTTTCCTGGTCCATCCTCCCCTTCCACAGAGCTGAGCAGCTTCCCCCATCCCCACAAGAAGAGAAGCTCAGACACTGCGCCATGCACGGCTCCTTTGAGGCTTGAAGCTCCCACACCTCTAGCTTACATGTGTCTGTAGGTTTTCAATCAACGCTATTGGGAGTTAAACCACCGCTGTGGTCCCAGGTCAAACTTCAGCAATGCCCACAAGAAATCTGCCTTCCCCTTTCCAAGCAGGTGCACTGAGCAAGGGAAATGCATCTCCATTTCGGGAGCATCTCCAGACACAAGTGCTCAAGTGCTGGGGGAACCTCACCTGAGGCAGAGTTCACCTGTGCCTGTTGGGAGCCCCTGGGCAGCCCTGAATCCTCTCCCTCACCACGTCTGTTATTTACAGCTCTCCAAGCCCGAGCACCTGATGCTGAAGAGAGACGGTCTGAAGGAAGCACTTTGCAAATCCAGTGTCCTTACACAGCACAGGCTGCTGAGAGGAAGAAAGGCTGGTGCCGCGTGAAAGATGATGAATGTGAGCTCCTAGGAGAGATGCTCGATCCAACACAACAGCCAAACAGAACCCGTGCCACAAATGGGAAAGTTACCATATCTGACATCAGCTGGAATACAAGCGTGTCCATCACCATGACCAACCTGCAGGTAGAGGACTCGGGCACATACTCCTGTGTTTACCGTTCTGACAATTCCACTTATCTTCCACTAAAGACGATCTCACTGCGGGTTTTCAAAGGTGAGTACTTTTTCCCCCTCACAACCTCAAGTCCTGTTCAGAAAGCAACGTCATTCCTTCTCTGCTCCATCCCCCTCTCCCACAGAGCTAAGCAGCTTCCCCAACCCCCATGACCCCCAGGAGAAGCTCAGCTCCAGACACTGCGCCATGCACAGCTCCTATTAAGCTTGAAGCTCGGAAACCTCTAGCATACATGTGTCTGTAGGTTGTCAATCAAAGCTAATGGGGGTTAAACTACAGCTCAAAACTCAACAATGCCCACAAGAAACCAGCCTTCCCCTTTCCAAGCAAGAGCTTTCAGCAGGGGGAATAGATCTCAGTTTTCAGAGCAGCTCCAGACACAAGTGCCTGTGGAGGAAGGTTGAAGGCAGAGCTGCTTGTGCCCTTCACGAGCCTGTGGGCAGCCCTGCATCAGCCCCCCTCTCCCTCACCACGTCTGTTATTTACAGCTCTGCAAGCCCAAGCTTCTCATGACGAAGAGAGACGACCAGAAGGAAGCACTCTGCATCTCCAGTGTCCTTACACAGAACAGGCTGAACCGTGGAGAAAAGCCTGGTGCCGCATGACAGAAGGACAATGTGAGGTCTTAGTGCCGATCAGGCACCGATATATGTACCCATACAGAAGTTGGGAAAGAAATGGGAGAGTAACCATAGAGGACTACCATGTCTACAAGGCAGTGTTCATCTTCATGACCAACCTGCAGACAGAGGACTCGGGCACATACTCCTGTGTTTACTTTAGGGACAGTTCCACATACATTCCATTTAAGACGATCTCACTGAAAGTTTACAGGGGTGAGTACCTGTTACCCTACACAAGCTCACGTCCTGTCAGAAAGCAATGTAGTTCCTCCCATGGTCCATCCTCCTCTTCCACATAGCTGAGCATCTTCCCCGAACCCCACAGCCCTCATGCTCCCCAGCCCCACTCATGCTGAGGAGCCCCACAGCAAGGCCAGCTGGAGCACAGCATGGGGACAAAAGCCTGGTTTCGGAGGCAAGCTCAGCTCCAGACACTGCACCATGGATGAATCCTTTTAGGGCTGAAGCTTCAACACCTCTAGTACACATGTGTCTGTGGGTTTTCAATCAAAGCTAGTGGGGGTTAAACCACAGCTGTGGTCCCAGCTCGAATCTCAACAATGCCCACCACAAACCTTCCCCTTTCCAAGCATGTGACGCTGGATCTCAGTATCAAAGCATCTCCCGATACAAGTGCTCAAGTGCTGGGGGAACCTCACCTGAGGCAGAGTTCACCTGTGCCTGTTGGGAACCCCTGGGCAGCCCTGCATCCTCTCCCTCACCAAGTCTGTTATTTACAGCTCTCCAAGCCCGAGCACCTGATGCTGAAGAGAGACGGTCAGAAGGAAGCACTCTGCAAATCCAGTGTCCTTACACGGCACAGGCTGCTGAGAGGAAGAAAGGCTGGTGCCGCGTGAAAGATGATGAATGTGAGCTCCTAGGAGAGATGCTCGATCCAACACAACAGCCAAACAGAACCCGTGCCACAAATGGGAAAGTTACCATATCTGACATCAGCTGGAATACAAGCGTGTCCATCACCATGACCAACCTGCGGGTAGAGGACTCGGGCACATACGCCTGTGCTTACCATTCCAACCGTTCCAGGTACATTCCACTAAAGACAATCTCATTGAAGGTTTTCAAAGGTGAGCACCTGACTGGCCGCACCGCTTTGCTTTGTCTCTTGTCATTGCATGGGTCAGTCCATTCTCTGAATGTATTTTATCTGCAGAGGGAACATCAAACAGCTTTCCTAATGCCTCTCCAATGAATCCCTTTAACTCCAATGAAACAACTATCAATAGTGAGGAAGAAATGAAGCAAAACAGGTGAGTTGTCCCTCACTGCTAAGTGAAAGAGGCAGCACAGGCTCCTCTGAACACTGGAGGGGACAAAAGGGCAGGATCTGCCCTCTCTGTCCCCAGAGACAAAAGAACCCCTTTGTTTATCAGCAAAGAGACAGAATTTGGTAATCTCATTTATCTCACAGTTGCAAAAGAACTTGAGAAAGTCTTTCATCAAAAAGTGACCAAGAAGTTGTGACATCATGGGGCAAAGAGAAAACATTTCTCACTCTAGAAACTGGCAATCAGAAAAGAACAGGTTAAAAAGAATAGGGGAAAAAGAATAGGTGTCATTACAATCCACATGGCAAAAGAAACAGCTGCAAATCACAGAATCACAGAATAACTAGGTTGGAAGAGACCCACTGGATCGTCGAGTCCAACCATTCCCACCAATCCCTAAATCATGCTCCTAAGCACCTCATCTACCCTCACCTTAAACACCTCCAGGGACGGTGACTCAACCACCTCCCTTGGCAGACCGTTCCAATGCCTAACCACCCTCTCCGTGAAGAACTTTTTCCTAATCTCAAGCCTAAATCTCCCCTGGCGGAGCTTGAGGCCATTCCCTCTCGTCCTGTCCCCTGTCACTTGGGAGAAGATCCCATCCTAGACACATCACAGCATTCTGCTACGGAAACTGTCGGCCTCTGGCCTGGATGGGCGCACACTCTCCTGGGTGGAAAACTGGTTGGATGACCAGGCCCAGAGACTGGTGGGAAATGGAGTTAAATCCAGCTGGAGGCCAGTGACAAGTGGGGTTCCCCAGGGCTCAGTGCTGGGTCCAGCCCTGTTCAATGTCTTTATCAACGACCTGGATGAAGGCATCAAGTGCTCTCTTAGCAAGGTTGCGGATGACACTAAGCTGGGTGGAAGCGTCAATCTGCTGGAGGGTAGGGAGCCTCTAAAGGGATCGGAACAGGCTGGATCCATGGGCTGAGACCAATGGCAGAAGGTTTAACAAGGCCAAATGCCGGGTCCTGCACTTGGGGCACAACAACCCTGGGCAGCTACAGACTAAGAGAAGCCTGGCTGGAAAGTGCCTGGAGGAGAAGGACCTGGGGATGCTGGTTGACAGCGACTGAATGTGAGCCAGCAGTGGCCCAGATGGCCAAGAAGGCCAATGGCATCTTGGCTTGGATCAGATACGGTGTGGCCAGCAGGTCCAGGGAGGTTCTTCTCCCTCTGGACTCAGCACTGGTGAGACCAAACCTCGAATCCTGTGTTCAGTTCTGGGCCCCTCACCACAAGAAGGATGTTGAGGCTCTGGAACAAGTCCAGAGAAGAGCAACGAAGCTGGTGAAGGGGCTGGAGAACAGGCCTTATGAGGAACGGCTGAGAGAGCTGGGGGTGTTTATCCTGGAGAAGAGGAGGCTGAGGGGAGACCTCATTGCTCTCTCCAACTACCTGAGAGGAGGTTGTGGAGAGGAGGGAGCTGGGCTCTTCTCCCAAGGGACAGGGGACAGGACGAGAGGGAATGGCCTCAAGCTCCGCAAGCGGAGATTTAGGCTGGACATTGGGAAAAAATTTTTCACAGAAAGGGTCATTGGGCAGTGACAGAGGCTGCCCAGGGAGGTGGTTGATTCACCTTCCCTGGAGGTGTTTAAGGCACGGGTGGATGAGGTGTTAAGGGACATGGTTTAGTGTTTGATGGGAATGGTTGGACTCGATGATCTGGTGGGTCTTTTCCAACCTGTTTATTCTATGATTCTATGATCATCAGGTGGAGCAGTTGGCTGGGTTTCTCTGTGACTCCCCCACAGATGAAAACATAGGAGAAACTGTAGAAAGATATATCAGAAATGGAATTGATTCAAAATGGAAAAAGAAAATGTTCTTGATCCTTATGGCAAACCTGAGCCTCTGAAACAGGAGGATCTGGCGCTCTTAATGTTTACTTACAGCATAGCTAGCATCATCTTCCATCCTTCTTGCATCATTGCGTCTTCACACATCTTACACTCTGTGTAAAAGGATCCACACTCTTTCCAATTCTCCATCCTCATCAAGGACATGAGCTATTGAAGTGCTCCTTTCAGCATTTTGCTGTGTTGGGAAGATACCTCAACAACAATCAATCTGCAGAATCCCAACTGCTCATGGTCAGGAGAGCTTAGGCTTCCATGGTGCCAAACAGGTACCAGTAGAATGGTGCTTAGGACAGATTTGATCTCCTCTGTAAACTCATTTGAGTCTCCCTTAAACATGATCCCTGCTGGATTCCCTCTGGATGAAGAAAGTGCTCCTGTTCTATGAAATCCTTTCTCTCCTTGGGGAATCCCTCCATCTCTCTGGATCAAGTCTGCTGCTCTGGTGGGTTTTTTAATCCGTGTCGGTTTAGAGGTGGTTTTATGTAAGTTTTGTTCATTTTTTCTAGCTTGCCGATGTTCACTTGGCCTGTCATTGGTCTCATGAGCAGCAAGATCCTGGCAGCAGTCATCCTAGTGATCCTCACCAGAATGAGGATGAGGAACTCCACAGTGGAGGCATCCAGCGGACAGTAAGCAGCAAAATCACAGTGCAAAAGAACAAGTCGTCTCCAGAAGGGGAACCCCCCTCTCAGTGGGATGCAAGCCACGTGGGGGCTTAGCCCAAAACAGGGCAAGTCCTTGCTCACCAAAGCGTTTCGACGCGGGCAAGCGCACGTAATTGAATCCTGTTCAGAGAAGCAATGAAATTGGGTACAGCAGGAGGCAGACACTGACAGACACACTGAGATGCTGCCCTTGAGCTGATCAGAGAAGGAAAAGGAAGAAAGCAGTGAAGAGGCTGGGGAGGAAATATCCTGTGCTCTACAGGGACAGGTTTTCCCCTCTTTTTCCCTAATGTCTACTGCATTTCTCAAAAGCAACTCCTCCAACTGCACCGCTCTTGGTTGCTAGGGCTGGTGTTCCACATCAGTTTAGAACCTGATGTGGTTTAAATCTCACCGGATCTAAAAGCAGGCAGGGAGTTGTTTCTCTCCCTGTTTGCTCAGTAACAAGCACCCTGGTGTGAAATTCTACACCAGCCTAAATAGCTCCTAACACATAAAGCCTCCCGTTCACAAGGCTCAGGGTTGGTCTCTATGGGCAGTCTATGTGTCTCTGGTTCCTGGATGTTCCAATGAACCTGTAAGGCATGGGAAGTGTTTTTCCCCACCAAGAAACATCAGCTGCTTCTCCCCTTTTGGCACTGAAGTCTCAACGCTTCCCAGCTAACGGATGTTTCATGAAAGTCTTTTCCCTCTTTCTGTCCAGGGCAGGAGATAACTGGAGAGGAGGAAGTTAAGAGACGAGCTGAAGGGACACCCTGTGCCAAAAGCAGCTCTGTTCCCCAGGTCAAAGAAGTCTCTTCCAGCAAGCCAGAGCCCAAGCTACACCCACTGCCAGCCTGCCAGGCTCTCCTCAGGCCAAGCCTCAAACATCTTCCTGCACGGAACAACACAGAGTCAAAAGGGACTTTGAGAGAGGGAAAACACAGTTTCCTATTGCCTTTATTAATGCTCCCTTTCCTTCTCCTCTTTCTATTCCGGCCATCCCCAGCCCAGCCTCAGCCCCTCAGCTCTTCTTGGCCAGCACAGGTGGGACGAGGGCTGTAAGGATCCCATGGAGCTGCCCCGGCAGCCTGGCCGCGCTCTGCCACCAGCACTCCCGTAGCGCCACAGCCCCTTGGGAGCAGCCCCGCTGGGGCCACAGAGCAACCACACTTCCCACAGAGCTCTGCCAACACTCTCAGCTTCCCCATGACCTCTTCCTGGGGCTCTGTGAGCTTGCCCACAGCAAATAAAATGTGCAAAAGCCAAATGGTTCTGGTCTGGTCTCTCCCAGTGGGTGCTCTGGGGGTGGCACCCCTGGGGCTCCGTGCACGGCACAGCACAGGGCACAGGGGCACTGGCCAGCGGAGGGGAGATGGGGATCTAAAACAGCATGGCCCACGCAGACACAGTCCTGAACTCCTGGCCACCCTGGCTTTGAGGACACCTTCAAGCCAGCGCCTGGGCAGAGGCGGCCTTGGGAACCCGGAGGAAAGGGCTAGGAGAGGGCAAAGGACCTGCCCCATCTTTCGTGGCTCGGCACAGCCTGGGGAGTGTCGTGCTGCCGCTGGCATGAGGGCAGAGCGTGACAATGGCCAGGCGAGAGCAGCAAAGGGCCTTCGCCATCAGGATGGGCCAAGCTCTGCTCCCAGCCACTTCCCCAAATGCACTCTGAAATGATCTTACAATGTGTTGCGAAGCTCAGTGAAGCGTTTCCGTCGAGTGACAAGACCTCAGCACTTCCCCCAGCAGCGCCAGTGTGATGTGGGAGCTCTCACAAGGCAGACGCCTTCGACAGGGGCGGCTTGGGCACCCCCAGCAATGCCTCTGCCCTCGGCTTGAAGACGGTCATGGAGCTGAGAGCCCTCCTCCTGCTGCCGCTCTGCTTCCCAGGTAAGAGAAGGGCTGGGGCTTCCCGCACCGCCAGGGGCAGGGGGACACCCATCCCACACTGGCAGGACTCTGAGCTGGGCAACTTGAGGCACGGATGGGGATGGAAGGGGCAGTCCCGGTTGCCCCACATCTCAACAATGCCCACCAGAAAGCCTAGAAACCAACCTTCCAAGCAGCTGGTGTGAGCAGGAGGAATGGATCTCGGTTTTCAGAGCACAAGTGCCTGTGGAGGAAGGTTAAAGGCAGAGCTGCCTATGCCTTTCACAAACCTGTGGGCAGCCCTGCATCAGCCCCCCTCTCCCTCACCACATCTGTTATTTACAGCTCTGCAAGCCCAAGCTCCTCATGACGAAGAGAGATCAGAAGGAAGCACTCTGCATCTCCAGTGTCCTTACACACCAGAGGCTGACTGGTTGAGAAAAGGCTGGTGCCGCATGACACAAGAACAATGTGAGATCTTAGCGCTGACGAAGGTCCCAAACAATTACCCATTCATAACACAGGACAGAAAGGGGAAAGTAACCTTAAAGGACAATGGGACAATTAGGGTACTGTACATCACCGTGACCAACCTGCAGGCAGAGGACTCGGGCACATACGCCTGTGTTTACTTTAGTGACAATTCCACTTACTTTCCACTAAGGACAATCTCACTGAATGTTTTCAGGGGTGAGTACCTGCTTCCCTACACAAACTCAAGTCCTGTCAGAAAGCAACGTCATTCCTTTCCTGGTCCATCCTCCCCTTCCACAGAGCTGAGCAGCTTCCCCCATCCCCACAGCCCCCACAAGAAGAGAAGCTCAGACACTGCGCCATGCACGGCTCCTTTGAGGCTTGAAGCTCCCACACCTCTAGCTTACATGTGTCTGTAGGTTTTCAATCAACGCTAGTGGGAGTTAAACCACCGCTGTGGTCCCAGGTCAAACTTCAGCAATGCCCACAAGAAACCTGCCTTCCCCTTTCCAAGCAGGTGCTCTGAGCAGGGGAAATGCATCTCCATTTCGGGAGCATCTCCAGACACAAGTGCTCAAGTGCTGGGGGAACCTCACCTGAGGCAGAGTTCACCTGTGCCTGTTGGGAGCCCCTGGGCAGCCCTGAATCCTCTCCCTCACCACATCTGTTATTTACAGCTCTCCAAGCCCGAGCACCTGATGCTGAAGAGAGACGGTCTGAAGGAAGTACTATGCAAATCCAGTGTCCTTACACGGCACAGGCTGCTGAGAGGAAGAAAGGCTGGTGCCGCGTGAAAGATTATAAATGTGAGCACCTATGGGAGACGCAACAGCCATTCAGAACCCGTGCCACAAATAGGAAAGTTACCATATCTGACATCAGCTGGAATACAAGCCTGTCCATCACCATGACCAACCTGCAGGTAGAGGACTCGGGCACATACGCCTGCGTTTACCGTTCTGATAGTTACTGGTACATTCCACTAAAGGTGATCTCACTGCGGGTTTTCAAAGGTGAGTAACTTTTCCCTCTCACAAACTCAAGTCTTGTCAGAAAAGCAACATCCTTCCTTCCCTGCTCTATCACCCTCTACCACAGAGATGAGCAGCTTCCCTGACCCCACCTTCCCCTGCCCCGCTCACATAGGTACATTGGGAAGGAGCCCCACAGACACACCTGCCCCTGTGGGCTTTCAGCTCCCTCTCCTCCTGCCCCGTGTCAGCCCTGCCCTGGCTGCCCGGCCGGCCCCGAGGCAGCTGCCCAGGGCAGAGTTTGCCCCACGTGCCCAGCTCCAGGCAGGGGACGGTGCCCGTGTGCCCACACCTCATGGGTCATTGACCACACGTGCTGCTTTGCAGAGCTGAACAAGACAGAGCTGGACCAGCTCTCTGTGCGGTGCCCATACGACAAGCTGGATAATGGCAGGAGGCAAAAAGCCTGGTGTCGGAGAGAAGGTCGGACTGCGTGTAAACCTGTGGCGAGGACAGATTTCCCTTCAACATGGCACAACATCAAAGAGCTAAACGCCAGATCAACGATCCAGGATAACACTCAGAACAGCATCGTCACCATCACCATGGAGAAGCTGCAGGCGCAGGACACCGGCATGTACTGGTGTGCATTCTACGATTTCCCTGCTCCTACCTGGATAATGGAGGTCAGCCTCTCTGTGTCCAAGAGTGAGTACCAACTGGCCACGACCTGTGGGTATTGTCGTTTCAGCCCCACTTCCCCTGCTTGTTCTCCCTCCCATCCAGTGCCACAACACTGTGGAGCCTTGTGCTCCTTTCCAGGGATTCCAGGAGCATCTTCCCCAGCTCAGCACTCGGCTGGCCCAGGCTGGATGCTGCTGGAAACCTCCCCAGCTGCCAGGCACTGCTCTTGCTCTAGCCCTGCAAATGCCACCCCTCCCAGGTCCTTGCCTCCCAAGCACTGCTGGCTCTGCTCCTGTGAGCATGTAGTCCTTGGGGGAACCAGGGCAAGGGAGCAGTCTAAGCCTCACCCCTGCAGGAGTTTTCTGGGTCCAGTCCCTTTGTGCTCCTCATGTCTAGAGGGAGAAAGAGATCCAGGGAGCGTTCAGCCCACAGCCCGTATTCCAGTGATGGGAAAGGGGTGCCACTGTGTCTGCTAAGGGACCTCACCAAACATGCCTGGTCTTCTCCAGGGATCCAGCAACACACAGCCAAGGAGATGGACAATGTCTCTGTCCAGTGTCGGTACAGAACCACAGACTACGGGGCTGTCAGCAAAGCCTGGTGCAAAGAGGGAGAGAGGGGAGCATGCACCGTACTGATCACCACAAATGTGGAGTCCTCCAGACACCACTGGGCACCTCAGCAAGACAGAGTCAGGATCCAGGACGACACCCAGCAAGGGATTGTCACCATCACCATGGAGAAGCTGCAGGCACAGGACTCTGGCATCTACTGGTGTGCACTTCATGAAAAGGGTCAGCTTTTCCGGATGGAGGAGGTTACACTCAATATTACTGAGGGTAAGCACAGACTTGTAGGGAAATAGGGTGGGTTGTAGATTCTAGACTCACTTTCCTGCTCTCTCCGACTAGTCTGCGCACTGCCCAGCTTACACCACCTCCCACCTTACATGTGGAGGAACCTCCAGGCCGAAACCCACCTCCTTGCACCTTCTCACACCACCCATGCTATGGATTTGCACCAACCACTAGCATGGGCTCTGTTGCTTCTTTTATCTGAGAGCAGCTTCATGGAATCATAGAGTGTTCTGAGTTGGAAAAGACCCACAAGCATCATTGAGTCCATCTTCTGTCCATGCATAGAAAAACCCCAATATTCATACTGTGTGTCTGAGGGCATTGTCCAAATGTTTCTGGAATATTGTCAGGCTTGGCACAGTGACTGCTTCCCTGGGAAGTTCCAGTGCTCCACCACCCTCTGGGTGAAGAATCTTTTCCTAATGTCCAACCTAACCCTCCCGTGGCATCTTCCATTTCCTTGGATGCTGTCATCGGTCACACAAGAGAAAATACCAGCACCTGTTCCTCCTCCCCTGGTGAAGAAGCTGCAGACGCGATGAGATCTCCCTTCAGCCTCTTCCAGGCTGAACAGACTGAGTGACTTCAGCTGCTCCTCCTACAGTTTCCCCTCTAAACCCTTCACCAACTCCATATCCTCCTCTGGACACTCTCCAGTAACTTTTTACCCTTTTCATCCTATAGCACCTTAAGCTGCACCCAGTACTCAAGGTGGGGTCACATCACTGCGGAGCAGAGCAGGACAATCCTCTCCCTCACCCAGCTGGTGATGCTGTGCTGGATGCACCCCAGGACACAGTTGCCCTCTTGGCTTCCAGGGCACGCTGCTGCCTCATGGTCAACTTGCTATCGACCTGAACCCCGAGATCCCTTCCCACAGAGCTGCTCTCCAGCCTCTTGCTCCCCAGTCTGTCATTCAGTGTTCTTCACAGAGGAGTTCTTGTCACTCATTCCCACAATAACAGTTCTGACCCTTTACAGTAACTCCTCCCTTGGACTTCAATGTCTATTATGACCTTCATGTTTGGCTGCCAAGGGGCTAACCTTTAGATGTTTTAGTGTTAGGTTTCATTTCAGCATGATGTTTTAACAACAAGTGATAACTCTTGGGCATCTAATTGTGACAGACCAGCACCGTGCTGCAGCCTGATGGCCTGGACATCGGGAGGGCAGCATTGAAGGCATCTGGCAATCCAGAAACAGAGAGAGAGGGCAGTGTAATTCATTGTCTTAAAGACAATGCAGTCTCTAAGTGAGCAGGTTCCTGCACACGCAACTTTCCATGGGCACTGAAACAGTCCTGGAAGCAATTTTTACAGCCGAGTCCTTCGCAGACAACGCTGTTTGCTTCTGTTAACGCACAGGGTTGTTAAATGCTTCATTGCTACCAGAAGATCTTGCATTTACGCCACTTTCTTCTGCCACATCTTGGGGTGGATACACAAAACGGGACTCCTGTTGAGCTCCTTGCACCTCCATCCCATGTTTAAATCCTTATGTCACTCTGCCTGCTGCCAGCAGGTCTTAATGACACAGGTTACAGGCAGGGCAGGGTGTTGTGTGTCACATCCATTTACATTTACTGGTAAGTGCAAAGCAGTCCAGTAGTGACTGTTCTCCTCTCCGTGTTTGTGATTGCAGCGTTGCCTGAAACCACTCTGTCGAACACCAGTGAATCGATCCCTCCTGGCAGCACCTCAGCACCAAGGTAAGGCCTACAGAAAGGCTCTGGACGTTCTGAAGACTCCTGTTTACAAGGGAATTAGGTATGACAGGCAACCTTTCCAGTGATGGCCTCTCCTCTTCCAGCTTCTGCCTAGAGTGCAATGACAAAGGGAGAAGCAGATTGATGAAATCCACTCACAGCTTTCTGAGGATGTAGACGCTTACCCACTTCTTAATTTTTATCACTTTGACCTGTGCTCCTTGCAGCAAGAAAAACCCCATGTTCTGCCCCTCTGCCTTTCTGTCTTGGCTTTTCTCCCTCCTGGCCAGGGATAGTTAAGAGTGCGATAGTCCTCAACTGCTATTTTATCCTTCTAATTGCCAGGCTGTTAAATGTAAAGGATTTCCTTCCCCTTTGGATGTTTGCTGTCACAAGCACTACAGCAGCAACCAAGAGTACAATCATACACCAGCTCCCTTTGCACCAAGTGAATAAAAACACAGGAGGAAAAGACAGCACCTCTTCCAGAGACCCTGGAAATGTGCTCTGAACTTTGAATGGTGCCTTGAGTTTAAAGCCTGGAAAGTAGTTTAAGAAAAGCTCAGAAGGCACATACAGGTAGAAAAAGAAAGATAGAATTGCTGCAGGAGAACCAGACCCTCCTTCCACATGCATAAAAGCTATTTCTGCCCCTTCTATTGGTCGCTGTTTGGTAATGAGCTGTGCCAGCGTCGTGCTGCGCTACCATCTAACACCAGTAACTCCTTTGCTCTCTTGGATTTAGCTCAAATGGAAACACCTTCATCCTGCTCTCTGTGGTCCTGAGCATCCTGTTCATCCTGGCATCCATCAGCTTGATAACACTGGGCATCAGGTATCACAAGCAGCTGAAGAGAAGAGGTATGTGGAGAATGGTGATGCCTCGTGTTCCAGTCTGTACTAAACAAGGACTTCTCTGGCCACCACTTTCCCACTCCGGGTCTCACAGTGCCCTGGAGAATATAAGGTGGGGTGCAACCTCAGAAGCCTCAAGGAGGGCTCCTTGCTGTGTTCTTCTGTCACAATAAGTCAAACCCATTTTCCTCCAGCATCTGCCCAGAATATCTCCTAACATGTTAGAGGAGAAATAAAGTGAGCGCAACACGCTCACTAGCTTGAGGGTAGACGGGTCCCATTGACACCCCCATCGCTTCCAACAGCAATCCCGCAGCCTTCCTCAGAACTCCTGAAGCACAGGCAGTGCCCAGGCATTTAATGGACTTCCCTACTTCTAAAACCTCTGATTTTGGCTCATTCCAAAGGTAACAGACAGGAAGAGGACACCTATAGCAAACCAGAGGACACAGCACAGGTAAGGAAAACAATAGATTTCCTATGTGGTACCCAAATCCCTGTGGTACCCAAAGTCTGTGAGGAGGTGGCTGACCCACCTGATGAGGACCTTGGTGCTTATTTTCATCTGTGAGCAGGAGAGGAGATGGTATTTAATGTCACCAGAGACAGGAAGGTTCCTAGCCGGAGAGAGAGTTGGGGGTAATTAATGTAAGGAAACTCCAGTACAAAAAAAAGCACAGTGGGCCAAATTCCAGAAATCTCTGAGAAATTACTCAAAAACTAGAATCCAGTTTAGACACTGAGGTTGTAACCTGTATGAAGGAGAGGTGATGAAGGAAAAAGTTTTCTGTTCTTACCCCTCTGTCATGATCTTTTACATTGCTTCTCCTTTCCTCCTGTGGAAATCTTGTTCTTTGGATCAAACCTGCAGCCTGGCATCGCATCATGCTGACAAGTGTTTTCCTTTTATTTTCACAGCTTTACAGTAGTGAAAGAAGGAAAAGTCCTAAGGATGACAGCAAAGACCTAAAATACGCTACCCTGGACTTTAAACCCAAACCCAGCCCTGAGGAATCTCTCTACTGTAATGTTGAACCCAGTCAGACTCACAGAAAGCCCCAAGATGAATACGTGGAATATGCCGTCATTGCACTCCAGCAGTTACCGACAAACAACAAAGGATGAAGCAAGGAATCCTAAAGCAATACAGAAAAGGGAAAAAAGAACTGGAATACAAAGTAGGAATGGGGAGTAGAATGTGTGTGGATGGACACTGAGGAAAGACCTCAGTTTTTGCTGCCTATGCATCTTAAGATCTCCTTTCTTTTAGAGGTCAGTAGAGAATTTTGCTGCAAATATGCAGATTCTCTCAGGTCAGACAAAGGTTGTTCTCAGGATCTTTTGTGTATTCACTTTTTTCAATCCCATTAAAATGCAGACTGTTTTGAAGGGGCAGGTGTGGAGGACTGACCTTTTGAAAAAGAGCAATATGTGTCTGGATAGGTTTGGTATCCTAACTATGTTTACTGGTAGAAACTATCCCACTCCTAAGGGTTCAGCTGCTACAGCCAAACTCATTCTATTGCTGTAGGGATAAAACTCTAAGCTTGCTATGACCAGGTTGATTTGCCATGCAATGAGTGAGGGATATGAGGACTGGACTAGAGGAACAAGCAGAACCAGCATCTTTCTGAGGACAAATAGCTTGAGGGCATGTTGCAACATAATGATATGTTGTATTGCAAACTATGCAACCTGAGGGCTGTGCTGTAAGAATCTGAGCTCCAGAAGAAGTCTCGTAGCTACAAAACAACAGTGCACAACTAAGATGTATACTTTTTCAGACAAGGCAGACTCCCTTATAACCTAAATTTACTTGTCTGCTTAGGGAAGGAGTAAGATGGTAAGAAGCTTTCAAACTGAAGCTAAATGTTTAGCTTTAGATCAAGAAATAGAGCATGCATGCTGGAATTTGGGGTAGGAGGGAATGAAACTGTCTTATGCCCTCTGCTCCCCATAAACACACAGACTGGCTGCTTAAACGGAGGTAGCGTGGAATCAAGATGAGGAGGAGGAACCAAACATGAGTATTTCTAGAGAAAGGGGAAAAGGAAACAACCTCTAGTATTGCACTAGAGGAGTAGCCAGGGTGCTGGGATGTTTTGGGGACAGAATTTGCCTTGCTGTGCTAGACACGAGGACAAGCCCTGAGACAGACACGAGGAAGGACAGTGGGCAGTGGCACAGAGCAAGAAATGAGAGGCCGTGCGAAGGAGCTGCAGGAAGTATGACACAGAGAGCAGAGGAAGAAGAAGAACGAGCCTAAGAGGGCTGGTGTCAACATAAGCTGATAGAACAGAAGGGACATGTTAGTAATTAAGAGTTATTATTTACAGATTATTTACAGACGTAAATGTCCAAGGAAGTCAGGGCCACAATATCTTTACGGTTCTACTTATACCTTAGATTTTAGGAAGAAATGGTTTGCTTGTGAGGCCAGAGTCTATTGGCAATTGCAGGGAAGGTTTCCATGTAAATAAATTTAAAAAAATGACTCAGGTTCTAGCCCAGACACATCACACCAGTTTGCTAACACTAAAGGAGGCTCCTGCATCAGTCCAGCACTGACGTGCCCTGAACCAATGTCCCCAGCCCCTGATCTTGCATCCTTTCAGCTACCTACAAAATAAATATGTCTGGTTTGCTCATCTAAAGCGTCTCACAGCTTCACCCAGCCTAGCGTTCTTGTCCTCAATTACATGCCAAATGGGATTGCTTCATGCACGGGCTCTTCTAAACCTCTAAACACCAAGACGACGTCCTTGCCCTCCCTTCACCCTCACAATGCTGACTGAGCTACTGCAAAGCCCTGGTGAGAGCCACCCTATCTTTTGGGGCTCTCCAGCAACGCACCCCGTGCAAAGCCTGCAGGTTAAGCCCACTCGGGTGGGCAGGCACCGTTCCTGAGCCGCCAGGGGCTCCCAGCACCATGGTTTCAGGCCATCACATGACGTTTTCTTTCAGGCTGTCTAGACTAAATTGTGGTTGTGAGTGGGCAATGCTGATGCCTGAATTTTCAGCCCATGAGAGAAATGCCCGTCCCTGGTGAACTGCTTAATATGCAGGACGACAAAGATGCCAAGTTCCTGTGCTCATTCCTTCCGGCAGAGCAAGGAGGGGGGGATAGCAAGCTGCTCTTGGGCAAGAGCCTTTTTCACTTTTCTCCAGACTCCTCTTTTCCCCTTTTCTGCTAAGCTGACATGAAGAAGCTCGTGCACCTCATCATCTTGGCCTTCTTGTCAGGTAAGAAAGCGTGCATGGCCTTGGGTTTCAGTGAAAGACAGGGTAAAGGATTAGGGCAGAACTTAGTCTCTACCTGCACCTCGTATGCAGTAACTGATAATGCTGTAGGAAAAGGCTGCACGGGTCTGGAAACGCATTAGCACTGGCTGGAGGCAAAGGCATCAGGGTTGTAGCTTGCAGTTCTTTGGAAGACAAATACAAGGAGTTATTATGGATAGAGAGACTTAGTGCCTATCCATACACTGCAAAGTCCAGTGGATTGCAAGTAAAGGGAGCCTGGAGCACTGCAGTGTGTTCTGCCCTCTATTCTTCTTCCCCAGCTTTATTGTAGGGATGCCAGGCTCCTTCCTTGGAGTTTGTTCTTTTCCCTCAATTTAAAGAAGGGCCACCAGCGATCCAGGTACTCAGCTTTTCTCACAGGGATGCTTTCCAGTCAGAACAGGAGATGCTGCTGACAGGAGCCTTGTGTGCCTCCTCAGAATGCCACGTGAAATTGCAAAATCCTATGTGTTTACACTTGCAGAGCTTTGAAAGTAACTTGCAGCACCTAGGGCTGAGGAGGAGGAAACTAAAACTCAGGGAAGGCAACATCTCTGAAATCTCAGGCACTTGAGAATTTGTAGCTTGGAAAGCAAGATTCTTCTGAAATGAGAAACAAGGCACAGGACCCAGCCAGTATTCCCAGCTGGCAGCCTTCTCTCTCCAGCCACACTTTGGAGATCCAGTACTTGCTGCAGTGCCCAGAAAAGCAGCAGATTCAGGCTCTGGGAGCACAGAAACATGTCTCAAAAATCTGAATAAGTTTGGAAAAGAAGTCCCATATCCTTTTTATTCAGTAGCACACAAGAAGGGAGGAGGAACCCAAATAGTAACTGGTGTGTCAGCAGAACTGGTTGAAAAGATAATGACACAAAGTTTTCCACAGGGTCATCAGCAAATCTTTAACTGCTATAATTCTTCTCAGAAGAGTTTTGGCAATCTTTTTTTTTTTTTATTTAAAACAAAGCAAAAGACCTAAAGGCTAGGGCCATTCCAGGAACTGAAGGTGCAGAACTGGAGGTGAGAATTGGTCCGCAAGAGAAAGAGGACAGGGAGTTAAAATGTTTAGCAGGATTGTCCAGGACTGGAGATGCAGAGACGTTAAGCTTTCACTGAAACAACTGAGGGGAGCAAGACAGCATAAAGGCTTGTAGGCGTTTGATACTCGGAGAGCACAGACCTATTTTTATGCCTGCTTCTAGGCAATCCCGAAAGACCTTCAGATGTTTGAGTTTACAATTCACTTCAGATGGTTGATATTATGTTAAGAAGTGTACTAGCCTCTGAATCTTTTCACTACATGTAAGAGATTTCCAAATACCATGTTGCTCTGCTGCCTAGAAGTATTAATAGCTCCGACTGTTCCTTCTGCCTTTGCTTGCTAGAAAGAGGAATGAAAATTAGAAATAAGGATGCAAGGCAAAACCAAAAAGGCAAGCAGCTAAGGACCGGTTGTCAACATGATAAAGAATAGCAGAATATTAGAAGATGGTGGGGTGGAAATTGCTAAACCCCTGGATTTGGATATTAGGAGTGGGATTAAGAAGTAAACTCCTACAGAGCTAGCTGGGCCCTGGCTTGTAGGCATCACTTTGATTCTAGTGTTTTCCTGGGCTGTGTTGCTTCTGTCTGGCTCTGTAAATAGCCTTAAAACAGACGTAAACTTAATGGGTATTTACTGCAAAAAGACCTTACCTACAGCAGTGGTTACTCCAGAGCCAAACCTGCATCTATGAATGTAAGTGGAAGGGCCAAGCTCAAGGCTAAAACCCGCTGCAAGCTGCCTTGCTGCAGCTGCACACAAGCAGGCGGTTTGGGGGTTGCAAAGCGGAGGTGTTACAGGAAGACCCATCAAATGAGATTAACACAGAAACCATTTGTCATTATTGGGTCAAGCGATGTTTTCAGGAGCCGCCTTGTGCAAAAGAGCTTTTGAAAACCAAGACAGCTTGCCTGGTGCCAAGTCCATCTACCTGAATGCCCAGCTTCGTGCTCCTCAGAGGAAAATCCAAGTTTATATTTATTCCCCTAATCACGCTGACAAACCACTTCGCTTTATAAGCCCACTGATCACACACAGTGTGATGTGGTTGAGCTTCAGACTGCAGTCCAGACCTGTAACCACAGGGCTGGAAGGACCAGCATTTCCTGAGCTTCAGAAAATGTGCAAATATGAACGAACCTGATACCTCTTCCTTCCTTCAGTCCCCCCAACAAGAACGGCAACAGCCAAATAACAGCAGGCAGAGAGATCACTACAACTGTATTTCAGGGAAGCCTGAACCAAGACCCTGAATCTGAGCACACTTTATCTTTAACGGGGTACCAAACAGTTGACAACAGCCACCACTGGACTTGGACAAGATAAGAATGACATTAACTTTGATATAGTGGTAAAGAATAGATATGAAAGAGTCTTGGCTCACCACTTCCTCCTTCTCTTCTAGCGTTCTGTGGTGCAGAGAACATCACTGTGGTGTACGGAATGGAGGGAGGCACCATTTCTGTCAACTGCACCTATAACCCCTGGCAGCAGCGGTGGAGAGAGAAGAGCTGGTGCAAGCAGATCGATGAGAGCAGGTGCCAACACGTGGTGAGCGCCCGCCGCTTCTGGCTGCCTTTCCTAAAGAACAGGAATGGCACCACCTCCATCAGGGACAATGTCCATGATGGGGTCCTGATGGTGACCATGAAGCAACTCAAGAAGCAGGATGCTGGGTTGTACCAGTGCAAAACTCATTTCCTGGGGGAAACAAACAGCTTAAGGAAGGTGCAAGTGGAAGTGCTGACAGGTACGTCCTTCGGCTCTGAGTCTCATGAGTTCCTGGATTCCCAGTTAAATTTCACATGTGTCTGCAGATGCTAAGGATGTACTTTAATAAACGTCCACTTTTGTCCTACTCTATAGAGGTACCGTGTTTCATTGCCTCTTTTTAGTTCCTGGTTTACAGTAACATGACCTCAGTGTTATCGGACACATCGTCCCCTTATTGCTAGCAGTCCATTGCCTAATCTCACCTTGGTTATCTAGGCCAGGCTGTGGAACTGGCGTTGGTGTCACCGATATCACCCAGAAACACCTGCAGACTAAACTCTTCTGTTTCTGTCACCAGCTGTCCTGGACACCCAAGTGCCAGAGGAGCCTCGTGCTGTGCAGAGCATCTCCAGGTAAGCCGTAAAACTCCTTCTCAAACTGTGATCTCTAGCCTTGCAAGGATTAAGCCAGATTAGCATCACCAACCCCATTTGAAGCTGAGAGGAATACCACCACGGGCATATTCTCTACCTCTCCCTTATTCACAACAACACCCAGAGCTGCTGTGTGGTTTCTGAACAGCAGCTTTTTCCTAATCCAGAAAAATGCCAAGCAAAACAACTCATGTAGATCATAATTTATCTATATGTGAGATCTTGCCTTTAAAACCTGTTATGGTTGTTCTAAGCTCCCAGGCTCTGTTGTGAACAGGCAGGGAGTGCCTGTTGCAGGAGATCTTACCATCTTCACATTGCAAGAGTTTCTTTAAAGGTTTAACTACTCCCATCACGGCTAAGTTTTATTGTTGTATTTATGGCTACCCACAGCATCCCCCACGAAGCTGATTTCACAGTCTTCTATAGCGTCGCTGGGATCCTGGTTGCTAAGTTCCTGGTGGCTGTGCTGATCTTTATCATGGGTAACATATGGAAGAGCAGAGAAACAGAGCAGAAGAACCCAGACCTGAATGAGCAGCAGGCGCTCTCTTTCATTGGTGGCCTCACATACGATGGAATCAGCCCTGCCTGGGAGAGCACCGCTTAGGGCCAAACCAAAGGGAATCCACATGGAAATGAATATCAGGCATTTGCAGGCAGTTTTGCCTCCTGCCGTAAGAAGAAGGTCACCTACTAGACATAGGTATCGATGAACCTGTCCGTCTAGAGAGGGAACATCACCTCCTCTTCTCACTGGCGAAGACCAGCTTATACCAACACAACTGAACTGAAAAGATGCTGCTGGTAACACCTGATCCTAATGGAAGATGATGGGATTGAGGGCTGGGGAAGAGGAGGAATATGAAGTTTTTCTGTCAAGAGATCCAGCACAGACTTTGTGCAGAGATGCTCCCCTGCGCATGGTAAAGCTGAGAGAGCTCTGCTCAGTTTCCCCCCAGCTCATTGCTAAGCCAGAAAAAAACCTTTGCTGCTCCATACAGCTACTGGGAAATGCTTTGTCATAAATAAAACTACCAGCAAACATAAACAGAACTTCAGGTAATACGTCGCAGTGAGCTCGTGTTGAACAACTCAGAAACACAGCCATAATGTAAAAATGGAAAGAATGTTTTGTCTCAAATCTCCAAGAAACTTCCTCTGATTCTTTGAAGATTAGTGTTTAAGAACTCAGAGCTTTTCTTCAAGGCATACTACACACCGCTACAAAACCCTCAAACCACGAAATATAACCAGAACTTGATAGTTTATATTGAAAGCTAATATTTTGTCTAGAAATCAGCTTTTTAACTCATAATCCACCCTGTAAAGCTTTTGAAACACTTTTGGCAATGCAATGCTCTGCTATCTCTCCAGCAGCTGCACCAGCCACCAGGCAGAGTCAGTCCAACTCATTCCCAGCATCATCCCACCAGGGTCTGAACTCAGACTCGTCAGCTTCACGGCATCTCAGAGCAGTGCCACGTGAGAGATTCTGTGTTTCCAAGATGATGGATGCTAAATCCCAAAGACTGCCTCGGACAGCATGGATTCTTGTTGAATAGTCACCAGGGAAAGCTGTTAAGGAACTGCCGAATAGAAAAGAAAGGGATGTGAAGTCTACACCCGGGTCTGAGCCTGCTTCCTTATTTCTCAAATGATTTTGCAAGCAAAGAATAAACTGTCTCTCTGCAGTTCTCTCTGTATTTCTTCTACCGTGCCAAAGGGATGTTGCCAACATGTGATCATTGTTCACCACTCCCCAAAGTGAAGCTGCATTTAGCTCTCCCAGGAAGATCCCAAACCCTAGAGGATTCACACTACTTTTTCTCACACAGCCTGCAGCACTCAATAAAATCAAATGGATTATCTGACTTGGTGTGGATTCATGATATAAAACAAGGGAAAGTGTTCAAGGCCAGGTTGGATGGGGCCTTGGGCAGCCTAATCCAGGGACTGGGCACCTACAACCTCCCTGGGCGACCTGTTTCAGTGCCTCATCACCCTCCTAGTGAAGAAATTCCTCCTTATGTCTAGTCTAAATCTGCCCCTCTCCAGTTTATACCTATTGCCCCTAACCTTATCACTAGAAGCCTTTGTACACAGCTCCTCCCCAGCTTTCTTGTAGCCCCTTCAAGTACTGGAAGGTCACGATAAGGTCTCCTGGGAGCTTTGCCTCGTTGGAATCACCACTTCATGTTTTTTAGGACTTATAAGGTTATTTGCAAAAAAAAAAAAAGGAACTCCCTGTCCCTCTAGTGCTCCTATTCTATGACAGCCAAATCATTTGGTGCAAATTGTGTCCTCAATTAGATGTCAACCTATTATCAGAGGTAACTCAGATCAAAGCCTCATTAAAGTAGGAAGGACTGAAATGATGAATTACTTCTCATGGAAAATTATTACTGTGTGGCTGAAAAGGCTCCAACTTAATGACTCAGGAGAATATAATCGTGAGAGCCATTTCCAGGGGAGAAACAAACTACTGAATAGGATTGTGCTGGAAGTTTGGGGGGAGTTAATCAAAGAATTAATGATCTTCTAGAAGTCAGCAATTTCTTACCACTTGACAAGAAAGATGACAGGTCAATGTTAAAGAGCTCTCTTCTGAGCCTGGAAATTTCCTGAGACACAGATAATTCCTGAATTTCTTTTTTATAAAATAGATTTTTGATACGGAGTAATGGTGCAAACACATCACAGCCAGCTGGGGGGAGGATGGCTTGGCTCCAGTGGCCAACGAAGTTTTACATTTATATCGGCAGATGAAACAGACTCCAGGCAATGTGAAATTTTGCCTGAATTTCTATCCGAGTTCATCTCTCTGACACCGCTCCTTAGTAAGATTTTGTGTTTGCTTTAATGCTTTGTTTCCTTTTCTGCTTGTAGCCAGCATGGGAAGCAGGAGAATAGAAGACACTTAGTGGAAGTTATTCTTTGATTTTTCTGATGTGACTGAAAAACTGGCATTTGAATCACAAGATGCATCTTTTTCTAAGATGCTGCCTTTCTAACAGCATGCAAGTGCCCAAATAAGCAATTTGGTTTTCATAGCATTCTCTAAATTGGTAAGAAATTTCATGGCTGGCCTATACCTTCAACAAAACCTGCCTTCTGCAGGAGCTGTCCTTCCCCTTTGATCTGCCACAGGACCCAAACTTGTAAGGAAAGCATAAAGCAAATATTCACAGTCAGCTGTTGCTGCACCTTTCTACCTAATCCCTTAAAGCTGAGGAAGTAGAGTTTGTGTGAGAGAAGTTTCCTAAACTTCCCTGAGCACACATTCCTTTTTCCCATGCACGCTCTCCCCTCTTTCCCAGTTTCGTGATGCAAGGAGGAAATACGTGGGTTTGTAGATAGACTAAGACTAATATTCGTAAGCAAAAAAAAATGCTGAAGTTCATTTGAACTTCTCATTCTTTGTTGGTCTTCAGAAGGACGGAAGAAACAAAACAAACAGAATATATGGTGGGGAACTGAATGACGGTACAATATAAGCTGTTGTAGCCACCTACCTCAGCCAAATCCTGAAGATGTTAGATATGTCAACACACAGTCTTCACCAGAAGTTTTCTTCCATGCTCGAGACCCACCACGCAAATCCAGAGGTTGTGGAATATGATGCTGTTACCTTCAGAGCCACAACTACACATTCTGGAACTGAAAAGAGAAAAAAGGATCCATCTAAACAAAGCAGCTCAAAGCCTTGGGTACATTCAGAGAATTTTGCTGAATTACACATAGGAACAATCCATTTGTCCAGAGGAGACTACAAAGACGGAGCATCTCCCATTTGAGGATAGGCTGAGAGAGTCGGAGTTGTTCAGCCTGGAGAAGAGAAGGCTCCAAGGAGACCTTAGAGCAGCTTCCAGTACCTGAAGGGGCTACAAGAAAGCCGGGGAGGGACTGTTCACAAATGTGTAGTGATAGGATGAGGGGCAATGGGGATAAACTGGAGAGGGGCAGATTTAGACTGGACATAAAGAAGAATTTCTTCACGATGAGAGTGGGGAGGCCCTGACCCAGGTTGCCCAGAGAAGCTGTGGCTGCCCCATCCCTGGAGGTGTTCAAGGCCAGGTTGATGGGGCTTGGAGCCCCTGATCCAGTGGGAGGTGTCCCTGCCCATGGCACGGGTGGAACTGGATGGGCTTTGAGGTCCCTTCCAACCCAAACTATTCTATGATTCTATGAATATGATACAAAAATGGTTTTAATTTTGGCATTAAGATTGCAAGAAGACTTTAGCCTAGGGAGTACTGGGTGGCAAGGAAGAACAGGAATGCGAAAAGGCAGATAATATGTCCGTGAATCACATGAACTGCCCTCTGCCTCCGAGTGCTTGTACAGTTCTGAAGGGTGAGGAGAGAGAGAAAAAGGGGAGAAAAGAAGGAATCTGTTGACTGATCTGATGAGGCTACAACATACCAGGTTTTTTTGCCGTTATATCTTATACTTCGTTGTCCTATTGCAAGTTCTCTGAAAACATAATAAAGCATATTAATAGCTAAAGAAATCAGTTTCCGGCTTCCCAAAGAAGTTTGTGTGATTGCATTCTTTGCTTCCTGTCCCAGCTTCCCATTTTCTGCATATTGCTATTTCCTTTTTTACTCTCTCCCCTTTTTTTGATCACCACTACATTGACCAACTCTGGAAAGAATTAACGACCGACGTCTTTGTGTTTTGGGTCACTTTTTGAGATGTTACAAGTGTTGGCATGGGGACGGTACCATTAAGGTCTAAAATGATACACATCAGGAAAGACAAATAGTGAACAGAAAAGGCTGCAGTATAAAAATTCAACTCCTTTTGTAGCCTGTTTGATTTTTTAAAAGCACAGTACTTACTGAAGGTGATCTATTCTCATATGAGGAATTTGAGAGTGTTTCTAGGGACAGCTTATCTCTATGAAAGGCATCAGGCCTCTGCTGCAAAATGTAGAAATGGAACTGCCTGATTTCAAATAAAGAAGAAATAAACAAGAAACATTCTCAAGACCTTCTAAATTTGTAACATCTTACGGGCATTTCCCTTCTGTTTAAAGGGTGGAGATTTGCCAGTAACCTGAACTGCTTACAAGGAAGGAAGACTTGTCATAAGACCTAGTTTAGATTGGCATGTTTGGTAATTAAGTCGGGAAAGCACCAGCAGCCCCTTCAGTCTCCTTCTGTTCTGCTGTGGAACCACGTTCAGGAAGGGTCTAACTTCGGTACGTGCAGCCTCAGGACACCTAGGATGTTATGACCCTGGCCCTGTCTTCAGACAAGCCTGACTGACAGCTGGTTAGTGACCTAGTTCTACATCGGCTGTTGAACAGTGGTGAAGACATTCATCTGGCTAACGTTTCACACATTCTCCCAGCTTCTCTTTCAGTTTATGGTAGCAGGAAAATACATTGCGGCATTTTCAGAACTGGGCACATCAGAAGGACAGGGCACAGCTGAAAGGATGTAAGAGGACAAGTGTGTTTTCTATGAATGAGGTTATAGAATCATAGAATTGTAGAATAACCAGGTTGGAGGAGACCCACTGGATCATCGAGTCCAACCATTCCCATCAATCACTAACCCATGTCCCTCAGCACCTCGTCCACTCGTCCCTTAAACCCCTCCAGGGAAGGTGACTCAACACTCTCCCTGGGCAGCCTCTGCCAGGGACCAATGACCCTTTCTGTGAAAAATTGTTTCCTAATGTCCAGCCTAAACCTCCCCTGGTGGAGCTTGAGGCCATTCCCTCTCGTTGTGTCCCCTGTCCCTTGGGAGAAGAGCCCAGCTCCCTCCTCTCCACAACCTCCTTTCAGGTAGTTGTAGAGAGCAATGAGGTCTCCCCTCAGCCTCCTCTTCTCCAGGATAAACACCCCCAGCTCTCTCAGCCGCTCCTCATCAGGCCTGTTCTCCAGCCCCTTCACCAGCTTCATTGCTCTTCTCTGGACTCGCTCCAGTCAATACATTCTATTTCAGTGCCCCTAGACGCCTCCTCTGTCTTTTTACAGGACTGTTATTTAAAACTCACTCCAAATCTAAACATTCTCTCCAGCCTGTACTGGAATAGTTATTTGCTTTGTCACACTTCAAAAGCAGTAAACACCAAACACCGTTTTAATCTCTAACAGGGAGAAAACAAATATTCACGTGACAAATAGTTGCACACGTTCACCTGTTACCTCCTGTTCACTGCCAGCAGCTCTCATCCTAAGTGTAGTGTAAGAACATAGCAATTGTATAATAAACTATAAATTACAGAGATTCTTTTAATCATCACAGCACCGCACCACCTAAGTGCTCTCCCGTAGCAGCTTTGCAAATTGGGTAAAACGTGTCATATACAAAAGAAGTCAGGGAGATTTGATCAAAAGGCAGAGATGAAAAGGACGATGTTTTATGAAGCATTATGTAAAACCATACAGTTCTGCTCCATGTCTTGAAAGCCCCACAGAAAGCAAAACGGGAAAGGAAAGTGAATTCTGGATATAATGCTTGAGTGCAAAACTCCAGACACCAAGGAGTCTCCTGCTCGGTCAGATGAAGCTGGCTCATTCATACCTTTCCTCCTTCACTGCAAGTAACTGAAACGTGAGATTGTTTCTGGAACAAATGTTTGTGTCTAACTCCTCCAAGTACACAGGGTCAGGGATGTGTTGTTACATGAAGAACCTAAAGAAAGAGAAAACTCAGCTTATCAACCTTATTTGCTTGACATTAGGAACACAAAATTGTATTCATTCTATTCACTTCAGAATACTTGTTCAATTCTGCACTACTCCTCTCCCATGCCCAGCAGTTGCAAAATATGGATAACCACAAAGTAAAACTAAGCAAAACAGGACAAGCCCCTGGCAACTGTAACTAGCCAAGATTAGCAGATAGAGGAACTTCTCTCCAAAGTGAGGGATTACTTTAAATTAGCCTGTTCCTCTTTGGATTTAAAAAGAATTTCAAATTAAGAATAAAAGAAAAAGCTGAAAAATTCAACACTGAGTGGTTCTGTAATTATAACATCATAATGATTTCACAATTCTATACTCGGGAGCTTCCCAGCTACAGATGGGACACAGTGTGGCTACTGAGCACTTCCACTCTACTATCAGAATAGAAACTTTTCCTTTCAAACAGCAATTGCAGCGCATCCTCCCTCCTCCCAGCCCAGACTCATCATGAAATTTCCACACACCTGAAGGAATAACAAACCAGCTGCCCAGCTTGGTGCTGCCTTCCCTCCCTCCTCCAGCTAAGAGAGGGTTAACACCACCTAGTTCCAACCCCTGCCGTGGGCAGGGACACCTCCCACTGGATCAGGGGCTCCCAGCCCCATCCAACCTGGCCTTGAACCCCTCCAGGGACGGAGCAGCCACCCCTGCTCTGGGCAACCTGGGCCAGGGCCTCCCCACCCTCACAGCAAAACATTTCTTCCTCCCAATATCTAGTCTAAACATCATCTTTTT
Source organism: Clamator glandarius (assembly GCA_033459285.1). Taxonomy (NCBI): domain Eukaryota; kingdom Metazoa; phylum Chordata; class Aves; order Cuculiformes; family Cuculidae; genus Clamator; species Clamator glandarius. The sequence goes on from JAUNZM010000037.1 coordinate 86,611, forward strand.
ATAAGACCCCTTTAAGTATTTAAAAGGCCACGATAAGGTCTCCCCACAGCCTTCTTTTCTCCAGGCTGAAAAACCCCAACTCTCAGCCTGTCCTCGTACAGCGGGTGCTCCAGCTCTTGGATCACCTTAGCGGCCTCCTCCGCACACCCTCCAGCAGCTCCGTGTCCTTCCTGTGCCGAGGGCTGAAAAGAGCAGAACATCCGAAAAAAGGAACCAAACCTCATTCTTGGTTTATACATTTTTATTAGCTGAATAGTGTAAAAAGTACTAGCAATTGCCTCTGTTAGAAACCAAAAAACACTTGAAAAAATGCATTGCATAAAAGAAACTGTAAAATTCTACCTATATACAAACTTTGTCTGATGTGACATTACTCTCTGTACCCTCCCACAGCCATTCACAAAGAAAAGGTTTTCTTCTCCCCCTCTTTTTACAATGGAAGGATTTGAAACTATTTTGCATCACTAGAAGAGCATTTCCCACATCCCCTTCTCTACACTCATAAAACTGGATTTTGTTCTGTTCACTGTTCCAGGCCTTTTCAATCACCTACACTTTTCCTTCTCCGCAAGCTTCTCCTTTCTCCTCATCCACTCTACTATGCACTCCAAAAGTCAATTTTTTGCTCAAGTGTAGCGAATCTATAAAGAATTCTCATTTCATTACTACAGGTTTGAATTTGAGGATGTATTCAATTTAACAGATTTACCCAGGACAAAGAAAGCAGATTTTTCTGGTAACAGCATGGCCAGTGACTCCAATCTCAACAAGCAAACACTGCCTTTAGAAGTGAACACACATAACCCAAAGCAAAGGAAAAACAGAATGACAGCACTCAGGCTTTCACGTCACTGTTTAAAGTAGCAACTAGAAAACTTCCTATATAAAAATCCACAGGTGTTAAAATGCATTCTAAAACCATGGGTCAGAACCATTTCTCCCTCACCACACCTCATTCAGCTGTGTGAGGGGAAGGATACGGAACTAAACATTCAGAAAGATGAACTGAACCGCATTTAGAAAAGCCAGCTGCCTAACTACAAACACCCAAACTGTGCTGCTGCTTTGCTCTTTCACTGGCTACACACCTCCAGGGACAGCTCAGCTAAACACTGTCACCCTCCGTATGTAGGCAGGCGCACTCTTCCTCAAGATTATCTGCTGCCAATGGAGACTCTGGCGCTGCACATTTCTGCTCTCTCCTCTCGCTTTCCTTCCCATCTTCTCATACTCCTAAGCACAATATTGGTCTCTTTTAGCCACAACAAACTCAACTTTCAAGGATCTTTTTATATCCTCTCAGGACTTCTACAACTTGCTCATTTGTCCTCCTTCTTGCATTTAGTCATAACCTTTCGACAAATGGAAAAAACATAGGAGAGAGATAGTACAGCTTGCATTTTCCAAGCTGCATTTACTCTTTTTGTCACTTGAAAACAGACTCCACTGAAATTAAACCCATCTCTCCCATCCTTGGATGCCTTCTTCAAATACATCCCATCCTCTGCTACTTTAGCACCTCCCTCACTGACAACGCCAGGGAGTATTTCCAATCCCACGCTTAACTGCTGGGATGCAGCTTTATGTTTTACAGAACACAAAAAGTGGAAGGGATGGGTCTATCGCATGCAGGTGATACACGGAGAGTCTGTGAAATGCCTTCAAGATGGGAGGAGTTGGGCATGGGAGGATGCAAGTATCACCTGTTCAACTGCTTATCAACAGCTTCCGCCTCCAAATTTCAAATCAGTAAGAATGGAGTAAGCTTAAAATCTGTAATCAGCTATGGACTTAAAGACATGCTTTATTAACATACTCAGCCAAAGGCCAGCTAAGTTTGTATTTATTGAGTGAACTGCAGTGAAAACCTCGACCACGTACTGAAAACGTGGTGCTTGTTCTGTAGAAAGGGTAGGCTGTGACACAATGATTGTTAAATTGAAAGACTCACTCGGTGCTCTGAGAAGGCAGGACAGACTTGCAGAAGGGATGGGAATTTTATTCAGTTACCTTTTCTCTTTAATCATTGGTTAGGAGACTCCGATCATCTGTGTCATGGCTTCTTCTGAGCTGAATCCTACACATACAAAGCACGTATATTATAACTGCAATATAACCATTCTCTATTTGTAAAAGGAAGAGAATACATTCCTATCACTATCCCTATAATTTCATTACTCAAGGCAAACAGACACTTGCTCTCCACAAGAAATGAGACAAGAGGTTTCTTTACAATGCTTGAAACAAATTCAAAGGCAGAAGGACAAAGGCAAGCAGCCCAGCCCCATACAGAACAAACAAAGCAGCACAAAGACACCTCTAAAGCTCATTCTGAAGAGCTGAAGGTGACACTCGTCCAACGAACACACACAATTCTCACCTGCATGTGAGGGCTGTCTTTTTCCTTTGGTGAGAAGAAACGTCCTCCTTCTCCCCGCTTCCTGGCCATGGCATGACGATGTCGGGATTCATGCAAGTATTTCTGCAACAATTCGAAGGAGGCGATGAGAGACCAGCGCACCATTTGTGGTGCAGTTCTTCCAGCAGGGGACATTCCTCACTGCTAGAAAAGCCTCCCATTTGCACTTCATCTACACACACTCCCTCAACAGTTAAAAGCACGAAAGGAAGCAGGATGACCACCAAGCTTAAAACTTTACTCTGGTTTTGCTTATGAAAAAATTTTAAGATTCAACTCCTCATTTTCCCCACACAGAGAGGGTTTCAGCAACCCTGTATTAGATCCGAGTTGTAGTCTCACCCTTCGTTGTACAGGAAGTTTTCCCTCTGCTTCCAGCTTAGCCCGTGCCTGCCTCCTCTTCAGGATCCGATGATACTGCTTGGCATTGACATAGATGGGGGGCTCTTCTCCCAGTGTTTCTCCTCCAGGAAAGGGTATACTCTGGATAGCTGGGACTGATCCAGCTCCAGGTACCATCTGGAAAATGGCACAAAAATAGGGGGTTAGTACTTGCAGCTCAGAATGCAAAGTGAAGGCAAAAACTAATTACAAAAAGAGAAAAAATGGCAAGTATTTGGGTTTTGTTCAAAAACTGCAGCAAACAAAACCGAAAGGAGTAATAAAACCATTCTCAAACTGCAGAGCCAATTGAAACAAACCAATTACACATAAGTTCTGTCTGCGTTTTTTCTGATAACGGTAAATGTCACCACAATACACAATTCTGTGACCTTGTTACTGCTTCTTGTACAACACAGCACACTGGACATGCCCACTGCTTCCCTTCCATTTTGGATATCACTTATTTCATTGATATGATAGTTTCAGGGCACTTCTGCAGCAAATGCGGCTCATAAAGCTGCTGACACCTACTGGGGACAAACAATAACAGTCAAGTCAAAAGGCCTCACTGCAAAGAAACAAGAACTGGCAAAACAAGCCCTCTGCCAAATCAATGAAACAAATACTGAGGGATCCTCAAGAAAAGCAATTATCGAGTCAATCTTTTCAAAACTCTGCCTATTGGTTAACAGCTGATCTTGATGTCTGACCTCAGGGATCTGCTCCAGGAGAGAGAAAGTACAGAATACAGAGATGGCAATCGCACACAGGCCATCAGAACAGAAAACCTTTAAAGAAATGGTAATTGCCAAGAAGACTGACCATGCTAAGGTGACATCAACCCCAGACAACACTTTGTATACAGACACCTTAGAGCTCAACCATTAGGAGAAAGTTAAATACATACCATAACCATTCCACCTGAATTGACAACATTCCCAGCAACTGGCAGCGTCACTGTGACCGTCCCTTGGCCGCTGCTGGTGGTGTTGGTGTTGGCTCCCGTTTGGACAATTTGGGCTCCAGCCAGGCTGGCTGCAGGAATGGTGATCATGCCTGTAACAGGGACTGTAACTTTAAGAAAATAAAACACAAAAGAAAAACAAAACAACCAAAAACACGCACACAGAAAGAAGGGAACACCATTAGTCCCACTTCTGGTTATTACTCAGTCACCATTCCGTAACAGAAAAAGATCTAGAAACACTTTGGAAATCATTAACCGACTTCCACCACCTCATACCTTGTTGCAGAATGGTTCCATCAGCGTTAACGGGCTGATAGACTATGGTCTGGCCCTCAGTGGCTTGTGGCACCTGTTGGCCTTGAACTGGTATTTGCCGCTGCATCTAAACAAAGCAGAGAACATAAGAACTTCACAAACCGATGCTTTTTCAAGTTTTACAATTCCTGCATTAACACATGGTACTTAAGGGGGTTCAGGCATCCATTTCTTTTGCTTTGTTATCAGCATCAAGAAATGGGATGGAGCACACACCAACTTTGCTGCACATAACGGTCTCTGAGCAACGAGCCCAGACCTTGTACACTCCAAAGAGGAGAAAAGGCAGCTTCAGGGCAGCAGAGTCCCCATCCCCCTGGAGGGGTTCAAAACCACATGGTCGTGGTGCTTGGGGACATAGTTTAGCAGGCATGGTGCGGTTGGGCTAACGGTTGGACTGGGTGAGCTTAGAGGTCTTTCCCAATCTTAATGATTCCATGATCACAGAATCACACTGTTGGAAAAGACCTCTATGATCACCAAGTCCATCCATTCCTATTTGCCACTAAACCATATCCTTAAGTACCTCATCTACCCATCTTTCAAACTCCTTCGGGATGGTGACTCAATCACCTCCCTGGGCAGCCTCTGCCAGTGCCTGAAGACCTTTTCAGTGAATAATTTTTTCCTAATATCCAATCTGAACCTCCCCTGGTGGAGCTTGAGGCCATTCTGTCTCATCGTATCACCTGTTACTTGAGAGAAGGGACCAGCTCCCTCCTCTCCACAACCTCCTTTCAGGTAGTTGGAGAGAGCAATGAGGTCTCCCCTCAGCCTCCTCTTCTCCAGGCTAAACACCCCCAGCTCCCTCAGCTGCCCCTCCTAAGACTTGTTTTCCAGCCCCTTCACCAGCCCTGTTGCTCTTCTCTGGACTCGCTCCAGAGCCTCAGCATTCATCTTGCAGCGAGGGGGCCACGATTGAACCCAGGATTCAAGGTGCGGCCTCACCATGCAGAGTCCAGGATTCCATACCCAGGAGCTGCCCTGATGGGATGCAGCGCAACTACTGGGCGCTTCACGACCAGAACAGAAACTTTTCCTTTCAAGCACTAATTACAGTACATCCTCTCTCCTCCCAGCCCAGACTCACCACACACTTTTCACACACCTGAAGGATACTCAAGGCCCCCCCTGCCCAGCTTGGCGCTGCCTTCCTTCCCTTTCCCAGCTTAGTGCGGCCATTTCCCAGCTCGGAGAGGCTGGCGGCAGCTCTCCTGGGCTCCCAGCAGAAAGGCAAACCCTTCTTTTCCACCCTGCCTACAGCCCTTCCTCACACAGCCCATACCCTGCCTGCAGAGTCCATCTTGAGGGATTGAGAGCAGCAGGGCAAGATGGAGGCACCTGCCCCAGCCAAGCAGAAGGGCCCCACAGCAACACCGGCCAATCGGCACGCAGGGAGGGAAACGCCAGCTCCCCACAGCCAATTGGTTTCCAGCTCTCTCCAGCAGCCAGAGTGAGGGGAGCCATCCCCTCAGGTAGAGCGGGCTGAACACCAGGGCTCTGAGCCCTTCCCCACAGTGGGTGCAGGGAAGCTTATCAGCTGCTTGGTGTTTCTCGGCAGGGCCAAAACTGCTGGCTGCCCTCACAGCTCCCTCCTCGCTACCGTCTCACCCCCTCCCCTCATCGTTCCCCCCTCTCGCTGCTGCCATTTGATGAATCACAAAGGGGTTTGGGTTGGAAGGGACCTCAAAATCCATCCAGTTCCAACCTCCTGCCATGGGCAGGGACACCTCCCGCTGGATCAGGGTGATCAAACCCCAACCAACCTGGCCTTGAACCCCTCCATGGATGGAGCAGCCACCATTGCTCAGGGCAAGCCCTTTTCCTCTCTGCCTTTTGATCAAATCTCCCTGACTTCTTTTGTATATGACACGTTTTACCCAATTTGCAAAGCTGCTACGGGAGAGCACTTAGGTGGTGCGGTGCTGTGATGATTAAAAGAATCTCTGTAATTTATAGTTTATTATACAATTGCTATGTTCTTACACTACACTTAGGATGAGAGCTGCTGGCAGTGAACAGGAGGTAACAGGTGAACGTGTGCAACTATTTGTCACGTGAATATTTGTTTTCTCCCTGTTAGAAATTAAAACGGTGCTTGGTGTTTACCGCTTTTGAAGTGTGACAAAGCAAATAACTATTCCAGTACAGGCTGGAGAGAATGTTTAGATTTGGAGTGAGTTTTAAATAGGAGTCCTGTAAAAAGACAGAGGAGGCGTCTGGGGGCACTGAAATAGAATGTATTGACTGGAGTGAGTCCAGAGAAGAGCAATGAAGCTGGTGAAGGGGCTGGAGAACAGGCCTTATGAGGAGCGGCTGAGAGAGCTGGGGGTGTTTATCCTGGAGAAGAGGAGGCTGAGGGGAGACCTCATTGCTCTCTACAACTACCTGCAAGGAGGTTGTGGAGAGGAGGGAGCTGGGCTCTTCTCCCAAGGGACAGGGGACAGGGTGAGAGGGAATGGCCTCAAGCTCCGCCAGGGGAGGTTTAGGCTGGACATTAGGAAACAATTTTTCACGGAAAGGGTCATTGGTCCCTGGCAGAGGCTGCCCAGGGAGGGGGTTGAGTCACCTTCCCTGGAGGGGTTTAAGGGACGAGTGGACGAGGTGCTGAGGGACATGGGTTAGTGATTAATGGGAATGGTTGGACTCGATGATCCAGTGGGTCTCCTCCAACCTGGTTATTCTAAGATTCTAAAACATTTCTTCCTACCAATATCTAGTCTAAACCTCCCTTCTTTAAGTTTAAAACCATTTCTCTTTGCCCGACAGCTACAGGCCCTGCTAAAAAGATTTCCCATCCGTCTTTCTTACAAGCCCCCTTTAAGTATTTAAAGTCCACAATAAGGTCTCCCCAGAGCCTTAGCTTCTCCACATTGAACAACCCCAACTCTCAGCCTGTCCTCGTACAGCAGGGCTCCAGCCCTTGGATCATCTTCACTGCCTCCTCCCCTGCACACTCTCCAGCAGCTCCGTATCCTTCCTGTGCCGAGGGCTGAAAAGAGCAGAACATCTGAGAAAGGCAGCCAAACCTCATTCTTGAACATTTTTATTAGCTGAATAGTGTAAACAGTACTTACAATCGCCTCTATTAAAGACCAAAATACACTTGAAAAAATGCATAGTATAAAAGAAATTATAAACTTTTAACTATATACAAACTTTGCCTGACACGACGTTACTCTCTGTACCCTCCCACAGCCATTCACAAAGAAAAGATTTTATTCCTCCCTCTCTTTTTACAATGGAAGGATTGAAACTATTTTGCATCACTGGAGGAGCATTTCCCACATCCCCTTCTCTACACTCATAAAACTGGACTTCGATCTGTTCACTGCTCCAGGGGTTTTTGGGTCAACCAACCACACTTTTCCTTCTCCACAAGCTTCTCCTTTCTCCACATCCACTCTACTATGCACTCCAAAAGCGGAGTTTTTGCTCAAGTGTAGCAAATTCATAAAGAATTCTCATTTAATTACTACAGGTTTGAATTTGAGGATGTATTCAATTTAACAGATTTACCCAGGACAATGAAAGCAGATTTTTTTTTTTTTTTGGTAACTCAACACATTCGGTGACTCCAATCTCAACAAGCAAACACTGCCTTTAGAAGTGAACACACATAACCCAAAGCAAATGAAAAACTGAACAGCAGCACTCAGGCTTTCACATCAATCATGAGAAAATTTCCTATATAACAAATCCATAGGTCTAAATCAGAACCTATATATGAAGGGTTTAGTGGGAAAAAAAGTTCTAGCGATTTAGAAGTTTAATAGTTCTTAAAGAAAACTAAATGCTCATTAAAAAAAAAACGAAAAAACCAAACTGCAGCATATGAATATGCACTGACAAAATGTACATATGCTCTCAAGAACTATATACAAAAATGCTGCAAGTTCTACTAAAGCCAGTTTTTTGTTATTCCTTCACTAAGAGAGCTACACATTTCCTGAAATGGGTGACCTCACGAGAAACACGAGGTAAGGATTTCATAGATGTCAACAGAAGAGAATAAGCACCATGCTCGAATTGGCCATGTATTTTAAGGCGGAAGCAACCAAAGGCACCAAAGATGCCACCAAAGCAATGGAGGTAAACAAACATCTTTTCAACTATTAGAAAAAAATCCTAATACTTGTGAGCAGAGTGATAGATTTTTTAAGGTAATTTAAGTCAAAATGAAAAGTTTATTTGCACATCAAGAACACAGGCTGCCTCTTCGAATTGCCTCAGGCACCACCCATCATACACCAAGCAGGCTCTCCCTCACCACACCTCATTCAGCTGTGTGAGGGGAAGGATACGGAACTAAACATTCAGAAAGATGAACTGAACCGCATTTAGAAAAGCCAGCTGCCTAACTACAAACACCCAAACTGTGCTGCTGCTTTGCTCTTTCACTGGCTACACACCTCCAGGGACAGCTCAGCTAAACACTGTCACCCTCCGTATGTAGGCAGGCGCACTCTTCCTCAAGATTATCTGCTGCCAATGGAGACTCTGGCGCTGCACATTTCTGCTCTCTCCTCTCGCTTTCCTTCCCATCTTCTCATACTCCTAAGCACAATATTGGTCTCTTTTAGCCACAACAAACTCAACTTTCAAGGATCTTTTTATATCCTCTCAGGACTTCTACAACTTGCTCATTTGTCCTCCTTCTTGCATTTAGTCATAACCTTTCGACAAATGGAAAAAACATAGGAGAGAGATAGTACAGCTTGCATTTTCCAAGCTGCATTTACTCTTTTTGTCACTTGAAAACAGACTCCACTGAAATTAAACCCATCTCTCCCATCCTTGGATGCCTTCTTCAAATACATCCCATCCTCTGCTACTTTAGCACCTCCCTCACTGACAACGCCAGGGAGTATTTCCAATCCCACGCTTAACTGCTGGGATGCAGCTTTATGTTTTACAGAACACAAAAAGTGGAAGGGATGGGTCTATCGCATGCAGGTGATACACGGAGAGTCTGTGAAATGCCTTCAAGATGGGAGGAGTTGGGCATGGGAGGATGCAAGTATCACCTGTTCAACTGCTTATCAACAGCTTCCGCCTCCAAATTTCAAATCAGTAAGAATGGAGTAAGCTTAAAATCTGTAATCAGCTACGGACTTAAAGATATGTTTTGTCGAGTTACTCAGCAAGAAGTCAGCTAGAGGTGATAAAAATCCTTTTCAAATTTTAAATACTGCTCCTTCAATTAAGTGCTACTTTTTTTTTTTTTTTTTACTTCAAAGAGGATAGTCTATAAAAGCCTGGAGGGTTCATCAATTTGTGCCTTCCTCTAGTCACATCAGGATGAGCTGAGTTGTGTCACCCGATGCTTCTGCTGTCACAAACCAATCCCTCACTCTGTGCAGAACGAGAACTGCAGAACTGATTTAGGACAGATGTCAAGGAACGCCGTCACATAGCTGGTCAAGTGCAGTCACTCTGCGACTGCAGATCTTGTCTTTTCTGGAGGAACCATGCACTGGACTGACAGGTTAGAAGGAAGATCAAAAAAAATCCTTTGGAAGCAACTCCCTTCACAGTTTTAACCCTTTTTAGACTAGCATCCCCTTTTCTTACAAAGCACTACGTACCGGCAATAAACATACCAAAAACCACCACAAGATTGCTTTAGCTAATCAAATCCTTATCCCTGCATCGCCCTCTCCCCTCTTACTTCTTGGAATGGATACACAGCATGCCAAGGCCTGTAATTGTCCTGAAACATTTCTATCACTGGGACAGGCTGGCTGACCTTTTTCCAGAGAAGAGGTTGCTGTTTACATATCTTACAAGCTGGAACTCAAGAGAACCCCGCTTCAGTTTATGCCTGTTTCCAAAGTGCATGTTCAACAACAGGGAACAGTCCCAGTGACAATGAAATCCAAAGGTGTAGGGAGCGGATGGAAACCAAATCTTTTTCAGGAAAACAAGAGTACTGTGGTGTAGCCACAGCCTGCTATAAACAGCACTGTGACTGTACAGAAGGTCCACCACTCCAAGAGGTCTCTGCTGGCCCTTCGGCGTGTCAGAGTCTGTGCTGATCACCATCAGTGGCGCACCCTCATTCTCATCCATCCATGGCCAGTTAACGCAAAGGACATTGAAGAGAGGGAAAAAAAATAAAAAGACATGAACAGTCAGACTCTGAAATCCCTGTGCTGGATCAGAAGAGTATATCAAGAATGTCGTTAAGTTCCGATTTGTTGAGTCAACTGCAGTTAAAATCTCGATCACATAGTGAAAACGTGGTGCTTGTTCTGTAGAAAAGGGTAGGCTGCGATACGGCAATTGTCCCATTGAAAGACTCACTTCACACACTGGGAAGGTTGGACAGACTCGCAGAAGGGATGGGAGTATTACTCAGTTACTTTTTCTCTTTCTGCAGTGGTTAGGAGACTCTGATCATCTGTGTCATGGCTTCTTCATTGGTCTGAGTTGGATCCTACAGACAGAAAGCATGTATGTTGTAACTGCAACATTTTTCCGTAACATCAGAGAAAAACATGCACACAATCAAGAGGAGATAGTCCCGCCTGCTCTCTCTCTCTGAGCATGACATTATTCCTGGATTTCACACAAGAGTAAGAGTTCCTAGTAACGTGATGTTTCTGGTAATAGGGCAGACCCAGTAGTGGTCTGGAATTTGAGAAGGATTCCACTTCAGAATATCCACTCAAGCCACAAGACTGCTTTAAAGCACTAATCAACACCAAAATTTGCTACATTCTACGTTATTGAGTCCCTTTCTTTGAAAATATGTGCTTACACATGTTTTGTAAATCAACGGCAGCTAAGAATAAGAAAAACAATATTTAAATTTTTCATCAGATGTAAGATAAAGTGTTTCTACCTTTAATTCATACCCTAAAAAATACCTCCGGTATGCAACCAGAACAGCTGCAGAGGTTGCATTTCTTAAGGAGAAATATAAGCATTCTCTATTGGTAAAAGGAAGAGAATAAATTCCTATCAATATCCCTGTAATTTCATTACTCAAGGCAAACACACTTGCTCTCCACAAGAAATGAGACAAGAGGTTTCTTTACAATGCTTGAAACAAATTCAAAGGCAGAAGGACAAAGGCAAGCAGCCCAGCCCCATACAGAACAAACAAAGCAGCACAAAGACACCTCTAAAGCTCATTCTGAAGAGCTGAAGGTGACACTCGTCCAACGAACACACACAATTCTCACCTGCATGTGAGGGCTGTCTTTTTCCTTTGGTGAGAAGAAACGTCCTCCTTCTCCCCGCTTCCTGGCCATGGCATGACGATGTCGGGATTCATGCAAGTATTTCTGCAACAATTTGAAGGAGGCGATGAGAGACCAGCGCACCATTTGTGGTGCAGTTCTTCCAGCAGGGGACATTCCTCACTGCTAGAAAAGCCTCACTGGTTCCCACCACTCCCCAAACATGAAAACCTAACAATAAACATCTGTTTGCAATACAGCTACACACACCAGTTAAAAGTATTAAAGGAAGCAGGATGACCACCAAGCTTAAAAATTTACTCTGATTTTGCTTATGAAAAACAACAACAACTAATAACTGAAAAACACTTTAAGATTTAAGTCCTCATTTTCCCCGCACAGAGAGGGTTTCAGCAACCCTGTATTAGATCTGAGTTGTAGTCTCACCCTCCTTTCTTTGGGAATTTTTCCCTCTGCTTCCAGCTTAGCCCGTGCCTGCCTCCTCTTCAGGATCCGATGATACTGCTTGGCATTAACATAAAGGGGCTCCTCTTCCAGCATTTCTGCTCCAGGCAAGGGTATTCTCTGGATAGCTGGGACTGATCCAGCTCCAGGTACCATCTGTGCAGAGAAGACAAAGGCTATTGCAGCTCAGAATGCAAAGTGAAGGCAAAAACTAATTACAAAAAGAGAAAAAATGGCAAGTATTTGGGTTTTGTTCAGAAACTGCAGCAAACAAAACCAAAAGGAGTAATAAAACCATTCTCAAACTGCAGAGCCAATTGAAACAAACCAATTACACATAAGTTCTGTCTGCGTTTTTTCTGATAATGGTAAATGTCACCACAATACACAATTCTGTGACCATGTTACTGCTTCTTGTACAACACAGCACACTGGACATGCCCACTGCTTCCCTTCCATTTTGGATATCACTTATTTCATTGATATGATAGTTTCAGGGCACTTCTGCAGCAAATGCGGCTCATAAAGCTGCTGACACCTACTGGGGACAAACAATAACAGTCAAGTCAAAAGGCCTCACTGCAAAGAAACAAGAACTGGCAAAACAAGCCCTCTGCCAGATTAATGAAACAAATACTGAGGGATCCTCACGAAAAGCAATTATCAAGTCAATCTTTTCAAAACTCTGCCTATTGGTTAACAGCTGATCTTGATGTCTGACCTCAGGGATCTGCTCCAGGAGAGAGAAAGTACAGAATACAGAGATGGCAATCGCACACAGGCCATCAGAACAGAAAACCTTTAAAGAAATGGTAATTGCCAAGAAGACTGACCATGCTAAGGTGACATCAACCCCAGACAACACTTTGTATACAGACACCTTAGAGCTCAACCATTAGGAGAAAGTTAAATACATACCATAACCATTCCACCTGAATTGACAACATTCCCAGCAACTGGCAGCGTCACTGTGACCGTCCCTTGGCCACTGCTGGTGGTGTTGGTGTTGGCTCCCGTTTGGACAATTTGGGCTCCAGCCAGGCTGGCTGCAGGAATGGTGATCATGCCTGTAACAGGGACTGTAACTTTAAGAAAATAAAACACAAAAGAAAAACAAAACAACCAAAAACACGCACACAGAAAGAAGGGAACACCATTAGTCCCACTTCCGGTTTTTATTCACTCATTCTTCTACAATATAAAAGCATCTAGAAATCACCAAGTTCATACCTTGTTGCAGAATGGTTCCATCAGCGTTAACGGGCTGATAGACTATGGTTTGGCCCTCAGTGGCTTGTGCTACCTGTTGGCCTTGAACTGCTATTTGCTGCTGCGTCTAAACAAAACAGAGAACACAAGAACTTCACAAACTGATGCTTTTTCGAGTTTCACAATTCCTGCATTAACATACGGTGCTTAATGGGGTTCAGGCATCCATTTCTTTTGCTTTGTTATTAGCATCAAGAAATAGGATGGAGCACAAATCAACTGAGCAGTAGAGAAAATACCTAAAGCACCTATTTCTTACAGTCTTATATTTAATACTGAAAGACACTCGTTCTAGGTTTCCTGTCTGTCAATGTGAAACGACGAACTATTCTGCACAGAAATTTAATTCTGCTCCTAAACAAAAGGATCGGCAGAAAACCTACGTATGACTAAAGCACTTCACAAAGTGATACAAGTATGAAATTAGCAGTACTTCAGCATTTCAAACTTCAACAAACAAACAAAACCCACGAACCAATAAAATACAGAAACACAATGGATAGAGACATGCAATCTATCTAGTCTGCCCCAGAGTTAGGTATGAAAACTCTACAAAACCACGAAATTTATTCTCAAGTTCTCCTCAGCATTAATAATTCCTCCTTTTTTTTTTTTTTCCCTTAAGTCATTTGTCAAGTTTCTCCTTCTCTTTCTCTCCAGAAAACCCTTCCATGCTGGTGCAGTTACCTGTGTCTGGCCAGCAGTAACTGCAGTCTGGGGCTGCTGTATAATGATCTGCTGGGTCTGGCCCTGCTGCCCCTGTACCTGCACAGCCTGCCCACCTTGAATCTGAATCTGACCTGGCTGGACCAACTGAATCTGTGGAAGAAAGAGTCAGAAAGGAACATTAACTATGCCTCTTATTTCTCCTTCCTTGGCCTCAGCATTACCAAAACATCGCTGAGAATGATTGACTGTTGCAAAGAAAAAGAAAGCAGCGATTCTTCTCTTTTTTCCATTTTAAAAGGAAGAGATTTCATTGATTCCTGTCTGTGACACAGCAGTCACGGTCATGCACAAGAAGGAAACAGAGCGCGCTGGCATCATCACGCCCAAGCACTTCTCCTCTGCTTACACAATGGAACATTCCAAAGATATAAATTATTCACATAAAACTAGGATTAACAACACTCAGGTGAAAGAAAAAGAGGCCTAAGATTTGAGGTGTCTGTAGATCGTTAATTATCCAGCATACAGAAGGACTCCTGGATATACAAAAAGTTGCCTCCAGGTTTGCTAAGTTGTCGATCCACCAGTGTGGAACCTTTCTTAGATTAAAAAAAGAGGAACTAGAATATGGTTCAAAGATTGTTCTTAAAAACCCAGTTATAGATTTTCCTCCAGCAGATTGTAAAGAACCTTACACAAAATATATTGTCTTTCAATTAAAGATTTTTTTAATAAACACTAAATAAACCTCCCAGAACACCAAGACTGTGGCTTCCTGGACTTGTGCTGAACTGCATCCCTAATCCCATTCTCAAATCACTACACCACCTCCATCACACCATTGTTAGAGCTCTTCTTGCTTTTCAAAAACACACTCTTGAGTACTGGTTCGAATTTTAAGACCGTCTTTTAAACTAATGTTTCAAAATAATTTCTTCTATGCTTTCTACAGTATTACCTTCTGTGCAATCGAAATGTTTCAATTCACCTCCAGCCATCTCACATTAGACGAACTCAAGCATAAGTGTTGTTTTCAAGAAGTTTTCTTAAATAAAAAACCCCTCTTCCTGTGCCATACATTAAGTAGGGACCAGATCATCAACTATACTACAGAGTCCAGTTAAGATAAAACACCCAAAAACCCCAAGACCGACTCCAACTGTATTTTAACAGACTTCATTTAAAAGGTTTGCACCATCCCATAAACACAAAAATCAAATACAAAGAGAATTTGCATTGCATTCTGAGCACAAAGCTCACTGCTAGACTCATAGGTGGCAAATAACAGTCTTTGCCCAGTTTATTTCGGGAATGCTGAAGCAAACATCTTATCTGACAAGGTAAGAACATCACAGTTCACTTGCTGCAATTTATCTTAAATAAAATGACGGTTATCTCACCTGCTGCAGCCCCTGCGTTCCAGACACCGGAACCTGCATGATTGTCTGGCCCTGACCCCCAGGCACAGCCTGCACCATGATTGGCTGGCCCGTGGATGTGATCAGCTGCCCTCCGCTTACTTGCACCATCAGGGGCTGACCCTGGACCTGGGAAAGAGGAGAAAAACAAACACAACAATGAAAAAATCTGGTGACACGAAGCCAGAAACTGAAGTGACACTAAGTGCTTACCTATTTTCACGTGGTGACCAGAGAAACTGAGCAAGTCACTAACCTGGGTTCATAATCAGCATCAAATACTTTAATTTCAAAAGCTTTTTCCATGATGGGCTGCTGGCTTCAGTAAATTATCTTTTTCTGTTGCAGTCTAACCCAAACTTCCAAGTCTAATTGCAATAAAGCACGAGAAGCATGGCTAAATTTTCCAGATACAATAACAATCTTCATGCACAGTCCGAGAGCAAAGTGTAATAAATGAAACCTCACTATCCAACACTGCTATTGTTAATCTTTAATTGGGGTTTTCTAATAAGAAAAAGCTCTGAATGAGCTATTATTCATCTATTCTGATACTCTGAGGTAGCTTCAACTCTCCCCAGTCAGAGGCTTATGTTTCTGTTTCCTAGCTGATACATTGTGTGTGACGTTCTTAGAGGACCTTTCCATGGTTATTAAGCAAAATTAAAAACGTCACAACACAAAACCTAGTTCAGTAAGGAGGAAAGAAAAAGAGCAGCAGTGATGGGTGGTGCTGAACTGACCGAACGCTGTACAAAACCAGCCTGAACAGATTTTCAGCACACACTGATCTACCTACAGTGTTTACAGAGTGAGCATTCAATATCACATATTCTAGAAATCTGCAGGGAGAAAACCCCAGGAACTCTGAGACTTTTTATCATGTCGAGTTGATCTTGTTTCTAAACAACCCAGAACGTGGTAATGAGTGATTACCTAGTTCATAAGACTTATTTCACATTTAAGTCATAGGGGTATGGTATTTTCAAAACTATATTTTGGGTAGTTTGAGCGCTTAGCAGGTGAGGATGTTTAAATAGAGAGGTTTCTCCTTTTCTTTTCATTGGTCTTTTTGCTAGAGACCAGAGATGGACCTGGTCTAGGAATCCAGAGACTGTTTCTTAGGCCAAATTTATAAATCTGCTGTAAGCCTTGTTGTGCCAAGTCACAGAATCACTGAGGTTGGAAAGGACCTCTGAGATCATCAAGTCCAACCATCACCCCAAGTACCTACTTTGCACAGTTCAAATATGTGAGTGAATTCTACACCAACACGTCTACAAAACAATCACAATTGTACCTCTGTGATCAACCCCCTGCAGAGAATACTGTGACTTCTCAGTTGAGCTGTAGACACTGTTCTGCTCCTCAATCTTGTCAACTATCACTTTCCAGACCCTAGCATAATTTGGTTGTACTTGTTTTGAATTACAACAAAGAGTGAGAGAGAAGCATGCTCCTGGCAGCCATAAAGCAGCACAGCCAGCAGTACAATAGCCAATAAGCAGAAAGAAAAATGACACATTCCAGGGTTCTTTTTAATATATTAGAGCAAGGCAGAAAAAAAAAAAAGAGGGACACACACAACGACAACCAGGCCAAAGTGACCCAGGCGATTCAGGTCAGCCAGCTTTTGTATTTTAACTCTGAACATAAAAAATGCTGTGTTCAATGTTACACCTGGCAAGACCCTCCCAGCCCCTTGGACGTCTGCTCCTCTGAAGGATTAAAAAGCAAAGAAAACCAAAATACTGAGTGAACAATGTGCTACTGAACTGCTACAGCTAGGTTTACCAACTCCTTTAACAGCCTCCTACATGAGATAATGAAATGACGTTTCACACTGAAACACATCAGGGTTTGAAATAACCTTGCATTTCTTTCTTTCCAATTTGTGATGTATTTACTGCTAGGATGGAGACTTCTGGGTATCCTTTTGTTTTTCACACATAAACAAAAAAATCAGATCTCTCAGTCCCAGAGGCCAATATTGTCCCCTTTTTAATCACAGATGGGAAAGTTTCACTCTTTAAGCTGGTGGGTGATCTACCCCCTCCCTGCCTTTCTTTCATGTAGTGAAGACTCAGAACTATCACAGTGGATGTCAGAAATACAGTCTCCTTGAAACTACAGGAGATCTTTGGATTATATCTCTTGACCGCTACTTCCTCATCCTGGTGTTTTTTCAAGTCCCGTTTCAACCCCCATTCACTTTCAGAATTACAGCAGTAGGAATTCCTGAATGCATCAGGGTTTCTGGAATACACCTCAGATCCAATGAAAAGCTATAATCCCATACTCCTCACAGAAAACCCAATTGCTGGCATAAAGCACAGATACTACTGCTAACAAATTTTCCTGTTCCCATTTCAAACCCTGGAAAAAACACAGCATTAGATATGAGGCAATGGTGAGAGTCATGCAGTGCTCACAAACACAATCAGAGAGATCACCACTACCTGGAGGGTCTGGACTTGCTGGCCTGAGGCGGATGCCACCTGGGCCTCAGTCTGCAGCTGGACAGCAGTGACACCACCCTGCTGCTGGGAATAGGAACAGGAATAGCTTGAAACATGGAAATGCACAGCTCTGACGAGACAACGACACTTTGCTGGAAGAGGGTGAATTTAAAATTCTGCTCTTGGAACATAAGGAATGTGAATATGTAAGGCAAACCTAAGGATGCAACCAGCAAAACTGCGTGATACTGACAGGCTTAAGAATCCCAAACAAAAAAAACACTTAGAAAAGAACACGAGAGATTATTTTGCAGAATTTAACATCTCATCTTTGGTGGTTAACACTGCTACCTTTATGCTTAATGCTTCATAGAATCACGGAATGGTTTGGGTTGGAATGGACCTCAAAACCAATCCAGTCCCACCCCTGCCATGGGCAGGGACACCTCCCACTGGATCAGGGGCTCCAAGCTCCATCCAACCTGGCCTTGAACCCCTCCAGGGATGGGGCAGCCACCACTGCTCTGGGTGACCTGGGCCAGGGCCTCCCCACCCTCACAGGAGAGCATTTCTTCCTAAAATCTCATCTCAATCTCCCCTCTTTCAGTTGAAAAACATTCCCCCTCGTCTTCTCCCTGCCCTCCCTGATCAAGAGCCCCTTCCCAGCTTTCCTGTGGCCCCTTTCAGTACTGGAAGGCTTTAAGTACTTCAAGGCTGCTATCTTTTTCCTTCCCAGGTTTCTCACTTTGAAGGGGCTCCAGACTTGTTCAGACTGGTTAGTGACAACAAAGGCTATGAATTCCTTCCTGAGCAGAACAGCAGCACAGAAGACTGAAGCCTAAGCTCCATCTCAGGCACCCCTGCATCAACATCTTCCCACCACTGACCTTGAAGGACAATCTCAAGAGGTTGCAAGAGCAGTTAAATCTAAAAGCCTTGTCTATCTTTAGCCTCTTTAGTAAGAGTCCCAAAATAATCTGCATTAACTGTGTTAGCATTTTGGGAGGTGAAGGACATCTCTCCACTAAAACCTGTACAACAGGTGTATGAAAAACATTTATTTTAGAAAAACACTTCATGTTAAACAGGCTTTAAAATCAGGTACTAAAAATGAAAGAAGCCAAGGTAGTTTTTACCTCCTTTTTACTTATAAAGTGTCAAGAAAACCAAATACAACTTTGATTACTTGTTGGAAGCAGGTATTTTTGGTAACTCTCTATATATTAATTTTTTAATCTCCAGTACAATCTTGTTCTCATTGAAAAAGCCAACTCCAATTGAATTCAATGAAAGAAGCTGGTCCTGCTACCAAACCCTCCAACAGGCTAATGATAAAGCAAAGCAAACCTCTCTGAAATGTAATGCAGTGGCTTGTTCATTTGCATGGCAGATTAAGAAACTCCTCCTGCCTTGAACCAGAACAAACATAAGGTGTGATAAAAACTCAGCATGAGTGCAACTCATTGGAAAATACATTACTGAGTCTGAATGGGTGAAGTTTAACAGCAACAAAAATCTGTAAAAGCTTAAAAATCCTAGCCCTACTCATCTGCACATTATAAATTGAACTAAAAACTTCTTTCTGGAATGGATCAACTAATCCAAAGCTACACCTTTTGTTGCAGTACCTGCACTGTGTGTTCATTTTGGTCCATCTGTAGTTCTAAAACAAACGATCTCAAGAAATACTTATTTTCAGAAAGCTGGAGAGGCCTCTATGGCCTTGAACAAAACCTGTTTCAATTTTGCACAGAATCTACATTTTTCCCTGTGTGATTATTTGGATTAATATTCTGTTTCATATATTTTCAGAGAGAATTCGTTATTTTCCTTATGTCACTATCAGTTTGCAAACTCCCGACTACGCTGAAATCTCGTAACTTGTATACCTGCAATTTTATTAACTTTATAAGTATTACTATAACAACATATTTACTGCCACTTCAAACCAAGTCAGATCACTGACCAAGGGGCACAAGTCACGTAAGCCCGTACCCAGACAGTATCATGAAGCATTCTGCTGGTTCTGTGAAACTCTGAAAAGCAGTTTGGTCCATTAGCCCTGGCAAAGCCAGCTTCCCCCCTCACCACCTTCCATACCTGCTGCTGAATCTGCCCAGCCTGCACAACGATCTGCTCTGTGGAACTGTTACTGTTGGCCGTGTACTGCTCCATAGCGCTCTGGCTCTGATACGGCAAAAGGCACACCTCAGGCTGTGTATCTGGCAAGAGGACAAGTTAGAAAAGCATGTTATTATTGTTCCCAGGTTTGGAGATCAGCATTATCTTACTGTAGCTGAAAAAGCAAGCCACCTGCCAACGCCGAGGTCAGAAGCACACAGTGAGAGCTGCTCTTTAATCAAAGACCTGCTTCTTTTGCAATGTCACCTCCCTCTCATTGACTAACAAAATGAGGATTGTAATTTCAAGAACACGTAACTTGACTTTTTGCTTCTCAGTATCTCAAGCTCAATGTTGTCATTATCTGCAGTGAACTGAACGGCCTCTCCCCGTTTTACCCCTGAAGTCTGCATTCTCTGGGTTACACAGTTGCCTACGCTGCATATTGGTGGAGGAGAGAGGTGTTACTGGTAAGAAAACCTCACAAAATACAGTTAGGTGCAAAACCGAACTACCTTTCAAGAATTCAACAAAGCAAAGCGGATCTATTTCTCCTTCCCCAGCGACACCACGCTCCCTTCTCGTATCACTTTCTTCTTCCCTCCTGACTTTCATATATTTTGAAAATAGCCAGCAGTCTTCTCGCTGCTGCCATCATTTCACCGTCTCTCATTTCTTGGACCCTTGCCTACAGATATGAAGAACAGGCTGTTGAAATAAAAGTCGGTTCCATTACCTCCTTCTCCCTCGCATCTCTGCACTGATTCATCAACAAGGGACAAATCCTGACTGCTACTTTTAATGAGGTATTTGATTTACGCTACAAAAGAGTATCTGCTAGAACAGTGGAAAAGCAGCCTATAACTTTGATCTTTGAAGTTTAAAGCAACAAAATCCCAGATAGATACAAAATTTAGTCACAACTGTAGCTGTTGCTGTGGTTACTACTGTGGACACCTCTCACACTTCCCACTTGTACTTCGGTGTTTCACATTTCTCTGAAGAACCCTTCACTTTTTCATCAAGTGACTCCTCACTGTGACCTAAGAAAACACACAATGATTTTATATTCTGCGGTTTTCTTGCACATTAACACCAAATGATGCCTACCTACAAAACCAATTTACCAGTCCATATCAGGACAGACCACAAAAGCGATGATTACAGTGCCATTAACACTGTCATAATAACCTGAAAGCCTTCTCAGTCCCTATGAGATCTTTTGTTCAAATAAGGATGGAATGACACTAACCCTGGAGATCACAAAGCCAATCTGAGTCACTGCACTGAAAGGCCTTAGGTTTTTTCAGCAATTTTAACTCCATCCTTGGCCCATTTACTAACACTTTTTTTACAGCCTGCTAGAATAAAAAGAAATACTTATTCTAAGCATGATGCTGTCAGCCAAGGTTCTCAGTTCAATTTTGCACTGCGTACTTAATGTCTGCCCTCAATGCCTGTGGGCTTGTTTAAAAACAGCTCCCACATGTCATCCTCCGGGGAAGGTTTTCAACAGCAAGCACAGTAAGCCAGTAAACTGTACTTGCCAGAAGTTCCCTGGCTTCCTTAACACAACAACCAGTAGTCAAGTGTAGGCATAATCCTACTTGAGAATCCCTCCTCACAGATCCCTGTCCTGTTCACCTTTCTGCTTAATGCTTTGTAGAACCATGGAATGGTTTGGGTCCGAAGGGACCTTAAAAGCCCATTCAGTTCCACCTCCCTGCCAAGGGCAGAGACACCTCTCACTGGATCAGTGTTCAAAGCCCTATGCAACTGGATGAGGTTTAGCAGCACTCCAATCCCAACCCTGTTCAACGTGTGGCTGGCTAAATTTACAAAGAGAAGATCAGATCACAGCTCTCCAAGGGATTATTCCCTTCTCTAAAAGGCCAAGCACCACTGTTCAGGCATGGCAGGTAAATTTTAAAGCCGGGTGATGCAGTCCAGTGGCTCGCTCCTCCCACAGCTGACCGCACAGGCAGCTCCTCCTCACTATGCCCTTGTCTGCACCGGGAATGACTTCGTGCTCTGGTTCTTTCAGCACGTATTCCCGTATATATCTACACATAAGCCTACAGAAGTTGCATCAACACTTCCCATGAAAATATGTTAGAGCAAACCAGGGTTATAAAGCATGCTAGGACCTTAGCCAGCTTGAAAGCATCATTTTAAGAAGCACTACACCTTGAAGCAACATCACTAAGGGGGCAGGGAGTTACAGGCCAGCTCCTGTCCTCAAGGACACCCAGGCAAAGGCAGGATTTAAGTAAACAGCAGCATGGCCGGGCCACGCTTCTGTCTCCCACTGCTTAACAGTCAAACACGTGGCGCCCAAATTTGTTTCCAACCTCCTTATCCAACACTCCAGGCACAAAGTTAAACCAGAAATAGTTTTATTGCACTGCAGAAAGGCTTGGACAAGGGAGCTTCCTCAGCATCATGCCCCACAGCTTCTGGGGGAGAAAGAACACAGGGTGCCCCAAGGTGGGCTCCCCTCATGGAGGAATTGTAGAATTGTTTGGCTGATAAAGACCTTTGAGATTAGAGTCCAACCACATCTGTCCACCACTAAACCACATCCCTGTGCATCTTATCGACCCATCTTTTAAACCCCTCTAGGCATGGAGACTCAAAGACTGCCTTGGGCAGCCTCTATCAGTGCCTGAGAACCCTTTCAGTAAAGAAACTGTTCCTAATACCCAGTCTAAATCACTCCTGGCACAACTTGAGGCCATGTCCTCTCATCCTTGCCACTTGGGAGAAGAGACCAGCACCCACCTCACCACAACCTCCTTCCTGGGAGCTGCAGAGAGTGAGGAGGTCTCCTCTCAGCCTCTTCTTCTCCAGGCTAAACAGCCCCAGGGCCCCCAGCTGCTCCCAGAAGCCCTGGGCTCCAGCCCCGTCCTCAACTCTGCTCCCCTTCTCTAGACGCACTCCAGCTTCTCAATGTCTTTCTTGGAGTGAGGGGCCCAAAACTGAACCCAGGATTTGAGACGTGGCCTCGCCAGGGTATCGATCCCTTCCTTGCTCCTGCTGGCCACACCATGGCTGATACTGGCCAAGAGCAGGTGGCTGCCGGCGTTCCAGACACGTTCACACCAGCAGCATCAGGAGGTGGAGGGAACCCCGGGCAAAGACAAGAGGGTGGAGAAGGAGGGGGCGGGAGGCTCCCAGCCGCACTCCCCCCGGCTCCAGGGCGGGGCTCTACCGGCTCCCATCCCTACCGAGCGCTGCCGGCCTGGGGCTGCACCTCCTCCTTCTCCTTCTCTCTCCCACACCCATCCCCACTCCTCCCGGCATCCCCACCTGGAACTCCCGTTGCGTGACCCTTCATCCGCCCCGCACGGAGCCCCCGCAGCTCCCTGTCGCGCCTCACCGGGCCCCGTTCCCCCAGCCCTCCTATCACCATTACTCCCCGGGCGCTCCCACCGTTCCCTGCCCGCCCCACCACTCCCGGGGCGTCCTGCCTGCACCCCCGCCGTTCCTAGTCGCTCCCCGCAACCATCAGTGCGTCCTGCATACGACCCCCTACACCCAGAGCCTCCGCTGTTCCCGGCCGCACCCCACCGTCCTCAGCGTGCCCTGCCTACACCCCACCGTTCCCTGCTCGGAGCCTCCGCCGTTCCCGGTAGCTCTTCAAAGCCCACCCCCCACAACCACCCGGCCCCGCCGCTACCGGCGTGTCCCGCCTACACGCCCCGTCCAGAGCCTCAGCCCCGCTGTTCTCCGACTGTACCGCTACCGGTACTGCCCTGCCTATTACCCCCCACCCACCGTTTACAGTCGTTCCCGGTGCCCCCCCCTCCTCATCCCGGAGTCCCCGCCTTTCCCTGCCCGGAGCCTCCGCTGTTCCAGGTCGCGCTCCCCCGACCCCACCACTACAATACGTCCTGCCTGCACCCCTCAGAGCCCGCACCGTTCCCGGTGCGCCCCGCCGCTCCTGTCCCCCCCTCAGCCCCCAGCGCCCGCCCGGGCCCGTCCCCGCGCGCGGCCTCCTGACTGGTCACTCGGCCCCGCCAATCCCGGCGTTGGGGCCGGCGCTCGGGGGCTCCATATTGGCTGCTCGCACTCACCGTGCCTCGCTCCCCCGGTTCGGGTCCCGCGCTGATTGGCTCCGCCACCGGTACCCGAAACCCAATCAGCGCCTCCCCTCAGCCGCCGCGCAAAATGGCGCCCAACCCCGAACAAAGGAGAGCGAGGGGCGGGTGGGGGGCGCGGCGCATGCGCGCGGCGCAGGCCACGCCCCCGCCGGCATCGCCCCTCCTCCCCGCCGGGCCACGCCCACCCGCGCCTCCGCCAGCCCTCGGCTTCTGCGCCTGCGCGGAGGGCCGCGCGCGCGCCTCTGGGGGCGGGCACCTCCCGCAGCGCGCATGCGCCTGGCGAGGTCCCGCCCTCTTCGTCGGAGCGTTTTGTTTACGCGCGGGGCTGCTCCGGCGGGCGGAATGTTCTGGGCGGGTACCATAGAGAGGGTGGGCCTCCAGGCTGCCTAGAGCGGCGCGTAGGGGCCGCCATGTTAGTGTGACGCTGAGGTGGGGGGGCCGACATGTTGGTGTGACGCTGAGGGTACAGTGGCGGAGCCTGAGGAGGGCTGGGCTGGGTGATGACGGCAGCGCTGGGGAGGCTGTTGGTGCTGCGAGCCCCGGCCCGGCTGGTTGTTCCCACTGCCTCTGCGGGTGTGGATCCTGAAGGGGAAGGGGTGATGATGATGAGGAGGGAAGGCCTGGGGATGCTAGCTGTGAGGTGACCCTGAGCTGGGGCCTCCTGGCACTTTGTGCAACTGCAGCAGGGAAAGCTTGCACCACTCGTTTAGGAGTGTTCCTTCTTTGTATCTTGGGGGCTACAAGAAAGCTGGGGAGGGACTGTTCACAAAGGCTTGTAGTGACAGGGTGAGGGGCAGTGGGGATACAATAGAAAGGGGCAGATTTAGACTAGTTGTAAGGAAGAATTTCTACACTGTGAACAGGTCGCCCAGGGAAGTGGTGTCTACTTCGTCGCTGGAGATGTTCATGGCCAGGTTGGATGGGCCTTGGGCAGCCTGATCCAGTGGGAGGTGACCCTGCCCATGGCAGGAACATTGGAACTAGTTGATCTTTAAGGTCTTTTGCAACCCAAACCATTCTTTGACTTCCACAGGCTGTCCTAGTTGTCCCAACTGTCCCATAAAGTAGGCTTAGGCTTGCGCCTTCTGGCACACCAGGTTATTGCCCAGTTTGAGTTTCATAATAACTTTTTTTCTCTCTGTCATCTTTCCAGCTGGAGGAGTCTTCAATATAGCACATGTTACCATGGCCTCCCACTCTTCCACGGATCAGGAGGAAAGAGTGCGTAGAAAATGGTTTATGTGGGCTGTTGCTGTGATGTGGTTTCTGTGAAGTGGCCTTCCTGTTATTAGAGGCTTAATTACATGGGAGCTTAGTGCCCTCTGTAACTTTTTCGAAGAAAGTGGCTGATATTGCTGTATTTCTTGAGGTTTTGTGCTTGTATCGGTGATGCAGATACTGTACCCTGGCACAGAGCTAACTAAATGTCTGGAGATATCCAGCACAGATACAGATAGTGTGCTGAAGTGGTGTGCTAATACAATTGTGCTATTACATAATTTTATTTTCTTAGCTCTGTTGAGCTGGTATGTGATACTCCTAACTGATCTTGTGGAAAGGATGGTTATGTGTATGTCGGGTTCATTATTTATGCCAACTTGTTTAGTTTTGAATTGCCTTTTAAACTGGATGTCTACACATTTCACTGCCCAGGCTTGCCAGATTCCCTGCTATCTGACTACTGTGTTATCTCAGTCTGTGTTCTGAGCTTACCCTTGTTTCCCCTTTTGTTTGTGTTGTTTTCCAGATCAAGTGTGTTAAGGGGGACCTTTTCTCATGCCCCAAGACGGATGCATTGGCTCATTGCATCAGTGAGGACTGCCGCATGGGTGCAGGCATAGCTGTTCTTTTTAAGAAAAAGTTCGGAGGAGTGCAAGAGCTGTTGGATCAACGTGAGTGATAACCGTGGGGTGGACATGCAGGAGCTGAAGGGAAAACCTTGATTTCCAGTAGAAAGGGTGTTCCAAGCTACTTTGGGCGCAGGGGGCGTTGTGTAGTGGAGGGTAACTGTTTTAAAAATACCTTCTTTGTTTCGACACTTTAGAAAAGAAGACTGGCGAGGTGGCAGTTCTCCAAAGAGAGGACCGATACATTTACTACCTGGTAAGAGTGGGATGTCACTCAGCACTTCCCTGGAACTAAATTGTTAGATAAATTGATGAACACTGTAATAGTTGTGAGGTTTTTGTGTATGTTCCTCTACACAGGCTGTGAGATGTAGTGCTCAAATACTCCTAGCTGAGGAGGGCTCTCTTGTATATCTATATTTAAACTTAAATTAGCGAAACTGCCAAATTCTGTTTTGAGTTGTGAAACTTAGGGGTTTTTCCCTTCACAGTAGCAAGTCTGGGAATGGAGTTCCAGGGTGTAGTGGAGTATGTTTCTTAATAACAGATACGTTTACAGTGGTCCCACCAAAGGCAGAACTGACCTTTACCGTTCATACTTAGATTACGAAGAAGAAAGTTTCTCACAAACCGACATATGAGGATATGCGAAAGAGTTTAGAAGCCATGAAAGCTCACTGTCTGAACAATGGAGTTACTGACGTTTCCATGCCGAGGTAAGGCAATTAGCTATTGCGGTGTAAATACTTGAGTGTTTATGGCATAGAAGGGTATTAGAGAGGTGATACCTGCTGTGAAATAAGAGTTCGAGTATCCACTTCTGTTCAGCTTTTCTGTTCAGGTGTGTAAATGAAACTTGAATTTCCCAGTGCTTAAATGTAAACAAAACATACAGCCTTGGTTCTCTCCTTCCTTCAACTGTATCATGTGGATTTATGGTGTGCTGAGGTAGCACCACATAAAATTGTAGCTGCCTTGAAGGGCTGGTTGTTCATCGAGTGCTCCACAAGAGGCCCTTACCACTGCGTTGATGTCTTATTTTTCAGGATTGGATGTGGACTTGATCGCCTGGATTGGAATAAAGTTTCAGCAATACTTGAGGAAGTATTTGAAGGCACAGATATAAATATCACAGTTTACACACTGTGATCTAAAGAGTTTGAAGAGACCCTCGTTTCCCTGGAAACCTGTGAACCGATGAGGGGGGGAACTGCATGCTGAGCACATTCTTTGTCTGAGCATAGCTCACTCACTCTTGTGTTGGCAGTGGTGGTGGACAACAAGGTACACAAAAAACACTCCTGAGCTGCTAATTTGGGATGTAGCATTCAGGGAAGCTGTTGAGGCAGCAGGGTGTTGCGATAACCCACTGGCAGTTACCAGTTTATCCCAGCAAGCCACCAGATGTCACTGGTCCTCCACGGAGCAGCTGACTGCACTGCAGCTCCTCCTTGAAGTGACAGTTCCTGTGCAGAGTGAAACTGGAGCCGTCTGTAGACTAGGTATTTGTTGGTTTGTCATTATGGTTGATAACGGTGAGCCTTGCGGCCCTGTCACTGTTTATTGAAGTTCTGCAGTGTTCCTATGTGGCATACAGTTCACTGACTCTGTTCGTTACAGGATTAAACATTTAGTTTCCACCTTCCGGCAGCACATACAATTTTTTTATTATGAGATTGTACTCAGGAAGAATCCTGCTGTAACGATTAAATAAATAGTTCTTCAGTACCCTGCTGTCAGATCAGAACATGGTCCTTTTTGATAAACATAACTCTGTGTCGTGGCTGTATTCCAGGGGAAAGCTGAAGTTTGAGAGAAAAAAGCTGGAGGTGTATAATGCGTTTTATACCACGTAATTGGTATAGGCTGCAGAACCTGGTGTTTGAGAATCCGCACATCTGAATGACAGATGTGCTTTAAATGTCGGTATGGAATTCAAGGTTTGTTTCTCATATTTCTTTTTGTATTTGTAGTTTAGCTGTTCTGTGTAGGTTGGTATTTGATGTCACCTATAGCAAGAGCAAATCAGTAACACTGAGTTTGTCGGATCGTTGGTAAATGCTTGATTTTTCAAAGTTTGGTTCCATTACCTAAGAATATTGTGTTCTCTACATTTCTTCATGTTTGGTTTTCCCCACCCTCCCATAATAATAAATCTTCTTGACTTCTCTTGTACTGAATGCCCAGAAAAATGCCAGATACATTGAATAAATCTAAAAGATGGAGTGTAAGTTGAAGTTTGTAGCATAATATAATTGTTTTTCACTGTGTACTGAACAGGTGGAGCATTTTTTGTTCTCTACATTGTGGGTTGTATTTTGTGGTTTCTTTGCTGATGCAGATCTGTAAATCAAGTTTCTGAGTTTCATATTATTAATCTTCCTGTTGACCATCCTTTATAAACATGTTTTTGGTGGATGATTACTGTAGCTAAATACATGACTGGAGAAAAAATTAACTCAGTAAGAGAAGTAAGAACTTGGAATTACTGAGCTCATCAGGAGTGGACAGGAAGACCACCTGTTGATTTAGTCCTTACACTTATTTATGTTTGTTTCTTAAATCTAGTGGCAGAGAGATGAAATGCACAGTGGTTCCGCGAAGGTGTTCTCATTGCCACTTGTTTTTATCTGCTTTGAAAATTTATGCCAGGATTTAGTGCAGCTGACAGAGGTGAGAGATGGTGCGGTCAGCAGTTTTGTGTGTGTGATTCTAGCACCATTCCAGCTTGTGACAGTGTGGGAGAAACCGAGGTGGAGATCTTGGTACCATGTGCCGCTATATAACAGGGAAGCTGGCCAGGGAGTGTGGGAATGCTGCACTGGAACAGGCTGGGCATTGTTGTCTGTGTGGTGGGCAGTTGCACTGTGCAGTACTTGCCTTGTGCATGTTTATTCCCTGCCTTTATCCCAGCTCACAAGCTTTACCTCTTTCGTAGAATCATACAATGGTTTTGGTTGGAAGGGACGTGAAAGCTCATCCAGTTCCACCCACGGCAGGGACACCTCCCACCGGATCAGGGGCTCCAAGCCCCATCCAACCTGGCCTTGAACCCCTCCAGGCATGAGGCAGCCACAGCTTCTCTGGGCAACCTGAGCCAGGCCCTCCCCACCTTCAGAGGAAAACATATCTCCCTAAGATCTCATCTGTATCTCCCCTCTTTCATCTGAAAGCTGTTCCCTCTCGTCCTGTCTCTTCACTCGCTGAGGGAGAAGGAATAAGCAAGTGGCTGTGTGGTGTTTGTTTTCCAGCTGGGGCTAAACCAGGACACTGTTTCGTAGCTGCTGAGCATCCCTGTGACCCTGTCTGGTCTGCGTCTTGGTTTGTGTGGAAAGCAATATACCCATATTCTCTCTCTCTGTCTCCCACACTTGTATGTACTCTAGAAATTTTTCTGGCATATAGTAATTCTCCCTTCTCATCATGCTGCACTTCAGCGATGAAATATTTCATCAGTAGCTGTCCCAGGATGTCTCACTTGTCAGATTAAATTTAGGACCTCTTGCAAATAGAGAAGAAGGAATAAACAGAGCTATAGGTTTTGCAGTGACTTCCAGTTTTATTTCACTTTCTTTCCCAGTTTTATATCACAAATGTCGTTGAACAGGGGGAGAAGGTATTTGATGTATTTGAAATCAAGTACTTAGGACTCACATCATAATTTAGAATAAACAAGTTAGCCCTAGTTTGAATCACAGCTCTAATTACTGACGAGGACAGAGAAGGAAAACCTTTTTTTTAAGTTTCATCTCAACCCCCTTTTTCACCATTTATGAAGTATGTACTTTATGAATGGATTTACCTAATTGGCAGCTTTGTCCTAAGATCTTTTCTTGTAACGTAATCCCAGTTTGTGAGACCTGCAGTCTTTCCTGTAGGTCCACTGTAATCCTTTTTATTCAGGGCTTGAACCACACAGTACATCACCTTCTCTTTCCCTATCAGCAGGGGCAGCATCGGCATTGGTTTGTTTTGGGGGGAGAAACAAAATAAACCAAAAACATCCCAAACACCGAAGTTCTGTGTTGTAGTCCCTCAGGGTCTAGTCTTCCAGGAGTTGATGCTCCATCCAGATGGAATCAAAGCTAGAGAAAACAGGAGTGTCCCAGATGTCAAGGTCTGTCACATCTCTCTTAATAGACCTTTTCTGAATTGGTCCTGGGGGAGGAAGGAGAGAGATGTTACAAGCTTCAAATACTTCATTTTATGGCCTAAATGGGAGACTCTTTAGTACTCCTTAAAAACATAAGGGAATTCTGCAATGATAACTGTGATTTCCTTCAGTGGTTTTTTTTTTTCATAGAGGGCTAGGCTTTAGGGAGTGGGGAAATCTCCTTTTCTCTACATTCTTCTTACTGTTTACACATGTCCTGAGTATCATGCGTGTGGGGAACAAAAGGATGTTCTTGTTGCACCTAGCGACCTTTGTACATTTTTATTCTTTATTCCTAGAGTTGTTTACTCTGAGAAGGGGAAAAAACCCTCCAGCTGTAGATCCCTTGTGGGTCTGCTGTGGAGGAGCCCACTGCAGTATTGCTGCCCTTGAAGGGTAAGGTTCTTCCTAGGAGTATTTTCACTAGTCAGGGGCAGGCAAACCCAGCCAGGTACGTATGAGAGTAACAGTAACTGAAATTGGCTCTGGGTTGTGCCTTTAACAACCTGAAAAAGGAGTCTGTAATACAAGGAGATAAGTAACCAGGTGGAAATCCCCACTCACGTGAGCTTCATTGCAAAATCTCAAGCAGCTTTTCCTCATAATACTGGAAGTTCTCTTGAATGTCCTCCCATGGCACGAAAGCCTTTGCTTCCTCTCCTTCCTCCTGTTCCACAAAGTTCTGCCAGACATACTCAAAGTCTTGAGGCTTCATAATCCTCAGCTTGCAGCCAGCTGACTTCATTTTTTTCAGGGCAGCCTGCATTTCTGGCTCTTCCCACATGAAGAGGCGGCCTACCATGATTGTCAGACGCAGGTTCTTGTTCTTCTTGAGAGTCTCAGTAATCCGGTCGGCACAGGTCACACAGGGGCTGGAGGAGACGTACCAGGTAACGTTGTAGCGGAGGCTCGATTCACACTTTGGTAAGATGGTGTTGAAGAAAGCCATTTCTGCATGGGCAGCCGCGTGCTCATCTTCCAGGTAACCCCGAGAAGTCACTGACTCTCTGCCTTGGGTCTCGAGAACATAACACAGGAAGGTTTTGTTCCTGCCTGAGCTGTATTCCACGTTCCTGAACTGGAATTTGAAAAATATGGCTGGGAGGCGCTCCCTGTAGAGAGGGGGGAGGAGAGAAGTATCTCAGAGTCAGATAATAAAGGGCTACAGTTCCTGCATGATCTGGGGGAAGTTGCTTTGTCTATGATGGCTGAAATTCTCTGTGTATTAAAAGGAGATGCCTTTTAGTAGGAGGATAAAAATGCTACAACAATTACAGCTAGTTTTGCCCCATGGTGAAGCTTCCAAGCCTGTTCTCACTACCTAGTGTCTTCCCCTTAATTTTATCAAACTTATACTGGGAATTTCTGATGTCTGTATTGTGGTATGTGAAAAGGAATTGGCTTCTGCAATGTATTTCTGAGACTGATATTTACCGTTGGACAGCGACTGGCATTTTCCCAGTCTTAACACACCTGTAGATCAAACTGTTCTACTGTTTTCTTGGCCATTAATATAATTCTTTCAGTGTGGTGTTGCACTATGAATCTGCAGGATCTATTTCCCTAAATTGTTAGGATGATAACTCTTGCATTGCTAATTAATGTTTTACTCCCACTGCTTTTGCAGTCTGGATTTCCTGACTAGAGGCCTGACTGAAAAGTTGCAGTTTTTACATGTTCTAGTTTTACTTTTCCTGTATGATTTGAATACTAATAGTCAGCAGGATTATTTTGTGACTTTGGTTTAATAAAATATCATGAGATCAAATCTAAATTCACCATAAAAAAGTATATTTCCCACTGAAATTTGATAGCTGTCTCAGGGTTCCTACTGATAAAATTCATATACTTTTTCTTAATGTTCTGCACCTCTTCCCATCTGGATTTCTAAATGAGCATCACCCGAAGTGAATCATTGCAGTGAGTAATGTGTTTGCAGTCCTCTCTCACCCAAAGAAAGTAGTCTGCTGTTATTTAGGGAAGTTAAGGTTAGTCCTGTAGAATTCTGCGTTGCTTTTACGTGTTGCTGACTAAAGAGGTGAAAAAGGAAAGCTGCATCATCCAATCATAGATTTGGGCTGTAAGGGCCCTCAAAGCCCATCTAGTTCCAACCCTCTACCAGGAGCAGGGACACCTCCCACTGGATCAGGGACTCTAAGCCCCATCCAACCTGCCCTTGAACCCCTCCAGGGATGGGGCAGCCACCACTGCTCTGGGCAACCTGTTCCAGGGCCTCCCCACCCTCACAGGGAACATTTCTTCCTAAAATCTCATCTCCATCTCCCTTCTTGCAGCTGAAAACCATTCCCCCTCGTCTTCTCCCTGCACTCCCTGATCAAGAGCCCCTCCCTAGCTTTCCTCTAGGCGCAGGCTTCCTTGCTAAGTTCTACAGAGGATGGGAGTGAAGACTGCACAGAGTAGCTAAAGTGAAATAATGAAAAGCAGTAACAACATTTCATTTATTAGACACTGGTAATCATCCGGCACATTGTATTCCTCTCGTCTGAGCTTTAGGTAGACCTATAACCTTGATATTCCCATCGAGATGATAATGAATCTTTGTAAAACAGCAAGTGTTTTATCCATCCCTGTCTCATCTACAGTCAGATGATAATGTCAGGTCTCTCCAGGGGGTGTCCTGAGCAAAGGTCAGGAGAGATTCTCACACTCACAGAAATTTTAATTGGGGAAAGCCATAAGGCTGTTGGAGTAAGTGGCAAAGCATCGTTGTGCTGAGAGGAAGGAAAAATGTGTGATGCAATGTGTCACAAGCTGTCTCCGAAGAGACTGGAAGGGAGGGGTATGGAAAAGAGGGAAGAGAATCAAGATCAGTACATTATGCTCACTTAGTGATGTGGGAACCGCAGGTGAATGTACTGCCAGTTGGCTTGTGGGACGTGCCAGTATGGGCCACAGTGAGACTGTGGCAGGGCAGGAATCACGGCTGTTCATGAAGAGCTGGATCTGCTGCCTCTTAAAATTAGCAGATGTCTTCCTATGGTGTGCAACAGATTAGACTTTGCTAGAACTCCATGAAAGCCCTAAATAGCACGATATTCTGTGCAGACCAGAGGGACTGGAATGAGAATGTCTGAGCAGACAGGCCAGGGAGCAGACATTTGGTAGTTCTTCATGTAATAACTGGCTGCAAATATTATATTATGTACTGTAAACAAATGGCTTTTTGCTTGGAAAAGAATTGGAAATGGTGTGCTCTCTAAATACTTAACTCAGTAAATTACAGCTATTGTCAAGCTGCTTTGGCTGTGTTATTTTAAAAGTTTAAATACAATTTTCCACAAATGTTTAATTCCATTTACAAAGTTTCAGAAATTCCTCTTTGCTGTGTGTATATTCCATGCTAGTCTTAACGCAGCCAGGAATTTTCTTGCTGCCAAAGTCCTGTGGCATTTTTGGCTTTTGAGAACATTAAAACATAAAAGGGCACTCTCTCTATTTAATTTTATATGATAGTACAGTAGTATCGAGGGTCTGTTTGGGCCAGCTACGCAATTTTGCAATAAAAGGTTCCCACTTCTGGTTTGGATTTTCCAACAGTGTGATTTTACAGATGAACAACTTCACTTGGAATATCTGCGTGCCGTACCAGCCAAGTGGTGGGAGAGCTGATGTGGCTGAGTTGGCACAGTTGTGCTTTGCACAGAGAGAGAGGCACGTCGTTAGTCTTCCAAATGCAAAAGGATGTATGAATTCATTCAGGGAATAGCATCTACACTGGAATATCCATTGTTGCTGTCAGTCCAGGACCACTGCAATTTTTTTCACATACTGCTTCATGACAGTGGGATCTTAGAGAACAAGTTCGGCTTTAAAAATTTTATTAGAAGCAGAATTTCAGCTGCTGCTTAAATGATATAATGAAACCCTTACATTGTTCAATTCTACTTAAAGGCGATCTGCACAAGACAGGACTTAAACGATAGAAAAGCCCGTCTGGGAGCCTTCCATGTTACTACTGTTTTAGCTGGCAGTGTATTAGTGAGGGATGGGAAGCAGTAGTGTAGACAGATTTTTATATTGATTAATGAGCAGATAAATCATGCTATTTGGGTATGGTTTGGTCTGCGGTTCTCTGGTTTGCTTGGAGAGTTTGCACAAGCCTATGTAAGGGAAACCAGCCCAAGTCCTAAACTACCCAGAAGGATTATTTTAACTTCCTTTTCTTAGCATCTTGACCTCTGTTCCTTTACAGTAGGGATTTAAAGTTACCTGTTTAAGTGAGTCTCATTTTCTTTAACATCAATTGTGAGACTTTCACTGATTTATTAAAGAGCATGATCTGACTCCAATTTAGCATAGTGCCTCTTAGTCCCTGAATGCCTTTCTCATGTTCTTTGAGACAAAAAAAAAATCACACGCTTCAGAGAATAGGGCTTTTCCTGCTTTATATCCTACATAATGAGGGGTTCTTTGGTTAACGAATCCTTAATTAATGATTTCTTTGGAGTCCAGCTATGTTGGGTCTGACACAAGCCACCCATTGCCTTGTTTCACAGCTAGGTTTGTAAGGCTACAATAAGTTGTTTTAAAGGAATGTCATGAATTTAAATGCAGCACATCAGAGTCACTTGTTCCTGATTTATCTCTCTTGACTGAGAAGCAGTTCCATCAGTGGTGAGATTGAGTCTGCATGTTTTGATGGACTGCTCAAATAGGAGAGATCTCCTCCAGGATGCATTGACTCAGAGATGTATTTAATCAGGCCTTCTAGATGGATTTTATTGCTTATCATCTCAGTATCTAACTAGGATTATCTGGGATGCTCACCTAAATCTGTCCTCTTAGCAACATGGAATGTGCATCAGCTTAATTAATAAGTTTCTGATAAACAATATAAAAAAAGCTAAGGGAATTTCCAAGCCTGTAAGCGGCTGACTGCACTTGGAAAATCTGATCATGGATACACAGGCAGCCAGTGAGCTGTGTGTGTTACTTAGTGAGGATCAGCATAATCCCCTGGAAACCAGAGCTGGGAGGACATTTCAGCACAAGTGCAAGTTGTAAACTTCTGTTCTGACAGGACTTGGCTGAGGCCTTGCTATGTGGCTCTGCCCAGCAGTGGGGACTTGGGCAAGGTGTCTCCAGTCCTGTGAGTAACTAGAAAGCCCCGTAGCAAGTGATTAAGCAGTGAATGACTGGGCAAGAACAAATCGTTAGTCCCTTAACACTGCGTGCGTACTTCAGTGCTGTACGCTGCATAATCTCACCTCTGAGTTGCAGCATGCTTGGTTGATGACCCTCGTAACTACTTGCAAAGTGAAATATCATAATTGTGGTGTTTATTTGGGTAGATGAGAACTCTTCACAAACAACTGAGCATCAAAACGTATTCCTGAAAAAGCTGTATGAACTGCTGCAATAGAGGAAACCAACTTCTTTGGAAACTCAAGTCCAGCTTTGAACAGGCTGTTTCTGAGTCAATGACAAACTCCCAGCAAGCCAATTTTCCCATGTTTGAATGACAGGTGGTGTGCACATGTTAATATTAGTTTATTTTACCCTTTTTTCCTTTGTTCCAACATTGAGGAAAGGTAATTCTAACAAAATATGCCTAGGAGGTGTGAGTCCCATTCTCATATTTTCTTACACAGAAAGCTGTACTGCTATAAATGCTGAACATAAAAGTTGTGCCATCTTGAATGTGACTTAACAATCTGTTAGAACACACAGATATCTGATATTTCAGTGACTAGGCTAATTGTTTTTCTGGTTTTGGTTTTTTTGCAGTTAGTCACATTTTCTTGCCATTTACTCCTCCAGTGCAGGCATCATATTCAGTGTAAGACTTGCAGGTAAGTTTCATGTACATGAAAGGTTCTTCTAAAAATTGTTTACAGGCACTGAACTGTCACGATGTTCTTACTCATCACCTGCTCCAACAGGAGGATGCAGGAGGTCGCACAGCTTGGAAGAGAAAAGTTGAAATCATCATTCTTCTGTTTCTTTGAGGATCCTCACTAGCTGGTGATCTTTAGGGATTGTCTAAATGCCTCAAACCTAATTTATTGAAGGGCTTGTCCTGGGTAGCAAAGTGTTTTGCTGTCTGTTAGATCATATCAAGGTGAAAAAGGTTGAAACTTTGAGGCAGAAACCTCAGTCTGTAGGAATGGTACTGGGCAGAACCAATAATGCACTTTTAATTTAGGCTGGAGGAATAGAGAGGCTGCCTGGCATGACCCCAGCACCACAGGATGCTGAGTGGGCACAGAGAGTGAGGGCTTCTGCTGAGAGAATAAAAATGTGGGATTATCTAAAAGATGCTGTGGTAGGACATATACTTTAGATTTAATTATTTGTTCAGTGATTATTAATACAATTGTCTCAGGCTATTTGAGCTGATAAAAGTGTGTCCCCTTGCTTGCTCTTTGACAGCTATTCACAAATAAACACATTCATTGAATAGAGGAAGTCTGTAATGATCAACAGTAACAAGAACAAAGAATTTCTCCCTGGTAGGAGGAACCTCTTTTACACCCTGGGCAAAGAGTAAATAAATGAGTCTACTTAAATGTCATAAAATGTACACAGATGGGGCTTGTATTTATCCAGAACTGGTTGAGCCAAATGTTGACAAAAAAGAGGTTAATGTTCTTAAACAGAGTGAATAGGGTCCCAGTCCTTTTTGTGTAAACTGGGCTCCTTGGAGTTATAAGCAACAGCTTGAAAACTTGGCTGTGTGTCTTAAGATGTCCCTAATCCAAGGGCTAAAACTGAAATGCAATGTAATTGAATTTAAGTGCTTCTAGCATTGCAGTTATGTGTTCCCTCATAATTCACATAACTGGCTTTCCTGGCTGAACACTTGTAAACAATTAGAGAAATCCAAACAGTGATCACAGTGGGGTGAGGCTCAGTCTGAACTCACAGGATAGTTCTTATAACAAATGTAAAAATTGCTGGATTTTTTTGTACCTCTTTCAGGGTACTTCAGGATTTCTGCTGTACTTCCTCATTCTCACCTTTACTAGCCAGCACATTAGTTATTTATGAATAATTAGAGGAGATTTGGCCACAATTCCTGCAGGAATTCACTAGGTATTTATAAGCACGGGATGAGGACAGTGTGGATACTCATACTGATAGCACTACGGGCCCTCACTAAAGGTCTGAATGCTTCTGATTCAGAGCCTTAAACTTCTACCCTGCTTGGTATCAGGATATAGAAAATGAAAATCAGCTTAGGGTATGTAAATGCCACAGTACAGACCTTAACTGGTCCCTAGAAAGCATTACCTGAGGCTTCCCTGCATCCCTAGCTGCTCTTCCTCTGGTACCTCTGCCTGGCCCAGCCCTCTCCTGAGCCTCAGCAGGTTAAGTTTTCCTGTTACCCCTCTCTCATCCCTCACATTCCTGCTGCAGCCTTTCCAGAGCAGGGAGCCCTGTCAAACTCTGCACCACCCTTGTCGTTTCAACTGCTGTCCTGCCTCATGCATCCTTTTTAGAAATGCCAACCCGATTTTATTTGCAGAATCTTTCTTGCCAGTGACCACATCACAGGCAGAAGGATCCCAAGTGGGATTTTAGAGTCTGGCCTGAGCTTTACCTTCAGGCACCTGGAGGAAATCATGGGTTTAGTTTACATGGTGGGAGCACTGCTTTGGTGACTGCTAAGGGAAGGATGACACAGGGCTTCTTGCTACTGCTACAGCGAACATTTTGAAGTGCTTGGAGATAGCAGATTACAGAGTTTTTTCTAGTTGCAGCCATCAATTATGTCTGACAGAGTTCAGCTTCCTAGCAGATCTCTGTTTTATCTGCTTTTTTCAAAAGCCAGGCTCACTGAAGCAAAAGGAGCTGCTTGCTGCTTTGTGGACTTGACAACTGTCTGTTGTTTTGCTAGCTTTCTGTGAGTTGGGCTTTTTTGAAAGTCAGGTTCCAGCTGTGGGTGAGGAGCCCTTGAAAATGTGGGCTTCCAGCTCTCTTGAAAAATCTGTCCCGTAGGTCCATAAAGCAAATCAGCCTTAGCAGGGGCATTTTTTCTAATCCACAGATAGAGAAACTTTCAGACAAGAGCCATTGATCACACCAAGAAATCAATGTTCAGTGCTCATCAAGGGCCAATACTTTCCACCCCAGTATCATCAGGCAAGCCATCCCATCACAGGCAGTGGGACTGCTCGCACTGTAAGGGGATCAGGCAACGCTATAGAAACAGACCCACTTGTAGAAAACAAACAGAATCATCTGCCTGCTTGGTGTGAATCCATCCTCTATAAAGCTCAGCAAAACTTTTAACAGAATCCCCCCAATACTGAAAGCCATTCTTACACCACTTGGGAATATTCAGAAGTGCACTGGCTGACGATGCCATCTTTAATTACCCAACCTAAGAGCTGAGGGAGAGACCTGTGACCACCCGCACTTCACTCTCTTGCACCCTCGTATTTATCTCTAAAACTCTTACCCTGTCACGATTTCAAATGGCGGCAGGTCTTCCCGTTTCAACTTCTTCTTCTTTTTCTCCTCGCCCTCCTCTGCGTTGTCAGGTTCACCGTTTTGGGTGTTGCTGGGTTCCTCCTGCTTTTCTGCCATCTTCTTAAGTATAAGGGAAGATATTAAGTTATGGACACTGGGGAAAAAGAAAGCAATTTCTGAGTGTTCTGAGGGAGAGGAGATGGTAGAAGGAGGAGGGAAAAACAGAGCTGGGAGTTCCTGCACTCGGCACAGTTGTCGGGAGCTAAATATGGAACAAAGCGGCAGTGATAGAGACTAGATGGGGTAGGATGACCTAGGGCTCTCGGGTGTCGCCTCCTTCCCTTGCTTTCTCTTTTTAACAATCCCTCTTGCTCCCCTTTTAATTTAAAATTAAGTGACGACTTCACTGTGGGCGGGTTAAGCAATGGATGGAAAATCCTGGAAGCATGCGTGTCTATTTATCCGTTAGTGTGACAGAAAGCTGGCAAGATGCGGAGTTGGCAGCTTTTCCATCTCCCTTCTTTTGCCAGTTTATTATCCCGCTGACCTTGAAAGACCAATGTTTCAGCTTCGGCAAGAGGGGAAAAGGGCAGTCCCCATTTGGTTTACTGAAAAATCCCCTTTGTTGGTGGGTTTGGCCTCATGGGCCACCTGGAGCTCGTGAAAGA
The DNA here is from genome assembly GCA_033459285.1 of Clamator glandarius. Classification (NCBI taxonomy): domain Eukaryota; kingdom Metazoa; phylum Chordata; class Aves; order Cuculiformes; family Cuculidae; genus Clamator; species Clamator glandarius. Next base: position 125,491 of record JAUNZM010000037.1, read on the forward strand.
GCAGGAGACCTTTCCTTCCACCCTATTCATCCATGCAGAGACACAGCAAACGAGCTGAATAGGGTGAAATCTTGCTTGTTGAAATTGTTGTCAGATTGTACTTGTGTAAATGCAAGCCACAACCTTCTAGATTTTTTAGTCAGCTTGATATTTGACAGTGGGGCAGTATCCTGGTGCAGGGCAATTCCAAGTGTATGTGCTGAGCATCTGCTCAGGGTTCCACGTTTTTAATCTCCATTACCTGAAGATTTGAGAATTGCCTAGCACATTGGGACTGATCACAGAGCTAGGTGAAAGAAAGTATTTGAAAATCTCTTGGTTTAGCAATTCTTGCAGCATTTCTTGGTTTCTTTCGCCTTTACTGCTGCAGAAGATGCAGATATTGAATGAATGAATGATTGCACTGGAGCCAAAGAATGGGACAGACGGGAGCAGTGGGACTGGTGTCAGCAGCGTGTCGAGGACAGAGTGCTGGACACATCCTGGGAAGGTACTTAATGGGAATTGCCTGAGCTAATGTGGGTGTGGAGTCTGCCTTTCATACAAAGGGAAACGAGAAGGACTCTAAAGGTTTTATTGACATGAGCCTGGGATGTTTGGTTTGCTCGGTGCTGTATCAAGTGGGTTTCTTGAAGCAGCTCTGGTAGCTTAAAAGGGGGGTGGTGGGGGTAATGTGGCTTTCACATCACCTCCGAAAAGTTTTATGTGTTTGGGTTGGGGAGTTGTCTCTTCCCTTTTTTTCTTCAGGATTATGTGGAATTCTTTCAATTTCTCACTCTAAATTTAAATAATTTGAAGTTTATATAAATCGCATGTGAGTCAAGCCTAACGAAAACCTGGGGACTCTGTTTCAAAGAGACTAATCCTTCTATGCCGCAAGGGTGGAAGTAAATGGCAAATGTGTGGCTGTGCAGAGCTCGTGTTTTAGCTAAAGCATATTGGAAATCAAATCTTCAGCATCTTGGGTTCTATACTCAATGCAGAACACACCGTCATCAAGATTTGGATAAGTAGGAATATTGAGTATTCATTCTGTACTTAGTGGAAAACAGTTTGAGGAGGATAAACTGTGTTCTGTAGAAATCAAATGGGTGTGCATACCTGGTTTCAGGGTGAACTCGGTCTCTGTGTCAGTTTTAGTCAGCTCTTTAGAGGCTTTAGAGGAGCCTGCACCATCACTAAGGGAAATAAATCTATGCCATTGGGCAGATAATTTATTATAGTGGGACCTGTCCCTGCTCATGGCAGTGGGGTTGGCACTGGATGATCTTAAAGGTCCCTACTGACCCAAACCATTCTGTGATTCTGTGATCCTAATAAATAATATGTTATCATAGATAATTAATTCTGTCTGCTCTTTCAAACCCCCTTGCTAACCAAAGCATGCCTTTCCATGCTACAATATCCTTTGTAGCTTCTCCTTAGTGATACCACTGAAATGCAGTCGTTCTGGGGACAGAGCACCCCCCTGTACTCCCACACTGTTTGCTAGTGATGAGAAGTTGTTTATTTGATGACTGACACAGCTGGCACGGAGAGGATTGTGACAACAGTGCGATCAAGGATTTGACAAGTTCTAAGACATCCTATCCGTGGAATATGTGTCTTCCATTTTCATGGTGCAGACTTTTATTTATTTTTAAGCTTAAAATTCTTTCCTGGAAGGCAGGTGTAGTGTTTTTCCTCTCGCATGGTAACTATGCTCAAATTAAAGCTCCCCTGTCCAATTACTCTCACCTTTGACATTTCAGGCAGCATTTTTGGGGATGGGAATCCTCTCTTAATGAGTGACAGCTTGTTTCCTTCTTACCCTTATAGTTTAAAGAAGCATTCCAGCCCCTCTGCAGTCCCTCTGACTCACTTTTCTTTATTTTTGGAAGCTCTTGATGGCCAGGGTCCCATCTTTCCTGCAGCCTTTAGCTTTCACTGGCCTGGCCCCTCTGCAGGGCCAGGCTCTAATCTAATCTCGGGAATGTAGCCCTGAGACTCTGCCTCTTTCCAGCCCTTCCCAGCTGCTTCACAGCTCCATCTAGGGCAGTGCACTAAATAGTCATGAGCCACCCCCCTGCAGCGTCTGCTTGCGCCAAAATTATAAAGGGACACCACCAAGTTGCTGTCAATCTAATATTTTGCGTTACAGCTGTAGGGATAAAAGCTTTGATCCGTTTTGTTTGGTTGGTTTTAAGTGACCCCACTTCTCCCAAAGTGCACACGTGTATACAAGAGCATGTGTGCATGGGCTGAAGAACTAAAGCCAGTGATGGAAACTTTCTCCTCCGTCAGCTCCTTCGGCTGGGGCACAGGTGTCGAGAAGTGCCTGGGATGTGACCTCCCAATGGCGCTTAGGTTAACTACAATCACTGTGCTTGCCAACCAGCACCTTTTATTGAGGCTTCCCTCCACCCTACCCCTCTCTCCACTGATTTAATGGTTTATAACCATGAATATTGTTCTGCTCGCAGACACCTGCACAGCAAGGACTGCTGTCCAGCCACAGAAGAGGCATGAGAGATCTGCACACACATCGGGTCTCGCATAGAGAGAAAGAAAACAAGCCTACTGCCTCTCCCTGTTTGCTTCTCCATGGCAAGGGCTAAACAATGCTCCTTTCCAGCAGAGCCCATGGCTTTTTCTTGTCCCCAGCACGCTGGATGCAGCTGGTTGGTGCAGACTCTTCCCTCGTAAGTAATCCTCTTCAGCAGCTGCTTCTCTTGTGTGACGAAGCCTCCAACAGAGTGACCACGGCCACGGGATCGGACATGGAGCTGACTCCATCTCCGTGGCACAGACCCAAGCTTTCCTGTCAGAGGCTGTTCATCCCTTGACAGATGTGTCCTGAAACATCTGGCAGTTTATCTCCCTGTGTTTTAACAGATCTGGCTTCAATGTGTCAAGGCATTGAGACCAGAATGCCTGAACAGAGACAGAGAAAGTAATGGGAAGGAGTAGACTTCAAAGACATCAAAGCTGCAGTAGGATTTGAAGCCCTGTCTGCACTGCCAGCAAAGGCAAGGTTTAAGAAGGCAACCTCTTGTGGAAGAAGCTTTCTGGCTTTGCTGGAGCCTTGAATGGTAAGGTCTGATCCAGAACAGTTTCTCCATTGACCTCAGAGGCATCTCTGAACACCTGATCAAAGTCTATTGACTTTTTTTCCCCATCTTATACAGGGATCTCACATAGACTTCACTGTATTCCCTCGACCTGTTTCTCAGACAGCTCACATGCTGTTCCTCTAATTGCAGCAGGAATTACTTTCCTGAGTTTAATTGGCTGTTGCCATTTCCCAGTCACAGAAGGGACAATAGAAGAGACCTGACTGCAAAAGTCCTTGCTAGGAATAGGAGGCTTTTATTGCATTCTCAGGCTGGAGGAACATTTTTTGTAAAGATGTGAGAGTGAAATAAGACCCTGGCTGTGTGAGTCACGGCTCAGACTTGCTCTCTATTCCAAGGGGACAGCTGGTGGCACTAACAAAACATCTCCCTAGATACATTGTCTGGCAGCAATCCCCCTCCTGCTTTTTCCAGCTGTAACTACCGTTACGTGATAAATAAATAAACACTCTGACAGTGATGTGCAGAGGCAGCTTTCCTTCCCTCAGCCCCTGCAGGCTCTCACCTGTCCCTCTCCTCCTGCTGCAGGACCACAATACTAAGAGTTAAAAGAAGGAGCAGGAAGCACTGTGTTAGCTGTGCAGAGCCCCAAAGGCTTGATCTGGACAGTGCCCGCATCCCTCTGCTTGGGGTGGTAGCTTCCCACTGCACCAGAGCTGAAATGGAGCTGCGGTGGAGGCAGAGATAAGTGATGCTCTCCCCTCCTTCCCTGCTTTATCTTCACAGCTGAAGCCTGGGTCTCCGGAACCCTCAGACACCCAGTACCATGCTGCCGTGGAGCCCAGGAGTCTGTTTTGTTGGCAGGTTCTGCTGGTTGTCCAATTAATTCAAAGCCCAATCGGAAGTTCGTGACAGCTCCAAGCAGCACAACCTCCTTCCTTCTGGGCTTCTGCTGTGGCTTTACTGGGAGCAGTTTAAGGGGAAGGTCAGCCTCAGCCATGCTGCAGGTGCTCAAAAACCACAGGAATTTATATCCCACGCCACCTCGCACTAATGAAGGGGTGGTGGGGAGAACTGCTGGCTCATCGTCAGCTCTCTGAAGTTTGCACATGCACAGCAGCAAATCCTCTCTGGCATTTCCCTCTGTATTTTAACATAGCTCCAGACATCAGCAAATCAATTAAAGTTCCTTACTCCTGAAGCCAAAGTGTTTTCTGGAACAGTTGGTAAATTATTGAATGAGACAAGGCTTAGGCAAGGAGGCTGGCCTGAAAGGCAGGAAGATTTTGTTTACGCAAAAAATACTGTATATCCAGCAGCTGGGGATATGCCCTTGGGGCTAAGATCAAGCCTAACAATCAGTTTAATATCAAATACATCTTTCTGGAAAGACTGGCTGAAGTCCAAAGAGAGGGATCATCGTTAGACACAGTGATCTGAGAGGTGGCTCCTCTCTCTAAATGCCACAACCCCACGAAAGCTCTCACCAACGCGCAGCCTTTGTCTGGGTCACTGCTTGACTCTTGTAGACTGCAACGCATCCCGTCGTGGGTTGTGAATGTTCCTGACACCAGCTGGGAGATCATGTCCATTCCACGAGCTAATTTATGGGCAAACACCTTGCATGCCTGCTAAGGGGATCCAGCCTGTCTGCCGCCTCGTTAATGCTGGCATAAGCTAAGCTTTCCAGGACTTCTTCTGGATCCCCAGGGGGAAAAGGATCCCTCAGGAGGATGGTGTGTGGTAGGGAGGGGAGCCCTGAGCCCAACAGACCTCAAGTGAAATTCTCTTTCTTACTCAGAGGCAAAATTTCAATGGTTTTAGCAAGGCAGATTGGTGCTTTGATTTCTAGCACCTCTCTTGTTTCTTTTCCTCTGCGCCTCTACTCTGCTCTCGTGAGACCTCACCTGGAGCCCTGTGTCCAGTTCTGGAGTCCTCAGCATACGGAGGACACGGATCCTGTTGGAGTGAGTCCAGAGGAGGCTACGGAGATGATCCGAGGGCTGGAGCACCTCCTGTACGAGGACAGGCTGAGAGAGTTTGGGTTGGTCAACCTGGAGAAGAGAAGGCTCCAGGGAGACCTTAGAGCAGCTTCCAGTACATAAAGGGGCTCCAGGAAAGCTGGGGAGGGGCTCTGGATCAGGGAGGGCAGGGACAGGACAAGGGGAATGGTTTTCAGCTGCAAGAGGGGAGATTGAGATGAGATCTTAGGGAGAAATGTTTTCCTGTGAGGGTGGGGAGGCCCTGGCCCAGGTTGCCCAGAGCAGGGGTGGCTGCCCCATCCCTGGAGGGGTTCAAGGGCAGGTTGGATGGGGCTTGGAGCCCCTGATCCAGTGGGAGGCGTCCCTGCCCATGACAGGTGGTGGAACTGGGTGTGCTTTGAGGTCCCTTCCAACCCAAAGCATTCTATAATTCCTTTTGGTCTGTTTGTAACACAGGGATGGATCCAGAGAAAACCTGTGAGGCCACATGCTTCTTCCAGCCATCGCACGACCAGGAGCACGAACCCCATTACACAGCGCTAATGGGAAACCAGGGCTCCTCTCGATTCACAAGGTCAGGGGCTGATTTTGGTCTGCTCTGCACAGGATAGCTAATAAATTTTCTAGATGGCTGACTTTGGAATGTCATTGAAGTTATTTTTTGCAAAGGGTTTTAGTCTATGTGTATAAATAGCAAATATACTAAATGATGCTTTAAATATTAATAGAAGTGGGTGCTTGGGTGAATTTATCTCTGTCAATTGATTTCAAGCCATTATGTATGTTACGTGTAGGTACATTTGATATTTTTCCTGCCTGCTTGAAGGGAAAGGAACTGAAATGAAGACAAGAACAAGTCAGTAAGTCGCAGCAGCTAGGAAAATGGAGAGGTAAACATGACAAGACAGAAGAAATCAATAGACTTAATTCCAGGTTTTCCTTTACCTGCAGAAAAAATGGTAAGAAGCGGGAAGAGATCTAACTTACAGAAGCTGATCAAATGTGTATCCATACATTTATATTAGGAAAAGTTATTAAAGTGTCACAGGTTCGAACCACAGTCACTTACCACCACAAATGTAATTTAAATAATGTTTCTTTTTAAAAGCAGGAATCATTTTAAGGATTTGCTTTATCCCTTCTGGCTTCACTAGGTGGCTCTGCTCACCCCTATTCCTTCTGGCTTCCCCATGCTGCCTAGGAAAGGGCAGCAGTAATGATGCTCAGCTGCCTTAAATCATTCTGATCTCCACTGAATTCAATCTCCAGCCCAGATATCAGCTTCTTTTTAGGAAGAAATCATTTCCATCTTCCTACTCTTTGGCATGTGGTTTTCTGGAAGACAGAGACAGAGCATCTCTCTAAATAAGCTCAGTGGTAACACACAGCTGTATTAAGCCCTGAAATATATAGCTTTTAGGTTGGTTTCATTTAAAGTAGCTTATGGTCTTTCTGGTGCTGCTTGCAGTGCTCATGGTTTATGATCCTGCTCCTGCTTACAGACGCATCTGTTCAATGGCCTGTTCTCATGCAGCTTTTACTCAGGACATCGCAGCCACGTGCTCGCAGCAGCCCTGTACAAAGATGTCATGGAGCTGGAAGGGGCAAATAATGGGTGGGATCAAAATGACAGAACAGCATACATGGCCAGTTTTAAAAAGGTACCACCATGTTTCAGCTTCTCTCAGCTACCGGTATCTTTTTCTCTTGGCTTTCAGTCACACTGAGCACTCAGCTCTACCATTCACTGGACCTAGGGACATTTAGCATCTCTGAAAATCAGGCTTGAGGTGACTCAGGAAGGATCCCAAAGCCAAGGATTTGCCTCCTTACCTTGATGTTGTGGATACATAGAATGGAGCAGCCTGTCACAGGGAGGCATCGCCTACTAGGGATGCCTCTGCTGTGCAGGGGCTGGAGGAACCTTTAGGATCTTTAGGCTCAAAACTCACACAGCCCATGGCTGGAGCACCTCCCATATGAGGCCAGGCTGAGAGAGTTGGGGCTGCTCAGCCTGGAGAAGAGAAGGTGGCTGGGAGACCTTAGAGCAGCTTCCAGTGCTGAAAGGGGCTCCAGGAGAGCTGGGGAGAGGGGCTCTGGACCAGGGAGTGCAGGGACAGGACAAAGGGGAATGGTTTTAATTTGAAAGAGGAGGGGCTGAGGTGAGATCTTAGGAAGAAATGTTTTGCTCTGAGGGTGGGGAGGCCCTGGCACAGGTTGCCCAGAGCAGTGGTGGCTGCCCCGTCCCTGGAGGGGTTCAAGGCCAGGTTGGATGGGGCTTGGAGCCCCTGATCCAGTGGGAGGTGTCCCTGCCCATGGCAGGGTGTGTGGAATTGAAAGGGCTTCGAAATCCCTTCCAACCCAAACCATTCCATGATTTCACGATTCTTTGATTTACTCCTGTCTGTTACTCCAGAAAGGATGCCTTGAGCTTTTGCAAACCTAGAGCCAAACCAGTAAAACAAGAATAACTTGGATTTATTTATTGTCCACACAGAAGTGGCTTGTTTTTATTAAAAGCAAATACAATATATTTTACATCCTGAGCTAAGCCCTCTCACCCACACTCCCCTTGCAAGTGTTACCGCGCACCTTAATCTGCAGTCAGCTGGAAGAAGACACATCTCCCACATCCCTTCACGTATGGTGCTTCTATTGATTACAAAATAATAGTTAATATTCTCTGTAGGCAGCAACAGCCAAGGTTTGGATTTATCAAAGGCAAGAGCCAGAATAAAGAATGGGGAAGGCTACTTTGTGCACCTTTTGTGTCTGATTCTGTCATGGCTCAGTCCCATTTCTCATCATCCATTGGATTTCATGATCGTAGAGGTCTTTTCCAGCTTTAATGATTCTAGGATTCTCTAGAACGACTTGTGTTTGAACCTGTCCTGATTCATAATATTCAGGAATGGGAAGACTATGAGATAATATGCCTGTACTGCACTTCACAGACTTGGCATGAGGTTTTTGCCAGTTGTAATTACAAACTTCAAGGCAACGTGAGCAAGTTTTTAAATTTCACGAAGGTTCCTGTGTTTCTGTACTTAAAAAAACCCCAAACATTTAAAGTATTTTTTTTCAAAGGCACTGATGTTAGTTTTTTTTTTCTAGTGAGAAATAGCACCAGGAGCTGGAAAAGAGAAATTTTCTCTTGGGAGAAGCATTTGCATTCTAATCATTGCTGCTTTATCTTGGAGTGTGAAACTCAAGAAGTGCGATACTCCACAAATAGAAGTCAAAGTGCCTAGTCTCCTTTCACCAGCAGAACAAGACAGATTACTGCTTGCTTAGTAGCTGACAGATAAAAAAATTAATGGTACAAAGCACAAACCAGGTGATAGATGAAAATGAAGCAACAGCACAAATAGCAACAAATCAAGTAAGTTCTTAAAAAGTGATGTGCAAGAGAGAAGGGCATTTTTGCTTGGTTCCAGGAGAGGAGATGGGATTTACCACGTGTGTGAACAAGTTCTGCTCATTGGGGAAATGGTAGAAGCCCAAGGGGTGTCCAGGATCGTTACTCTAAATTACACTGGTATCATGAGATCCTAGTTTGGCTGATGGAATTTGACCTGATAGCATTAAGATCCTCACACAACTGTGGCCCTCAAACCTGGATGGTGCTTAGAAAACAGTTCTTAGGTTAAGGATGCACGCTTACTTCAAAGGACCAAAGGGGCGTGTGGTGTAAACCTTTCTTATACGCAACCACAGTGCGGGTGGAAGGAGGAGGACGAGGCACGTCCTCACGCCTGTCCCAGAATAAAATCCCCCAAACGATTAGATCTTGATTCACATCAACATAGTTTCGTTTCGCAAAATGCCTTCGCTTCTGTTCTGCTCTTACTCGCTCTTTCCTGGTTTTTGCTCAGGGTTGTCCTTCCAGATGCGGATGGTGAGGCAAGTCGCCATGGCCAGCCAGCCCAGGTATGGCACCATCAGCAGCGCCGCTACCTTGTTGATGCGGTACCAGGAGCACGTCATGCCTATCACCAGGCTGTCCAAGCACAGGATATCAACCAAGGCCTGGAGAGCAGGAAGAAGACAATGACTCTGGTGCTCACTCTTGGGAACATGCAGTAGTTTTCCCTGGCATGACTTTAAACCGTCCAGCTAAAGGCAGGGAGATGGAATAGGAATGGGGGAGATTTAGCACTGAAAAGCCACCTGGAGTGATTCTAAACCCCAGGATCTTGGCTCTAAACTCTCATCAGCGAGATCTGAAAGTATCACCCCAGGAGCCTAGACCAATGTTAATTTTTTTTTGTTCATCGAGTTCCACAGATTAATTCATTGTTTGTGATGATCAGTGCCTGCTTCTGCTAATAATGCCTATGCAGACAGATCAGAAACATGCTTGTGTTAGAGCCAGTGGCTATCATTATATAACAAACTCTCTAAAGTCTGTTAGAATGAGTCCAGAGGAGGCCACAGAGGTGATCCAAGGGCTACAGCACCTTCTGTATGAACACAAGCTGAGAGAGTTTGGGTTGTTCAGGCTGTGGGGAGACCTTAGAGCAGCTTCCAGTGCTGAAAGGGGCTCCAGGAAAGCTGGGAAGGGGTTCTTGATCAGGGAGAGCAGGGATAGGATGAAGGGCAATGGTTTTCAGCTGCAAGAGGGGAAACTGAGATGAGATCTTAGGCAGAAATGTTCTCCTGTGAGGGTGGGGAAGCACTGACCCAGGTTGCCCAGAGCAGGGGTGGCTGCTCCATCCCTGGAGGGGTTCAAGGCCAGGTTGGATGGGGCTTGGAGCCCCTGACCCAGTGGGAGGTGTCCCTGCCCATGGCAGGGGATGTGGAACTGGATGGGCTTTGAGGTCCCTTCCAACACAAAATGTTTCATGATTCTAAATGTACCCTTCATCTACAGGCTGCAAAAATCCTGGAAACATAAGTCTCATCCTGTACCTCTGTCACCTCTGGGCCTTGGCACCTCGGTAAGTGTTTTTTGAATATACTGCAAGTCCACCTCTGCTGTGCCTTCATGCACATTCTCCAACAGGCTCAACAGCACACAGTGCATTGTATTTGTTCGATAAGCTGCTCACAGCTAATATCCCCTGCCCAGGGATGCGAAGTTTGCTGTTTGCCACACAGGGTGTGTCTCCCAAAAGGTCTTATCTCCAAGCCAGAATCCTTAACTAGGAGATGCAGCAGCTGGACTATCGAGTCCCTGATCTCCCTCCCTGCTCTGGTCGGACCAGCTATCTGCACGGCAAGAGCTGGGTGAGGGATGCAAGGGGCTGATACCATTGTCTACAGCCACGTACACTACGAACCAGATCTGAGCGAAAGCTCTTCTTGCAGCTCTCTTTACAGTTGCATAATGCTAGTTAGAAAACCTCCAAGCAACCCTAAAACCTCTGTGGCAGGGACACAGGCAAACAAGCCTCCAGGAGACGAATGGATGGCAGCATACGTTACCATCTTCAGGTTACGTGCACCGAAGAAGAGAGGAGGCCAAGCCCAGTTCAAGACCAGCTGTGCCCCGTAGAGGCCAAGCGGGATGATGGCTTTGCTGCTGCAGCCGCCCAGGTCATTCCATATCAGGTAGGAGGCGTAGCTGTGAAGGAAGGAAACACACGAGCATTTGCAGCGAGTAGACCCCTCAGATAAACGCTTCTCATGTAAGATTCGTTTTCGGCGGGGCAGTTGTGTTTGCATGGTAGCTGCATCCATGTCCCTCACTGCTCTCAAACCTGTCGTCTGTACCAGACCTGCACAGGTCATGTCATTTCTCCAGGGCAGCGGCTGGTTTTAGTGTCCATTTACAAAGCGTGAGCTGTGTCCCTGGCCAAAAGCTTTGCCTGTAGTGTGAATGTGAGGAACTCAGCCCACAGTTTGGCTTAGTCTGTCCTTCATCTCCTGGGAATAAGCGTACCTGACATCCCCTGCTGGTTCAAGCACAGGGGGTATCCCAAAAGCAAATAGGAGGGCCAGAAAGATGATCTGAGGGTTGGAGCAGCATCCAGATGAGGACAGGCTGAGAGAGTTTGGCTTGTTCAGTGTGGAGAAGAGAAGGCTATAGGGAAGACCTTAGAGCAGCTTCCAGTGCTGAAAGTGGCTCCAGGGGATCAGGGAGTGCAGGGATAGGGTGAGGGAGAAGAAGTTTTAGCTGCAATAGGGGAGATTGAGATGAGATTTTAGGAAGAAATGTTCTCCTGTGAGGGTGGGGAGTCCCTGGCCCAGGTTGCCCAGAGCAGGGGTGGCTGCCCCATCCCTGGAGGGGTTCAAGGCCAGGTTGGATGGGGCTTGGAGCCCCTGATCCCGTGGGAGGTGTCCCTGCCCACGGCAGTGGCTTGGAGTGGGATGGGCTTTGAACCCTTCCAACCCAAACCATTCTGTGATTCTAAGACTGTTTGAAATGTCCTTCTCTGAAACAGCAGTACAAGGAAGCAGAACTTACCCCATGCCGGTGTACAGGACGGTCCAAGCGACAGGGAATATTTTGCGGGATGGACACCATGAAGGTTTTTTCAGCTTCTCATACCAAAGAGGGATTTCTTTTCGATTAACGAACCAGCCGAGGAAACCTCCAACATGAGGCAGGACAGTAAAACCAGCAGTATAAGCCCACATCCTTCCTTGGTGGCTTGAAATAGCCTTTTGCCTTCTGTAAGTCAAAACCAATAATTATTTATCACTTTAAAAGGACATTTTTTCCCCTACCTTGATCTTTCAAACTGTTCCTTTAATTGCCCGTATTCCCCTGCAGTCTCTGAGGCAGAAGGCGAGTATTTACTCTTGTGTTCAGCTCTGCTGCTGCCTCTCCTCTACCCATCTCCCGATCTCTGAAATAGGGGTAATTATTTCTATCACAGTTACATTTTTCCCCTTGATCTACCCAGCAAAGTGGCTCCCCCCTGCCATTTCGTACAATACTCGTGCGGCAGGGTTCAGCTGAGGTGGTTGTATTTGCAGAAGACAAGACTGCAGTCACTTTTATCATTCCTCCTCTGCCTGCCCCAGCCAGACAGCATGCAAACTTTAATGTACGTTCACGAGGCTACGCGTCCCAGCAGAGCCATTATCTCTCCTCTGCATGCTATTCTGAATATGAAAAACCAGACAGATCATGTCCAGAAACTCCTATCCTGACTAACTTCATCTAATTTTTCACCATGGATTTTTATTTTAAATGAAGTCTATCACAAGGCAACGCCCTTAAAGCAAATTCTAAGTGCTCAACAAACCTTGCTGATCTCTCCCTGCAGCCCTAGCAGGCAGGGGTGGATCCTCACCTCTGCAAAGCTGAGGCATAAGAGTAGTTTCTTGCTCGCTCATGGTCCTCCTCTTGCAGGAGCATTTACTTTAATAGTTACATGATGCTCCCACACATGACAGCTGTGATAAGGATAACATCTAGCATTTATTCTCTTGTCTCCAACCTCCTCTGCTGTTATCCTCAAGTGGCCTCTGAACCTGACAGTCTTCATAGAATCTTAGAAGAGACCTCAAAGCCCATCCAATTCCTTCCCCTGCCATGGGCAGGGACACCTCCCACTGCATCAGGTCATTCCAAGCCCCATCCAACCTGGCCTTGAACCCCTCCAGGGATGGGGCAGCCACCACTGCTCTGGGTGACCTGTTCCAGGGCCTCCCCACCCTCACAGCAAAACATTTCTTCCCAATTATCTAATCTAAATCTCCCCTCTTTCAGTTTAAAACCGTTACCACTCTGTCTCCTGTCCTCTTTCCCTTGGTCTCTATATTCATTTGCCCTTTGAATCCATTAAGGCATTAAAACCAAATTAGCATTCATTGGCGTTAACACAGAGGATTCAGCAGAAGCAGAGCAGTACTGTGCTATCAGCACAAACACAAAATGCTCCGGAGCAAATGCACTCGGGAAACGTTGGTTTTAGCGATGCAAGAAGAGAGAAACAGGCACAGAAAAGTCCCTCACCAAGGGAAATGTCCCTGGCACTCTGAGTGCTGGTTAGATAAAAAAGGAACATGAGGAGAGTTCTGATCTGCACAGGCATCTCTGTTTGGGATTTTAATTCACAATTACCACTTTGCTACGTCCTATGCTAATTGTCATTATTATCATCATGCTACAAAGCATTCATCTTTAGAACCGTACGCCAGCAGCACAAGCCAATTTACACATCAGTAAGGAACAAATACCCCAGACACCATCTCTAACTAACAATTCCTTTACCAGACAATTTATAGCGCTATTAAAGCATCTATGGAACCAGAAAATCAACGCAACAGTGAGAAAAATAATAGCAGTTAGTCCTGCTTTTAAAGTGTAAAACGGCACCAGCTGAGCTCCTCCATAGCACTTCAAAAAGAAGGAAAATGGTAAAAGTAGGTTTTTCCCTCCTCCCAACGCCTTTGTAGTTGCCAGACAAACCTGATAGGCTGCAGAAGTAACCGAGGGCTGAAAACAACACAACACTTATAAACCCATATTTTATCTCACAGACGTTATAGCTTAATGGGGTAGGAGCTGTAAAAACTTACGGTCTCCTATTGCCTGTCTCTCCTTCACAAAGACGAAGGGTTGGACATCCAAGGCCACCTCTGGCTCAGATGCTGGTGGTGCTGAACAATGAAGAAGAAGTCAGCTGAGTTTTACCTAAATAGCAGGAAAAAGGGTGTGTGTGTGGGGTGGTGGCTGGATCAGATTACACAAGAGAGCCCATGTTCTGCAAGAGTCAGAGGGGATCTGGTGGTGGTTGAGAAACTCTGCAGGGGACAGGACCGGCTGCTGAGTCCAGAGACATCAAGGTGTGACATCTGAGGCTGTGGGTTTGGTTTAAGGACAATCATCTGGCTTCTAGAACCAAGGGTGGCTATATGGGACAGAGAAGAACCCTTTGATCAGTCTGGGACTGAGCCCCGTGTCCAGCTCTGGAGCCTTCAGCACAGGGAGGAGATGGAGCTGTTGGAGCGAGTCAAAGAGGAGGTCACGGAGATGATTTGAGGGCTGGAGAACCTTCCGTACAAGGACGGGCTGAGAGGGTTTTTGGGTTGTTCAGCCTGGAGAAGAGAAGGCTTAGAGCAGCTTCCAGTGCTGAAAGGGGCTCCAGGAAAGCTGGAGAGCGGCTCTTGGCCAGGGAGTGCAGGGATGGGACAAGGAGGAATGGTTTTCAGCTGAAAGAGGGGAGATGGAGAGGAGATCCTGGGAAGAAATGTTTTGCTGTAAGGGTGGGGAGGCCCTGGCCCAGGTTGCCCAGAGCAGTGGTGGCTGCCCCATCCCTGGAGGGGTTCAAGGGCAGGTTGGATGGGGCTTGGAGCCCCTGATCCAGTGGGGGGTGTCCCTGCCATGGGCTTTGAGATCTCTTCTGAACCAACTCATTCTATGGTTCTAGGACTTGTGTGTGTGTGTGCTATGTGGATGTGAGCTCTGATGATTTACTCTGCCTGAGGATCTGTCCCAGTGAGTGTCCCTGGGTGTGAGTTCCCTGCACCGTTTAACACAACATCCATCCACCAGATGCTTTCAGTGGCCACCTGGCCGCTGGCCTTTTGGCTAAAGTGTACTGGAAATGGCTTGAATCTAAAATAAAGACATTACACAAGCATGTTAAATGAAAAAGAAGAAAGCTAGAAATCAATTTCCATTAGAAAGCTGTCTGCAAGGGACGGGAAATTAAACACTAATTTACTTCAGTTACGGGTCATTACCTGAATTTCATGGCCAGGGGTAGAATTGCCGGTTCCTAGCAGAATGTGCTATTACAGTTATAACACGAGATCTTCTGTTTTACTGGGCTCACAAGGAAATTATTTATGTGAGATGAGAATGAAAGGAGAGAAAAAAAACAACGGTGTAAAGGGAGAGATTTTCAGCTCGAATAAATCAATGCACTGCTATTGCAGTGGTGTGTTTATGTAGTGTAAGTGCCACTTTGAAATAACAGATGCTGCACACATTAATCAAGCAGCAGCCACCTGCATATCCTTTCGGAATCTGGCGTTCTTTGTGACTGGTAACTTCTGCCGCGCGATGATGCAGCTACTGCGCGTGATGGAACGGTTTCCTTTGCAGGCAGCCGCTTCGCAGCCGACGCGGTCCACGTGCAGATTGCCGGGTAGCGTTGCCTCCACCAGGCTTTGGCAACTTGCTCCGAAAGGAAACAGTTGAACAGTTTTGAGTCCGTAGTGTTCCCTTCCCTAGGCTTGAGTGCAAAAACATGATTACTGGTTTGCTAAGCATTTAGCGGTTGTATTCCCAGGACATTTTAGAGTGTAATATGCTGGAAGAACATGCAGAAAGGCAGCCGCCTCCTGGGCTGCATCCAACAGAGTGTGAGCAGCAGGGCAAGAGAGGGGGTTCTGCCCCTCTGCTCTGCTCTTGTGAAGACCCCACCTGGAACCCTGTGCTCATTCCTGAATCGCTCAGCACAGGGAGGACACGGAGCTGTTGGAGCGAGTCCAGAGGAGGCCACAGAGATGATCCGAGGGCTGGAGCACCTCCCGTATGAGGACAGGCTGAGAGAGTTGGGGTTGCTCAGCCTGGAGAAGAGAAGGCTCCGGGGAGACCTTAGAGCATCTTCCAGTGCTGAAAGGGGCTCCAGAGAAGCTGTAGAGGGGCTCTGGATCAGGAAGGGCAGGGATAGGATGAGGGGGAATGGTTTTCAGCTGCAAGAGAGGAAATCGAGATGAAATGTTAGGTAGAAATGCTTTCCTGTAAGGGCGGAGAGATCCTGGCCCAGGTTGCCCAGAGCAGTGGCGGCTGCTCCATCCCTGGAGGGGTTCAAGGGCAGGTTGGATGGGGCTTGGAGCCCCTGATCCAGTGGGAGGTGTCCCTGCCCATAGAAGGTGGTTGGAACTTTAAGGCCCCTTCCAACCCAAACCATTCTATGATTCTATGATTCAAAAAATTAAAAACTAAGGATCAATCACAAGGTTCTCAGTAAATTTGTGAAGCTGGGATGATGCTACATGACAGAGGAATAGCAAAAGTAAAGAGAAAAAAATAGCAGATGCATTTACAAGCCTAAATTTCATGCATCAGTCCCGCTTAAGCTTGAAAGCAAAGAAAGAGATAAATGAAGACATGGGAGTGCATGGAAAAACGGGATAATGTGAAACCTATTTGTCCAAACTGGATGCCAGTAGGCTGGATGCCATTGCCTGGGCAGACGTCTTTCCCAAGCAAGAGGATGTGCTACACCTTGCTTGTCTCACCTTCTGCACAGCGTCACTTATGGTGTTTGTCAGGTTGTGGCTAAGTTAGAGTCACTCGTAGAGGGCAGGAGGGCGTCTGGGCAGACAGGGAGCACGGACAGAGGGAATGCAGAAAGGCAAGAATCAGGTTGGGGAAGAGACTTCGGTGGCACCAGGCAGAGCTCAGCACTGGGATACTGTGTGATTTTAAATACGCTATGAGCCCAGACACATGGAGACATGAGTATTTCGTGCCCCAAGCCTCCCTTCCAGGATGTGAGCAGATGCCTCTGGAGGGAGCAGACTTGCAGAAAACCGGAAAGACTTTCTTTAACACAGTATTGGTTTTCCTCTGTTACTACAGATTTATGTCTCAATTTTTCTGGTTTGAATCATTTTACAGTAATACGAGATGAGGTAACACTATGTCTTAGTACAAACATTTCTATACCCCGTCTTGGGTTGCTTCTGATTACACTGAAGGAACGTTACTGCTGGGTTTCTGATCGCTGCCCTATCTCTGCAATGTCTTTTTATGAAAGAAAAGACATGGGAGAGCTGAGTTACACAACCGTGTTTGTTTTCCTCTTCTTAGCAACCTTTGCACGTTGTCCCAAGAGGTTCTCAGTCCATGCAAGATTAATTGCTCAAATATAAAAGCCCTGTTAACCTGAATATATTATTGAAATACAGCATATTTCAATCTGCCCTAGTTTTGAAAATAGAGATGCCGGGTCAGCTCCCGGCATAAATCTGCAATGTTCCTTGGAAGCCAGTGGAGCTTCTCTGATTTACATCGGCAATAAAGGTGTCCTGGTTTGTCTGGCACTGATGGAAGCATGAGTGTGCTCACCGGGCTGCCACAAGGACGCAGTGGCTGGGGAGGAACCTTCATTGCAATCACCACCTTCTGAGCAACTCAGACCTGCCAGCCTTGACATTGCAGAATAAAACATTTAATTTTCTGTATGAAAAGTCATTAAGAAAAAATCATAGAATTGATTTGGTTGGAAGAGACCTCAAAGCCCATCCAGTTCCACCCCTGCCATGGGCAGGGACACCTCCCACTGGATCAGGGGCTCCAAGCTCCATCCAACCTGGCCTGGAACCCCTCCAGGGATGGAGCAGCCACAGCTTCTCTGGGCAACTTGGGCCAGAGCCTCCTCAACCTCACAGGAAAACATTTCTTCCTAAGATCTCATCTCAATCTCCCCTCTTGCAGCTGAAAACTGTTCCCCCTCATCCTATCCCTGCCCTCCCTGATCCAGAGCCCCTCCTCAGCTTTCCTGGAGTCCCTTTCAGCACTAGAAGCTGCTCTAAGGTCCCCCTGGAGCCTTCTCTTCTCCAGCCCAACTCTCTCAGCCTGTCTTCATATGGAAGGTGCTCCAGCCCTTGGATCAGCTTTGTGACCTCCTCTGGACTCCTCTAGTTTGAATGAATAAAAGCTTGTCTTTAAAAGATTTCAGTTATGTTGAAAAAAAAAAAAAAACTGGATGATATGAAACGACACAGGAATTCCCAGCCTGCCACTTGCTTTTTTTTCCGTAAGAGCTGAGGTGTCCCTGGGCAACAAGACCGTACAGCCCCTCAAAACTTGGATGTGGATTCCTGCGTGAGCTAAACCTTGCAGCTTGATTTTCCACCCTCTCTCCACTAGATGGAATTTAAAATCATCTCTTTCTTAGGATTTAAGTCCAGTTTTCAGCGTGTTAAAAAGCCTCGCCTGCGGAACACTGCTGTATCCAGAGGCATTGCTCCTTCTGTGAGGCGCAAGATCCTTTTGCAGTCCTGGCTGAGTATAACTGCAGAATAAACAACTCTCATTGTGAGATGAACAGCAGAAAAAGGCTCCTTATTTTTCTAGGGCTCAGCCTTTGACTTCGTGCAGCCCAGTCCCTCCTGACACCCCTGTGCCTGTTGTCTCTGCATCCCACCAGGTTCTATTCCTGGCCAGCTCTGAGCCAGGCTGAGTTTCAAAGTGAATTTTGACAACTGGAGCCTCTCATATCTCTGCTCCTTCATCAGCAGCGAAGCTGGTGAGGGCTGCTGTGCGGAGCTGCCCCCATTTGATAACCTTAAGGGGAATGGTTCAGTCTTATCGGCACGCAGATGTTGCACCTCAGTAGCCGAAAGAATCAATTTTAACGGACACTGTTCAACACCTGCTTCCACATTAGGAGCAGCTTAGCGCGGGGATAGGCAGATGATTGCAGGCAATTAAGTTATGCAGCTTAACAAATTACCGCTCTCTAGCTGAGCCTCTTTAATTAACCACATGCACGGACCCAGCCCAGCACTAATGCGACATTAAATATTTTGCCTTCGACTACCATGACCAGTAATACCTGCTGGACCAGGGTGCTTGGCAGTGCTAATTTCGACCCACAGCAGTCAAATCTGTGAGAGCACAGAACTCTGAGACCATGGACCATGCTGGGCTGTGTCATCCGCTCATATTGCGTGGTGCACGGTGGGGTGCGGGGCTTCTGAGGATGATCACAGAATCACCAGGTTGGAAAAGACCCATCAGATCATCGAGTCCAACCATTCCTATCAAATACTAAACCACGTCCCTCAGCGCCTCATCCACCCGTCCCTTAAACACCTCCAGGGAAGGTGATATTGATATTTGAGGATGGCTTTTTTTTTTTTTTTCCTCAAAGGACTTTGCATCAGACAAAAAACCTGCAGCGACAATACAAAATCCCTGGCAGGTTGTTGTGTTGCAGTGGGTTAAGTGCTATCATAACTCGGCTGCTTAGTTGTGTCTTACCAAATCCTGATTGCAACCCTTGTATTACTGTCAGGTTGGAGTACTGAATAGTAGTGTTCACAAAGGATTTCATCAAGCCTAAATATAGCGGTTTAAAATGCATTTCAAGGTCTTTCCTGCACACAGAGTTAATTGAGAAAAGCTATTGCATTTTCAAGTGATGCTCCCACTTAAATCAAATTCACTTTCATGTACCGATGTGTCCTAAATTACCCTGGTGCAGATCTCCAGCCTGGCAAAGCTTTTCAGTGAGGATGCGAAGTTCACCGGTTATGGAAAAACTGGGGAGAAGGTTTTCCTGCTGGGACTTTCAGAGGAAAGCCAGAAACTTCGGGGCAGCACTTGCTTACCTGAGGTCCTAAAAACCGCAGGAGGTAACCTCTGGCCCTGTAAGAAAAGCTCTCAGACATTTTCTCACCCAGTTGATTCAGGCAGTGAACTGGGAAGGTAGAACAAGCACCAGCAAAGGCAGTGAAGGATTAACTCTAGCAGAGTGGATGCCTCTTATTCCTGGAGCAGGATAGTGTCACCCTTTCCTTCACACACCACATCCTGGAAACAAGCTTTGTCCAGGCATTAAGAAAGGTATAAATCAGCCTGCAAGGTTGCTATTGCTGGTGATTATGAAGAAGAAAAGAACAAGCTGTCTTGGATTTTCAGTGGAAGGAGATTTCCACTCTAATTTATTAATTCAAGACTTCCCCAAGACCTGAGAAGCACCAGTGCCTCTCAACCTGCATTAATTATATGAGATTATATTGGCTGAGGAACTTATATCAAAGTGGTTTTGTTGTTCTTACAATTTTCCCTTCTTGTAGTAGGAGGAAAAATTTTAGTGGCTGCTTCTTTTTGGTCTAAATATATTTTTCTGAGAACTGTGAATCTGTCATAAGGATTGAAACGATGCTTGGAGAAGGTTTTGTTAGGATAAAAACTGTGTTTTTCTTCTGTGTTTCTTCAGTCATAGCAGAAATAGAAAGTGAAAAGGTGAAGGCACACAGGGACCGGAGGGAATTCCTAGCAAAGGGACAATAAAGGTAAAGATTCTCCAGAGAACCAAGATTTCATAAAAGGAAGAGAAACAGCAGTGTTTGGAAGATATGACAAATGTGAGATTTTTGCATTTATTTGTTCTGAAGTGCACATCCTTTTCTGGAGTTAATAGCTCTCACCTTGCTGTTACTCTTATCATGGAACAGTTTGGATTGGAAGGGACCTTAAAACCCATCCAGTTCCAGCCTCTTGTCATGCGCAGGGACACTTTCCACTGGATCAGGTTGTTCAGAGCCTCATCGAATTGCCTCAAATGTAGCTGAGCCGTGGTCATTACATGCGTTGTCATTGTTTAGCTGCAGATTTTTGCAAGGAGAAAAGGGTTGTGAGAGCTCTCCAGCTCCTTGCTCGCTGCCATACGTTTCAAAGAGGGTGACATCTGAGCCAGGCAGACCTCATCCGATTTCAGCTTTCTGACCTTTTGTCCAGGTTCTGCAGAGCAAGCGTACAACAACCCCACCTAAATCACGGGTGTAAATCCCCCCAGAGGAGCACAATCAGCACATGGTAAATGCCAGGGTGCTTCCCTGGACTATTCTGGTGAACAAGTTGATGGGCAGAGCCCTGGCTCAAACAAATGCGAGGGCATTTTGGAGCGAGGGAATTCTCAATTAGAAATGCAACTCGTATAAAGACAGTGTTATGACTTGGTGTCCTTCAGTGACTGGTGTAAGTAGAAAAGTGAATTTATTGCTTGCTTTGTGCTGAATCAAGTCTTCTGGCCTGAATAGAAGAGGTTTCTCCTTTTCCAACAGAGACCCATCAAGGGCATTGAATTACTGCAGTATTCCCTGCAGCCAACTGATGAGAAGGGTATGTCTGAATGGTATATTGAGAGCAGACATGAAATTGCTCTGCCAGAGCTCTTCATCTGGACAGACTCCAGCTTTGATCCAGAAAGCTGTATGACTGCCAGGAAAGCAAAGCAGAGCAGAGCCCAGCTTCATCTGTGCGAGAACGGCCACGTCTGCTGGAACAAGCTCATCTCATGGTCTAACTGGTAGACAAACCCCCAGGGCTGTCTTCTCCTGACTGTGCCCAGACCACCATGATTCGTGAAGGGGGAAAGTCAGGGAGATGTGGGAATTAGGAATAAATTGGAGAAGAATCCTCATCTCTGGCTGCCAGTTCACAGGACAGAAAACCCACCGCAAGCTATTCTCACAGCGCTGCCACAAGAGCGCTCCTGCTGCTGGAAGTGCTAGAGCCAGTCCATGACCATCATCGGGTTTTACTGCTGCACATGCTCCTCTTTTAGCTGCTAGATCAAAGTCCATTTCCTTCAATTCATTTCTGTCGATGCAGCCAGATCCTTTGTGGAATCCCAGATATTGGTGGATATGATGCGTGGGATGAATGGATGTGAACAAGCCCTTGGGAGGCAGCGTATCCCTGACATTGTAATGAGAGTGTGCTGAATCCTAGCCAGGGGCTGCAAATCTTCAAACACATCCCAAACGAAGGAAAACCTGCCTGGGAATGAGGGATTTGTTTCTATCATCTTTATTTTTTAAACACAATTGTGGTTTCCCAGCTCCTGCTCACTCCCTTTTCTTATCCTGGAAATCAGAAAACCCTTTAGTTTCATAAAACTCTGGGTGGTTAAGTGTTTGACCTGCTTTTTGAGATAAGTTCATTGTCTCAAATACAAGATCTAGATCTCAGTTGCCATCAGGTCTTGGATTCTGGTTTAGGGTCAACCCTATCTGAGTGGCCAAAGGCAAATACTTCAATAATATTGTGGCCTTAATTTATTTTTTTGGTAATTTAATTAGGAGCTCGATCTGGTTTGGGGGCAGGACACAAAGTGGATTAGAGCATCAGCAGACTTTTTAATTAGGGCCATTTATCTCCTGTTAAAGTTTAACCCTTACTTGCACAGAGCGACAGGGACAGCAAGCAGCACGGGTCTGTGTGCGGCGTCAGGTCAGCCAGGTACGCTCAGGGTTGCGTGCTCGGGAATACTCTCATCTTGCTCCAATCGCACCGCAGCGATCCCAAAGTACCAACTGGCAACTGTGTCATAAGGCTATTTATAGAGCCCAGGAACTAGAGGGTAAATATTTATTTAGATGCCGATGCTTAATCTGCTACTGGCTGATTATGTGGAAAGCCTGAGCTCTAACTCTTTCTACAGCGATTTATAACCAGATCCATGAGCTCCTCTCCTCCCAGGGCTCCCACATACATTCCCCAGGATTAATTCTGCAGAAAATGGACATGGCTTGGGTTCAGACCCTCCAGCACTTTCTGGTCCCGGACTATCTTGCCGTCCATCTCTCCTCCCTCGTTTTAACTGACTGGCATTCAGATGTAGAAAATGCCAAGCCAGGCACTCAGGGTGCATGAAGGGGAATGGCACGAAGCTGTCCTTGGATAAACAAAACTCGTTTGTGATGACGTGGGATAGGACAGAGCAACAGATGGGAGCTGCGGAGCCACTCGGATTCATCGCTAAGCTGGCTGAACGATGCTGCCTGTGCTGCTCTGCCTGCCGACAAGGCGAAGCCCTCCCTGTTGTAAAGCCAGCGTGGAGTCCTGCAGCAACCATCAATCCTACCACCGCCTCCCCACCTCATTTCTCTCCACCAGAACAGCAGATCCTTAGCAAGAGTGGGGACGGAGAAACTGGGAGGATGCTCCATGTTCATCAGCAAGGACTGATGGAGGCAGCATCTCTCTTGAGCTCCCCCTTGAAGTCACCGGGAGCTTCCCTGAGCTCTGTGCCTCCCAGCACAACCTGAGAACAGAAGTGGCTGCAGGCAGGGATGATTGGAGGCCAGTATAGCGTAAGTGGGATGTGTTGGAGCTTAGTAGCGAGACATGTGCTCATTAACAAGGCACACAGCCCCACACCCCACGCAGTGACGTTAAAACATCCTCTCCCTCTAACATCTCCCGTCTCTTTTCCCTGTTACAGACAGTGCTGGAGCTCCGTGGTGCCAGTAGGAACAGTTGGTGGAAGTTGGCATCCAGGCTGGTCCCGTGAGGGGTGAAAAGGCAGGTAAGTAGCAAGATTTATCTTTGAGCAATGGAGAGTAGTGCAGGAAAGGGAGGGCAGCTTGGTACAAGCCCATGCTCTGCCTTGGCGTGTGAAAAGGGAGCAGCTGAAAGCAGCATAGCCTGGGGATCTGGGCTGGTATTTAGGAAAGGTTAGCCAGGACAGTGCCTGCTCCAGAAGCCCCAGTTCTGCAACGTGAGCTCTCTGTGCAGTCAGCTGGAGCTGCGAGCTACCAGAAGGCAGCGCTGCCATCCCAGTGCAGGAAAGTGGTAGCACCTGCTTGCCTTGTATGTGTTATTTTTTCTGATAAGAACACTCATTTCCCTTTCATTTGCTGAAGAGTTTTACAGTGGTCGAGAATCCCGTTGTGCTTCTCTGTAATGGATTTTTTCCTTTGCCATTTCCTATCTTTATGGTTTCTTGCTAGGGAGGTGTGGATACATCAAAGATCCTTAACTTCTGAGTGGGTTGAGCAGCTGATCAGACCGCAGATTACTACAGCGGTCTCTTCTTCAACCCTGCAGCATTTGCTGTGAACGCACTGTTTCTCATGGATGGCAAAACAAGCTTCAGCAGCAGATTTCTGTTCCCATCTAGGTCTTTAGGGTAGAAAAGGTCTGAGGTCTGGTATTCCTAAAGCAATGAGGCAACTGAGAATAGATAGGGGAGACCCTATAACGCACCAACCCTGAACCCTGCAAAGGGGTGCAGCTTCAGGAAGAATCATAGACTGGTTTGAGTTGGAAGGGATCTTAAAGCCCATCCAGTCCCACCCCTGCCATGGGCAGGGACACCTCCCACTGGATCAGGGGCTCCAAGCCCCATCCAACCTGGCCTTGAACATCTCCAGGGATGGGGCAGCCACCACTGCTCTGGGCAACCTGTTCCAGGGCCTCCCCGCCCTCACAGGAAAACATTTCTGCCTAAAATCTCATCTCAATCTCCTCTCTTGCAGCTGAAAACCATCCCCTCTCATCCCGTCCCTGCCCTCCCTGATCCAGAGCTTCTCCCCAGCTTTCCTGGAGCCCCTTTCAGTACTGGAAGAAAAACCCTCAACACAGGAGGAGTTTGCACTGCATGTACCATTTTTATTTTCAAATATATATATTATGTCATTTTAAAACAGGATATTTGTGAAGGAAATGTTTCTCTTTCAGGTAAAAGCAGCCCACCGTGTCCCACACAACCCCTTTACCTGCTGTTTACAGATGACCTGCACCGGGAAAGGGCTGAGCTCATTCCCCACCTCCCCATTGCTACTGGGACAACCTGTGGTCTTCTCCCCACCCCGAAAGAAAAGGTGTTTACCAGTCCCATCTCTCCTGAGTCAGTGCAAAGCACGCTCTACTGCTCCATCACATGCCCTGTGCCCTTTCTGCAGTGCTAGGAGAGAGCAGGGGCTTCCTGGAGGGGCAACGGGAGCTGGGGAAGGAGCTTCTTTCGCTTTGACACTGGAAGAAGGCAAGGAAGAACCAGAATGAAGTGACAGTGTGGTTTCAAGTATACGTGTGAAAACCCATCACACAGAGCTTCACAGAAGGCTGCCACCAGTCTCACCATCAAGAGACTGGTGCGTCTGGGGCAGCGCTGGCCCCTGCGGCACCTGGTGTTTGGTTCACAGCGTGAGAGACAGCTAGAAGGGAGAGGTGGTTCTGACAAGGAAACTCACGGCTCAGGCATCCAGTAGGCAAGAGCTGAGAGAGGGTGGGAGTAAAAAACTCTCACACAGGCTCAGTAAATGAGACCCTTCAGACTCTCCCTCTTTCTTTGCACCCGTTACAACCTTCTGAATGAAATTCCTCTGCCCGCCCTCCCAAGCACACACACTTCTGCTTGAACTAAGAGTTTTCTGTCTGGAGAACTCCCTGTGCTGTGTTCTCTTAAGGCCTCTCCTTGGATAGCCTCTGGCACAAAGAAATCCTCACCAAAACACACCCCCCTTTCCTTTCCTGCCCCCCCCCTTGATGTGTAGGGAGCCAGCAGAGAGCTGGCACGAGGTCCCAGGGTGCAGAGCTCATGGGCTGCACTCAGCTGCCCCAACTTGCCTCCACGTACAGCTCCTCCAGCCCTGGGGACCGGCACCACTGCCTGGACAGCCCGCACGCCTCTTTGCTACTTCTGGGGCGCATCTCAGCCTTCCCTGAGCCTTGGGACGCCTAAACCATCCCATCTGTTGCTCCTGGGGCTTGGTGGAGGAAAGAAACAGCACAAGCCTTTCTCAGATTCCTCTCCCTACAGTCTAGGAGCGAGCAGCCCAGGCAGGCACTGGTACCAGTGGGTGCAGCTAAGCTGTAGGCACCACAGTTCTTCCTCAGACGCAACCCCAGCTCGGTTCTCCGATGCTGGAAAAATGGCATGCTGACCCAGCAACCCCCCCCAACAAACCCTGCAGTGCTTAGGTAGCCTTGCTTTGAGTGGGGGTGACACTTTCCTTCCAACCCACATGACTCAATAAACTCCTTGTGAACAGTGCGGCAGAGCCTCCTCCTCATCTTCTGCCTTTATTTTCCCATTGAGGGCTTCCCACCCCAGTTTCTCTTGCTCAGCAGGGGAAGGAGCCAAAGCCTCGAGGCCAATCCTGCCCCAGTAGCACCACGGTAGCTAGGGAGGTGACATTCAGTGCATCAAATGCGCTTCGTACAAAGCACAATGTGGCTGGGTCGAGGGTTAAAATACTGTCGTTGATCAAGGCTTTATCCCTGCAGAATAAAGTGGCTGATTCAGCCCTCGAAGGGAACTTTGGGGTTGTTATGGGAACATTCTTTTATTTACAGCTCTTGCTTCAACAGAAATGTTCTTTTTTTTTTGTAAAAAAAAAAAACAAAACCACAACCTAGCTCCTGGCACTGTCAGTTCCAGAGCAAAAACCTTCTGGACGTGGTTGAGGTGCCTGTGGTACCATGTCCAGGCCCCCTGCCCAAGCTGCCGAGTGGGGCTTCGAGGTAGATACCTGCTGCGACTCTCTAGAGAGGGACCCTACAAACAGCATCAGCTGTCAAACCTCCTCACCCTGCTTTGCTTCGACCCCAGCCGATCCAACCCTGCTGCAGCCTGTTGCTGCCCCCCTAAAGCGTTCGGCGCTCTCCCCAACAGCAGCCCAGTACAAACCAGTTAGACCCGTGCTATGAGTCAAAGCACGGTGCACGCCCTGTGTGCAGACCGCACCTGATGGATACTGAGGTCACCTGGAGAAAGAGGGAGATCTGGAAGGTTTTTTTGCCCTCCACTCCCACTTTCCCGGGAGCTCAGCCCCTAGGTGGCTGTGCCTGCAGTGCTGTTGCCATCCCGTGACAGGACCCAGCGCCAAGCACCATTCACAGACCCAGCTGAAGCTTTTTCCCACTTGGTCACCAGCATCAGGAAGACCAGGAGAGGTCAGAGCAGAGGGAGACAACGCGCTGCGATCCTGAGACAACGCGCCGCGATCCTGAGACAATCCTCCCTGCAAATCCCCTGAGTAAACGGATGAAATGGACTTTTTTTTTCCTTTGCTACAGCACCTATTTTAGAAGTTCCTTTCTCTGCCCTGGTATCACAGATTTTACTAAGGACTGTTCATCTACTATAAAGCTAAAAATTATTCTTTACTTAACATCTGCTGGCCTTACAGCTGAATATGGTTTGCAAAGTGAAACACCATATCTGCAAGATGAGAATAAATTACAAGCTTTCGTACAAGCAGAAGATCCAGACTATTAGAGTTCTTGGAGTGTGTCAGTGAAGTAGTGACTATAAACTGACGTACTGTTTTCTTTCCAAGGTCTTCTGGAAAACATCCTGCTGGAGACACAACCAAAGCAGACAACCAGCCTAGAGAACAGTGACACGGCTATGATGTGAAAATAACAATTAGTAGTTCATCTTCATCATGGCAAAAAGGCTCCATCTGGTGGTGTTTTCACCCAGAAAAGAAGGTAAGGGGTGGAGATGAGAAACCGTAGATGATCCTAAGTTGGTTAGAGTGGTTAACACCAAAGAAGACTCTTCAGCTCTCACCCAAGACAGGGGGATAGGTGGCACGGTGGTAAATTAAGTTGTGTGTGGATAAATTCAAAGAAATACACTTCCAGGGGGACGAAGGAGCTTCTCAAGGAGAAGTCAGCACAGCTGCAAAACCTGAGCAGAGACAATCCCCTGCAGATCTGTGCTGCTCAGCACAGGTGAAAACCAATACAGCAACCAAAACTGAGATATATAAGGAGAGGAATATTAGAGCAAATATTTTAATGCATTTCTCGCAAGCATAGCTGGGCGCCCCACCAGGGAAAGGGACACTGCAGGAACAGGCAGGGTCAAAATGATAAGCACAGAAAGACCCAAATAAGGAAACAGGCTGAAAAGTTTGCTATTCTTATATTAAAAGAAGCAGGAATGTGAGGGAAGTTAAGTGTTATAAAATTACGGCTGGTCCTGCTACGCTTCTGCAGCTGCAAGGAGGAAGGATGTTCAGGATGAGTAGCAACAAGCTTAAACTGCAGCAAGGGACTGGCATTGAGGGAAAAAAACCTATCTGAACGGGAAGATTAAGGTGGGAATCAGTGATACGGGAAGGCACTACTGGAGGCTTTTAAGAACAGGTTAGACAGGTGACAGAAATGCCCTTGTTCTGCTGGGGCACAGGGGCTGCTCTCCATCTCTCTGCCCTCCTTGGGCTCTCGTGGTGGTGCCAGCAGGTGAGCTGGGCTCTGTCCTGGTTTGGTGCCACAGGGATGTCACAGCACTGTCCACGGGGGTGACCCAGTCTGTTTTGTGATAGCAATACCGAATGAGTCCCTCGCTGCAGCCACAGTGCAAAGGGCTCAGCCTGGTTAGGGCTACAATACGGTGACTCCTGCTGGAACAGGCTCCAGCCCAGAAGGGCTCTGCCTGCCATAGGAGAGGAGCCCAACCAATTGCTCTTTCCCTACCCCCGAGTCCCCTCTGGCTCCCTCAGCCAGCTGGCTGATCTGCTCTAGGAGATGCTGCAACAGGGTGAGTTTGGCTCAGATACGGCCAGTCACAGTTTCAAGCCTTACAGAGTCACCTTGAGTAAAAAGAACAAGAGAGAAACCACATGGTCCATGCTGAGTCACTCCCCCTACTTTGCAGAAAGGTTGGGGATGGCAGAGCGGAGCCTGCTTCCCTCCCCTAAAAATCACACTAGAGAATTAGTCATGAATGGAACAAAGTCAAGTCACTTCCCAAAGACGCTGTGCCAGAAGAGGGAGTGTGCTCCAGGCAGCTCAGACACTACAGCCCTGGGCTTCTCTGGGTCGTGCCTGCACCATCCTGCCCCACTGAGCGCAGAGCGCTGAGAGCTGATGTAGGGATGGGATGCAACTCCGGTGCCTCCCACTGAGAGCAACGGAGACCCACTGGTGTCACTTGGGTTGCGCATTTCCCAGCACCCAAGTCGACTGAGTTAGTCTGACCATTTGTCGTCCCACAGCTCTTTAGTGTTTGGAAACCTGCTGGTGCTTCCTACGTCTGCCGGCACGCAGCCTTTGAGGGCTGTGAGGCTGCATCCCAGCACCAGCATCAGCCACGAGAGAGGTCTCCAGGCTCAGGCTGGGACGGGGAAAACCTACCTGCCAGCACTGCCACCCTGGGTTATCAGAGGCCAGGCAGTCAGCAGGGATGCTTGTTAAAAAGAAAGAGAAGACTCAAATGATTAGGCTCAGGAGCAGAGAGGAGGTGAAACCAAGCCCCATATGGGTTTTCTAATGCTGGCTTGCGCCTCCACCGACTTACAGATGACAACTGCAGCAACCAGGGCTGCAATCCCTCCTCAAATGCAGGCACGGGCTGGGCTGAGAGCCATTAGCAAATGGAGAGCTCTACACCTGCCCCAAGGAGAGGGTGCTTGCACACATACACATGCTGCCATTATCACGACACATTTGTTCCTCCAGACTCTTGACACCAGAAGAGCCTGCTCTGCCTCGCCGCTGCGTGCTGGGAGTGTGGCTCCGTCCTTAGCAGCGAAGCGAGGCATAAAACAGACAACAAAGTTCAACCTCCCCCTGACTCCTTCTCTCCATAGGTCCTGGTGGTGTTTGCATGGATGGCAGAGACCGTGGGCCCTGTGGTGGGAGGGTCACAGGTCCAAGCTGCTCTCTCTCTCAATCAGAGGTTCCCTGAATCCCCCCTCTCTTGGGAGACGTCAACGCAGAGCAAAGATTTGAGAGAGAGCTTGGCCGGACCCCTCCAGCCTCTGCCGCCACGTCAGTCAGGGTCTGAAGAAGTGTCGTACCACTAAATGTCCCACCATGACCAGGGCGGCCACCACCAGCATGTACTTCATGTAAACATTGTCCAGATTGAGCACGACCGCCTACCGGGAAACAGAGAATAACCGGAGCGGGTTAGATCTACCTGTACCCAAGTGACCCCACCAACCTGAGCAGTGCCACAAGCTGCACCCCCCACCTCCCCTCACCCCTCAATCTCCCCCAGGACAGCCCCTGCTGGCTCACCCATCCTCCCTGCTGGGCGATCCACCGGGCGATGCGATTCCGGAGCATGAACTCGGCGACGAAGCTTGCGATGCGGCGGAGAAAACCCGGGATGCCTTGCTGGTAGACGTGAATGGCCATGCGGTAGCCAAAGCCCAGCAGCGCAATCACCCGGCCCCAGTTAATGCCGCTCTCAAACAAGCTGAAACAAAGCCGATGGTCTGGTTAAACCACCGCCGTGGCTCTGAACTCCTTACTTTCTGCATCCCGGTGTTGGCTCTGGAGCAATGCTGTCTGCAAAGCCAAGCTGGGGATGCTGTGCTGGTCCTCAGAGTGCATCCCATCCACACAGACAACATAATCATTTTGTAGCTGAGCCCATAAGCAGGACGTGCTTTCAAACACGATCTCGGTCACAACAGCTGCCTCAGCCAGGTGGGTTAGGGATGTCCTAGGGAAAAGGGAGTTTGCTACACAGCTACGGTCCCTGAATTGCTGGAGGGGAAGCTTTGCGATGCTTGTTGCTGACCTGCTACCTCCCTGCCTGTCCTGCTTTTCCCTCAGGTCTCCACTGGAATGCAGGGCATCATCTGCCTGTGGAGTAGGTCCTGAGCTACCTATGCTTTCATGGGCAAGGATATTAAACAAGGTAAGATGGAACTGGTGGTGGTTCAAGCTCACAGGCTGCAGCAAGCTCAGCAGCAGCTACACATGCAGCCAGGAGCAGGAACTGCAACCCACTGGTCCCTTGCTTCTGCAGTCATAGCTGGAGGTAAAGAAATTTAATTATATTCAGGGACAAAGCACATTAGAACAGCATTTTCCCTGTTCCTGCACAAACAAGCCCCTTCAGGGCCAAAACCTGGTCTCTCTTTAGACTGATGCAAGGGCTGGAGGGGCTCCAAAATGTGCCTTCTCCATGCCTACTGCTCCCGATCCAGATTTCAGCTGCTGTGGGCGCAAACTGCATCGCTGTAGGCAGGTTTGGCACTGATTTATCTAGACTAGTTTTTCAAGGTGTTTTTCCTGGTTTCCAGTAAGTCAAGAAAGAAGGAATAAAAGGAAAAAAAAAAAAAAAAAACAAACCAATAAAACGAGTAGACTTGAGCCCTGTGGTTTAGTCTGGTGCCCTGTCCTGGTGGTTCCTGTCTGCACAGCTGAAGGGAACTTCTCTGCAGGGTCTTGGCTTGGAGCTGCCACCAGGCAGGTCACAGAGGGAGAGGGAAGTTCGAGCCCAGGAGGGAACAACAGAGAAACAGGTATCACAAAGAGAGGGACAGAGGTTAATTTACCTGTTTGCGGCGCGTTAACCGCCTCAGGCTGGCAAAGTGGTGAAAACAGCACAGCGTGGCTTCCCAAGGACAGGGGAGCAGGAAAAGGATAGAAGAGAGGCAGTTAGACAACAAACACCGAGCGGAGGGTGCATGGGGATGAGGCTGTCCCGGAGCTAGGAGTACTCAGAGGAGTGATAGGACCTGGGAACCCAGAGACCCTGGCTCTGCCAGAGGTGTTCTGCATGACCCTAGGCAAACCATTTAACATCTTGGTTTCCCTACAGGCAGAAAAGAGAGAGGACTGAACCCCTTGAAGGCCACGTTGATCCAAGTTGTCCAGGTATTTGCCCTTGCTCTTCACCCTGTCGCCTTGCTTTGAGTGGGACAGCTGGGCATGCATCACCTACACGAGATGGTTGCAGGCTCTGAAAGCCTGTGGAGCATCCTCCATCCAGAGTTAGTCCAATCCTGCCATGGGCAGCGAGTACCTGCCCATCCTCACAGCCTGCAGCTATGTTTGCGTTATGTCTCCGAACGCTTGACTCATCAGGATTTCCCAGCTATGAAGCAGCAGTGGGAGCAGCAGCAGGTCCAGGGCTGGTTTCGTGGGACCTGACACGTTTGCTCTGCTACTGCTGCAGAGATCATGCTTCCCGGGCACATCCACCAAATGTTCTGACCCCAAACAACCCGTGCAAGGACTACGATATGATTGTTATGTGAAGACTGTCCAGACAGTGTGCAGGAGCAAGAGCAGACAGGCAGAAAACACAGGAACCATCACGGTGAGCTTGTTGGGTGCTCAATGCAGGGACAGTGGGTGAAGCTTGAATAGACAAGGTCTGTGTGCTGAGGCAGAGCTGGGGAAGCAGCTTCTCCGAGTCGGGGCAAGGGTTTAACTGACTGCATTGTACCCTGTCTGGCCTTTCCTTCTGTGACGTTCTCCAAGAGAAGGCATCCACCCCCACTGAGAGAGCCGGTGGCCTTACCTGGAGGCTATTCTGGTGAAGTACTCGTAGGCGTTGTCTTTGGTGGGCTGCAAGGATTTCAGCATGCAGCGAAACTCCGCATCATACCGCTCGTTAATGTCGTCCCCGATGATGGCCAGGCGCTTTCCCACCTGGCTCCCGGTGCTGCCCAGAGGGAAGACAGCATTATGGATGGGTTTGCCTTCCCAGCAAGCCCGGTAAGCAGGACCGAGGAGTGGGGCTCAGGATGGATGTGCATATGGCTGTTATTGGAGTTTTACCTGCCCAGCTCCTGCTGGATCTCCACGATCTCTGGGTCCATGGGCACTTCGTCCCCTCTCTCTTCTCTCTCCTGCTGGTAGCGGTAGAAGGCGTAGCTGCGAAACACCTCCTCTGTTTCTTCTGCCACCTGGTCTTCTGAGAGAGATAAAGGGAAGAAAAGTCAAGGGAGAAGCTCCTCTTCCCCCTTTCCCAAGCTGGAAAGAGACCATTCCCTAAATTTGTGCTGTTTGTATTAACGCTGGCCTTTTGCAGTAAAACAAAAAGCATCCAACATCAATTAGCTCTCAGGAAACTAATTTTGACGGCAGTCTTTGTTCTCAGGGGCACAGAATCTATTTTTGGCCAGCGACAGCTACAGGGCTGTCAAAACACAAACCAGATGTTGTAGGGCTTGCACTTGGCAGCTCTCTCTTACCTCTCGATAAGGGCATCGCTCAGCATGGGCAAGTTCAGGAATCTTGGATCCAAACCCAAACCGTAGGCAAAGCTCCGTCCAGCACTGCCTGCCAAACCTCAGCAAACTATCTTGTCTTTCAGTGCCACCAACGACCATGCCCTTGCATGACGTCAGCAATGATGTAGTGAGTAAAAGCTTAGCAGGACCCTTTGGTGGTTCAACCACACATCACTGGTCTCACATCCACCCAGCGGCAGCAACGCCGGGGTAGGGTTTGCAACTTCTACCTGGGCTGCTGGCAGGAACTGAAAGGAAAGGAGCTTTTGAATGACTCGTAGCCCAGAGAGGTGACTCCTCATCCTGTGCTTGAAAGCAGAGAAACAGCCAGGTGATAAGTGTGAACTGAACGCCTGCTCCAGCACACCCATTGCCACTGTGCAAGGGCAGACACCCAAATCCCTTGCTTTGGTAACAAATCACGGAATCATTGAATGTCCTGAGTTGTCCCACAAGGGTCATCCAGTCCAACTCCTGTTCCTGCACAGGAAAACCCCAACATTCACACCATGTATCTGAGGGCATTGGCTCAAAGGTTCCGGAAAATTGTCCAGCTTGGTGCCACAACTGTTTCTCCGAGGAGCTGTTATAGAATCATAGAATCACCAGGTTGGAAAAGACCCATGGGATCATCAAGTCCAACCATTCCTATCAAATACTAAACCATGCCCCTCAGCACCTCGTCCACCCGTTCCTTAAACCCCTCCAGGGAAGGCGACTCAATCCCTTCCCTGGGCAGCCTGTTCCACCACCCTCTGCGTGAAGAACCTTTTCCTAAAGTCCAACCTAACCCTCCTCTGGCACATCTCCCTGCCGTTCCCTTAGGTCCCATCACTGGTCGCCGGAGAGAAGAGATCAGCACCTGTTCCTCATCCCCTGGTGAGGAAGCTGTAGACTACAATGAGGTCTCCACTCAGTCTCCTCCGGGCTGAACAGACCCGGTGACTTCGCCGTTCCTCACGCAGCTTCCCCTCTAAACCCGTCACGAACTTTGTGGTCTCCTTTGGATGCTCTCCAGCAGCTTCAGATCCTTTTTATCCTGTAGCACCTAAAACTGCACCCAGTGCTCAAGGTGGGACTGTGCCAGCTTGGAGCAGAGCTGGACAATCCCCTCCCTTGGCTGGCAAGCATTAAGCTCATTGCATGGTGAGCAGGAGGCACGGGGGAGCCAGGGCTGCCGTGGAGAGAGCTGAGGCTGGGTTTGGGTGCCACGGCTTCTTGTAAACACGCAGGGCTCGGCACACCAGCTAGTCAGGGTTCAGCTGGGAACGCGCCTGCACAGCAACGTCATCCAGCCCGACAGCGCGCGGGAAAACCGACCCAGCTCTGCGTGAGCAGGAAGAGAGTCAGAAACAACTGGTATCAACAAGCACGCGCCCGTCTGTAATTGGCTCCAGCTCTGCATGCAAGTCCCTCGTCTCCACGCTGCTCAGGGTCTGGATGCAGCCAGGACCTGCCCCTTCCAGAGCAGGGAGCCCCCAGCAAGGCGTTTTAGTCCTGAAGGTACCATGGTGACCAACACCTTATCACAAGTGTCACATTGCTCCTGGGGAAAGTACCCAGCCTGTCACGGGATGTCTTTGATTAGAGCTCAGTTTCGGCTGGCTTGAGAAGCAATCTGGGCTAAAGCCCAGGTTCCCAAACAGGCAACAGCCCAGCTAAGTCACTCCGCAGGGCTCAGGGGGAGCTGGTTCTACGGTCCTGGTAACACAGATCTCCCCAGTTTCTTTTCTAAGATGAGAAATTTGCAGGGGACAGAAATGGTGTGGATGGAGCAGAGCCCTGCTTCTCTGACAGGGTACCACTGTTCTGGCTGGAGATGCTCAGACATCCAACAAGGTGCAGATCTCAGCTAAATGAGCTACTTAGGGAGGATTGTCAGAAGTGCAGGACCTTGCAGACCTGTGGCTTTAGGAAATCGTCCTGCAAGCCAAGCTGGTGACACACAGCAGACTGGCACATCCATACCATCGACGCTGTCTAGCAGCAGAGCAGCTCAACACAGCCATCCCAGCTAAAACCCTTTCCCGACATCCCAACATATCCCCCAGCTTGACCGTCCCAGTGCTTCTCTGCCCACTGGAAACTGCATTTCCAATGCAGAGATGGTCCTGTCTGAGCAATGCCCTGGAGCTGGGATGTGCGGATCTGGCCTGGAAGACACAGATGTCCTAGCAACTCTGCCCCACAAAACCTATCTCCATGTCTCCAAAACATGCCACGCACTCGGCACGGAGTTTTTATGGATGGACAGACCTACATGGCCCATGGAGATGGACCCAGCCCCGGATGGGGTGCAGGGAAGGGAGAGGACCTGTCATGCAGAGACTCGGGTTACACTGAGTTCAGGTTGGGTAAATAAAGGTGAAGGGAAGTGACAAGCCCTGGTTGCTGTGTTTTCAGAGGATCGTTTCTTGTTTTGCAGGAACGGGTTTATTTGGCGGTAAACAAATCCCACCTTATGGAGGAGCCCATGGAGCCAGCGAGCACCGAGAGCCAGAAAACGAAACCAACTGACTCACAGTTTCAGTGAGAGGCAGAGCAAACACTGCGGGAAAACAAAAGAGGAAATAAGTGCACCCAAAAAATCCCTGGTTTTAATCACCTCAGGTGCTATTTTAAGTAACACAAGGGCAGGACAACACTCATCTTTTTCCCCCGGGTGCTAACCCACAGCACCCACTGGGACCACCTCTGGGTCTCTCCCATTAAAAGGAAGAGGATCTGGATCAAGATTTGCCTTGTGGATTCCCAGTACCAGCAGAAGAAGATCCCATGGAGAGCAGTCTAGAGCTCTTCTGGGATCTTAGGGCTGCATGTGGGATCATCACGGCTGTGTTACAGGCTCACGAGCTGCTGTGAGCCCCACACTGCAAAGGAGGACCTTGCTTTGCTTCTGCTGAATGAATCATAGAACCGTTAAGGTTGGAAAAGACCTCTAGGGTCATCCAGTCCAACCATTAGCAACCTTGTCCTTGGGCTCCAGTGCACTCTGGGCATCTAGATCAGAGCTACCCCAGCAGCATCTTGCCTGGATCCACACCGTACACAACACTGACCGGACTCCAGCCAGTCTCAAAAATCTGCATTCTGTGCAAGATCCTTCGTTTCTCACTGTTTCTACCTCCCAGGAAGCATCTGAGCTATGGGAAAAAACTGGCAGGTCTCACCGAAGTTATCCATCAGACCTTGTTACAACTAAATGAAATAGCCCTGCTACAAACTGTAATAATCACAGAATCACAGAATCACCAGGTTGGAAGAGACCCACCGGATCATCGAGTCCAACCATTCCCATCAATCACTAACCGACATCCCTCAGCACCTCATCCACCCGTCCCTTAAACCCCTCCAGGGAAGGGGACTCAACCCCATCCCTGGGCAGCCTCTGCCAGAGCCCAATCACCCTCTCCATGAAAAATTTTTTCCTGATGTCCAGCCTAAATCTCCCCTGGTGGAGCTTGAGGCCATTCCCTCTCATCCTGTCCCCCGTCACTTGGGAGAAGAGCCCAGCACCCTCCTCTCCACAACCTCCTCTCAGGTAGTTGCAGAGAGCAATGAGGTCTCCCCTCAGCCTCCTCTTCTCCAGGCTAAACACCCCCAGCTCCCTCAGCCGCTCCTCATAAGGCCTGTTCTCCAGCCCCTTCCCCAGCTTCGTTGCTCTTCTCCGACAGATGCAACCTGGCAGCATCCTTTTTGAGCTCAGGAGCCAGGCAGTAACTACAGGAACAGATGTATCTGTTTGCACAGGAGGAGTTATCCAGCCTGGAAACAGCAACAGGCTCCAAAGGGAAAAGGCCACTCCAGAGGACCAAGAATGGTCTCTGGAGATTTTTGGCTTGAGGGGAAGCTTGACTGCATCTCACAGTAGTTGCAATTCAAGGGTGCGATGAGCAGTAGCTGCGTTACTCACAGAATCATGGAATGGTTTGGGTTGGAAGGGACCTCAAAGCCCGTCCAGTTCCACCTCTGCCATGGGCAGGGACAACTGACACTGCATGTGCTGGCACAACCCTGCACAGCCTGGAACTAAGAGCAGAGCTTCTTGATAGGTAAATGGAAAACTGCCTTCCCCAGAGGCATCTGCACAAAGCCCTTCCTTTTATTCCACTCTTTAGAACAAATATCTTCCCACTAAAAAGAGGAGCAATATTCTCAAGGAGCATCCCTGCAGAGCTAATGGGCAAACACCTTTGGGGTTTTTTTAGGACAGAAATTAATCTGTCAATAAGGGAGATTCTCTGGTGCAGATTCTGGACTGGACTCAAAAAGTCTGCTTTAATTCTTATGTTCAATGATGTTCCACCAACACACCCAGGCTTGCTGCAGGGGCTGGGACTGCAGCAAAGTTTTGCTCTGGTGTTCTGCTGCCCAGAACAGCCATCAAGAGGGAAACTGTTTTGGTTTTTTTTTTTCCCTTTTAAAACCAGAAATGACACATTGGTGGGAGATGCTGGTCAACAGGGAAATCCACTACTCTGTGTCTGAGCTGGAGACAGGAACTGCACGGGCACCAGCCAAGAGAAAAGCAGCTTAAATGATCTCAATTGCTTTACAGAATGTATGAGACCTCAGTCTTAAACAGGCAGATCACATTTTTCCGACTCGTTTTGCAGGTGGTCTTGAAGCTGAAGACACGGAGATGCTCACAGATGCATGACTAACGCCCCTAAGGAGCTATTTATCAGTTCATGACTTGCTTCACATGCAACGTCAAGTCCAGAGCTAAGACAAACAACCAGGGACCAAACCTCGCACCTCTCCAGGTATGTTACGTGAGTACTAAACACACACAGACAGATGACGAAGCCCAAATAAACTGAGGAAGAGAGAAGTTGCCAATCGGACGCTGCAAACTGTGAGTCAGGGTGGCTGGGCTTTCCACACACGACCTGGACACCTTGGATGCCCTTGCTGAGACTTGCAGCAAAGCTCTTTCCATCACCCTGGTAGTGGATGTAGCCATACACCACTTTCCTTAACAAAGTGCTTTGGATTCCACCTAACGTGGTCCGTGCAGGAGTTTAAGCGTGACCAGATAAACTATTCTGTGTGCAGCAGAAGGGAACTGAGCTGCATTTGCACGGTTACCTGCCAAGTGTGAGGACAGCCACGTCCATGGCTTGTCCCACAGATCCCAGCCTCAATATATCCAAATCATTCTGGTAGCTCCTTGAGCAGGGATCTTGAGCTGCCATCCCTGTGTTACAGCTGAGAACGCAAGGTTAATCTTCGGAAGTATGAGATGTGTTTCCTTCTGTACTGCTCGCTCCCTTGCACGTGGCTCGCCCCGAGTTAAGCTTCTCCTCCTCTTCGCCATGTCCAGCCAGGTGCGTGAAGCTCCTGCCTTCAACTACAACCTTAACACCACCACACGTGCAAAGTGAAGGCAGAACCAAGCCAGAAAACTGAAGAACTGAACCAAGCCAGACGGAAACGGCAGCGTCTTATCCGCGCCCCACGCGACAGCTGCTCCAAGGGCTCAGAACAATGCTCAAGCCCATCCTTGAGCAGCAGGTAAATCTCTTCGCTCCCTACCTGCGCCCAAAGGTAAACAAACAGCGCAAGCGAGCCCTAAATGAAAACCAGGCTTAATACCTGCCGACAAAAGCCTCCTTCCGCCCCGTAATCCCACAGCGTGTCTTGGTGGGAGGTGCACATTTCTGCTAGAGCCCAGGAGGCTGCTGCCTAAGATGAGTGCAGAGATCCCACCTCCAAATTCCAGACGGACCCCCCTGAGTTTCGGGAAGCAGAGGGATGCCAGTACGTGTCTGCAAGCGTACAGGAAGCCTGACGGTAAAGCAGTGTGGTTAGAGCTCAGGACCTGATCCTCTCACTGGTTTTCAGCACCTCGTTAGCCTCAACAGGAAATCCGCCTACGTAAACAACCGCTCTCATTTATTTATTTTCATATTTTGGAGCCTTTTGGTAAAGGAAGGATAGCGGGTTTTGTTTTTTTGGTTTTTTTTTTTTCTTCCAGTGTATTTGTGCAGGATCAAGCACAAATGGTACTCTGAGATGGAGAGAGTCCAGGCAATACCAGAATATAAATAAGATTATCAGGCCAATAAAACAGCTCTGAGCTGGATCTGAGCTCCAATACATAAACAGTTTGGTATAGCTCCTAATCTCCACTATTGACAGAGCTGCAGTGACTCAGCCTTATTTACAAGTCCACCTGCAGAACAGGTTAAGAAGTCACCCGTGTCTAAGAGCTTTCTGTGCAGCGGCATTTTATTATTTTGGGATGAAACGGGAGCTGAGGTTTTTCCTGGGTTCCTTTCGGCCCTGTTCCCAGTTTCACCCATTAGTGAGAACCGCAATTACACAGTCTGCTGGGCTCGGCACAGCCGAGAAACGGACTGAACTGCTTCTCAGTGCTGGTGAGCTGTGACTTTTCATCGTTGTGATACCAAGACACGTCAGAAACCGGATTGCATCCCACAGCCAGGCTGAAACCAACTGCCTGAGCCCACGTGCTGCCCAGCAAGGTGTATTTTAAACATCAAGCGCTTTTCGCTCTCTTGTGCTTAGGGAAGGGAAAGTAAGTGACAACAGGCACCAGCTGCACATCTTGCAGCCAGCGTACGCCAACCCAGCAGCTCTTTGCACGCTATTTTCTCTGTGCCTTTCAAGCCCCCATCACTGCCCGCTGTGCCAATACAAGCATCTCCCAAAACCACTGAGGGTGTGCTCTCCCAGTTCAATCCAGCATAGCTTTATGGAGCTGAGTTGTTATCCCAGTCTTGCAGAAGGCTGCGCAGGTATGAAAAAAAAAAAAAAAACAAACCAAAACATCTTTTCAAAGAAACACAGCAGGAAAACCCAGAATGGGTTGAAAACGTTTCCTCCTCGGAATACCACACAAGCTTTTTACCTGCATTGAGCTCCTGTGACAGCCTGCGTCCGTTCCTTCCCTGGCGCCCCTGGGCCCTTGGGGGGTCCCTATCGTTCCCTGAGGCCATCGCAGATTGATGCTTGGGAGTATCGGCTTTACCTGGAGCAAGGAGAGACGGTAAATGAAGCAGGTTAGGAGCAGCCAACAGGGACACTGGAGCCTCGCAGCTCCCTCAGCCCTGCCAGCCCAGCCTTAGGAAGCCCCCGTGGCAGCGCCAAGCGCTCGCAGGAGCGACGCTACCCGATTTTATCTCTGCCAGCGCCCTGGCTCCTCCCTTCCCGGCACCCTCGCTCCCTGATTCTTCCTGGCCACAGGAAGAACTTTGCAGGAGGAAGTCCCTTCGCTCCTCTTCTCTTCTCACCGACTCTTTTCAGTAGCTCGTTACACGCCAGGAAAGTCAGCCAACTCCTCACCCCGTTGCATAACCTCCCCATCACTTTCGCATTGCAATGAGCCTGCCAGCTACCCTCTGACCCCCCGGGCGAGTGCCACGGGCTGCACCAGCTCTTCCTCAGCCCACGCAGCAGCTTCACGCCGGCACGAAAGCAAAAATCATCGGCACAAAGGGCTGCACTCGGAGAACATGCCTGGGAGACGAGCTGCGAGGCTCCACAGGTCCCTTGACCTGGTTCAAAAAGCAGCACGACAAACCCAGCTGCGACTACACCGAGCTCCCGTCTCCCTTGGCAAGCACCTCCGACTTCTTTTCCACAACTTCTAAAAGAGACGAGCTCTGTTCTCCTGTATCCGCAGGCTCCGATTCCCTCTCCTCTTTATGTTCCTTATTCCGAGCTCCTCTCAGAATAAGCGAATCAAACGAGAACCAAACACACGGCTCACACTGCCCCTGTGGCATCCTAAGCCCAGAGCAGCGGTTTAGGGCTCATCGCAGCCCTCGGCTCCTTCACCCTCCTGCTTATCACACTGACCTCACTGCCTGGTTTTTCGCAGAGAAGGAAGCGAGGCCACGCAGTCACCGTCAGGGTTAAAGAGAATCGGCTGCAGCTCCCAGCCTGCTGCTGGCGTGCCAGTACATGTTCCCAAGCCAGAGCTCTACAGGGCTAAACTGGTGGCTTTGCTGATTTGCCCCGGGTCTAAATTCATAAAGGCAGACCGAACACCTCGAAATTTAAATTGTGTCGTGGGCAAAAATTTAAAGCAGCGAAGCGTACGGATAAATAATGACCCATCTCAAGGTTAGAAGTGTAACGCGTCGCCCTAGCTTATAGCTTCACACTGAAGATTATTCAGAAGGAAAAATAAATCGAGAGTGAAAGCTTTTTAATGTGAAATACAACCTGAAATCGAGGTGGGGAAGGGGGCTGGAAATGCAAAGCTCACCAGCTTGGCTTAGAAAGCCGTCATGTATTTGCACAGCAGCACTCAGGGAGCCTGAGCCCTAGTGACACGCAGATGGAGATGCTGTTTTATTCCTAAGCGCCTCCGAGGACAGGATTTCCCTTTTCCTCCCCAACTTCAGACATCCCCATGCAAGGACAAGCCGCAAATGTGATGGGGACCGAGGGTAAAGCTGGGAGGAGAGCCGGCTCCCACTAAGATCTGCTCTTGGACACATGGAGCCAGCTCAGGGAGTGCTCGGAGTGGACGCACGTGGCCCCATCCTCTCTTCCACAGAAGAAACGCTCCTATTCTGCCATCCCCAGCTCCTCCTCGGGCACTCAGCGAGGCTACAGCTGCAGCCCACCCTGCATAGGAAGGCATTGGTGCCTCTCAAGGGGGAGCACACTCCGAGCAGCTCTCTGGAGGCGAGGGGTAAGCGCTGCAGTGTGAATTTTCAGCGTTCTCTGCGCTGTTATAGCCCAAGGGTGCACTGAGCGCTGGGGAGGATGCGGATGCATCTGGCCAAAGAGTTCAGCTGCCTCTGGAGTTTTTACAGTTTGGCTATAGGTGCAACCAGCCGTGTTTCACATCACCCCGCTGCCTCTGACCCAGACCTCAGCCACGAGGAACAGGGAGTTTCCAACGCAGACCTGACTGATCGGTATGAAGGATGGTGAGGACAGGAATCCAGCACCCGAGAAGCAGCTGACTCATGTGATTTTTAACGTTCGCTGTCTGGCAAATTCTTAGGAAGCTGCAAGGCTGCGACATTTACGAGGAACTTTCGTTTTCGGTTTCCTTCTCAATATAGTTTCTTGCAGTGCTTTCTTCTCTTGCAAAACAGGACCCCGTAGCCCTTCTGCACACACGTACATCTGGGACCAGCAGCCGCGCCGGTGGCAGCGTGCAGTCGGTCCCCAGTGTGCTCACCAGGGAGGATCCTAAAATCCCACTCTGGTAAAACGAGTGAACGCCCAAGATAGCTCCCTGCCAGCCTCTGCTGCGGGTCCAAGTGCCTCAGCCCATCCTCTCCAACACCAAGCGTGCTGCTGCCTACATTTCTGCTGCTTCCCAGCCCGCTGTCACAGAATCATGGAATGGTTTGGGTTGGAAGGGACCTCAAAGCCCATCCAGTCCCAACCCCTGCCATGGGCAGGGACACCTCCCACTGGATCAGGGGCTCCAAGCCCCATCCAACCTGACCTTGAACCCCTCCAGGGATGGGGCAGCCACCTCTGCTCTGGGCAACCTGGGCCAGGGCCTCCCCACCCTCCCTTTCTCTTCCGAGAATGCCACGCTGGGAGAGAGCAGGGAGTGCGTGAAGGAGGATGTGACACCCATCTACTGAGAGCCAGCCCAGGGCTGCAGAAAATGAAGGCTCTCCAGGACTTCAAGCAGAGCTCAAGAAAGGGTTTGGGGAAGCTGCAGGTTACTGGGAGCAGCGTCTTAATTCTCAGCAGCTGCTAAAAGGTTCAGCTCCACCCTGATTTTTCGTTCTTGTCAGAGGCTGCAAAGGGTTAAAACCAGCAGACAGCACCTAGGATAGTTGGAGCAAAACCTCCAAGACAGCACAGAAGTCTTGTCTTTATACAGGAGCAAATGCCTTGCAAAGAACCAGCCTTCCCGGAACCCGCCAGGCCTCCCTAATTAAAAAAAAAAAAAGACCTTTGCCTCAACCGTTTCTCATTTCACCCTTATCTCGTTTCCTTACAAGCCTCACACGTTTCCTGGGTGCCCTCATGACATGCTCGCCCCGTCTCCCTGCTCTTCTCCCAAGGAAAGTGCCTGGATGCAGGGAAGATGGTGGGATTGGTACAGAGAGGGAAGCAGAACTGCAATCTGCAGGAGGGGAGAGGACCCGCAGGAGCAGCCGTAATCCTCATGAACAAGCCCAGCTCTGGGGTTCTGAAGTCACCTCAGTGAAGATCCTGTTCCGGGAAACCCATAGAGCATCTCCTGGGACGAGCATTTCACAGTTCTGGCCCTGGGCCCATGCATGGAAGCGATTCCACCATGTGGCATGAAGACCCTCTCCAGGATGGAGATCCCGGCAGGATCCTGTCCGGACACTGTGGAATCAGCCCTGCTCCTCCCAGTCCAGACTAAAAAAGCAAACTGGTGAGTTTGCCCACGTTGGTGTTTACCCACCCAGCATCCAGAGCCCCAGCAGATGCAGACGTCGCATCTTAGGGTCCCCACACAACCCTGAGCATCCTCGTCCTTGCGGTCCGTGCAGGGGAGCCCGCGAAGCCACACGTGCCGTGGCTGTGTTTGAGGTCACAGGATGATGCCACCCTGATCCTCAGCATGGCATAACCCCTCCCAGCAACAACCAGCACAACCCTGTCCCCCTGGGACCTCTCTGACCCCTACACCGAGTGCTGGCACAGGGATGCTGAGCAGGGCTGTCACCACCACAACTTTGCAAGGCAGGCGAAAAAACCCACCAACCAGTTGGAGGAAATATTCCTAACAGAGGCGATATTCCCACTTTGGGGAGATGAGCGGCTCCGAGTGAGACTTTTCAGCCCTGGCCAAGCGCTGCTTGCGGGGGTAACCCAGTGTGCTTTAACCCTGCTCCCCGGGTGGTGCAGGATGGGACCCCAGACCTCGCTGGCATCCGCGGATTCCCTGTGCATCCCTCCCCCCAGCTCACAGTGGGTAAAGATAACCCATCCTGGGGGTTGCTGGGTGGTGTGGGATGAGACCCCACAGCTCTGCCCACCTCTTCCACCTTGCCAGGAGCCCCCGGGACCCCCGGACCCTGTTGGCATCCCAGGATTCCTGCTGCATCCCTCCCCTCATCCTGGGGGTCACTGGGTGGTGTGGGATGAGACCCCGCAGCTCTGTCCACCCTTCTTGTCTTGCTAGGAGCCCCCAGACCCTGCTGCCACCCCAGGGCTCCCAGTGCATCCCTGGCCTGGCTCACAGGGGATAAAGACCCACTGGTTGGCCCCTGTGGATCAAGAAAACCCATCCTGGGGGTCCCTGGGTGGTTTGGGATGAGACCCCGCAGTTC
Source organism: Clamator glandarius (assembly GCA_033459285.1). Taxonomy (NCBI): domain Eukaryota; kingdom Metazoa; phylum Chordata; class Aves; order Cuculiformes; family Cuculidae; genus Clamator; species Clamator glandarius. The sequence continues at coordinate 169,150 of JAUNZM010000037.1, forward strand.
TACCCACCTTGCCAGGAGCCTCTGGGACCCCCGGACGCTGCTGGCATCCCAAGACTCCCGATGCATCCCTCCTCCAGCTCACAGTGGATCAAGATAACCCATCTTGGGGGTCCCTGGGTGGTTTGGGATGAGACCCCGCAGTTCTACCCACCTCTCCCACCTTGCCAGGAGCCCCCGGGACTCCCGGACCCCGTTGGCATCCCAGGATTGCCGCTGCATCCCTCCCCAGCTCCGAGTGGATAAAAATAACCCATCCTAGGGGGTCGCTGGGTGGTGTAGGATGAGACCCCGCAGCTCTCCCCACTCTCCCATCTTTCCAGGAGCCCCCGGGACTCCCGGACCCCGTTGGCATCCCGGGATTCCGGCTGCATCCCTCCTCCGGCTCACAAGGGGACAAAAATAACCCGTTCCAGGGTGGGAAATGGGGCTGGGGAGGGGGTGAAGGGGTCTCCCCGCTACTCACCGAGCACCAGGGGGAACCGGGATGTCCCGGGAAGTTAAAGCATCCCGGCTGGGAGCGGCTCCATCCCCGCTGCCTCCTTTGCTGCTTCGCGCGGGGGAAGGGAGCGAGCGGGGCCGGGGAGGAGGAGGGAAAAGACGAAGAGAGGAGAAGTGGGAAGGGAAAAAAAAAAAAAAAGAAAAAAGAAACCCAACCCCAGACCATAGATGCAGCCGCGGGGCCGGGCCGGGCTCAGCTCCCTCTAGAGGCTCCTTGTCCCGGAGCGTGGGAAGGCGGCTGGGGATGAGGATGGAGCATCCCGGGCTGGGAGAGGGGTTGGGGCTGCTTTGCTGAGCCCAGCAGGGCAAAGGGAGCATCCAAGAAGGGTTTGGGTGGAAAAGAACTTTGATATCATCGAGTCCGACCAGCCTGTCGGCTGCTAAACCATCCCTGAGCGCCTCGTCTGCTTGTCTCCTAAACACCCGCAGGGACTGGGGCTCAACCAGTGCCCTGGGCAGCCTCTGCCAGTGCCCCAGAGCCTTTTTGGTGAAGGAAATTCTCCTAATATCCAATCTAAACCTCCCCCGGTGCAACTTGAGGCCATTTCCTCGAATCCCATCTCACCGCAACCTCCTCTCCGGGAGCTGCAGAGAGCGATGAGGTCTCCCCTCAGCCTCCTCTTCTCCACACCAAACAGCACCAGGTCCCTCAGCTGCTTCCAGAAACTCTGTTCTCCAGCCCCTTCCCCATCTCCGTTCCCTTCTCCGGTCCTTCGTGGAGTGAGAAGCCCAAAACTGAACCCAGGATTCGAGGTGCAGCCTCACCAGCACCATGTCCAGGACTCAAACCCTTCCCTGCTCCTGCTGGCCACCCCATGGCTGATCCAAGCCAGGATGCCGGTGGCTTCGTTGGCCACCTGGGCCACCCGTGTTCAGCCAGCTATTGGCCAACACTCCTAGGTCCTTCACCAGGCACATTTCCAGCCATCCCCAAGCCTGTACAGCCCATTGATCTTTGCCTTCTCTGAGGGTTCTCCAGTGATTTTCTGACCTTCTTGGTAAGGCTGTAGCACCTCGGCACAATCGGTTTGCCCTCTGTCACGTTCCTTGGCAGGCAGGGCCAGGTCAAATTTATTATTAGAACATTTCTGGTTTCTATTAGGAAATTTCTGCATTGATCTACCAGAAAAAATATCATTGGTGGCAAAGGTGGTCCACGTGGAGTGACTTGGAGAATTTGAAATCCACTGAGATTAGAAAAAATCACTGTGAAAAAAGGTTTAATTCACTTTGGAGAGCAAGATAGCTTCTTTGCTGGAGGTAGCCCTTGGGCTGAGCAAACTTCCCCAGCTGCTTTTGCCGTCCTGCTCCCTGGGAGACTGCCAGGAAGTTAGTGCTGGAAAACGCCAGCTAAACAGATAATTATCAAATTACCTGTCTGCCAGCTGCAGGAGCTCTGTTCATGCCCTGGGATGACATGCAATGTGGGAGAGGATTCTGCTCTTCTACTCCACTCTCGTGAGACCTCACCTGGAGCAAGGCATTCAGTTCTAGGTTTCTCAGCACAGGGAGGACGCGGATCTGCTGGAGCGAGTCCAGAGGAGGCCACGGAGCTGATCTGGGGGCTGGAACACCTCCTGGACGAGGACCCTCCACCCTAAACCATTCTCAAGAGCTGATGGTGGCAAGGAAGTACTTAGATCATTTGATGAGTGGTCTAAACCCTGCGTGTGGCTCCCCTGGTGCAGAGAGTCTTCCTTTTGCAGAGTTTTTAAGATGTTGAGTTAATAGGGGAGGAATTCGCATCCAACTCTGCTGCTCTGCCTTTGCGATCGCTGATGCTGATGTGATACGTTCCCTGCTTCCCCCTGCAGCCCCTTTTGCAGGTGAAAATACAGAGATGTGTGCTGGTGTAAATAAGAAACGCACGGCAGCCACAGAGAAAGAGCCTCTGGTTTCAAGATTCATGTGGCATTTTAGGATGTGGTCGCACTGCTTGGTTGGCACAGTCTAAATCTCTGCTGCTGCTGGGAAAGGGGGGGCTGCACTCAGCTGGGCACCCCCAGCCCCCCTTTTGTGCCAGCAAGAGCAAGGGGATGATGTGAAAACACCCTTCTTGCAGGGCTGTGCGCTGTGCCCAGCGATGACAGAGGAAAAGGAACCAGAGGATGCAGCTGGAGGGTGGGAGAATCTCAGTTTCAACCCGTCACGATGACATGGCAGATTTCAATGTGGGGGTTTTTTTTTGCGGGGGATGGGGGCACCAAACCCCCTTTTTGCAGCCAGCAGTTTGTGGGGCTGAGCCAAGAATGAGCTGGGAGAACCAGCCAGAAGAAACTCCCAGTGTAGAAGCAAAGCTGAAGTGCTAGCAGCAAGCATCCATAAAGGATGTTACATCAGTGAGAGCTGCTTTATAGAATCATAGAATCACCAGGTTGGAAAAAGACCCACCGGATCATCGAGTCCAACCATTCCCATCAATCACTAACCCATGTCCCTCAGCACCTCGTCCACCCGTCCCTTAAACCCCTCCAGGGAAGGTGGCTCAACCCCCTCCCTGGGCAGCCTCTGCCAGTGCCTAATGACCCTTTCCATGAAATATTTCATCCTGATGTCCAGCCTGAACCTCCCCTGGTGGAGCTTGGGGCCATTCCCTCTTGTCCTGTCCCCTGCCCCTTGGGAGAAGAGCCCAGCTCCCTCCTCTCCATAACCTCCTTTCAGGTAGTTGCAGAGAGCAATGAGGTCTCGCCTTGGCAGGTCCTGAGCAGCCAGTGTTTTGCGCTTCCATCCCTTCCAATCCTGTTGCAAGAGCTCCTGGACTTCCCTAACACATTGATCCAAAACCAACAAGAGATGGCCCTGCAGTCTAGGTCATCTGAGATGGGGATCAGGTCAGGGCTGCTGGTAATTCCCCCAGGTATCCGCAGGACAGCGTGATCAACCCCAACAGAGACGAAGCAGGACGGGAGAATCCAACCCAGGCACCATAAACAAGGCGGGTTTGCAGCAGCAAACCAAACCTGCAGTAGAGCAGAGGCTCCAGCTGCTCGGTCAGGGCTCTGAGAGGCACTGAAATAAGACGCAGGACCTAGTAGAGCTGCAGGAAGGCGCTGGGGTGGCGGAGGGGTTGGTGGTTTAATAAAGCCGTTCTGCCAGCGCGTGGGCGTGGGGCGTGAATGGTGCCGCACGTAGATAGGAGACAAATTAAGGCCCTCTCTCCGCTGGATGGTGCAGCACATTAAATCAGCTTTTTTTGAGATACGGTCAATAGTTTGTTCCAGACAGCGAGGAGGGACTCCAGGACAGCGTTTTAACAGCGGTCTCGAGGTTGGTTTCTTTTAAATAGATTTCCTTTCTACATGGCATAACCGTGCTGCAGATCCTGCCTCTGCCTGGCCACATCAGTTAAAGGGTTTGGGAGCAGGTCTGACGGCCGCTGGGTTTTGTTTCTCGCTCCCTGGGTGACCCTGGGCCAACCTCCCCTCTGCCTGCCTCAGTTTCCCATCTGTGCCAGGGAAAATCAACCTAATTGCGCGAAGCACTCCGAGATCTCAGGATGATAAATGGGGAGGGGGAGGGAGAAGAGGTAGAGATTTTTTTCAAGATCAGCTACTGCACCTAGCAATGCATTACAATTTGTCAACACTGACAACATCTTTTTCTTTTTCCCTGCCGCAGCCTCCTTCCTTCCCGGGGAAGGTTGATGGAGCTGGAAAGCAAAAAGGAGCCTCTTTGGAATGTAGCTGTCAATAGACTCACAACACTGGTTCTCCCCCTCCTGCCTGCAAACCCCTCTGCTGTGCTCCTGGTCAAGAGGTGAGCTCCTCCATCCTCTCCTGCCAAGCCTGGGAGCACAATTCCCTCACCCTGCAGCCCTTCGCAGAGCTGCGGGCATCGACTGGGGAGAGACATCTCCTCGGAGCACCAGATGGCACTCTCCGACTTCCAGCCGAGCTAGACTAACCCAGCTGGGTGACAATGACACCCTAGGGGAGGAGTGGGGCCACCCTGGCTCCTTGCCCCGTGCCAGGGGACAGAGGATACTGGAGGATGGGGGGCAGCGAGGGACCATCTCTGTGTGGGCTAAAGAGGTTTTCCATCATAGAATCACCAGGTTGGAAAAGACCCACCGGATCATCGAGTCCAACCATTCCCATCAATCACTAACCCACGTTCCCGAGCACGTCACCCACTCGTCCCTTAAACCCCTCCAGGGAAGGAGACTCAACCACCTCCCTGGGCAGCCTCTGCCAGTGACCAATGACCCTTTCCGTGAAAGATTTCATCCTAATGTCCAGCCTGAACCTCCCCTGGTGGAGCTTGAAGCCATTCCCTCTCGTCCTGTCCCCTGTCCCTTGGGAGAAGAGCCCAGCTCCCTCCTCTCCACAACCTCCTTTCAGGGAGTTGCAGAGAGCAATGAGGTCTCCCCTCAGCCTCCTCTTCTCCAGGCTACACAACTCCAGGTCTCCTAGACTTGTTCTCCAGCCCCTTCCCCAGCTTCATTGCTCTTCTCTGGACTCGCTCCAGAGCCTCAACATCCTTCTTGTGGTGAGGGGCCCAGAACTGAACACAGGATTCGAGGTTTGGTCTCAGGTTTCCATCCCCTGCTCTGAAGGTGCTGGAGGGTGGGTGGCCATGGGTCGCGTGGTCCATCTGTGGTGCTGGCAGCGTGCGCACCACCCGTGGCTCAGTCCAGCTCACCACAGCCTTGCTTATACTGTCTGGAGGATGTGACTAAGAGAAAGTGTTCTCTGCTCCCCTCGCTGCTCTGGAGATGGAGCAGAGGCAGGAAGGTGCTGGTCCAGCTCTGCTGGCTCTGCCTCACCCAGCTCTCTGGGGATGCTGCAGTACGGAGAGTAGTTGTAACTGCAAAAAGGAACAGCAAAATCCCTTTTGTTCATCAGGTTTTATCCACAGAGATTCCTTCTGGGGTTGTTGGGGGAGGCAACGCAGATGGTGGCTCTGCCAAGTGCCCAGCTTGGAGCTGCGATGCCTCGGCTCCCCATGCTAAGTTTCTCCTCGTTTTGCTGTCTCCGGGCTCTGGCTGAAGGGAGAATATGAGTCTCCAGGCAAAACACTTCTCACATGCTCCAGATTTATCAAATTGATTAAAAAAACCCCAACAGATCCAGGCTGTGTTCCTGTAATAGCTATTGGAGCATGCTGGACGTTAATCAAACCATCTGTTTGCCGTGTCCAGAGAAGCCAGCATAAGCCAGCTTGTGTTTTTCAGGCACTGGAAGAGCTGTCAAGATAGAATCTGTTTAGGACAAAATAATTTATAAACACACCTTCTGATAATCTGTTCTATAAATATGGGAAGAGAGGGAGGTTCTGTGACCGCATGTGTTTTTTGGAGGGCTGATAAAACTGTGCGAGGGCCAGGTGCCATCAGATGAGCTTCCAGCAAAAGAAGAGGGACTCCCAGACCCTCCTCCTTTTCACCTTTGTCCCCAGCACAGAATTATCTGTCTAGACTGTTCCCTACAACTTTTTCCACTGGATTGTTTTGCTCATCAGCAATGGAGCTGGGGAAGGGTCTGAAATACAGGTCTTGTGAGGAGCAGCTGAAGGACCTGGGGCTGCTTAGCCTGGAGGAGAGGAGGCTGAGGGGAGACCTCATCGCTCTCTGCAGCTCCTGCAGAGGAGGCTGGAGTGAGGTGGGTGCTGGTCTCTTCTCCCAGTAACAAGTGACAGGATGAAAGGAAACAGTCTCAAGTTGCACCAGGGGAGGTTTAGACTGGATATGAGGAACAATTTCTTTACTGAAAGAGCGGTGAAGCCCTGGCAGAGGCTGCCCAGGGCAGTGGGGGAGTCTCCATCCCTGGAGGGGCTCAAAAATGGTGCGGCCGTGGCACCTGCAGACCTGGTTTAGCAGGCACGGTGGGGTTGGGCTGATGGTTGGACTGGATGAGCTTAGAGGGCTTTTCCAACCTCAATGATTCCATGATTCTATGATTTCAAATAACAGAGTTCCCATTCCTTCCTTCAAGGAGGCTCACCATGGTCTCCCAAGTATATTTCTTAACTAGATAAGAAAGCTGACCCATCCCATGAGGATATGAGTCCTGAAGCACAGAGCTCCTGCGAGCACGATGACAAGACTCTCAGATCCTCAACGTTTCAGCACAGGGAGTCCTCAAGTGTGGCAGCAAATCTCTGCAGGCAGGGAGGCTGGAACGACCTGCTTATAAGGTCCTACAGGTCTGTGATGAAGTAGCCAAGCAGTCAGCATCTGGGGTCAGTTCCTGGCTACGGGGACATGCTCAGACTGTATTCCAGTTCGCTGTAGTACTCAAGGTGGCATCTCTGTGATGTATTTCTTTCTCTGAATGAGATTTTCTGAAAACAGAGCAGGAGAAACCACTGTCTGCCTTGGGAGAAACTGGACACAGCTGAGAGCACGTGGAGCAGGAAGAGGTTGAGGTCAATGTAGACATGAAAAAAAACATGGATGCAATGACATAGGACATCTCTCCTGGTGCCGTGTCCCACCGTGGAGCTCAGTGGCTACAGCCGTATTTCTGTCTCCTTCAACGAGTCCAACCATTCCCATCAATCACTAACCCATGTCCCTCAGCACCTCATCCACCCGTCCCTTAAACCCCTCCAGGGAAGGTGACTCAACCCCCTCCCTGGGCAGCCTCTGCCAGTGCCCAATCACCCTTTCCATTAAAAAAATTTTTTCCTAATGTCCAGCCTGAACCTCCCCTGGTGGAGCTTGAGGCCATTCCCTCTCGTCCTGTCCCCTGTCCCTTGGGAGAAGAGCCCAGCTCCCTCCTCTCCACAACCTCCTTTCAGGTAGTTGCAGAGAGCAATGAAGTCTCCCCTCAGCCTCCTCTTCTCCAGGATAAACAACCCCAGTCAGACACATAAATCCATTTTAGACAAGCTGGTGGCTTCTGCAGAAAAACCAGCATGTTTTAGTGAGGGTATGTATTAAATGAGCCCAGTTTGAGAAGACTGGCTCTGTGCTCCCTGCCTCAGTTTCCCCATTCATACAAGAGATTGCACACCAGCTCCTCCCCTCCAAAGCACCTTGTGGATCAGTGCCATATTCTGAAATGCCTCTGAAATCTGGGCTGGTACCAGAGAACTGGTTATGGAAACCATCCAGCCCCATGTGGAGGACACTGTGAGGGGAGTTGCCAAGCTTGGCTCTGTGGAGGCAGCTCCACACGCCGTTATCCCTCCTCCTTGGTGTGAGCCAAGGGCAGAGGCAGCCCAGGAGAGAGGAAAAAGCAACTTCCTTCGCTCTGTGTGCAGGAAGAGCGTGTCTGGGAGGTGGGAGAGGGGCGTTGGGGGGGTTCCTGCTCTCACTACCCACCCTCACCTCCCACCCTTGCTGCCTGCTGGGCGTGTGCGCACGAGGGTCACTTCTCAGCATCCCATCTTCTCCCTCGTGCAAAGCCCAGATGTCTTATCTTGTCTTCAGTAGCTGCGACGGAGGGGGTAGGAAGCTCCAAAATGGAAAACGGAGTGTGGAGGCGGTTTCTTTGTCTCGCGCTGTGCTGGCCAGGAGTTTTACCAGCTTGTTTGCTTGGTTATTTTTTCCCCTTCATGCTCGGCTCTCTCTGCAGCCACCGCACTCTGCAATGTGTGGGCAGGCGCAGGCTCCCAGCGTTTAGGAAAGAACCCGGAGCTGAACAGGGATGCCTCTCCCTCTGAACCCATCTATCATGAGCTCCAGGGTGCTGGTCTGATCCCAAGAGCTCTTTTTGGTGTCTGCAAATAGACACTGATCCATAAGCCTGGTCTTCACGGGCAGATAAAGGCAAGGACATGCCTGGCGTGGCTCCCAGAGCTGCAGTTGGAGGGGAATTCTTGGTGTCCTGCTTCTCTGAGGCAGTAAATGGGGCTGGAGGCCAGTGGGGTGTTGGAGCAGCCTCGCTTCATGCACACGAAGCATGGATCCAGCTCTCCTAGCAAGAGATGCTGGAGGTGCACAGGGTCCCACACTGCCCAGCCACCACAGGTAATGGAAGGGAAGAGCCTGTTCGGGGGCACCAGGCAGCACCAGGAGCCCCTTCAGGAGGTGGGAGTGGGCAGCAAGGCTGCTGGGAGGCAGAGCAGCTCTGCGTTGGCCACTTCTGTCCCTGGGCTGCATCCTTCTCCTCACTCCGTGCTCCTAGGAAAGGTGAGAAGCAGCCCCTGATGGATCATTCCTCCTAGATCAGAGACCAACGCTTTGTCGCTGCTCCTCATTCCCAGCCAGACTGTGAATAAGCTGTTCTCACTTCTCCCTCTGATTATTTGCTTTCATTTATTAAATAGTTCTGCCTTAAATGACTTGTTTTCCTTTCCCAACCCTTCCAACCTTCAGCTTTTCCACGTTCTCCACATTAGTTATTCAGGGTGGCTTTTAAGGTTTTTATTTATTAATTTGGGGGTAAGAAGAGACAAGCCTCTGCCTCTGTTCCCCTCCCACGGCAAAGGGGCAGCGAGATCAGTGTGGCCAGTGGTCCATCCTTGGGGCTAAATCCAATCTCTTAGAGAGGTATCGGAGAGGGGTTGAGGAGGTCCTGTCCCTGTGGGATGGAGAAGTGCCCCCTGCGCCTCTATTCTCCCTTGGGGGCACCGGAGGAGGTGACACAACCCCACGTCCTCGCCTCATCCCTGCATCCTGGCCTCATTCCGTTCCCTGCCTCCACCCCAAGCTTCTCACCAGCGCCAGGTTCTTGAACCACTGACCTCGGCAGCGGTTCCCAGCCCCAGGCGGCTCATTCACAGCCAGGACGGAGTTGCTGCTGGCAGCCCAGCTCCTGCTAATCTGGGAATTGTATGCCAGGAAACACACACCCAGCCGACCTGACCAAGACAAAGCCTGCAGTGTACACCAGCTCTGCCCAGGCATTCCTCTGCATGGCTCAGGGCTATTTCTGAGCAGCCTTCAGTGCTGGTTCCCTCCCCGGACTCGCTGGAGGGCTTGGCACCTGCTTTGGCTGCGGTGCCAGAACATGGTTCTCCTGCGAGCAAACAGGGCTCCTGGCCGAGCACAACATGAGATGCTCTCACAGTCATCTCGCGCTCCTGCTGGTCCCTGGGGCACATCACAAAACGGGGCTGCAGCATCTAAACTCTCCTGGATAATGTGATACCCAGGCTATGAAGGAGATGAACTAGCTGATCATCTCTGGGGTGTTTACTCTGGACCCTAACAATGGCAAATTAACCGCAGCCATCATTACTTTCTTGCTAGACTGGTTTAGCAGATCTGTCCTGGCAATAAACCCTTCCCACGTTGCCTTCCTGGGTACCAAAACTCTCTGTCCTTGACACATCCTTAGAAGCCTTGAGCTCCAAATAGACTTGACTTCTGTGTAAAACCATCTGAGATTTCCTGAAGAAAAGTGCTACACAAATGTAGGTATTATTAGCCATCTCCTTCTGCCGGGTCATGTGTCGAGCACCAGCACAAGGCTAGGAGGTGTTAGGAGGAAGGGTTTGCCTTGGCTGAGTCATTTCATAGCTGCTTGTTTCAGGGTTATGTGCACCTCTTTGGGAAGCAGCTGGTGCTAAATTGGCTCTGGCAGAGGCAGCGAGTCATTTCCACAGCATCCAAGCATCCCTGGTCAGTGTGGTCCTTGTCCCTCTGCTCTTCCCACTGCATAGGTGGAAAGCGGAGATGCCTTCACTGAATCATAGAATCACCATAGAATCATAGAATCACCAGGTTGGAAAAGACCCATCGGATCATGGAGTCCAACCATTCCCATCAATCACTAACCCATGTCCCTCAGCACCTCATCCACCCGTCCCTTAAACCCCTCCAGGGAAGGGGACTCAACCCCCTCCCTGGGCAGCCTCTGCCACTGCCCAATGACCCTTTCCATGAAATTTTTTTTCCTAATGTTCAGCTGTCCTTGGCGATGTTCAGGGCAGGCTGGTGGAAGTGAGCTCGGTGAGTTATTCTGCTCTACTCTTTGAGGGCAGAGGCAGATCCGTTGTCTTGACGAGAAGCTGCACGTTCACGTGATGCTCCCACATCCTGCTTGATGTATTTTAAGCACGTTGTTTACAAACACTGTTATGGTGCTAGGGCAAGCGAGGCTGCTCACAAACCCTGTGAGATAGAAAAGCCTCTGCAAACCTTGTTGTCTTCCCATGTGTCAATGGAAGAAGATGATCCAGCTCTGCAGTGCTCCAAGTGCTGCAGTCTTCCACCTGTGCATATGGATGGGCTGGTGGGATGGGATTGACACTGAGAGGCTCCAATCCAGCACAGCATTGCCAGCCAGGTAAGGGAGAGGATTGTCCTGCTCTGCTCCACATCAGTGCAGCCCCATCTTGAGTACTGGATGCAGTTTTGGGCACCACAGGATCTGAAGCCACTGGAGAGCGTCCAGAGGAGGATATGAGGTTGGTGAAGGGTTTAGAAGTCAAGGCGTATGAGGAATGGTCGAAATCACTTGGTCTGTTCAGCTTGGAGGAGACTGAGGGGAGACCTCATCATGGTTTAGTATTTAATAGGAATGGTTGGACTCAATGATCCAATGGGTCTTTTCCAGCCTGGTGATGCTATGATTCTATGATTCTATGGTCTAGAGCACGGGGAGGAGGAGCAGGTGCTGAGCTCTTTCTCTCCTGACCCATGACAGAACTCGAGGGCATGGCAGGAGGATGCCAGGAGAGGGTTAGGTTGAACATTAGTTTCTTCACTCAAAGGGTGGTAGAGCACCAGAACAGCTTCCCAGGGAAGCAGTTCACAGCATCAAACCTGAGAATCTTGCAGAAGCATTTGGCCAACACCCTCAGCCACATGGTGTGAATGTTGGGGTGTTCTGTGCAGGGGCAAGAGCTGGTTTCGATGATCCTTGCAGGTCCCTTCCAACTCAGGACATTCTATGAGTCTATGATTCCTGCATTGTCTTGTGCTTTGGTGAAACCTGAGACATGTGGGTTTGCTTTGCTTATTCTGCATCTTCAGCAGCTCCACAAAGCCCTGGCCGTGGACTCCTTCTGCTGCACCAACACAGAGTGAAATAGATGGCCAGTGCCTGAAATAATTTCCAGTCTGAGATTTCCAGGTCTCACAAAGCTGCTGTAAAGCTGCATTACAAATGCGAGACACTCAGATATTACAATGATATGAGCCAACAGAAATATGTTAAATGAAATATTCATCTGGATCCTGCGAGAGGGAGAGAGCTCTGCTGGCTTCTGTGGACTCACACTAATTTATTTTTTATTACGATCCATTTGTATTACGATGGCGGCTGGGAGGTTCTCGGAGATCGCCTCCAGCTTGAGATCCCATTATTTCAGGCGCTCTAAAAGCAGAGAACAGCTCGACGATCTGTGCCCCAAATTCAAAACCGCTAAGGATGTAGCCTGGTATTTTTTTAAAACCCAACCTGTTGTCTAACACACAGCAAGTCCTTCCTCTGCGAGGGGCATCCGCACAGGCATCGACCCTTCCCTGGCGATTCCAGGTGGCCCCAAAGTCCTTTTCTGCTGCTGCTGGCATCTCTCTGGCTGAGAAAGAGCATCTCATTTCATCAACAAAGAGCGCCCGCAGCCCCGCACCAGACGGGAGAAATATTTGCCAAACAAAGACTCTATTTTCAAGGAAATCCTCCGACTTCTGCCTCGAATGAGAGAAATGATTCAAGCTCTGGAGGCAAGCAGCCGAGACAGCGGGGGTAGGAAAGTCTCATGTCATGGCCTGAGCGGTTCTCCTGCCTCAGCCACAAGGGCTGCTTTTAGAAGCAGATGTAATTCCTGCCTTACGTTCAGGAATGATTTGAATCCCCTTGCAGATGGAGGCTATGGAGGCATCTACTGTCTTTTCCAACCTAAATGATTCTATGATTCTATGTAGGCACGGTGGTGTTGGGCTGATGGTTGGACTGGATGAGCTTAGAGGTCTTTTCCAATTTTAATGATTCCATGATGGTATTTTCTCTTCACACCCACCCATCACCCTCCCAGAAGGATTCCTTGGGCTTGTGCAACAGGATGAAGCAGCAGAGATCTGGGGAAATCCTGATATGCTGCTGGTAGAGCCTAGAGATGCTTCTGGCTGGCATGAGGAACAACAACCGATGGCCAGACCTCAATGGAGAAATCCAACACGGTATTTCCAGCGAGAGTGTCCTGCACGGGGCTAGAACCAGGCTGTGGAGCAGCTGCATGCTGCCCACACCCCCCCTCCCAGCAGCGTTGGGTCATTTTGCTCATCAAAGCCACGATTTTGATCAAAGGAAACATTAGTCATTGCAGACTTGAGCCGCTGGTGTTAAAATGAAATGCTAGATGGTAAGTTGGCATCCATGATAAAGAAAACTCCACTTCCCCAACACGAATATGCTTTGTGTCCCAGTTTAAGAGTCCAAAGAAGCGACTGCATCCTGCATCCTATCTCAGTGCGGCCGTTCATTAGTGGCACTGAACTAGTGCTGCTCCTGGGACAGCCCGGACGGGTTTTCAAGGCATCAGCTGCCTGGTTACAGCTGCCTTTCTGCAGCAGAGATGCTGATGCCTTCAGAACTGGTGGCCTGGCTGCTGCTCTGAACGAGGTAGGAAGGAGCTGCGTCTGCCGCAGCGTATAAAACCACTCTGGGGTCTGTTGGTGGTATATAAAACACGATATAATGCTGCCTATAATTTTTAAAGCCAGCTCAGGTCCTGCAAATAAAATACCTCTAGGGTTCCTTTTTCCTTTTCTTTAACAGCTATAAACTCTGCCCAACGATTCCTCTCCCCTCTCAGCTTGTGATTGTCCTGGTTTACAGCATCGTCACAACCTCCTGATTGATTCGCACGTGAAGTCAGTGAACAGTGGCTCCCACCCTCTCCAGTCCCCCATCCCAGGCTCTGTGGCTGCTGGGTGACTCAGCAGCGTGTAGCACAAGCGTGACTAACTCTTCCCTCTACAACAAGCAGGGATTTTTTTGGTCTTTGTTCAATGCATTCCTCCGTGCTCAGTGGAAGCTGCCTAACGAACCACCCTGGCAAAGCAACGTGATTCATCTCAAGGAGGTGAGCGCTGCTCTCTGGGACGTGAGGATGTCCGGGCCCTCCAGTGCTAATGCTGCACATATCCTGCTGTAGGAGCCGGGGCTGGATTGGTGCCTACAGCCGTGCCGGGCTAGAAACATGCAGAGCAGCCAACTTTCCCGAGCCCGGCGCTCCCTTGATCACACCCAGCAAATGTTCTTCTCAGAACTGGATGGGGCCAGATCTCAAGCTGGTTATTAGCAATCCTCCTGGTGCTGTTTGGGCTGCTCCCTCCCCAGCAGCTCTTGGACCTTCTGTAAAGCTGATTGCTACTGGGGGTTCACATCCAGCCCCTCCTCACCCCCCTGGTGTGGTGGGATGGGTTTGTGTGGCCCCTCAGGTGGGACGTCCATCCTTGTCGGGGTGGAAATACATCTGGTACCGCTCACCCCACCTTTCCTTTCTCTCTTTGCAGAGTAAATTCCAAGGGAGAAGAAGCTGAAAGCTCAATTCTTTGGCCAAGCAACACCCAGGTGTCTGAGGGGAGTGAGCCCACCCCTTTAATTGTAGTGGTGGGCGGGGAGCCTTTAAAAGAGGGGGAAAGGGAGGTAGATGCTTCTTATGGGGCTTAGGTGGGATTTTCCTCTTGGGTCGATGCAATTCTGGGGTCGATGGGCTCTGGGATGCCTGAGCACTGCGAGTATTCACACTGGGAGGGGGGCTGTGGTGAGCAGCCAGTGCATTTAGGATTTGCTGTATTGGGGTATGTGCAAGAGGGGGGTGAGCCTGGAGATCCTCTCCCCTACCCTGTGTGGAGCTTGTGTGAAGGCAGAGGGAGATAGGGAGCACAAAGAGCTCTCCTGGGATGGAAGGAAAAATATGGTTTGCAGCCTGGGCTGGTAAATTGTGTGCTGGCTGCCTTTGGGGTTGTCCCTGTGCACCCTGCCTTGGAGCTGGTCACCTCCTGTGCTCCAGCTGAGGGTTTGCTGCTGCGCCAGGCTGAGTTTAGCTGTGGTTGTACACAGCCCTGCTCCCCACACTTGCCCCTGTGCACACTGTGTGTGTCTGGGATCATAGAATCGGGGATTGGTTTGGGTTAGAAGGGACCCCAAAGCCCATCCAGTTCCACCCCTACCATGGGCAGGGACACATCCCACTGGATCAGGGGCTCCAAGCCCCACAAGGCGCGCAGCTGCCTGCACTGCAGCATCATTATTGCTCTCTACAACTATTTGAGAGGAGGTTGGAGAGAGGTGGGAGCTGGTCTCTTCTCCCAGCTGACAGGGGACAGGACAAGGGGGACTGGCCTCAAGCTGTACCAGGGGATGTTCAGATCGGATATCAGGAAAAAAATTTTCACAGAAAGGGTCATCGGGCACTGGAACAGCTGCCTAGGGAAGCGGTGGAGTCACCATCCCTGGAGGTATTTAAAAGATGGGTAGACAAGGTGCCCAAGCACACGGTTTAGTGGCAGCTAGGAATGGTTGGACTTGATGATCCAGGAGGTCTTCTCCAACCTGGCGATTCAATGACCACCCAGCTCCCCCCCGAGCATCTCCTTTGATCTCGGAGCTGCAACGCCCATGCAGCAGCCCGGCCGCGCTCACAGCGCGTTTCCTTTCATTGTCACATTAAGGGAGCCCATAAAACCCACAGCAAGCGTGGGCTGTGGTGGCTGAGCTCCTGCAGACAGGGCTGCCCGCACGCTCCCGTTCTCAACGAGCCTTCGCCCGAGGGGAGCAGCGTCTGCTTGTCCCCATCATCCTTCGGGGATGCGACCGCTGTGATGGAGGCAGCTGGTCCTGGCCCCGAGCCACAGGGTAACCCAGCCTGTCATTCAGCAGGAAAGCATGTGGTTATCTCAGTGAAGACTGTAATTAGGCTGCCTGGCACTAACTTGTCTCAAAAAGCCGGGGAGGAGGAGGGAAGAACCTCAGCTCAGCCATTTTATATGAAACTTTGCAGGGAGAAATGTAGGCTGGGGCAGGATGGGTCTATGATCCCCAACATAAGAAGGATATGGAGCTGTTGGAATGAGGCCAGAAGAGGGCTGTGAAGATGATCAGAGGGCTGAGAGAGTTGGGGCTGTTCAGCCTGGAGAAGAGAAGGCTGCGGGGAGACCTTAGTGCAGCTTCCAGTACTGAAAGGGGCTCCAGCAAAGCTGGGAAGGGATGTTTTATGAGGGCCTGGAATGAGTGGGTGAAGGGGAATGGTTTTAAATTGAAGGGGGAAAGATTGAGATTAGACATAAAAAAGAAATTCCTCATGATGAGAGTGGTGAGTCCCTGGCCCAGGTCACCCAGAGCAGTGGTGGCTGCCCCATCCCTGGAGGGGTTCAGGGCCAGGTTGGATGGGGCTTTGAGGGCCCTGATGCAGTGGGAGGTGTCCCTGCTCATGGCAGGGGTGGGACTGGATGGGCTTTGAGGTCCCTTCCAACTCAAACCATTCTATGATTCTATTCTATGATAAGAAGCCAGCTTTTCTGTGCCCTGTCCCTTTTCTCCATGACATTTCCATGTGTCTCTGCGCCCTTCAGAGCAGACCCACACCAAGAGGAGCTGGACAGGCTGCAGGAGTGCACCTTAATTAAAACCAGCCTGGCAGAGCATCCTCATCCCCAGCTTGGAGGCTGCGGGATGGATCTGGAGCCCATCCTGCTGCCAGCAGCACGCAGAGGTGGGCAGGGTGCCCGTCCCAGGCTGTAGCTGGAGTGAATTTCCCGTCTGCTCTCTGATAAGATGTGTTGTTCATTCATCGCTGTGCGCTGACCGCGAGCCAGGCATGAGGGCCTGCGTGGTCCACTTGGAGGCAGAGGAAATTCTTCTTGGCGTGGTAATCCATCTCCACAAGAGCTATTGAAAGAAGAGGCTGTGCTGCTGGCTCCTCTGTGCTGGAGCGTGGGTTGCAGCGGATCCCTCTGGATTTCTTCAGGGACTGAGACGTGTTGGTGTGATCTGGTTCCAGCAGTGCTTGGGTTTGCTCTGGAGGAACAGCTGAGAGAGCTGGGGGTGTTTAGCCTGGAGAAGAAGAGGAGGCTGAGGGGAGACCTCATTGCTCTCTCCAACTACCTGAAAGGAGGTTGTGGAGAGGAGGGAGCTGGGCTCAGGGGACAGGACGAGAGGGAATGACCTCAAGCGAGGTTTAGGCTGGACATGAGGAAAAAAATATTTCACGGGAAGGGTCATTGGGCAGTGGCAGAGGCTGCCCAGGGAGGAGGGGGTTGAGTCACCTTCCCTGGGTTTAAGGGACGGGTGGATGAGGTGCTGAGGGACACGGTTTAGTGATTGGTGGGAATGGTTGGACTCGATGACCCAGTGGATCTTTTCCAACCTGGTGATTCTGTGATTCTGAGGCGCCTGCTCCTCTTGAATATCTGCCCCTCAGTGGGGACTTAGCGAGGTGACCCACTCTGAGTCCCTGCCCTGGGGGAGGAAGGAGCAAGGAGAGCTCCGGGAAATAACAGGAGGCTTTGCCCGGGATGTAAATCAGTGCGTGCCCTTGGAGATTAGCCAGCAAAGCCGTTAGTGATGCTCTCACGTGGGCATGACTCTAGTGGGCACAAATCAGCTGATTCAGAGCAAAACAGTTGAGCAGCTGTGGAGGAGTTTGCACAGTAGCTGCACGCAGGCGATGAGCAAGGTGCGGGGCAGCGGGTGGCCAGCAGAGCCAGGGAGGGTTGCCCAATGCCAAAACTCTTGGGTGATGCTCTGGAAGGGATGAGAAATGGGCAACGGGGCTCTTCCCTCACCCCCTTCTCCTCCTGGCCCACAGGGAGGGTAAGACTGGCAGCTCCACCCCACAATTAACCTCTGTTTGCTTATTAGGGAAGCTACAAGCCTGTGCAAACACTTCCATTTGCTTTTGATAAAGTGAAGGTAGGAAAAAACCCGGATACCTGTGAGGTGTGGCCAGTTCTGGCGAGCTGCTCTGTGGCTCTGGGTCATGCTGGGTCCTGGCTCCCGAGAACCATCTGCCAAGGACCAGGAGTCCCTCCTTGGCGAGGCACCTGCCCCGTTCCCATGTCACCCGGCTGTCCCCAGCCCTGCTGCTCTCCACCTAACCACAGCGTTTGTCCTAAACTTGGCCCGGTATCGCTAACGGCAACCGCTAATTGTTCTCTCTTTCTGTACTATATTTAATTCCCCACTATTATTTTTTCCCCTTTTAATCATAAAAAGCCTAAATTTCCCTCGGGGAAGGTTATTGGCTCAAGTGTGGAAATATACCTGCAGCTCACACGGAGCTGAGCCGCTGGGACATTGGCTGTATTTTTAAATCCAAGTACAAAGTGTCTTCGACGCGAGCATCGCTTAACTCTTCTTTGGAAAGGAGGGAAGGTGGGTGGCAGCAGGAGGGTCCTGTTCTCAGCTCCCACTGCTCAACCTGCCTCAGGACAGGATGAACCCACCCGTGGGCTTGGATGCAGGAGCGTGGGTGAGGAGCAAGTGTGGGACGTGAGGAATTGCTCTGTTTTGCTCTATTTTCCTGTGGCATCCTGCTCGCCGCCTTGCCAGGGTGAGACGAGCGTGTGGGCATCCTCCCAGGCACAGGGAGGGCAAGTCGGAGCCACGCGTGCACCAGCGTCTTCTCCTTCCCAGGCCACCTCCCGCCACCCGCGCAGGGATGGGGGCTCAGGTTCTCCGAGATAACCTGGACTCTTCATACCTTTGAGGATGTGGGCCAAAGTCATCCAGTCTGAGAGCTATTTTGGGGGAACCGTGGCTGCTCCCACGAGACCATTGGCACAGCCACAGTCGGAGACAGCCAGGCGCGAGCGAAGGCACAGATGGGACAGGCAGGAGGGAACCAGCCCTTTAATGAAGTTGCCTGAGGGGGTTTCAGCCCTGCCCTGGCAGACCTTGAGTTGCCTTTCAAAAGGTTTGGGTTCATGGCTCAAGCAAAGCAGGTTTCAGTCTGACCCTGGTCAGTGGGGAAGGACACAGCATCTTATGCACCAAATGAATGATTTTTAATTTTTTTTTTTTTCAGTGGTGGTTATTCTGGGCTTGGAACCTCACCCTGAAAGAGAAACAAGGTTGAAACAACCCCTTTTTTTGATAGCTGTAGCCTGGAGTAGGTCCTGGTCCAACTCTGCCTCTGGCCGGGCTGGGAGGACGGCACAGCAGCATGAAAAGTGCCGTACAGAGCCTGGAGAGCTTTTGCATCGCATCTGTGGGCAGCAGTGGGGTCAGAGCACACTCGGAGCCAGCGTGATGAGGGAGCAAAGCTGCCTCCTGGCCAAAGAATCCCCCTTTTATGCGTGTCCTTTGGCAGAGCCTTCCTGCTCCCTGCTCTGCTTCCACACAAGAGACCGAGTGTCTCCCTTTCTCCTCCTCAGACAAAGAAGTCTACAGTTTTTTTTTTTTCTTTTCTTCTTCCAAGTGGCTTCACCCTTGAGTTCCCAGCTAGAAAGCTGGAGGAGACCCACGCAAGACCCAGATGGGGACTCTGCAGGGTGTTGGGATGCTGCTTGGGTACCAAGCTACAGCCCCAGGCAGCATCCCTGCTCACCACCCTCTCCATCAGTGATACATTTGCTTCCAAAGCATCTCGACAAACTTAAGCTCATCTCAGGCTCCTGTACAGCCCTGATCCTGGCTGACCTGTTGGAGGGTTGTAGCATGGTTTGGACCTCCTGCATCGAGAAGAGCTTGGAGCTAAGGGTCATCATGGAAAGGATAGGCAGGTAGAGGGGAGTGGACAAGGCTGGGGGCCTGGGAAGGGAGGTGGCCCTAGAGTTTGAGCAGTTGCCCGCAAAGGAGCAATTTCCACATGTGAAAGGAATGTGGCTCCATCCCTGCCAGAGACTGAGGCTCTGCCTTAGGGATGAGATGACTTGCTGCTGGACTGACTCACCAGCTGCCTCTCCACAGCCGCATCATCTCCAGGAGGCAGAAACTCAGTTTTTACTTATCACGTGGCTTAAAGTAGGGGGTAAGGAAGGAAACGCTCTTATTTTTAACCCCTCTAATCTCGCTGGGGCTTGGGGGAGCGAGCACTGGCACAGCAAGGTGGCCACCCTGCCGCATGTACCTACGAGCATCTTCATGGCCAAGGGCTGCTCGCTCACCTGCTCCCCACAGTATTTTGGGGTCTAAATCTGTCAAAGAACATCTCTGTGGGTTGGGAGCAGCCCAGAGGCCCCGTACAGAGTGAGGACATGCAGAGTGGGCAGTGCTGGGGGGTTCAGTGTGGTCGTAGCTGTGTTGAGCGCAGCTGAGAGCAACTCGGAAACACACTTTTATTCTCCTAGAAACCACCTAGTCACGTTGTTGGTGGACGATGCTGGGGGTCCCTATCTTTGCCCACTCCTGGGGCAGAGCTGTTGTGTCCCAGCCACAGGGAGCTAGAACTGCACGTTGCCCTCCCAGCCCTGGGAGATGGGGAGGGTTTCATCCACCCCAGCTCCATCCAGGGAAGATTTGGAGACCTGAAGATGTCGTGTCACCACCTCCACCAGGGTACCGGGTAGGCAGAGGTGCCCTCATGAAATAATTTGTGCTCCCTATCCTCAGCTGAGGTGTTCAGCCCCAAGCGTGGGCTGGATGTGGTGTCCGTGGGGAGGGAGCTGCCTCCTGCAGCTCCTGGGATGGGAAGGAGGCTTCAAGAGGCTTCGTCTTGCTGATCCTCATTCTCCTGGGTGGGAGAATCCAGGCCAGACCCCTGTTCGTTTAGTGCAATGGGTTTGTTTAGTGCATCCCTGGAGCTGAGGGAGGACAGGGACATGGGGAGCCTGCTGTGGGCCAGACTGGGAGATGTGGTGCCCAGCCCAGCTGGTGGGACTGGTGGAAGCACCAGCATGTGCACGTCATGGTCCCCCTCAGTTAAGATGCTGCTTGTGCTCTGATCAAAGCGCCTGATCTGTGCATGAAATTTTGGTCTTTGACTCCTTGGGGGCTTTCTTTGAGTTCTGTTGTGAAACCTTCATTTGCTTTTAACAGCAGCATTTTTTTTTTTTTCATATGATCTTCTCTTTTCCCCCTCTGTTGCCCTGAGATAAAGGTTTCTAAATTTGTCCTGTGCTGAAAACACAGCTAATCCTGATGGACCTGAATTCACATCTCCCCCCAGAGGAATTGCACTAATTTTTTTCCCCTTTGTTCTGCCAGGGGACCTGTCCATTTCCTAGTGGAAAAAAAAAAAAATCACTATTTAGGGCAAGGTTTATTCCTGAAACCTGTGTGTTTGTTTGCGAGAAAAGAGGACAGCAGGGAAATAAATGAGAAAAGCATCATGCTAATTTTTTTTTTTTAATTCCCCTTCCAATATTGTTTTTACAGCAGGCAAGTTTTAATTAAAGTGAGGAACTAGGGCACTTGTGCTGTCCAGAAGATGCTCTGAGGACATAGTCCTGTTCCACCTCATCCTCACCTGGGGCTTTCCCTGCTCCAGGTGAGCAGGATCCCTGTGCCAGCCCCGAGCTGGGGAAGCACTGGCCAAGGGGCAGCTCTTGGCGATAGGAATGGGGGACAGGGAGAGAGGTTGTGGCTCCTGGTGTTTGGTCCTGCTGCCAAGCGAGGAGGGGAGTGAATCAACTGGTGGGAGCAGGACCGGGGCTGTGGGGTCCTGGGGTGGCAGGAGAGGGGCTTGGTGGTGCAGGGATGGGTTGCAGGAGCTGGCAGCCTCAGTTTCCCTCTGCCACGTGCGGGAGGGGCTGGGGCAGCAAGTGCATCCCAACTGCACCATCGGCCGCTTGCTTTTGCTGAGGCTGAGGGTGGCTGGGCAGCTCCTGGCTGCTGGATCATTGCATCCCCTATTCTTCTTTGTTGGTGCAGGGAAAAACACCCTGAGACCCCCCCACTGACACTCCATGCCTCCCATTGACCCCTACTGACACCCATGCCCCCCATCAACCTCATCACCACTCCACTGCCCCCATTGACACCCCGTGGCCCCCATAAAGCCCAAAGACCTCCACTGACACCCCATGACCCCGTCAATCTCATCAACACCCCATGGCCCCCATAGACCCCCACTGACACTTCATGCCTCCACAGAACTCCACTGACACCCCATGGCCCTCGTCAACACCCCACAGACTCCCTTGACACTCCATGACCCCATCAACCTCATCAACACCCCACGGCCCCCATAAAGCCCAACGACCTCCACTGACACCCCATGACCCCGTCAATCTCATCAACACCCCATGGCCCCCATAGACCCCCACTGACACTTCATGCCTCCACAGAACTCCACTGACACCCCATGGCCCTCGTCAACACCCCATAGACCCCCATGACCCCATCAACCTCATCAACACCCCATGGCCCCCATAAAGCCCAATGACCCCCACCAACACTGCATCCCCCCTGCTGACACTCCATGCCCCCTATAGACTCCTATTGACATCTATGCCCCTCATCAACACTGCATGGCCCCCATAGAACCCCCCTGACACCCCAAGCCCCCCATAAAGCCCAATGACTCCCATCAACACTGCATCCCCCCCACTGACACCCCATGCCTCCCATAGACTCCTATTGACATCCATGCCCTTCATCAACACTGCACGCCCCCCATAGACCCCCCCGACACCTCATGTCCCCCATAGAACCCCCTTACACCCCATGTCCCCCATAAAGCCCAATGACCCCCATCAATACTGCATGCCCCCCATCAACGTCATCGCCATTGCATGGGCCCCATAGACCCCCCACTGACACCACAACCCCCCCATAAAGCCCAATGACCCCCATTGACACCCCATGGCCCCCATCAACCTCATCAACACTCCATAGACCCCCACTGAAACCCATGGACCCCATCAACCTCATCGACACTGCACAGACCCCCCCTGACACACTATGTCCCCCATCGACGCTGCATGACGCCCATCAACCCCCACGGACACCCCGCTCCCCAAAAAAAAGCATCCAGGGCTGTTCCAAGTGCGGACAGCAAACTGGAGAGCCCCTGCTGGGGGGTGGGGGGCTCAGTGCTGGGGTGCAGGGGCTGAGCACCCCAAGAGGTTGCCCTTGGTTGGGGGGGTGGGGGGGGGGCGACACACCAAGACCACCACTCCAGGGCAGAGAGATTCGCACCCCAAGGTTGGGGGCGGGAGGAGGAGGGTGGAACTTCATTTCGGGCATCCCCCCCCCCACCACCCCCTTCCTCCTCCTCCTCCTCCTCCTCCCCAGGCGGCTCCTTCTTCTTCTCCTCCCAGGCCAAAACTATTTGCATGCTTTTTCGAGCAAGACTTCCTGATCGCTCTCCATTGGCTGCAGGTAGAGAGCTGTACAGAGACAGAGACACGGACAGCCGGACAGATCTCATGCAAAGCTCTCCTTGAGCTTCATCTCCACCTCCTCCTTCCTCCTTCTCCTTCTCCTCCTCCTCCTCGCTGCGCGCCAACTGGCTCCCCTCTTGCACAGCCCGTGTAAAAGTTGCGCGTGGGGCTCTCGCTGCCGTCCTGCTCCCCTTTGCGAGACTGGGATAAGAACCCCTCCTGGAAAAGGGATTTTTTCCCCCAAGCTCCACTCACCCCATGGTGGATTTGGACACGGGAAGGTGACTCTGGGAAGAAGCGGGAGCTGAGTCGAGAGCAACCATGAATGAGATGTCAAGTTTCCTGCACATCGGGGACATCGTCTCCCTGTACGCTGAGGGCTCCGTCAATGGTTTCATCAGCACTTTGGGGTGAGTGAGATGTTCCTGCATCTGCTCAGTCTTGGAGGCAGCGGGCAAATAAAGCGGGATGGGATGGGGTGGGACGGGATGGGACGGGATGGGATGGGATGGGACAGGACGGGACGGGACGGGATGGGACAGGATGGGAAAAGTAAGTGATGCTGAGCTTGAGCCTGGTGGAAAAAGGGGCTGGAAAGCTGTGGGTGCTGCGGCAGGGATGGGTGCAGGTGCTGAGGAGGGAAGGCTGCGTGCCTCCAGGCTTTCTTCCAGCTCTGGTCACGAAGGGATGGACCCCGATGTGCCGATGCTGTGACATCCCCGTGCCAGCGTCGCAGCAAGGCAGTGAGCTCCTTCCCAGGGCACTGCCAGGATCTTTGGGGTGTCCTGACTTATGTGGGGCTGAATACTAAAGTAGTTAAAGCTAAATACTAAGTCTCTGGTCGCTGCCCAGGGTAGGATGTGACCCTGGAGGTACCCTGCAGCCCACCCCCTCTGCCAGAAACTGTTTCCACCCCCCCACTGGGGACTAGGGGGAGATGAAACAGGCTTAAGCAGCAAAAGGTGTTGGTGGAGTCAGGAAGGGGCTCTGTGTGTGGCTTGGGCAGCTGGGATTTCTCCTGGGACACAGCGAGATGAAGTGCTCCCAGCCCTGTCTGGTGTGGCAGGAGACCACTGTCCCCTGGGACAGGCAGCAGTGGCTCTCGCTGTCCCCCTTTGAGGTCCCACACGTGTGGTGGTCAGCAGGAATCACTGCAGGGTTTAGGCTGAACATTAGGAAAAAATGTTTCACAGAAAGGGTCATTGGGCAGTGGCAGAGGCTGCCCAGGGAGGGGGTTGAGTCCCCTTCCCTGGAGGGGTTTAAGGGACGGGTGGACGAGGTGCTGAGGGACATGGGTTAGTGATTGATGGGAACGGTTGGACTCAATGATCTGATGGGTCTTTTCCAACCTGGTGATTCTATGATTCTATGAAGTGCTGCTCAGGGACCAGGGCACTGCCAGGTCCAGGCTCAACCAAGTCCTTGCAGCCCCCTGGGCATGTCATTATGGGCAAGGGGATCTCAGAGCTTGATAGGAGAAGAGCAGAGAGCTTGGGGACCTGCCCTTGTCCCCAGCGTTCTCCATGCAAGCTGGTAAATCGGCATCCAGGCAAAGCCAGGCCAAGACTCTCAGAGATGCCCTTCTTCATCCAGCTGGGGAGCAGGACAGAGAGGGCTCTGGTGGGTCTGCTCGATGCCTCGGGGCTCGGGTGGGTTTTTTCCTTACCCCAAAGCCAGCATCCAAACCTTGCGCGCAGCCCCGGGCGGGAGGACATGGGTCTGTGCCAGCGCTCCTGCCCCGTGCTGCGTGTAGGAGAGGCTGAGCTCAGCCAGGAATGCTGACTTGGATGGGATTCCTGGGGCAGGAGCTGCCCGGCTCTATAATCTGCGATGAATGCACTTGCTCCCACATGCCTATGTATAACCGGAGCCGTGCACACCTTCGCCTACACGCAAACCCACCGCTGGGCACCTGCAGCCTCCAGGATAATGCCCATCAAAACCTTCTTCCACCTGGCTGTGGGATGCTGACTAGAAATGGGCTGCTGGGCACAAAATCAAGAGGGAATGGCCTCAAGCTCCACCAGGGGAGCTTCAGGTTGGATATTAGGAAAACATTTTTCACGAAAAGGGTCATTGGGCAGTGGCAGAGGCTGCCCAGGGAGGGGGTTGAGTCCCCTTCCCTGGAGGAGTTTAAGGGACGGGTGGACGAGGCGCTGAGGGACATGGGTTAGTGATTGATGGGAATGGCTGGACTCGACGATCTGGTGGGTCTCTTCCAACCTGGTGATTCTGTGTGTGTGAAAATCCTCGTGCGTGCAGCTCTGCGGTGTTGGGCAGAAGGTCCTGCATGTGCAGGATGCACCTTGGCCGTGCCCAGCCCTCCCTGAGCAGATGGGAGGATGTCCCCGAGGTCATTTTTGGAAAGATCTCCTTGTAGCTGGGCTGTTCTTGCAGTGCCAGAGTTGGCCCTGAGGGGCTGCAGGCTCAGCACCGAGTGTCCCTCCAGCCTGTCTGTGAAATTGGGTGCAGAGGAGGCTCTGCTGTGCCCCAGCACACACAGTGCATGCCAATGGCTCACAGGGAGCTGAATTAAGACTCTTTGGAGCTCTGATCCCTTTGCAGCTCTGGACTCCAGGTCCCCATTCTTGCAGGGTGCTTCTCTAGACATAAGCACCTGAAAAGCAGGGTTTGCTTGGAGAGCCTCTTCTCCCAAGCCCCACCATGGCTTTTGCTGGGCAGCCCCACTTTCTCAAGGTCCTACTTTGTCTGGGTTGTTTCCCACCCTCTGAATTTTTTTCCCTTGTGCCCCACAACCTGGGAGACCCAACCACACCTTAAATCACTCTTGCGATAAGGGATGGGTGACTCACTGAGAGTGTTTCTCCCTAGCCCTTCTGCCACAGCTTGGGACCTTATTTAGCTGATTTGCATGGCAAATAACTCTGCCAGCCCCACGCTGGGTTGTGGGTGCCCGGCTGAGCACCCTGCCAGAAGCGCTACCTCCATCCTTCCTTGTGGAAGAGGCTGGTTTTAGCCATGGGGTTGCTAAAAGTCTGAGTAGGATTGTCTATTTATACTGAATGATACGGAGTGTCTCCAGGTGTGACATGAAGGGATGGACCCCAGGGCTGGAAAGCTGCCTGGAGGAGAAGGACCTGGGGGTGTTGGTTGAACATGAGCCAGCAGTGGCCCAGGTGGCCAAGAAGGCCAGTGGCATCTTGGCTTGGATCAGAAACGGCGTGGCCAGCAGGTCCAGGGAGGTTCTTCTCCCTCTGGACTTGGCACTGGTGAGACTGAACCTGGAATCCTGTGTTCAGCTCTGGGCCCCTCACCACAAGAAGGATGTTGAGGCTCTGGAGCGAGTCCAGAGAAGAGCAACGAAGCTGGTGAAGGGGCTGGAGAACAGGCCTGATGAGGAGCGGCTGAGAGAGCTGGGGGTGTTTATCCTGGAGAAGAGGAGGCTGAGGGGAGACCTCATTGCTCTCTCCAACTACCTGAGGGGAGGTTGTGGAGAGGAGGGAGCTGGGCTTCCTGGTCTTGCAATGGCTGGAAGAAGCATGTGGCCGTACAGGTTTTCTCTGGATCCATCCCTGTGTTATAAACAGACCAAAAGGAATTATAGAATGGTTTGGGTTGTAAGGGACCTAAAAGCCCATCCAGTCCACCCGTGCCATGGGCAGGGACACCTCCCACTGGCTCAGGTTGCTCAAAGCCCCATCCAACCTGACCTCAAACACCTGAGAAAGAGATCAATTTTATTTTATTTTGGTTGTTTTTCTGAGTGATTCACTCCTTCAATACAGGGAGCTTGCTGAGGATGGTGGAGGGACCTGGTGACAGAGGAGGGGAGAGCTCTGCAGCCCCTGTCTGAGCCTCCTCTGCTCCCAGCCCCTCCACATCGCACTGTTGAAGGCCCTTGAGCACAAACCCTTCTTCTGCATGTCCTCCTCGCAGTGGTTGTTTGCTTTTCAGGAGGAAAAACATCCCGACGAAGGGTGGGGAGTCCACCTGTGTGCTCAAACGCTGGGCTAGGTAGGAGAACACTGAGCCAAAATACCCAAAGTAGTTAAAAAGCTAAAGATGGCTAATAAGGTGGAGGTATTTCTGTCCTACGGGAAGGCAGGGTGAGACCAAGCCTCCATCACACAGCGGCACCCTGAGGTGTTGAGGGAATGGGACAGAAGGCACCCACGCTGCTGGTTGCATCCCTTGGCTCTGCTGCTTGCCCCCCTGGGAGCAACACAGTCCCTTAGGGGACATAGGGGTGTGGGCTAGATGTATTGAAGAAGCCAAAAATATGGTTGGGGACATGGGAAGGTGCTCAGGAGAAGTTTGTGGGATGCAGGGATCCAAGGGTGGCTCGGTCTTCCCTCTTGGCTCAATGCTGCTCGCGGCCAGGAGGTGGGGAAGGGCTCCGCAGGGCTGCCTGACTTCACTGCTGTGGCTTTGCTGCTGCAAATTAAAGGTGTCCAAGGAAATGTCAGCTTGAAACAGTTTGGGATGAAAGCAGCTGTGTGGATCAGGGGTGTGGGTTGGAGTCGAGCGGTAGCTTTGCCAGGACATGGCACCTCACCACAGGGTGCTTATGTGTGGCTGCTTTGCTGCTTAGGTTCTATCGCTGGGAACTCCTGGGAGGTCTGTGCTTGGGGACCGGGAACTTTTAGGACTAGATCTGGGATGGAAGGAACAGTCACTGGCATGGGCAGCTCTGTGGGGCTGCAAACCAGTGGC
Source organism: Clamator glandarius (assembly GCA_033459285.1). Lineage (NCBI taxonomy): Eukaryota > Metazoa > Chordata > Aves > Cuculiformes > Cuculidae > Clamator > Clamator glandarius. The sequence goes on from JAUNZM010000037.1 coordinate 196,430, forward strand.
CAAGTAGGGAAAGGAGACCTTGACTTGGATCTTTCTCCAGGGTGATGGATGGGGTGATGCCGTGAGCCCTGGGAGATGCTGCTATCCTGAGCGTCCCCATCTTATCTTGTGTCCCTGATCAGCTGGCACCGAATTCCTGGTGCCGTAGAGAAGTAAAAATGCAGTGTAGGCACCTGCCCTTCCTGGGTGGATGTGCTGCCCCATCCCTGGGGGCTCCCAGGACCTGCTGACCACTTGGGAAGGGATGCTGATGGGTTGCAGACGGGAAGGGCAGGTGGAAAACCTGCCTGGATGGCAGTTGGTTGGCTCTTTAGGGTGAAATAATCCCTCTGATAGCTGTAATTGTGATTGCAGGTGGATTTGCAGGGTGGAGCATTTCAGGGAAACACAGCTGGTTAAACGGTAACTCCGGCTCTGTTGGGTCAGGATGAACTTGTCTCTGCGGGGAGGAAAAGAACGCGAGGCCAAAAGCACCTTCCTCCTCCTCCTGGCACTGGGACAACAGGGAAAAACTGCTTTGTTGTGGCTGCCCTGCATTCGTTCACTTTATTTTCATTGCTCCCTGTGGCCTCAGTGCCATCCTGCACCCCAAGCCCCGTGCCCAACAGTGAGCTCTCCTCATCAGCATCCTCTACCTCACCCCCAGGGGTTGGGGGGATCCTCTTCCTCGTCCCCAGGGGTTAGTGGGCTTTGCAGTGGGGTTCTCCTGGCTGGGTTGGGACTCTTGTCCTCTCAGAGAACTCCTTCTCTGTGCCCCCCTGGCCCATGACACGCTGGAGCTGCCCTCGGCGTTGCGTGCACCATGGTCAGGGAAGGCTCTCTCCTCTTCTCCAGCTCAGGTTCGTGTTGCAGGACCTCCACGTCAGCCCCAGCTGGCCCTGCAGAAGCTCAGGGTGTCCGACTGCTGAGGTTTGCAGCACTGGATGAGCTCCTTTCCCCCTGACCTCCGGCAAAGGCTCTACCTTGTGCGAGGCCAAGCGTGCCGGCCCTGGGCCAAGGAATCACTTTGTGCTCAATTTTTTTTTTTTTTATAAAGCACTCAGCAAGCCCCACTGGAACCACTGCAATGACTTGCAGGGCTTTAAACTAACCAGATGCTTGCTGGTTTTGCTGGGCTGCGGGCAGCAGGCTCGTGGACGCGCAGGATCTGGCTCCTTGTGCTCCCTGGGGGTAATTTGAAAAGACAAAGCGTGAAGTTTTCATCAGCGCATCCAGCCCGCTGCTTCACCCAGGTACTTCCTCCAGGTGCTTGGATGGCAACAGCCTGTTTTCTCATTAACACCTGAGGAATGAAAGCCGCTCGCTGTGTGCTTCACATCCTCCCTGCAGCTCCGTGCGTGCATCCCTCCTTCTCTAATAGCAGAGGGAGCTCCTCTTTGCCCCATCCCACCGTGGTAATTCCAGGTATTAGTGGAAATTCATCCCGGTCCCAGCAGTCAGCCAGGTGACTTGTGTCCATCCTGGCAGCATCCTTTTATTTTAACCAATTTTGAACTGAAGAATGTTAGTCTGGAGTATCAGGTTAATAAAAATAACACTTTGCATTCCTCCAGAGTGGGTAATCCTAGGATTAAAGATGCTGAAACTGCCTTGAGATCATTAACTAATTAAGGCACTGCAGCATCGCAAGTCAGTATCTCTAATCCTGCCTGGTGGAGCCGTAACACTGGGCGTGGAGAAGGCAGGAAAATGCTGCAGGCAGAGGTGCTGCTTATTTCGGCACTGAAAATGGGCCATGCAAGTCAGATGCTTCCTCCGAGCCCCCGAGCTGTGGTGATAGAGGGGTTTTATTTTCTAAAGTGCGCAGATGAATCAAAACCTCTGCTTTTATAGGCACTGGGGGGAACTGGCTGTGTGCCTGAGGGTTGAGCTTGACTTATGGGTCAACCAGGGCTCAGCCTTTGGTGGTCTTCGCTCCCCGATGCATTGGAGGTGTTTATTCCTCCCTGTCCTCCATCAAAAGAATACTAATAGAAACAAAAGCCACCTAGACGTGGCATCGGGGCTGGGCTGAGGCTTTGCAGATCTTCCGCGGCGTGAGATGTGTGGTACAGCCCCTGTTGGCAGCTGCTTCTGCTCCACTCTCATTTTCACCTTCCACTTCTCTCCCTGCCCCACTGAAGCTCTCTGCCCCTCAGGTGTTTGGGAACATGCCCAAATCCTTCTCTGCTGTCATGGGCCATGGAGAAGGCTTTATGTTTGGGCAGCTGCTGGTCGGGACCCCAAAACCCCCTGTGCTGCCAGCCACGGGTGTTTGCAAAGACCAGGCAGCCCTATGTGGCAAACAGCTCACTGTGTGTTTTCTGAAGCCTCGTGGGTTGTTTTACAGCCTTCTAGGTTGCTGCTAATTGTTTTTAAGCTTCTGCTGCCACCAAAAAAAAAAATGTTAAAGAAATGGCTTTTCTGTCTCTATTTGAACCCTAAGGTTAATCTCCCCCAACGCTGGGGAGCTCTAAAGAGAGCAGGGAGCTGGAGGCAGGGGCAGGAGCAGAGCTGGGTGTTGAGAGCACCCTGCCAGCTCGCACCTCTGCTGCCAAGGACGCAGCAGCGCTGTGTTCCCTGGGGTCCCAATCCGTCAACGCGGAGGCCAAATTCCTCTCTGCCGAGCTATTGAAAGGAATTTTCCCCTCCTCCGGAGAGCGGCTGTGCTGGGGGAAGGAGGCTGGCTCTGCGAACAGAATATCTTGTCTCTCTTCCCAACCATTTGCAACACAGCATGTCCATCCCCAGCAATGTTTTGGCTGTTGGGTTTGTTGAAGGGATCGAGAGTCTCTTGGGGAGCGGAGGGGATGGCATGAGCTCCTCTGGGCCCTTTGCTGCCGTGCCATGTGCACGCAGCTCATTTCTCCAGGCTGCACCTTCCCTCCTGTCCCAGAGACAGATGGATGCTCCCTGCTGGGTTGATGCCGTGGGTGCATTCCTGATCCACTCACCGGCTGCGCGAATTCAGCCTCCACAGGTGGGGACACGCTTCTCATTTCCTCGCCCAGGGCAGGAGCGTAGTTTCTCTTGCTGCATCACTTCCCAGGGCTTGGGAGAAAGCGGGTGAGCGGGTACAGCCTGTCTCGCTGGAGCACTGAGTTCCCTTGAAAGCCTTGCAGGGCTAGTGCAGACGAGCTCCAAGCTCCGATGGCTGGGGTGCTGTGAGCCCCTAGGGCGATGCTCTTCCCTTGGCTCTTGGGGGTTGAGCCAGTTTATATTTCTCTGGTCTTGGTCGTTTTGAAAAGAAAACGTGGAGAAATGTGTAAACCACAAGGACACATAATGCAATCTCATTTTTATGTGATCTCTGCTGAGCCATCGGCCTCAGTCTGTCGCATAGTCAAATGCACCTCGAATCCTGTGTTCAGTTCTGGGTCCCTCACCACAAGAAGGATGTTGAGGCTCTGGAGCGAGTCCAGAGAAGAGCAACGAAGCTGGGGAAGGGGCTGGAGAACAGGCCTTATGCGGAGCGGCTGAGAGAGCTGGGGGTGTTTATCCTGGAGAAGAGGAGGCTGAGGGGAGACCTCATTGCTCTCTCCAACTCCCTGAAAGGAGGTTGTGGAGAGGAGGGAGCTGGGCTCTTCTCCCAAGGGACAGGGGACAGGACGAGAGGGAATGGCCTCAAGCTCCGCCAGGGGAGGTTCAGACTGGACATCAGGAAACAATTTTTTATGGAAAGGGTCATTGGTCCCTGGCAGAGGCTGCCCAGGGAGGGGGTTGAGCCACCTTCCATGAACGGGTTTAAAAGATGTCTGGATGCAGTGCTCAGGGACATTGTTTATTGGTTGATAGGAATGGTTGACTCAATGATCCTGAAGGTCTTTTCCAACCTAGTGATTCTGTTATCCCATCCATCCCAAAACCAGTCCTCAGCACCCAAGGCCAAACCTGTAAAGCTGGGAAAACAAGGAGGTGGGCAGGGAGGAGACACAAAGCCTTTTGCATGTGATGGGCAGACCCAGCACCTCTGATCAGATAATAATTAATAACTGGTTTCAAGGGGCCCCGCTGCCTCCATCCACAGTAGCTACACCCTCTGTGTGCCAGAGCTCCCAGAAGAGAAGGAGAACCATTGAATGAAAGTTGAACTGGTCCTATTTTTGCTAGGTTAACAGTGAAATAATGCGACAGGCAGCACCCTGCACCAGGGATAGATTTGGCTCAGCTGGGACCTGGGGAAGGCAGGGTGTGTTCCAGCAGGATGGTCCGTCACAGCCTCCCACATGCATCCCTGAGCAAAGGTCCTGGGAGCGCGGCTGACACGAAGCACCCTGTTTCTTTGCTGCTGATTTGTATCTGCTGCTGTTTGACCCGAGGAACTGGGATCAAAAATCATAGAATCATAGAATCACCAGGTTGGAAGAGACCCACCAGATCGTCTCCTCTTCTCCAGGCTAAACAACTCCAGTTCCCTCAGCTGCTCCTTGTACGACTTGGTAGTTGTAGAGAGCAATGAGGTCTCCCCTCAGCCTCCTCTTCTCCAGGCTGAACACCCCCAGCTCTCTCAGCCGCTCCTCATGAGGCCTGTAAAAATGCCTGAGAAAGACATGGCAGGGTGGCAAACGAGGGCCAGCGTGTTCAGAGCGAGCACCCAAGAGCAGTTGCTTGCTGCAGGAGCTGAGTATTGTGCAAAATATTTATTGAGTGCAAAATATTTATTGAGTGCAAATGAGTGGGAAACGGGAGGTGCAGCTTTTGATGTTGTCGCTTTGGGCTGGGTGACGGTGGGGCGTCTGCCCTCGCAGCGCTGTGGTTTGTGGTGAAGCCATTCCACTCGCTCGGGCCTTGCTGTCACCTCGTTGCTGCTGACACCTCGTTTTTGTCCCCGTGCAGGCTGGTGGATGATCGGTGCGTGGTGGAGCCGGCTGCTGGTGACCTGGACAACCCACCCAAGAAATTTCGAGGTGAGACTGGGGCTGGGCTGGGGCAGCTGGGGGTGTTTAGGCTGGAGAAGAGGAGGCTGAGGGGAGACCTCATTGCTCTCTGCAACTCCCTGCAAGGAGGTTGTGGAGAGGAGGGAGCTGGGCTCTTCTCCCAAGGGACAGGGGACAGGATGAGAGGGAATGGCCTCAAGCTCCACCAGGGGAGGTTTAGGCTGAACATTAGGAAAAAATTCGTCATGGAAAGGGTCATTGGTCCCTGGCAGAGGCTGCCCAGGGAGGGGGTTGAGTCACCTTCCCTGGAGGGGTTTAAAAGACATCTGGATGTGGTCGTCAGGGACATGGTTTAGTGATTGATAGGAATGGTTGGACTCAATGATCCAGTGGGTCTCTTCCAACCTGGTGATTCTATGATTCTCTGAGCAGCCTTGGGGACGATGCTGGATCTAAGCATTCATGCTCAGGAATCAGTCTCAGGCATCCCAGCTCACCTGGGCTGGGAGGTTCTGCTTGTCCTTACCAGAGGAGCCTGGAGGGATCTTGGGCAGCCTCTATGGACTTGTTGCTGTGGCTTGGCCAAAGCACAGACTCTCCTCTGTTTGCCTCTGGGAGCATCTATGCGTTTGTTGCAACCACCTCCACAATGGGATGGTCCTTGGGACCCCTTAGCCCAACCCTAAGGAGCAGGGATGGCTGGGAACCATCCTCTGCACACGTGGGTCCAACCATCCCAAAACTCATCTCTAGGGATGCTGTCAGATGGATGTCTACCCAACAGGAGCCAGGGGTGGGAGGAGACAGTTGCGGGGGCAGTTGCAACACGCAAACATTTCAAGGCAAGCCTGTTAGCGCTCAGCGCTAATTACATCTGTTGTGCCTCACTGCACCTCAGAGAGAGGCGGGGGATTAAGGCGCCCATTTACGAGGCAGGCAGGGCTTAGGGAGAGAGGCAGTAAATCCCGATCTGTCCTTGACCGTCACGTTTTTGGCCCTGTCATCTCCTCCAGTGCTTGGGGCTATGCTCGTTATTTCCCCTTTGGGTGAGTTGCAGCCCTAGGCAGGAGCAGCCAGATCCAGGTGGAAAAGGGGATGAGTGGATGGAAGCTGGGGTGGGGATCCCATCTCTGCCCTGTGCTGCATCGACCTGGGAAATGCTGGGTTTCTGCCTGACTCCTATATGTGCTGAGCACGCTGCAAAATGCAGAGGAAGGGTTGTGTCCCAAGGAGCATCCTGGTTGGATTTGAGTGCCCAGTACATGAAACTGTACACTGAGAAATTTCTAGCGGGTCATGTCCCTGCCCATCACAGCGGGGTTGGAACTAGATGATCTTTAAGGTTCCTTCCAACCCAAACTATTCTATGATTTGCGATTTGGTTTAGGGCAGCGGTTCCTTTCATCCCAGCAGCTATAATTTTAGGCCGTCTTAAAATATTGGTCCTCCACTTTGTCTTGTGCCTCCATCCCTTTCTGAGGTTGGTTTTAACATCCTGCATTGGGGTGCTCTGCAAGCACCCTTCACAGAATCACTAGATTGAAAAAGATCTTTGAGATCATCAAGCCCAACCTTACCTGTCCACTACTAAACCATATCCCTAAACACCTCATCTGCATGTCTTTTAAATCCCTCCAGGGATGAGGATTCAACCACCTCCCTGGGCAGCCTCTGCCAGTGCCCAAGAACCCTTTTGGTGAAGGAATTTTTTCCTAATGTCCAATCTGGACCTTCCCAGCCCCTCTGGGCCCCCTTCCCCACAGGCAGTGACCTGCTTTTTGATGGGAGCAGTTGCTAATTTGTACACAGGGCTGGTTAACAAGCCATCCAACAGATTCATGCAGCATCCTGCTCCCAGACATCTTCAGATTTACACCAACGGTGGGATGGGAAGAGCTGGAAGCAGCCGCAGGGCAGCTGATGTCCCAGCAGCCGCTCCGTCTCCCTGCTTGGACATGGGTGGGTGTAGAATCTCTTTTCCAGGCGAAGGTCTGGTCTAGACTCAGCCCTGCTCCATGCAAATCCTATCAGGATATCCAGGCGCTTGTTTTAATGGCCGGAAAAGTAGTGGTCTGCCTTCTTGATAGCTATCACCGCGAGGGAGGTAAAAACAACAGGCTGTTGCTGTTTCCCTGCAGCAGCAGCAAGAGGTTTAAGGGGATTTTCATGTGCTGTTGCCGTCCCCGTATCCTGTGGCCGGACCCAGCCCTGCCCTGCGCTGCTGTGAGGTGCACGCAGGTCGATCCGGAGCTTTTCAGTGTGGAGACAGGACCCTTCTCCCAGGAGACAGGTCCAAATGGCTTTTCAGAAGTGCCAAAACCCACTTAGGAGCCTGTCCGTGCGGCGAGGGATGCCTGGCTCGGCTGTCGACGTTGCACTGGGGCTCAGCCCTCCGAAAGACGCCTGGCACCTCTCAATTATTTGCTTTTCTTTGTGGTTTCTTTTTTCCTCAAGGCTCTTCCCAGCCCTGTGTTCAGGCACGTCAGGCAAAAAGCAAATAAAGCGCTTCAATCCCGCGCTGTGCAGGCACCGCGATGGCTGTGAGGTGGGCAGCGAGACCCCCGGCCGTGCCGCCGCTTCCCCACATCTGCAAGAGGTTTTGCCTGCTCAGCTGAGCATCGCCCTGCTGGGTTGCTCTTACCAGGCAGTTCTGACATGGGACCTTTTCTCGGCTTCCATCTTTTCCACCCACCATCCTTCTTGCAAAAAAAATTCCCGGTGCCGAGACCTGGGTGCCAAAATCTTCAGCTTCCAGTGCAAGCTTGGCAGGGGGGTTGGAACTGGATCATCTTTAAGGTCCCTTCCAACCCAAACTATTCTATGATTAGAATATCTTAGATGAGATCTTGGGAAGAAATATTGTCCTGTGAGGGTAGGGAGGTCCAGGTTGCCCAGAGCAGGGGTGGCTGCCCCATCCCTGGAGGGGTTCAAGGCCAGGTTGGATGGGGCTTGGAGCCCCTGATCCAGTGGGAGGTGTCCCTGCCCATGGCAGGAGGTGGAACTGGATGAGTTTTGAGGTCCAATCCAACCCAAACCATTCTGTGTTTCTACAATTCTTTGACTCCATGCCTCAGTTTCCCTACTTGGAAAAGAAGGGTCACCATTGAGATGGGGATGTTGGGCGTCTCCTCCAGCCATGGATTTTGTTTGCACCCTTCTCCTAATAGCTATGTTGTTTTTTTTCGACTTCCCTCTCGGTTTCTACTGGATTCTTTTGCAGCTTAATTAGCAATTTAATGAAAACGAGTTAAGGTGCTGCAGGTGGCCTAAGTATGTCTGCAACCCCTGCTCGGAGGCGATGGGAGAAGGCAGCCAGGCATTGCAGGAGCTCTGCTCGGGCCCCGATTAGAAACCCGGCGTCACGGCCTCCTTGGCACAGGATGGGCCATTAGCAAATAAACCTGTAAAAAGAAATGTGAAACTTGGCCTTTGCCCAGAAGCCAGAGCCGGTGAGAACTGTGCTCTGTGCCTGTTTGTTCGTCACTCCCAGGTAAATAAATACGTGCTTGCCAGCAACTCGGGACTGGGGCCAGAGATGGAAGTGATTTTGGTTTTTTGTTTTGTTTTTTTTTATGGCTGAAGTTTCTGGGCTGCTATTTCAGGCATAATTAGGGTGCTTTGGGCTGCAGAGCCCTCCCTGCCCTCACCCCATACAGTTTCTAGCCCTGGATGAGGGTTTGGGAGGTGTAAATGCCTCCTCTTTTCCAGGCATCTGCTCTCGTGCTTCAGTTCCCAAAGCTTGGACCTGAGCGGCTGTACCTTCCTACCCATCCCAGCCACAACAGCCTGGGGAAAAATGGGAAATTGGGACAATCTGCAGAGCTGGAAGCATTTGAGGGAGCTGGGATGCAAACCTGTGCCTTTCAGGCCCCTCAAATGTTTCTTTAAGGACTTGAAATGCTGTTGACATACAGATTTTAGGAGCAGTAGCTCCGGTAATTGAGGCTCCCTGGGAGCAGACAGGGGAGAACAGCAGCAAAACCAGCTTCTCCTGATGTTATGGGTGCCCTGGGGTGGCAACCTGTGGTCCTGCTGTTCAGAGTGTCCAGTGGGGAGGGTAACAAGGGACATGTGGCAACATCTGCTTGTGTCCTGCTGGCTTCTCTCCCTCCTGATGGGTTCTTCTCCCTCTTTGATACAGCTGGGCTTCATCAGTACTTTCTCTCCCTCTGAAGTTTCCCATCCCCAGTTGCGCAGCTGTTTACATTGGGAACGCTTCTAATCACAAGTCCAAGAAGTGGACTCGCTCCTGGACTCAGTATTGACCCTCATTTGAAACTAATTCACCAGCCTAATCCACCTGACCCTCCACCAGTCCCAGCCACGTCTCTCTTGGACTCCCACCAGCTGAGGGGGTTGTTGTGGGATAGGAGGACCATCTCCTGGTGATGCTGCTGGGATGGAAGCAGTGTTGCTGCCTCTTGGTGATGTTAACCCCACTGGGGGCACACTGGGTTGGTGACTACCTGGCTTCTGCAGCCTTGTGCTTTCCTTCCTCTCGTCCCAGATTGCCTCTTCAAAGTATGTCCCATGAACCGCTACTCAGCCCAGAAGCAGTACTGGAAGGCCAAGCAGACCAAGCAGGACAAGGAGAAGATCGCAGACGTGGTGCTGCTGCAGAAACTTCAGGTGAGCTTGCAGGAGGGACCATCCTACCCGGAGCAAACAGTCCCCGTGGGTTGGTTGAGTGATGACATCCAAACCTCTCACCGTGCAAATCCTGACGTGTTTTGCTTCCCTAAAAATAGCCTGCGTGGAGACAAGGACCTGCCCTGGGTTTTGCTGTACTCAGTATCCCTCTGCTCAGCTCTGTTGTCTCCCATCCCACCGCTCTTCTCTCACCATGGACCGTTTCCTCAGCCACCTTTCCTGGGGGAACGGCTCCTGTAGCCATCAGCTCTTAATTAATCATGACATATGGTGTCTAATTAGTGGGTTAAGATAGGAGCGGTGTAAGGTACTTTGCAGGACTGAAGGTTGCAGCCTCCAGATGGACTGTCCCCAGAGGAGCGCTGCGCCTCTTCTTATGAGATGCTCTTACCTGGCTTCTAACTTGAGAGGGAGTTGAACCTTGGATCCTGTCACAGGTTCCTGAAGGAGCTTTCATGCCGTGCCTGCACGTGTGGCCTTCACACAGCAGGGACATCTAGGTAGTGTGGCATGGCCAGGCTTGGTCCACACCGTGACTCTGCAGTGTGAGTTCAGCAGCGACCAAGGAGCCACGGGTGATTCTGTTGCTCCCAGGGCAAGGGATCTGTCCCAAGGAAAACCTGCAGAGAAGGATCCAGAGAACTGAGCAGGCAGGGAGTGGAAGGGAATGCACGTCATGCTGCTTTTGGGGTAAGAGGTGATGTCCGCTTGCCTGTCCATCCTCACCACTGGGCTCACACTTTGCTGTCTCAGCCCTTCTGATGCTTCTTGTGCAGAGGAGCCTATGGATGATCCAAGGGCTGGAGCACATCCCATACGAGGACAGGCTGAGAGAGTTGGGGTTGTTCAGCCTGGAGAAGAGAAGGCTACAAGGCGAACTCAGAGCAGCTTCCAGTGCTGAAAGGGGCTCCAGGAAAGCTGAGGAGGCGCTCTGGATCAGGGAGTGCAGGGATAGGTGAGGGGGAGCAGGTTTGAGTTGAAAGAGGGGAGATTGAGATGAGATCTTAGGCAGAAAAGTTTTCCTGTGAAGGTCGGGAAGTCCTGGCCCAGGTTGCCCAGAGCAGGAGTGGCTGCCCCATCCCTGGAGGGGTTCCAGGCCAGCTTGGATGGGGCTTGGAGCCCCTGATCCTGTGGGAGGTGTCCCTGCCCATGGCAGGGGTGGAACTGGATGGGCTTTGAGGTCCCTTCCAACCCAAACCATTCTAGGATCTGTGGCAGAGCAGGGAGGGGTGCTCTGGGCATAGCACCCAGGGCGCCTGGCACAGAGCAGGAGGCTGCTGCAACCAGGACCTGCTCCAAAGGGCTGTGGAAGAGAAAGGCTCCTGTTGACTTCCATGAGGTTTGGAAAAGGCCCATGTTAAACATTGCATAATCGCCTCAGACAGTTGGCGAGGCCCCGAGGATGATTCATAAAACCGAAGCTCAGGAGGGATTCATTAAATCATCTCATCAGGCTTCAAGCCCAGCTCCACGGGTCCCCCAGTTTTGCCTCTGGGGAGCAAGATCTGATGCAGTGTCCAGACAGGGTGTCCTGGCTTGATCTGGAGGTGCTGGGACAGGGTCGGTGTCTCCTGCCATATCCAGCCGTGCGTGATCGCTGGCTGATAGGAACTCTATTTCCCTGCTCCGGTTAGGCTGTAACTTGTAACATTGACAGCTGTGCTGGCCATGACTGGACAGAGAGGCTCATTTCTGAGCCTGATTGATTGCGCCTTGGTTAAGATTTTTCTTAAAGAGATTCTGTGTCATTTCCTTGCTCCTTTCCGCTGCTGCCGGTGTTGCCCTTTTGGCAAACGCTCTCGTGCATCCGGAGCCGAGTGCTGGGGGAGCCTGGGCACGGAGGGAGCTCTTTGCAAAGCCCGGGCTGCCGCAAAGCCCCGGGGTGCCTGGCAGGGTGCTGGGCTCCAGGCTGGGATATATCAGTGTCTCCCGCAGGCTGAAAACATCTTCCAAGCCGTGGAGATAATTTCGTGAAGCAGAATCAGCCTGGATGCCAGGAAGAGAATCCCTGCCCAGCCATTTACGATGCCCGCCGTTGCCTTCGCAAGTTTGAGCTCTCGTGCCGTTATTTTTAAGTGGATTTGAGGCTCGGTGGTTTCTTGGCTGACTAATTGTACCTGCAGACATGGTGTGGAGACTTCCCTCCTGCTCTGCTGATGTCTCCCCACCCTCCCTGCACCCTCTGGGGCTGCCCAGCCCCACGTGCATCCCTGACACCTCATCTGCTGTGGCTTGAGGACAGACCCTGTCCCATCCTAGGGATGTGCTGGGAACATCAGCTCCTGTGGGTTTGCGTGCTCGGGGCAGGTGATTCCCATTCCCAGCCTCACTAGCTTTCACCAAGGGAGGTGCTCAGATCTGGACGCAGATTTAGGACACGCCATGGTGCTGGATCTCTCACTAGAGCTGTGTTGCTCCATGGGGTTGTTATTAAACTCCCAGCTCTGCATCCATGTGGGATTTCTTGGCAGCACATTTATCTTCCCGATGGCAGCAGCCACAGCTGTGGGGCTCCCAACCCCCAGGTGGAAGCCAGGGCTGCGTGGGAACGGAGGGTTTACTAAAGTGGTGGCAACATTCGAAAGAGCAAAGGGTTTGAGCTGCCACAATGCATATCGGGCACATCCAAAGCCCTGGAATTGCCTGCTCGGGCACTCATGGACCACCTGCCCCCATCCCAAACAGGATGGATCACTGGGCTGAGACCAACAGCATGAAGTTTAACACGGCCAAGTGCCGGGTCCTGCACTTGGGGCACAACAACCCTGAGCAGCTACAGAATAAGAGAAGTCTGGCTGGAAAGCTGCCAGGAGGAGAAGGACCTGGGGGTGTTGGTTGACAGCGACTGAACATGAGCCAGCAGTGGCCCAGGTGGCCAAGAAGACCAATGGCATCTTGGCTTGGATCAGATACGGTGTGGCCAGCAGGTCCAGGGAGGTTCTTCTCCCTCTGGACTCGGCACTGGTGAGACCAAACCTGGAATCCTGTGTTCAGTTCTGGGCCCCTCACCACAAGAAGGATGTTGAGGCTCTGGAGCGAGTCCAGAGAAGAGCAACGAAGCTGGTGAGGGGGCTGGAGAACAGGCCTGATGAGGAACGGCTGAGAGAGCTGGGGGTGTTTATCCTGGAGAAGAGGAGGCTGAGGGGAGACCTCATTGCTCTCTCCAACTACCTGAGGGGAGGTTGTGGAGAGGAGGGAGCTGGGCTCTTCTCCCAAGGGACAGGGGACAGGACGAGAGGGAATGGCCTCAAGCTCCACCAGGGGAGGCTCAGGCTGGACATTAGGAAAAAATCTTTCACAGAAAGGGTCATTGGGCACTGGCAGAGGCTGCCCAGGGAGGGGATCGAGTCACTTTCCCTGGAGGGGTTTAAGGACGGGTGGACAAGGTGCTGAGGGACATGGTTTAGTATTTGATAGGAATGGTTGGACTCGATGATCCGATGGGTGTTTTCCAACCTGGTGATTGTATGATTCTATGATCCTCCTGCAGGGTGTGGAGCCACAATTCCAGCTGCGTTTCCCAGTTCCTTCTTCTGTTAAGTGAAAGGAGGAGAATGCAGGATGGGAAAGGGTAGATGCTCTCTGAGTTCCACCCATCCCCGCTCTTTCCCATCCTGGCTGCAGGGGAGCATTGAGCTGGGCTGTGCCCCGGCTGGCGCCGGAGTTGTCAGCACCCTCTCCATTCCCAGACTGATCTGCTGAGGGAGCGAGTTCCTGCCTTGCTCCATGTCTATCAGCATCACTCACCTGTCTGCCAGAGCCACTGCATGGAAAATGCCTGTGGTTTCGGAGCGAGGGGCTGCGAGCAGTGCTGAGCAATCTGTTCTTGGGGCATCTTGGCCAGCAAGGACGCATCCTGCCACATCCACTGCAGCAGGTTTGGACCTGCAGCCATCTCCAAGCGTGGCGCTGCCATCACAGAGCCTTTTACTCTTCGGAGTCAGTGCTGCTGGGATGCCCTGCACCCCATGGCCCTGCTGCAGCGGGGCTGAGATGGGTGCATTACCCATCCTTTTAGTGCTGCTCTGTAACACCTTCTGGAGTTCCTAGGGGGAATTTCAGTGCTATTTTGTCCCTGTGCTAATCTTTAAACCCTCTACTTAAAGCTCGTATGGGCTTTACACAGCTGCTCGGGGCCACACTAGGGTCCTGGACTGAGCTCTCGGATGCTGAAGGTCATATTATACCTCTGGACCATGTTGTCTGTGGGACAGAGGGATGTTGATGTTGCATCCTAACCTGTCCCACCCTCCACAGAGCTGAGGGAGCAGGTAGCTCCTTTGAGACTTGCTCCAGGGGGGGTGAGAAGGGTGCTATTACACTCAGCTTTTCTCCTTTTGGTGTTCAGCATGCAGCCCAGATGGAGCAGAAGCAGAACGAGACAGAGAACAAGAAAGTGCACGGTGACGTGGTGAAATACGGCAGTGTCATACAGGTATGGGCACCTTCTCTCTTCTCATCTGCGCTCAGCTGTTGGGTTTTGGAGGTAGATGCAAAGATGCAGCCCATCTGAGTCAGGTGGCTGCTGGGAAGGGTCATTTCTGGGTATGACCAGCCCTGAGGACCTCGACACCTCACCCTGGCATTCACCCTTCCAGCTCCTCCATATGAAGAGCAACAAGTACCTGACAGTGAACAAGCGGCTGCCAGCCCTGCTCGAGAAAAATGCCATGCGGGTGACGCTGGATGCCACGGGCAATGAGGGATCCTGGCTCTTCATCCAGCCCTTTTGGAAGCTGAGGAGCAACGGGGATAATGTGAGCGGGGGGCCAAAAAGTCCCCACGTTAAGCTGTGCAGAAGGCACCGTGTGTGCTGCCTGCTCATCTCCACCTGGCTCATCCTGGCTCCCTCCTTTTCCATTTTGCTCCCCAGGTAGTTGTGGGAGACAAAGTCATCCTGAACCCTGTCAACGCCGGGCAGCCACTGCACGCCAGCAACTATGAGCTTGCTGACAACGCCGGCTGCAAGGAGGTAGGGCTGGGCTACCTGTACAGGGTCTGGCTTTTGGTGCTTGCTTGGTTTTTTGGGGTTTTTTTTTTTCCTTTTTCTTCCTTTTTTCCCCAGGGATCGTGACCTCCCTCTTTCACTCCTTAGGTGAACTCAGTCAATTGTAACACCAGCTGGAAAATCAACCTTTTCATGCAGTTCTGTGACCACATGGAAGAAGTGCTGAAAGGGGTAAGGAAGGAGGTTTGGCTGCTCCCAGCTGCCCAGGAGATGGTGGGTTCTGGGGATCCAGCCCTGGTCCCCTGGATGGGGAAGGACGTGTGAGCAGCCATCTGGCTTTGTGACAAGGGCAGAGGAAAAGAGATCTTGCTTAGAGGACCTTAATATCTAGAATTCATCACTTGGAGAACTTAACAGCAAGCTAGAATCAGATATTTTAGTATCTCCTGGCAGCAGGTATCTAGGGGGGCATGAAATTACCCTCCACCTTTCTGTATTAAGTTGGCTCTCAAGGAGAATACGTGGCACATGTAGTGCCAGCAGTGGCTTCTCGCTGCGAGGACAATTTTGAGCTGTTTAACTGTACAGCAGGGCAGGCTGTTGCCTGGGAAAGGAACTTTCCCTGCAGAGCTATTGTTCGGGGCTGAGGTCCTCCAGGAAGCAGCTGGATGGATATTGATTGTTAGGATCTTACAGACCCTTGTCCCCAGGCGCCACGCTTATCCCTGGCTTCCCGCATCCACTGCATCCTCCTCCCTGGGGCGTTAATGTCTTAAACATATTGGTGAGCAGAGCCTCTGCCTCCTCCGGGGGTGGGAAGTGATGGGTTTGCACCCATTTTTCAGCTCAGAGAGGGGAAGCAGAGAGAAGGGGTTTGCAGGAGTAAGTGGAGTGAAGGAGTGCAGAGTGCAGGGTTCCCCCAAGATGCCCTCCCCTGCGTTTGAAGGAGCATTTGTGCACCTAAGGTGGGTTTCAGCACAGCTCAGGTAGGTAGGACTAGAAGAGCTGATGATGCCTGAGCTCCCACGGTCCTGCTCTGCACCAGGTGCAGGAGGAAGCCCATCTCCTTTGCAAGGCTGGTGGGGCACAGGAGGAGCTATGTTGGCTCGGAGGAGAGCCACATCCCTGGGTCTCATCGCTATGTCCTGGTGCAGGGGGATGTGGTGAGGCTCTTCCACGCGGAGCAGGAGAAGTTTCTCACCTGTGACGAGTACAAAGGCAAGCTGCACGTCTTCCTGCGCACCACCCTGAGGCTGTCGGCCACCTCAGCCACGAGCTCCAATGCCCTGTGGGAGGTGGAGGTGAGCAATGAGGGGATGGAGCATGTGTCCACTGGCTTTTAGGGTACTTTCTGCATTTTCACCAGGGGTAGTTGCTAGAAGCAGTAGTTTTTTCTGTACGTTTCCACCTCTGGTAGCCTAGCTGTTCTGGTTAAAGCCCGTGTGAGGCTCAAGCTCTGTAAGAGCACTGGCAACCATGGCTGCTGGGTCATAGAATCATAAAACACTTTGGGTTGGAAGGGACCTTAAAGATCATCTAGTTCCAAGCCCTCTGGATCAGGGTGATCAAAGCTCCATCCAGCCTGACCTTGAACACCTCCAGGGATGGGGCAGTCACAATTTCCCTGGGCAACCTGTTCCAGGGCCTCATCACTCTGAGAGTGGAGAAATTCTTCCTTATGTCTAGTCTAAATCCGCCCTTCTCCAGTTTACACTCATTGCCCCTCATCCTATCACTCCAAGCCTTTGTGAACAGTCTCCCCAGCTTTCTTGTAGCCCCTTCCAGCACTGGAAGCTGCTCTAAGGTCTCCTTGGAGCCTTCTCTTCTCCAGGCTGAACAATCCAAACTCTCTCAGCCTGGCTAACATGGGAGGTGCTCCAGCCCTCTAAGTCAGCAGAGGCTCAGAGGCAGGACTAGCATCCTAGTTCCTCACAGCTCCATGAGCTACCGGCTGATCTCTCCTCTGCTTCTCCCAGGTGGTCCACCACGACCCGTGCCGAGGGGGAGCTGGGCACTGGAACGGCTTGTACCGCTTCAAGCACCTCGCCACGGGCAACTACCTGGCAGCAGAGGTAAGGAGGCATGCAGGGAGATGCTGAAACCCACCCGGTCCTCGAGAGGCTGGTACCGTCCCTTGCAAAGGCAGCACCCACCTCCTCTTAGGCAGAGCAGTGATGCCCACGATTGCCTCTGGCCCCACTCCAATTTGCTTTCAGAGATGTCCTGCCCTGGCAGCTTCTTCTCGCTCCCAGGAGGCTTTGGCACCAGGGCTGCGAGCATCATCATCACTTGCCTGTTTGCAGGGCTCAGCTTTTCCCCCTGAATTTCCCCACTCTACAGTTTTCTTACCAAAAATGCTGTTCCCATCTCCCTCTTCTTCTGGCTCAGAGGAGGGGTGGCTGGGGCTTTCCTCTCTTTGCTCGCTCCGGGCCAAGGGACTGAAATGACACAACATGTAGGTGTGGTGGAAGCCAGAAAAAAATTCCTCCTGCTGTGTTTAACTCTTCCCCATTAGGTTTTGCCCATCCCTATCCTCTGCTCCACAGCAACATCCAGGGCTGTCCTTGCCTGGGGAAGGTGCGGGCAAAATCTGAGCCTGGGAACACCATTTTTTAAGTTATTTTTGCTGTCATTTAAGGCCAGCTCAAGGCCTTCTGCTAGAGGCACAAAGAGATTTCCGCACTTAGGTAATGTGGCTTATGTGACACTAATGAGCTGCTGGGACCAAGATAATGACAAGATACACCCTGCTGCCAGGGAAGTACCAGGAGGGATCTTGGTGCACCATGAGCTAAAGATGCTCTCTAGCTGGAGAAGACAACCAAAAGTAGCTCCCAGGGCCCCTTCCAGAACTGGTAGGATGGAACGTAGCAAGTACTGGGACTCTGAAATGCCTGCGTTAAACCAAAAGATGCTCAGGTGACACCTTCTGCAGAGGAAAGAAGATCCCAGATGTTCCCCGTCCTGAGTTGGTGCTGCCCAGCTTGCATTGCTCACTGAGACCTCAGCCTGGGGCCTCAAAGGATTTACAGCAAGAGCTCATCTTGCTGTAGCGAAAAGCCTTGGGTTTCCTCACCAGGACTCACCCCGTCCCACTACTCAGGGATGGAGCGTTGTGTCCTGAGGATGGATTGTGTCCTCCAGCCCCATCTGAGCAGGTTTCCTTTCCCTGTGAAGTGCTCGAGGAATGCAGGAGTAGAGATAATACCCCATGCTCAGGGTTTTGCAGGGACCGAGTGGGAGGACTGATAGCTGTCTTTCATCTCCCTCTTTAACTTTTCAGGAAAACCCAAGTTATAAAGGAGACGTGGCTGAGCCCAAAGCAGCGCCCACGGTGAGCTGTGTGCAGCCTCGCTAGTAGAAATGCTGCTGCCGCTGCCTGAAATCACGCCGTCTCTTAGATTCTGCCTGAAAGCAGGGAAATGCCCTGAAACAGAGCCCACCGCGGGGACAGTGCTTGTGCCGTGCTGCCGGGTCCCACCTGGTGCCAAGGCTGTGGCTGGAGGCTTGTTCTGCTGCCCAGCAGAGCATCCCCGCATCCCGCATCCATCTAGAGCAGCATTCCTATATCCTGCTTGTGAGAGGACCCTGCTGGAATCTGTTGGAGGGGTCCCAGTGCATGTTGGATCCCCAGGCCATGGGGAAGTGCTCTTAGAAAAGAGATTTGGACTTTCAGGGGGTTTTTCCACTTTGCTGTTGCCGAGATTTGGAGAAGGGGTGGCCTCATAGCTCAGATTTCATCACGCCGCGCTTGTGCTCTGGCAGCCCCTCGTGCATCTCTGCGCTGCGAGGCTCAGCCTGGTGTCCGAGCAAAAGCTTCTGCTCTGAGCGTAGCCACTGTGTGTCTCCTCTGATGCCATGTGCGCAGCGAGGCTGGGCTCGGCGGGGCAACCAGCCCACGCTGGGCTCAAAGCCACTTTCCCTGGTGCAGGGGGGCAGCAGCCGCGCCAGCCGCAGGAACACGGGGGAGAAGATCAAATACCGGCTCGTGGCTGTGCCCCACGGCAATGATATTGCCTCCCTCTTCGAGCTGGACCCCACCACACTGCAGAAGACGGACTCCTTCGTCCCACGGTACGTAAGCACGTGCTGCTGTGGAGAGACTGAAATAAAGAAGGGAGACTTAGTGGAGTGAAGTTTCAACAAGTCTCTTCTTGCTGGATGCTAGAAGAATCATAGAATCGCTAGGTTGGAAAAGACCTTTGAGATCGTCAATCCCAACCATACCTGTCCACTACTAAACCATATCCCTAAGCACTTCACCTACCTGTCTTTAAAAAACCTCCAGGGGTGGGGACTCCACCACCCTGGGCAGCCTCTGCCAGTGGTCGGTGCTAACATGTCCATGTGAGGATCACTCACCGGGACTCTGTGCTGTTTGCAGGAACTCCTACGTGAGGCTGCGCCACCTCTGCACCAACACCTGGATCCAGAGCACCTACGTGCCCATTGACATCGATGAGGAGAGGCCCATTCGCCTCATGGTACAGCCCTGCTCCCTCCTTCTGTGCATGGATTTATCCCCAATAGATCTTGGGACGCTACTTCCCACCAAGTACCTAGGGACTGAAATCCCTTGGTGATCCAAGGGAGTGGCTGGACACCTGCCCAGAGCCCTTCCCAGTAACCTAGAACCTATCCGAGTCCTTCCAGCTGGGATGAACTGGGTCACTGACTTCTCCCAGGTTGGTAGCAGGTGATGGGGACGTGCTTGGTGGGATGATGCTTTCCTATTGCTTCCCAGCTGGGCACGTGCCCCACCAAAGAAGACAAAGAAGCTTTCGCCATTGTCTCTGTGCCTGTGTCTGAGATCCGGGACCTGGACTTTGCTAATGATGCCAGCTCAATGCTGGCCAACGTGGTGGAGAAGATGAACGAAGGTTTTCTCAGCCAGAATGACCGGAGGTAGGATGTCATTTCCCTTGGGAGATGGGGCCGTGCTGGGCTCCTCTAAGGGCTCTGCAGCATTGCTGCAGGATGGGGCCCCTGCCTGGGTCTTGGTGCCAGCGCTGTCTTGCTTTCCACAACCCGAATCCACACCAGCTTCTCCCAGGGGAATGGCGAGGAAACCAGATAACGCCGCAGCCCCGCTCCGGCCCCTCCTTTGCTGCTAGAAAAATATCCGAGGGGCTGAGAGATGGCCCCACGATAGGGGCAGCCGGGTTAGTCACGGTGTTATTTTTAGGTGGGTGGGTTCTTGGTGCTTCCTGAGCAAACACAGATACCCTGTGGGACAGAGTGAGCTGCTTCCGCCCTGCCAGCCCGCCCCGCGCGGGTCCTGCGAAGGTGACTAAGGGGGCAGAGGCGTTCCGTGCAAAATCTTCAGCGTGAATCGCGAGCTAAAGGCTCCCGTTTTACCCTGGCACCTGCTCACAGCTATAGTTTCCTTAGGAACCACAGGGGCTGTAAAACCTCTTGCTCCAGGGCAGTCATCAACCTCCGGCAGGAGGTGGAGGGGTCAATCCGTTCCCTTGCAGAGTTTTGAGCTCTGGACATGGGCTCTTTGGTCCTCCAAAATGTTCTGGCGTCGTTGCAGGGAACTGAGTCTGGGTGGGTTCCCTGTGGTGGGTGAGCAACCCCTCAGCCAGAGTCCCACCGCCCCGCTGTGCCCCTTTGTAGGTTTGTGATCCAGCTGCTGGAGGACTTGGTGTTTTTCGTCAGTGATGTTCCCAACAATGGCCAGAACGTGCTGGACATCGTGGTGACCAAACCCAACCGGGAGCGGCAGAAGTTGATGCGAGAGCAGAACATTTTGAAGCAGGTGAGTGGCCCTGTGGCTCTGCACCTGAGTAGACCGAGGTCCTGTGGAGATGTCCTGCACTGTCCAGGGCCACCCTGGAGCACAGGGATCCAGAAAACCCCACGGAGGAGGTGTAGCTGGTCAGTGGTGCACCAAGGCCTCCTAGCAAGCACAGCTGATGTCCAGCCAAGCACAGTGGAGGCAGCGTGGAACACAGCACTTATTATATTTGCTTTTGGACAGATCTTTGGGATCCTGAAAGCCCCCTTCAAGGACAAGGGTGGGGAAGGGCCCTTGGTGCGGCTAGAAGAGCTGTCAGACCAAAAGAATGCTCCCTACCAGTACATGTTTCGGCTGTGCTACCGTGTGCTCCGACATTCCCAGGAGGACTATCGCAAGAACCAGGTGCGTGAGGGGTGACCAGGGGAGCCCCCATCCTGACATAGATCATAGAATCATAGAATCATCAGGTTAGAAGAGACCCACCAGATCATGAAGTCCAACCATTCCCATCAAACACTATCCCATGTCCCTCAGCACCTCATCCACCCGTCCCTTAAACCCCTCCAGGGAAGGTGACTCAACCCCCTCCCTGGGCAGCCTCTGCCAGGGACCAATGACCCTTTCTGTGGAAAACTTTTTCCTAACGTCCAGCCTGAACCTCCCCTGGTGGAGCTTGAGGCCATTCCCTCTTGTCCTGTCCCCTGTCACTTGGGAGAAGAGCCCAGCTCCCTCCTCTCCACAACCTCCTCTCAGGTAATTGGAGAGAGCAATGAGGTCTCCCCTCAGCCTCCTCTTCTCCAGGCTCAACACCCCCAGCTCTCTCAGCCGTTCCTCATCAGGCCTGTTCTCCAGCCCCTTCACCAGCTTCGTTGCTCTTCTCTGGACTCGCTCCAGAGCCTCAACATCCTTCTTGTGGTGAGGGGCCCAGAACTGAACACAGGATTCGAGGTGCGGTCTCACCAGTGCCAAGTCCAGAGGGAGAAGAACCTCCCTGGACCTGCTGGTCACGCTGTTTCGGATCCAAGCCAAGATGCCATTGGCCTTCTTGGCCACCTGGGCCACTGCTGGCTCATGTTCAACCAACATCCCCAGGTCCTTCTCCTCCAGGCACTTTCCAGCCAGACTTCTCGTAGTCTGTAGCTGCCCAGGGTTGTTTTGCCCCAAGTGCAGGACCCGGCATTTGGCCGTGTTAAACCTCCTGCCATGTGAAGGGTGAGGGCGACAAAACCAAGCTTGATAAAAACCAGCCTGGGAATGGCACTCCGGTGTCTGAGGGACGGTGTGTGCCAGTGTGGCCCATTGCTCTGCCACCTCAGAGGAAACGGGGAATAGCACTTTAAGTGACAGCAAAGGTGGGTTATTGATAGGTTAGAAATTATAGCATGTAGTCATATAGTTATTCTGCAAGCAACTGGGAGAAGTCTCACAATCACTAGCTCTTGATTGATGGGAACGGTTGGACTCAATGATCCAGTGGGTCCTTTCCAACCTAGTGGTTCTATGATTCTATGATATGTTGCAAATCCCTGAGAGGCTGCTCAGGTCTCAGTGGGACAGGAGGCATTGCCAAACCCCAAGGCAACTCCATGTGCTCCTCTCTGCCCACTCCAGGAGCACATCGCCAAGCAGTTCGGCATGATGCAGTCCCAGATCGGCTACGACATCCTGGCCGAGGACACCATCACGGCCCTGCTGCACAACAACCGCAAGCTGCTGGAGAAGCACATCACAAAAACAGAGGTGGAGACCTTTGTCAGCTTGGTGCGCAAGAACCGGGAGCCACGGTGCGTGTCTGGAAAAGCCTCGTCCCAAAGGGCTTTGAATTGCATGATGGGTGGGATGTGCCTCGGCCAGAGGTGGAGAGAGCCCCCGTGGACCTCAGTTTCACAGCAAGCTGTCTGCTTTGTAGGTTTTTGGACTACCTCTCGGACCTGTGTGTGTCCAACCACATCGCCATCCCCGTCACCCAGGAGCTGATCTGCAAGTGCGTGCTGGACCCAAAGAACAGCGACATCCTCATCAAAACAGAGTGAGTAGCCAAGGGGAGAGGTTTTCCGGGGTTTGGTGCCTGGCTCTGCCTTCCATCAGCTCCCGTGGTGCCCTGATAAAACCCCTTGAGGTGCTCCCTGTCCACAGGAGCATCTCCAGTTTTACTCCTTTTCTATCGTAGGCTGCGGCCGGTGAAGGAGATGTCCCAGTCCCACGAGTACCTGAGCATAGAGTACTCGGAGGAGGAGGTCTGGCTCACCTGGACAGACAAGAACAATGACCACCACGAGAAAAGCATCCGGCAGCTGGCGCAGGAGGCCCGGGCTGGCAATGCCCACGATGAGAATGTTCTCAGCTACTACAGGTGATGATCCTGCAGCAGCTTCTCCCCAGGTGAGAACATAAGGGTCGCAGATACTCACTCCCTCTCCCCGTTGTCCCTGGGTAGGTACCAGCTGAAGCTCTTTGCCCGTATGTGCCTGGATCGCCAGTACTTGGCCATCAAGGAGATCTCCCAGCAGCTGGGGGTGGACCTGATCTTCCTCTGCATGGCAGATGAGATGCTGCCCTTCGACCTCCGGGCATCCTTCTGCCACCTCATGTTGCACGTGCACGTGGACAGAGACCCTCAGGAGCTTGTGATGCCGGTGAAGTTTGCACGGCTCTGGACTGAGATCCCTACAGCCATCACGATCAAAGAGTGAGACGCTGGGGCTTGCAGTGGCGTTGAGGGACAGGGCAGAAGGTGGGATGGCAGATGCCATCTCTGGTAGGGAGTGACTTGCATTAGCAGGGAGCAGGTGGGGACATTTCTGGAGTGAATTTGGCAGGTCTCAGCCTTCAGAAAGAAGCAGGCTCCATCACAGTCATGAGCATCACTTCTGGCCATGATGGCTCAGCAGTGGCCTGGAGAGCGCTCCTTCCAGGCTGGGTGCAAGGACGCTTGCTGCCCTCCAGCTCACTTCCACCATCTCTCCTCACAGTTACGACTCCAACCTCAATGTCTCACGTGATGACAAGAAGAACAAGTTTGCCAGCACCATGGAGTTCGTGGAGGACTACCTCAACAACGTGGTGAGCGAGGCGGTGCCCTTTGCCAATGAGGAGAAGAACAAGCTCACCTTTGAGGTGCGGGTCCTGCTGACATTACTGGTACATTGCAGGCTGCCGCACCGTTCGGCTGCAACTGCTTCTGCAATGAGGGTGGCCACGTGGGCATCCCTCTCTCCCATATCTGCTTGTCCTACTCAGCCCTGAGCACGACGAGGTCTGGAGTTGCCTTGTCCTTCCCCAGGTCGTCAGCCTTGCCCACAACCTCATCTACTTCGGCTTCTACAGCTTCAGTGAGCTGCTGCGCCTGACACGGACACTACTGGGCATCATCGACTGTGTCCAAAACCCTCAGCTGATGATGCAGACAGTCTACAATGATGAGGTGACAGGTGAGTCTCTGCTCCATAACCAGGCATGGTCCTGTGGAAAAGTGTTTTCCATGGTCTGCCCAGTGCTTTCCCATTTTGGCTGCAAGAAAACAAGCCACCAGTTTGTTGACATGGAACCTTTGGCTGATTCTGCGCTGGGAGGCAGGAAGTGTTGAGGCGCTGAGCCCTTGGCCGTGCCAGAGAAATGTCCAGTCCCTCCTACTCATCCTCTAATTAATATCTGCAGCATTTTCCAGTCTAAGCATGTCCTTCTGTTGGTCCTCTGCCACCTCTACTTCCATCTGCATTAACTCTTCCCTCCGTGGCTGCCTCTGCAGGGAAGAACGTGCGGAGGTCGATCCAGGGTGTTGGGCAGATGATGTCTACCATGGTGCTGAGCAGGAAACAGTCCATCTTCAGCCCTCCGAGCCTCAGTGCTGGGTCTGCCCCCGAGCAAGTGGACAGAGGGAGGAATGTTGAGAATGAGAACATCGTGGTGATGGAGACCAAGCTGAAGATCCTGGAGATCTTGCAGGTTTGAGCCGGTGGGGAGGGAGAAGCATTGTGAAGCTGTGGGTGTGACCCATGGGGATATGGGTGTTGTAGGGAAGACCTGGTTTCTGATGCAAATAGGCAGCTGGCACAAATCATAGAATCATAGAATCATGAGGTTAGAAAAGACCCATCGGATCGTCAGGTCCAACCATTCCTATCAACTAATAAACCATGTCCCTCAGCACCTTGTCCACCTGTCCCTTAAACACCTCCAGGGAAGGTGACTCAACCACCACCCTGGGCAGCCTCTGCCAGTGACCAATGACCCTTTCCACTGAAAATTTTCTTCCTAATGTCCAGCCTGAACCTCCCTTGGTGGAGCTTGAGGCCATTCCCTCTCATCCTGCCCCCTGTCACTTGGGAGAAGAGCCCAGCTCCCTCCTCTCCACAACCTCCTCTCAGGTAGTTGGATAGAGCAATGAGGTCTCCTCTCAGCCTTCTCTTCTCCAGGCTAAACACCCCCAGCTCTCTCAGCTGCTCCTCATAAGGCCTGTTCTCCAGGAGACTTACTTTTGCTTTCTGCTCTTTGCTGCTGCCAGTTCATCCTCAATGTGCGGCTGGACTACAGGATTTCCTACCTGCTTTCCGTCTTCAAGAAGGAGTTTGTAGAAGTCTACCCCATGCAGGACAGTGCGGCTGACGGGACGGCTCCAGCCTTTGACTCCACAAGTAACTCTTCCACTTTGTTCCTGGTACAATTCCAACTCAGCAAACCCCACAGGCTGGGGACGTGCAGGCGATGGAGATGACAGCTCCAGCACCTCTCCATCTGCCGCCACCATGGGCAGGGACCATGGATTCTTAGAGTTTGTGCAGGAGGCATGAGATGCCCTGTGTCCATCGTGGACACTCAGAGCAGGGGGCAGGGAGCTGGCTGGCTTCCCCCAGGGTTTCTGCCGGTACAGGGGAAGCACGTTGGCCAACGCTTCCATCTTCTTTTCCTCTCTCTTCAGCTGCAGCCATGAACCTGGATCGGATCGGCGAGCACGCAGAAGCCATGTTCGGTGTGGGGTGAGTCCCTGCCCCCTCCGGTGCATAATTAGCCTGGCCATAGGGCTCTTCCTCTCCTTCCATACTGCCGAGGCTGAAAGCTGCAGGTGATGAGGAAGACCAGGGTCTACAGGCTAATGCAGCTGTCCTCATCAGCCCCGAGGGCTGGTTGAGTGCATCCCGCTAACACCACGCGCTTTCATCTCGGCTTCAGGAAGACGAGCAGCATGTTGGAGGTGGATGACGAGGGAGGGAGGATGTTTCTGCGGGTGCTGATCCACCTGACGATGCACGACTACCCGCCGCTCATCTCGGGCTCCCTGCAGCTCCTCTTCAAGCATTTCAGCCAGAGGCAGGAGGTCTTGCACACCTTCAAACAGGTAGCCCCGGTGGGACGTTGGCCTGGAGCACCTCTAAGACTGCACTCAGCTGTGGGTGCAAGACGTGGGATGAGTTCTAGCCCCTTTCCTGGGGAGGGAGGCGTGGATGAGGAGGGGAACAAGGTTTGTGCCCCAAACTGGAAACTCCTGGGGTTGTCGCTGCAGGTTCAGCTCCTCATCTCAGCCCAGGATGTCGAGAACTACAAGGTGATCAAGTCAGAGCTGGACAAACTCCGCACCATGGTGGAGAAATCGGAGCTCTGGGTGGATAAGAAGGGCAGCAACAAAGGGGACAGCACAGTGGAGGGGAACAAGAAGGAGAAGAAAGAGGTGAGAGCCCTGAGCAGGCCCCTGGGAACCAGGGTAGGAGAGCTGGGGGCAGAGGTGCAGCTTGGTTCAGTCCAACACCTAACATCTCTTGGTGGGCCAAGCACCCTCTCCCTTGAAAAGGAGGGTCAAGGAGGTCCCTGTGTGGTGTAGTGATGCCCCAGGCTTCGGAGAAATGCAGTGGGACCTTCATGCTGTTTCTGTCCCCTTACAGCATGCCGCTGATGAAGAGGTCATTGCTCCAGGAGAGAAGAGCAGTGAGAACTATCAGATAGTCAAGGGGGTAAGTGACACCAAATCCTGTCCCTCGGGGCATGGCCAGCAATATCTGCCTGGCCTGAGTTGGCACAGGAGCACCAGAGAGGAGGGAAGGGGTTAAATTATAGGAGAGATTTCCAATCTTTCCTGTGGCTCAGTAGAAATGAGTCTGAGCCAGGGCTTGTTCCTACCAGCTTAGCATGACAAGGAGCCCTGTTACATCCCCAGGGCTCACCAGCTCACCTTGCTCTGTGGGGACCAGAGGGAAGGAGGTTGGTGACGGGAACACGATCTCTCTGAGTGGCACTGGAAGGAGGGTTTGAGTGGGATGCCAAGATTTGTGAGCAACTCACAAAGCTCAGCATGCAGGGAGAACCTGGGCTTGTGGAGGGCGCATCTGCATTGCAAGCAAGCCTCCAGCTCTGGTGGCCATCCTGATGGGCTCCAAGGCTCAATCCCTTCTGCCATGGTCCTTCTCTCCCCAGATCCTGGAACGGCTGAATAAGATGTGTGGGGTGGGAGAGCAAGTGCGCAAGAAGCAGCAACGCCTGCTGAAGAACATGGACGCCCACAAAGTGATGCTGGATCTGCTGCAGATCCCTTATGAGAAGGTGCGTGGGTGGAAGCCAGTTGGTCCTGAAGTGCTTGGGGCAAGGGGTGAGGGATTTGGACACCACCCTGCAGAGCTGGGTAGGGCATGAGGGGCAGCAACCTGCTCCTTCTCTCCATCCCTCGCCAACTCTGGGTGTTTCCCTTCTCTACCCTTCCTCAGGGTGATGCCAAGATGATGGAGATCCTGAAATTCACCCACCAGTTCCTGCAGAAGTTTTGTGCTGGCAATCAGGAAAACCAAGCTCTGCTGCACAAACACCTCAACCTGTTCCTGACCCCGGGGGTAAGGAGAGGGGACTGAAGGGTGGTCAAACGAGAGACTTTGGTTTCCACTCTGGAGCTGAGAGGAGGAGGCAGAAAAGCCAGGAAGAGACCCTGGGAGAGGAACGGTCAAGACAGGAGGGAAAGCTGTTCCTTGCAGGCCCCCAGCCTCATTCTGCTCCCCTGGTCCCACAGCTCCTGGAGGCTGAGACGATGCAGCACATCTTCCTCAACAACTACCAGCTCTGCTCAGAGATCAACGAGACGGTGCTGCAGCACTTCATCCACTGCGTGGCCACCCACGGCCGCCACGTGCAGTACCTCGACTTCCTGCACACTATCATCAAGGCCGAGGGCAAGTACGTCAAGAAGTGCCAGGACATGATTATGACCGAGGTGAGCGCCTCTACCTCCAGCTCATGGGGCATGAGTTGGGGGTGTTAGCAGGGCACAGGCCCCAGTAGTTTGGCTTCTTCCTTGAGGAAGAGCCTTGCTAGCCATGCTGGCTTCTTCCTGGAGTAGGAGGCATCTCCAGGGGCACAATGCAAGGTGCAAGGCTCCTTCTCCAGAGCGGTGACCACTGACCCTTCCCTGCAGCTCACCAACGCTGGGGACGACGTGGTGGTTTTCTACAACGACAAGGCTTCACTGGCAACCCTTCTGGAGATGATGACGGCGGCCAGGGACGGGGTGGAGGAGAACAGCCCACTGATGTACCACATCTCACTGGTAGACCTGCTGGCTGCCTGCGCTGAGGGCAAGAACGTCTACACGGAGATCAAGTGCACATCGCTGCTGCCCTTGGAGGACGTGGTGCGCGTGGTGACACATGAGGACTGCATCACAGAGGTACGGGCTGTTCAGTGAGGAGGCTGCTGGTGGCTTTGCGCTGATTACCTTCTCCTGATGGTGCCTGTGACTCTCTCCCTCCCTCCCTGGCAGGTAAAGATGGCCTATGTGAATTTTGTCAACCACTGCTATGTGGACACGGAGGTGGAGATGAAGGAGATCTACACCAGCAACCACATCTGGACTCTTTTTGAGAACTTCACCCTGGACATGGCCCGGGTGTGTGAGGAGGGTTGGGTGGGAGGGACGTGACAGCAACAGCTTTTGCAGCATGTGGGGACAGGTTGGTGTCATCAAGGCTTCCTTTAAGCCTGAGGAGCAAGCTGTGGGGCACAGGCACCATGGGAACTTGGGTAGGTGCCATATTATGGATTGAGGAGCAGTCAGGGCTCTCTGGCAGTGGTGTAGACCCAGGAGCTGTATCACTGGCCATATCCCCTGGCTCAGCAAGGTCCAGGACACATGTTTACCTTGCCCTGGTGCCATCAGCATCCTCCCTTGTCCTTGCAGGTGTGCAAGAAGCGAGAGAAACGCCTGCCAGACCCCACACTGGAGAAGTACGTGCTGACAGTGGTGCTGGACACTATCAACGCGTTCTTCAGCTCCCCCTTCTCAGAGAACAGCACCTCACTGCAGGTAATAAGGGGCTGCATGGACAGGCCATGGCTGGGGGAGGAAAGTGGCTCAGCAAGCCCCTCCCTACAAGATCTGGACACACCTTGCACTGATAGATATGTGCTCTCTCCTTCAGACCCACCAGACCATTGTGGTGCAGCTTCTCCAGTCCACCATGAGGCTGCTGGAGTGTCCCTGGCTGCAGCAGCAGCACAAGAGCTCGGTGGAAGCCTGCATCCGCACGCTGGCCATGGTTGGTAAGGAGAAGTATCAGAGGGTTGCTCTGTTCCCCACCAACCAGGAGGATGAAGCCATCCTTGGCATCTTCCACTGCAGCAGCGAGCAAGAGCCATCATCCCTACTGTGGGTCTTGGCTGACGAGAGGCTGCTGGCTGGGAATTGGGAGGCTTGGCTCTGGGATGTGGGTTTTTTTTTTTTTATTTGAGCTACATCTCCAGGCGTGACCAGGGTAGCGCAGGGATAACCAAAGCCTGGGCTTGGTCGGGAAATCCCTGGTGTGTCCTTGCTGGAGGAGGGCCTGGAAACAAAGCCAGCATTTATGGTGGTTTTCCCTTGCTAGGACTTTGCCCTAAGCCTGCCTGTGGCTGCCTGACTCAGGATGAGGGTTGTGAGCCCTGAGTCACCGTGTGGAAAGGATGGCTTGGTGGTTAGAGGCTGGGTGGGGATTTCCCTTTGTCATACAAGGCAGGGTGCTTACAACATCTCCATGCTGGGCTTTCCCAGATGAAAACTGGAAGTGGTGCCTCTTCCCATCCTCCGTTGAGCTGTAGGCAATGTTGTGCTGCAGCGGGGAGGGATGAATGGAAATGTCCCAGCTCTCGCTAGCCTGGAGGACTTTACTCTTGTTTTTAACCTAAATCTTCTCTGCTGCAAATGAAGAGCTGGGGAATGGTGCCTGGCTTGAGGCGGTGAGGTGAGACCCAGCCAATGGCATGGGCTGGGTCATGGTTGTCCCCAACCCTGGCTCCATCTCCTGCAGCCAAGAGCCGCTCCATCGCGCTGCCTATGGATCTGGATGCCCACGTCAGCTCCCTGCTCAACAGCAGCTCCATCAACACCGTGCAGAGGAACACGTCCAGCTACAAGACAGCCACACGCACCTTTCCCCGGGTCTCCACCACCCCCAACCAGTGGGACTACAAGAACATCATAGAGAAGCTGCAGGTACAGGGCAGGGAAGCAGCAGTGACGTGGATCAGTGCATGATACCAAGAAGGTGCTGGCGTTGCAGGGGTCCCTTTCCCATCCTTGTGTCTCCTAGGCGTGCATTGGCCCTAAAGGTGTGTGCTGTGACTTGTAGGACATCATCAGTGCCCTGGAGGATCGCTTGAAACCGCTGGTGGAGGCTGAGCTGTCTGTCCTGGTGGATGTCCTCCACCGGCCAGAGCTGCTTTTCATGGAGGGGACAGAGGCGTTTCAGCGATGCGAGAGCGGAGGTTTCCTGTCCAAGTGAGGATGCTTTGCAATCACCTAGGGATTGCTGGGAGTGCTGGGAAGGGCTGGTGACCTTCCTCCTTTGTGAGTCTTGTGCATCTCGGCGTGTGCCTGCAGCCCGGAGGGATGGTGGGGTTGGTTCCCTCAGGGATCCACTTGTCCCTCTGGGCTGTGTGACGGTGGCTCTGCTGTGCCAGGCTGGTGCAGCACACCAAGGACCTCATGGAGACCGAGGAGAAGCTGTGCATCAAGGTACTGAGGACGCTGCAGCAGATGCTGGTGAAGAGGAACAAGTACGGCGAGAGGGTGAGCAGCACCACGGTCCAATGATGTGTCCTCAGCCATGCCTCTCATCATGCCCTCCGCATGGCAGCCGACGGGTGCTCAGTCTTGTTTTGCTCTAGCGCTGGCCCCGGTTGACTCATGACATTTATTTGTCTTGGCAGGGTAACCTGCTGCGGAAAATGCTCCTGAACAATTACCTGCAGAACAAGAAGTCCAGCTCCAAAGGAGAAGTTGTGGATACTGCTGGGGGAGGTGAGTGTTCCTCTCCTGCACTTTCCCTGTCTCTCTGCGCTGCTCACGTACCTCGAATGCCCAGCTCCTGAATGCCCAGGTCAGGTCTGTAGCTGGTCTCCATGCTCCCACTTCTATAGGATTTGGGGAGACAAGGGGATGGGACCAAGATTTAGTGATTTAGGTGTGTTCATTCTCCAGCACCACCACAGCATCACATCCATCCATGTCCTCTCGCACAGGCCAAGACCAGGACTGGTCTGCTATTGCTGCTGTCCAGTGCCGGCTAGACCGAGAAGGAGCCACCAAGTTGGTGGCTGACCT
Organism: Clamator glandarius; assembly: GCA_033459285.1. Lineage (NCBI taxonomy): Eukaryota > Metazoa > Chordata > Aves > Cuculiformes > Cuculidae > Clamator > Clamator glandarius. The sequence continues at coordinate 227,179 of JAUNZM010000037.1, forward strand.
CATCATGAACACTAAGAATGAGAAGATCTTCCAAGAGAGCATCCTGCTTGCTATCCGCCTGCTGGATGGAGGCAACACCGAGATCCAGGTGCTGAGACCCGGGGGGACTGGGGCAACCACGGTTCGATGTGGGCAGTGTCACGGTTCCAGCACTTTGAAGATGTGGGTGCTGGGCAGTTCTCAGTCCTGGGTTGGCCCATGGGCAGCAGATTTTGCCAAAATTCTGTTTGGTTGCATGTGTTTGCTGACCCTGCAGAGAAGGAGCTGCAGAAATCTGTCTGGTTTTGAGTTTTCCAGCTGTGAGGCTGGATTGAGCTGGGTGCTGGGCCAGGGCCGGTTGCTGCAGGTTGTTTCTGGAGTAATGCTGATGCCCTCTGCCGGGTGTTGCTAAAACAGCTAAGGGCTGCAGCTTCTGGGTGATAACTCCTGGGTTATCTCAGAACCTTTATCACAGGAAAGTCAAAACACTGCACATGCAAAATCCGGTAGGGTTCCAGGACTGGAGTTGCTGTGCTCACTGCTTGCTCTGTCCCTAACCCTGTTTAGGGTAGAGGAGAGCTCAGCAACTGGGGACAATCCACCCCTGTAAAGAGGACTTTAAAAAGTCCTCTCTGAAGTCCAAGAGGACTGTGATATCCAGGGCTCTTGTATGGAAGGAAACATGCTCACCAGGTTATCTCAGACAAGGTCTTGAGTGCTGGAGGCTTCCAAACCAGAAGGAAAGGCAAAGACAATTTAGACTCATGATGGGGACACAAACTGCTGTCCTCCCCTCTCCTAGAAATCCTTTTACAACCTCATGACAAGTGACAAGAAGTCTGAGAAGTTCTTCAAAGTGTTGCACGACCGGATGAAGAAGGCCCAGCAGGAGACCAAGTCTACGGTGTCTGTGAACATGAGTGACATCGGGAACAAGCCTCGAGAGGACAAAGATGAGCCTGACCCTGGCACCAAAGGTATGGGGCCATGTCTCCTGGTACAACTCATGTCTGTCACTGGATAGCCTGATGCTAACGAGGTTGGATTGCCCTCTAGGACGAGGAGACACCTTCATGATGCCAGGCACCCCCACTCGATACCCCACGGGCCTGGGATTCCGGAAGGGCCATGACACCGGGGAGCAAGGTCAGAACAATGAGATGGGGGTGACGGTCCTGATCATGGAGCCGATTTTGCGATTCCTGCAACTGCTCTGTGAGAACCACAACCGGGACCTGCAGGTTGGTTATGGGGCTGCTGGGGTTTGGGATCTGGGACCTGGGCAGAGGCCACAGGACTGGGGCGTGGGAAGGCTGGGCTTTGCCCTGCTTTGGTCCCAGAAGGCACTGCATCAGCCACTCTGTGCCTCAGTTTCCCCATCTTGGTGGCCAAGAAAGCCAAAGGCATCTTAGCTTGTATGAGAAACGGTGTGGCCAGCAGGTCCAGGGAGGTTATTCTCCTTCTGGACTTGGCACTGGTGAGACCAAACCTCGAATCCTGTGTTCAGTTCTGGGCCCCTCACCACAAGAAGGATGTTGAGGCTCTGGAGCGAGTCCAGAGAAGAGCAATGAAGCTGGTGAAGGGGCTGGAGAACAGGCCTTATGAGGAGCGGCTGAGAGAGTGGTGGCCCCACGCCAGTTTTCCATCAAACTGCAGCTGGAGAGGGTGTTGGGAGGGGGAGCAGGACTGCCCCCCGTCAGGGGGATGCTGCTCAGCCCCGTAACTGCAGGTTTTGCTCGACAGAACTTCCTCCGGTGCCAGAACAACAAGACCAACTACAACCTGGTGTGTGAGACGCTGCAGTTCCTTGACATCATGTGCGGCAGCACCACGGGAGGGCTGGGGCTGCTGGGCCTCTACATCAACGAGTACAATGTGGCCCTCATCACCCAGACCCTGGAGACCCTGACCGAGTACTGCCAAGGTCCCTGCCACGAGAACCAGGTCTGTGGGTATCCCTGCAAGTCTGGGTCGTTCCTGGTGTGTTTGAGGCATTTCAGTTCAGTTCTGGAGTCCTCGGCACAGGAAGGACAAGGATCTGTTGGAGCGAGTCCAGAGGAGGGCACGTGGATGATCTGAGGGCTGGAGGCAGCTGGGGTTGCTCAGCCTAGAGAAGAGAAGGCTCCAGGGAGACCTTAGAGCAGTTTCCAGTACTGAAAGGGGCTCCAGGAAAACTGGGAAGGGGCTCTGGATCAGGGAGGGCAGGGACAGGATGAGAGGGAATGTTTTTTAGCTGAAAGAGGGGAGATTGAGATGAGGTCTTAGGGAGAAACATTCTCCTGTGAGGGTGGGGAGGCCCTGGCCCAGGTTGTCCAGAGCAGGGGTGGCTGCCCCATCCCTGGAGGGGTTCAAGGCCAGGGTGGATGGGGCTTGGAGCCCCTGATCCAGTGGCAGGGGGTGGAACTGGATGGGCTTTGAGGTCTCTTCCAACCCAAACCATTCTGTGTTTGGCTAGAAGCAAGCAGCAAGTAAATAATATAGTGAAACAAATGGTGCCCTAATCAGAGAGAGAGAAGATTTGGGGTTCCTGGGGTGATCAGGCAGGGTCAGTGCTATAGGAGGGGCAACGTTTCAGACCTGGGTTGTGTTGGAGGATGAAGCTGGGAGAACTGGCAGCATCTGTAGGATAACACATTGCATTGAACCCTCAGAGCTGCATCGTGACCCATGAGTCCAATGGGATCGACATCATCACAGCCCTCATCCTTAACGACATCAGCCCCCTCTGCAAGTATCGGATGGACCTGGTCCTGCAGCTGAAGGTAGGCAGAGCCGTGGGCTGGGGTGGTGGGCAGGTCCGTGGCGTGCGCTGTGGGGTGAGGTGGCTCCTGTAGTCAGGACTCTGCACGGGTCAGGTCCTCACGCGTGGTAGCATTTGCGCTTGGTGGGATAGGGCCGGTGCGTCTCCACCATGTGAAGTTCAGATGCTTCTAGGATGAGAGAGTTGCAGCTGACGTGGGTACAGGGGTTTCTGCCCACCTGGGACAGAGGCAGGGAGCAACTCCCTTCAATGAGGGCTTCTCCTCACCAGGACAATGCCTCCAAGCTCCTCTTGGCCCTTATGGAGAGCAGACACGACAGCGAAAATGCCGAGCGGATCCTCATCAGCCTCCGCCCGCAGGAGCTCGTAAGGACTGATATGAAACACCCCTTGTCTTGCCCCAGTGAGCCCCCAGCCTTCCCCACCCCCTTGCTGGACCTTCTGCCCATGGGTCCTGATGCAGCTCCTGGTCTGCAATCCAATAAACCCCTCAGCTGCCACGATTCTGGTCCTACACCACCTTCTGCACAAAGCTGCCTTGCCTAAGGGTCCTCCCAGAGCTCACTGTCCCTCTGCTGCCTTCCAGGTGGACGTGATTAAGAAAGCCTATCTGCAGGAGGAGGAGTGTGAAAACGCTGAGGTTTCCCCCCGGGAAGTCGGCCACAACATTTATATACTGGCCCTGCAGGTACTGGGTGGAGACGGCAGGATCCCTGACCGTGCTGGGCTCCCTCTCACCGACCTGCACGGGGCTCAGGGCTGAGTCCAGCCCTGATCACCGACCTGCATGAAGGCATCGAGTGCACCCTTAGCAAGTGTGCGGATGACACTAAGCTGGGTGGAAATTTCGATCTGCTGGAGGGTCGGGAGGCTCCAAAGGGATCTGAACAGGCTGGATCCACAGGCTGAGACCAATGGCATGAGGTTTAAAGAGGCCAAGTGCCGGGTCCTGCACTTGGAGCACAACAACCCTGGGCAGCTCCAGACTAGGAGGAGTCTGGCTGGAAAGCTGCCTGGAGGTGAAGGACCTGGGGGTGTTGGTTGCCAGCGACTGACCATGAGCCAGCAGTGGCCCAGGTGGCCAAGAAGGCCAATGGCATCTTGGCTTGGATCCGAAATGGCATGACCAGCAGGTCCAGGGAGGTTCTTCTCCCTCTGGACTCAGCACTGGTGAGACCAAACCTCGAATCCTGTGTTCAGTTCTGGGCCCCTCACCACAAGAAGGATGTTGAGGCTCTAGAGCGAGTCCAGAGAAGAGCAACGAAGCTGGGGAAGGGGCTGGAGAACAGGCCTGATGAGGAACAGCTGAGAGAGCTGGGGGGTGTTTAGCCTGGAGAAGAGGAGGCTGAGGGGAGACCTCATTGCTCTCTCCAACTACCTGCAAGGAGGTTGTGGAGAGGAGGGAGCTGGGCTCTTCTCCCAAGGGACAGGGGACAGGACGAGAGGGAATGGCCTCAAGCTCCACCAGGGGAGGTTCAGGCTGGACGTTAGGAAAAAGTTTTCCACAGAAAGGGTCATTGGTCCCTGGCAGAGGCTGCCCAGGGAGGGGGTTGAGTCACCTTCCCTGGAGGGGTTTAAGGGATGGGTGGATGAGGTGCTGAGGGACATGGGATAGTGTTTGATGGGAATGGTTGGACTCGATGATCTGATGGGTCTTTTCCAACCTGGTGATTCTATGAGTCCCTCCAGCCAGTCCAGTCTCCTTGAGGAGGCGTGGATGGAAATGTGCTTTTGGCTCGTGTGAAAAGCCAGCTCCCAGGCTTGCCGGCCACCCGGCTCCCCTGTGCACCTGTGGTTGCTCACCAGCCTGTGCTCACTTGGCTCTCACTGTCCTTCTTCCAGCTCTCCCGACACAATAAGTCTCTGCAGCAGCTCCTGAAGCCAGTGAAGCGAATCCAGGAGGAGGAGGAGGAAGGCATCTCATCCATGGTATGGAGAGGCCTTGGGAATGGAGGCAGAGCCCTTCCAAACCCTGATGAGAGACTGTAAAGCGTCTTCCACCCTTGCTGAGCCACGCTGGGTTTTGTTGTTGAAGATTTGATGGGGTTTGGTATTCCCTGGAGGGTATTAAAGAAAGAAAGACTGATCAGTGCCCTTGTAGCCACAACTACAAGCCCAAAGGCATGTGCCCCGAGCTAGAGAGATATATTTGTGGGACTCAGCCATAGGGTCCTCTGGCCACACGCTGGTGGCCCTGGTGGGTTCTTGCTGGGACCCATTTTCTCCTCTTCCCTTCAGAAAAGGAAAGGCTGAGTCCTTCACTGTCATTTCTTGCCTATGTACCTTAGATCCTGAGCAAGATCCAGCAGTAATATGATTTCCCTGGGGTTTTACAGGCATTGATTTGTAATTTGTGGATTAGCAGCGTTTGGATGTAATTATTGCAGGGAATCGAATGTCTGTCACCTCAGGGAGGGCTCATACCCCTTTAGGAAGCTTTAATTCATTTGCTTCTCCCTGAAATCTCATCAGCTTTGGTAGATTTTAAGGAATGCTGTTGTCAGTGCAGAGTTAGACCTGACTGCCCTGGCTTGAGGCCACTCTCACCCTCTGCCTCTCCCCCCATCCCAGCTCAGCCTGAACAACAAGCAGCTGACGCAGATGCTGAAGTCGTCGGCCCCAGTCCAGGAGGAAGAGGAGGACCCGCTGGCCTATTACGAGAAGCACACCTCCCAAATTGAGGCAAGACCTAGTTACCTCTTGGGTTGCCGTTATTATGCATGTGGTTAGTGAATCCCACATGTGCTCCAGCTGCCTCATGCTTGGTTTTTTTGGACTCCTCATGCCTGTGCCGGCAAAAAAGCAGACAGTCCCTTGGTTTTGTGGAGTTGGTGGTGTTAGCAGAGCCCATGGAGAGCTGCAGGAATGAGCTGACCCTTCCTTTCTCCAGCATGGATCTCCTTGAGATGGGCCAGCAAGGCTTCACACACTCGCAGCTTTTCTCCAGCAGAGCCAGAGCTGCCTTTGCTGGGTCTTTTTGTAGCATTAGAAGAGTGGTTGGTTATATTTGGATCTCAGTGGAGTGGAAAGGAGGAGGGGAAGGCACAGCTGGGTCTAGGAAGGAGGTAACCAAAGCCTGGTAGGGTCAGGATCTGACAACACCCTCCCTTTTCCCTGCTTCCTGCAGATTGTGCGCCTGGACCGAAGCATGGAGCAGATAATCTTCCCCGTGCCTGGCATCTGCGAGTTCCTCACCAAAGAGACCAAGTACCGTCTCTTCACCACCACGGAGCAGGACGAGCAGGGCAGCAAAGTCAGTGATTTCTTCGACCAGTCGTCCTTCCTCCACAACGAGATGGAATGGCAGAAGAAACTGCGCAGTAAGAGCAAGGCAGACGTTCCTTTTGGGCTTCCCCCGGCCAGCACGGGCACCTTGAATAGTCCTGTGGTGTGAAAAAGCCGGGAGGCAGCCCTGCTTTGATTTCCAGCAGCCTGGAAATCCCATCTCTCAGCTGCCTGTCCCCCTCGCTGTGTAGAGCACAACACACTTGGCAGTTTGTAGGGACTGGAGGTTAATCAAGGTCCCAGGGATTTATTTCCTCCATGCCTGTTAGTGCAGTTCCTCAGTAGTTTGAAATGCATCTTGCAGCACATTCCTGGGATTTACACCTGCAGGTGTTTTCCCCTGGAAAGCCCTCGCTTCATCTGTTTTCAGTTGCCTTCTCCTAAGCCAGAATCTAGCAGCTACATATGGGAAATAAAACCTGTCTCTCTGCACCCTGCAGACCCATTTAGGTGCTTTCACGGCTACATCAGGACGGAAATCCTGACTTTAAATAACAGGAGCTCAGCGAAGAGTCACACTGTAAATGCTGCCGTGCAGCTAAGGGGTAGAGTAGCAGCTCAGAAAACACTTGCAGATCCAGTCCAAACTATCTTAGGAATTCAGCAGGAAACAAGTTTAACAATATGGGTGGGAAATTGCTGGCTGGGGCTCTTCTGGGATGAGAACCAGGACTGAAAACACAAAGACCGTGTTGTTTTGAAGGGTGTGAGGCTGTAGGAGATGGGGGGTGAGGAGGAGGATGGAGCTGATCGGATTCCAAGGTGCCAGAGCAGGTCAAAGGGCCAAGAAGCCCAAAAGTGCGAGCAGTAACATTTTGAACTTGCACTCCCATTTCAGCAGATGAGGAGGGAGCTCTTATTAACCTTTCGAAGGAAATAGGAGGGAAGGATCCGTGGGCTGCGCTGCGATGAACCCTTTGGATGTCTGGGAGGACAAAGGCTTCCCTGGCTGGCGCGAGGTTGGCTGAGGTGTGTGTGTTTGCCTCCTCTCCCCCCAGGCATGCCGCTGATGTACTGGTTCTCCCGCAGAATGACACTCTGGGGAAGCATTTCCTTCAACCTGGCCGTCTTCATCAACATAATCATTGCTTTCTTCTACCCCTACGTCGAAGCCACTTCCATGGGTAAGTGCCCAGCATCTGCTGCTCCTCAAGGTGGAAGAAAAAGGGACCTTCATATGCAGGAAAATCGGTCCCTTTACCTGTTCTCTCCTCACTCTTAGTCTCCTTTTGACTCCTAAAGCCCCAAATGCTTTATTCTGGTCAAAGGAAGGAATTGAATCAAGATCTCACTTGCCAGCCCTACTGCTTCTTTCTTAGGGAAAAGTCTCTTCTCCCTGGGCTGGGCTGTCCCTGTTTGTTAAATGAGGAAAGCAATGTCAGAATATGTCAGGCAAAGCCCCCATCATTTACAGTGGTTTTTGAGGTCTCAGATAAAAGAGGTTAGAAAAATGTATCAGTAAGAACCATCTCAGTCAATACAGGTCTTTGTAGTCAAGCATAAATCTTCTCTTTCTTCCCTCACGTTAATAATCAGCACGTTAATTTTTCTGGACGATCTCGACAGCAGCACCATGTCTGATTTGCAGCACGCATTTAATCTCATGCCATTTAATTACGGGGGGATCTTCTCTTCCCAGGAGTGCTGGATTCCCCGCTGATCTCGCTGCTCTTCTGGATTCTGGTCTGCTTCTCCATCATGGCCCTGTTCACTAAGCGCTACGGGGTCCGACCGCTCCTCGTGGCGCTGATCCTGCGATCAATTTATTACTTGGGGATTGGACTCACTCTGAATATCCTGGGAGCTCTAAACGTAAGTTCTGCCTATGCTGGAAAAATAACATAGCAGCCCAAAGCCCAGGAGGCTGTTCTGCATGAATAAAGTGCACCAAAGCTCACTCCTTCCCTTCTCTGGTTGTTCCCCAGCTGACCAACAAGATTGTGTTTGTGGTGAGCTTCGTGGGCAATCGTGGGACCTTCATCCGAGGCTACAAGGCCATGATCATGGATGTGGAGTTTCTTTACCACGTTGGCTACATCGTGACGAGCGTCCTGGGGCTCTTTGTGCACGAACTCTTCTACAGCATCCTGGTACAATCAATGCAGATGTCTGGGATGCAGAGGTAGCCAGGCTGCCCTGGTGGAATCTCGAAGGTTCCTGTGACACCTTTCAGGGGCTGATTGATAACGGCAGCGAGAACAATTCACTGTGCTCTAATCTTTGCGTAGGCTGAGCTTTCTGCCTTCCGACAGCATCAATTACTGTCTTTCTCCTGGTCTTTTGCTATCTCTCTCTCTTTCTAATCTCCCCTGTGTGCTTTATCTGGGTCAGCTGGGAGACAACGTGAGCTGGGGAGGGCAGAGGCAGGGTGCATGTGTCCTATTCTTGGCTCTCCTGCTGTGCATAAGTCACTTCATTCTTCTCTGCTTCACTACAATAAGCTGGGAAACTTAAAGGCTTTATGTGAAAGTTAGTCAAGGTCTGCTGAGCAATCCAAGATCTCGGGATAAAAGGGGATATAGGTAGGCCAGGCATATTATCAAGAAAAACACCCCGCAGCATTTCTTTGCTCCTGGATCCTTTCAGCTCTTTGATTTGATCTACCGCGAGGAGACCTTGTTTAATGTCATCAAAAGCGTGACACGGAACGGGCGCTCCATCCTGCTGACGGCCCTCCTGGCTCTCATCCTCGTCTACCTCTTCTCCATCGTGGGTTTCCTGTTCCTGAAGGATGACTTCATCCTGGAAGTGGACCGGCTGCCGGACAGCAAGGCCAGAGGTTGGTCTTTGTTGGCTGCGGTTCTTGGGTAGAGGGGGGCAAGGCAGAGTCTGGGTCTTCTTCTGCAGCTGGACCATTGCATAGAATCATGGAATGGTTCAGGTTGGAAGGGACCTCAAAGCCCATCCAGTTCCACCCCCTGCCATGGGCAGGGACACCTCCCACTGGATCAGGGGCTCCAAGCCCCATCCAACCTGGCCCTGAACCCCTCCAGGGATGGGGCAGCCACCACAGCTCTGGGTAGCCAGGGCCTCCCCACCCTCACAGGAAAACATTTCTCCCTAAGATCTCATCTCAATCTCCCCTCTTTCAGCTTAAAACCATTCCCCCTCATCCCATCTCTGGCCTCCCTGAACAACAGCCCCTCCCCAGCTTTCCTGGAGCCCCTTTCAATACTGGAGGCAGCTCTAAGTTCTCCCCAGAGCCTTCTCCAGGCTGAACAAGACACCCTGCTCCCTCCCCACTATAAACGCACATGTGTGTCTGTGCCTGCCTGTGCATCCCACAGAATCACAGAATAACCAGGTTGGAAGAGACCCACCGGATCATCGAGTCCAACCATTCCCACCAATCCCTAAATCATGCCCCTAAGTACCTCATCCCGGGTTTTATACCCTTGGCACAAACTCCTGGTAGCGCTGGGTTTGGGGCTGGCAGAGAAGACAGCTGCCTGTGTTAACTTTGGGATCTTGTGCTGCAGAGCACGGGGTTTGGGGGCTAGAAGTGCTGCAGAGACTGGGGGCACAGCTCCAACTGGAGTTTTAACGCTGTGGAGGTCTCACTAAAACTTCAGCAGAGGAGTCAAAGCCTCGAAAAGGCTAGAACACCAAACTTTTTTTTTCTAAGAAGCTATGAAAAGAGGCAGTTGAAAAGCACTCATGACAGCAGTGAAGAGCTTTGCTAAGGCAAAGTGGTGCTCTGACAAGGCTGTGGTCGCTTTTACTTGCAGATGACCCCTTGGGGATGCAAAGGAACATGGAATCCTTCATGGAGTCATGCAGTGGTGACAAAATTAGCTGCTCTGCTGTACCCACTGCTTTGGAAGGTAAGTGAGCTCATTAGAAAGGTCGACTCTGTTAGTGGTAGAGTGGGTTGGCTGCCTGGTTTGTCAACAAGCTCAGAAAAGCCCTAGCTTTTCAAAGATGGAAACAAACAACCCACTTTCTTAGGCAAGAAGCCTGCAAATTTTGCACTGACCCTGGCATAAAAGAATGTTGAAGTAGGTTTGGTTTAGTCATAATGAGAGTGGGAGCTTTGGGAGAGCTCAGGCAAACACCTCCCCGGCAAGAACCAAGCTGGAGGAGCTGCTGGGATGTTGCTGGTCGGGAGATCTGCAAGGAGCAGCTGCTCCCAGGAGATCTGCCACTGTGTCACTGCAGCAGCAGTTGTCACTGCAAGGGGAGTCATCCCTGCAGCTCTGAATTCTTTGTAATGGTCTGGTATTTAAGCCCACTCTTGTGCACCGGGTTTTTTGCTTTTGGTTTCCCCTCTGGTGCTCCAGAAACAGTCACTGACCAGTGGGAACGTGCCTGCGACACGCTTCTCATGTGCATCGTCACTGTCCTGAACCACGGCCTGAGGAACGGAGGGGGCGTGGGGGACATCCTGCGGAAGCCATCGAAGGATGTGAGTTTAGGCAGCACACAGGGTGCCCTTTCCTCCACTGAGTCCTGCTGTGTTTACTGAGGTGCAGCTGCCCTTTCTCCCTGGAAACCGTGACAATTGCGTAGAGTCACAGAATGGTTTGGATCTCGAAGTCCATCCAGTTCCAACCTCCCTGCCATGGGCAGGGACACCTCCCACTGGATCAAGGGCTCCAAGCCCAATCCAACCTGGCCTTGAGCCCCTCCAGGGATGGGGCAGCCACCACTGCTCTGGGTGACCTGTTCCAGGGCCTCAGCTCTACCCCCTACACTGTCCTCCAGTGCTTTCCTCCTTTCTTCCCCATCACACCTTTTATTCCTCCTCCCGTGTAACGAGACAGCATGGTTGGAGCAGCTAGAGATGTGCAAGAGACATACATTTATCACCTTCCTCCATTACAGGAGTCCTTGTTTCCTGCTCGGGTTGTCTATGACCTCCTCTTCTTCTTTATTGTCATTATCATCGTCCTCAACCTCATCTTTGGGGTCATTATTGACACTTTTGCTGATCTGAGGAGCGAGAAGCAGAAGAAGGAAGAGATCCTGAAAACAACCTGCTTCATCTGTGGTGAGTGCTGGGACCTTGGTGTCGAGGAACTGCCCCAAAGCTCCTCCTGTCTTCTGAGGTTGAGAGAAGGGAAGGACTTTCAGCTGGTTTCTGGTTTTCCTTTGATTCACAGCAAAACTGAAACCTGCTCCTCCCTGCAGTGGGGGGAAGCTTAAACGAGGACGCAAACCGAGAGGGGAAATTATCTGTATTGCTCCTTGCCTTCTGTTAGTGAGGTGTTAAACCGAAATGGCCTGTTAAGCAGGTCTCGTTGCTGTGCAACTATCACTCCCAAGACCATCACTGAGCCAGTGGGAAAAAAAATAAAAAAGCACCATATTACGAAGGAAATAAAATACAGAAAATGTTCTGGAATGCTTTCAGTCATAGGAAGGCATCCAAAAATGGGGAGAAAACAATTCTAGCTGTTTGGGGTTTTTTCTAAGAGATCCACTGGGTGCATTTTATGCTTTTAGATACTTAGGCAGTAAGCATACATATCTAAATACTTTAAATAAAAGCCTCCTGAATACACAAGTGGGTTATTCTGCCCCCGTTTTGGATGCTTGTTGTGTCTAAACGCCAACTAATTATTAAAAGCACTTCTTGAAAGCCACACCGGGGAGAGGATGCAATTAGCTGTACGTTCTTTCACATTTGTTTGCTTGCTCACCTTCTCCTCCCCTCCCCGTCTCCTCTGTCCACCTTCTCCTGCCTTTCCCAGGACTCGAAAGGGACAAGTTTGACAACAAGACCGTGTCCTTTGAGGAGCATATTAAATACGAGCACAATATGTGGAACTACTTGTACTTCATCGTGCTGGTGCGAGTGAAGAACAAGACAGACTACACGGGGCCAGAGAGTTACGTGGCGCAGATGATAAAGGTAGGTGTCCTCTCAGAGCAGCTTCTCTGCTATCGCAACCTGCTTCCCCTGGGGAAAGAGTTGAGAACACCGGGCTCGCCAAAGAAAAACAGTTCTGAGAAGGAGCTTTTGGAAAATATTTAGTAACGTTGCTGTGCCTTAGTTCTTTCTGAGCTGGTTGTTTCCACTCTGCAATCTCAGCCAACAACGCATTGTCTGTTTGATGTTTTGTACTGTGTATTTAAGGATAGCAGCAAGCAGTAGAGAGTGTGACTTCAAGGTGATTTCAAGAAGGGAGGGAAAAGAAATACAGAAAAACTTCTGAACTTGAGCCCAGAAAGCTGTAAGAGAAAACAACCAACTGGAAACGGACCATTTGTGGAAAATTTGCAGTTACAGACAAGACGAGCCTTTGAGAATTTCTTTAATTCCAGGCAGGCTTCCTGTGAGATCCTACCAAGTCTCCTCCCTCCCCCTCGCCCCCTCTCCAACTCTCATTCTCCATGGTTGCCTTTCCAGAACAAGAACCTTGACTGGTTCCCCCGGATGCGAGCCATGTCCCTGGTCAGCAATGAAGGGGAAGGGGAGCAGAATGAGATCCGAAACCTTCAAGACAAACTCAACACCACGATGAAGCTGGTGTCCCATCTCACCTCCCAGCTGAATGAGCTGAAGGAACAGGTACCAAACGCTTTAAAACAGGAGAACCTGAGGAACACTCGACTGTAGAAACTAACTGTCCTTATTAAAATAATAATAGGGGACAAGACAAGAGGAAATGGCCTCAAGCTCCGCCAGGGGAGGTTTAGTCTTGACATTAGGAAAAAATTTTTCACAGAAACGGTCGTTGGGCAGTGGCAGAGGCTGCCCAGGATGGGGGTTGAGTCCCCTTCCCTGGAGGGGTTTAAGGGACGGGTGGACGAGGTGCTGAGGGACATGGGTTAGTGATAGATGGGAATGGTTGGACTCGATGACCTGGTGGGTCTCTTCCAACTTGGTTATTCTATGATTCTATTCTATGATTCTATGAAATAGTAAAGAAGAGGAGACGAAGCCAGCCCGAGCCAGTACAACTTCAGATACAAAGCAAAGAGCTCCTGTAGCTCTTTTAGGGAAATCGGGGACACTTAGGACAAGTGCATTTTGATAAACTTAACTTCCTCATCAGCTAAAGTCCAACTCACAGGGGTTTCTGGCAGACGTTAGAGCTGCTGAATCAGTCACTCTAGAGGAGCGTGTTGAGTGAACAGAAAGAGCTGGTTTCCTACCTCATTTGTGTCCTTGTTTGACCTCTAGATGACAGAGCAACGGAAGCGCAGACAAAGGATGGGGTTTGTGGACGTCCAGAACAGCATGAACCACTAAAACACAGCAGCATCGGCTTCACCCACCGAGGGATGACACACATATGTATCAGCTAAGGAGGCTGCTTATGCCTGGGTTCCACGCGTGGCCGTCGCTGGCAGAGAGAGATGAACCATGCGCAAGGGCTTCACAGTCAACATTTTCCTTAGATCGCTTGTAAGCAATTCAGGAACCAGGGACTGGCCAGGATTCTTCACGATACCTGGACCCACACGTTACCCTAATGCCCTTGTAGGAAGATAAATTATCCAGGACTTTTATTCCTCATTGCAATAACTCTTTTAGTTTGCAAATGTGGAGGGTTGTACCTTTATCTCCCTGCGCTGCATTCGGACGGCCCCCACCTCAGGTGTAGCGTAACTAGCTGTAGGGCTGTGATATTTAACTTATTCCAAGAGCAGCACTAGTACATGTGGCTCTTCGCAAGCCAGCCCTCGTATTTTCTGTACCTGCTCCAAGCTGATCCCTCTCCAGTTAGAGTTCTGTTCATCGCTGTGGTGCAGGAAAGAGGAGCTAAACTCAAGGAGATGGATTTGTTAATTTAACTCACGAGATGAGTATAAGAGCTTGTACTAGTGTGAACTTTTGCCTTCTGAGGACCAAGAGTGTCTGGGCAGTAGGAGGAGGAGACTGCAGGCTTCCAGGAGTTCACTGTGAAGGGGTGTCCTGTGTTTTAGTTTCATCTCATTTTAGTTTTTTTTGTTAGTGTTGTTACTTAAGGACGGAAATGTAAATTGCCTTAACTAAATTAAATACAAAATCATGTTATAATAAAAACTTAAACATGGTAAAGAAAGCTCCCTTCCTGTGCACTCTGGTATGTAATGGGGCTGTTCTAAATAAAAATACAGAACAATCCAAGGATCTGAGGCCAAACCAGGGCTGTATTACACAAGGGGCTCCGCAACCCAGTGCTCTCAGCTCCAGATGTTAAACGTTAAAATGCAGTATGATGCTCCAGTCAGAAGATGAAGAATGCTACCATGAAGAAGTACCTTGAAAGCCAGCCTTGTTTACTAAAGCTCTGGATTAGAGCCTGCGGCAAAGTTTCAAATTCTTTCACTACTTGCCAGGAAAACACTGTTCAAATAGATAAAAAGGAGCAGCTGTCGGTGCTGCCTGGAGCCAAGCGGAGTCCTGGCATAGCTGTGCTCTAGACACATCCTCCCCAAGCCAAGCAGAGCTGCAGCCACCCCCAGCTCCAGTCCTGTGCCTCTGCCTCCCAAGAACAGACACTGATGCAAGCATTAAAGCTTTAGAAAGGAATAAAATTAGGCCACGGCAATGGAGTAATCGCACTTGAAATTTGTTTATGGCCCCATATGCCACCAAGCCATCAAAACCTCTTTATCTCTCAGATACACAGTAACCTACGTGGAAGCTTCTCTTCCTCCTGAAGGAAATCTGCATCCAGCTAGCTCGACCAGCACTCCACTGCTGATGCCTTTGACTGAAATCTCAATTAAACCCTTACACTGCTTCACTGTCCCCATGACAAAAGTTGCCCTCAGTCCTCTCCTATGTCTTATCAAAAGGAAATGTGATGATTAAAGTTATCCCTCTCTGTTTCCCTGCTCCCAGTGCTAACACGCAGAAACACAAGCGCAGTGACATCACATCATCTTAACAAGCAAATTTAAAGCTAATACCTTGGCACATACTTGCTCTGTGCCCCTCCTGGTTGTTCGATTTCTTGTAATACAAAGCAGGAGGTCTAACACCACCAAGTTCTTTACACTACGTGGCTCCAATATGGTTTCGGCACAGATGCGTTGAGCTATGCCCTAGATTTTCAGGAAAAAAAAGAGGGGGCACTAAATACGAAGGCTGGAAAAGTGTAGGTCTGAACAAAAATGCTGTTGCTAAGAGCAATAAATGGTTTTATTCATCATGGCAACATACTGTGCTTTAGGAATATATACAGTGGGGGGAGCTGGGAGTGAGCCTGTCACTTCGAGTCCTCTTCAGGTTTCTTGGCATAAAACTTTTCTCGCAGTTTTCTCCACGTCCCTTTTTTCATGTCTTCCATCTGTTTCAAGATGTCTGTGAAAGGAGAAGAGAGAGGGAGATGTGGAAAGAGGAAGAAGAGCAGAAGAGCAAAGAAATGAAAGCCCTCCTATAACAGCTTTCCCACAAATATATTGTCCTTTGTTGACTTTTCATCTTAATGAATTTCTATTTCAGGGCCTGAGGCAAGTTAGTTTTCCCTCCAATCAATTGTGCGGGGAGTCCCTTATCACTAACAACTAATATTCAGTTTCCACGCACTGCAATCAAAGTTAGGAACTGGAGCAGAACAAACTGTGCTGACTTCCTACATTGCACTTGATAAATGATCTGGCTAAGAGTATTTCTGTATCGTGGTGCCCTGTTTTCTCTCCAAGTCTAATACAAAATGAGAAGCACCGAAGGGAACTGGAACATGATGAAACAGAAACTGAGAATTTTTGGACTGACAGAGCAAATGTGTGTTTCCTTCATACATGACCTGCAATCTGATCTGAATGAGCCCTCACAAACCTGCTGCTGCTCTGATCTTCTCAATTATTCCTGAACTTAATTATCACTAAACATCTTCATATCCTTGCATAGCAGTCCTGCTCTGTCCTTTAGTCACAGGTATTTAGTAGAAATAATGCAGGGAACACCACAAAGAATACTTTATCTTCTTACTGTCAAATCAAGCACAGTATTAGTACCTGTGGATAGTATCATCTTGCAGTCTTCTACTGTCACTCCAGTGAAGTTTGTGTCTTTCAGGCGCGGATACTTCATAAACAAGTAGGTGGGAAAAGGAGAGAGAGAAAAAGCTGTTACTTGTGCTGCATTAAAATAGGTTAAAATGTCCCCGTATGGTAGAATCTGAGCTCATTTTGAGTCATGCTCTTAGAATTCTGTTCACCCATACCAAGAACTGTCATCTGCATTGTTCATAGATGTCACAGAGGCCAAGTTCTCCGAAGCATTCTCACAGCGACCAAAGGCTCCAGGAATTGCTGCATGCACCTGACAGCTCATTTGTCTGTTCGACATCCCCACAAACCCTGCTGGGATACGGCAGCTTACTGCAGCAAGCAGTGACTCACCCTCCAAAAGAAGCAGGATGATGCTGATGCCAAAGCTCACCTTGTTTTTGTAGTAGTTGGTGTGGATTCTGACTAAGCTCTCGTACATTTGGTCACAGGCCTCAGGGTCAGCAATCTGGAAAGGGACAAATGTGTCACACAAGTCTTCACTTAAACCTCCGCGGCAAACTCCACCTTGTTTCAAGGCTTGGGAATAGGACAGTCAAAGAGCAGCTTAGGTGGATTCTCAGTGCTGTGTAGGATGCTGGTGACCCCTCTTATGCTGCTCCAGAATGGAGATCCTTGTCTTTCCCTTCCACTTCCCACCAGCCTGGCCTACAAGAATAACGAGGCACACGGCAAGGCCCTGGCCCAGGTTGCCCAGAGCAGTGGTGGCTGCCCCACCCCTGGAGGGGTTCAAGGCCAGGTTGGATGGGGCTTGGAGCCCCTGATCCAGTGGGAGGTGTCCCTGCCCATGGCAAGGATTGAAACTGAATAGGCTTTGAGGTCCCTTCCAACCCAAACCGATCTATGAATTCCAGAATGGACCTTAAAACTCTGCTCAAAAAGATGTGACAGATCAACTGTCAATACACAGTTAACGAGAGCACTGCTGGACAGTTTTCTTATCTTGTTTATCAACCACTGCTGCGAAATCTGCAAGACTTCTTGCCCAAAGGTCAATTTTGCCACCTGTTTTATTCTAAAGCAGCAAACAGGATAACGTACTAGGATGGAAGTTAGAAAATCCCAGGGCAGGCTAAAAATAGTTTATAATTGATTAGGGAAAAGCAGCATGAAAGAGACTGGGCAGCTTCTGAAGGGTAAATGGATTTCTATTTTGGTCTAGTAAGTTGGAAAGATTTCGCTAATACCTAAACCTCTGCCGGGTGCCTCAGACAGGAGCATCTGCCTTGCAGAGTTGTCTATTTAGGAGCACACGGATGTCATCCTGGGTTTGTATTGTACAATGGGGGCCAAATCGACCAGAACGCTGCGTTGCTGTTCTGTGATACCAAAGATCAGTGACTAAAATGGGTCCATGGATAAGAATAGCACTAACAATAACATGTGAGGACAAAACAACGTGGCTCGTCTGTCCCTGGGACACTGACACAAGTTCAGCACGAGGCAGGCAGACTGGGAAAGCCGGGGAAAGCCTGATCTACTGGGATGTCCCTGCCCATGGCAACGGGGTTGGAACTAGATGATCTTTAAGGTCCCTTCCAACCCAAACCATTCTATGATTGTAAGGCTCTCCTCATTCAGCTGGAAACGGCTGCTGCAGGAGAGAGGATACAGCGACAGGCAGACTGTCAAGAGTAAGCACTGTTACGCTACAGGTGATCTTCAGCTGAACATACCTCACAGCCACATGACCCTGCTGATGTTTTAGTAATGACGGCAGAAAGAGCTGCTGAATGGGAAGCAGAAACGCTATCAGCCCACCCCATAAAATCAGCAGATATCGTTCCATGTGAATAAAACCAACATTAGACTGATGAAGGATCCTTTATGATTCTCGGCTTTTTCTCAGATGCTCCTCCTGCCGCCTGCCAGGATGTTTCCCTTTGCTGTATTAAACCTTTATCCATACAAACTGACATCAGCGTTGCAGGCATCAGTTTAGATTTTCAGCATGAGTGGCAGCTTTGGGATCTTGCAGCCAATTCGTGCGGCGCACACGGCTGTCCTCAGCATACAAAAAAGCAATAAGCACCTCCCAAAACGGCTGCTGCAGACCTTTCTGGTGACCAATACAGAATTAGGTGCTCCTTGAAGTAGAAAACATGTGTCTGGAACAATGTTTTTTTATGCAAAGAAACAACACATTCACATGCCACAGCAACGCTTGCAAGCCCGTAAAGGTCTACAGACCAAGTCAACCTTAGCTTCTCTGACTTATTCCAGCACCAAAGCCTAAACTCCAACATAATTATAGCTCTGCTCAGAAAAGGGGGGTCCAGGAAAGCTGGGGAGGGACTCTGGCTCAGGGAGGGCAGGGATAGGATGACAGGGGACAGTTTTAAGCTGCCTGGCATTGTTAGGATGCGGCTATAAAATTGGATTAGAAACTTAGAAAGGTTTGGGTTGGAAGGGACCTCAAAGCCCATTCAGTTACACACCCTGCCACAGGCAGGGACACCTCCCACTGCATCAGGGGCTCCAAGCCCCATCCAACCTGGCCTTGAACCCCTCCAGGGATGGGGCAGCCACCCCTGCTCTGGGCAACCTGGGCCAGGGCCTCCCCATCCTCATTGTAAGGAATTTCTTCCTATTTAATCTAAACCTTCCCCCTTCCTCTTAAAAGCCATTCCCACACATCCTACCACTACATACCTTTGTAAAAAGTCCCTCTCCAGCTTTCTTGCAGGCAAGCTGGTGTCCCTCAACCGGTCCCAGAAGCCCTGGGCTCCAAACCCTTCCCCAGCGCCGTTCCCTTCTCCAGATGCACTCCAGCCCCTCAATGTCTTTCTTGGAGTGAGGGGCCCAAAACTGAACCCAGGATTCGAGATGTGGCCTTGCCAGCACCAAGTACACAATCCATCCCCTGCTCCTGATGGCCAAACCATGGCTGATCCAAGCCAGGATGCTGGTGGCCACAACACCCACCTGGGCCACTGCTGGCTCATGTTGACCAGCACCCCCAAACACCTCTGAAACAGCCAACCTACAGCTTGATTCGAGCTGATTTGACACTCGGTTTGGGCACGTTTTCTGCTCGCTTTGGGCTCGTTTTCTGCTCGATTTGAGCTGCCTTGCCGCTCGGTGTGGGCTCCTTTGCTGCTCAGCAGGGTTCTCCCCGTTCCCTGGGTGTTGGGATTCCTCCATGGGCCGGGGACGGGAAAGCAGACGCACAGAGCTCCCTAACCCCCAAGCACAGGGGTCGATCCCGTCCCTGCGGGCCACACCGCGGCCGACCCAAGCCAGGGCGCCATCGCCCCCCTTGGTCACCGCTGCCGACCAGCGTCTCCCAGGCCGTGTCCCTCCCTACTGCCGCCCTCACCGGCGTGTTCTCCCCCTCGCGAAAGGCCTGCGCCACCCGCTGCCGCAGGAACACGCCCAGGTCCCGCTGCCGCTTCGTCTCCTCCACCGGCCACTCCTCGCAGAGCTTCAGGAACCGCCGGTACCTGGTGGCCGCCATTTTGGGGGGGGGGGGGGGGGGGGGGGGGAGGTCGGTCACGTGACCTACGGCAGCCGAGAAGGCGCGGGAAGGGCGGCAGTCACGTGACCCGAGGCAGCCAATAAAAGGAGGAGAGGGAGAGGGAGAGGGGAATGGGAATGGGAATGGGAATGGGAATGGGAATGGGAATGGGAATGGGAATGGGAATGGGAATGGGAATGGGAATGGGAATGGGGAGGGAGATGGGAATGAGGATGGGGAGGGAGGTGGGAATGGGGAGGGAGATGGGAATGAGGATGAGAATGAGGATGGGGAGGGAGGTGGGAATGGGGAGGGAGATGGGAATGGGGAGGGAGATGAGAATGAGGATGAGAATGAGGATGGGGAGGGAGGTGGGAATGGGGAGGGAGATGGGAATGGGGAGGGAGATGGGAATGAGGATGAGAATGAGGATGGGGACGGAGGTGGGAATGGGGAGGGAGGTGAGAATGGGGGGGGGAGATGGGAATGGGGGGGCAGATGGGAATGGGGGGGGAGATGGGAATGGGGAGGGAGAATGGGAATGTGGCTCAGAGCTCCTCTTCTTGGCAGGAAAATGAATCATAGAATCACCAGGTTGGACAGGACCCAGCGTTTGGCTCTGCTGACAAGAAGAGGAGGTTGATGGTGTTGCCCTGAGAGCCGTCGCCATCCTTCCTTTCTCTCAAACCCAACCTCCCCGTGTGTCCATCCAGCAAGAAGCTGTGCAGATGCTAAGGTGGGTCTGTCAAAGTCCATCAGCAGAGTCGTTACCAGCCGCAATTAGCACTGGTCAGGGGACCACAATGGACATGTGTGAGCCAAGGCAATTGATGACTCTATCCATTCGCATTTGTGGCTTTCTTTATAGTCGTTTGTGGGCCGTAAATATGCAACGCTGTAAAGAATATCCAATAAAATAATGAGGCCTTCCCAGATGAACTTGAGGCCAAGTGAAATAATGCAACTGGGCCTGATGACTTCAATTTTCCGGCCGTAAATTGTAGCGATTCACCAGCTGTCTGCAGTAAAATACGAGTGAAGGGGTCTCCCTGGAGGTCTGGTGTTTAAACCTGTGGAAATAATGGCACTCTTCAAAACGTACAGCCCGAAACAGAAGATAACGTAAGTTAAGGATGCTCTGGAAGTGAAAAAGAGATGGACAACAGGTGAGACTTACTTAGACAATTTTATTTATATCCCCATTCCCCAGTAATGGGGTTCTGTAGCTCTGTTCCTCACATAAGGATTTGTCTTTCAGGTTTCCCACACCATGCAGGAAGGAATTATATTTGTTCCATAATAATAAAATCTGTCCACAAAAGCTGTAAACATTATTTTGAGTCTTTTGTTGTTGTTTCATTCAAACACACACACAGTATTTGTATCAAAGCATTTCTAGGTGACCTTTAGTATCAGTTACTGACTCGGTCTCACACTTTTTTTTCCCTTTTATTTCTGTTTTTTAAGCAAAAGTATCGTGATGCGAATGCTTTTTGTGACTGGTATCTGACAGAATTCATCGCATGCCCATACTTCAAGCTTAGAAAGTTTCTGAAACATGCCCTGTTACAATCCCGCAGGGATATGAAACGTTGGTGAGGTCCAGTTCTTGGTCTGAGGTCCCCCTTTAAGCAGCAGAGAACCCCTGCAGCATCTCGTACACCTGCATCTCTACACCTGCGCTGTACAGACAACGCCTGCCTGCCTTGCAGTGCTGGGCGCGTGGAGTGTGAACGTCAGGGTGTGCAGTTTATTCTCCTTATTATGTCTTTGCATTGAGCTCGTCGTGCGGAAAGCAGCCCTGCAATCTCTTCAGCCCTGCAAGCTCATTTTAATAGTCTCACTCACTGCACAGCATCTCTAGCTTTGCAAGCGTAGAGGTGAGCAGGTCCTGTTTTATCATTAAGACTCTTTCAAGTAATGCTTTCTTGTGGCTCACAAATAAATCGAGGACAGCAGTAAAACACGAAAGGAAAATAAATCTTCTGATTGATTGCAGGTACAACAGATTCTTTCAGCTCTTCGCTTTTTACGCTTGAGTCCAGCGTAGCTTTTTTTTTCTTGTGTTACCCTAGCAAGCCATCTGTGCTCTCGTTCCAGGCGGTGCATGTGGCATCCAGCAGCTGTGGGGTCCTATACAACTGACCCATCGCGGTGTTTTTCAGGGCTATCGGTCACTCGTAAATCCAGGCCGTTTCGCAGAATTTGTCATTTTCCTTCGGAGATATTCTGAAGGATTTTGATGAGATTCTCCAGGCCAAAAATATAGCCGTGGTCTGGCCCATCGTACATGGTGTGATTGCTTTTAGAGCCTTTGAACGTGGTGTGAGCAAAGTCAATCATCCTGACATCAACTCTGCTGTGTGAGGTGGGGCCGTTTGATTTGCAAAAGTGAAGGTGATTATCCATGTTCTCCTTGTGTTCCTGCCCTTCATAAATGATGAGAAGAGAGCTGGAGTAGAACCTGTAAGAGCTTTGCTTCCTGATGACAGAAAGCAGAGCTTTGAGCCGCAGGATGATGGGCTCCAGGAGATCTGTTCGGAGGTGGTTACCGTTGCACAGGAACTGGCGCAAGGTTTGCTTGAATCCCTCCGGTGAGAGTTTCCTGCCGTAATACTTGTCCTTGCAGAGAAAATGGCCAGTGTCTGCTTGGTAAACCTTGAGGAAAGATGGAAACAAAAGGACATGGATATGTTAGAGCGACTCTGGATGAGGCCACAGAGATGCTGGAGCACCTCCCATACAAGGACAGGCTGAGAGAGCTGGGGTTGTTCAGCCAGGAGAAGCAAAGGCTTTGAGGACACCTTAGAGCAGCTTCCAGTACTGAAGGAGGCTCCAGGAAAACTGGGGAGGGGCTCTGGATCAGGGAGGGCAGGGATGGGATGAGGGAGAATGGTTTTCAGCTGCAAGAGGGGAGATGGAGATGAGATCTTAGGAAGATAATCAGAGCAGTGGTGGCTGCCCCATCCCTGGAGGGGTTCAAGGCCAGGTTGGATGGGGCTTGGAGCCCCTGATCCAGTGGGAGGTGTCCCTGCCCAAGGCTTTGAGGTCCCTTCCAACCCAAACCATTCCGTGATT
Source organism: Clamator glandarius (assembly GCA_033459285.1). Lineage (NCBI taxonomy): Eukaryota > Metazoa > Chordata > Aves > Cuculiformes > Cuculidae > Clamator > Clamator glandarius. The sequence continues at coordinate 249,690 of JAUNZM010000037.1, forward strand.
CTACAATAATCCAGATTGAATTCTTCAGTTTTCCCAGATTTCCCCCAAATCAAAGACGTTCAGACCCAAACAGAGGCATGGGGCACAAATCCTCTGCAGCCTGGCAACGTCTAGCGATGCAGTGTGCTGCCGGCTGCTCCCTGAATCCCACCTCCTGTCTTTTCTGGAGATTTAAACTCTTCAATTTAAACCACTGGTACAAATTCTTGTTGTACTGCTATAAATTATCCCTTTGTGAAACCCAAATAGCTGTAAGTCATAGCCGCATCACCAGTGATTTACAGCATTTTCCCTCTGGCTATGGTAGGAGTTTGCAGCAGTGCAGGAGAACCCTGGCTTTGCACCATCTCAACATACATAATGCACGGGTAGAATAATCTTGCTTTCTTAAACACAGAGAGACAAGATTGAGACAGAATTTTGTATGTGAGACTCTGGTAGCTCTGAGTAAGAAACGGGGGAGTGAATTTAGAATTAGATCACGTACCAGTTCTAATTTAAAGGATCATCTGCTCAACAGAAGGATATCAGAGAGCAGGAAGGGACACAGGTTTTGACACCAAGTGCTTGTTCTGCTGTATGTGTGTCTTATAATCATCATTGTCATAATTATCCTTCCAGCAGAGCAGAACGGGATTTTGAAACCTGATTGAGAAGTGTAAGTGAAACAAATGCGTGGTTTTGGTTTCTATGGGGAAGGGCAGCAACCAGGAGCAAGAGGAACCATAATGTTTAGCACAAAATAAACCCCTTGCTCTTGCAGAGACGTGAGGAGGCAGCTCTGCGAAGGCATGAGCAGGGCAACAGGATGTTTTTGTGTTGTTCTTTTTTGTGCAGCAGCCAAGAGCTGAGAACAAGAGGGGAATCTGTGTTCCTGTACAGAATCATAGCATCGTGGGATCATTAATGTTGGAAGAGACCTCTAAGCTCCAACTGTCAGCCCAATCCCACCGTGCCTGCTAAACCGTGTCCTAAAGTGCCACGGCCACGTGGTTTTTTAGCTCCTCCAGGGATGGAAGCTCCACCATTGCCCTGGGAAGCCGGTTCCAATGCCTCACCACTCTTTTGGTAAAGAAATATTTCCTAATATCCAATCTAAACTTCCCCTGGTGCAGCTTGAGGCCATTTCCTCTCATCTTGTCACTTGTCACCTGGGAGAAGAGACCAACCACCTCTCTCCAACCTTCTTTCTGGAGCTGCCAAAAGCGATGAGGTCTCCCCTCAACCTCCTCGTCTCCAGGATAAGCAGCCCCAGATCCCTCAACCGCTTCTCATAACACTTGTACTCCAGGCCCTTCACCAGCCTTGTTGCCCGGCTCTGGATACGCTCCAGCAACTCAATGTCTTTCTTATAGGAAAGGGTCCAAAGCTGAGCTCAGGATTCAACGTGCAGCCTCACCAGCACCAAGCACAGAGGACGATCCCTTCCCTGCTCCTGCTGGCCACCACCATGGCTGATCCAAGCCAGGATGCTGCTGGCCTTCTCGGCCACCTGAGCACGCTCCAGGCAGATTCTCCAGTGGGCCAAACTGGTTCCAGCGGCTCAAACTGGGTGGCTGTAAGCAGCCAAGTCTCCCAAAGCCAAAGAAGGGAGATGGGCAAGGTTACTCTAAATGTACCACATTCCTTACTCTTCCCTAAGCATCCTGTCCCGTTTAGGGCTAGGACACAAAGCCAAGTAGTCAGCCTGCATTTGGAGGGAGATAGAAATGAAACTGCTCCAATTTACACCTCTAAAGGAAAGAGTCTCTTTATATTTCCAGCTTGGTTTCAAGCTGTGTGTTGGGCAAACACCAAAAGGACTCGGGCTCTGTCTTACCTGCATCCCACAGATGCGGACGCCCAGCGACGCGGAGGTGCTTTGTTCACACTTCTTGATGTGCCGGGCTTTCTTCTCCTCCGAGGCATCATCACCGTGCTGCCGGGTTCCCATCTTTAAATCCAGGATGCAGGGATAATTGTATTTTGATACCACATTTTCCAGCAATAGAAACTCTGAACGTGAATTAAGGAAAACCCAATACTTTAAAATTCCAATTGAAAGAGGTCTTAAATCACAGCAACTGCTGACGCTTTCCATAATAGCTCACAACTGTAATGAGACTTTCTGAGCCAATTTTACCAACATGTCATCGCTATAGGCCCCTTGCTGCCAATTTCAGTTAATTTACTGTAGTACAGTCCTACCAATTAAAGCACCAACAGCTCCATTCTCTAGTGACACGATAGCCCTGGGCTGTCAATCCGACACTTGCCTCCGCTCTGTACTCACTCCAGTGGGTGTGGGGGAAGTTGTTAAACCGTATTACTCACATGACTGGTGGGTAATAAAGTGTAATAGGAAAATAAAAGGTGAGGCAGCTGCTAATTCCTAGAGCTGTGTTTTTAAATGTATGCTAAGGGGATCCTTGACTTACATTGAATCCCCTTTATGGGAACTGGGTGGTTTTTTTCCCTTTTAAAATAAAATATTTAAGTTGGAAGAGACCTACAATGATCATCTTATGCAACTGAATGGTGGGAGAAGGGAATGTATTGTGAGCAGCCCTGACAAGAAGGACTTCAGGGTGCTAGGGGATGAAAATCTCAACATGAGCTGGCAGTGGGCACTCACAGCCCAAAAAAACAATCGTGTCCTGGGCTGCATCCAAAGCAGTGGAACCAGCAGGCGAGGGAAGGGAATCTATCCCTCTGCTCTGCTCTCATGAGACCCCAACCAGAGTCCTGTGTCCAGCTCTGGAGTCCTCAGCAAGGAAGGAGATGGAGCTGTGGGAGCAAGTCCGTAGGAGGCCACGGAGAAGGTCTGAGGGCTGGAGAACCTCCCATATGAGGACAGGCTGAGAGCTGGGGTTGTTCAACTTGGAGAAGAGAAGGCTGCAGGGAGACCTTAGCGCAGCTTCCAGTGCTGAAAGGGGCTCCAGGGAAGCTGGAGAGGTGCTCTGGATCAGGGAATGCAGGGATAGGACCAGGGGGAACAGTCTTCGACTGCAAGAGGGGAGATTGAGATGAGATCTTAGGAAGAAATGTTCTCCTCTGAGTGCTAGGAGGCCCTGGCCCAGAGCAGTGGTGGCTGCCCCACCCCTAGAGGGGTTCAAGGCCAGGTTGGATGGGGCTTGGAGCCCCTGATGCAGTGGGAGGTGTCCCTGCCCAGGGCAGGTTGTGGAACTGGATGGGCTTCGAGGTCCCTTCCAACCCAAACCATTCTATGATTCTATAACAGAGCGACTATATTCTGTATATTCTCCGTATCCTGCATACTCTCTTGTTTTCCCACAGGAGGGACGCATACCCCGTGCAATAAAACATACATTGATTACCAGCTGTTATTTGCAGCCAAGACTCTGCTGTAGGGGAGAGAGGCAAAAGGATACGATGAAGTTTGTTCTCGTTATGCTTGGAGGACATGCGGTTCAGGTGCTGCCTGTGACAGTGCAGTCCCCAGGGGTTGTAGCTGTTTCTTTCTTCCTCGTTTCCATTGGCGTCTTCCAAAAGTGAATCTGTGTGGTACTGAAGGTCTGTCCTCAATAACATCTTCCCCGGGCAGCTAGACAAAACACACAAAAGAACACGCTGGGTTTCTAAGCTGTGGAAGAGAATATTCCTCCCCTTCTCTTTTGTAGAGCCTCAAACTTGATAAGGTAAATTTTTGAGGGGCTCTCAAAGGAAACAAATTCATCGTGCCCAGTCTGCAGAGATCCTTTGTTACTCTGTAAGAGTAATTTTCAGAAAGGCAGCGATTGCTGGGTGCCAATATTTTCTTTCGTTATAATTTTAAAGCTTGCTTGGCTCCTATGAAAAGTGCCATTCATGGCGTCAGTGACCGGGAATCTTTATTTATCTGCCTAACAGGCACAACACGGGCAATTCATCCAAGAGCAGTGAGGGGCTGGCTTTGTGGAGGGGGAGGAGGGAGGGAGTGCTGAAGAGATTTGTTCTCCTTGCAGGGTCATTCCCTGATCTCGCACATCCAAAAACCATAACTCCCTTCTGCCCAGAGCAGTGGTTTCATGGTTCATAGAATCACAGAATCACAGAATAACCAGGTTGGAAGAGACCCACTGGATCGTCGAGTCCAACCATTCCCACCAATCCCTAAATCATGCCCCTAAGTACCTCATCCACCCTCACCTTAAACACCTCCAGGGACGGTGACTCAACCACCTCCCTTGGCAGACCGTTCCAATGCCTAACCACCCTCTCTGTGAAGAATTTTTTCCTAATCTCAAGCCTAAATCTCCCCTGGTGGAGCTTGAGGCCATTCCCTCTCGTCATGTCCCCTGTCACTTGGGAGAAGAGCCCAGCTCCCTCCTCTCCACAACCTCCCTTCAGGTAGTTGTAGAGAGCAATGAGGTCTCCCCTCAGCCTCCTCTTCTCCAGGATAAACACCCCCAGCTCTCCCAGTTTCTCCTCATAAGATTTGTTCTCCAGCCCCTTCACCAGCTTCGTTGCTCTTCTCTGGACTCGCTCCAGAGCCTCAACATCCTTCTTGTGGAGAGGGGCCCAGAACTGAACACAGGATTCCAGGGTTGGTCTCGCTAGTGCCGAGTCCAGAGGGAGAAGAACCTCCCTGGACCTGCTGGCCACACCGTTTCTGATACAGGCCAAGATGCCACTGGCCTTCTTGGCCACCTGGGCCACTGCTGGCTCATGTTCGGTCGGTTGCAATATTGCACCCTTCAGTCATCGCTGACCTAGGTCTTTTCTGAACCCGTTTGAGATGAAAGACGTCTTGCAGAAAGCTTCTGCAAGCCCTAGGGTTGAAGTGTGCTTGCAAACACCGCGATGGCTCTCAGAGACAGCTCTTTCCTGGGATGGGGACAGCATCGACCCTCCTCAAGGCTGCTGCTTCTGGCTGGTTACCAGCAGAAGGGCATATGTGCTGTGTGCTTGTGGTGGCTGTTCTCCTGGGGCCTCTCCTCCTTTTGGAGCATGCTGTGCTCCAAGGAATTAAGCTAAAAGCAGAGTCTGAGGCATAAATTTGAGCAACAGCATCTCAGCAATAGCCATGTCTGCCCTGCTCCATCCACTGGGGAAGAGATGAACCATGAAGCCACCAGAAATGGCATGAACAGCAGGTCCAGGGATGTTCTTCTCCCTCTGGACTCGGCACTGGTGAGACCACTCCTCGAATCCTGTGTTCAGTTCTGGCCCCTCGCCACAAGAAGGATGTTGAGGCTCTGGAGCGAGTCCAGAGAAGAGCAACGAAGCTGGTGAAGGGGCTGGAGAACAGGCCTGATGAGGAACGGCTGAGAGAGCTGGGGGTGTTTAGCCTGGAGAAGAGGAGGCTGAGGGGAGACCTCATTGCTCTCTCCACCTACCTGAAAGGAGCTTGTGGAGAGGAGGGAGCTGGGCTCTTCTCCCAAGTGACAGGGGACAGGACGAGAGGGAATGGCCTCAAGCTCCACCAGGGGAGGCTCAGGCTGGACATTAGGAAAAAAATTTTCATGGAAAGGGTCACTGGGCACTGGCAGAGTCTGCCCAGGTAGGTGGTTGAGTCACCTTCCCTGGAGGGGTTTAAGGGACGGGTGGACAAGGTGCTGAGGGACATGGTTTGGTGATTGATGGGAATGGTTGGACTCAATGATCCGATGGGTCTCTTCCAACCTCGTGATTCTATGATTCTAATTTTGCCTTAAACCAGGACTTGTGCCACCAAACCCATCCTGATTGACTCTGCCCAAAGAAGAAGAGGAGGGAGTTTGCAGGGAGCAGCAGACCCTCACCTGTCTTTGAAGGTCTTGGTGAGCTGCGTGTGACTCCACTTGACGAGAGGGTGCTCGCTGCCGTTGCTAGTAGCCCACTTGCATTTGTGCCAGATGGTCACTGAGGAGTCACTGATGGGGTTATCCCGCCGGCCGCAGCTCTCGGTCTGCCGGCTGGGGCTGGCGATCAGGGTCAGGTTGCCGAGACTGTCCTTTTTAAGGTGCACAGAAACAATACCTGGATGAAAAAAGGGGGAAAAACCAAACAAGAATAAGATTAACCGGTGTGTTACCACGTGGGCTTGGCCACCATCTGCACCACCGTGAGGTAGTCATAGAATCATGAGATCATTAAGGTTGGGAAAGACCTCTAAGCTCATCCAGTCCAGCCATCACCCCAACCCCACCGTGCCTGCTAAACCATGTCCCAAGGTGCCACGGCCACATGTTTTTTTAACCCTTCCAGGGATGGGACCTCACCACTTCCCTGAGCAGAAGGTCCAGCCTTCCTGAGAGAGTCAGCATTTAGCAGGACAGGTGCCTCCTCATGTTTTACTGGCCTCCCACTCTGATTTGAAGCCCAGTAAACACTATTAGTCTGAGACCCTGGAAAACAGCCACAGGCTTTTCTAATGATCCTGCATCTCCTCTGAACATCATGTTCCCTCATCCTCCGTCCCTCCAGGCTCTGCTGTGCCATGAGTGACTCAGCAAGGACCCCCATGTTGGACCCAGAGCTCCTGGCTTTTATATCCCAAGGGATTTAGGTCTCACTTTTCAAGACAACAGCAAAGCTGGCAATGCTTTTCATTGGAAGTAAGCAAAGGGAAGGTTGGGGAGCAGGAATTTTCCAACGACAACCAGCATGCCAACTCTTCCCTTTCACTGGAGAGCACCCAGGAGCAAGAGCAGAGGCATGCGAGGGGCTGGCAGTGCTGCCTGCGGACGTGCTGCTTGTCCCTCCTCATGGTCATGTCCTTCCTCAAGCACCAGCCCCCATATGGCTGATGTGGGATACCAGACCCTTATGTGTCGGGTGTTTGAGTACAGGGAAGAGCACGACCATGAACAGGGATTGTTACTTTCCACCCTAAGTGCTTAAAACACCACTGTGTATTTCAGCATTGCAATTTTCCCTGACTGTAACAGGAATCCCAGGGCTCAGATGACGTTCAGCTCATCATGTATTTAGCCCATCTCTGGCATGGAGACGGCTGCCTCCACATCTCAAATGACAGAGCAGGAATGGCTCGTGTACCAGACGGCTCTGACCTTTCTGGGAAGGGTTGATAACCACGCTCCTGCTCCTGCTTCTTCTGTCAGGGCTGCCTGAGCCTCTCGAGGCAGCAGAGGAGTATCTAGAGCATCATCCTTTGGGTTTCTGAGGGGATGCCAGCTGCATGAGTTGCCCACAGTGATACTGAAGTAGCTGCTTTCAAGGCTAGCTGTGGGAAAGCCCATCCAAAAGAGGATGGTCAAGGCTGCTGGACCAGCAAAACTCATCACTGCAAAGACTCCTCACCACAGAAGGATGTTGAGGCTCTGGAGCGAGTCCAGAGAAGAGCAACGAAGCTGGTGAGGGGGCTGGAGAACAGGCCTTATGAGGAGCGGCTGAGAGAGCTGGGGGTGTTTAGCCTGGAGAAGAGGAGGCTGAGGGGAGACCTCATTGCTCTCTCCAACTCCCTGAAAGGAGGTTGTGGAGAGGAGGGAGCTGGGCTCTTCTCCCAAGTGACAGGGGACAGGACGAGAGGGAATGGCCTCAAGCTCCACCAGGGGAGGTTTAGGCTGGACATTAGGAAAAAAATATTTCACAGAAAGGGTCATTGGTCCCTGGCAGAGGCTGCCCAGGGAGGGGGTTGAGTCACCTTCCCTGGAGGGGTTTAAGGGACGGGTGGACAAGGTGCTGAGGGACATGGTTCAGTATTTGATAGGAATGGTTGGACTTGATGATCCGGTGGGTCTTTTCCAACCTGGTGATTCTATGATTCTATGAGTCCCCATGAGGAACACGTGGAGCTGGGTTTCATCCATCTGTCCCCAGGGTGTCCTCACTTGGTCGTTTGGGCGTGGAGAGGAGATGCATTTCAGCAGCTCTGTTCTCCCAAACAAATTCGCCAAAGCAAATAAATATGCAAAAATCCCTTCTCTCCATTTAAAGTCAGATTATATAAGTAAACACAGACCCAAGGATTTGCCCTCTGTTTGTGTGTGCAGTCCTGCCTCCAGAGTTTTGCTGCCTGAGGGAGGATTTCACTGCCTGATTTGCAGCAGCCCAGGGTCTCTGCAGCCATCGGCCACCTCCTTTAGATCTGGGACCCCCATCCCTCCCTGTGTTCTGCACCCCGTAACCTTCCATGCCCGGCTGTATTTGGATGCACTTCCCTCCACACAGCCCCTCTGCTCAAGTACCACAACCATTTCTTATCCCTTTAGCTGTAAAATTAGCATTAATCCAAGCAGCGTGCAGTGCAGGTTTGGTTAAGTCAGCTAATTTATATACACAAGCTGCTCCCAGGGGAGCTGGAAACATTCAGGAGGGGGTAAAAAATATTTTTAGCCATCTCACTCCTTTGTTTATGGTGATTATAGAGAGCCTCATCTTTCTCAGACTCAAACATATCCCAGCTGATCGATCTTTCACCAAATCCCCTTTGTAAAAAAAACCACATTGCAGATACCTGAGAGCAAGTGAAATCCCTGTTAGCTTGGACGCCTGCTTTAAATTTTCAAGGAAAATAAAAGCCAGCGTATCTTTTGCCTAAATCAAAGCCTTTTCAGTTTTAAAAAGTCACTGCAAGGCGAACCGAGTCCTCGTTTCCAAATCTGGCGCTTCACCTCGGTTACGGCGCTAGAGCAGCCTGTAACCTTAAAAACTGTCCCAATTACATATCTGCGAGTCAGTGGGGCTGTGCTGATTTGCATAGTGCTGACAAGCTGGCCCTAAAAATGTTATATATAGTGTGAAATGAAGAGTTCTTAAGTATCTTACATTAATAGGAAAATTAATGGGGAGATTTTCAAAGGTAAAAGGGAGCAGTTAAATTGCAAGGGAACGGGATCCTCTCCCTCCTTCCAGTTGAAAACTTTGCCTTCATACACCTGCATCTCAGCCTTTAATTACTTGTGTTTCCTCCTGTGCTCCCATACAGGTTTTGCCTATGTCCTGAGTTACTTGTGTGCACAAAACAAGGACAAGAGTTGGGGTTGCTCAGCCTGGAGAAGAGAAGGCTCTGGGGAGACCTTAGAGCAGCTTCCAGTGCAGAAAGGGGCTCCAGGAGAGCTGGGGAGGGGCTCTGGGTCAGGGAGGGCAGGGGTAGGATGAAGGGAAATGGTTTTCAATTGAAAGAGGGGAGATTGGGATGAGATCTTGGGAAGAAATCTTTTCCTGTGAGGAGGGGGAGGCTCTGGACCAGATTTCTCGGAGAAGTGGTGGCTGCTCCATCCCTGGAGGGGTTCAAGGCCAGGTTGGATGGAGCTTGGAGCCCCTGATCCAGTGGGAGGTGTCCCTGCCCAAGGCAGAGGTGGAACTGGATGGGCTTTGACATCCCTTCCAACCCAAACCATTCTGTGGTTCTGTGAAAACTGTAACACGTGGCTACCGACCTTTGCTTTTATTGCAACAAGAAACCATCCATCTGGGAGCAAAGGTGCCTTTAGGTGCTCGTCTTTGCTGGCCTTTTAGTGTCACCAAAAGCACAAGTCCACCCCCAGCAAGTATGTATGGGTGGTGTCACCATGCTAGTGCCATCCCAGCGATGCTCACGAGCGGTTTACTCTGTAGCTCTACCCTCCTGGAGTTATTTTTAAATTTACACGTGCATTTATTTCCTGCCACGTGCAGTCGGATTCCGAGCAGACCCAGACTCGAAAACAAGCCCAGCATCCTCGTGCAAACTCAGCTCGGGACAGGCAGAGCTTTGCATGAGGTTGGTGGGGGGAAAAGCCGGTCCCAAGGTCACCAACCTTTCTGAAATGGATAAGCAGGCGTTAGGCATTTTGCAAGCAGCCCGCTGGGCGTTAGATTTGAACGATGACATTTGATCAACGCCGCACATAGTGTCAGCATTACATAATGGTCCCTCCTCGCAGCCTAAGAATAGAGATGAGGAACATGGACACGTGTGAACGGGTGATGAAGACCTCAGGATTATTCCCCCTTGATGCTCATCACCCTCATGGGAAAATGTTCCATCTCTTTAATTTCCGTGGCATTCAGGGCTGGGATGGCTATAATCAGAATAAAAAAGAGCGTGTGCCCGATGACAAAGTGCAGAAGAATTGCTATTTAATTACCCCTCGTCACAAAACTCACTGGGACTTGCGAGTGAAAAGAAAAAGAAGACAAAAGGGTATCTGGTTATTAAACCAGGCCAGCCCTGAATTGGTAAGCTGGGACTGCTTAACATCTTTATTAGAGAGACGGAGCAGGGTCCAGCTCTCCGGCACCAAACCCTGGCCCCTGCTAAGGAGAATTGCTTAGAAGGACACTTATTTTCTTTCTTAAGCATCTTTTTAATATTGTCCCGTAAATCTGCAAAGGCTCCTGACTTTCTGGGAAAGGGAGAGATTGGATTGGAGGCGCATCGAAACTGCAGCTGGCACTTTTTAGCTCTTTTTCTGTTAAGGCTGAAGGACCAAAAGATATTTTAAGTTTTTAGGTGACAGCTGAGCTTCTTGCCTCTCACAAAAATCCAGGGTCAGGAGCTTTATGAGCAGCACAAGTCTGGCAGTAAAAGCAGAAATAGGGAGGGAATAAGAAAGGGAAGGAGGGAGGGAGGATGGCTTTAGAAAAAGCTAGGACCCCCCACGGACACCAAGCGCTGATTTTTGATAGCTAGGCTGAGAAATTCAGCTATGAAAGTGATTTAAAGGAGAGTTGGGGACAGGGAAACTAAAGGGGAGCACCGAGCGGAGACGCAGGTGGGAGGTTCTCCCCTGTCCCAGGAGGATCTCGCCTGTGGCTGTCTGGATGTGATCTGTAAGAGGTTAAGTCATCTGTGCCTCTGGTTTTCCAAGGACCTGGGGGGAGAAGGGCTTGGTGGAGCACCCAGCTAACCCGATGTTTGCTACCTCCCTGGGCTGGTTTTTCAGGCTGGGTATTTCACACTGGGCACAAGGACCATCTCCACCCCAGGTCATGGCAAGCTTGACCCTTTCCCTTGTCCTCACCAGCTCCTCTGCCTCTGAAACAAACCTTCCCCTCTTCTAAAATCAAGGTATGTGGGGCAAAGGTATCCCTGAGCTCGGCCTCTGGTACAGAAAACCTCCCTTGCCAAGGATGCTCATCCAAAGCTCTTCTGACCCGAACATACAAGGTGTCAGAACCCTGTTTTGAACAAGACTGTCCCAGTCTCTGCTTTCCTGCACCAACTCAGCGCTTCATGCCATCAGTCCACAACCTGTAAAATCCTCAAAGCAAACGCTGATGGGAAACTCCATCCTATTCCTGCCCCTTGTTTGGTGTTTGTGCTGTGTTTGCCCTCTCTGTTCTGCCCTTTTGCTGCGCACATTCCCAGCTCCCTGGGAAGAGATCCCATTCATGCTCTCAGCTTCCATCTTCTCCTGCCTATCCCCCTCGGAATCAGAGCAATTTCATCCCTATGTGACATAACAGGAGTTCCCTGTGTTACCAAGGTCAAAGATAGCAGCAAGGGGGTGGGAAGAGGAGGGGATCTCCTGGTGCCACCAACCAGCGTTCAACCCTTAGTAAATATCAGAGATTCATCCCCAGCCACAGGGAGCCAAGAGGTCCTCTCAGTCTCACAGAGCTGAGCTTGTGCACACACACACCTGGGAAGCATCCTTGCTTAGCAAAACTGGAAAACAGGCCTTATGAGGGGCGGCTGAGGGAGCTGGGGGTGTTTAGGTTGGAGAAGAGGAGGCTGAGGGGAGACCTCATTGCTCTCTCCACCTACCTGAAAGGAGGTTGTGGAGAGGAGGGAGCTGGGCTCTTCTCCCAAGGGACAGGGGACAGGACGAGAGGGAATGGCCTCAAGTTCCACCAGGGGAGGTTTAGGCTGAACATTAGGAAAAAATTTTTCACAGAAAGGGTCATTGGGCACTGGCAGAGGCTGCCTAGGATGGGGATTGGGTCACCTTCCCTGGAGGGGTTTAAGATACGGGTGGACAGGGTGCTGAGGGACATGGTTTGGTGATTGATAGGAATGGTTGGACTCGATGATCCAGTGGGTCTCTTCCAACCTGGTAATTCTATGAACTAGATGGGCTTTGAGGTCCCTTCCAATGCAAAGCATTCCCTGATTCTATAACTCCAGCCCCACCCACAGCTCCTTCCCCAGCACCCCCTCCCCTTACCTTTGTACTGGGGAGTGAACTGCCTCATGGCCAAGGGCAGTGACTCGTAGAAGCTCAGCTCCTGCAAGACCAGGGGTTTGCACACTGTGTGCTCGTCGTACTTCATCATGCTCATGTGGCCGCCCACCTGATGGACAAAGGGCTCCAGGAGGACTGTGCTCCTGCTCTCACTCGGTTCCAAGGGGCTCTGCCCCACCATGGTGCTGGACGAAAAGCGGCTGGGGGCTTCAGTAGCAGCGAAGGGGAGTCAAGATGATTGTTTGGGATATACTATGCTGGGCTGACAATGGGTTTGCACTGAGGGTATCTGCAAAAAAGAGAATATGGGGGAGTGTGAGAAATGGGGATGGCAAAGCCACCGCATACATCGGCATCCTGGATGGGCTCGGGGTGAGATCTTCAGGTGCTTGGGGACTGGCAGGGAGCCCCAGACTGAAATGCAAAGTCCAAGAAAATCATAGAATCATAGAATCACCAGGTCGGAAGAGATCCACTGGATCATCGAGTCCAACCATTCCCATCAATCACTAACCCATGTCCCTCAGCACCTCATCCACCCGTCCCTTAAACCCCTCCAAGGAAGGTGACTCAACCCCCTCCCTGGGCAGCCTCTGCCACTGCCCAATGACCCTTTCCGTGAAAAATTTCTTCCTAATGTTCAGCCTAAAAAGCCCCAATTTAGATCTGTTGGAGGCAAAAGAAACAGAGGGGAATGATCGAGAAGAGCTATCAAGTTCATGTGGTGGCCTCGTCAAAGGATCAAAATGGATCAAGGCATTCCTTGGATGGGTAACGCCAGGTTATTAATATACTGTATTCATGACACCCCTTGCTATGAAACAACCCCAGTTTCCCTTATGAGACGGCATTAATGATGGTCTTAAGTTTTTCCAAAGGTAAGACATGCCTCGCAAAGGAAGTTTATTAATAAAGCCCCTCCAGTCTGATGTCCCTGGGCAGTCCCTGGCCTCTTAGCACTGCTGGCGGAGTTAGCAGCATTTTCTGCACCCTCTGAAGACACCTTATTTTGGGACATTGCTGACATTTAACAGCAGAGCATTAGCAGGAGCGTTTCCTCCACCACACTAATGTCCCACAAGGACACATCAAACCCTCACCAAGACGGTTCATGCTCAAGCACCAGCTCCCCTGAGCTCTCCAGCCCTGCCCTCTGCTACAGCCCAGTGGAGCAGCTCTCAAAAGAGGTGTTCAGAGCCCTGATTCGCCTGCCTCTGTGAGCACAAATGACTTTCTCCCTCTTCCTCCAGCTTCAACCGAGCTCAGGGAGTTTTGCATCCTGCTTTTGCTAGAAGGAAACCAGTGCAGTTGGTAATAACGACTTTGGAAGAGCCATTTCTCTCTAGCAGAGCCTCCAGAATGCGCTGCTGCATGTGAGCGACATCACCTCTACCAACCCCACGCCTTGCTGGGACCAGGGCAGCACCATCACCCCCTCGTTAACCAGGAGACGCTGACAGAAGGAGGGTGGGACCTCCCTGCTCACGCCAGGAGTAAACCTGGAGTTTCCCATCATGGGCAGCCAGCTGCAAGGCTGCTCTTGGGTCATAGAATCGTTTGGTTGGAAAAGACCTTTGAGATCATCGAATCCAACCAACCTCTCCACTGCTATTCCATATCCCTGAGCATCTTCTCTACCCATCTTTTAAATCCCTCCATGGATGGTGAATTAACCACTGCCCTGGGCAGCCTCTGCCAATGCCTGAGAACCCTTTCAGTGAAGAAATTGTTCCTAATATCCAATCTAAACCTCCCCTGGTGCATCTTGAGGCCATTCCCTCTCCTCCTATCCCTTGTCACTTGGGAGAAGAGATAAGCATCCACCTGTCTCCAGCCTCCTTCTAGCTCCAACATCTCTACGAGGTTCTCTGCAAGGAGGACAGGTTCAGCCTTTCCTCTGCTGCCAGCGCTTACAGCCCAAACCTGAAAGCTTTAACCACTACAATGCAACATATTCCTCATCCTACAACAAAAAGCCAAAGCTCTGCTGCTTTAATTTCCCCTTCACGCTCCTCCTGCTGCAATTAAACCGCCGAGCAAACAAGCACTCGGCGCAGGTGCCTGCTTTGTTTTGCGCCTGGAGGAGCGGGATGAAGTGGGTTGAAGGCAGAGAAGGGGCAGGAGAAACCCTCCTACCTCCAAAACACACAGAGCAGTTGCTTTACCTTCCCCTAAGGTGGCTTTTCGTGCTCCCCCCCCTTCCCATTTTTTTTTTTATTCTTCCATCACCACACACTTTGGAGAAGGATTCCTACTCTACAATTACCAGAGGGAACAAAGCCAGGCCACTTCGATGAGTGCTTTTCAGTCTAGGGAAGAACGCGGCTCTTCAGAGCTTTTTCTACAAGTTAATAAAAGCATTTAGCATTTTGTTAGCTCACGGCAACTTTTAAAGCGGATTTCTCCCTTGAAAGCTGTAGGTTTGATGTGGGGTTTGGATTTGTTTCCCCCCCCCCCCCCCCTTTCATAAAACTAAAAAGCGAAAAGCAAAAAGCAAGCGGGTTTGTCGTAACACCTCTTTAGAGGAGAGCTCACAACACGACTTCAATCCAGTATTTATTGCCTCAGAGACAGTCCAAGGCTGAAACTCGGCCGATATAACACACAATTCTGGCAACCTTGGCACCGCAAAGAGAGTTGGGGAGAAAAATAACACCCCCCCCCAATTGGATAAAGCTCTTGTTATTTTCTCTTAAGCAAAACTCGGAGCGAGCTCTGCAGTGACAGAACTGGCTCTTTTCATTTTGGTTTTGTTCTGAAGCAGCTCGTCCGTTCGGAGCAGATAAATGCTACCGCAAACACTTACTGAGCTGCTCTGAAACAAGACACTCTCAAAATAAATCACCTCCGCTGGCTCAAGTCATCGTGAATGTCAGAAGATATTTATGTCACTAAAAATATACAGAATTACAGATAAATCTATATCCTCAAAAACAAAACCAGAAACCTTGAATATGTTTCCCCTAGCTAAAAAAAAAAAAAAAGCAGGCACTGCGGATGAAGATGAGTCAGAAAATATTGGGGAAGGAGAACACTTCTCTGTATAGAGAAATCTCCTCTCTAGAAAAAAAAAAACCCTTGGAGATACTTCAAAGCATCCACAAGCAGGCATGTCCCTGGCTTTTCTCCTTTATGACTGTCAGATCACACCAAGGTCCCATCATGGCAACATCCCTGGCCTGAGAGAGACTCACTTTTTTAATGGTTGCATCGATGTTCTGAGGACCTGCCGGGCTGATGGGCACCAGCTGTCCCACCGCTCTGCTGGGGCTCCTGGGGGCATCGATTGCCTGGTACCATTCCCCATTTAGAGCCAAATATCAGGAGTCTGAGCTGAACGGGTTATTTACTCTCAACTCTAAGCAAAGCCAAAAGAGATTCAGCAAATTAAATTCTCTCATCTTTAATTACTGCCTATTCCATCCCAAGCATCGTGGCTCTGACCCTACAGCCCGACCCTAGGAAACTCACACCTCAGAAAGAGCTGGGGTCCTCTGAGAGGGAACATTTTGGAGTGCTGAAAAGCAAAATTGCTTTAAAAATAAGTGCTCTGTCAGCGCAGGACCACGGTCTTTGTCTTCTATATCACAGTCAGCACCTTCACCTCTAGGCACCCGGCTCCCTGGAGCATCTCAGCGCACCCTGCTGCAAAGTTGGCTTTCAAGCACTGCAGGAGGCTGATAATTTCTTTTGCCTCTATTAAAAGGCAATAAAATAACATAGCTCTTAATTTGAAGAGCTCTGCATGCCAGTAGCTCTTGGTAAAGGGGTTGACTTGGATTCAAAGGCAGCTCCTGCAGCAAGCATCAGCCTAGCCCTGGAGGAAGGTGATGGCAAAGCCACCCAGTTCCCCCATTTCCCTTCAGCCTTTGGCCTTGTGCTTCCAAAACTCCACAATGCCTTGGCCATAAGGAAAATCTGACTGGTTTCAGCTCAGTGCCCATCCCAGCAGGGCTCGAAGCAAATTCAGGCTCTTTGCATGGGCAGGAGAGCGGCTGCAACACTCAATGAACCTTCAAACTTGCCTTTTCTGCTCTTCCCTCAGCTGCAGCCCAGTCATCAGGTAGCATCACGCCGGGAGGGAAAAGCTCAGCTCTCAGCACGAAACCCAGTTCCAACCATCCTGCCATAAATCCTTACGCGCAGAAACCCTCAGCTCTTTTATCTTATGTTTCCTTTCCTAAGAGAAAATGATGTTCGTAAAGTTGATGACTGGCCCCTACGTCCCTCGTGAAGAGGATGCAAAAGATTCACTTGGCTGCGCCCAAGGATTTATTTGCCTGCGTTGTGAGAAGCAGCAGGATTGATGGGGACGGAAGGGACCCACGTTTCCTGGGGCTGTCAGGCTGCTAACAGCCCCGTGGCCACCCTGAGCCTGGCACGGGCATCAGGAGATGGTGCAGGGGGGCAGTGGGAGGGCTGCATTTCCTGGTGGGACTTGAGAAAGTGCCTTTCAACCCCAGCAGGGAGCTGGGGGCTGCTAGAAGTGCCACAGGCTGGGAGGGACATGGTACCACTGCAATAAAAAACCCCACGGTTCCCCTCAACCCCCTGCCCAGCTTCTGCCTTTCACACCACCAAACAGCATCTTCTCTGCTAACCAGTTCCTGGCGATGCCACAAGCGCAACAAAGAACTAAAAGCCACCAAGCTCATTTTTTTGGGTTGCTCCAGAGGTTCGCAGAGGTGCCACTGGGTACCGGCTGTCCCCCTCGCTCCCATCTCTTTGCACAAGCCTTCCTGATAACATCCCACCCACTCTCCAAAACCAGGTCCTTGTTCCTCCTGCCCTGGAAGGTGGATGAAGCTGATGCAGAAGCCACTCGTGACCTCACCTGCTGGGTGTTTGTGGCCAGTCCGGGCTCGGCGATGAGCATGGGTTAGGAGAGCTGCCTTGGCTGGGTTTCTTGTTGCTTCTTGGAGCGGTTCGAGTGTGAGAAATGAGGGAGCAGGGGGGGAGTCCGTGGGCATTTGGGCCATCAGCTGACTGCCACCGCGCGGGCAAGCACCTGACATGTCCCGCTGACAGCTGAGCTTTCAAGGGGGGGAGAGACACCCTTTGGGTGTTAAAGGAAAACAAAGCCACATGTGCAAGAAGGTTAAGGATGGAAGGAACTGGTTGAGTGCATGGCTTTCCAGAAAGTTTGGTCATGCTCCAGCTCCCTTGTGCAATCATCTCACCAGGAAAACGACTGTTGTTTTGTTCCAGTTTGTTTTCTACCATACTGGTCAAATTCCCCCCCTAGCTCAGCCCCACTGGTGTTTATCACCTCGCTATGGGAGCTCAGCTGCTCCCTGACACGGGGAGAGCAGGGTGGTGGGAGCAGGATGGACACCAACTTCATGGATTTCCAGCAAAGAATCCCACTGGTTGGTGCCGGCCAAGGCCAGCCCCACACAGCCCAAGAAGACAGGACCCATATATCTGGCAGGCTGAGGGAGCTGGGGTTGTTCAGTCTGGAGAAGAGAAGGCTCCATGGAGACCTTAGAGAGCAAAGAATCCCACTGGTTCTTTGCTCCCTGCGTGGGGGAAACATGCTGGGGTGATGCAGGGGAGGATGGGGCAGAGGGGCTGCGGTGGCTGGAGGGAGGTGGTGAGAGGAGTTGGGATGCTGTGGGATTGAATCACCGGTGATTTTGGACAAAGAAAAGGGCAGGAAGGCACGGGGCGAGATCAAGGTTTGCCCAAAGCCAAGGAGCAGATGAGTGGATGAGGGAGTGGAGCCCACAGCCCTGACCCTGCCAACGTGCAGGGAAAAAGGACACCCTGGCACTTTGGGTGCGGTAGTGGAAAAGTCCCAAGGATTTTCCTGCCAAGG
This sequence comes from Clamator glandarius, assembly GCA_033459285.1. Lineage (NCBI taxonomy): Eukaryota > Metazoa > Chordata > Aves > Cuculiformes > Cuculidae > Clamator > Clamator glandarius. The sequence goes on from JAUNZM010000037.1 coordinate 267,543, forward strand.
CCGAATCGTCTCCTCCAGCAAGGACAGCCCGTGCCCTCCTTCAGACCCTCTCCACACACAGGGAGAAACAAAGATCCACCACTTGTTGACTTCCCCAGCGCATGCGGAGGACGGTTTGCTCTGCACACGCTGTGCCGGACACACTGTGCCAGCCAACGTCAGCCCCACGAAGCCCGAGGAGACAGGACCCTTATATCTGACAGGCTGAGAGAGCTGGGGTTGTTCAACCTGGAGAAGAGAAGGCTCTGGGGAGACCTTAGAGCAGCTTCCAGTGCTGAAAGGGGCTCCAGGAAAGCTGGGGAGGGGCTCTGGATCAGAGAGGGCAGGGGTAGGACAAGGGGGGAAAGTTTTCCACTGAAAGAGGGGAGATTGAGATGAGATTTTAAGATGGAAATTTTTGCTGTGAGGGTGGGGATGCCCTTGCCCAGAGCAGTGGTGGCTGCCCCATCCCTGGAGGTGTCCAAGGCCAGGTTGGATGGGGCTTGAAGCCCCTGATCCAGTGGGAGGTGTCCCTGCCAATGGTAGGGTTGGAACTGGATGGGCTTTGAGGTCCCTTCCAACCCAACCCATTCCATGTTTCTATGATGCTTTAGGGGATCCGTGCATCCCCCAGGGCCAGCACGAGGAGCAGTGACTCGAGACATGAGCAAACCAGTGCCCACGACTGGGACCCCATGGGCTGTGATGGGGGAGGCACTGGGAGGGCTTTGCAGCAAAACAGCAGGAGGCTGGGAAGAGAATCTTGCTGTTGAGATAACGATTGATGGATGTGGCAATTCTTGCTAACTGGAGGGGAGAAAACAGTCTCACGAAGACCAGGGAGATCGAACTGATGGTCTGGGGCAGAGGGTGAGATTAAAGACAAGGATGAATCAAAGACCCTGAATTCCCAAACCCTGATTTCGCTCTGCTTTATGCTGGTATTTTATCTCAGGAAAGTGCTTTTTTTTTGGTTTGGTTTTTTTGTAAACATGATTTCTGACGGCCAAAAAAGCTGAGACGGGGGTCTCTGCAAAGCCAGACGTGGTGCATCCCCCACTAACACCTCCTGAACCCATTGGCCAAGTTCACCAAATGCAACCACGGCACCAGAAATTCAAGGTGTAAATTACCTAAGATACCTCTCGGCTTTCCAGTAGTGGGATGACAAGTCCCCTGGCTACAAATCGGCTCTGCTCGGCATCACCTGCACCACGACAGTCCTGGAGAACCAGGGGAGATGAGAGGCTGGGAGTAAAACACATGGGGCTGGGGGAGACTGAGTGACCTTGCTAGCCAGGGTGCCTTCCTCGGCTGTGGAGAACATTGTCCCCTCCTCTTCTTCCCCACAACATCATCCCCGATGACACCTCGCGGGCCAAACACTGAGCTGTAGGTTATCCTTAAGCGTCGCTGCCATGGGGCTAAGAACGTGCGCTCGGTAACACATCCTGGGGGAGAGGAGGTGGGTTTTGGTGGGTTCAGGGCAGCACCATGAGTGAGGACCAGCTCAGACCTGGGGATGGTGTTTGATAGGAATGGTTGGACTCGATGATCCGATGGGTTTTTTCCAACCTGGCGATTCTATGATTCTGTGTTGGTGTGGACAAGGACTCAGCTGGTGCCTTCCCCAGGAGGACAGTGGTCCTTGCTGGGGTAACCTAGACCGGGCTTAGGACTGAATCCCCTGGCTCTTCCTAGATGGGGGGACACAGACACAGCTCAGAGCTGAAGCATCTCTTGCCCTTCATCATGCCAGGGGTGATCGCTACAGGCACCAGCTGCCTCTCCTGTGCTGCTGGGAAGGGCTCAGCAGCACAGGACGGGGTCCCACGCATCACTGTGCAGCATCGTGGACCATCCCAGCAGCAGAAACACGCTGGTTCCCTGCATCTGTCCCCTAAGCCAGGCTGGTTTTGGAGTTTCCTCCTCCTTTTCCAGGACAGACAGGACAGGGCAGGTCTCCCCCTCACAGTGCCTGTGACAGGGGGAAGCAGTGAGTCCCTCCATCCTTCATTCTCCCCTTCATGCATCCCAGCACATTGCTCCAAAAGCCCTCAAAAGAGAAGCCAAGCCTGTCTGCAACCCCCAAATGAGTCACACTTTAAAACTAATCATTATTGAGCTGGTGGGAGAAGCTTGGGACCATGCTGGGGGGTCCCTTGGACTCAGGACCGAGTGCCAAGGTTTGCTCAGTGGCCCCAGTTTGCCCAGTGCGGGTGTCCGGCTGCTGCAGCCCCCGCCCAGCTCACACCTTTCTCCTTGGCAGAAGCCCGTGCTGCTGGACATCAGATATATTTTTGATGCATGTGTTAATTGAAGCAATCTCATTTTTATGTCAGGCGGATGGCTGGGCTGGGAGAAACGTCCTTTGCCGTTATCTCTGCATTAAAACAAGCGCACGGAGGATGCCCGAGCCCGGGAGCGGGGTCCCTGTGCCGGCAGCGGGGCTGATTGGTGCTGCCAAACGGCCACAGAGGCAATTATTCAGCCTCTTGTAAAAAGCAGAGTGCTCTAAGGAAAGAGCAAGCCTGGCTCGTATTAAAACTATGCTAATCAGGAACTAATTACAGGCATAAAGATATTATTACCCTTGGCTAGCCTGCAGGCTGCAGCCTGGGTCCTGACTCCAAACCTCGCCCAGCCCCGGACTCAGAACATGCTGTCGTGAACAAAAGGGGAGGCCAAGCCTCGAGCGAGCCAGGGCGCCTGGTTCCCAGCTCCCGGGTAACCTCAGCACGACTCAACCTCATCCTGACATGACCCGTGTGGGGCTCTTCTCATGAGAAAGGGCTAAATTTATCTCTACATGAGAGCTGGAGTGGAACTGTGTGACCGAGGCTTGCTTGGAAGAAAAAGCAGCCAGAGGCCAACAAAACCTGCTGAGGACACACAGGGAGGTGACACCAGCTCTGCTGGGCCCATCCTTTCCCCTCCAGCACAGATGTCAACAGTGCAGTTTATTTCCTCTTTCCATCCCCAAAGGCTTTGGACCATCCTTAAGTCTTTGCTGTTGTTTTAGTCTCCACTCTCTCCCCAGGCAGGCAGTGGTGCCAGACACTAGGATGTCCCCCCAACCGGACAGAGTCACTGCCTCACCCAGTGCCAACCCCAGGGCTGGAAATACCCTTCCTGCTGATGAATCACGGATGGGCGCTGGAGCCACCCTCCCCAGCTGGCAAACTCATGGAACCCCTTGTCAAGGTGTCACTGCTTCCGGTGGCACCTTTGGGACTCCAGCTGGGAGCAAAGAGGAGCTGCTATCCCAGAGAGAGGAGAGGGACTTCCAGCTCCCAGCCAGCAGCCTCTCACCTCCCAGGGGTGTTTTTCTCTGGTGTCGTTGTTTGGATGCCAGGAGCTGTTTTGGAGTTACGAAGTAAACACCGAACGTAGCCCTCCGAGAGGTCGCTGCGAATTGACACAGGGCAGGTGGTCTCCTGCATCAGCGGAGAGGGCAGCGGAGGCTCCGGTGTCCTCCTGCCACCCAACAGCACATTCCTGGGAAGCTGCTGCCGTGCCAGGAGCTGGGGAAGGGAGAGTGTGGTTGGGGGTCCCATGGTGCAAAGCCCCTGGGTGAGATGAGCATGAAGCCAAGCAAAGTTTCACAGAATCACAGAATCACAGAATAACCAGGTTGGAAGAGACCCACCGGATCATCGAGTCCAACCATTCCCACCAATCCCTAAATCATGCTCCTAAATGTTTTGTTTCCCCAACGAACTGGGAGTCTCGTAGTCTTGGAGAGCCAATTAAAAGACCTGCAGGCTTTGCCCCAGACCTCAGCAGCATCACAGAAGTGCCTCTACAAAAATAATTTGCTACTTTGAGGTTAGCGCTGAGGTCTGGTCCCTGTGTTTGGGGGCTGCTCTGCAGCTCCTGGCAACTCTCTGAGGGGCAGGGAGGTGGGGACGGGACTCACAGCTTGCTAGGCTGCAGCCAGGGACTGTTCATTTCTCGTGAGACCTCACCTGGAGTCCTGTGTCCAGCTCTGGAGTCCTCAGCAAAGGAAGGACACGGATCTGTTGGAGCAAATCCAGAGGAGGCCACAGAGATGATGCAAGGGCTGGAGCACCTCCCATACAAGGACAGGCTGAGAGAGTTGGGGTTGTTCAGCCTGGAGAAGAGAAGGCTCTGGGGAGACCTTAGAGCAGCTTCCAGTGCTGAAAGGGGCTCCAGGAAAGCTGGGGAGGGGCAGGGATAGGACAAGCGAGGAAGGTTTTCGGCTGCAAGAGGGGAGATTGAGATGAGAAGTTAGGGAGAAATGCTTTCCTGTGAGGGTGGGGAGGCCCTGGCCCAGGTCGCCCAGAGCAGGGGTGGCTGCCCCGGCTCTGGAGGGGTTCAAGGCCAGGTTGCATGGGGCTTGGAGCCCCTGATCCAGTCGGAGGTGTCCCTGCCCATGGCAGGGGGTTAGGACTGGGTGGGCTTTGAGTTTCCTTCCAACCCAAACCATTCTGTGCTGCTAGGATTAACACGTACAGAACCCTTTTCCAACCTCTACCTGGAGGCGCTCTTGAAAGGCTGAAGTCACAGTGAAATCCCACGGGAGGCATTGGGGAGTCATAGTTTGGGACAGAACCTGTGCTGCAGGGAGGCCCCTCAGGCAGGACTTGCTGGCCATGCTATTTCTTCTCCGGTTCACATTGATCTTTCCAGGAGAACTGGCACAGCACCCCGACTCCACACCCCATAAATAAGGCGCAGCATCAGCTGTCATGTCAGCAGGAGACAAAACCTTTAATGTGAAAGGCTTTAAATGGAAGCAGGAAATGAAAAGATAAAGGGCAAATTTTATTTTAGATTCCTTGTTGGTATGTATTTTCTTTTCTGACAGTAAGGGGATGCGATGGCTTTATCAGCCCACCGGTGGAGAACTTATTTATAGAAACTTAATACTTGGCAAGAGAGTGGGAGGGGGATGTTAGCAGCTCTGGCTGAGCGAAGGCGAGCTGTAAGGAGAGCAGGGCAGGGGGATGAAGAACCCAGCTATTCCCTTTCCTTTGAACAGACCTGGGGTTCTGGGAAAATTGCTGCTGCTACAGGAATTATCAATCCAGTTTGTGCAGAGCAAGCAGGAGCTCAGCAGTGAGCACGGCTTGAAACCGGGCTTTCCTGCTTTCAAGAGAGCACATGAAAGGAGGGACACGGGGGAAGAGCAGCGCAGAGAACATCACGGCAGCTCGGTTCAAAGCAAACACCCTCTGGCACGTGGAATTACACCAAAAGGAAGAGTATTTCCTAACCTTGAATATATTTCAGCCGTAACTTAGCAACTTGGACTGGGTAAAAGCATCTGAAGAGGAATGCAGGTTCAGGGCAGGGATTGAGCCCTGCATTCCATTTTGTTCCCCTACCTTAGCAACCCCTTGGTGCCAGTGAGGACACAGCCAGATCCCACCGAGTGCCACGGAGCCACCTCCTGCTGTGCCAGGGGAAATGTCCCCCTTTGCCATCCAGACCTGTGTTATGAATTAAACATTCCTCCGACCAAACACGAGTGAGTCAACCCTGTCCCCAGCAGTTACACAACGATGATTCACGGACTACTCGTGCCATTTCAGGAGCAGACTTGGAAGGAGCTGAAACACGTGGTGGCGCACGTTCTGAGTCATTGACACTCAGGTGAGGGAGGAATCGAGAACCCTCAGGGAATGGGCACTAAAGACAATGCAGACTGGCCAGCAAAAAGTGTTTATGAGTCTTCTACCCACCAAGCAACCTCAGTTCTCTGGTAAATGGTTTCAGCCTTGCTCTCCCCTGGACTCGCTCCAGAGCCTCAACATCCTTCTTGCAGTGAGGGGCCCAGAACTGAACCCAAGATTCGAGGTGCAGTCTCACCACATCCCACTCCGAAGGCAGGCAAGCTAAGCACAGCCCGAGGACGCCACAGCACACAGGATCAGCAGCTTGGACCAGAGCAAAGACTTTCTGCAGCAGCTGTGGACTTCAGACACCCCACAGGCAAGGGATCTGCCTTCTGGAGAACAAAAGCAAAGCCCACGAAGCTTGAGGCACCCTTATAATCAGAGAATCACCAGGTTGGAAAAGACCCACCGGATCATCGAGTCCAACCATTCCTATCAAATACTAAACCTTGCTCAGTTGCTACACACCATCCCATTCCCTGCTTTAAATAACCGTGTTATTACGGGCTGCAGGAAGACTCAACAACCTGCTCAACTAATATTTACAGTTTCACAACCCTCCAAGCTGTCAATCTCTACAAAACGCAGCTGAACAAGCTAACTGCTTTCCATACATACCTTTGCTTAACGGCAACTGCTCCCAAAGCACAGGTTTAATTTGCAAACCAAACACTTGAGGCTCCTGGCTATTGCGCCGAGATCACTGCCTGTCACAAGGATCCACGCTGTCTCATTAGGCTGTCACGCAATCCCCATGTCGTCTCATTCCTAGAAACCATGAGCTCCCTCGAGCAGGATCTATTTGATCTGCATGAGTGAAAGCAGTTGGAACAATCTGTGCCTCCTCAATGAAAATAAAGGTAACAAATTACTTGTAATAAATTCATTTTATATATTGGTTTACAGAGCTAAATTGAACATGTAATAAACAGCACCAAGCCAGAGAAACTTATTCTACAAAAACAAGTTTAATACAAAAAAACGAACTGTAATGCAACTCTTCACTCCTGGATTTGGATGGTTGAAAAAAAAAACCCAAACCCCACAAATATTTTAAAAAGGCTTAAGAACGAAGGCACCAGTGTTTGCAAAAATTGCTATGGCAGCAGCAAAGATCTCGTTACAACATTTCAGAAGAATCAAAGCTGCCTTCGCTTTATTTTATTAACAGTGGAAGAAGCTGGTCAGTGTCTTGAAGACAGCTTTGAGTCTCCTCTTCTGTTCAAACACCCTCCCTTTGCAACCAAAAAGAAAATACAGGCTAAAAGCTAACTCCACGCAGGATATTTCCCATTTAATGGTGTAAAGACTGAGTCCTTTACTTGTATTTTTTTGTCTTAATTGACTAGGTGCAGGGCAGCGGCTGCTGCAATGGGGGAGAAAGAGGTGCAGCAGCAGGCCCCATCCTCCCCACCTGAGTGTGCACGCTTACTCAAAGGGTTCACCCATCCCCAACTCCTCCCCAAAGGAGCTTCTGTGTGGAGAATTTTCCCAGCAAGACTCCCCATCACCTGCTAATGGGGCACGGACTTGCCCTATAACTCGAGACTGCCAAGAAGGCACCGTGTGCATCCACCACCCCATGGAATCAGTTTGAAGTGCTGCTGAGGAACCACCGGACAGCATTTTCCTGAAGAATTGCTACCAGATGGACCACGTTTTCCAGAGGAATTGCTGTGCCCCATGGGAGTGACAACTATTTTTTCTTTTCACAGAATCCTAGAATGGTTTGGGTTGGAAGCGACCTTAAAACCTATTCAGTTCCATCCCCCCTGCCATGCACAGGGACACCTCCCACTGGATCAGGTTGCTCAAGGCACCACTCCTTTTCTTTTCCTCTCCCTTTCTTACTTATTTTACCGTCCCTTCTGTTTTTCCTGGCAATATCAGATCAAATCCAAGTTGTGTTGCCATTTGTTTAGCGACCTTGGCTGGGTTCAGGGTATCAGATTGTGACCAGACCAGATTGGGATCAGTTTTTCTAACTTTGGGAAGTTGCGACTCAGAGCGCGCGCACACAAGTATCTGGTTTGTTATTTTGGCTGCATCCAAAATAAATCCCACATTTGAATTTGCCCTGGGAGATTTGTTGGTCTCCAGTTTGCCACACAGATAATAAAAGACCCTCCTTCTTTGACTGTGCAGGTTGCGGGGGAGAAGAACAGTGCTGGTGTCAGGAGTGGGCACTGACAAAAGGGAAAGACTTCCCCATGTTTTGTTCCTGGGGAGTTCTGCTCTCTCCACTCATCGCTGACCACCAGTGGAAGGTACGTAAGGAGCCTCTGCAGTCTTTCTGCGTGGGTGGAAAACCCCACTGAAGCCAGCAGTGAGGCAGAGAAGTGCAGGGTTAATACTGGGAGGTGAGCATTCATGGTGATGCCACGAAGATAAGGAGACACAGACTCAAATCAACGCTACCTTCTTTCTGCAGGTTTTTATGCTAGGAATGAATCTGGTCTCTGCTGTCCCGGTGGCAAGCTGGACGGCTGTCTGATAACATTGGGAAGAGCAGATTAGCAGCCTAGCCTGAACTGCCACACACTGGTGCTGTTTTCTTTGTAACAAACACTCCTTTGCTGGACATCAAAAGAAACTTGAGTAACCAAATGTTTATAGATAGCAAAACACAATGAACAACATGAATATTAATCTTCTTTAAACACATTCCCTGATGGACGCTGCCACCAGTTGGCCTTTGCAGAACTGAGGTCAAATTTTAAACACCTAATCTTTGTCAGAGAGATCCCAAGTCCCTCGATATTAGGTCCGCGTTTTACTTTTCTTCTTAAAAAGCCGCGTTAGGTTTATCGGCCTGCGGAAGCCAGATACCTGCTGGAAGGCTAACTTTGGTGCAATTCTAGCTTCCCACCAGCTCATCTTCTTTCCAAGCCAACATTATTGCCTTGAATTTTTGTGTGTGAAGGTTTTCAGCAAGAGCAAACAGATATGCGCACTCCCCAGCCCCAGAGATCAGGACTGCGCCCTGCTCTTTCCCACCACCAGAGAAGGGTCTCTCCCCACAGAGAGGACCATATCAACACTTGCTCAAATTCTGCTCCTCTTCAGTGCTCTGAATCCGAGACGTAAGAAGGCTGAGTCCATCTCCACACTAGCATATCTTCTCCTGCTATTCTGTGCGACTCTGTTTGAATCCGTGACTCATTTGAAGCCAGAAAGTCCACAGCTCTCTCCCACACCCGCTTCATTTTTTTCCTGCGAGAAACAGCAAGAAAAAGAAAATAAATCAGAATCATATCCTCATTGTGCTTTCCTGCTTACAGCAACTGTGGCTGCTGATCAAGCTATCGCTAGCTGCCTCCTGTTCCCTGTGCAACAGTAAAGGAGATTAAACCAGAATTCTGGTTTAGAGGCAATTTCAGGCCAGGACATGAAATCACAGGTCCTGCCTGGGGGAGAAGAGGAGACCCTCTGTCAGCACCAGTAATTGATAGCTGCCCCGAGTTTCAAGCTCAATTTGTACTGCGAAGGGACTCGATTAGCAAACTGCCCTCACTCTTCCTGCACACAAATCCCTCAGTCCAGGGAGGACGAACCGAACAGTGTTTGGTAATTCTGGGCACAACTCACAAACAGATAGGTTCAAACCAGCTGAAATTACCACAAGTAGAAAAAGGAGTTTTGTGGCTGATAAAGAGTGAGGATGTTTAAGACTTGGCAGCACACACAGCGCTCTGTGCCATCAGGAAAACAAAGTAGCTCCATTTAACCGAAACATAAGGAACATTCCTGCAGAGATGGAGCAAGCGGCACATAGGCCTAGGACAACTAAGGCCCCTGGCACCACCACGAATGGAGCAACCGTCTCGATCACACTTCCTTTTCTAAAAAGCACCAGAACCAGCCATCTCCTATCTCCCTTCCAAAGCTGCCCAACTCCAACTGGTAACTTTCCAGGCAGCAATAAGCACAACCACTTCAGAAGAGCTTCCCTACAGTTAGTTTGACTCATGGGAAGGCTTGCTCTGAAAAGCACAGCACCTGCCTGGAGAATAAGGTACGACGGTTAAGAAAGAGGACAGCATCCTACACGTTAGATGAAGGAGAGAAAATCAGATGTTCCACGCACCAGTAAAACAAAATCCAATTACTGTTTGATAGAACAATGACAACACACCTGTGTGACTGCACAAAACACCAGCTCTGTGACTGTCACATCAATCTGCAGCAGGTTAAGGCATGGCCTGAATTTTGTCAAAACCTTTTATAAACTGAAGTCAGACTCTTCTCGTAGCCCAGCTTCCCATCAATTGTCTGCTCATGGTCCATTGGCCCATAACTGGATTTTTGAGCTGTGCTCAATAACATCATGCTGAATACATTAAGGAATACAGTTTAGCTCACCTGCTCTGCGGAGGGATGAGGCTGTCCCGAACGTGGACAATGCCGACGTAGGGGTAACGCTCCAAATTCCGTTCCCATTCCTTGTAGTGGTCCTGGACAACAGCTGGAGGGCAGGAGGAGAAAACAGTGAGACCTCAACATCGCAGAGAGGAAAACAGGGCTACTTGCATTTACAGAGCTACTGGATCCTACCTATGATCTTCTTCACCATTTCATACATGGCTTGTTCTTCTTCCTCCATCTTCCGCCAGCGATACCTAAGGAAGATCAGGATCCCCCAAAGAGTTATCAGACCTAGAATAGAAAGAAACAGACTTCAGTAACTGACAGATGTGTACTTGCTGGATGCCAGCAGTTTTATTTTTGACACTGCCTCTCCCCAGAGGCAGATTTCACTCCCTGCTACCAGGCTTGCTTGGAACTGAATCCAAGCAATTCATTTTGTTCACTGGCGCAGTTGCGCCCCGCAAAAAGCCTTGGTGCTGACAACACCTTCAGCAGAACCGCACAGGTGGATGTGTGAAGAGGTGGTCAGAAGGCCTTATTACAGAGGCTTTTTCACCCACCAGAAACCTAGGCACAACCACAGGGCTTCAATTCTCTAAGTCCCAGAGCTTTCTCTCTGCTAGAGGCCTCCCCCACGATAATCACTTAGGAAGCCTGTCAGGCTTCGCTGCTCTGAAGATAGCTGCTTGATAAGGAAATAAAGCCTGGGGCTCCGGCTCCAGCCTGAAATTCAGGAGATCTATATTGAAGGTTTAGCATTGACAAATGCCCCTGTTACTACGTGAGCTAACTTTAGTATCTGAGCCTCTACGATAACCATCACTATCCCCTTTCACCCCTACCTTGTCTGGCTAGAACTCTTCTAGTCAACACTCGTCTCTCATTATCACCTCACTCAGGAAGACCTCTGCCTCAACTGGGGCATGACAGACTATTTCAATAAAACCTCTAACACTGAAATGCTACAAGTCATTATTAAAGAGTCCTGAAGACGTTGCAGCTTAGTGCCAGAAAAGGAAGAAAACCCAAATCTTTTAGGTAGGTTAACATACTTATTTTGCAGACCATAATAATGGGTACTCTGAAATACCCATCGAGCTAATCAGCAGGCTGATTTAAAATAAACGTTAAGCACTCACAGCACAAGAGCAGGTCTACAGGTCTCCCTCTGCTGCCAGAACAAAGGTTAATTAGAAATTAGCTCATCAGCAGATTTATTTCAGCTGTTAGCACTTTCATACAGCTGGGAGAATGCGTGTGTGCACACAAGTTCAAGTCTACAGGTAGCGAGGGGAGAAGCCGATTACTAACGGCAATGACTTACTCCAGAAAAAGAGGAAAACGTTCATAATGGCCGTGATCACTGCCCGACGGAAACGGCAGCCGAGCCCCATCTGAGGATGTGCTGATTCAAGACAAAACACTTCCTCCACTTTGGTAACTGGTTCCGAAAGGTCTCTGCTTTTCAACCTGATGGGAAGAGGCAGAAAATCTTCACTGAAGAGAGGAGACACTCCAACTGCAGTCTTTAATCAAGACAGAGAGAACAGACTGCAGATGCAGTAACTCGTTCCGTACAGAACACAGAAAATAAACCAACATCCTTGGAGCAAATCTTTCCAGAACATTTTGGGACTGGCTGCTTAGCAAGGAATGGATATGGCTTTAGAAAAGGCAGCAGGGCTGGAACTCCCACTGGTAAACTGAAGTCTCCCTCTGCAGACTCTTTGACAGCACCTCTCAGCGTGCAGAAGATTAAACTTTAAATTGGATTCCCACCTCCCAGCACAGAGAAATGGAAATGTTTACTGAGTCACTCATCAGCAATTGCAGAGAGAGCAGTTGAGGGAGACTGCGAACGTCCACAGAGGTTGCGCTGTTTTCCTCAGTACAGATGAGCATAAATAGTTTAGCTAGGGAAGTGACAACACATCAACTGTATCTGCAGTGAGACCAGACGCACCCTCGGAAAGCATTCCTGGCGAAGTCAGGAACACATCCTCCTGCAGCATCACTTCCACGCACCCGCTGTGCATTCCAATTCACTGTGGACTCACTGCTTCACACACACATCTACACTGATGCACTTTCCTTCTTACTCTTAGCCAACAGGCACCACGTAATCCAAGTGAGAGCCATCAGGAATTGGACTAATGGGGATTTTATCTTTTTAAGCTACTAATTCATTCTAGGTTTGCAATGAATAACCTATTAGACAAAGACACTTCCTCAATTTCCTAGTGCACAGCTCACAAACTGCTGACAGCTTGTATTTGGTCACTGGATTCGACAGTAGCTGGAGACACACAGTTGTTTTCCACCCCCTTGTCTTATTTACAATCCAAACTCCATGAAAATATTTAAAACAGGCAGCAGAATCACCCAGTGCAGAGCTCATTTTCAGTTCTGCCTCTCAGACTAGCACCTAGAAAAATAATCTCACGTAGTGCTTGCTAAAAATGCCACCCGCAGGTTTTTAAGCGTGCTGAACATTCATCCTGCACGCTGTGCAGGCTTAGCGAAAGTGGATCCACTTAGCAGAGATGCTAATTATGAAAACAAAAAAATGGGAGTATATTGTATCATGCGGCTCCTGACATGAGCAGCGCTCCGGTATAAAACTATGAATTTAAACATTCTGGATCTCAGCCCACCTACAAATCCAACCCTGCTGCTAAGAAAACTCTGTCCTGTCCTGGGAATCTGCTGCACAGCAATAATCAAAGCAGTAGACGCTGTCTGATCCTTAGATCACAGCAGCAGCTGCAGAGATATTGCAGAGAAAAATCGAGCGATGGGAATTCATACCAGCTATGCCCACCAACTCCAGTGTTACTACTGCTACAACTCATTTAATCAGAGATACATTTAGAATGTTAAAATGCAAACAAATGTAAGGCTTCAGAGCTAACACAGACTGAAGGCAGCCCACACTTCCCAGAGGAAGATAACGATGTCTACGGATAACAGTCTTGCATTAGGTTATGGGCTGAATTATGTATTTTTTATGTGAAAAACCTAATATTTCTGCTATTTCTCTTGTACTGAAGGGACTGCTGGCTGAGAAACCCAGGAGAAAAAAGCCCTAGTGTTAACTGACCAATATCTTACAGAGTCAGTCAGACCATTCATTTCTTTTAACATGTACTGTGTGTTCTGCCAGACAGACAACTGACACTGAGGCAAAGATATCATTCAAGAACCCATTTTCCTCTCCTCCTCATTGGGACTGGCTCCAAAAGATCCCAAGGGATGGCTGACGTTACCTACTGCAGAGAGTGCCCTGCTCTCCATCAGACCTTTTGGTCAAAGGATGCTGCTCCACAAAATACTGAAGCTCCATCTACAGTAACTGCGCTGAAGAGAAGTTATCTTAGGAGAGGTGATTATATGGACATATTTAACGAGCGTGCCAGTCACAGGACCATGGCAGGAGACCAGGACCACCTCTGCCAAGCCCTGCAGGAAGTACAACGTAACCGTTCATAACCACAAGCAGCCCTGACCCAGATTTATGCCTCATCTGCAAGACAGCGTGTTCATGAACACAATGTCCTCCCACTGCAAAGGCTGGGAAACAGCCTCCCAAGGAGTGAGCTCAGCTGCCGGTTCTTGCTGTGGGGCTGTACTTATCCTTGGGAAGTTTGCCCAGCAAGCACCAACAAAGCCAATTCCATATTATCTCCTGAAAACTGTCGAGGTACAGGAGCTTTTAGGGTACCTCACAGACGCTGTCAAATTACAGATCAGCCAACACCAAGAAACATGACTTGGACACAGTGGGCTTCCACTTACCATATTCCTAAATCCTTGTTACTGTTCAGTATCCAGTGCAGGGCAGCTTCAAACTTCTGTGCGGAACTGCCAGTTACATTCTGTTCAGAAAAACCCATAAGAAGATTACTTCTCCATTCATTTTAAATACCAAACAACGTTATTTCGTTACAGCAGTGAGGGAATTCATTCTATACAGTCTGTCCCTAGGTTAATCCTAATCATAATTCTGCAAACCAGAGGAAGGAAAACTAAACCTGAAGGTCTGTCTGGACTAAAGTCTTCTGACTGTGGGAGATGATGCATGAAGCACTCTGTAAAATAACACTATTCCAGGCTGTTAAGGCTAACCACTAACTACAACATAATCTTACTGACAGTTTACCACAAAAGAAATGGAATTCTAGATCCAAGTAGTCTGTCTTCTGACACTTTAAGGTATAGAAAAATCCTTCTTCTGCCCAGCCTTCAATCCAGGGAAATTTCTGGTTTCAGAAGACTGATGACTACGGTGAACCAACAAACCATTATGTTAGATTTACAGGGGCTGAGTCAGAGATGTAGGAGAAGATTATTTCCAAAAGAACTGCTGAGAACAGGACTGGCCAAAGGGGAAGCCAGAGATATGGGAAAGAATCAAAACAGGGTGAGGAAGTAAAACAGATGGCGAATCGCTTCAGTATCTATTATTTATTGCCTGGTAAGAGACTAAGCACTACATTACAACAATAGCTGTTCACAGCCTACTCACCACCACGTGATCCTTTGCTTCAGTAATCCAAATGCATTTGCTTTTTAGATTCTCAGGGTTTCCACATTCAAAATTACCTGTTTTAAAAAAAAAAAAGTCAAATAGAAACGTTTCAGCAGAGAAAAAAAAAAAAGCCCTTGAACAGTTCAGAAATACATGAAACTGTCTAGAAATGCTCTCCTTTAAAATTGGCTCTAGCTCTGGGCAAAATGCTTATAAGATAAGATTTATACTATAGGCAGGTAAGATTATGACTATTAATAAAATGCTCAGCCGCTGCACGTAGGTTGGATAAGGGCAATCAAACCTCACGCTTCAGACTGTGAGAAACTCAAGAAAGAATGAGTGGAAAAAACGCTGTTTCTCCTCCTTGCAGAGTACTTAACCACCTCTCTGACCTAATGCCCTGCAGAGGGGCTCCTTCAATCAGGTATCAAAGACTGTGGTGTTCGAGTTAATGATCCGCACTGAAAATGCTTCTAAGGAGCCTAAATCACAGCTCTAGCTTCTAGCCAGGCAGAGAAATGCTGGTGAGGAACTAAATCTTCTAAATCTAGCTTTACTAAGCTGACTAAACAAATATTCTAACAGACTGTAAAACTGGTGGGAATTTCACAGGTGCCGAAGTTGGATTTGAAAAGATTTATAAGTTCCATGAGCTTAAGTATCTAAGGATTTAGCCTTATTGAGGTCCACAATCTAGAAAACGGAATTTAAGTGCTTTTATTGATTATTATACATCTTGCTGAACAAGTTTTCACTCGTCCACTGAATTTCTAGCAGCCTCCTCCAACACAAAATGCCAGTTATGGACTGGATTTGCACATACGCAGTAGAGACTGGCTGAACGACTGGTTGGCTCCTCAGCTAAGAGAGCCTGTTTCTCTGCACCGAGGAAAGAAAGAGAGGCGCTCGCATCACCAGATGCCATATTTCAGCAGCAAGCTGGCAATTTCTCAAGTCGCCTTAACTTTATTTGTAAGAGCATATCAGCTTACACTTCCTGGCTCCAAGTGTCTGGAAGACAATTTCAAGACTCTGGTAGCAAAGAACCAGAAAGCTGAATATTTCTACCTCAAATTCCCACTGCATCAAGTGCAAATAAGGACCACTCTACAAGAGCACAGTGATATGTTGCATTAGCTAAGCGCTATTCAGAATGAAAATAAACACATCTTTTGCTATTTTTCTATTACCTAACTTTCTCAGAGGTCTTCAAGTGGAACTGACTGTTCCATAAACTCCTCTCTTTAAATAGAGCTTAAAAATGTCCAGACAGCTGGCAGAGGCAGTTTGCTGCATGCTCCCAAGTGCTTTATAATGACAATTGGAACTTACCAGCTTGTACAGACAAGTAGTTATACAGCTCGTGCAGCACGTTCATTATTACGTCCTTCTGTTTAGCTTGACAGAACTGAAAGACAGAAACAGGTAACAAACATGAATAGACCAGCAGCAATCAGACAGTGGTTACAGTAGCTACAAACACCAAATCAAAACACCAGCAGCGGGGTTTGGCTGAGTTGTCCCCCGCTAGTTTGAATTAAACACTCCTGCAGCAAAGATCTATCGTTTCAGAGTCAAAAACGAGCTAGTGCATCTTCCAAAAGAGCCATCGACTACCCTAGTCCAGACCACATCACTGGACGCCCCCTTTGACCGACCACAGATGGATTCTTGGCCTCCAGAACATCACAGGAGAGCAACCATAAAGGTGAAACTGATAGGAAGATTTTTCTCTCCTGATAATACATCATCATAAAGGCAACAGGGCTGCAGAAACACTTCATGATGGAGTCCAGGGAATCAGCTGGATTAAATCTTGCATTGTTAAAGCTGAGCACAGCTTTATTGCACGCCAATATCACTGCTGTTACAACTACTAAAGAAATTGATTTCTACAATCGGGAATTTAAATTTTTATCTTTCAGAGACTCATATACAGTCCTAATTTAATCTGGCCCATTAATTCCAACTCATCGAGTCATCATTTGTCTGTAAAATGACAGAACTAATGATTTTACAGTGAAACTGATATTTGCGGGAGCTACCTAGAATAATTACTCTTCTGTGACAATCTCCTACCCGCAATACTTGAAGATAAATAAATAAATGCTTACATCATCCGTTCTTCTGTCACAATCCACAGGCAAGAGATTAACTGTGAGAGAGAAGGGGAGGGTGAGTTAGCTAGCTGCGAAACAAGAGCTTCGATCAAGAAAGTAATTATCTTTTTAAAAGAAGGCTCTGCTTTAAAGGCTGATTCTGCTGTTGTTAATCTCACTCCACATGGCACCTTGCTATGCAAAGAGCACATTCAAAGCCCTGCTTTGGTAGGCAGCACTGAAAGGAAAACAAATAAAATGAGCGCAAATGATAAACCCTGGAAAATAAAAACTGGGGTCTGAGTGTTTTAACAGCTCCTGTTTAAGTAGATGTTTTGTGCTCATCTACCACCCACTGCTTTGCACTGATCTTTTACAATCTCGCAACACCATTCGCTGCTCACCATGGTCACCTGAAATATCACGGTGATAACAGGGGTTTCAATCAAGCCTCCTCAAGGCAAAAGCAGAGGATTTATTTTAGTGGGAGCTGTTAGCTCTGCAGATTATGGCCTCTGCTTCAACACCTCCCTTCCTCCTGACAATTGGATATACACTGGCAACCCATCCACCCTGCAGTACTTCCTAGCAATCTTAACTACCCAAGGATTTAAAGTACTTCCAGCCATGCTGCAAGGTTGCTTTGCTCCACAACTCCACTGGTTTTGGAAGATCGAACAGGGCTGTAAAGGGCGCATCAGAAATTCACTGACATTGGTCAGTCGTAGTTTGACTTTGAGGAAGCCGGGAGCAGCGCAAACGCCTATAGGCACAGGGTGCTGAGTTTTGGGGCTCGTGCCTTCCCAACCACACTCCATGCCTCTCCTTTCAGTTCAAAGCCATGAAGTGAGAGCAATTCCACCTGCTGGGGAGCTCTGCTTTAAAAGCTGGGTGAAGGGGAAGGCACTTTTCATTTCTCAGCAAAGCTCTGTCCCAATCAAAGTGCTGAATACAACTGCTACACTTCCAGGTGACCAGGATAAAGGCCAGGAAGGGCTGAGCTTTGCAGAGGCCAATATTAAAAACAGTGTGCAATCACATGGATATTATGGTACACTACAGACAAGTATAAAATACATCCTCGTCCCAGCAGGAACGTCACTCTCCATGAAACCCATGGCTTTGGAGAACCGAAGGCCAAACTCATTTAAAATAAATCACCCACTTGACTTACTTTCCATGACTAACAAGGTTTCCCATGAGCAAGGGGAGATGGAAATGAGGAGGAAATAGTAACAAGGAAAATCAGCGATGCCAGGTTACAGCCATGAGAATGATAAATGTGATGGCGATGGAAGTAATAAAGGGAAAGCAGAAAAGAAAGGCAAACAATAAAGTTTAAAAGACAAGATTAAACCAGTGCACGTACAGTTCTCCTCTGTGCTGTCAAGCCAGCCTGACCCAATCATCTTCACCATGAGGATGCCAAGAAAAACCATCAGCAGCACAAAGCTGGCGAGGCAAAGGAACTGGGAGAGGTAGTATTCGAGGCCTTTGCTCTTTCTTTCCATCTGCTGCTTTGGGGCTGACCGCAACAAGTGAGTGCGAGGGGTTACCCCCTGTCCTGCTCCTGATGTTTCCCATCGGCTCCCCGAGGCCAGCCCTGTATTGCTTGGAGTCCTCCAGGGAAACCGCCGGATCAAACCTCCTCCCCAGCCGCTGGGGTTCAGCTTCCTGTCTGCCTCATTCCGAACACTGGAAGCCAGGTCTTCTTTCCCTCTCCCAAACTGGTGACTCAAACCCCCCGGTCTTGCTGAGGTGCCCCAGTGGGTGCTGGGTCTCACCTCACTTTCCTGACTCCACAAGCTGTTGGAGAACCCTTTCCTTTCCCCAGCAGTATCCCACTGAGCTCGGGAGCCCTGTCCCCGAATTCCTCCTCCTGATGTACCCCAGTGGCTCCTGGACTTCAGATCCCCACTTTCATCGCTGGAAAGGGGTTGGGAGCTGAGCCCACCACTCCTGCCCCAAGAGGATGGGGAGCTCAGTCCCCCAGCCCCATCCAGGGATGTCTCCAACCCAGCCCTGATGCCAATCTCCCCACTCCTCTCTGCACTCCACTGGGACTCTGACCCCCACAACCTGCCCGCAGATGGCTTCAACCCAGCGCTGAGCCCCCCACTTCTCTCTGTCGACGCACCCCACTGCAAGGAGGACCCAGAGCCCCGAAACCCATCTAGGGCTGGCTCTGACCCAGCGCTGAGCTCCTCCCTTCTCTCTGTAAACGTGCTCCACTGGGATGGGGTGCTCAGCCCCGCAGATCTACCCAGGGACACCCCCAACCCGCCTCCATCCCCCTGACCCCTTGATGCGTCCCACTGGGATGGACTGCTCAGCCCCCCAAGCCCACCCCCGTCCCTGAGCCCCCCACCCCTCTCCACAGAGGTGTCCCAGTGCACTGTGGGGCTCTGCCCACCCAGGGGCGCCCCTAACCCGGCCCTGAGCCCCCCACCCCTCTCCACAGACGTGTCCCACTGCACTGTGGGACTGTGCCCACCCAGGGGCACCCCCAGTCCCCCACCCCTCTGTATCGAGGTGTCCCACTGGGGAGGGGAGCTCAGCCTCCTCTCAGCCCTGGCGCCCAGCCCTGTCCCTCGGGACCCCCGCGACAGCCCAGACGTCCCCCAGCGGGCTCTGCCCTCTTCTTCCTCCTCTTCCTCCTCCTCTTCATCTTCGCTGTCGGGGCTGGGCTGGAGCCCGGGGCGCTGCCGCGAAGGCGAGGCCTGCTGCGGCCTGGCCGGGGCGCGGGCCGGGCTGGGTTGGGAGGCGCGGCCGCTGCGTTTGGCCGCCGCCGCCTCGGCCCTCAGGGTGTCCAGCTTCTTCGTGTAGACCTTGCGGGTGGTGGCGGTGATGGGACCCGGGCGAAAACCGAGCGCGATCAGCTCCTTCCGTAGCTCGACGTCTGTCAGCTCCGCCATGGCGGCACCGCCGACACCAGGCCGCACCGGAAGTGGCGCCGCCATCTTGGGAGGGAGCAGCGGCACATCCGCTCCGTCGGCCATCTTGGGAAGGGCAAACGGTCTGTTTAAGAGGCCTTTTCGGCTCGTAGGGTGGGCGCCATATTGAGGGGGTCGAGGGAAAGCGCGGCTTCGCTCCCGCCATCTTGTGGAGGCGGTGCCGCCGCTTCCGCCATGTTGGGGAGGTCAGGGCGAGACCTGGTGTGAGACCGAAAATGCCTGCGAACAAACCCTCTACGACTCGTTTTGGAGTTTTAGAAAGCGAACACCGTTTAACTAGGCCTGGGCAATACGAGGGAGTGACCTCCATCAATCGTGTGCAGCGAGACCAGAACTGGGACAGAAGAGATTTCCCACTTATACGCACATGGATAAATTTTCCCAGAAATCTAATGCATGTTCAATTCCTTTCCAAAGCAGCGTGGCCAGCAGGGCGAGGGAGGGTTTCTGCCCCTCTATTCCTCTCCTTTGAAACTTCATCTAGAGTGTTGTGTCCAGTTCTGGAATCCTGGACATACGAAGGAGACGGAGCTGTTAGATCAGTTCAGGGAAGGCTACAAGGATGATTTTGGGGCTGGAGCACCTCCCATGTGAGGACAGGCTGAGGTTTGTTCAGCCTGGAGAAGAGAAGGCTCCGAGGAGACCTTAGAGTGACCTTCCAGTACCTGAAGGGGCTACAAAAGAGCTGGGGAGGCTCTGTCCATAAAGACATGGAGTGACAGGCCTAGGGCCCGGCGTCACCTCCCCATCACTCTGTGGGACCCTGCTCTGGAGCAAATAGGGTTGAGCGTCTCTCACCTCACTCCCACCAAGCCATACTGGCGTTTTGACACTTTTTATGTTCATTTTTGAGGAGAAAAAATTGTCTTTCCCAGCCACCAGCTGACCACCACATACATTTTTCCTCATCCCTCTCATCAGTGCCAAGTTACAGGCATTTAACCAGCACCCATCGAGTGGGCTGGAGCTTCACCACCACATTCAGTGTGATCAGGATCAGGGTCCGCGGGATATTTGCCAGGAAAGGAGGTTACTTGCATACTTTGCAGCCTAAAAAGGCAAAACCAAGCATCGACTTGAAAATTTATTTTGGCAAGGCAGCGATGTACAGTAATTGCTTTTTCCTGCTGCTGCCTATAAAGAAAGTAATGAAAGTGGCTGAAATACTGTGGTGTAAGATCAGAATTTAATTAAAGAAAATGAAAAAGTAGTGATGAATGCATGCAGACTGTGCATCACGGTTTTTATGACCAACGCATGATATCAGGGTGGTGGGAACTTGGCGGTTCCACGAGTGGGACCTGCAGCAAGTGGGAATTGCTGGGGGCTCTAGGATTGCTCAGTGTGGCTCCCACTGCTGGCTGCCATGAGATGCTAAACTGTGCCTTCACGGCACAAAGACTTCATAGAATCACAGAATCATAGAATGCCTTGAGCTGGAAGGGGCCCACAAGGATCATCCAGTCCAACTCCTGTCCCTGCACAGGACACTCCAACATTCACACCCTGTGTCTGATGGCATTGGCTCAATGCATCTGGAATATTTTCAGGCTTGGTGCTCTGACTGCTTCCCTGGGGAGCTGCTCCAGTGCTCCACCACCCTCTGGGTGAAGAACATTTTCCAACCTAACCCTCCACTGGCATATCTTCCTGCCATTCCCTCAAGTACTATCATTGGTCACCACAGAGAAGAGATCAGTGTTTGCTCCTCTTCCTCCCTTTGATAGGAATGGTTGGACTCGATGATCTGATGGGTCTTTTCCAACCTGGTGATTCTATGATTCTATGAATATCTGGCACTTGCCCTGGTTAAACTTCATGTGGTTGGCAATTGCCCTGTTCTCCAGTCCACTCAGATCCTTCTGCAGAGCCTCTCTGCCCTCAAGAGCATCAACAGCTCCCTGCAATTTCATCATCATCTGCAAGCTTAGTTATTAAACCTGCATTCAGGTCATTTATGAAGATGTTAAGATGGATCTAAGATGGATCGCTGTGGAATGCCATTAGTGACTGTTAGCCACCCCAATGTCACCCCATCTACTATAACCCTTTAAACCTGGCCCATCAGCAAACTGCTCACCAATGATTTCTTTAGGGTTACCCCTCCTTCCACGCTCCCTTTGCTGCCATGCCCTTCTTGTTTAGGGCACCAGACAAATCATAGAATCACCAGGTTGGAAAAGACCCATCGGATCATCAAGTCCAACCATTCCTATCAAATACTAAACCAAATCTCGCCTGACTCTTCCCAATTTAAGCAAGAAACCAGCACCAAGGTGCTGAGGTTCGTTAAACTGGTTAGCAACAACAAAGAGATGCTTCGTAGAGGCCAGGGAGCCCATTAGAAGAGCATACTGAGTTATGATTGGAAGTGTGAACGTGCTAAGGGGAGCCTCCCCTGCTCACTAACTGGAAAGCACACCTGACAGCTAATCATTTGGAGCAGTGTCTAATGTAAATACAGAATTAGAATCTGCTCTTAGTACCCAGTTTGTATAAGTTCACAGCTTTCAGTTTGAAGCAGCTCTGCCTAGGCATGCAGATGCATGCTGGCATTTAAGCCTGAGCAGATAGAAACTCATAAATTGAGCAAACTCCTCTCTTTTTTTTTTCTTTTTTTTTTTTTTTTTGAGAAAAAGCACAACAGCAACAAAAACTCCCCCCATTTTTTTCAACTTCTTGCGTTTTAGGGAAATTGCACCATGACCTTTAGAGTGGAGAACATGGGAGTGACGTTTGGGAACCAGAGGGCTGGGGAAAAGCTGCGATTCCTTTACAGAAGGGAGGTTGGCAGCGCTGATTCTCAGCAGGAACAGATGCTTCTTCTTTGTGCAGACAAATCCTCAACCTCTCTCCCTTCTTCCTTGGGAAGGATTCCTGGAAGGCACCCGCACATCACAGAGAAGGCAGCAGAAGACAGCCCTCTGTCCCTTAGACATATCAGAGCTCATATCCCCATGAATTGTCACTTCTTTGTTCCCATCACCCTGCCCACAACTCCAGTGAGGAGGCTGATAGTGGATTTTCTGCTTTTTGCAGCCCCTTCATCATCCTCGCAGCTCTGGGCAGCAGCAAAGGCTGCCGGGCGAGCACAGGCCTGCTGATGCTGCAGATGGGCTGTGATGTTCAGAGATGCTCAGCTGTGAAAAGCCAGTTTCCCAGCCCACGGTGCAGCTCTTGAATATCTTGGCTCTAAATATCTTGAGCAGGATGTGAGAAGATGGGACAGCAAAGAGAGGAGAGCCTCCAGCTTCCCTGCTAGCTCCAAACCTGCCTCAGACCCGCTGGCAGTGACTCAGATATCAAATGGGAAGAGCAGGCGTGCCACGCCGTCTGCTTTTCCTCTTGAAGTATCAAGACAGGATTAGTGTAAGCAGAGAGGTAGAAATAGATCTGCTCCATCTTCACAAGGTGCCTGAAGAAGGGAGCGTGCTGCACCCCAAAAAGCATGAGCAGCAGACAAACCCTTCCACCCCTGACTGAGAGGCTGCTGAAAAGAACCCGCCAGCCCACCCTCTCTTTCTTATCCCCGTGGTATCTGGGTGACAGGGCTGCATATGTCACCAAGGGAAGCGTCAAACCTTCATTGGGAGCCAACAGTGCCAATCTAACACCCTGTCACTCACAGCCACGGCACAGGTGTGACCCAAGAACACCGCTTCTCATCCTCCCGATCATATGTCATGTCCTCAGCCTGCCCAGCTTCTTACTAGCTCAGAAAGTCAGTGGTGATTTCTTTCTTTTCTCTCTTCCTTCTCCTTTCCCTGCCAGTTTCCCTCAACTATTCATCTGCTCATCCTGCCACAAAACTCTTATTCGTCTTTTGGAGCAGCAAGATCTTCCTACCTGCTTGCAGGCATGGACTTTGGTGCTGCTGGCTGCCAAAGCGGCTTCCCAGAACACTGGGGATACAGATCTGCCCTGCAACATGGAGACTCTTTTGCTTCTTAACAAGAGAGATAGCCCTGATAGTGGGAGTCCTGCCTGGGAGGATGGTAGGAATCCATTCATCTTCTCCTTCCAGCAGAAAAATCATAGAACCACCAGATTGGAAGAGACCCATCGGATCATCGAGTCCTACCATTTCTGTCAATCACTAAACCATGTCAAACCATGTCCCTTAAACCCCTCCAGGGAAGGTGACTCAACCCCCTCCCTGGGCAGCCTCTGCCACTGCCCAATGAAACTTTCCATGAACATTTTTTTCCTAATGTTCAGCCTAAACCTCCCCTGGTGGAGCTTGAGGCCATTCCCTCTCGTCCTGTCCCCTGTCCCTTGGGAGAAGAGCCCAGCTCCCTCCTCTCCACAACCTCCTTGCAGGTAGTTGCAGAGAGCAACGAGGTCTCCCCTCAGCCTCCTCTTCTCCAGGCTCAACACCCCCAGCTCCCTCAGCTGCTCCTCATCAGGCCTGTTCTCCAGCTCCTCACCAGCTTCGTTGCTCTTCTCTGGACTCGCTCCAGAGCCTCAACATCCTTCTTGTGGTGAGGGGCCCAGAACTGAACACAGAACATCTGCTTCTTTCCCACTACTCAAGTCCCTGATGCTGGAAGGGAATTACTTCCAAAAATCAAACAGCATGATTGTTGCTGCAAGGCAAGACAGAGGGTTCTCAGTTGCTGTCACAACCAGCCAGATACATCCCTGGAGTCAGTTATAGCTAGGAAGAGCCATTGACAGAACCAACAAACCTTTGCTGCTGCACCTTGTCTGGGTCAAAACTTAAGAGCAGAGGTCGGTATCCCTGTAAAGTCACACTGGTGGATCTCCTTACAGAAACCTCCACAGCACATCCAAGAGGCTCGCGTTCACTCCATTCCTTGCTGTCACTGGGAAATTTTCCTTCCCAGATACGGCACCGTGGAGCTGTCAGCCTGCAAAACCACTTGGGTGAAAGAGCTGGGCAAACAGACAGCTGTGACCTGCAGCAAGGCTCACATAGGGGTTTTAGGAGCAGTTTGCCCCTCATGTTTTGCTGTAGTAGGGCGAAATTAGACCTGGGGTGAAGGTTTGAGTTTTCCTGAAATAATAAGTCAATGCGCCTCCTTTGAAGCACTCAGTCTTCTCTCTGATCTTACCAGTGTAAATGTGGTATGGCTTCTCCGGTGATTTCCATGCTAGATCTTCCACGGATACCTCTCCAGTGCAGACTGATTTGCACTGGCTGAGCTCCTAGAGCCCAGCAGTACATGCAGTTGCTTTCGCTCTCAGCCTAATGGAATGCATTATTTTCTATCTTCCTCCCGCTCAAACTCATTTATAGCGATTTCATAGCTCAATTTACCTCATCAATAATCCTGGCAAACTTTGAGTAACACTGAGCAGCTCAGCCCATGGACTAGGAGAGTGCCTTTGAATCAAATGTTAAAGCTGGAATCTACTCTGTGCTGGATGTTGCATTATACATTAGGAAATTTTTCTCCTAAGGGATGGCTTGCAGCAGAGAGCATGGCAAGGAGTGTTGTTCTAGCACAAACACGGCTATTTAAATGAACCACAGTGAGAACAGAATTTGTGTTAGGTTGGGAGGATAAAATCGGATTGAAATTGGATAGACTCACATGCATACCGTTGATCTCATCTGTCCTTACTTTACATATGCTGGATTTCCTGCTGCCAGTATAGAGGAGCAGCTCTAAAATAAGCCAAAGGTATGTAAATGGAGAGCAATATGTTCAAGCGGAGTTACGATGTCACCTCTAGGGTTGTTTGAGCGGCAGAAATAAGGCTGGAGCTCTGCCTGGTTTCACACGCGCTGTGCCGGGTCACAGCATGGTTGTAGGAGAGGTGCTCCTCGCGATGTTACTTAGATTTACATCTCCTGGGTGAGTACCAGGGTGTGGAAAGCGCAGGTATCATCTGCAAAGTGGGTTTCCTGCTCAGTCCCAGTGGTATGGGAAGCCTGGGTCCCAACTTCTCCCCCCACAAAACACTCCTCATCCT
This sequence comes from Clamator glandarius, assembly GCA_033459285.1. Classification (NCBI taxonomy): domain Eukaryota; kingdom Metazoa; phylum Chordata; class Aves; order Cuculiformes; family Cuculidae; genus Clamator; species Clamator glandarius. The sequence goes on from JAUNZM010000037.1 coordinate 293,056, forward strand.
ACACTTGCACCATCAGTTTGGCTAGGAGATCCAGTAAATATTCGCCTCAGTTTCCCTCGCTGTCAAAAGGGAGGGCTTAAACTTATTAGTCTACAAAAATTCTTTTCTCAGCCTTTGCAACAAGCTTTGTGCTTCTCAGAAGGCCGGTGATGTTCTCTAGGACTGGAAGCCCTCCCTCCCTCCTTTCCTACACTTGCTGCTTGCCATCTGGCTGAGAGGCACACAGAGAAGAAGGCACAAATCCTCTCTTTAATTATACTGTGCATTTTATTATCTCACCTCAGATTTTGTTGTTAATCTCTCTTACAGATTTCGTTTACATAAGTGGAGGCTTTTAGCTTTAGCGAGCTCCATCGCTTTCTCTTCTGATTTTGCAGATATCAGTCAGCTATAAAGAAAAGAGAGGAGAGAAAAAGTGTCCTTAAATTTGTCATTCAGTTTTTCCTAGGTTTTATAAATTGTTTCCTCCTCCTCAGCTCCTCAACTAAAATGCTGGGAGGCGAAGTCATATCAGCACAGCCAAAGTGGAAAAACAGCTCCCACAGGGATAGAGGGGACCCTTTTGTTTGGGATATTTAAGCCCAGATTATGGAATCATAGAATCCTGGAATGGTTTGGGTTGCAAGGGACCTCAAAGCCCATCCAGTTCCACCCCTGCCATGGGCAGGGACACCTCCCACTGCATCAGGGGCTCCAAGCCCCATCCAACCTGGCCTTGAACCCCTCCAGCGATGGGGCAGCCACCACTGCTCTGGGCAACCTGGGCCTCCCCACCCTCACAGCAAAACATTTCTTCCTAAGATCTCATCTCAATCTCCCTTCTTTCAACTGAAAACCATTCCCCCTCATCACGGATTGATACATCCATGTACCCGCCGTGCTGAGGGCTCCAGAATCTAACGCAAAGATCCATAGATAACACTAGTGAGACCCATTCCCCCACCTCCAAGTCTGCAGGCAGGAAAAGCTGCGTCGCATACTGCCCTTGGACATTCCCATACGCTAAGAACAAAGCCCGGGGCTGGATACGTTCAGTATGTTTACACTCAACACTTTGTATTGCAGCTACTTCCAGCTGTGTCCAGAGAAGAGTGACAAAGCTGGTGAAGGGGCTGGAGAACAGGCCTTATGAGGAACAGCTGAGAGAGCTGAGGGTGTTTAGCCTGGAGAAGAGGAGGCTGAGGGGAGACTTCATTGCTCTCTCCAACTACCTGAAAGGAGGTTGTAGAGAGGAGGGAGCTGGGCTCTTCTCCCAAGGGACAGGGGACAGGACGAGAGGGAATGGCCTCAAGCTCCACCAGGGGAGGTTCAGGCTGGACATTAGGAAAAAATATTTCATGGAAAGGGTCACTGGGCACTGGCAGAGGCTGCCCAGGGAGGGGTTTGAGTCACCTTCCCTGGAAATGTTTAAGGGACGGGTGGACGAGGTGCTGACGGTCATGGTTTAGTGTTTGATAGGAATGGTTGGACTCGATGACCCGGTGGGTCTCCTCCAACCTGGTGATTCTATGATTCTATTAGTGTTAAGCCCCTGTGCAGGGGGCAAGGTGGTCAGGTCTGGCTGCAGGTGCTGAGCTGCCTTGCAGGTATAGCCTGCATTGCAAGCTCTGTTGGAAATTGCTCCCTGAAAGCTGAGGACCTTTTCAGAAGAGGAGTAGGGAAGTGGAAAGCCAAGGGGAGCTGCTGGGAAGTGTTGCAATACAGTATCGGCTCTAAGGCACAGGCAGCACCCTAAGAGAAGGAATAACCTTCCCAGAAGAATGTGTATATGAGGGCGGGTGGGGTATTTGAGGACTCTGTAGAGTGAGCAAACATGACACAAAAGCCCTTCTGAGGAATATAAATATCTCTGTGATGATGAGTTGGTGAGAGGAGGGAGAGGCAGAATTCCCAAGGCAGAAATCAACCTCCTGACAGTACCGTCTGGGGTGTCCTGTGACATCTCTGCTAGCAGTTTCTTCAGGACATCTTGGTATTTTTCCAGCTGCTTTGGGGTGAGCCACATCCCAGCTCTGACTGGAACAGCTAGCTGGGGAGGAAGCCAGAAAGTCAGAAGGAAAAGCTGACGGGAGCAGGGAGATGCAGGTTGGGGTGCTTTAACCCCACTTTGCTTAACTCGGTAGAGGGGTTAGAACTGATTTGAAGGGAAGAGAGGGATCCTTATACAGGGAAAAGCAAAATTTTGAAGTCAGAGCAATCTTGTGCTGTTCAGAGTGCCTTGGATCATCTATAGGCTGACTCAAAAACACAGATAAAGGTACCTCCTGGCAACAGAGTCTGTAAAGAAGAAAATAATTTCTGAACCTTATAATCCTCCACTATCTCACACCTTGACCCTTCGAGCCATCAGCTTTACTGCTGCTGGTGAAGAACCCTGCTTTACTAAAGGCTGGGGATGACACATCATCCTGCCTCCAGACTGACTGAGCCGGCTGTGCCTCAGATGTATCCAAAGTAAATAAGAGTTTTTCCAGTCATGGCTGGAGGCACAGGAGAGCTTGTAGTTGGTGCTGGAGGGAGAGGAGCATTAGGTATTGGGATGTGCCAGTTATTTAATGCTTTGAACTGTGAATCCTTGCTGTTTAAATCCTATTATTGATTGTCAGTGAACCACATTTGTGACAGAGGTTGCACGTGAACCTGTGTCTTGGCCAAATTCCAGTCTAGCTCATCTTGCTACCTGTCCTGCTCGGTCTCTCCTGCACTTTGGTTGGACCCACACACTCCTGCCAAGTTCATCGCAGGAGCGGCTGCGCAGGCAGGTAAAGAATTCCCTGTATTCAAGTGGAAAAGCACAATTTTCAGAATGGCTAACCAGGTAAGCATGCCTTTGAGGGCTTACACTGGCACTTAAATCCCTAAAATTGACAATTTTCTGCTCTGTATACAGACTTCAAGGAGGTGGGGCTCTATGGGCCCAAGTTTATAAATAAGCTCTTGCCAGTGCAGAGGACCATGAGATCGGAGGTGACACTGGGCAGCTGATCTGGAACTGGCTGAAAAAGTGCAGATTTAAACCTCGAGCCAAAGCAGAGCTGTAAATTCCTGCCTTGCAGTTGGCTGGTGCTCACTGAATAGCTAAGAATGACCTCGTGTTGGTTCCATCTTCCCTAAGAAGGAGGGAAGAGCCAGGTGGGTCTGAGGGGCAACCAGGGTGGTATCTCTTTATACCAACTGTCAGCTCCCTCATAACAGTCACTGTCTTCTCATGCAGCATCATCAAATACTCCTCCATGTCCAGGCTATGTGGGCTGATGCCTGGGCTACCTGTCCCCCTGCGTGTCCAACACGCTTCAACATACCTGGATATTCTTCGCCTTGTGGACGTCTACACCAGATTGCTGAGAGAAGCTTTCTTCTTCCAGCTGCTGCGGTGAGGTCAGGGATTTCTTCTGCGCTCCTCTGTTCCTCTCCTTTTCCTGTAAGTCCACAGTAGACAGCAAATAGGGCAGTGATGCTGGGATGCAGGTACCAAACTCACTGTTCACCATATAAAGCGTGATGCCAGGAGCCTGTGGAGCTGGGCACAAACCTAGAGGGATGAGAGGTCTAACTGCTGCCTGGAGCCAATGCAGCCACCTTCCCAGGGCCACATCTGACTAGGGAGGGACCTACCAGCTGTGGTCACAGTGGCCTTGGGGACTGTAGCTCTGACATGCAGCAGAGGACGCAATATTGGGTATAAGGCTGGGTTACAGGATTGTGTGTAAAGATCTGGAACAAACATGACATTCTCAGGCAACTCATTCCATCGATGCAAGGTAACACTGTTGGTTTTGACCAAGTATACTAACCATGTAGAGTTCTTCCAGAGGCTCAGACCTGGTTCTGTTCTGTAGCAATGGCAATTAAATTTAATAAAAGCCTGCAGAGTCTCATTGCAGGTGGAAAGCTCTGTGCAGATGTTACGTATTACCAGCCTTTATTGCAGGTCTGTAATGTCAGACCTTTCCCATTTATAGTGCTAAACTTGGTGTCAGGACCCTCCCTTACTTCCCAGCCCAAAGAGAAAAGCCAAAGTGACTTTGGGACGCGACAGGATGTGTAAAACGTAGTGAAGTCTGTGCTCTGTATTAAACTGAGTGCTTACCATGTGATTGCTTTGGTTTGAATGTGCACTCTGAGGAGGAGAGGCAGCCTTTGGAAGACTGATCTCACCCCCATATATCTACAAGACACATAGCTACAAGAGTTATGATGTATGAACACTCGATCTGGGGACAGCACACGGGTTCCGATCATCTTCCTCAACGAGGCTGAAGGATGATTGTACTCCCCACAAAACCAATTGCTATCTAGTGACTGGAAAGGTGTTGGAAACAAGATTTTTCCCCAGTATCATGGGTTATATCATGCAGGGGAAAGCTCACTCTGGCTGTGTTTAAGAAGATGCAGTCTCTGAGGCTGCCTGACACCTTTCAACAGTATTAGTTTCACATCAAAAGAGAAAAAAGCATTCTCCTCTCTGCGCATCCCAGAGGTGACAGCTGTCTGGAGGATGGTTAATTATTTGTTACAACAAAAAGACCCATCTGTATGGTGATGGGAGGCTGCAGCTTCTCTATAAAAATCACAGCCACTATTGTGGAGGAAATAAAACCGAGACCCACTAAGCTGCAACTGGGAACTCACAAAGGTCTTTTAGCTCTTTTGTAAAGGAGTCCAGACTCTTTCTTTCTAGTCTCACATCTTAAAAGTTGTTTCTGCCCTCTCCCTTAACTTCAAGACAAGTGAGGGACTGCAAATATCGTAGCATCTGCTCTTTGAAGAGAAGGGGCAGGTGATGACAATGACAGTGGCGCAGTGCGCACTGACAGAGCTCGGGGATGAGGGAGGAAGAAACACCTTCCCTGGTTTATTCAGGAGTTTCTCAGGAGTTACCTGCATTTTCTGGAAGTCGCTTTGAGTGAAAAAGGGCACGAAGCCTTCAGTCTGTTCAGCCAGCATGGACACCACATACACCAAGAGCAAACTGGCCACCACCTTCTTTGAAACCATCACGCGAGTCTGGGTGACACAGGAAAGAAGATATCAGGGTGACAATGTAGAAGGCTATTTGACAAGAAATCTTTTTAGCTTTTGATCAGCTGCAATCTAATTTAGCCACTAGCTAACCAGATGTATATTTATTCTTCCAGTTGTCTCTGAGCTGAGACTAGAAGTGTCTTGACTGACAATTCTCCTCTCGAACCTTTTTTTCTGGAAAGAGGTTTGTTCTTGAGCAACATCTCCAGAGACTTCAAGCCCAAACCTCCAGTGCCGTTAAGACTCTGTTCTGCAAGCTTTAGCCCTCCAGCTCTACTCGTTTAAGACCCACACACATTCAGAGCAAAATGGTCCCATCAATCCCACTGACAGCAAGGGAGAAAGAGAGATGCCATAAAAGAGAAAACCCTCAAGATAACTGTTTTGTTAAATTTTGTTTTCATATTCCTCACCCCTGAAAACCTGCCTTGATGGGCTGAATCATTTAGTAAAGCCTCACTGGGTCTACGAGAGCTGGGAAGGGCATTGGCCAGCCTGGGTCCATAGAAGCTGACTATAAAGAGCTTTAAAAATGACTTTCTGAAGTGATTTAACAGTGACTTCACATCAGAAGAGGACTTACGTAAACATTAAGTGTTCTCTTTAAATATTAAAATATTCTCTCTGGACGAATTTAATGAAGTCTGGTCCCACAGCTCGACTACTCTACCTGATTGGACCCTGATCCTTAATTAGTTTCAGAAACCTCTTGGTTTGGACGTTATTGAAAAGACATTGTTAGGTCAAATTTGACCCCTAAATTAGATTTCCCATAAATATTAGCGAGTATTGAACCGAAGGCCAGTGGAAGTTAATAAATATTCTCTTTCTGCAGTGCTTGCCAGTCACATCTCTCTGCTGAGAGCCAGGAGGGCTGGCAGCAACCGCAGGCGGCTGTAGCTCCTCTCCCCTCCCTTGGCACCACTTAGAGTGGCACGAGCGGCATCTCTGCCCACCCATGCTGGGTCCTCAAAGCCATCAGCGGCGATGCGGTGCTAGCTAATGTTGGCTTCAGTGATCAAAAGGGGATTTCTCAGGCTTGCCCCTTGTAATACAGCGCATTGATATGTGTATGGGCTGATAACACGGTGCTATCTCAGCAGCATCAATCTTTTGAGCCTTTTCATTTGTTCTACCATGGCAATAAAACACTGCCACATACAAAGAAATAAACCCAGTCACCTCTTCCATCTCTTATTGACTAACCCTTTGAGAACTGATTCTCTTCCCCTGGAGGAACAGCCCCATTCCAGTTAAAAAATGTCATTTCTGAATGCCCCTTCCTTATTTTGTAAGCAGGATGTGTCTTCCAGACCTAAGATCTCTAGCTCAATGTCTCTCCAGGCAGATATGCACTTTGTTGTTAGTGAATTTTCTTCCCAACTACAAAGAGAAAGCACAAAGCGGGAGGATCCCAAGTTCAGCATCAGCACAACAAAGTCCTGCAGTCGCAGCGGTGCCCTGTTTCACTTATTCCTGTGTAAAATGGGGTGAAGGAGGGTTGAGCATCCACCTGGTACTGGTGTGAGCACAGTGACAAGACAGTAGGTTTATCTACCAAGCTGTCTTGCAGGGGACAAAAAAAAATCATTGCTGTCAATTGGAACTGCCTGTGACTCATTTTCTGTCTGTTCAAAGCAGCTCCCCGAGCACAGAGGGCACCCCAAGCGCCCTGCGCCTCTGCTGCACGCGGCGCTGTCTGCTGGGCGCTCACAACAAACAGGGAGGCAGGAGTTGGTGGAATCGATTCTCTACCATGGGGGATGAGCAGAAAGCACTTTTCCCCCTTGTTTAAGCATCGATTTTGTTTCCACTTTCTTGTCAGAGCTCGCTCTTCTGAAGTCAACGCATGCTGGTAGCGCCAGCGCCTATCTGAGTGCCCCCAAAGAGCCCACCCCACTAGGCAGAGTCCTACCTGGCGAGTGCAGCCAAGGGATGCTGGAGGTCAGACCTCTTCTTGCTCCTGATCACACCTGGATGCTCCTCGCTGGCTTTCCTACCCTTTATATACGTGCAGAGGCACCGATGTGCAATCACTTACCTGCGCAGGTATCCACACGTCCAGCAGAGCTGGCAAACATCTACCTGGCGTGCATGGAAACGGGTTTATCAGGTAGAGAATGCCGTTATGTGCATTGCATTTTTAAGAGTTTATTGTTTCCAGGAAGATCTCCTTTCCTCCATCACCAGGCTGGCAACTGTTCTCGGAAGGTCCCAAGGCTGGACAGGGATCTCTGCCTCAGTTTCCCAACTTATAAGATGGGAAAATTCCTCTCTCTCAGCAGCTTGTCTGTTTAAATCATGAGCCCTCCAGGATAAAGCATTTCTAATCCAGCAGTAAAACGATGCCTGTGTCTTAATTATATTCCTATTGTAACGCAGACAAATCACAATAATAATAACGATGCCACGAAACGAACATAGTGCAGAGTGAAGATTGACCCACTAGCATTACTAAAAGATCACTTTATGATAACAAATTCCCTGGCAGGATCTAGGGCTAAATATTAAAATTATAAATAAAATTATACATGTGAAAGCTATCTCCGAAGAGCTTTATAAACTGAGAAGGCAAGTGGGAAGATACTGCAGCAGCCCAGGGGGGATTTATCTGTCCATTTGGAGCCTCTGTATGGCTCCTTTTACCATCCTAACTGAGCATCTCTCGCAGTCCTGGACACATTGATCCTCCTTGGGGATACAAAACTGTGCACTGACACCTCTCTCCAGACAAATGAGGTGCAGAGGGAGTGAGTGATTTGCCTGAGATGTCATCTGTGGTCTCTCTAGACCATCAGAAAGGCGCTGATGCTGGAGGGTTTGGGATCAGGCCAGAAACGTCCTGGTGCTTCTCACAGACAGGTGGCTACGTGCGAGGAAACCTGAGAGCAAGCAGGCGAGATGAAAGAGAAAAAAAAAATGCATCGGGGAAGCAATGAAAACCTCCTGCATCAAATGGCTTTATGGGGTGGAATAGCAGGGTATACAGGGACATTCCTGCCTGGCTGGTTGAGAACTAAGCACTGGCAATATTTGCTGGAGACAAGGGGCAAAAAGCTATTGGCCAAGCCAGTAAAATCACTTTTCTCACCTAGCTCCATCACAGCCAGTCAATACGTGTACACAGTGCACTGCACGCCGGTCCTCGGAAGGGACTTAGTGCTGTCACCACAGTCGATAACGCTCGATTTGGACCAAACCCCTCTTTAAAATACGTGCCGGTCACTAAGATGCTTCCCAGATCCCTGTGCATTTACTGCGGCTTATCAGCAGGCAACCAAATGATCCGAGCTATAAAACTTCCAGAGAGGTCACCGTAGTTCTTCTCCCCAGGACCACGTGTAGGTGTCTCGATGAAAAGGACGTTACACCACGGGTCATTTTTTCCCCACTCTCTCCCTTTGCTAAAGAATTTGCGCAAAGCCCATTTGACACTGGTTCTCATTTTAATTGACTTTTCCAGTATCTTTCGCACGGTTATGATGGATGCAGCTGACGAGTCAGCAGATGGTGTTGGGAAGTGACAAATTAATTACTAAGAAAGGTCATTTTTTTCAAAGCACTAAACTTTCCCATGTCTTGTCCCCTTTTACCTCAAAAATGTGGCTGGCTGGCAGGATTCCCATCCATCTGCGATGAAACCTTCTACAATGGAAAGGACAACCTGCAAAATAAAAAGGGAAGATGAAAATTAATCATATCTGTATTAGCTGGATGCTGTCTGCCAGGTTCATCTCTTAATTATGCAAGAGGACTCAAAAAGGAGAGGAAAGGGAGAGCTGAAAATAAGGGACCTGACCCCAAGACTTCTTCTGTGGAAGCACCAGCGTGGAGGACCAGGCACCTTTTTTCTTGAGGTTTGCCTGGTCCATAAGAGCAGCTTTTGGCACATCCCCATCGCCAATGCAAAATGAAGGTAAACGCAAATAAAAATCACAGCTGGAAAGCTCGCTCTCTAGCATTATGATGCAAAAAAAAAAAAAAATCTGTCCTGCTGCAGTCCTCGTAACCATTTGCAACCTGCAGGCAACCGAAACCCTCTTTGTTTTATGAAGCAAAAATTGCAGCGGAGGTTAGAGGCTTCACAAAAAGATGATGTGCAAAATGGAGTTGCTTGCAGTTGCGCTCTTAGCTAAAGTTAAGCGCTTTGCCATAATTGGGAGTAATTTTAGCAGGAAACTGGCAGTCAGAGTAGAGCCCATTAAGCCGCGCATCAATTGCCATGTCAAGGAATCAAGGGAAAATGAGCTCCCTGCGCCAGCGACACTGAACATTTGTCTCCATGTCCTGTACTTTTCCCTCCAAGTCGCTCTGCGCTCAGGATATTTTGGCAACTGGGTTGCATAAAAACAGGAGGTAGAAGCCAACGTGAGTCTGAAACTGAATTTCAGCCTGAGGCTAACGGAGCGGTTGGAGAGTACACGGGGAGACTGGGAAGGACTGAAATCCTGCACTGACTCTTGGTCAGGCGCCGGGCTATCCCCCTGCAAAGCTTCCAGTTGGGAGGCAAGAGGCAGAGCCATAGCACTCACCTTAGAATCATAGAATCATACAATCACCAGGTTAGAAAAGACCCATCAGATCATCGAGTCCAACCATTCCTATCAAACACTAAACCGTGTCCCTCAGCACCTTGTCCACCCGTCCCTTAAACCCCTCCAGGGAAGGTGACTCAAAACCCCTCCCTGGGCAGCCTCTGCCACTGCCCAATCACCCTTTCCATGAATTTTTTTTCCCTAATGTTCAGCCTGAACCTCCCCTTGTGGAGCTTGAGGCCATTCCCTCTCGTCCTGTCCCCTGTCCCTTGGGAGAAGAGCCCAGCTCCCTCCTCTCCACAACCTCCTTTCAGGTAGTTGCAGAGAGCAATGAGGTCTCCCCTCAGCCTCCTCTTCTCCAGGATAAACACCCCCAGCTCTCTCAGCCGCTCCTCTTGTTCTCCAGCCCCTTCCCCAGCTTCGTTGCTCTTCTCTGGACTCGCTCCAGAGCCTCAACATCCTCCTTGTGGTGAGGGGCCCAGAACTGAACACAGGATTCGAGGTTTGGTCTCACCAGTGCCGAGTTCAGAGGGAGAAGAACCTCCCTGGACCTGCTGGTCACTCTGTTTCTGATCCAAGCCAAGATGCCAGCCACCATGGGCCAAATCACCCTCGCTCCCCCATAGCTCTCCCATCCTCCTTGGATGGGGCTGGCACAAGTGAGGAGCGAGGCTTCGGGCAACCTGATCCAGTGGGAGGTGTCCCTTCCCGTGGCACGGGGGTTGGAATTGGATGGATTTAAGGTCCCTTCCCACCCAAACCAGCTTTATGCGCATCCAGTTTACTCTTGCAGCCCCACCAGACACCCAGGAGCCACCAGGCTTGGAGAAGATGCGTCCCCCAACCTTGCTTCCCCTTCCCGATACCCACAGAAATCTCTCCCACCCAGCTCACATTAAATTCTTCTCGCTTGGATGGGTCAAAAACGTGGCGCATGCTCTGCTGAACTGAACGTCTGCAGCCACACAGCAGAAGTCGACGTGGGTAAGGAGCTCATTTTAGACTCCCTGCATTGGAAGTAGAAGCAGAAAGCTCTTTCTCTCAGCCCAGGCACCATCCTCCAGCTGCTGTCTCTGCACGGCCGCATTACAGATTTAGCAGGCGCTGCTGTCTGGGGCTGCCGAACGCTCCTAATGAATAAAGCACCGATGGCAAATTTTAATGCGGTTTTCAAAATATTAACGCTAGATAAATATTTGAAGAATCACAGGCTTAAAACACATGTTAATTTGCAGCATAAATATTTTAAGGGCACAGGCTTCCCTCTCCCATCCCCATTGCCTGGTGCCCACTTCAATTTTTTTCCCTGCTGCTCGTGGTCTAATTCATGGTAATTCACAGGATGGGTGAGAAGCAACAGCAAGGATTTAACTCCTGCTGACTCCCCAAACCAGCTCACCCTCCTGCTTGTACAGCAAATAATGATTTCTTAGATTAACAGGGAATTCATCTTGTGTGGTTTCTCTCTCCTGCCGCTCTGGCTCCAACCCAGCGAGCTGTGGAGAAGGTGCAGGTCAGACACAGGGAGGGAGATTGAGATCTGGATGTGCAGAAGAGGGCAGGGAGCATCCCCCCACTCACCTTTCAAAGGCAGTGATCCCAGTTTTAACTGCAAAACGCAGAGCTCTATAGCTCAACACCAACATCTCCGAGAGACCCCAGATGGAGCGGTGTCTTCATAGAAGACCCATCTCCAGTGGGATCATAGAATGATTTGGAACCTCAAAGCCCATCCAGTTCCACCCCCTGCCATGGGCAGGGAAACCTCCCACTGGATCAGGGGCTCCAAGCCCCATCCAACCTGGCCTTGAACCCCTCCAGGGATGGATCAAACACAGCTTCCCTGAGCAACCTGTGCCAGGACCTCCCCACCCTCACAGCAAAACATTTCTCCTCGAGATCTCATCTCAATCTCTCTTCTTTCAGCTGAAAACCATTCCCCCTCATCCTATCCGTGCCCTCCCTGATCCAGAGCCCCTCCCCAACTTTCCTGGAGCCCCATGGGCAACTCAACGAGCTCTCTGGGTCTGGAGAGCACCTGGAAGAGCTTCTTGCAGGCATTTGCAGCCTGACAATTGAGTGCCGAATCCTGTAACACCACAGCCTCACTGGAAACCAGGCCTGAGGTGACCTGGATGCCCCAAAACCGGGGAACACCTGAAAATTCTGCCTGCTGCCTCAGTTTCTCCATGGAAAGACAATGTAAAAAGGGGTGGAACGCACATATTTCTGGCCATAGCCTGGATGGATTTAGCTTCTGTGTCAGCGGTGGAGTCAAGCACTGGCCAAAGTGTCCTACTCCAGAACAATTACATTCCATTGTGTTTGATAGGAATGGTTGGACTCGATGATCCGGTGGGTCTTTTCCAACCTAGTGATTTTATGATTCTAGGATTCATCGGAATCAAATAAAAAAATATAAATATAAATCCCCACTTTCATATAAAACTGATTTCTGTGCTTATAAAAACTCCATAATTCCTCAAACAACAAAAAAAATAAGCAAGAGCAAAATGTTTCTCCATTTTTGGTCCATCCTTTGCCATTCTCTCCCCAATCTGGAACAAGCGAAGAGAGAAAGGAGAGGAGGTGAGAAATCGAGATGGGATGCATCTCAGCTGTTTCCATTTTGTTTCCAAATCCAAACCACTTCAAGGCTCAGGAATATTTTTAGGAATGGTAGAAAAAAAAAAGCAGTTTCATGCTCAGTGAGGGGCTGCAGGCGGCTCAGACTTCGCGGACGCCTGCTTTCCTTTCACACCCAGTTGGTTCTTGGGATGCTGCAGTCACAGGGCTTGGCTGGTGGTGATCTAGGAGCAAACAAGGTGTGACGGCAGCGATAAGAGACCCTGCCTGCATCTGATAATCCTGGGCTGAGGCTCTGAGTCAGGGAAATCACTTAGAAAGGGAGCTCCCTACCCCATTCACAGAGAATATTTATTAGATTTGATGAAATAGCAATTTAGCCTTCACACACACCAGGCACCCACTGACCTTTTATTTTCTTATTACCTCCTTTTACCCCCCTGCCGCTCCCGTATCAAACAACAATATATCAGGTTAAGCACAGCAAGACGAAACGTCAAGGCACCGAGAAGTGCATTAAACTGCTGCTTTGCGGGGCTGCTTGCAGTGTCAAATCAGCGGAGAAATGATGTATAGTGTTCTTGCTCACATCCAGGTTGCAAAATTCAGTGCTGTGGTCACTGCTGGAGATGAAACCTGCAGGTCTCGCTGCAGAAGGCAGCCAGTGTTTTGCTGAGAAGGAAAAGGGAGGTAAGAGCCAACAGGATCCAACCTCCAGCCTTTGCAGTTGTTGTCCCTGGAGATAATCTGCTCATGGGAGAACTGTAGCATGAAGAAGCATTGCTATGCTCAATACTACCAGCTCTCAAGAGATTGCCTGATCCAGTGAGCTGGATTCTGCTGGATGCCCAGGATGCATCAGTGTTTTCAATGGAGAGTTGCCCTTCTCAGTCCAGAAACCCTCAGCAGCTGGGAGCATCTGCAACAGGAGAGGAGAGCTCGCTGATGTTTTGTCTCTTTTCAGGCTTTCGAAGCACTAATTTGTTCCTTGAGGCAACAAGGAAACAGGGTCAGATGCCTTCAGGGTGAAAAAGAGCCTGCGCACGTGGTGAGTCGATGTGCTTAGTAGTGAGTGATTCTCATGGGAGAAACCTGGTGGTGAAACAGCAGCACATCCAGCCCAGCTGGGACAGAGAATGGGTTGGGCTGCAAGGGACCTCAAAGCCCATCTAGTTCCAACCTCCTGCCATGGGCAGGGACACCTCCCACTGGATCAGGGGCCCCAAGCCCCATCCAACCTGGCCTTGAACCCCTCCAGGGATGGGGCAGCCACCACTGCTCTGGGCAACCTGGGCCAGGGCCTCCCTACCCTCACAGCAAAACATTTCTCCCCAAGATCTCATCCCAATCTCTCCCCTTTCAGCTGGAAACCATTCCTCCTCATCCCATCCCTGCACTCCCTGACCAAGAGCCCCTCCCCAGCTTTCCTGGAGCAACTTCAGGTACTGGAAGGTTGCTATAAGGTCTCCTCAGAGCCTTCTCTTCTCCAGGCTGAACAAGCCCAACTCAGCCTGTCCTCATATAGGAGGTGCCATCAGATCCTCTCTGTGGCCTCCTCTGGTCCTGCTCCAGCAGATCCACGTTCTCCTTGTGCTGAAGACTCCAGAGTTGGATGCAGGGCTCTAGGTGAGGTCTCACAAGAGCAAAGCAGAGAGGGAGAATCACCTCCTTCGACACGGGGCTGGGAAAATCAAATGGAAATTCAGACATCAGCAGAAAGATCCGCAAACACATTTGAGCCTGTTCAGGCAAATCTGATTCTAGCACAGGGCTCATATTTGATAAAATGCTCATTTACTCGATGAATATTTTGCTTAGGTGATGAATAGCAACCTCAGCTAGAGCCTCTCATCCCCAGAGGCTTTGGGGAGCTAAAGAGTAAAGATTGGGAATTAAGGAGAATAAGTATTAATGAAAGAAGCCGGAAAATCAATCATTTTTCCAGACAATCCTGCCATTGCTTTGCTCATTTGTGTGGGGCTGCTGCGTTTATCCCTCCTCTTGTCCTGTAGAACAGGGGGTTCATGCAGAGATGCAAAGGCTGCATGAGCAATGAAGAGGCAGAGGGGAGCACATATTGCCTGTGGGAAGAAAAGGGGAGGCAGCAAATGGGAAGGGAGCAAAAGGAAAGGGTCGTTGTACCAGTGCACGATTCCACGTGCAACAGGAATTGGTGCAAACCCCTCCACTGGTTTCACTGTATGCCGGTCAAGCCCCAGGCACTAGAGCTTGGCAAAGCCTAGAGCGTCGTTACATAAAAGGATGGGGAGAAGCCCGGGGTGGGCTGGATGGAAGAAATTAATCCAATTACAGGATGAAGGGCAAAGGGAGAGATAGGGATTTGCTCCAGACCAAAAGTTTCCTAGGAGGCTTTAAAGCAGGGACAGCAAGAAGAGGACAAAAATGAATTGCAGTGCAGGACACAAAAAGCTGGAAAGGGGCTCCGTCTTAGGGAGTGTGGGAATAGGACAAGGGGGAATGGTTTTCAGCTGAAAGAGGGCAGATGGAGATGAGATCTTAGGAAAAAATGTTTGCCTGTGAGGTTGTCCAGTGCAGGGGTGGCTGCCCCATCCCTGGAGGTGCTCAAGGCCAGGTTGGATGGGGCTTGGAGCCCCTGATCCAGTGGGAGGTGTCCCTGCACATGGTTGGAACTGGATGGGCTTTGAGGTCCCTTCCAACCCAACCCATTCCATGTTTCTATGTCACCAAGCTGCCACCAAGAGGAACAGGGACCCCATAATGGGACTCCTCAGCTGGCTAAGTGTGTGGTCAGGGCAGTGGCATGAGGGTTTCTCCCTGGGAGACCCAAAGTACCTCCAGGATGTGTCCTCCCTGGGAGCTACTTAACAGGTTGGCTGTTTATCATCCTGTAGGATGATATGGGGCGAGGAGCCAGCCCAGCTCGGTACCAGGGAGCAGCCCTGCTGGAAAGCAGAAAATAAGCAAGCAAGCCCCAAATTTCCCCTGCACTGCTTCCCGAAAGATTATAACCTGGCTGGCCAAGTCACAGCAGTCTTTGGGCTTGCACAGAGAAAAGCAAGGGCTGAACACTAGAAATAAAATAATAATAAAAAAAAAAATTGACCCAGTTATGACAAAACGAGACGGCTTGTATAAAGCATCGCTGCAGAAGGCTACAAATATCCACAATAAGGCCCTCAGGAATAACAGGGTTCCAATTCAAATTATGTTTACAAATTAAAAATAAACGAATTGGATTATTTCTGTTTGCCTAAACCGCCTTTTCTTGCTCAGCCGTTCTCAAAGCTGGGCCAAGGCAGGCACTGCTAGACACTTCAGGATGAAGGTGGTGGTGCAGCACTCTTGCCTCTTCTGGAATGAAGCAAAAGCCTTTTTTGCCTCTCTAAGTTTGCAGTTAAGCAGCTTGGGCTTGGAGGGAAGAGCTGGACATCAATCCCTGCCTCTCTGTTAACTTCTGCTTAACACTTCTGCTCAAACAGCCCATAAACCACAAAAAATTCCAGCGAGGGATTGACTGCACTTTGAAGACAAGATCTTACAGGAGCAAACAGCATCTTCTCCCTGACGTTGACTATCACCACCATCAAAGGGTGGCTTGCTCTTTGCAGAGTTGCTTATATACAGAGAAACGTGCTTGTGCTGCTTGGATTTGCTGGGCTGGCTGCTCATCCCGTGGTGCCGCGTGGCCGGTGAGATTGTCTTGCGAACCTGCCTACTCTGCTACAGCCCTGGTTTATCACTTAGTTAGAAGTGTTGACAGCGCCACACGGAGCCGTGCAGGTTCCCAGCTGAGCTGGGATTGCTCAGTTCCTTGGCAAGAAGATGACAGGTCCCAAAGACTTTCTCTCCAAGGAAATCCTATGGTGCTTGCAGGGTTGTTACCTGGATCAGCAGCAGGAGGAAAGCCTGGGAGGTGATGAGGGCCTGCGTGCTCGAGAACACCAGGCACATGAATCATAGAATAACCAGGTTGGAAAAGATCCACCAGATCATCGAGTCCAACCATTCCCATCAATCACTAAACCATGTCCCTCAGAGCCTCGTCCACCCGTCCCTTAAACCCCTCCAGGGAAGGTGACTCAACCCCCTCCCTGGGCAGCCTCTGCCAGTGCCCAATGACCCTTTTGGTGAAAAATGAGATGAGATTGGCAGTGGTGAAGCTCTCTCCACTTCCAAGCTGCCTTCTGGCTCTGGTGCATCCACCTGCTGCGAGGCTGTGCTGGTGGGGAGAGCCTGGAGAAGGAGGTGTGATGGGGAATCTGCATGGAAAACAGGAGCTGGAGTTCCTCCTACCTATACCCATGGATGCAGCAAGCAAGACAGGAGACAGCTCGCTGTGCACCCTTATTATTTGGACAAGAAGTAAGGGCATGGCACAAAAAATCTTCTTCTGCACCACCATCTCCTTATCCTGGATGGATGTGACCATGCAAGGCAGAGGAGCAGCTGCCGGCAGAGGGCACGGCTGCCTCCTTGGAGCCACCAGCCATGGCTGAGTTAATCCCTGCTGGGGGAGGAACAGCCCACCGAACAAAATTGTAAATACATCTGTGTCCTCCTTCTCCCTGCCACACATTTAAATCTATTTGATCCACTCTAATGGATTGATCTACAAGTTTGTGCACACACATCCTGCTTTGGACAGGGCGGCTGGCAGCGCCTCACCCATCACGACCTGTCAGCTCCACTCAGCCTCACCTCTGCTGGGAACGAATCCAATTACAGGATAAAGGGTTTTCTTCCCCTCCATATGGTCTCTATAACGCTCCAGCTTTATCTTTCTTTAACCCCTTTCCTGGCGAGGGAGCTCACAAGCTAGGCGTAAGCAGCTCAGCGCAGCGGCCACGCGTGGCTGCTATCTGATACGGGGAAATGAGGTCTTTCCAGGCCAATGGGGGGTACTGGGAGGCACTGGGGTATATTTGCACCTTCATAGAATCATAGAATAACCAGGTTGGAAAAGACCCACCAGATCATCGAGTCCAACCATTCCTATCAAACACTAACCCATGTCCCTCAGCACCTCGTCCATCCATCCCCTAAACCCCTCCAGGGAAAGTGACTCAACCCCCTCCCTGGGCAGCCTCTGCCAGTGCCCAATGACCCTTTCCATGAAAATTTTTTTCCTAATGACCAGGGAGGAATGAGCCCCTCCAGAAGGGAGATTTGGGGCAGCACATTATGAAACAGGGCAGAAGCACATGAGCAAGCTCAGCACTGGTTTGCATTCAGCATTGGTGCTCGTGGCCAAGGTTTCAGGGTCCTGTGCATTGGTCCATCACCAAAATTTAGGCACAGATGTTTGCTTCGGGACTGATTCCTACTGCTTTTGCATTTCTCTACACCTTCCTCTGCAAGTCATGCCCTGCGTGCCCTCAGGTAAGTTGCTCCTGTGCCTTTCACAGGGATGGAGAGAAGAACCATTAAGGGCTCCCAGCTGCCACCGCTCCAGGAAACCCAGACATCCACACAGCTTGCTCTGCCTGTTACTCGAGCCCAGTGAACCAACCGTATCAGCTCAGTGCAAGTTAGTTATTTGATTATAATTATCGTTTCTTGCTTTACACAGGACATGAAAGCCCAGAGCAGCTCAGGGCTCCGTCACGCAATGTGCTGACAAACAATGAACAAGAGACAATCTCATCTCAAAGAGCTTAGCAAAGCAGAAAAAAAAAAAACCTACAAGAAGGAAGAAAACCCTTCCTTTTTTCTGAAGGAGAAACACAAAGAGAGCAAATCTCTCTTCTCACATTAAACAGGGTCTGAATTTTACTATTACCTTCTTTGTCTGAGAGTCAGCATTGGGAGCTCTCTGAGACAGCCTGTAAAGTTTCCTTGCTAAGAGGCACCAAATTAAAGCCATCACTTTCCATTTCTGTGACAGGGACACAGAGGGAACCGAGGTTGCATTCAGGACACGTCCTGGAGGAAGCAGCTATCCTCTCTCCTCTCTGGTGTCATTTTCTTCTGCTGAGTTTATTCGAGGCCTTCGACATCGCTCCGGCTGTCGCTGACCTGAGGAGAGCTCTAAATCCATCAGCCCCCTGGTAGCACAATAGCGGCCACTCAGGGTTACCTGCTCCACATTCAGCTCCCCAAAAGGGGAAGGTCCTAGTCCAGATCTTGTTGGAAGTGAGGTGAAAGCCCTCTTGGTCTAGTTGTTGGCAATCCCTTCCATGAAAGGTCTCTGGGTACCATGCATAAAGGCAAGTTGCACCACAGATCAGTTGAAAGAGGGAGCGGAGAGCGTTTGCACTGATCAAAGGGGAAAATCTCTGTGCTAAATACACTGCTCAGCCTTTCCCCCACTCATTTCACCTCTTCTCCCCATTTCAGTGCTTCATTTGCACAGCTCTTCACTCTTTAGGAGAAGATGGGACACTGCAAAGCTACACCAGAAAGCCTCACACAGACACGAGGTGGAAATTACTTTCCAGGAGATGAAAATTAACTTTCCCATGAGATAAGTGTGTTTGTAAACCAAACCTCAGAGAAACACCAGAGCTTTCAGATGCCACGGCCACCAAGGTCCGACTCTTTCGAAGGTGGAACATCACAGTGAAGACTTGCAGCTGCATAGAGTTGCTTTCTACTGTGGACACATTGGAACTGAGATGTGCACCTATACATTCAGGTGTAATAGCTTTCCTGGTTTCTCCATTAATACTCGGTTCTGCAAAAACACACCCAGCTTCTGTATGCCCAGAAGCCTGATCATGGTCAGGAAAGGCATGAAATACCTCCAAGGAATGCTTTGTGAGAAGTAAGGCTATGGGTCTTCACAAAAAACTCTTCCCTTCACAGAAGAGCTTATGGAAAGCCCTAGATTGGGAACTTAACGACTGGTGGTTTCACAGGACGTGCAATGAGATACTTCCGAGAGGCACAGACATCCCATGGGGATTCCTTGTGCCAGGACACCTGAGTCTGATGTGACCCACTTACTCTTGCCATGTCCTAGTTCTGCTCCTCTTGGACCCATTCAGACGGATCAGCGGGTCAGCAATTAGAATATCGTTCATCCCACTCACATCCCTTAGCCTTCCGCTTCTGCTCTCTAGCTCTGAGACACTCCAGTCTTGCAGAAGACCTCATTCATCCAGCAAGACAGCATTGACTTTTTCCATCCTCCTTGTCTTGATGGAGGGCAGTGGTGGGAAAGAGGCTAGCAGCTTACCGCATTAACAGATCAGGGCCATTAATGCCACCTGATGTCAGAGATTAATAGAAGAGCTTCATTAAGGCGCCTTAGGCAGGTCCCCTGAAGAAGGAGCACCCATGACCCAGAAGGAAAAAAATAAGGAAAGAGCTTGAGATGGAGCATTGTTGCTCCAAGCTGGCACTGACACTGCTGAGAAAGATTTCATAGTCTCCTGTGTGCTAGAGTGGGGATCCCACATCTCAGCTGAGCGGTACGTGACCAGGAGAAGCTTCTTTCCACACTGCTTGGTCTCCCAGTATAGCCACCAGCTCATACTGGTGTCTTCGTGCCATCTCTGGAGAGAAATACGCACCACAGAGGCTTTCTCTTGTCTTTGCCAGGGCACTCAAGCACCAAGCAGTGCCACTTTGTCGGGCTGATTTTAGAGCCCTAGCTAAGGGCCGTCCCTAAACCCCACCAAGCCTTGCAAAGCTGCAACTTGGATTGGCATCCCGCTTGCTGGAACGGGGAGGATACTCCAGTGGGAAACACTAACCAGCATCACTGGTGAGAGACAGGGACCCCTGGGCTGATTTAGCCACATCCATTCCTGCTGGGTGTTCTCCCTCCTGTCCTGCCAGAGATCCTTGAAGGATTCACTGAATGATGTGTATCCTTCAGCCTAGAGACAAGGCAGAGCGGAGGATGAAGGTCACAGCCCTTTGCTCTCCAGCACAACCACGCTGTAAAACAGCCAAGACGTCTGCCCCAAAACACTGTGTTTACCAAGATTACAGCCTCAGGGATGGAAGCCGCTTCGCCTCCTGCCTTTGCAGAGCTCCATGCACCCAGGTGGCCCTTGGCCGTGTCCACAGAGCCTGGTTTTGCTCCGTGATGAAGATGCATCCATACCAGGCAGCACCCACATTGAACCAAGAACCCAAAGCACAGGGCAGCCAAGCAGCCAGAGCCAAACCCAGGGCTCAGACCCGCAGAGCTCCATCCATTCTCCCTTCAAGCGACCTCCCCAGGGTCAGTGAACAGAGGTGGGCACTCCCCAGTCCCCAAATACTTTTTCATGGAGTCTTTCAGCTGCCCAGGGCCACTCCAAAGGCTGTGACCCGTCACAATCCTGAGCAAGGGCCAATTTCCCCATCAATCACCCAAAGCCGCCGCTCCCCACCTCCTCACCACTCCTCCTACCTTTGCCTCTCATCCAAAGGGCTCCCTACCTCTTCCCGTCCTCCCCCCTACTCCTTAAACAATATTAAACACTTAATGGCAATTAATACGCTTTAATGCAGGTTTTGGGGCCAACTGGCTGCTTAGAGGGTGCTTAAACCATCAACCCCTCTCAATCCCGTTGCCCTTGTCATACAAAGTTAGCCGAGCCCCTAATCCTGACTCCCCCCGCGCTCCCTTGGGGAGGCCGAAGGGTATAAAACCACCCCTGGCACGCGGGCACCACCAGCCCTCGACGCGAGGCAGGGGCAGCGCACCACCTCCCGTCTCCTTGGGATTTACCGTTCTTCTTCTTCATTCATTCTTTTTTTTTTTTTTTTTTGAAGGCAGGGTGGGGCTTCTTTTTTTTTTTTTATTGGGGTTGAAGCAAAATTAATCAAAAAAACCCCAAATATTTGATTTCAAAAGACCACCCTTTAGAGGCAAAGCAGCTGCCTTAACATTGGCAGCATGAATGGGACGGAAGGCATCAATTTTTACGTGCCTATGTCCAACAAGACCGGGGTGGTGCGAAGCCCCTTCGAGTACCCCCAGTACTACTTAGCCGAGCCCTGGCAATTCCGCCTTGTGTGTTGTTACATCTTCTTCCTCATCTCCACCGGTTTGCCCATCAACCTCCTCACTCTTTTGGTCACCTTCAAACACAAGAAGCTCCGGCAGCCGCTCAACTATATCTTGGTCAACTTGGCAGTGGCTGATCTCTTCATGGCTTGTTTTGGCTTCACTGTCACCTTCTACACCGCCTGGAATGGCTACTTCGTCTTTGGACCTGTTGGCTGCGCCGTAGAGGGCTTCTTCGCCACGCTAGGAGGTAAGGGCCGTGGGGTGGGAGGTTGGCTCCCCAAGCAAGGCGCTGCTTCCTCGAGGCTTAAAGACAGGAATTAAAAAAGAGGGATTTATGCAAGTTTGGTCTTGATGCCAACAAGCACCCATCTCACAAGCCAGGGAGGGATCCGGGATCAAGTCTGGGGTCACCTGGCCACACTTCTCAGCCTACGTTTATACAGTCAAGGTTGTATGGCAAGCAGAGACCTGATAGGGATCACACGTTCTTGAATCAGCACCAACATCTTTGCCAAAAGCCTTTTCTTGGGGAAAGGAGAAGCATTTGGAAGGGGAGACGTTCTTTGAGAAAGGGACAGCTCAGCAGAGAGACTCCACAGAAGGGATAAGGGCATGGAAAGGAGGGGTTCAAGACAACCAGAGGGGTCACAGCTTATCCAGAGACAGCTCTTAACTGGCACAGAGGGAAATGAGGATTCAGGGTCATACAGAGCTAGGGAAACCAGGCCCAGGCTTTCATAGAATCGTGGAATCACAAGGCTGGAAGAGACCCACTGGGTCATTGAGTCCAACCATTCCTATCAAACACTAAACCATGCAGCAACTGCAGCAATTGCTTTTGTCCTAGTTGCATCCAATTTGGAAGCCCCTGAGAGCTTCTTTATTTCATTTCTCAGGGACACGAGAGCCTCTAATGCTTCACCCTGCAGAAAGCCCCGTGACAAACAGGGAAAATTCATTTTGCACCCCATGCCCACGCAGCCAGCCAGGCCCACACAACACCTCGTGATGGATCTGACAGCCACTAATCCTCGCTGCAGAGATCCATAACCATTGCAAGGACTTCACTGGGTTGGTTTTTTCCCCTAAATGGGGCCATTTCCCACAATGATGCTAAAAAGAAAAGAAAAAGATGAATATAGTGCCAGGCAAAAGCAAAGCTAAACATCCCGATCCAAGCCAAGGACTGAAGAAGGGCTTGGTCTTGAGGTCAGAATCATAGAATAATTGACTCATTGATTGGTTTGAGTTGGAAGGAACCTTAAAGACCTGCCACAGGGCAGGGACACCTCCCGCTGGACCAGGCTGCCCAAGGCCCCATCCAGCATGGCCTTGAACACCGAGGATCAGGGTCTGTACCGTTTCTGATCAACAAGCAAGCTCTAGGCTTTCAGGCAGTGTTATTTGACCCTCTAATTTTTGCATCTGATAAGGGACCAGGAGACTCCTGTTCACAGGGAAGGAAGTTTGATGGGAAGCAGTCAGTGTGCGAGCAGCAGGTCTCCAGTGAATCCTAGCTCAGGGTGTAGTTATCAGCAGATTATCACAGCTGGGGGCATTAGCAGGCTTACAGCACCGACTAAACGCTCCCAATCCCCTGAAGTTTAATTATCCCTTATAAATACATGTGCACGCATGCCCACCCACACAGCCTCTCCCATACACCTCTTCCTGATCCAGCTCACGAAACACACATTTAAAGGCATCAACAGGTTTGGAGGCATCTGGCATCTTTGCCAGAATCTGTGGTTCCTCACACCCAGCAGGAATTCACCCTCTTGGTTTATGAATGTTTAAAGAAAGCGATGATCCCTTCCTCCATCACCAGCATCCCACTGCGGCACGGACGTTCTCTTCAGCTTCCAAACCTTTTGCACGTTACAGACAGGAGATTCCCAGTTATTCAATAAGATGCTGGTTGCCCCTTGACGATCCCCAACCCCTTGAACCATTCTGCTCCTTGCTGCAACCACAAGACCCTGAAGGGTCGATTAAGGCCAGAGGAGCCCTTTCCACCACCATACACTCTTGTTTTCTCTTCCTCCCCAAGGGCAAGTCGCCCTATGGTCCTTGGTTGTCTTGGCCATCGAGCGCTACATAGTCGTCTGCAAACCCATGGGAAACTTCCGCTTCTCCGCCACCCATGCCATGATGGGCATCGGTTTTACCTGGATAATGGCTTTTTCCTGTGCCGCTCCACCCCTCTTCGGCTGGTCCAGGTGAGTCGAAGGATGCGCAAACACCCCAGTGGGACAGGAGATGCACTCATGGCTCAGATGCGAAAATCCCTGGTGAGAGAAGCACTGGGGCAAGTCAGAACAGAAATGGGACCTCAGCTGGCAGCCTCATGATGGCTCAGTGTCCCCTAACCAAAGGCAGCCACGGGCTCTGCACCTCCTGATGCAACAGCCTTTTGTGCTCCTGCAGAGAAAGAGGGGATTTTATAGACATGGCTCATCTCAGCCAGGCTGTGAAGAGCATTTAGGTGACCAGACCAGCATAGGCAAGGTTGCTCTGGGAACACAAATCTGGCTTTGCTCATGTGCTGCCACCCCTGCACTGCTCCTGGAAGCTCTGCAGCGCCTTGCCCAGCACCTCTGTCCCATCCCCTGCCCATCTGTCCTGTGGCAGCACATTTCAGACACCCCCAGACAAACACCCCCCAGCAAAACAGAAGCAGCACTGGCCACTCACATCACAGGCTGCTCACTAGGCTCCAGCGAGTGTGACCACCAGGCAGCTGAAGGCCATATGGGGCTCTTGCACACACCTACATCCCTGGCCAGGACCTGCTACAGCAGCCAAAAGCCACCTGGAGTGTAAGGGAGGAGCTGAGGAGATGGAGGCAATTTCTCCAAGGCTGCAGCTCCAGCCTCTCCTGACACCTCACTGCAGAGCTGCCCTGGGGGGTCACAACAACCCCTTCCAGCCCTTTGGGCATGTGCAAGAGGTGGCTTTGGGGCAGCAAAGTGCCTTTACCATCCACCTGCGATGAGACACAGCCAGATGGTCTCTCTCCAACCTTGAATTGGGATCCCTGCCCATATAGAATCATGTAGAATCACCAGGTTGGAAAAGACCCATCGGATCATCGAGTCCAACCATTATAGCCAGTCCTTGGCTCCCAAGCAGACCCGCGTTGCACCCCTTTGAGCCAGAGCCCCTGCAGCCAAGATGTCCATCCCTCCACCCCATGCAGAAGTGGGGATGAAGCCCTTAAAAGCTTGGACCCACCGAGCTGGGAGCTCTCATCCTTGCTCAGCATCCCTCTTTCTGCAGAGGGGGAGCAGGTGGCTCCCAGCAGGCAAGTGCTCAGCTATGTAGGAAGGAAATAAATATCCTGTTCTTCATGGGAGGGAGCGAGTGTCACAACAAACCAGTTCTGTGCACCCAAGAAAAAGGTGTCAGCAGGGCTCATTGCCGGCCCCGAAGGAGTAGTGAGGCCAGGAGCATGGGGCGCACAGGAGAAGCTAAGGAAGAGGTTACCCCAAACACACCTCACAGAGCATCCTCTGTCCTTGGGGAATTTGGTCCCTAGGTTGAGCCCATCCCATTGTCCCCAAGGAGGGTCCTGGTGAAGCTCCTAACCTTTCTCCCTGGCAGATACATACCGGAGGGGATGCAGTGTTCCTGCGGCCCCGACTACTACACGCACAACCCAGACTACCACAACGAGTCCTACGTCCTCTACATGTTCGTCATTCACTTCCTGATCCCAGTCGTGGTCATTTTCTTCTCCTATGGGCGCCTCATTTGCAAAGTCCGAGAGGTAACGTTGGGACAAGGTGGGGGCGGGGGATAGCGGGGACAGGGAGGGCAGCTCGGGCAGGAGAAGTGAGATGGAGAAAGCTTGGGGTGTCCCTCACCACCCTCCCTGCCCGCAGGCAGCTGCCCAGCAGCAGGAGTCTGCCACGACCCAGAAGGCTGAGAAGGAGGTGACGCGGATGGTGATCCTCATGGTGCTGGGGTTCATGCTGGCCTGGACACCCTACGCCGTGGTGGCATTCTGGATCTTCACCAACAAGGGAGCAGACTTCTCCGCCACTCTCATGTCAGTGCCTGCCTTCTTCTCCAAGAGCTCCTCCCTTTACAACCCCATCATCTACGTCCTCATGAACAAACAGGTGAGATGCTCTACGTCCCACTGGCTGAGCCCCTGCCCTTGGCTTACCTGCATGCACCTTGCTCCTCCCCATAAGGATAGGATGGGAATGGTTGGACTCGATGATCTGGTGGGTCTTTTCCAACCCGGTGATTCTATAACTGATTGCACCTCAGCCTAGGAGGAGCAGCAAGCTCGGGGTATCTCAGTGTAGCAGCCCATCCCTGCTGGTCCCCAGTGCCATTGTTCTGTTTTTCTCCCTCCTTCAGTTCCGTAACTGCATGATCACCACAATCTGCTGCGGCAAGAACCCATTTGGGGATGAAGAAGTCTCCTCGGCCGTATCCCAGAGCAAGACCGAGGTCTCCTCTGTCTCCTCCAGCCAAGTATCACCCGCATAGAGCACGGACAGTTTGAACTGGGGCGACCTGCCGAGCTCGGGGAAATCAAGACAGACGCCCACGTACCCACAGACTCATTCCATTCAATCACTCCCCTGGTGCCAGCCCCCTCCCCTGCTCCAGCAGTTCACTCTTCACCTTCTGCTGTAGCTGCCCCACCACATGCAGCCTCCCAAGCCCCGGCCACTCTCTCTGGGGCAACCCCCTGCACCCATGAGGCAAACACAGCACACTGAGCTTTTCCATAAGACACAGCCCAGCTCCCTTCCCCAGCTCCCAGGAGCCGGACAGCTTTTGGGGATCATTCATGTGGCAGCAACCCCCCTTCTTGGTTTATATCGTGTTAAAATCACCAGCAGACAGTGGGAAACCCTGAAGTGCAGCGTTTTCCTCCCTGCTAGCATCCCCTCCTTTCCCTGGTGCTCAAGGAAATGTCGTGGAAGAAGGATTCGGCCCTCATTTGCAAAAACTAAGCAAACCAACAAAGCACCAAAAACCCCAGAAGAAGGAACCCAGGGCTGGAGCGGTGCCGGCTGCTCTCAAGCCTGGGGCTCACCGGAGCTGCGCACCCCGCTGCCGGCACAGCTGATGGAAATCAATACCTGTAGTCTTTATAAATCAATATAACAAATGGAGCCGTGAGCAGGTTCCGCTTCAAGCCCAGCTCCGTGTATCCCCAAGACATACATTTTATATTTTTTTTTTTGTCTCGGAACCTGTAAATATTTGCTCACATACTTTGAAGTCTCTATCTTTCTCAGCCCTTTCCTTCCTCCTCTTCCTTCTCCCAGCTCCAAGGCAGAGAAACTGTCTTTCACCTCCGCTCCTTCCACCCAAACACACACGGTCAATGCTGGAGGGTGGGACCGGTACCCGAGCGCTTTCCTGTACATATTTTATACATAAATCATCTCGTGGCAGCACAAGGACTTCAACAATCAGGAAGTAGGGATTAAAAAAATAATGAATAAAGAGAAGCAGCACAGAGAAAAATAAAGATGCTCAGTCCTTGTCCTTTCTCTTGGGCTCTCAAAAGCCATGGGAAAGGGGATCTGTGGGTTAGACCAGCCTAGATCACTGAGGACAGAGCAGTGACCATCCCCAGCAAGGTGACAACTCCATTATTTGGGGTGCCAAACGGGTTTAAAAACAAAAAGAGACATACCCAGGGCAGCTGGTGCCACTGCTTGTACCACAGCCCTTTTTATTTTGGCCTTTAATATTTAAGCATCCCTCCACGTAGCCTTAAATAAAGCTTCAGCAGAGAGCATTTTGCAGAGTTCAAGTTCCCCACCCCACGGGACCATTCAAGTCAGCGTCATTAAGGAATTGGCAGAGTCAGGGAAAAATTGTTCCCTGTGTCAGTGAATTTGTTACTGAGCCGTTTGGAGAGCAATCCCACGGCATTCGCTGCCGGGGCTCTTCCCTCTTCATCACCAGCACACATGCCTTCTCCCGGGCATTTTCCTCCTCTTTTGGTCCAAAGCAACCAGAAGCAGTGGGAACCCCCAGAGTTTGCCCCTGGATTGGGGATCATAGAATCACCAGGTTGGAAAAGACCTACCGGATCATTGAGTCCAACCATTCAAATCAATCACCAAACCACGTTCTTAGGACCTTGTCCACTCATCCCTTAAACCCCTCCAGGGAAGGAGACTCAACCCCCTCCCTGGGCAGCCTCTGCCACTGCCCAATCACCCTTTCCATGAACTTTTTTTCCTAATGTTCAGCCTAAACCTCCCCTGGTGGAGATTGAGGCCATTCCCTCTCGACCTGTCCCCTGTCCCTTGGGAGAAGAGCCCAGCTCCCTCCTCTCCACAACCTCCTCTCAGGTAGTTGGAGAGAGCAATGAGGTCTCCCCTCAGCCTCCTCTTCTCCAGGCTGAACACCCCCAGCTCTCTCAGCCGCTCCTCATCAGGCCTGTTCTCCAGCCCCTTCACCAGCTTCGTTGCTCTTCTCTGAACTCGTTCCAGAGCCTCAACATCCTTCTTGTGGTGAGGGGCCAGAACTGAACACAGGATTCGAGGTTTGGTCTCCCCAGTGCCGAGTCCAGAGAGAGAAGAACCTCCATGGACCTACTGGCCACATAGTTTCTGATCCAAGCCAAGATGCCACTGGCCTTCTTGGCCACCTGGGCCACTGCTGGCTCATGTTCAGTCGCTGCCAACCAGCACCCCCAGGTCCTTCTCCTCCAGGCAGCTTTCCAGCCAGGCTTCTCCTAGTCTGTAGCTGCCCAGGGTTGTTGTGCCCCAAGTGCAAGACCTGGCATTTGGTGTTGTTAAACTTCATGCCCAGTGGTCCAGCTTGATCAGATCCCTTTGGAGCCTCCCGACCTTCCAGCAGATCCACACTTCCACCCAGCTTAGTGTCATCTGCAGACTCGCTAAGGGTGCACTCGATGCCTTCATCCAGGTCAGTGATAAAGACTTTGAACAGGAAATAGGAATCATCTTTTGCTCCAAACCACCAGCACAGCTGTGTCCTTGGGAGGGGTGGAAGGATGCTGCCCCTGCTCTCTGAGCATCCTCCTGCCTCCACACCCACCAAAACCACATCTGCATCCCTCCAAATCCAACGCTCCCAGCCAGGGCCCCGATGCTGGAGTCACCACAGGAGCAGCTCTTGGCACCATTCCTGCACCGCCAGCATCCCTGAATAATTCATGCCCCGCTCTCCCCAGGTCTCGGGAGCCTCCTTTCCTTCGCCTACAAAGCAAGAAAACCATTTCCTTTTGTTCTTTGAAGCAAAGGAGAAGCAGAGGAGCAGCGGAGGCACGGAGGCTTTTTTATAGCGAGTGATTGAGCGTGCCGCCCGCGAAGGAGGCCTCCTCGGCTTTGCTTATCTCACCCCCTAGACTTTTGAGTGTGATATATTGATGGGAACACAACCTTTGAGAACCGCACACCCCACGCGGTGCCCGGCTGCGTATCCCTCCCCCCTCGCTTTAAATGCTGCAGTTACAGGTGAGGGATGTCATGCAGTGATGCTGGAAGAATTCACAATGATGTAGGAGACCTTGGAGAGGTAGAACAGCAGCTTGTGACCCCTAAGAGGGAGCTCTGGAGAGCAGGGGAGCACCTCAGGCTGGGCTGAGGCTTTGCAGCTGGATTAGCCAGGGGGGTAAGAGGGATGGAGCAGGGCTGGGGTTTGCTGGGCAGAGGCAGACGCTGGCAGTGATGCCTTCTGGCTGCCCCCACCTGCACTCAGCACCTGCCTCACCAGATGTGTCACCCTACCTGACACCACAGCAGCCAAGCCAGCACCCTTTGCAAAGCCAGCAGAGCTCCTGCAGCCCCAGCGATGATTTGCAGAGGGAATTACCTCCAGCAGAACTGTTTAACTTCCTTGGTGCATCCACCCTGCTGCAAGGAGCAGGCTAGAGGTGGTTGTTACCCAGACAGGATCCCGAGTGTGGCTGGTCAGTGATGCTCTGAGGCGCAGAGAGCTTGAAGTCATCCACATGCAAAGGAGGAATCGCTTTATTCCAGGTCAAGGCTGCAGGTGGAAATAAAAAATAACAAGTGACAGGAGGAGAGGAAGCATCCTCAAATTGCACAAGGGGAAATTCGGACTGGATAGTAGGAAAAACTTCTTCATTGACAGAGTGGGAAGCCCTGGTAGAGGCTGCCCGTGGCAGTGGTGGAGTCTCCATCCCTGGAGGGGTTAAAAAACCATGTGGCTGTGGCACTCGGGGACATGGTTTATAGCAGGGACAGTGGATTGGGCTGACAGTTGGACTGGATGAGCTGAGAGATCGTTTCCAACCTTGATGACTATGAGAAAGATAAAGCCACCCCATTCCCTCTGGCTTCTGCCTCCATCCCAGCTCCTCTCTAACCAAGGTGGCAGCAGCCTGTGATGCTTCCCCTTCTCCTTGAAGAAATTCCAGCAAGGAATTAAAGCATCCAAGTTGCAGCAGGGCCAGGCAGAGAGAGGGGAGGAGAGCAGCAGCCAGATGCTCTGCAATCAAGAGCTAAAACCCCATCCAGCCCTCATCAATTCAACCTTTCAGCAGAAGAAGACATTTCATTGAATGGGTTTTCTTTTTTTCGTCCCCCTTCCTTGTTCAAAACGCTGGTTTTTGGAGGTATGAAGCCATAATTTTCTTGCAACTGCCTGCCAGGCCATGCTCCCCTCATTTTTCAAATTCAGGGGCTTTTAAAGATGTTCTTTATTGATCCAACACTTATTTATATGCGAACAATAGGAGAAGATGGTTAGTTCAGTTATTAAATTTAGAGAGCTGACAAAAGCAATCAGAAGATACATCACTTAATAGGAGATTAAGAGGGAAGCAGCAGGAGCACAGATTTCTGACCCAGTGTTTCAGACTGGTTTATAAGTGTGTATCTATGTATTTTACTGCTTAGATGGCAACATAATAAAATAATACAATCGTGCGCTTACCCACAGGGTTTTTATCACTAATTGATTTTGCAACAGCTCGTCTAATCTCAGTTCCAAAGGCTTTTGCGTGGGCTGCATCGAAGGGGATGTCCTATCCAGGGGTATCTCCTGGCAAAGGGTAACCTAGGGCTGCAGGGCTGTGGCTAAACTCGGATCACAATGGACACAGCGAAGACCTTGAGCTTGGTCCAGCAGATCTCAGCAAGACAGAGCCCGGGCACCACCCTTGCCATGAGCAAGTCTGCAGATGACAATAAGCTGGGTGGAAGCATCGATCTGCTGGAGGGTCAGGAGGCTCCAAAGGGATCTAAACAGGCTGGAACGCTGGGCAGAATCCAATGGCAGGAGGGTTAACACGGCCAAGTGCCGGGTCCTGCAGTTGGGGCACAACAACCCTGGGCAGCTGCAGACTAGGAGAAGTCTGGCTGGAAAGCTGCCTGGAGGAGAAGGACCTGGGGGTGCTGGTTGACAGAGACTGACCATGAGCCAGCAGTGGCCCAGGTGGCCAAGAAGGCCAATGGCATCTTGGCTTGGATCAGAAACGGCGTGACCAGCAGGTCCTGGGAGGTTCTTCTCCCTCTGGACTCGGCACTGGGGAGACCAGACCTCGAATCCTGTGTTCAGTTCTGGGCCCCTCACCACAAGAAGGATGTTGAGGCTCTGGAGCGAGTCCAGAGAAGAGCAACGAAGCTGGTGAAGGGGCTGGAGAACAGGCCTGATGAGGAGCAGCTGAGAGAGCTGGGGGTGTTCAGCCTGGAGAAGAGGAGGCTGAGGGGAGACCTCATTGCTCTCTACAACTACCTGCAAGGAGGTTGTGGAGAGGAGGGAGATGGGCTCTTCTCCCAAGGGACAGGGGACAGGTCGAGAGGGAATGGCCTCAAGCTCCACCAGGGGAGGTTTAGGCTGAACATTAGGAAGAATTTTTTTTTATGGAAAGGGTCATTGGGCAGTGGCAGAGGCTGCCCAGGGAGGGGGTTGAGTCTCCTTCCCTGGAGGGGTTTAAGGGACGGGTGAACGAGGTGCTGAGGGAATGGATCCGGTGAATCTCTTCCAACCTGGTGATTCTATGAAGTCGTGCCCAACCTCTTCTTTGGCTCAGCTTTGGGTATTTGCATGCCAAGGGCTCGGACCTAAGCACAGCACAGTGATCAGCCTGTCCTCATCCCAGAAAACATTGGCACACATCACTCCTCACATTCTCCCCTGGGACCATGGTGTGGTGTCACTGCTGCTGGCACAAAGAAATCAATATTTCTCATGCCATGGAAAGGCAGACAAATGTGAACCTGATTTCAGGATTCTTTAACTCATTTTCACACGGTTAAGCTTTAATCCATCTTCATTATGTTTCCTTTTCATTAAAGCTCCTCATACTCCAAGGACAAGACATCCAGTGACAATTATTTGTTCTTTAAAGTTTGATGAATGTCAGATGCAGATTGGAGTTGGGCATAATAAGCACTCGATCAAATATTCTGGGGCAGGAGCTACTCTTCAGGAGCCCAGGGACAACTCACCCCTTTCCCACTGGAGAAATCACCCCTCTGCACTATCCCCAAGGAACTGGCCCATCCCCAAGCCTAGCCCAAGGTCCCACCATTGAAAAATCATCCAGGAGTTATTGCCTTCCACTTTTCCAGAAATATACCAGTGTTTTCCAGCACTGTTTGTTCACAATCGACAATGATCACCCCAGCATCACTCAGAGCAGGTTCTATCACCTCCGCCAGCATCACTGACCTGAGGTTGCTCAGCATCCCTGGCTGCTACCACCTAAATTCCTATGCAATTGAGGGAAGCAGTCAGCCTTTACCAGGAAACACAACTGGGAATTTGGACCCAAAGGGCATTTGAGTGTCTAACTCTTCTCCCTGCTGCAGCTGGGATTGCTCCTCCTTCCTCAAGCATTGCCATCATCTGTTTTAGGAAAACTGCAGTAATTGGCTCAATTCATTTTAAATCAGTTATCGTTTGTGCAAGCAGCAGTCAGGGGAAAAGCAGCTTGTAGTTAATAACATCCTTGATTTGGAGACATCCGCAGGGATGAGGCGGGAGAGCTCCACCAGGGGCCATTCTTTGGTCCTTGCCTCCGCGGTGGCTGAGGCTGCAGGGCACAAACCGAGATCCTGCCCTGAAACGCAGGGATGAGGTGAGGCTGCAAGGTTTGAGATGGGATCCTGCGTTGTACAGCACTCATCGTGCCCCAGGGCTGACCCCGCTTCAGGCTGGGCCATTGCTTTCTACACTTTCTCCTGGGACGTATTTATCGCATCTGAGTGCAGAAGCAGCAGCCGGGATGCCGGAGGGTCTGGCTCTGTCTATTTGTCTCTGCCAAAGAGAAAAAGCATCTCTTGGTCCAGCCACGCCAGCAGCTCTGGAGGACAAAAAAGAAGATTCAAAACTCCCCCTCTTCCCTCTGTACCATCCCACTCACGGGGGTGGGGGGGTCCAAATCTCAGCCCAGCCCCTCTCTGGAGGGCAGGGACCCTGGTACCATGGGGCAAAGCTACTCCTCAGGGGGAAAAAAGCTTGGGAGAGGCTAAGATTTCCCCCTTACCAGTGCCAGGGGTGCAGTGCACAACCCCAACAGCCTCTCCTCACCTGACTGAGCCCAGGGAGACCCAGGCAAGTGTTTGCACCCCACAAGAGGATGCACGAGCACCCACAATTCTTATATTTCCCAGCTAGGATATCCCCAGCCTGTGCAAAGGCTCCCTGAATGCCTCACTGCTGCCTGTGTCACGTTAGAAGCCATAAAAAGATTCAAACTGCAATTCCTTACTTTTATGAACAAATGGCCCTGGATGGATGATTCAGGCAGCAGTCAATTCCCAGCAAGAAAGTGTCAGCAAAAAGCCAGCCTCTTTCCCATAGCTGGATAACTGCAAATAAAAGTAGGGAATTATTAGCACTTAATACTTGGTGGTTCTTCCACTCCCGAGAGCTCTTCTCTGGTAGATCCCAAGCACTTCACATAAACTAACAGGCAGGGGGTGGTTCTTGCTTAGGGCAGGTGGATGTGGTGGTGGCTACGGACACTGAGACCATCATCACCCTGCTGCCAGCGCTCTCTCCTCCAGCCTATCCCCTCCAGAGCCCCTTTTCCCCCTCCTTCCCACCCCATCCATCCCCTCCTCATCCCTGTTCCCATTCGCACCCACCAGAGTGGGAGCATTGGATCCCCCAAACCTGCCGCGGCACCTGAGAGGGTCCAGGGCATCTTCCCCCTGCACCCAGGGCTGCTCGTGGCGGTGAACGACCACAGAGACACGCGCCAGCCTCCTCCAGACTCTCTCTTTCTCTTTCATCAAAACCACCTCTATTTTTCTTGTTCATCAGACTGACAAATGGGCAGAAAACAGACTTCTGGCTATTTCCTGCTCAAGCTGCCCACTCCTCCTCTCCCCTCGGCGATGACTGAGAGCTGAGGAAGCAGGAATAGCATATAAATTTCCTCCCTCCTTTAATAAATACCTCTATTACCTAGCGCTCTCTCTCAGCTCTCTCTGGTTAGCTGCTGCAGGCTCCTTCTCGCTCACTTTGGTGGCTCGCTGCCCGCCAGGCAGACGTGATAAACCGGAATTCTCATTTCTATAGGGAATAAACAGCGGGATGGAGCCAGGCAGGCAGCAAAGACCTGAGGGCTGCTCAGGAGGGGAGAAAACCCCTCTCTGGAGTCTGATTGCAGTTTCGCACCAGCACATGGGGAGATAAATGGATTAATTTACTAGGGAAGGTGGAGTTGGGGCTTGTCTGTGTGCAGAGCAGCAGCTCATGTCCTCTCTTTGGACGCTAGGGTCTGATCCTGAGAGGGAGGAGGGTTCCAGGGTGCATCCAGGCTTGTCCTGAGTATCACCACACACCTAGGGGTGGTCCTGAGATTTAATACTGGAAGGGAATAAGGACAAATCATGCTTAAAAAAAAAAAAATTCACCAAGATGGTGCAGAGGGAGCCAGGAGGGTTTGATGGCAGAGGGAAAGCTGTCACAAAAGTGATTTGCACTGTGGTCAGCAGCAAAATCAGTCTCCTGAGGCAGCTGCTCTGAAGCAGAAGCAATACAGGTGGCTCCTGCCAGAAAACCACTGATTGCAGGCAAAGTCATGATGTCTCAGGAAAGGTGAAACGCCTGCCAGCCAGCCCCGCAGAAGGTTCCTGCATGGGGAAGAAGTCGCAGGACCCAAGGAAAAAGGCATCGTTGAGGTAGGGGCTGCAAATGGAGACCCGGCACCCACACCGAGGGGACACCGAGAGCCCCACCAGCACGGCTCGGGTAGCAGGGGATGCTGTTTTCATGGCCCTGCAGCCAAGCAGCCTCCTCCTGGAAACTCAGGCTGCTCCGAGCTCCCAAATCCATGTATCCCCCTTCTCCTACTGGGGGCATGGAGGAGGAAAGGCGAGATGCCCTCAACTCACACCCACAACACAATCAGTAACATTCAGACAGTGCAAGGCGTACAGAGAGCCGTAAAAATCCAGAAGCCACATGAAACGAGCTGCAGACCTCCGGGGCACAGGGCAATCTGTGTGATTTCCAGCAAAATGGGAATGTCCTTGAGCAGAGCTTCCCATGGGTGTCTCTTGGCATCATCGCAGCTCTGCAGGCACCGCTACATCTCTGCCACCAAGAGCTCCCTGCCTGGGATGTGGCAGCACCGCTTGACAGCTCGGACTGACAAGCCCTGCGCAGAGGTGACTCCTAAAAAACATTTCACTCCAGTGATGCTGCAAAGACATGCAAGAGGGCCAGGATTTGTCCCTGCCTTGCCTTACCGAACAGCTACTGCCTGCACACCTGAGCAGGCTGCTCCCTTGCTCCAGCCCAGCGAAACCTCATGCACCTCCCTGGCTTCCCATCCTCAGCTCGGCTCTGGTGCACGACTGA
Source organism: Clamator glandarius (assembly GCA_033459285.1). NCBI lineage: Eukaryota > Metazoa > Chordata > Aves > Cuculiformes > Cuculidae > Clamator > Clamator glandarius. Next base: position 327,925 of record JAUNZM010000037.1, read on the forward strand.
AAAGCCACGAGGCTGGCACCCTGATCGTTTGCTGTGCTTCCTTTTCCTCCTAACCCTTTCCTGCAGCTTTTGGGGGCACCCAGGACAAGCCTCGTGATGTCAAATGAAGAATCGTAGAATCACTAGGTTGGAAAAGACCTCTTAGATCATCAAGTCCAGCTGCCACGGCACACTGGACCCCTTGGAAGCACTGAGTGGCTTGGGTATCCCAGGGGGGTGGCAGAGACCTCACCCCGTCCCTATCCCATCCTGGGCTGTAAGACAACAGGGAAAAGCCAGTGGGTTTTTACATACCCAGCATCACCAACAGCCCCGCTGAGGGACCAGGCCACCCCAACTCTGAACCAGGCACATCCCCTGTTCTTTATCATGGAACCACCAGGTTGGAAAAGACTCACCGAATTATCGAGTCCAACCATTCCTATCAGAGCAGCTGCAGCCCCACCATCTCCCACCCAGCATTGCAGCCCCCGTTCCCTCCAGCCCGTGAACAGCTCTCACTCTCACTGCTGGATTGACAGCCGTGCTTTACAAAGCCTGAAAAAAAACTCACCTTAAAAAGGAGTATTACAGGGTGGCAATCACCCTATTTCCCCTCATAGCCAGCACTTGGTGCGTCTCATTCGTTTCCTGGAGTCTATTTAACTTCTACATTTAACAAGCTCCTAAACAAGCGATAGCAGCAAGTGGCAGTGCCCAGCTCCCAACCTGCAAGTGGCATTTCAGGGGCCAGGCCGCCAGCAGCATGAGCAATGGGAAATTTCTCAAATGTCTCTTTGATTTATGGCTCTCGTTAATTCTCCAGGAGGTGCACGAGCTGCCCTGAGTGCACAAACCTCACAGGGATAAATAATTTACCAGGTGGTTAAATATTCTTTAAGGTCTAAAGAACATCAGCAGGAGCACAGATTTCAGGGGATAAAATAAAACTACAAATTGAGCATAAAAAGGGGGGGATGACCCAAACGGGGCATTGCCATCACCTTAGTGCTGAAGAAGTACTAACATACAGCAGCAAAGTTGATGCTAGGGGAGGGAAAAGACTAGAATATCCCATCACTGGTGCCTTTCCATCCAATGGGATCAGTCACAGCACTTAGCAGGCTTAGAGCAGGCTTAGCCCGAGGTTAGAGAGGAATAGCTCACCCAGATGCGCTGTGCCAGATGTGCAGCATGGGATGCCCTACCTGTGTAAAAAAAACATATTAAATGGGGACCAGAGAGGGAAGCAGAGGAAAGAAAATGCCCAGGGCATACAAGCAGGGAAGGCTGCCTTGCCTGGCAGGGCTCGAGAAAAAGCTACATCTTACTCTGAATGATGCTGATGCTCAGAGCAGCTCCACTACACACCTGGTACCCTCAGGGGACACACTGGAATCATAGAATCACCAGGTTGGAAAAGACCCACCAGATCATCGAATCCAACCATTCCATTTTAATATCACACGCTTGATGCCATAGGATGTCAAGGGGACATTTTACCCCTTCTTGCTCTTTCTACCTCCATGAAATCCTACCAAGGCACAGAATCAGGGAGGCAATTCCACCCTGTGCTGCGGAAAACCATGGTGCAAGAGCCACCACTGACCCAGGGAGAGGGATGGAAAGGAGAATCCAAAGTGCTCCAGTTGCAAGGACCCCAGCAGTATTTCATAGAATCATAGAATCACCAGGTTGGAAAAGACCCACCAGATCATCGAGTCCAACCATTCCCATCAATCACTAACCCATGTCCCTCAGCACCTCGTCCACCCGTCCCTTAAACCCCTCCAGGGAAGGGGACTCAACCCCCTCCCTGGGCAGCCTCTGCCGCTGCCCAATCACCCTTTCCATGAAATATTTTTTCCTAATGTCCAGCCTGAACCTCCCCTGGTGGAGCTTGAGGCCATTCCCTCTCGTCCTGTCCCCTGTCCCTTGGGAGAAGAGCCCAGCTCCCTCCTCTCCACAACCTCCTTTCAGGGAGTTGCAGAGAGCAATGAGGTCTCCCCTCAGGGTGTTTTGGGAATCCCAAGAGCAGCAGGGCAGCCTCAAGCCTCGCTGGCAGCCCACGAGACATGGTAACACCCCACAGCACCCACAATCTCCCCACAGCACCAGGTGCCAGGGAGCCTGGGAGAGGTAGATGGCAGCAAAGTCTATTTCTTGCTGCAGCTGGGATGTGACAGCCTGGTCCCTGCTCAGACACCATCCAGCCCCACCAGCCACCACACAGAGTGAGGATTTCCAGACCATCCAGTCCTTCACTTTATCCATCATCCGAGTTTTCCACCGCAGCTTCTTATTGCCAGGTTTCTCTCCTTAAGCACAATTCAGAATTGAAGATGGATCTTAATTTCTCCTCGGCTAGGATGTATCAAGCAAATTAGCCAGCCAGGTGTATTTAAAATGCCTCTGTGCCTGGCGCTTGACTTCTTGCTTGCCTCTCCTCCCTTCCCTGCATCCCTGGCTGCCCCTGCAGCAGCAGCCAAGCTGCCACCTTGAATTCAAGTTGGGGGGGACAGGATGGTCCCTGTCCTTTCAGGGAATGTGCTGTGTTTTACTGTGGATGACCTGCCTTGCTCTCCCCTTGCAGGGTGATGACTGCCACCCCTCCCTCACTACTTCTCCAACCCCCCTTCTCCAGCCCTTTCCCAATTTTTAGGTTCCTGGTGTAGCTCAATGCATGATTGAACAGGATGAGCGATGCTCTAACGAACAGGTTCCACGTAAATCCCTCCCTGGAGGATCCGCGTGGGATCCCTGTCTCTGTGGGTCCCACGATGACAGGGAAGATGAATGGATTGCTAGCTGGAAAGGGGAGCCCATGCTCAGTCCCTGTCCCAGATGGTTTATCATCGCTGCCCCTGATAAATGGATAATGAATAATTCACTGTTGGCTTTTGCTTTATGAAGTATTCATTGCATTCGAGGTTTCCAAAGTAATTAACTATCCTATGAGCCCCGTGTAACGCAAGCCGGCCACAATCCATCTTCAACACTTCATTAGCAGGTTCCCACACCGCTTCCATAAATTAAAGTGGAACAAACATACAAACAAAACTTTCCCCTCCCTGGGATCTCCCAGCCCCCAGGAGACTGAGCCACTGCATCCCTAGAGGGGGGCACTTCCACAATGGGAACACAAGGGTGGGATCCAGGATTGGACCAGCACAGGGACATCTCTTACTGAATCAGGAGCTCCAAGCCCCATCCAACCTGGCCTTGAACCCCTCCAGGTATGAGCAGCCACCACTGCTCTGGGCAACCTGGGCCAGGGCCTCCCCACCCCCACAGCAAAACATTTCTTCCTAATGTCTAATGTATATCTTCCCCCTTCTGATTTAAAACCATTCCTTGTAAGAAGTTCCTCCCCAGATTTCCCGGAGCTCCTTCCAGCACTAGAAGCTGCTCTAAGGTCTCCCAGAGCCTTCTCTTCTCCAGGCTGAAGAACCCAAACTCTCTCAGCTTCTCCTCATACAGGAGATGCTCCAGCCCTTAGAACATCTCCTTGGCCTCCTCTGGACCTGTTCCAACTGTTCCATATCCTTCTTATGTTGGGGATTCCAGAACTGGACACAGGATTCCAGGTGGGGTCTCATGAGAGTTGAATAGAGGGGGAGAATCACCTCCCTCACCCTCACAGCCACACTGTCAACCCAGCCCAGGATCACAGAATCATAGAATCATAGAATCACCAGGTTGGAAAAGACCCACTGGATCATCAAGTCCAACCATTCCTATCAAATACTGGAGGGTACCTCCTCCAGCTTCCCAGGTCCTCCATGCTCATAGATCCAGGTCTCCAGGCTGTCATCCCCACTCCAGACCCATCCCACCCCACACCTAAAAGGCACAAATTGAGCTGGTACCTGCTGCAGAGCTGGATCCAAACACCAATCTCCGCTCCGGGCAGCCCCTTTGAGACACAAGTCACTGGTGGAGCCGCTGCCACCACCAGTCTGAGCCCAGAGGTGAGCACCCTACAAGGTGACCCAGCCAGCGATAAACACAGGCAGGAGTGGGACTCATCACCTTGATGGATGCATAAAAACTCCCTCCAGCCTCTGCTGCTGAGTCAGCCTTTCTGACTTCAACAATTTACAGCAGTAAGCAGTGAGATCAGAGCAGACGCGCGTGGGACAACTAACCTGGGTGAGATGAGCGATGGCTCTGCCGACAGCCCTGCTGGCAGAGATGGCACTGAGCACGGCACATAATTAAAGCCAATTTCTGGAACCAACCTCAGTTTGCATCCAAATGCTCAACCACAGCTCCCAGATGCAGGAAAGCTCAGCGGAAGGAGCAAGAGCCAAACCTCATCACCGGGTTCTCCTGCACAGGTTGTCCCAGAGCTCAGAGGAGCATCCTGCCAGCCCCAAGGCTCCCACGAAACTTCACCAGCTCCTCTTCCTCCAAAGCTTTTCCACCAGCCCTTTGTCAAGAGCAGAGCTCTGAGCGTGCCCTGTCTCCTGCTAATCCTTAAACCATCCCTGCTGGGGCTCAGCCCCTCCAGCTGGGCTTTCTCCATTCCCTGCCTTCCTTGTGCCCTTCCCTAGAAGCTTCCTATTGGCTCTTCCAATAGGCTGAGAGAGCTGGGGGTGTTTAGCCTGGAGAAGAGGAGGCTGAGGGGAGACCTCATTGCTCTCTCCAGCTACCTGAAAGGAGGTTGTGGAGAGGAGGGAGCTGGGCTCTTCTCCCAAGTGACAGGGGACAGGACGAGAGGGAATGGCCTCAAGCTCCACCAGGGGAGGTTCAGGCTGGACATTAGGAAAAAATATTTCATGGAGAGGGTCATTGGGCACTGGCAGAGGCTGCCCAGGGAGGGTGTTGAGTCACCTTCCCTGGAGGGGTTTAAGGGACGGGTGGACGAGGTGCTGAGGGACATGGGTTAGTGATTGATGGGAATGGTTGGACCCGATGATCCAGTGGGTCTTTTCCAACCTGGTGACTCTATGATTCTATGTGACCTCCCAACCATGGATATGAAGCACGTGCTGGTGTCCCCTCCATATGGACCAGGTTACAGCACAATACCCTTTGCTAAGAGTGATGGTGAAAAAACCTGATATCCCCAAGCTGGAAAACTGATGGGGTTTGATCTAAAAGTAATCAAGTGGCTTACGGGAGGGCATCTGCTGAGTCAGCAGAAACAGCCCCCCTCTCCATTGCTGAGGAGACAGGTTGTCCCCAGGGAGGCACTTCCACAGCAGCTCAAACAAATATTCCCTTAATGGGCAGAGCACGTGCGCTAAATCTGGAATCGTGTATCCTGGCCCTAGGCTAGGTCATAATATACCTTCCAAGTCCAGGTACACGTGTCCTATCTTGCTATAAGCCTTGTTAAAGAGAAAAAAATTTAATAAAACTACTATATTGCAAAGAAAAAGCGGCAGTGCTTGATGGAGATGTCTGCTCAGGCAGCGCAGCCTTGAGTGGAAGGGCTGGGCTCCACATCACGGTGGGGATGCAGGATCACAGAATCACAGAATGGTTTGGAAGGGACCTCAAAGCCCCTCCAGTTCCACCTCCTCTAGAGGAGCAGGGACACCTTCCACAGGATCAGGTTGCTCCAAACCCCATCCAACCTGGCCCTCAACACCTCCAAGTGTGGAGCAGCCACTGCTTCCCCGGGGAACGTCCCACGGAGGAGGATGCTGTGGGTGCAAGAGGGAGAGGAATTCGAAGCAGGGATGGCTCTGGGAAGGAAGACAGGGACCTGCCAGTCCCAGCTGAGCAGGCACAGGCTGGGGGCTGACAGACACAGACGGCGACTGGGACACCCGAATAGGCTGCGATGGAGCACCCTGCACCCTCAGCCTGAACTCCTGGTCTAGGTGACTCCCCCCTGCCTCCACCCCACAGCCAAACTCGGGGCTGTGATGCTCTTCTCAGGGGGTTCTTTCACTCCTGGGTCTCTTTTCCTCCTCCCTGGGCTGCGCCGATGGGGCTGTCGCCTCCCTCACTGCAGTGCAGATGGCCCAGCATATGGGCAACCTCCCCTCGCGCTCACACCTTGTAAGCAGATTCTGCCAGGTTTAAAGAGGAAAAGCTTAATTAAGCAGTTGCGTGTGTACAATTACATCTTTAATTATCTCTGCATTTCACTTCTTTGTTGTTCCGCATTTGCAAGAAGTTTGGTAACAATCAGAGGCAACCGTTCCCCGAAGCAGGAGCTTTTCATTCCCTTGTTTTCTCTTCCTCTTCCTTGGTTTTTTGGATGATTTTCTGATCCAAACTGACCTGCAGAGTCTCCAAGACAGGCAATAACCTTCAAGCACCAAATCCTTCTTGCTCGAGAGCCAGGGCTGGGATTCATTGTCATAGACTCATAGAATAGTTTGGGTTGGAAGGGACCTTAAAGATCATCCAGTTCCAACTCCTACTATGGGCAGGGACACATCCCACTGGATCAGGGGTTCCAAGCCGTATCCGACCTGGCCTTGAACACCTCCAGGGATGGGGCAGCCACCCTTGTTCCAGGGCCTCCCCACTCTCACAGTGAAGAAATTCCTCCTTATGTCCAGTCTAAATCTGCCCCTCTCCAGTTTATCCCCACTGCCCCTCGTCCTGTCTCCACAAGCCTTTTTGAACAGTCCCTCCCCAGCTTTCTTGGAGCCCCTTCAGGTGCTGGAAGGTTCCTATAAGGTCTCCTCCGAGACTTCTCTTCTCCAGGCTGAACAACCCCTGCTCTCCCTGCTTGTCCTCATATGAGACCCAAACCAGCACCACGTTTCCAAAGGTGCTGCATCCACAAAGTGCAAATCTAGCTGGTAAAAAGATACTTTAGCTGCTTTTTATTATTTTCACATTTCCATTTCAGCATCAGCGATGCCAACAGCCCAGCCCCAACACAGGGCTCACTCCAAACACCCTCAAGTCTAAGCAACCCCGTGAGAGCATCATCAGGGATGATGCTTAATTGCACCCATGCCCAGGGATTTGCATCCAAGGGACAGCCCTACCTAATTAATTCCTGTAATTACTCCCTTCCACCCCGTTTCTCAGCCTGTGCCACCTCTCCATCCCTCGGCACGCAGCGAGCCAGGCATCATCCTCAGGGACGTGCCAATGTCCTCTTGCTGCATCCTCAACCCCAAGGTTTAGAGCCTCCAGCAGAGATCAGGGACAAGAGGTAGAAAGCGACCGGTTTAATTTGTGGCGGTGCTTTTGTTTTATGCGAGAAGCACTAAACAGTCATAAACATCAGAGTTAGGCATTGGAGCTGGGGATATTTTTATTGTTTGTAAGTCCTTGAAATTTTGCCATGTTTATGAAGCTCTTATTAAAAACAACCCCAAACTCTCGCTCCTCTAATTGAGTGTATTTTAAAAAACACATGCCTGCTTTTAATGCAAGGATATATTTATACCACCATCAGTTAATTTTTATTTACCTTGTAGTGAAACTCATCTTCATCCTTAATTCCCAAGCCCATATTTGCTTTGAAGTCGGAATTGGACCTAACAATCAGCTGTATATTTAACGTGCCATTAAATTCTCGGTTCTGCTTTCATAGCTTTCAAACCAGTCGGTTTAAAATACAGCAGCGATCCCCTTTTTCCTACTGTACTGGCAGGCCAGGCAGCAGAAATGAATCTTCATGTGGCTGAAAGATGTCAAGCGCTGGGAACGAGCCCAGAGAGAGCACCAGAAATTACTTGGGGAGAGGTGGGGGGGCTGCAAAGCGAGAGCTGCAGGAAGGGATGGAGAACGCCGGGTCTGAGAGGTTTGAAGAAGATAGAGGGGAGACAACGACCACAGTTTGCAAAGGAGCAAGGCAGAAAGGTAGCACCTGTCCCCTGGATGCACAGAAATGAATAAGGGGTGTCTGAGATGGAGAGATTTAGGTTGGGCAGGAGGAGAAGCTCTGCAGAGGGTTAAGCACCAGTGATAGACGTGGATGGGGAAGCTTCAGATCTTTGAGAAGAGGTGGGACAAGCGGGCAGGAGCACTGAGCAAAACTCAACCTCATCCTATCCCTCTGATCCCCGTGCTCTCTCCCAGCTCCAGTCTGGGGCTGTATCCAAGTCTGTGGAGCTGCAAACAGGGCTGTGGAGTTGGCCAGCCAGCGGGAAGGAGCAGGAGAAACTGGGGACGACTCGGTTTTCACTATTACCAAGATTCCATGAAACTGCTTTGAGGGGCAGCAGGGACCCACTCTGCTCCCCGTCTTTGGAGCGTGGATGGGCACCAGCCTGTCTCTCCTGCCCATCCACCTCACATCTCCAAACGGTGCTAGGGGCAGCTCTGCTCCCACCCCTGCCCCGCAGGAACCACAGCGACGGAGACCCAGATCCCAGGCACCCGGGTGAGCGGCGCCTTGATGTTGGAGGAGAGAAGATTAGGAGACAAGTGGATCACAGCCTGTAATTAAACACCCAGGGAGGAGGCCTGTGATGCTGGAGAAGCCTTTCATCCAGCAGTCAAAGCGCAGTTTCCCAAGGGATGCAGGGAAAGCACCGGCGCTTGGAGGCTTTCATTGATGTCTCATCCTAACCTGGCTCCAGTTCTGGGGTGCCAGCAGGGAGAGGTTCTGCAAGGGCACAGCAGCATCAGCATCAGGATAACACAGCAAAGCATCTGCTGCTTCTACCCAGCCCTCAGCATCACCATGCAAGGGCAGCTCAGGGCACCAGAGGTGGAGCACAGGGTGGAGAAATTCATCTACACCCCTAAACCACATCCCCAAGGATGTCAAGGAGCTGAATTCAGGGGAATCAGAGCCTGTGTGACCCTGCTATCTTGCCTTTGCTGCAACACTTGCTGCCCAGGCACTGCTGCGCTCTCTGGCTGAGCACGCTGCAGAAATTAAACCAGGCAGGGCCGACAGCAAGAGGCAAACGCAATATTTTAAAGCCCTTCCCAGCATAACAATATCTCGAGTACTATTAATAACACTTGTAAGGAGTTGTTCTTGAATAGATATGATTTTTATCTTGACGGCATCTCTTTAAATCATTTTTATCCCCACGAAGTTTGGAAGAAGCATATTTTCTCTGCACCATTCATCTTGCCTAGTGTCCACCAGCCCTGTTTATTACTCGCTCCCTCTTTAACCGTTACCAATGGGACTTGTCTCCACCCTCCACTTTGGCACTGGTTCCCAGCTCATGATGCTTCTCTTCCCTCCCTCCGTCCGCCCCACGATTCCCTTTCAACGCGTGTTCTATTGGAAGCAGAAAAATTGAAATCAAGTGCTCAAATGTCTGTGGCTGAGAAGCCATCAGGAGGTAGGAAGGGGTGTGCGCTTGGTCGCTAAGCATCCTTCGTCTCTTTTCTCCTCTCATTTCTTCAGCTGAAATCCAAGTTAATTAAAAACATAGGAAAGTATCAATTTTTATTTTCTGCAGGAAAGGGGCCACAGGCCAGTTGCTGCAGCAAGGAGCTCTTGCCAAGAGCATCGCATCACGCTGCCCCTGCCACATCTCTTGGCTGCCCTGCACCTTCAACATCAATTTTTGAGCCTCCAGAGCCCAGGAAAGGATCCCAAGGTTATGACAAGCTGTAGGGATGGGGCGTTTGAGCAGCTTCTTACTAAATTCTATGCAAAGGCAGCCTCACCGCTCTTAAATCGGCTCCCATGGGGTGCACCTCATGGGGATACGGCCCTGAAAGCAGAGAAGGGGACTGATAGGAATGGTTGGACTCGATGACCCGGTGGGTCTTTTCCAACCTGGTGATTCTATGATTCAGGGTACTCACTAAAGGTTTCTCCAGCAGCAGCTGTTTGGAATCATCTTGCTCTTTGCAGCTGGAGACAGCAGGGCCAGGAGATAGTGAATACAGCCAATACCATTTGGAACAGCTTAAGCAGGTCAACATAAGCTCAAAAGACATTTTTGCTCCACCACATCCTTGAAGGTGAATGAACTACCCTAAATCCATGTTCCCCAGTGCTCCGTGGGCTGTGGTTCTTGGGGAGGGAACGTGAAGACAGCGAGTGTTTGATCAACAGCTGAGTTCACAGCCACAGCAGCATCAGGCCTTATGAGGAACGGCTGAGAGAGCTGGGAGTGTTCAGCCTGGAGAAGAGGAGGCTGAGGGGAGACCTCATTGCTCTCTACAACTACCTGAAAGGAGGTTGTGGAGAGGAGGGAGCTGGGCTCTTCTCCCAAGTGACAGGACGAGAGAGAATGACCTCAAGCTCCACCAGGGGAGGTTTAGGCTGAACATTAGGAAATAATTTTTCATGGAAAGGGTCGTTGGGCACTGGAACAGGCTGCCCAGGGACTTCCCTGGAGAGGTTTAAGGGATGAGGCGCTGAGGAGCATGGTTTAGTGATTGATAGGAATGGTTGGACTCAATGATCTGATGGGTCTTTTCCAACCTGGTGATTCTATGAGTCTCTGATTCTATGATCACTGGCTGACCCCAACAGCATCCTCGGAGTAACAGATGGACAAAGGCATGCAAAAAAACTTGGGCAGAGAGGGCAGCAGGAGGGGTGGCAGCAAGGGGTATTCCTGCTGTCACATCCATCTCTTGCTTGCAAATAAAGACTTTCGTAGTGGAGAACTGCAGAGAAAGGAGCAGATTCTCTGGTGCAACATAGAAAACACCAATTCTGCTTTCAGACAGCCCACGTTACTCCATCGGTGGGGCTGAAATCACCTCGATGCTTGGACTGGCACAGGGAGCCCAAGGATGGGTGACGGCACTGGGACCCTCGTGCTTTTAAATGCCTAGGAGAAGAGCATCCCCATGGGGGACCATGGCCTGGAAGCCACAACACAGCCCCTTTTTCTACCCCAGAAGCACCACACCGGGCAGCATCGGATGCTGAGACAGAGGAGGAGGCAGAGCAGAAGGTGGTGCAGCCCCAGGCGAAAGTGATAGGTTGCAGCGCCTAATTTAATTGGAGTGAGGAGGGAAGAAGGAGCACCACACAGAACAAAAAGCAGATGAGAGCCGAGAGTAATAAAATATTCTGAAACTAGATTAAGAAATTACAAGTAGGGAAGGCAGAGCACTGGCTGGGCACGCCGTCCTGCTGCAGCTGGGACTGGAGCACACACGTCCCCACGGTACTGTGTGTTTTTTATCGGATGAGGCAGCTTGCCATCCTGCTGTGAAAATGAATCTGCTTTTGGTGTATGATTAAAGCCAAGCACTCCCGCTCCCCTTGTTTCTGAAGGCTTTCGAGGCCTTTTTAAAGGAACACCTGTTACCAGGACCTGGTTAATGACTCATTTGGGCAATACTTGAGGCTCTTCTACGCTTAATAGGTTTGGCATGAAGAGAGAAGGGGACCCAGAAGAGACCAGTGTGCCTGGAAGCAGTGGGGCTCGTCAATCCCTACAAGGATTTGCTGCTTGAAGCGACTGCCTTCTCCCCCAGCTCTGCTGTGCCTTGCAGGGACAGGGACCGTGTCACGCAGTGAGACTTTAGCTGGAGCACCAGGGAGGTGTTCCCAGCCCGCTGGCAGCGCAGGAGCTGGCTGCCTTGCCAATGAGCTTGGGAAAATCTGGAACTTTCCAGGTGCTGACCAAGCCCAAGCGGGTGGATCAGCCAGCTGACAGCTCGTGACCTTTGCAGTGCTCGACTGGAGTGATGAAAAGCAGTTTTGTCATCCCCTTCCCAATACAAAATGGGAAGACAGGAGCCCCTTGGATGTTTGCATTGCTAGGCACAAGCGACCTGATATCCCCTGTGCTGGGGGAGCAAGAAAGTTTGGGGCGATGCAGTTGAACGGCGTCTCATCCTGTTTGTTCTGCCACAAACCTATCCCTGGGGATGCTCCAGGACATTAGGAAAAATTTCTTCACAGAAGTGTTCTCAAGCTCTGGCAGAGGCTGCCCAAGGAGATGGTTGAGTCTCCATCCTTGGAGTTGTTTAAAAGGTGGGTAGATGAGGTGCTTGGGGACATGATTTAGTAGCAGAATGGTATGGTTGGAGTTGATGATCTACAAGGTCTTTTCCAACCTAATAATTCTATGATTCGATGATGCCTTGAAACCCCATCATTTGGGCCCCTCACTGGAAGAGAGACATTGACAAAGAGGAGAGCAATGAAGCTGGTGAAAGGGCTGGAGAACAAGTCTTGTAAGGAGCAGCTGAGGGACCTGAGGCTGTTCAGCCTGGAGAAGGGGAGGCTGAGGGGAGGTCTCGTCGCTCTCTACAACTACCTGAGAGGCGGTTGTAGAGGGGTAGGTCTTGGTCTTCTTCCAAGTGACAGGTGATAAGGCAAAAGGGAACGGACTTAAGCTGTGTCAGGGGAAGTTTAGATTGGACATTTAGAAAAATTTCTTCACTGAAAGGATTCTCAAGCACTGGCAGAGGCTGCGCAGGGAGGTGGTTGAGCCTCCATCCCTGAAGGGGTTTAAAAGACACGTAGATTAAGTACTTAGTGATATGATTTGTGATGGACAGGTACGGTTGGACTTGATGATCTCAAAGGTCTTTTTGACCTAATGATTTTATGATTCTATGATTATAAAAAGCTATTTGTGGCTAGAAGACCACAAACCCCTTGCCTCAGCCATGCAAGGAGCTGTGCAAACCACTCTGCTGCAGCCACATCCTTTAGGAAGGACAAGAAAGCACTCAAGAGGTGGAGAGAGTGAAGAGAGGGAAACCACCTCCCTGGAAAATGCATCCTGGAGGTGGAGAGGGCCAAGCACGGGCTCTGCCCTCCAGAGTAGCAGGCGTAGGAGCAGACGCTTCTGCACATGAAATGGGAATGGTTCCTTTTGTAGAAGCTTTTGCTTCCCAAGGTGTGGGCAGAAGGCACCTCCCTGCTGTCAGCAGTGCTGCCGGTGCCTGGCAGTGGGTAATTAAAGCCTTTTATTCAGCGCCTGGAGGCACGGAGGCATCAAGGGCTCTTATCAGAGAAGAAACCCAGCTGGCTGGCTTTGTGCAGAGGGGAGGGAAGAGATGCCAAGGCTGCTTGTACTGGTTTAAAGAAAGTTTTGGCTTCATTTTCTTCTCCCTGCTCTTAAAATCCACCTTGTGAACAACTAATCCACATTAATACAGTGCTCCGCAGTGTTCAGCTGGGTAGAGGCCAACGCCTCCTGCTGCAGTCGGGGCCAACCCCAAGATCCATCACCTAACATTGGTCCTCACCCTCCTCTTGCTCCAGATCCTGGTCTGGGGTCAAAGGCCCCGTGGCTTTATACGACAAAGAGAATTTCTCCCACTCACCCCAATCACGTACCCTGCATGAGATGGTGATCCAGGAGTTCCTCTGATGGGCTCTGCCATGGCATCTGGAGATGCTCGGACACCACCTGCACCATGGACGCTGCTCAAGATGGGCAGGAGGATCTGTATCTGGGAATGGGAGGGACAAGCAGCCCCCCAAAAGCATTGGCAGAAGTGCTAGTTGCAGCCCTGTAAAACACGCACATGAAACACTGAGGCCGCACGCAACTCGGTGCATCAGGTGAGCAGATACCTGTGGCACCCCAGGCACAGCACCCCGAGAGCAGTGTCCCCAGCCCAGGTCTGGGGGGCGTGCATCCTCACCAGCCCTAGTCCTTTGGGGAGCACAGAGATGTGGACAGAGCTCCAAGGCGGAGTGAATTCCCCAGCTCTCAGATATAAGGAGGAATCATAACGTCATTTATCATCTTTAAAGATACATGGAGTTGGTGAGAGAATGAATTCTTCTTAATAACCCAGTTCCCAGGGTATTTTTACTGTGCATCATAAATTATAATACCTTTTTATTTTTGCTTTATGGCCTGTCCCTCGCCAATTCTGGTGATCTACGTCCTCATTTCTCCCCTAGTGCTTTAGGAACAAGCCCTACCCGTCTGTCTCCTCCTCCCAACAGCTCCCCAGTCTCTCCCATTCAGCATCTCTTTTTCCCTTTGTCCACCCATGCAGGAGGAGGGAGACCACTGCCAGCTCCTGGTAGCACTGCACCAGCCCAGCAGCTCACTTAGGAACTCCTTGGATTGCTGCAACAGCCTCAAACATTCCCTGCTCAACCTTTTTAGAACACAACTCTGTGTTTTGAAGACTAGGACAGCTCTGAGCTTGCTTTGCTTGGCCCAGTGCAATCTTAGAATCGTAGAATCATAGAATCATAGAATCATAGAATCACCAAGTTGGAAGAGACCCACTGGATCATCAAGTCCAACCATTCTTATCAAACACTAAACCATGTCTTCTCTCTGTTTTGCATGGTTTTCAAGTCCAGTTTGGTTTTCTGCACCAGCAGCGCCTCAGGAAAAGGCAGCGGTGTTGGCCAGCATGGGGATTTCAGCTCCATTCGCATCTGAAATTCAAAAGGGAGCACCAGCAATGCAGGTGAACTAGTGTAAAACCCAGCAGCTACTGCCTGAGGCAGCACAAGTCATTCCGAACCCTTCATATGAACCTCGGAGGAGCTGCAGCCCGCTCAGAACTTTCACACCACCACTGATGGTTAGATGGGGCTCTGAGCTGCCCGATCTTGTTAAAGATGTCCCTGTTCCTACAGAGGGGTTGGACTAGGTGATCTTTGAGGTTCCTTCCAAGCCAAAGCATTCTATGAAAGGGTATTTCCCCCAGCTCCTTTTTTTGTAAATTAAAGAAAGAGCTGTTTGCAAACCACTCCATGTGAGTAAATGCCCTGCAAGAGAGGACGGTACAGTAAAACGAAGAGGCATTTTGGGTGGCTTCAGCAGCCTTTGAGCAATTGCAGCCCAACGCCACAAGCACGGCGGAAAATCAGTCATAAAGCAGAAGACAGAGGGAGGAGAGGTGAGTGTTTATCCCTGAGAAATATGGAGATTTGCTACGATGAGGCTGGCTAAGAACATTACATTCGGCATGCTAAGCCAGAGAGTTTCAGGAGGTTTATTCAGGGCTCAGGCGTTAGGCTCCCTATCAGGAGAGAGGCTTTAAGCGTGTCGGGGATTTACAGGCAACAAGAGAATCAAACAGCCTGCTCCTTGGGAATAGCCCGGCAAGGCTGACGTCTTCGACAGGACCGTATTTTCCTTGCGCTGTAAGATGTTTAGGGGCAGTGACCGCCTTTCTGAGGCCGATGCGGGATTTCTTGGACTGATGCAAAACCCCCAGTCACTGTCATTCACATTTTCCATCCTTTTTCATTGAGATTTGTAGCCTGAGCCAAGCACCCAGCAAAGGAAATTCTGCATTAGAGCCATAAAGGCAGAGAATGGTTTGAGTTGGAAGGGACCTCAAAGCCCATCTAGTTCCATTCTTTTACCACAGGCAGGGACACCTCCCACTGGATCAGGGTGATAAAAGCTCCATCCAACCTGGCCTTGAACACCTCCAGGGATGGGGCAGCCACCACTGCTCTGGGCAACCTGGGCCAGGGTCTCCTCACCTTCACAGGAAAACCTTTCTTCCCAAGATCTCGTCTCAATCTCCCATCTTGCAGCTAAAAAACATTCCCCCTCATCCTACCCTTGCACTCTCTGATCAAGAGCCCCTCCCCAGCTTTCTTGGAGCTCCTTTCAGCGCTGAAACTTTCCCTGGAGCCTTCTTTTCTCCAGGCTGGACAACCCCAGCTCTCAGCCTGTCCTCATACAAAAGCTGCTCCAGCCCTCGGATCATCTAGACTCACCTCAACAGCTCCATCTCCTTCCTGTGCTTAGGACTCCAGAGCTGGATGCAGGGTTCCAGGTGTGTCTCACCAGAGCAGAGCAGAGGGGCAGAATCCCCTTCCTCACCTCCTGGTCCCACTGGTTTGGATGCAGCCCAGGACATTGTTGGCTTTCTGGGCTGTGAGCACACGTAGCTGGCTCATGTTGAGCTTCTCGTTCACCAGCACCTCTGAGTCCTTCTCCTTAAGGCTGCTCACAATCCATTCTCTACCCAGCCTGGATTTGTGCTTGGAATTGCCCCAACCTAGGGGCAGAACTTTGCACCTGCAGAAGGATGCACCCTCCATCCCCTTAAAAACAACACGTGGGATGGGCAGGGAGGAAGAACAACCATGAAATTCTTGGAGGTGGCAGCTGGCAGCAAGTCAGTGGCAGGATCGGAGCTGCGCTTGGCTCCCATCCCTCCCCACTGCATCTGGGCCTTCGCAGAGAAAAATTAAAAGCATGGGAGCAGGTTAATAGCCAGGAAAATTATTGCTAACAATGCAACCAGGGGCTTGTTCCTTCCTTTTTTATTGGAGAGTGAGTGATTACTTGTAGGTAGTTAAAAGGCAGGAGCTGTGTGTTATTGCAGGGGATGCTCGGGAGTAACGGGAGGCTAATTAATGAGCAGCTCTTGCTCGCTGCTGGGGGAACATTCCCGAGGGTTGTGCCGCAAGTCGGAGAGCGATGCCCGCTTGAGGGAGTGTGTCGAGGTAGCAGAGCACAGGGAGATGGAGGAGGCTGGAATGAACCTCTTACTCTGCGAGTGATGCTCGCAGCTGAAGGTTCGCATGGGGCTGAGATGCTCAGGGCTGCAGACCAGCTCAGGCCAAATTCCCAGTGCAGACCTGGGATAGGGAGGACCTAAGAGGCTCGTTGGCATCTGCTGGTGGGTTTTGGTGCAGCAAGCGGGTCGTCTTTGCCTCGCTCAGCCCTGATGCATTGGCACCAGCAAGTGCTGGGCTCAGGGGCTGCCTCTGAACATAGAATCATAGAATCACCAGGTTAGAAGAGACCCATCGGATTGAGTCCAACCATTCCTATCAAACACTAACCCATGTCCCTCAGCACCTCGTCCACTCGTCCCTTAAACCCCTCCAGGGAAGGTGACTCAACCCCCTCCCTGGGCAGCTTCTGCCACTGCCCAGTGACCCTTTCTGTGAAAACAGAATCACAGAAACAGCCAGTTCTGAGGGGTCCCAAATTGTGACGGGGCTGTAGAGGTAGGAGCCAGAAGAAATGGCTCTGTGCACACCCTAGGATGTTTTTAAGTAGATGAAGACAGGTCTGTGGTGCCTGAAGACACCAGGACACAGAGGCAGCAATGCTGCCAGAAGCAACCGACCCTGTGAGATGAGCGTTCTTGGGAGAGGGGCAAGTGGGAACAGGGCAGCAGTGACAAATGAGTTTAATTCCTGGGCAGACACCAATGGGAGGGTGTGATTAATGGGAGGAGGACTTGTCTCAGCCTCAGGAGCTCACAGACCTGTTTTGGAAGAGGATGGAGCAGCAGGGACCAATGCTTGGAGGCAACAGGCTGTGAACCAAGTTTGACGCCGGCCTCACACCTAGAGGACAGAAGATATCAGCTGCCAGTGTTCATGGGCAGGACTGAGACCTTTCACTCATTTCTCCTGCTCTCCTCTCTCCCTCTTCCCCCTATCAAGCACAAGCTGAGCCACTAGAAGAACAACAGAAAATACAGGAGGCAAAATATTTCATGTGGGGAGCTGCGTGGAGGGCCATAAAGAGCCTGATTAATGCTGCAATGATCGTCCACTAATTCATGCTAACCATAAACCACCCCAGCTGCTGCTGCTGCTGGGTTTGGGTGGCAGCAATGACCAGGTTTGAACAAGAAGGGCCATGTGCGCAACAAGGAAACCTCTATACAAGCAACACTGTGCGGCCAAGCGGTGGTTTGGGAAGTCTTGTCCCAACAATACATGGCAAAGCACTCAGCCCTTGGATGTTCTCTCTGTTTGGGGCCAAGTATCCTCTAGGCTGGAGAGGGAAGGACAATGTGTTTTGTTTTAAAGGAATAAACTTGGTTCTTGCTAATTCAGCTGAAAGGCAATGGCAGCTGGAGCCCTGGGGAGAAGCAGAGGAATGGGAGCATGGACTGTGGGGAGAAACTTACACCAAGACTGGATTTAACCGTCAGGAGGGATTTAGGAGATGCTGCCCAGGATGGGGCTCTGCAGCACAGGGGTGGGACAGCAGCAAAGCCATCAGAGCAGCAGTCAGACTGAGTAACTAATTACTGCAGCAAGTCAGACCCTTCACAGCACCAGCCAGCTCTGCCTACAACCTGTAACTCATCCATGCCCCTCAGCAACCGCCTGCTCCCCTGTCTGCAGCGGGGGAACTGAAACCAGCCCTGGAGGATGCAGCAGGACAGGCTGTGCCAGGGCACCCATCACCTTCCCCCAGCACCCGGCAGCTCACCTGGGCTAGTGCTCCACCATTCTCCTGCCTTTGGCCCCATCCAGCTCTATCCCTGCCTGCAAAACCAGTACGGAACTGGCTAAACTGAGAGCTGGACAGCTTTTCCTGATGTATCCATGCTGAAGGATTTGCATTCCCAGTGACAAAGCGATGCCGTCAGTGCTGGCTCAGCTTGAGGACCACGAGCAGCCTGGTTGGGTACCAGTGGACCCATCCCTCATCCCTGTCCCTTAGTTTGGCATTGCTGGTGCTCCCCAGTCCCCCCAGTGCGTTACTCACTCTCAGCCTTGGTCTGACTCCAGCTGGCTCCTCCAACTGGTTGGGGAGAAGCTCATCAGCTGGCAGCTCACAACGAGTGCCAGGAGTAGCCCCTCGTGCATTGGGCACAGCAGCTGTCAGCGCTGATTAAAAAAAGGAGAAACCCAACAATTATCAGCCTGTGACAGCCAGGTTTGCTGCCCGGAGCCAGGGCTGCCGGAGGCGAGATGGGGGTGTCTGGGCAGGGGGGCTGGGTACCTGCTTCACCCCTAGGATCTCGCAGTGGGACACAAATGAGCCAGAAAACACACATGTGCGACTGCCACACCAATTGTGCCCCCGCTGTGCACACATCAGATGCAATAAGCTCTGTAATGGAATTGCGTGTGGCTATATTTCATAGATCCATCCCATTCCATTCTTTTACCACAGGCAGGGTCACCTCCCACTCGATCAGGGTGATCAAAACTCCATCCAACCTGACCTTGAACCCCTCCAGGGATGGGGCAGCCACCCCTGCTTTGGGCAACCTGGGCCAGGGACTCCCCACCCTCACAGCAAAACATTCCTCCCCAAGATCTCACCTCAATCGTTCCTCTTGCAGCTGAAAACCATTCACCCTCATCCTGTCCCTGCCCTCCCTGATCCAGAGACCCTCCCCAGCTTTCCTGGAGCCCCTTTCAGCATTGGAAGCTGCTTGAAGGTCTCCCTGGAGCCTTCTCTTCTCCAGGGTGATCAACCCCAACTCTCAACCTGTCCTCGTATGGGAGGTGCTCCAGCCCTCAGATCATCTCCATGTCCTCCCTGTGCTGAGGACTCCAGAAGTGGACACAGGGCTCCAGGTTTGGTCTCACCAGAGCAGTGCAGAGGGGCAGGATCCCCTCCCTCCCTGCTGGTCCCACTGCTCTGGATGCAGCCCAGGATATATGGATGTAAATCCACAAGGACACAGCACCACGCAGGCTGCACCCAAGGCTCAGGTTGTGCCAAGCACAGTGTGGGCTGGCAGTGCCAAGCACGTGTGCACACGGGTAGGTACACGTTAAGCACACGCGTGCCACCCTGCACGCACCTGGCTGCAAAGCTTCTCCACCCTACACTGCCTGGACAGGGCTGGATACACGTGGTGCTGTCACACGGATACTGAACCCCCAGAACAGCACACGGACACGTCTGCAGCCCCAGCCGCTGCTCTGGCTCGTGATTCTTGGCAGCTCTGAGTCTCCACGGGGTTTCTGAGCAGCCTTCTCTCCCACCATGCCCGGCCTTCTCATTAATATCTACCGGTTGAATTATTTATTACAAACAGATGTTAGAGTTTAAAGAGTGTTAAGAGGATATCCTTGGCTAATCAATTTATTTTTAACTAGTTTATGTATTTATTACAGACAGAGTTTGGACTTCAGCTGCCGTTTTAATTTATCCCCCATTCATCCCAGCACTTCATGTGCTGCTTGGATGCTCATGCTGCGTCCTTGGGGATCATGAGGGAGCTGCAAATCTGGTCTTTGCTGTCCAGGGAGTGGGCTTCGTTATTCCCTCTTGTTTCCAAACACTACAGAACATTCAGACACCAAATTGAAAGTCAACTGTGTCCTGGGCTGCATCCAGAGCAGTGGGACCAGCAGGGAGAGAGGGGATTCTGCTCCTCTGATACTCTCTGGTGAGACCAAACCTGGAGCCCTGTATCCAGCTCTGGAGTCCTCAGCACAGGAAGGACATGGATCTGATGGAGCAAGTTCAGAGGAGGCCACGGAGATTATCCAAGGGCTGGAGCAACCTACTGTACAAGAACAGGACAAGAGACGTGGGATTGTTCAGCTTTGAGAAGGATTTAGGGAGACCTTAGATGCTCCTGATTCGTGCCACTGAGACTCTGACCCTGGGAATACCCTGAAGGTGGTTCTGAGATGAGACCAAGCAAAAGCCAAGACAAATTAAGTGGGTGCATTTTGTGCACCACAGTTGCCACACTC
This sequence comes from Clamator glandarius, assembly GCA_033459285.1. NCBI lineage: Eukaryota > Metazoa > Chordata > Aves > Cuculiformes > Cuculidae > Clamator > Clamator glandarius. The sequence goes on from JAUNZM010000037.1 coordinate 348,134, forward strand.
AAAGCTGATGTCCACAAACTCCATGTGGCCTCCAACCCCTTGAAGATACTGAGAGAAACTGGGAAACAGGAGCAGCATAAGGGAGCATATTCCAGGCTCTATCCATGTCACAGCCTCTGTAGAGATTCATAGAATCACAGAGTGGTTTGGGTTGCAAGGGATCTCCAAGTCCATCCTGTTCCACCCCCTGCCAAGTGCAGGGACACCTCCCACTGAATCAGGTTACTCAAAGCCCCATCCAACCTGGCCTTGAACACCTCCAGGGATGGAGCAGCCACCATTTCCCTGGGCCAGGGCTTCGCCAACCACATCCTGAAGAATTTCTTCACAATGTCTAGTCTAAATCTTACCCCCACTCCAATTTAAAGCCATTTATGAGATGCCATACCCAAATCGCACAGGCAAGAAGGTGACTCATGTGAAAACACAGGCTGCATCCCACCACCTCACCGAAGAGCACACAACCAGCAGCAGGTGCTTTGCCACTCACTTCTGCAGCTGTTGCAAACCCCTTGGGAGAATCCAAAGCATCTCTGCACCAGTTCATCACCCTGAGGAAAGCACCAAAGCCTTAAAAAACCTGTCAGCAGTGAGGGGCTCGAACAGCATTTCAGCTTTTAGCTTGTCACTATTTCTAAGAGATATTGGGGGGGAAAAAACCAAGAAGGAGAGATGCTGGAGGAGGAGAAAGGTAAATGGTGCTGAGAAGGAGAGAGATGGGAGACAAAACAGAGAGGAAGGGGTGAAGCTGTGCTTTGAGCATAGCAATTAAAGCCACCCTGAGCTCCTCCAATTAAACTGACTGGAGAAGAGGGATCCCATAGGATGATTTCCTGGTGAATGGTTATTTCGTGTCTCTCTGTCTCTGATGCTGGAATGCTTTTGTGTCAAGCCGTGGAGTTGAGCCCTGGGGAGAGGAGAGAGAGGTGTTGGCAATTTAGTGGGCAAAAGGCATCTCTTCCTAGAGCCCTCCTCGAAAGTGCTGTAAATCTGAGTAAAACTTATCCATAGCTATTACACAGCAGCAAGAAAGGACATAACCAGGTGGGATAGGGATGGATGGGGCATCCTACCACCCCTTGGTCTGCTGGAGGGGTTTTCTGCCTCATTGCTCCCATCAGGCCTTTGCTCCTCATCTGTGCTGGTGTCCTGGGTGGCAATGCCCCTCTTGCTTGGGTCGTGCTCCCTCCAGCTCAATAGCTGAGCTTCCTACTGGCCATGCAGGGACTCGGTACCCACTTATGAAAGAGCAAACGTCCTTATGACTATGGGAAAGATAGAATGGAGCCAGGGCATTACTGCAGAAGGAGAAGTGCCAGGCAAATCAACCATACAGCAGCCTGTCGCAGCATGGTGAATGCCAGGCTAGTCTTGCTCCTCTCCTTGGCTCATCTATAATTGTTCAGAGCAGAGGTGGCTGCCCCATCCCTGGAGGGGTTCAAGGCCAGCTTGGATGGGGCTTGGAGCCCCTGATCCAGTGGGAGGTGTCCCTGCCCATGGCAGGGGTGGAACTGGATGGGCTTGGAGGCCCCTTCTGACCCAAACCATTCTAAGATTCTGTAATTCACAGTGACTTCAAGAAGGCAAAATGGAAAAGCATAGTTACCATGGCTGGGCTGCTCCAGCCTGTGGAAACACCAGGACCGTGCTAGGGATGGGGAGTGAGGAGCCTGGCTGAGAAGGGCCACAGGATTTCAGGTTAGTTTCTGCTGAGCTGCATCTAGAGCCACATGTCCAACTTCTGCAGGACAAGATGGAGATTGCAGATGAGACATCAGAGCATCCAGCTTCATTTGTACAGCAGTCCTACAAATGCACAGTCCTAGTCCCATCCCTTTCCCTAAAACAAAGCACAGATTTGCTCTCTGGCTGCTGGAAAAGTCCTCCCCTGTGTGGCTGACGCTGTCCCTCTGCCCTTCTGGGCAACACTGAATACACAACTCCCTAAACCTGAAGCACGTGGTGGGGAGATTCCACTGCATCCACCTTTTGGGAGGATCTAAAGAGGAAAAGACCCCACCTGGTGAGCAGGGGCTGGACAAGGTCCTGCTCCTGTGTTTGCCACCCTAGGCAGAACCCAAACCCTTCCAGGGAGCAGCAGAACGGTGTCCCAAGGCCCAAACCAACCCCATGTGCTGCTGGCCATCCTTCTGCATGGAGCTCCTCAGATATCTTCATTCCATGCACACGGCCCTGGCTGTTCATCCGTGCTGTTTAGTAAAGCCAGAGGCAAACAAAGACCTGGAGATTTACTGCTCTTCAGCGCTAAGGGCCATGCTGGGTGCTTAAGCCCTGGAGTTATGGGAATCAGTGGAGTGCTGTAATACCTGGCTAGACACAGATGAGCAGCTGCCGTGGCGAATAGTTCTGCCTCAGAAAGCAACCAGAGAGTCAGGGGAGATGCAGGCTCCCAGAGCATCCAGAGACAAAACCCAAACCACAGACCAAATGGAGGAGACAGAGTTCACAGGAGCAGCTTAGAATTATAGAATTATATAAGTGTTAAGGTTGGAAAAGACCTTGCGGCTCATACAGTCCAGCCACCAACACAACCCCACTGTACATACTATATCATGTCCCCAAGTGCCATGGCCACATGGTTTTTGAACCCTTGCAGGGTTGGAGACTCCCCCACTGCTCTGGCAGCCTCTGCCAGGGCTTCAACACTGTCAGTAAAGAAGCTGTTCCCAATATCCAATCTAAAACTCCCCCGGTGCAACTTGAGGCCATTTCCTCTTGTCCCATTCCTTGTGACTTGGGAGAAGAGCCCAGCACTCACCTCACCACAACCTCCTTTCCTGGAGCTGCGGAGAGGGATGAGGTCTCCCCTCAGCCTCCTCTTCTCCAGGATAAACAGCCCCAGGTCCCTCAGCTGCTCCCAGAACCTTTGGGCTTCAGATCTTCGCCTAGCTGTTCCCTTCTCCAGACGTGCTCCAGCCCCTCAATGTCCTTCTTGGTGTGAGGGGCCCAAAACTGAACCCAGGATTCAAGATGTGACCTCACCAGCATTGAATATAGGGGCGCAATCCCTTCCTGCTCCAGCTGGCCATGCCACTTTCACCTCCAAGAAAACAAAAAACCACTCGTAAATCAGGCAAGACCCGCAAAGCCTTCGAGGGGCTTTATAGCAGGGGGCTGAGTAGCTGCTCAACAGTTTTAGCTCTTGGACATACATGGGACGGGTGGGAGCTGGGTTAGACCCTGAGCCTCACACAGCACATCAGGGTCCCCCCCCCAGCAGCTCAACCAGCAACGAGGGGTGCCCCATGCGGGCATCACCCCCTCCTCCCCAATCCTCCTGCCCGCAGCAGGTAGGCGCCAGCAATCAGAGGGCTCCAGCAGCTCTGAGGTTCAGGTAGTCAATCAAAACATCAGCTTGAAAGTGTTAAAGGGCCCTGTCTGTCTTTATTACAATCCCAGCACTACACCTTGTCGCTGCGTGTGCCGTAATGCTGCAATATTTCGCGCATGATTTCACCAGCTGATGCTGGAAGCATTAGGGAGCCGATGCTCCTTTTGCGGCTCTGGGTGTTTTGCTCACTTGTTTGCAGTGAATACTCTTTTTATACTCTCCTGTATTTATCCTCCGTTTGCTTTATGCAGCGGTTGGCCTCTCCGTGGCTGTTAGCACCTTTACCAGCACACGCAGCGAAAAAGGGCTCCAAACATCATACAAAACAGGCTTGGACCCAGGGCAGGGAGGCTCAGCGCTGTGCTGCAGGGGACTGGAGTTAACGCACACGGAACTAATAAAAGGATTCAGCCTTGTTGCCTGACCACTGTGCTGGACATTAGGAAAAATTTTTCATGGAAAGGGTCATTGGGCCCTGGCAGAGGCTGCCTAGGGAGGGGGTTGAGTCACCTTCCCTGGAGGGGTTTAAGGGACGGGTGGATGAGGTGCTGAGGGACATGGGTTAGTGATTGATGGGAATGGTTGGACTCGATGATCCTGTGGGTCTTTTCCAACCTGGTGATTCTATGATTAAAGCAGGATAGCACCCAAGTGAGAGCTCCACAAACATCAGGCTTTTCTACCTGAGCCTGATGCAGAAAGATCTTGCAGGCAGCCCATGCGCCCAGGGGTGGAGCACGGCAGGGAGGGAACGCTCAGCACAGATGCCATGGTCCTACGAGTTATCGAAGGCTGTCCATCCAAGGATGGGCATCCACAGATTGAGGACACAGCAAAACAAAAATATCTCACCCTTTATTCACTTTCCTTAAATGCCACCACTGTCCCCTGATGGGCTGTCCCTCCAAACTGCCCCCACTCCGGCCATTGGATGCAAAACTGAATATTGGAGGAGATTAATGACCTTAGAAAAATGTAATTACACAACAGGGCTCTGCTCTTAATAACTGCGTATTTTACTTGTCAATGTGCCTTAATTGAAAATGAGTAGGCGATACAAGTTGCAGTGGAGTTGGCTGGCAAGCCTTTAACGCTATATTAATTGTAGTAATTAGCAGTCACTTTATGTTGGAGTCATCTATAAATAGGGGGTCCATTAGTTTAGCAGAGAGTGTGATTTAAAATGCAAATAAAATCCCAACTATATGTATAAATCAATTCTTTCCCCCTGCCCCCCAAATTTACAGTCATGAAAGGGCCGTGATGCTGCTCTGGCCGAGCTCTGGTGAGTTTGCCCTTTGAAAGGAAGATGATTTGGTTGTTTTACCTTCCCAGAAGCAACAGGGATGATCTCAGTGGGGCAAGGAGATCCCAGCAGAGGGGTTTGCCAATCAAAGTGACTTTGTTTGGTGCTCCCAGAGCTCTAGACCTCTGCCAGGACGCTGGATGATGGACAGCGTCTAAACCAGCACCCAGGCACTCACCGTCCCACATCTCTGGCTGCTCAAGGTGGCTGGAAAGGCTCTGGATAAATCCCAAGAGCTGCATGATGAAGAAGCAGACCACAAAGTGAAGTGCTCAGTGTCTCTGTCCTGGAGTGGTAGAAATGCTGCAGGGACCACCCTTTGGGGAGAAAAAAAACACTCGACACAGAATAGTTTGGGTTGGAAGGGACCTTAAAGATCATCCAGTTCCACCTGGGACACCTCCCACTAGATCAGGGGCTCCAAGCCCCATCCAACCTGGCCTTGAACCCCTCCAGGGATGGAGCAGCCACAACTTCCCTGGTCAACCTCTTCCAGGTCCTCACCGCTCTCATGGTGAAGAAATTCTTCGTTATGTCTAGTCTAACTCTGCCCCTCTCCAGTTTATCCCCATTGCCCCTCAACCTTTCACTCCAAACCTTTGTGAACAGCCCCTCCTCAGCTTTCTTGTAGCCCCTTCAGGTACTGGAGAAGAACTTCTCCAGGATGAACAACCCCAACTCCCTCAGCTTGTCCTCATATGGAAGATGCTCCAGCCCTCTGATCAACTATGTAGCCTCCTCTGGACCCATTTCAGCAGCTCCATATGAACATTTACAACATCTGTAAAGCACAAGAAAAGGGAATGCAAGGACCATCCGGAGTGAGCATCGCACTAGGGGTGAGGCCCCATTGCACCCAAGCACATTCTGGTGTTCACAGCCTGTTAGTGACACACTCGACTTATTTGATCACTACCAAAGGAAGAAGAAGTAAGAGAAGAAGAAGGATTATTCTTTTATTAACACCAAATCACATTAAATTACAGCCTGTGCTACCAGGGACAATGTAACATGCTCAAAAAAAAGAAAAAAAAATTGGCTCCAAAATTCCAAAAAGCAGAGCTATTAAAAATTAAAAAACAAATACAAAAAAGAAATATTTTACACTGCTGACCAGTTCTTGGTTTAAAAGAAAGCATCTGTTTCCCCCCGCTGGCACAGCTCCTGCCTGCTGTTGAGGTTCCGATCTATTCCTGCACAGCTATTCTTGAGCAGGAAAGAAACAACTATCCTGGGGAGAAAAAAAAAAGAAGGGGGGAGGGAAGGGGAGGTAAAAAAAAGCAAAGGCAAAGGAGCTGAGGTCTGTCTGCTGCAGGAGCATCTCCCATTCAGGTTCTGTAAAAAGCCCCAGCACAGGCTAATTGAAGATACATTTTTATTACTTTTCACAGAAGATTTCACCCATTCAATAATTTATCTTCCTCAAAAGTGACTGTATCGCTCAGATAAGAGAGGGGAAAGGAGCAGTCAGCTCCATGTCCTCTCTGCAGATACTACAAGGCTGAGAGAGGAGATGGGTTGGAACCTCTAAGCCCCCAGCTCTGCTCACCCTCCCTGCACCCTGACCCAAAACCTGCAAGAGGGGCTGTGCTCCTGCCACCCGCACCAGCTCCTAAACCACACGACTGAACAAATGAGCTGAAAGAATCCCTCCAGCTCTCCTCCCATCGTCCCCACCACCTCCACCCTTGTCCTTCTCTTCCAATGCCCCAAGAAGCTCCAACCAAGCAGGAGGAGGTGAGTGAACCTCAGGGCACCCCCATCGCACGGCACAGCTCTGCGACCAGCAGAGCCCATCTGGGAGGGGAAATCCTGCAGTATGCAAAGGGGAAGAGGAATAAAGCTTCTCCATTCACATAATGAAAGGCTTCTGGAGATGTAACTGACAGCAAAAGCCCCTCGGTCCCAGCCTTTGCGATGAGCTCCTGCTAATTATGGCGTTTGCTCTGAGTGCGCTCCCCTCCTGCCAGCACTGGGGAAGGAGCCACGAGCACCAGGGCCATGCTGGTTAGGAAAAGGGAGGTTTTCATCTGCCACAATGACTCACCGATTATGCCAGGTCAGGACATGGTCCCCCTTTTCCCACAGGAGGAGATGCACAAAGCCACAGAGCAGCTGCAGCACAAGTCTGGTAGGGCAGGAGGAGACTGCTCAGCTTCAGCTTGGTGAGGGGAAAGCTCCATGTGCCCAAACTACAGAAATTATGGTATCTCCAAATCCACCGAACCAGGAGGAGCAGAGGATAAAGACAAGAATGAAAAGAAAGTCAAAGAGCTCACGCAGTTGCTTTTGAGCCCATATTTCCAAGGCACAGCAGATCAAGAGTCCTTCATTCCAGCAAATTCCCATTCTGCTGCTTGGCAGAGGTGCAGGAGTTCTTGCTGCTTAGCAAAAGCCGAGGGAGCAGAAACCAGAGCATGGAACTGGGCTCCAGTTCTGGCCCAGTGTATCCAGCAGCACAATCAAGCTCCCCAGTGTCACTGCTGTGAATTCCCATTGTCTTCCCAGAGAAGGACTCGGCACTGATGGTGTATCAGGCACAGGGCCTCCAGCTCACTGGGTTCATGGTTCAAGATCTACCTGGAGCCACAAAACACTTTATCTCAGCCTTCCCCATGTGCTGAGACTCACTAGCTCTCCTTCAAACCACAGGTGATCCCCTTTATGGGTGTGTGGTGATGCCACTTACTTCTAGCTTCAGGGAGATCAGAAGTAAAGTCCTCAAGCTTGTGGAGATCAGAATTTCTTATCAGGATTCTTGCTAAAAAAAACCCACCCAGAGTATTTCTTGCTTTTTAATCACAGAGCAACTGGACACATAGCTGTGATTTGCCTTCAAACTCTTTCCTCTGGCCATGCATCAGCTGTGTCCACGGGATCTCTTTGAAGCATTCACGGGAAAGGCCAGAGTCAAGCTGAATTTGTAGATCCATCAAAGTTGCCAGCTCGAATCATCGTATGCTGAAAAGGCAGGAGGAAACAATCAATCAACAGGATAGTTTTTCCCCAGAAAAACCTTCCCAAGACATGGAAGAGTAACTCAAGGTTCATCAGACACAGATACTCAAAGGAGGTGACAAGTCTTCTGCTGCATACTGTCTTCTCTGGAAGAATCGAATGGAGAACCTGTGCTTTACGTTGCAGCCCCAGGTGTGAGCCCATCCAGAAAACACGGCTTTCCTCAACTCTTCTGCAAGAACATCCTCTCCATGGCCTGAAGGAAGGGAGCGATGTGAGTGGAGTGAGCTGGGCTCTGACTGCTGGCTCTCAGTGACATGGTTATCATAAGATGGAGAGGAAAAAAAAAAAAAGACAAAATAACATAAAAATAAATTCAGAAGCAACTTTGGCATGGAAGGCAAAACAGGATTGATCTTTTGCTTGACTTACTCTGAAAATTGCTTCTCCACTGCCTGCTTATGCACATTAATTGAACGTCTGGCCTGGCTACGCGTCTGTTTAAGTCCTCAATCAATCCCCTTTCGGATGACTGCTAGATCAATAGGGTGGTAATTTAATAAAGGACATTTTCAGTTGGATTTTAAAAGCCACTGATGGGATTTAATTTTTTCATATTTTTTAAGAAGAAAAGGGGCAGTGAGAGAGGAGAACCAGGGGTCAAACCACGATCTGGCACTTTGCCCTCCAGCAGCATCCTTCGCAGACAAGGCTTGTGGTGAACTTCTCAGCTCTAGTCGTTCATCCTTCTTGAGATGCAGCACAGCCACCTGCGATCAACACAACAGCAGGCGCTGCCTCTGTTAGGGCTCCCACAGGCTGGCAGGGGGTTCTAGGAAGCAAATTCCCCCAGGAGCACCTAGAGAGCACCCAAGAGCCCATCTCATCTTGTCCCTCACCAAAGCAACACACGTACATCTGACAGCACTGCTAGGACATACCTGAGCATCCTCAACTGTCTCCAAGCTCCAATCCTTTTGCACTTGAAGGATCAGTCCTCTGGCATCTTCAGAGGTCCTAGGGCAGGGCAAGCTTCAAGCCAGCGCTCCAAAGTTCTGAAGGAGACGCACTCATCCCCCATGGCAGCTGAAGAAGCTGCTGGGTTCAAGTTGACTAATGATGCCTCAAGTTGTCTGTCCCATGCAACAGGTTTGTCCAAGGGAAGAAGCATGTAGACCTTTAATCACTGGGTTGAAAAATCAGAGGCAGAAGTGCTCTACCAAAAGCTCCTTTGGCTTCATGTAGTGTAGACATCAGAGCTTCACCAGGCAGGCGTTAACATCTTCCTGCCTCTTCCAATCCTCTTGCTTTTGTGCTGCTTGCTTTCAGGCCAGAACTGGTCCCAGTGTGCTTGGCTGGCTTTTGATGCACATAAGCCTCCTGCTCTGATTAATGCCATTCCTCCTTTCCAGCACCTGCACGGTTCAGCGATGAGAGCAACTCCCCCGCTATGCAATGTTCCCTCACACCAGCACGACCAGATTCCCTCTCCCCAGACTCCGTCTCCAGCCTGTCCACATTTAATTTCCTCTAATCGCTTTCTTCACAGCCATCCTCCTGAAATCTGTTATCTTCCTCCAGACTGCAATTCCCTCCCTTTGCTGCTTCTCCATTTCCTTTCTGTGATGCTTGCCCACAGCTGTCCGTGTTAAAGTGCTTTAACCAGCACTGCCCTGGGAGAAAAGATTGTGTTCCTGTCCTTCTGCTTCAGTGCTCCTGGCCACAAAACCCAGGAATGCATTTCGCTGCTAACAAGAAGTGTCCATCTCAGAGGCCACACCGGAGCCGGCTCTGCCCACCTGGTTTCTCTCCAGCATCACTTGGTCATTTCTGTCATCGCTATTTGGCTTTTAGATCACAGAATCATGGAATGGTTTGGGTTGGAAGAGACCTTAAGGATCATACAATTCCAACTCCCCTGCCATAGGAAGGGACATCTCCCACTGGATCATGGGGCTCCGAGCCCCATCCAACCTGGCCTGGAACCCCTCCAGGGATGGGGCAGCCACCTGGGCCAGGGTCTCCCTGCCCTCACAGGAAAATATTTCTTCCCAAGATCTCACCTCAATCTCCCTTCTTGCAGCTGAAAATCCTTCCCCTTAATCCTATCCTTGCCCTCCCTGACCCAGAGCCCCTCCCCAGCTTTCCTGGAGCCCCTTTCAGCACTGGAAGCTGCTCTAAGGTCTCCCCAGAGCCTTCTCTTCTCCAGGCTGAACAACCCCAACTCTCTCAGCCTGGCCTTGTATGGGAGGTGCTCCAGCCCTTGGATCATCTCCGTGGCCTCCTCTGGACTCACTCCAACAGCTCCATGTCCTCCATGTGCTGAGGACACTGTAGGACTGTGGGTGTGAAGGACAGGGAGATGTGGCTCCCTTCCTCTGGGTTTTGCTGGGCTGGTCTCTTGGAAGGACTTGCCTGATGATGATACCACAAGAAAACCCTTGATGTGACAGCAGGCAAGTGGGTAGCAAGCTGTGGTTGCTCCACCGAAAACATCCACGTGATTTGGCTGCAAAACTTCCTGTATTTATTGTTTTACAAGTAATCATCAGCCTGCAGGGAGCTGACACAATGCCTGATCGTGTTCCCACTGCAGCGCGGTCCTGAATGTTTTTCCTCGAGAGAGGCTCTGGCCAACACCCTCCCTCTGCTCCGCATCGCAGCAGAGAAACCAGAGGAGCCCAAATCTATAAATAAAAGACATGAATTAAACATGACTCTTGCATTTTCAAGGGTCAAGTGACTATTCGGTCACTTAGCAATATCATCTACTCCCACAGAGGGGGAAAAAAAAAAGGGAGAATAACAATAAGTGTTTATCATTACTTGTTGTTTATCAAGTGACATTTTGAAGGACCAAATCTCACCGTGCTGCGAGCGTGGGAGCAAAATTCAGTGCCATACACCATTCCTTTTAAACACAAAAACCTCCTCTCAAAAAGGCAGGTGATGACTGTCCCTGTTAAAAGGAAGGTGCCAAACAGATTAATTTGAAATACTTCAGCAGAGACAGGAATGCAGCTCATCCTCCTGGATGTCCAGCCTGCTTTCCAGGCAAGGAGATGAAGAGCCCCACGCGTGTCCAAGGACGACAGGTGCTCCTCTGAAATATCTAAACACCTTCATTGTTCTCCCCTCTGCTCAAAGAGTTTGCAAACCTCATGGTGCTACTGGTGGAGCTGAATAGGTCCCACACACACCAACCAACTTTCCAAATCCTCATTTGCCAGTCCTCTCAGGGAGCACAGGAAAAAAAGGGAACGGCGATGGATAGGAGGTGTCAACAGCTTTTCTGCTCTATCGCAACCACTACAAATCACAGCCGGATTTTTCATTTCCAGGCTGGTAATAGATGAGAAGGGACCCAAGCCAAGCTCCTGGCGCCTCAGACTCTCCCCATCTTGCTGGAACAAAATAACTTCCCACAACCCCATCCAAGCTCATCAGTGGAGAATGAAGTCGTAAAAGTCGGAGCTGCAGACCCAGCCTCGCATTCCTGGTGTTTGTATTTCAGGAGCCTCTCAAGCACAAGAAACTCCTTCTCATGATGCTGAGACGTGCATGATGAGCCTCGCCCAGAGTGAGCTGAGCTGGGGCTCCTGAAAGCAGACAACACTTCCCACTCCAATGCTCAAAAGCATCAGCTACAGCTGCACCAGGACGAGGTCGGATAACGAAGGGAAACACCTACTTATCTGCTCACAGGGGTGCTGTATCCATATGCCGCTCCCCATGTAGCAGAAATTTCAATTAGCATCATCCTTCCTTTGGGTTAATTTACTTACAGGTGTCAAATCGACTTAATTCCTGGTCCCCCTAATTGGCCCTCCTGTTAATACCATCTTGCATGCTTCTGCTTCTCTGATGACCCTGTTGTTGCTGTAGCTGCTGCCACCTCCTTCTCCTTTGCCAGCCGAATGTATCCCAGCACTGGAGGTGACCTGCAGAAGGTGAGTCCTCTCGTGTGCGTCACCCATCAGCAGTGACCTGTGACTGAAGCTGCAATTAAGAGGAGCAAAGGTGCGATGAGATGTTCAGCAACCTGGTGCTTTGGGAGTCTGGCACTCGGGAGCAGAGTCAGGAATGCAGGCAGGGGTGTGCTCCGAGTGACAGAGGTTTTTTACTGTGTTTTTAAAACAATAAATATACTGCTAAAATGGATATAATCAAGAAGAAGGTGCACATCAATCTTGAGCAAGAATTAAGCCTCTGAGAAATCCTCACTCAGGCACTGCAAATGCTCCTGACCTTCCCTGCTGCTCCCAGCCCCTTCCTGCTTCCAGGAATTCCGTGACCCAGGTGGCTCTCAGGAGTCCAGTGTCAGCCTTGTGATGCAGTACATCCTCCTCTTCCAGGGTACCAGCTCCGGTTTTGCAGATGCTTTGAGCACAAACCCACACATACGTGAGGTTTTCCAGTCTCAGACTCCTGAAAAGACATTTGGAGTGAGCAGTGCTGTCAACAAACATATATAAATTGAAAAAAGCCCAACACCCTAAGCAAACTTGATGTGCTTTTAAATTGGAAAATAAATGAATTGCACAGAAGACAGAACAAAAAATTATTAAAATCTATGTAGTCTTCCATATTTTCCAAATAAAATTAGGAGGGTGGATGCTCAGCTGGTGTAAATCTCCTTTAAGTGGCATTTATGTTAATGACTGTACCCAGATTTACACCACTGGAGAAATTAGTTTTCTCTATGCCTGGGTCTCTGTGCACATCTGTCCTTTGAGAATCAATAAATAAAACTTGAAAATAATATTCATCCACCATTTATTCTGCTTAATTATTTAAACCTCGGATTCTGGAAATAATAAAGGAGTAATAAAGCAGAGATTTACCATCCACTACAATTGCTGGAAGCATCCCATATTATTTTCTCCTTTACTTTTTAATCTTTTTCCTCTTTTCTTTTTTTTTTTTTTTTTTTTTTTTGGCTCACCAAATTGAATCAATTTATTAAAGTTGTTGCAAAACTGATTTGCTCTGATCTAGTGGCGGTGATGAAGAGGAATGGGCTGCTCCGCTCTCCCGTATCCCCCAAGTCCTGCTCATTAAGAAGGATAAGGCTTTGCCGTCTAGGGAGCAGTCGGCAGCATGCCTGGATGGTGAAGACTGATTAAAAGCAAGATGTGACTCGGGAGGGGAAATGATACTTGTGATGACGAATTGCTAAGAGGATCTAGCCAAAAGATCCCAGCTCCTACAAGACAGGCTGCAGAAAATTCCCTGCAGAAAGCTGGGTTTCCACAATAGCTTTGGAAATTCGGAATGGACGAAGCCAACTTATTTTAAAGATGAGACTTTACGTAGAAGCATAGAATGTGCTGAGTTGGAAGGGACCCACAAGGATCATCAAACTCCTGTCCCTGCGCAGGACAACCCCAACATTCACACCTTGTGTCTGCTGGAATATTTTCAGGCTGCTTCCCTGGGAGCTGTTCCAGTGCTCCAATGCCCTCTGGGTGAGGAACATCCTCCTTGTGTCCAACCCTCCCCTTGGACATCTTCCTGCCATTCCCTAAGATGCTGTCGTTGGTCACCAGAGACAAGAGCTCAGCACCCGCTCCTCCTCCCCTGGTGATGAAGCTGCAGACCACAATGAGGTTTCTCCTCTGTTTCCCTTTCTCCAGGCTAAACAGATCAAGTGATTTAGCTGCCCCTCATACGGTTTTCCTCCAAAGCCTTCACTAACTTTGTTGGCTCTTCTGGACTGTCTCCTGATCCTTGTCTTGATCTCTGGCCTCCCTAGAACAGCTGGACCTGTGGCAGGAGGTAAATCGCCCTCCCCACTGTCCAGCAAGCGGCTGGATTTTTGGAGCTCTAGGTTTCATAGTCTTGGACTGACACATCTCTCCAGGTTCCATGAGGACCTCACAACCCAGACCAAACCTGGAAAATCATAGAATCACCAGGTTGGAAAAGACCCATCGGATCATCGACTCCAACTATTCCTATCAAACACTAACCCATGTCCCTCAGCACCTCGTCCACCCGTCCCTTAAACCCCTCCAGGGAAGGAGACTCAACCCCCTCCCTGGGCAGCCTCTGCCAGTGCCCAATGACCTTTTCCATGAAAAATTTTTTTCCTAATGTTCAGCCTGAACCTCCCTTGGTGGAGCTTGAGGCCATTCCCTCTCGTCCTGTCCCCTGTCACCTGGGAGAAGAGCCCAGCTCCCTCCTCTCCACAAGCTCCTTTCAGGTAGTTGGAGAGAGCAATGAGGTCTCCCCTCAGCCTCCTCTTCTCCAGGATAAACACCCCCAGCTCTCTCAGCTGCTCCTCTTGTTCTCCAGCCCCTTCACCAGCTTCGTTGCTCTTCTCTGGACTCGCTCCAGAGCCTCAACATCCTTCTTGTGGTGAGGGGCCCAGAACTGAACACAGGATTCGAGGTTTGGTCTCACCAGTGCCAAGTACAGAGGGAGAAGAACCTCCCTGGACCTGCTGGCCACGCCGTTTCTGATCCAAGCCAAGATGCCATTGGCCTTCTTGGCCACCTGGGCCACTGCTGCCTCATGGTCAGTCACTGTCAACCAACACCCCCAGGTCCTTCTCCTCCAGGCACTTTCCAGCCAGACTCCTCCTAGTCTGTAGCTGCCCAGGGTTGTTGTGCCCCAAGTACAGGACCCGGCATTTGGCCTCGTTAAACCTCCTGCCGTGCTTCAGCTGCTGGAGGATTAATGGACCTGCCACCAGCACCTGATGAAAAGGAAAATAACAAGCAGTAACACAGAAGCTGAAAGAGCCGAGTTACTAAGTAATACAGGGTCTTGGATCAGGGGAGGGTCCTGTCCTGCTCCCATGAACAGGGGTGCTGTGGAGCAGGGATAGTGCGCAGCGTGCCACCCGCTCCCGGGTGAGCCGTCTCCTCGGGGCTGTGAGCAGGAGTGGCGGGTGACTGTCTGAAATGAAAACGTCAAGGCGCTGGCTGTTACAGGCTCTAATCCCAAGAGTTTTGACAGACCTGTCGCCTGCCATGTTCTCCCTGCACCCCGCCGGGATGAGCTGGGATTCCTCATCGCAACGCATCCCGAAGAGCTGTGGGAGCTCAGGGGAAGGAGCTGCAGAGCCATAGGGAGGAGTGGAATGGTGTTGGGCATCTGGGTCCACCACCGCTCCTGCAAGCAGGGATGTTAGTGTGCACAGTGCATGGTGTGTTTCTCCGAGGCTTCATGCATGCAGGAAGGACATGGATCTGCTGGAGTGACTCCAGAGGAGGCCACAGAGGTGATCAATCCAAGGACACACTGAGAGAGTTGGGGTTGTTCACCCTGGAGAAGAGAAGGCTCTGGGGAGACCTTAGAGCAGCTTCCAGTGCTGGAAGGGGCTCCAGGAGAGCTAGAGAGGGGCTCTGGATCAGGAAGGGCAGGGATAGGATGAGGGGGAACAATTTTGAGCTGCAAGAGGGGAGATTGAGATGAGATTTTATGGAGAAATGTTTTGCTGTGAGGTTGGGGAGGCCCTGGAACAGGTTGCCCAGAGCAGGGGTGGCTGCCCCATCCCTGGAGGGGTTCAAGGCCAGGCTGGATGGGGCTTGGAGCCCCTGATCCAGTGGGAGGTGTCCCTGCCCATGGCAGGGGTGGAACTGGATGGGCTTTGAGGTCCCTTCCAACCCAAACCATTCCATGATGCTATGATTCTATCCTACAACCTATCAGAACCCCAAGAGGGTTTTGCTGCTGCTGGTCCCAGGGCCTCACACCTCAGTTACCCCAACAACCACCAACTTGGTCAGCACATCACCAGCATTAGCCCAGAACCACAGAGAGCAGGATTTAGTCCACGCACCTCCTGCCCCTTCCCAGCCAGTTTCACAGTGCTGGGTGTCTCCTCTCTGCCCTGTTTCTATTTCCAGCCTCCTGCACATCTGTGTGCAAAGCCCCAGCTCCCACCGGCAGCTGCTTTGCCAGATGGGCCAGCAGCTGTGTCACCACTGCCACCACCGCGCTTGGCACTGAGCTGCCGGCAGCCCCCTATCCCACCACCACACTCCCTCACCAAGACGACACTGATCCTCCACACCACAGCAGCTACGGCTCCTGCAGAGAGACTTGCCGCAGAGGCTGTGGGACCTCGTGACAGAATGTGCCTGGATCGAGTGGCTTTGAATTATAGAATCACTAGTTTGGAAAAGACCTTTGAGAACATCGAGTTCAAGCATACCTGTCCACTGCTATATCATAAAATCATTTCTGTTGGAAGGGATCTTAAAGATCATCTAGTTCCAACCCCCCTGCCACGGGCAGGGACACCTCCCACTGGATCAGGGGCTCCAAGCCCCATCCAACCTGGTCTTGAACCCCTCCAGGGATGGGGCAGCCACCACTGCTCTGGGCAACCTGTTCCAGGGCCTCCTCACTCTCATAGTGAAGAAATTCGTCCTTATGTCTAGTCTAAATCTGCCCCTCTCCAGTTTATCCCCATTGCCCCTCATCCTATCACTACGATCGTATCCCTAAGCATTTCATCTACCTGTCTTTTAAATACCTCCAGGAACAGGGACACTACTCAATGTTGAGTCTTGGTTGCTCTCTTCTTGAAAGGCCAAGTCAGGCTGCTGCTCTGTCCATGGCATAGGATGCACCAAGATATTGTCTTCAACTGTCCCCCCTTGAAAGAATGGGGACATTGCAGCACCCAGAGGTACCGTGGTGGTACCTCCTAGCACATGGTCAGCAACAGTGACCGGCACCCGGCACAGAGGTGCGTTCCAACCCCAGGGACTTAGCTCCACCAGGGGAGGCTGAACGTTAGGAAAAGATTTTCACGGAAAGGGTCGTTGGGCACTGGCAGAGGCTGCCCAGGGAGAGGTTTAAGGGACGGGTGGAAGAGGTGCTGAGGGACATGGTTTAGTGATTGATGGGAATGGTTGGACTCAATGATCCGATGGGTCTTTTCCAACCTGGTGATTCTATGATTCCAGACCCTATGCTGAACCCACCAAGCAGCCCCCTTCGCACTCTCCCTGCCTGGCTGAGTTACCACATCGCTTCCCGGAGGCGTCTGCCAGCGGGACGGCTCTGGGTGCGCTGGCACCGCTTCCCTCCTCCCCCGCTCCCCGACCCATTTCCCTGAGGTTGCTTTTGCTGGGTGCACTCGGAGTGACTTGCACCATATGCCGCAGATCTGAGCGCCCACCAGGTTCTGCCGGATTTTGAGAAGCAGGCAGCGAAGTGTCAGGACTCGCTTGTTTAAAGAAGAGCTTCAATAGCAGCAAAAGAGGGCAAAGCTGCCACGCGCCTACCAGCAGGCTGCCCAGACTCCCGCATGGATGGATGCTTGAGCCAAGGAGGATGCCAGGAGAGCCAGCAGCTCTCGGCACAGCTTCCAAAAGGGAAAAACACCCATTCCTGCCCCTCTTGAACTCGTGATGGGGCCATCATGAGCTCAGCACCTTCCTGACTCCATTGGAAAAGCAGTTAAGCCCTTTCCAGCAGGAAAAGCATATGGAATAGAGCAGCTTCCAGTAATGAAAGGGGCTCCAGGAAAGCTGGGGAGGGGCTCTGGATCAGGGTGTGCACGGATAGGATGAGGAGGAACAGTTTTCAGCTTAAAGAGGGAAGATGGAGATGAGATCTTAGGGAGAAATATTTTCCTGTGAGGGTGGGGAGGCCCTGGCCAGGGTTGCCCAGAGCAGGGGTGGCTGCCCCATCCCTGGAGGGGTTCAAGGCCAGGCTGATGGGGCTTGGAGCCCCTGATCCAGTGGGAGGTGTCCCTGCCCACGGCAGTGGGTGGAACTGGATGGACTTTAAGGTCCCTTTTACCCTAAACCGTTGTATGATTCTGTGATTCTATGATTCTAACCCCAAGATGCTGCATTTCCAAGAGTAGAAAGGCAGAGTCTGGAGTTCTGCTTTCCGTACATTTGAGATCTTAGCTGGAGGAGGAAGACTAGGCTTTTGGGGCTCAGCACTTCTGTAAGGCAGGTGGCAGGGCTTTCTGAGGATGTAAATCCCACCCAGCATTCATTTTTGCTTTGCTGAAGGAATCAGCACAAGCATCACATCTCTTATTTTGTTTTATCCAACATCAGCCAACCACACAGTTCAAAAGAGCAGCAAGGCAGTCCCAGGTGACAGATATGAGCTAAAGAAAGTGATCAAAAACTATTCATAAGATCACAGACCCTAATTCCTCAACTTTCCAGCAATGAAGGTTAAGCAACCAAGCCGCTGCCCAGCCAAGGGTGAGCCATAGCCAGGGACTCCCAGACCACCACCTTCCACACAAGGTCCCCGTAAGGTCACCTTTCCTCTCCCTGGAGACACAGAAATAATTTAAAAACAAAAACAGCAAAAAAAAAAAAAATAAGATGGGAAATTATTCATCATGGAGATTTGGAGAGCCAGCAATTAATTAATAAAAATAAGTATTGCTAATATCGAGATTCTATACCGCACTTTAAATTGCAAATTACTCTTGAAGCGTGTATTATTAATTACATCATTTGCATCAACTATGGTGCTAATATATAATTATTTACCTTGATAAATAATTTGTGGAGAAACGCAAGGCTGCACTAGACTTGCAATAAGATCTTTTCAGCAACTGGACTCACCATGAAGCTTTGTCTGTGTTTATAACCACTCGGTCCTAGGTACATGGGGACCTCTGCAATGTTCAAAAAGTCCTGATGGAACCTTTAAGGGTTTGGTTGGTTTGTGCAATTTGGGTTTGGTAGCCCTGGCACTGGGCAGGAATGAAGAGAAATTGCCATTTCAAGCTCTGCTACCAAACCCTCATAGTAGCAGCCGCTCCAGCAGAGAAAGCTACTTGAATCCTTTCAGAATCATAGAATCATAGAATCACCAGGTTAGAAGAGACCCATCGGATCATTGAGTCCAACCATTCCTATCAATCACTAACCCACGTCCCTCAGCACCTCGTCCACTCGTCCCTTAAACCCCTCCAGGGAAGGGGACTCAAATCCCTCCCTGGGCAGCCTCTGCCAGTGCCCAATGACCCTTTCCATCAAAAATATTTTCCTAATGTCCAGCCTAAACCTCCCCTGGTGGAGCCTGAGGCCATTCCCTCTCGTCCCCTGTCCCTTGGGAGAAGAGCCCAGCTCCCTCCTCTCCACAACCTCCTCTCAGGTAGTTGGAGAGAGCAATGAGGTCTCCCCTCAGCCTCCTCTTCTCCAGGATAAACACCCCCAACTCTCTCAGCCGCTCCTCATCAGGCCTGTAAAGGCTGCTTTTGCAATCCTTTCTCCCTCTGCCAGCACTGCCCTGAGCAATGCGGCTGGTTTATGGCTCAGAGCATCTGATCTCCAGCTCCTGTGAACACAAACAACAATTTTCCATCCCACGCGCCTGTCACAAAAATGCCTTGTTTTCAGAGGTGCCAAGGCCAGAGGCGTTTGGAGGGTTGGGCGACAGTGGCGAGATCACGGCCAGATGGATGTTTGGACTCTGTCCTTCCAAATCCCTTCAGAGGCCCCAAATCTGTCATCCTCAGCCCCTGCAAGATGATAAACGGCTGGAGGAAGGACACTGTCCTGGCTCACTGCTGGCTGGCTCGTGAGGATAGGCTGGAGGCACGAGTGGACTCTGTGGTCATTCAAGCTCTTGCAAGACCCCAGACACACCTGAGGCAAAAATAAGAGAGACTCAACTCTCTGAAACCAAGGATAAAGCTCAAATGAGGGGCTGGAGGCAAGAAAAAAGAAGAATGGGGCTACATGAGCCCTTGGGATGGAAGCTTTATGAACCCAGCATCCTGTACTGGGGGCTCCAGCCAGGACGCGAGCTCTCCCTCGAAGGGGAGGACCTAGCAGCCCTGCCTAGGAGAGATGAAGGCTCACGTTTCGCTTTGGAAAATGAATTCTTTCAGCAGATCCATCCCCTCCGCAGAGGTTAATTTATTAGCAGGGGAGGGAGGAGCCCCGTTGTTTTAATGAAACGTTTTGGCTGGGTGCGCAGCAAATGTATTCACCTAATAGACCTATTATTCCTCCCGTACAGCAGACCAACTTCCCCATTGTGTTTTATCCTTTACCGCATTAGAAATTTAGTCTTTTATTCCGCCTTCAAAGCAGACGCTGCCAGGCAAATGAATGTATGGGAAGGTTTCAATGGATATAAAGTGCAAGGCATCCCCGCATGCAGCAGGCAGATCTGCCAGGCAGCCTGGAGAGGCACATGGGCTGCATTCACCACGAACCTGTGCTCATTCTCCCTGCACTCTTCCCCCCAAATCCATCTCAGCATCCTCCCTCCTAATATACCCATCCCTGAGGCAGCTCCACGTGACAGCTGCAGTTAATACTTTCCTGCCACAAGATGTTCCAGCGTATCTGTCCCTTTGGTGTGTAAATTACAATTATTTTCGGTGCAAGGGGAAGGGAGATGAAGTTAGTTCTGTTTTCCAGCTTGGAGAGCCTGGCTGAGAAATCATGCTGTGCTTTCACAGCTGTTTCTCATCTATTAGATTTATCTGTTTTAAAGCGGTCCTCACCAGAAGCGATCTCTCACGAGGGGATTTCCTCTTCCTCCTGTCCCAGCTTGCTGGATGGAGAGTCAGGAGGGGACTGGTGTAGAGGAGAACTGTGAACAAGGCTCCTTGCCTCAGCTCCCCCACCTGCAAAATGGGAAGACTGGTCTGAATTCCCAAAGGAATGAGGTGAACACGGATCAGAGTAGGGGGCTAAGTGCTGCAAGACACGGTATCTCCAGAGCACTGGGGTCCTCAGCACAGGATGGACATGGAACTGTTGGAGCAGGACCACTGGAGGGCACGGAGATGATCCGAGGGTTGGAGCACCTCCCATACAAGGACAGGTTGAGAGAGTTGGGGTTGCTCAGCCTGGAGAAGAGAAGGCTCCAGAGAGACCTTAGAGCAGCTTCTGGTACTGAAAGGGGCTCCAGGAGAGCTGGAGAGGGGCTCTTGGTCGGGGAGTGGAGGGAGAGGGTGAAAGGAATGGTTTTGAGCCAAAAGAGAGGAGATTGAGATGAAATCTTGGGCAGAAATGCTTTCCTGTGAGGGTGGGGAAGCTCTGGCTGAGGCTGCCCAGAGCAGGGGTGGCTGCCCCATCCCTGGAGGGGTTCAAGGCCAGGTTGGGTGGGGCTTGGAGCCCCTGATCCAGTGGGAGGTGTCCCTGCCCATGGCAGGGGTGGGACTGGATGGGCTTTGGGGTCCCTTCCAACTCAAACCATTCTATGATTATATAATTCTAATACCAGGGCAGCTTCATTTCCCAGACCAGAAAGGTAGAGTTTGGGGATTTTGTGAAAGATTTAGAAATCAAGATAGACAGGAAAAGGGGAGAGTATTCAGCATCTGCTCTTGCTTTTGTAGCACCACAGCAACCACCTCCAAGAAACATCAGGGTTAAATCAACATATGCTTGCAAAATCGCAAAATTTGCACAGCGCCAGGTATCATTGAATATTTGTTCTGGACATCAGAAATACAGTTCTGATTGGAGGTTGTATCCTCTTCAGCTCCTAACCCACAAGAAACCTCCGTTGGCCATCAATAGGTTTTTAACTCCCTCCGCCTGGGGAAAAAGAAACCACACAAAACAAAACCCAAACAACCCCAGCACTAACAGATTAATCCTGTCAAAAGAAGAGGGGAAAAGCCACCTAACAGAATCACAGACTGAAAAGTTACAAACTAGCAATAGGTGACAAGTAATTATAGAGCAGGAAAATGTATAGGGAACTCATTTGAGTGAGCAGCGACTGATTAACAGTCGTAACATTCATTTTCTTTATTTATGGCCTGGCATCGCAGAAAATTGATACGAAACACCCCATATACTACACGGCTGGTGACACGTTCAGCAAATGAAGAGTCTGGGAAGAAATCAACCTGAATTATACCCACTGTTACTCAAACGCCCCTTCGCGCCTCTCCCATCCTTTATAGAAAGGAGCAGTGGTGACACAGAGCTGCTGGGGCATCTCAGCATCCCCCAACTCAGTGCTATGTGGGGAACAGCCAGGTCACAACTTCATGGGCATCACCTCCTGGAGACCCTGCAGCTCCTCAGCTAGCAAACACAATGTCAGCAGCAGCACCGACTCCTCAACCAGGTGATGCTGTAAGAGCTACCTGTGCTTGGCTCAACAGCCGCACTCCCTAACCTCCTCTGAACCCATCTCCCTGGCTCATTCTGCAGCATGGAAGTTAATTAGGATGGGATTTAGCCCTCCCACCTACACACCCTGGCATCTGACAGCAGTGAAAAGCATAAAAACTAACATTTGAGTTTTTTGCCCTCTGATGAATGAATACCAGCAGCTCATGACAGGCAGGTTCTGCTCCAAAGGGAAGAGTATGAAGGTGCTGTAGCCCATAAACATGATACCAATTGCTGGAGCATCCAGGCAGCAGGAGAAAACCCACACCCCATAAGTCTCTCCCTCTCCAAGCACTTAAATCCATGTCCTACAAGGAGAGCCACCCTATTCCCAAGATAAAAGGACCATGAAAAGCTCCCCATCCCCTGAATCAACTGTGGTTAGGAAGCTGTTATCACAGGCAGCTTCCCTCAGGGATGAAAGGCAGCAGCGACTTTGATGGAAAACTCACTGTCTGCAAACAAAAGCGACTGCAAGCAAACAGCACCTTGCAGAGCGCTCTCCTGGGGATGCAGGGGGGACCGGGGCATCCCTGGGTGATGGGGAGGGCAGATGATGCTGCAAGTGGGCTCAGGAGGCAGAACTTCAGCTCTGTCACCTGGAGACCCAGCAAAACAGGCCTCCAGTGCAATATTGTTGTGTCAGAAAATAGCTTTCTATAGAAACTTCTCAACAGTGGTAGAAGTTCATTATGTCTGGACACAGAGCAGCTTTCCAGCATGCTCCAAACAGAACATCTCCTTCTTGTTTGCTTTCACAAGTGCCCTCGCGTTTCAAGTTCCTGCGTTTTTGTGCCTGAGCATGATTGGGTTTTGCACAAAAACGAGTTGAAAGCTTCAAATTTGTTAAAAGCCAGGATACTTCAGTTCATCTAAAAAGGTTTTTAAAGTTTTGAATTTCCTTATTTTCTCTGCACTACCAATGTTCCCCGCTGCTGCTGTTTCCCACTTTCTGCCAGGTTAGAGCACGCTTGCACCTACTTGTTTCTGCTTAGATTGCAAAAAGGGACCCCTCTCCTGTGCCCACACAAATCTCTTCATCTCCTTTTGCTTCGTCCGCTCTGCCAGCTCATGCCAGGGCTGCTCAGATGCTGTTGGCACCACAGAGGACTCCAGGATGCACCAGCAGATTGAAATACACGGGTGATGGTCAGTAGGTACCACCTCTGTGAGCAAAAAAAGTGACATCCTTAGCTTCCAGTTTCAGCAGGGTGAGTAAAAGCTTCTAACCTTCCCTCTGAGTTAGGAAAAGCTCAGAGCATCCCTTTAAAGACTCATAGAATAGTTTGAGTTGGAAAGGACCTTAAAGATCATCCAGTTCCAACCCCCATGATGGGCAGGGACACCTCCCGCTGGATCAGGGTGATCCAAGCCCCATCCAACCTGGCCTTGAACACCTCATAGTGAAGAAATTCCTCCTTATGTCTAGTCTAAATCTGCCCCCCTCCAGTTTATACCCATTGCCCCTCATCCTATGACTCCAAGCCTTTCCAAAGAGGGGTGCTCAGTTATGAAACGCAGTTGATTTAAATGCAAATGACTGAAAAAAATAATACAACTTAGTTTATTAAAATGCAAATTGTACTTCAAGGCTGCTGCCTCCTGCATGTCTCCCTGGCTGCTCGACAAATGCTCCAGTTGAAGCCCCAGGACTCCCAGGTGCTGATGGCACCCAGTGCCTCAGTGTTTTGGTGGAGGAGCTGGCACGGTGAGTGCCGAGGGGATGGGATGCTGTAGCTGGGCTGGTTTGGGTGAGCACGGCACGGAGGAAAGCGTTACCTTGCCACACGGCGCGTTTCCCAGCCCAACTGCTTCCCTCCAAGCTCTGTGTTATGAAAGGTGTCAGTCTGCCAGAGCCTCATTTTCTAACAAGATATGGAGATCAAGTGCCCCAGAACTGCTATTATGAAGGGAGTAATTATTGTTTTCACATTTCCCGAGATCTTTTCTGATAATTTGTTCCTATAGGAGCAGAAAAGAGGAGAGAAAAGGAAAAAAAAAGGTGACCAGGATAGACGGCAGGGAACACAGAGACGCTCACATCTCATGGCAAGGTCTGTGATCAGCACCATCCTTGGGACCAGGACCTTGGGTTTGATTCACTATTGCTGGATCACAGAGCCACCGAGGACAGATGTTACCACTGGAAGAAGCCACAGACCCAAAGGGCTCAGTCCTGCACAGGTCAGCGAAGCCATGAGGAGAGAGGAGAGTGGTCACATGCAGCAAACACCTCAGATGGAACCTACAGCGAGGGCAGAGTGAGTTTCTCCAGCCCCACTGACACTGGGTTTCTCCAACGACACACAAGCAGTGTTCCCCACAATGCTCCAACCTAACCCCATGACTCTTCCAGAGGCTCACAGCGCCCACTGCCCCGGTCACCTTGCACAGCGCTGCAGCCAGGCTTCTGGTCCAAGTGTTGCATGTGGAGAGTAAAACCCACAAATGCTTCTTGCAGGATCAGGAACCACTTCTGAAGAGGGGTAGAGCCAGCATGTTCCATCCACTCGTTGCACAGCTTCACACAAGGTCATCACCTTGTTCTTCACCAGGACACTGTGGAATTAGGATTTTGGGGGCATTTAGGAACCAAGGCTGAGATTCATGAGGGAGCTCCTCCCTTGCGCTTCCACCCCATCCCCACCAAGCTGTGCGATACCAAACAACTTGCTTGCAATCCCACAACTCACGCCTTTGCCCAGCTCCTCCTGGATGTCCTGGCTGTTGCCTTCAGCCACCAGCTGGCTCGAGTTGCTGGAAGATTATTATATATAGCAGGGACTGGGAAAAGCCCGAAGGGGCTCATTCTTTCCAGTAAGCCTATTCCCCTTGGAAAGCATTTAATTGCTTTTTGAATGATCCCACAGCCTCTGCAAAGCCTCGCCTGATCACCCAACCATCCTGGTATTTATTCCTCCACGGGGCCTGATTTGGATTTTGTTTTCCTTTCACTTCCTATTACTGTTCCCCTAATCCTCTCCTCCAGCCCTTTCCTGTCCTTCATCCTGCATCTCTTGCCCTGTCCTTCCTCGCTCTGGCTTTCAAACATCCTCGTTCTGATATTTAGCAAGGGAAATGTCACCACAAGACACTGCAAGGCTTAGAGATGGACCTGAAATCAAATCCCTACATGTAAACAGCCCGGAGCGTTGGCGGGGTGCAGCTAAGCAAACAAAGTCCACAAGATCACCACAGGACACGAGCAAACCTCTAATTACTGACCCGAGGAAGGGGCTGCCCTGGTTATGTCTTAACTCCCTGCTGCAAAACCACAGCAGCGGCGACTGACCACACAGCCTGGGCTTGAGGAAGGTCGGCTCCCATCATGGTCACCTCTTCCATCCTGCAGGCTTTGTAGGAACAGGGATGGGGGAGAGAAGGCAGGGACTGGTTTCTCCATGACAGACAGGAACCTGAGCAGCTCTTTTGGGGATCCTAAAGAAACCAAAGCTGAGAGAGCACCTGTAGGGGGACAACTTTCTTACTTGCAACTGCTTATGGAAATACCTCTTTGGCTTCAGGTAATCAAAAATAGACATATGACAAAATCAAGGAGAGCTGCCTGGAGGAGAAGGACCTGGGGGTGTTGGTTGACAGCGACTAAACATGAGCCAGGAGTGGCCCAGGTGGCCAAGAAGGCCAATGGCATCTTGGCTTGGATCAGAAACAGCATGACCAGCAGGTCCAGGCAGGTTTCTCTCCCTCTAGACTCAGCACTGGTGAGACCAAACCTCGAATCCTGTGTTCAGTTCTGGGCCCCTCACCACAAGAAGGATGTTGAGGCTCTGGAGCGAGTCCAGAGAAGAGCAACGAAGCTGGTGAAGGGGCTGGAGAACAGGCCTGATGAGGAGCGGCTGAGAGAGCTGGGGGTGTTTAACTTGGAGAAGAGGAGGATGAGGGGAGACCTCATTGCTCTCTCCAACTACCTGAAAGGAGCTTGTGGAGAGGAGGGAGCTGGGCTCTTCTCCCAGGTGACGGGGGACAGGACGAGAGGGAATGGCCTCAAGCTCTGCTAAGGGAGGTGGACAAGGTGCTGAGGGACATGGTTTAGTATTTGATAGGAATTGGTTGGACTTGATGATCCGGTGAGTCTCTTCCAACCTGGTGATTCTATGATTCTAAGAAGCCTTTACACCTCCCTGCAAGACTGGAGGAAGTTTTGCTGAGCAATGCCTCCAGGACCTGTGCGATGGATCACGCTCCCTGTCCCTCTACCCCCTGCCATCCACATCATTGCAGTTTAACCACCATTTGGTATTTAGCATCCAGCATTAACAGCCTCAGTGTCGAGCACATGCCAGCTTCGTGAAGCATTGCTTCATCTATCATTGTCTCCCAGGCTGTCTCACCTACCTCCCAGGCATCGTTCCTGCACCTCCCAAAACCCTGCGCAAAGCCATCGGGTGGGCTCTGAGCCAGCACAAAAGTTACAGCTCCTGAAGAATGAGCTGGAATTGCTGTTCCCTAAACAGGGCCCCGTCTGCTGCTAGCAGAGCCGATGAATTTATTTTCATTAAATTTAATCCAGGGATAGCCTTCTCCTCCCGCCTCCCCTCCAGTTTGGTTGCTGAAGCAGCAGGGCTTGGGAAAGGAGCCACCTTCCAGTTGATTTCTTATTCAGAGAAGCCAGGTCTGTGTTCCTGTCCCATTTAATTAACATAGAAGGAGAATTGGGTTGCACTGGAAATCACTGCGCTCTGCCTCACCACACATTGCAGAAAGCTGCTGCGAGTCTCCTGCTCCCGGCTTCAACGCAGCGGCAGCAGCTCAGAGCAGAGGCTCCCGAGGCTCAGACCCTCACCGAGGGGCTCTCACCTCTCTCCCACCCAAAACCCCTCTGTGCAAGCTGAGCCATCAACCCCAGCTGGAACAGAGATGCTCCAAACTCCTGCCACAAGATTTCCTTTCAGGCTGCAGCTTTTCCCAGCCCAGGAGATGAATTACACTGACTCTCCCTACCTGTCACCCAGCCACTCCCAAGTGGCAGGATCCAAATCACAAATGAAATATGTCTCCATTCCCCCACTCTCCTGCACCTGGATTGGAAACAATAACTAAATAACCTCCCTCTCCTCGGCTGCATAAATCACCCAGACAGGCTGAAGTGACACAGGCAAACAGCTGAGGTTTGAGGTAGTTTGGTTTTTTTTTCTGGCTGGGCATAAGAATAATTAAAATAAGAGGCAGAGGAACTCTGTGATGAACTTGACTCCCAGTGCCAGGCTAGGGGTTAGTTGAGAGAAGAGACATTTCATAGAATAGTTTGGGTTGGTAGGAGACACCAACCATTGGATCAGGGGCTCCAAGCCCCATCCAACCTGGCCTTGAACCCCTCCAGGGATGGGGCAGCCACAACCTTCCTGGGCAACCTGTTCCAGGGACTCACCTCTTCATCATGAAGAAATTCCTCCTTATGTCTAGTCTAAATCTGCCTCTCTCCAGTTTATACACATTGCCCCTCGTCCTGTCACTACAACCCCTTGTGAACAGTCCCTCCTGCACCTGCAGTGTGCAACAACCCACAGGGCTGAGGTAAAGTGGGTTAGGAAGGAGGAAAAGTTCTAGGGGTAGCCAGCGTAGAACACTTGTGTAATCAGTGCTAAATTACGTAGCATAAGTTGCAGGGGAAATATCCTTTCACACTAAATCTCCCATTGTGAAGAATTGCTCCCTGTTCAGAAGCACACTAATTAGTCCCTTAAACAAAGATGAGCTATAAGTAATTTGAGGAGTTTATCACTCACACTTTGCAATAACATCATTGAGCAAGTGGTGATAAATAAATCTCAGAAGAAAATGAAGGTGGCAAGCTCGCCTCTGAGAGCAAGGATGCAGGACTGCATCTCCAGTGTTGCTATAGTCAGCGGTTTAGGAGAAGATCACGGCAGTTCAGGGATACATCACCTGTGGAAAGCTCTCCACCACATCAAGCTGCACAGAAGAAATATCAGGGTCCCATCCTGCCCATTGCTGATGTTCAGCCACCTTCTCCTTGCTGGGTCTGATGCTTTCCAGACCTGGCAAAGCTCTCCAGGGCAGAGCACACCATGGGTCTGGATAGGAACTAAAGCAGCCCCTTGCTTCCAGACCTGTCCATCCCTCGTGCCAGTAATTAGAGTTATCCTAGGCATGTGTTTAGGATGATGGCTAGATTTCACCTGGTAGATGATCCAGCTGCTCTCAAAGTCAAAGCAAGGAGGTTCCTCCTGTTCAGCTGAGCTCCAGGTCAGGCCATGGTAAAGAACAGACATCTTTTAGGCTGAATATTAGGAAAAATGTTTTCACAGAAAGGGTCATTGGGCACTGGCAGAGGCTGCCCAGGGAGGGGGTTGAGTCACCTTCCCTGAAGGGGTTTAAGGGACGGGAGGACGAGGTGCTGAGGGACATGGGTTAGTGTTTTATAGGAATGGTTGGACTCGATGATCCAGTGGGTCTCTTCCAACCTGGTGATTCTATGATTCTGTGATCTGATCCCAATCTTCTTGCCTGGTGCTCCACGCACTTGTCAGAGCAGTTTCTGCATTGACTTTCAGAGCCTTTGAATCCAGCTTTCCCACACTGGAGATGCAGGCTGGGGCCACGCTTTTAACAAGAATGCGATAAACTGCGTCTTTCCTCTAGCAGTTAATTCTCATTCAATGCATTCTTAATATTCAATTACTATTTATGTAACACACAGTAAAGGATTATCCTATTAAACCTAAATTAAGTGCTCCGTTCATTAATTAATACATCTTATTTCAAGTGCTGCCAATGTTTATCCCTAGAAACATAATATTTAAAACCAAAATGCACACATGAAGGGAAAGGAGCTTGTTTGCTTGTTGCTTTTACAGTTGCTTAAAGATGCTAATGAGTTATGGAGCCTGTAAAGCATCCACCACCATCTCTGCAGGAGGGGGACTTCCCCAGAAGAGCAAAAAAGCCAAGTACTTTGGAGATGGTGTGTTGTCTCCTTTGGTGAGGAGGCATTGGAGGTTCAGACCCTTCCAACTCCTTGTATATCCTCTGTTTCAGTTCCAAGGCAAGAGGCAAAACTCTTCTTCCTAGTCCTATATCCATGCTCCACGAGGCAAACGTGCATACAACATCCAGCTCTGGTTTTCTTGAGGAGCCCAGGTTGTCACCATCCTGTGGACACAGAGGCATCTCCGATCTCCCAGCACTTGGCAGGCTCAGACCTCAACACGCTGCTGTTTGTGGCCAGCGGTGCCTGCGCTCGCATCTTCCGTAGCGCTGCAGTTACAGCCAGGGGACCACTTGCTGGTTATTACATCCCTAAGCTCCTCGGAAAGCCACATCCCATCACCACTTGACCTCCGTGGAATTACCCCAGGGAGAAATTGGCCCACAAGACCTACCACACTGACAGCAAGTGCTAGGAAATTCCGTGAAATCTAAATTAAGTCGAGAGTCTCTTTTCGAAACAAATTCCTCCGTGAAGAACCAAACCCAGACTTCATTACAACAACTCAATTATACACGAGGCTGAGCTCCAGCGCGCTCGCAGAGACAACAAGTTCGCCGCGAGTATTTCATGCTCTGCTCCAATGATAACTCCCCCTCAATGCAAATGGGAGGTTCAGCAAACAACACACAGTTCCCCAACAATGCTTAGAAAACAAATTACAACAGCGTCTGCTCAGAGGCAGAACTGGAGCTTCTAGGCTGGAAGAAGGGCGATGGACTGGCTATGGGTTGAGGGTGTGAAGGAAGATGCTCAGGGCTCTTCTAACCCCAAGGGTTCTGCAACCTGGAGAAACCTCTCTTAACCCACAGCTCCCATCCCAAGGGAGGGATAATCCAGACACCAGGATTGCTCCTGGATAGGAAGAAATCCTGATGGATGTGACGTGTTTCAACCCAGAGGTGTTTCGTGCTTAGTTCGGAGTGAAAAGTCCTGGATTTCTGTGAGCTCACACCAGGGCCACTAAAGTGGAGTTTAATCCCAAATTCCCCAACTCTCAATAAAGGGAAGAGCAAATAGAAAGCATGAGAGCTGTAAATAAGTTTTTAAGGCCCCTGGGTGTCTCTCCGCCAAAGGAACACAGAAGGATTAATCTTTTTTTCAAGCCACCTACCTTCCAGCTGATGTCTTCTGAAATAAAACAGCTTCTGGCACACTGCAGCTTTGCAAGAGGAGAAGCTGTGCTTGCAGAGGTGTTTGGGCCAGGACGCTGCCTTTGCCTGCTGCTCCCCACCAGGACCCTCCCCACCAGCACCAATCCCCATCTCCAAATCTCTCCTGCTAAGGGATGAAAGCTCAGACCAGCAACTTTGACCTCCCAGCAGAGACTGAGGGCCCTTCCAGCTCCAAAATCAAGCTTATTAAATACAAACATGGGGCTTCCTCCCCTTTTGGAAGCACCCAGGAATGTTCTTGTCTCCTTTCCTGCTGTCACTACCTGGGTTTCCATCAAAGCAGCAGCTTCCCCTGAGCTCAGAGTGAGGTCACCGGATTTCATGTTCTTTACAGAAACCCATCAAAACACCTCAGAAAAAAATACCCTGCAGGAAATCTTCCTACACGTTATTTGCTGGGATGAAGGAATTAAAAAAACCCCACAAAACTAAAAAATAAGAATTTACAGGTAATTTCCTTGTCAAAAGTTCCTGTCTATAAATACAATCAAGATAAGACTGACATTGCAAATAGCTCCTTTTCTCTCCCGAATGAATTATTCAATTCACTGCTGATCCTCTCAAACTGTTTTATATTGCCTTCTGCTTTCCTTATTTATTTTACTTTATTTAGTTGGGTAGAGAAGTGCTGTCAATAATTGAAATGAATTCAGGCAATTGCAGGATTCAACAAATTCCTCCTGCAAGCCCCTGCGGCTCAGCCCAATTCCCCAAGCTCCTCACCTGGCCCCTTCCTCACTTTTCTCTCCAAGCTACCAAGAACCACATCTAGGTTGAAGCACATCACATCCATCAGGATTTCTTCTCACTCAGGAGCGATCCTTGCTGGAAGGAGCACTGAGGCTGGTGTCTGGATTATCCCTCCCTTGGGATGGGAGCCCCGTGTTGGGAGAGGTTTATCCGGGCTGCAGAGAACCTGCGGGTTTAGGGGAGCTCCGAGCGTCTGCTTTCACATCCCCAGCCGATGGAGGAAATCCAACCCAACGCCCAGGGAATGGGGATCAACTTGCTGACTGCAAACTAGCCCAAATCAAGCTCCAAGCTAGCCCAAATCAAGCTCCAAGCTAGCCCAATTCAAGCTCCAAGCTAGCCCAATTCAAGCTCCAAGCTAGCCCGATTCAAGCCACATACTAGCCCAATTCAATCTGCAACCTAACCCAATTCAAGCTGCAACCTAACCTGATTCAAGCTGTAAATTAGCCCAATTCAAGCTGCAAACTAGCCCTAATCAAGCTGCAAACTAGACCAATTCAAGCTGCACACTAACCAAATTCAAGCTGCAAATGAGCCCACCCATAAGCTACACACTAGCCTAATTCAAGCTACACACTAGCCCAACTCAAGCTACACACTAGCCCAACTCAAGCTACACACTAGCCTAACTCAAGCTGCAAACTAACCCACCCCAAGCTACACACTAGCCCAATTCAAGCTCTAAACTACCCCACCCCAAGCTACACACTAGCCAAATTCAAGCTGCAAACTAGCCCACCCCCAAGCCGCAAGCTGGTGGTTTTAGGAGATCAGAGACATCTCAGTACAGGTGAATTCTCCTTGGTCATATCTCTTAATTTCTCATCCTTGGAGAGCTGACAGCCCTGCCTAGAGAGTGGGGCATTCGCAGCTCCGCAGAGCATTTCCTTCTCTTTTAGAGAGACAGAAATCCCAGTAACACATCAATAAAGAGCCCCGCTGCACACAGCATTTGAAAGCAAGGAAATAATATTACTACTGGAAAAAAAACCAACCCAACCCCAAACACTCCTCAACCACACCAAAAGCTAATAAAAATATTACTGGAGAAATGGAACTGTTTTGAAGCAGCCAGTAATATCCACGATGATGATTCAATTACACAGATTAGTGTCGGGCGGTCTGCGGAGCCAAAAGGTTCTCAGTGAGGTTTGGAACCGAGGAGAGGCTGATAACTTCATAAACCTGAGCGTAATGGGACGGGAGGGGGAGAAGAAGGACAGAAAAGGGGGAAAATCAACCCAGAAGGCAGACAAATAAAATCTCATTCTAATCACGGAACAAATCATGTGGGTTTTTATTTTGTCCTCAGGAGCAGGTTTCAGCCAGGGCAACATTTCTTTATGTTATTGATTAGCAATTAGAGAGGTGTTTTAGCTGCTTCGCTGCTGTGTTCCTGTTATTCCCTCCAGAATTTCAATTTCCACCCAGTGGCAGGGCCAGGAAAGCACCACCACCCGAACCCACAGCTCGATAGACGAAATATTTTTCACAGAAAGGGTCATTGGGCACTGGCAGAGGCTGCCCAGGGAGGGGGTTGAGTCACCTTCCCTGGAGGGGTTTAAGGGACGGGTGGATGAGGCGCTGAGGGAGATGGGTTAGTGATTGATGGGAATGGTTGGACTCGATTATCCCATGGGTCTTTTCCAACCTAGTGATTCTATGATTCTGATTCTTCTCTCCTGCCAAAAGGCCTCATGAAGGATTGGGGAAGAAGCCCAACCCCACAGTCCCTGCTAAACCATCTCCCCAAGTGCCAATGCCATGTGGTTTTTGAACCCCTGCAGGGTTGGAGACTCCCCCGCTGCCCTGGGCAGCCTCTGCCAGGGCTTCAACACTGTCAGTAAAGAAACTGTTCCCAATATCCAATCTAAAACTCCCCCGGTGCAACTTGAGGCCATTTCCTCTTGTCCCATTCCTTGTGACTTGGGAGAAGAGCCCAGCACTCACCTCACCACAACCTCCTTTCCTGGAGCTGCGGAGAAGGGTGAGGTCTCCCCTCAGCTTCCTCTTCTCCAGGATAAACAGCCCCAGGTCCCTCAGCTGCTCCCAGAACCCTTGGGCTTCAGATCTTCCCCTAGCTGTTCCCTTCTCCAGACGTGCTCCAGCCCCTCAATGTCCTTCTTGGTGTGAGGGGCTAAAACCGAACCCAGGATTCGAGGTGCAGCCTCACCAGCACCGAGTCCAGGGGTTGATCCTTTCCCTGCTCCTACTGGCCACCCCATGGTTGTTCCAAGCCAAGATGCTATTGGCCTTCTTGGCCACCTGGGCCACTCTTGGGTCACGTTCAGCCGGCAAATGCTGCTCTTAAAAGAGCATCCAGAAAGGCTGCTCTTTAGCAGGTGCCTCCCTAAACGAGGAGAGCAGTGCTAGGAATTGCAGGTGGTGGCACCCCAAGGGTGCTGGGCATGGGGCCAGGATGTGGAGACCGCTCAGCTTCACGAGCCCACGCAGTTTAACGCGCTAGCGCCTCTATTTGCTGTCACCCACGCTGGGTGGCCTCATGAAATGCTGTGAAGGGCAGGCTCTGCAGAAAAGAGTGATGGAGACTCGCATTAAACGCCATAAAACCCCAGAGCATCCTTGCCAAGAATCGACAGAGGAAAACTGCCGGCATCTCTGAGGAACGAGAGGCCAGACTCCTCCTTTAGCAGCAATTTTCAAACCTTTTTATTTGGTCCCTTGTAAAAAAAGGAGAGCTTAAAAGGAAAAAGAAATAACAAACTGATTTCTCTTCAGATAAATCGCAAGGTCTCCGAGTGCATTATAAATGTATGCCTTTATCCAACAGGCAATTTGATGAATTTCATAGAACGCTTTTGTATTGCTGTTTGCTGAGCAACATCCTCTGTGGAAATTGTCGTTGGCTTAATGTTCTCTTTAGCACATGGCATAATTGCCCCCCGCAATTTGTTGCCTGCAAAGGTTACCAATAAAGAAAGGAAGGTAGAAAGGAACAACTCTGGTGGCTGGGGAGCAAGGAAAAAGAGAGAGAAAACCAGTGGCACTTGAAATGCAATTTATTCCAGGTCAAGGCATGCAGTTGCAGAAAGGAGCAGGCCAGCCCTATTCCTAGCAGTGGAGGAGTTTCCCAGTGCGGATGAAGCCATGGGTGATAGGGATGGAGCTAGCTCAGTTCCTGCATGGACAGGGTCCAGCAAGCCCAAGGCAGCCTGTCCAGCCACAGTGCTTGGGCTCAACTCCGCACCTACCTCCAGCCCATGGGATGCACGGCAGAGCAGCCCATAGAGCCACGGACTCTCACTCTGCATGAACCTCCAGCCCATAGAGCCACGGACTCTCACTCTGCATGAACCTCCAGCCCATAGAGCCACGGACTCTCACTCTGCATGAACCTCCAGCCCATAGAGCCACGGACTCTCACTCTACATGAACCTCCAGCCCATAGAGCCACGGACTCTCACTCTACATGAACCTCCAGCCCATAGAGCCCTGGATGCTCACTCTCCATGAACCTCCAGCCCATAGAGCCACAGACTCTCACTTTTCATGAACCTCCAGCCCATAGAGCCATGGACTCTCACTCTACATGAACCTCCAGCCCATAGAGCCCTGGATGCTCACTCTCCATGAACCTCCAGCCCATAGAGCCCTGGATGCTCACTCTCCATGAACCTCCAGCCCATAGAGCCATGGACTCTCACTCTTCATGAACCTCCAGCCCATACAGCCATGGACTCTCACTCTCCATGAACCTCCAGCCCATACAGCCATGGACTCTCACTCTCCATGAATCTCCAGCTCATACAGCCATGGACTCTCACTCTCCATGAACCTCCAGCCCATACAGCCATGGACTCTCACTCTCCATGAATCTCCAGCTCACAGGTCACATAGGGTAGAGCAGCTGAAACGCAAGAGGCTCCAGCCAAAGGTTGCCTTTCAACCAGGGGGATGAAACTTCGACACTGGAGCCAGGGGGAGCAGGAGGATGAATGGCAAAACCAAACAAGAAATCAGCAGAGGGAGGGAAGGAGGAAACCCCAGAGGAAAGTCTGGAGAAGGAGGTGGAGGGGGGCGGCTGGCAGGAGGAGAGCATGCTGGAGTGGGAGGATGGCAGAGGGGAGCGCGGGAGATGCGGAGACGGCAGGCAGTGTTTATTAATTTTCTGCTTGGCTGCGTTTGGTGCCATAGCTCCGAGATCATGGAGCCGCTCCACACTCTATTAAATAATTCAATCTGCGAAGAATCCAAGTGTGTAAGCGAACACTCTTATGCGTCTTAAAATTTAATTGCAGAGCTAAACAAGATTAAGTGCAAGGAAGACATAAAAGATATGAAAATAGATGCTGCGGCTTTTGTTTCTCTTGCTGCCCGAGCCCTGCACAGGAACCTTTCCCCATTTTTCACACTATGCCGCTAAAGAGCCTGAGCCTCTTTTCATCTGCTCCCCCCTCCTCTTGTTCTATTTACAGCTGTGTTTGCAAGCAGCAGGCTCACAAATCACTTAATATCCATTACAGCAGCTCCATTCACCCTGCTAGCTCCTGCTCTGGCAGCTTTTCCATGATAAATCCCCATGTTCAAGGGTTTAGGGAATCAGCCACGCGCACTTGCTCCAGCAGCCCCCTCTGCCCGGCTGGAGCCCACCACATCCTTCAACTCAGACTGGCGATTGCTTCCTCAGTCCCGCAAAGGTTCTTCTTTTATCCCTTTGCAATTCCCTTCTGCCCTGAACACTCAGCACCCATAAACCAGCAGCTCTGGGGAGTAAATCCCAGCTACCTACAAGCCAGGGGGGAACACAGAGCCTTCCCACCTGGACTGAGTCAAGAGAATGGAAGAGTCTTCATGCCACCACGCAGCAATTCGGCATTGGCACAGCTGACCTGTGAAACCTCAGACAAGGGGCGAGGGTCTCATCTTCTGTTTGGCTGCATTTGGTGCCGTCTCCTCCCAGGTGAGAGGGGACAGGATGAGAGGGAATGGCCTCAAGCTCCACCAAGGGAGGTTCAGGCTGAACATTAGGGGAAAAAAAAGGGTCATTGGGCACTGGCAGAGGCTGCCCAGGGAGGGGGTTGAGTCCCTTTCCCTGGAGGGGTTTAAGAGACGGGTGGACGAGGTGCTGAGGGACGTGATTTAGTGATTGATGGAAATGGTTGGACTCGATGATCCGGTGGGTCTTTTCCAACCTGGTGATTCTATAGCTCCGAGATCATGGAGCCACTCCACACTCTAGTAAATAATCCAAATGGAAAGATGTGGCAAGCCTGTCTCTTGGGATGGGGAGCAAAGGAGAACTCATTGCTCAAAAAGGCTCAAAACCCAAGACCTCAAAACCAAGCAGAAACGCTCAGTAGTTCATTTCTGAGCCAGCCTCATATCCAAGGTGCTGGTGACTAAGAAAAGCCTTCGAGGTTCAAAGCCCAGATGTGAGCATTAGAGATTTGCTCACAACATCTGCAAGCACACAGAACAACTGCTCCTGCCCCAAAAAACAACCTGTCATGCTCTGAGCTTGCCCAGCAGTCCTGGCAGGTGGCCCAGTGATGTTCCCACCTGCTTTCAGTGTTCTCATCACCGAGTTCTCAGTCACTGGTCCATGAAGACACCATGAGAGGGAGTTTTGGGGTGCAGACACAACCCCGGTGGGAATATGGATCTGAGCATCTCCTTGCTTGTGTGGGGTCTGTGGCTCCTAGCCCTACAGCTCCATTTGGTTACAGCTATGATGACATCGCAGGGATGACAGAGTTGAGCATCATCTGGGAGGGCAGAGAGGGAAGTGGGAAGAAGGAAATATGGGATAATAATGGGGGAATAACGGCAGAGTGGAGAGCTGCCCTTGCACTCCTGTGGTTTAAAAGGAAGAGCCTTGTCCCTGCTCACCACACGTGTCATCCATCAACCTCCAGTGCAGGAAAGCATCTTTAAGAACTTTTATGGAGGAGAGAATAAAACCACAAGGCCAGAGGAACCAGCGTCACCACAGCAGAGCAAAGGAAAATTTCACCCCATTTAGCAGACAGGGAGCTGGAGACCCATTGAGGCCAAAATCAAACTGCTGAAGGTCAGAGGAGAAAGAGAAGAATTTGTTTGGCCCTGAATAGCAGGATTTCCCCAGTGTTTCACCCAGGAGCTTGCTGCGATCCCCAAACAGCAGCCAGAGCTCTCCCAGGGGAAGGGGGCTGCTCCAGGGACCCAGGGAGACAAGGCAGCAAGAGATCTCAGCAGATGTGTGTTTAGAGGCAATTAGTATCTCATTAACTAAGAATCATAGAATAGTTTGGGTTGGAAGGGACCTTAGAGATCATCCAGTATCATCTGTGATAGGCAGGGGCATGACCCACGAGATCAGGTTACTCCAAGCCCCATCCAACCTGGCCTTGAACACCTCCAGGGATGGGGCAGCCACAACTTCCCCAGACAACCTGTTCCAGGGCCTCATCACTCTCAGAGTGAAGAAATTCTTAAGTCTAGCATAAATCTGCCCCTCTCCAGTTTATACCCGTTGCCCCTCGTCCCATCACTCCAAGCCTTTGTGAACAGCCCCTCCCCAGCTTTCCTGTAGCCCCTTCAGGTACTGGAAGGTCACTATAAGGTCTCCTTGGAGCCTTCTCTTCTCCAGGATGAACACCCCCAACTCTCTCAGCCTAGCCTCGCATAGGAGGTGCTCCAGCTACTCTTAATTAACTTCTCCACTCTTAATTAAGTAGTTATCAATAAAGAGCTCTGTGCAGAGGGGAAAAGAAGCATTTGAAATATATTCTTTGTTGAAGTCAGGAGAAGTCATTGGGCATATACCTGTCACACCTGGGCTCCAACACCTCCTTTGCCAGCAGGACCCTGCTCAAATCTGCTTCTCCTGCCTTCACACCAGGCTTCTCCCAACCCTGGTTAGCTTGGCGTGGGTAGCCAGCCAGGATCCGCATCCGAATGCCATTGGCGCTGCAGGAAACACCAAATTCTAAGTGGGTGTTTATAATGTCAGCGGCATCACCTCATGGAGTTATAGCCTCATGCAGTGGGAATTATCGCCCGTCATTTATTTTGCGCCAGCACACACAGGAGCCGTACAAAATGTCACCGCGAAAAAAGAGAGTCACACAAAGTTGGTGCATTTTCATCTTTGTTGAAAGATCAATCAAAATGCTGACTCTTTGCAGGATAAGCAAGCTCAAACATCTCCTGCCAGCCTGCCTTCACCCAAACAAAGCATCGCTGGAATTTCATCTTTGCTATTACACAAGCTCGTAGATGTATTAATATAATTCCTTGCAAAGGGCAAGGAGTGAAACCCAAGGCTACTTTGTCTTCATTTGTTTTGCTGCTGGGCTTCTTGTTGTTGATGATTGCTGTTACAAGGGCTGTTGGGGATTCAAACTGCCACAAAACCCCGCAAACTCTCACCCCTTCAAGCCTCCTGCTCCCTAGAAGAGGGGGGTGTTTGCTAGGTAGGGGGATGGCAGCAGAGACAGAGAATAAATAAGCTGCAAGCAAATAACTATCTTGTTACACAAGACCATTGCCGAGGTAGATGCGTTAACTTGAGGACACCCAACAGGGCTGTCCCCAAGGATTGTCCCCTCTCAATATAAGTCAGAGGTGGCATGTTATTCCTCTGGCCCATCCAATATCCCACAAACATTCTCACGCACACCCCTCCGGTGATGGATTGCTGTTATAACACTTATAGTGATTGACGGATGGCATAGCAACAAGTGAATTAAACAGGCGCTCGCTCCGACGTGAGTGGTGGTAAATGTCATAAAAGATCAACCATTATATTCTGCACATGGCTTCCCTACCGCTGAGTGAAACCAATTTAGGTGATTTAATGGAAATGAAGACTGCGGAGAAAACACCGAGGAAAAGGGGAGGTTTGGAGCGGTGCTGAGCTCCACTCAGAGCCTCACCAGGAGCAGCAGCTTTGGCATCCATCAGTTTGTATCCATCAGGTAGAGGTCCAAGGTTACCCCCTCAAGAGCACAGGATCCTCTCACCTCCCCAAACAGGAGAGTGACTC
Organism: Clamator glandarius; assembly: GCA_033459285.1. Classification (NCBI taxonomy): domain Eukaryota; kingdom Metazoa; phylum Chordata; class Aves; order Cuculiformes; family Cuculidae; genus Clamator; species Clamator glandarius. The sequence goes on from JAUNZM010000037.1 coordinate 386,722, forward strand.
GTGCACAGATACTTCTCATCTCATTTCATGCCAGCGTACCATGTTTCCTCCCTTCCCTGTGACATGAGCGTCAGAGTGGAAGCAGATGAGGTCAACATAGCAGATGTGAGATTCATCCACTGGCTGCTTCCAGACTGCCATCCAAGACATCCCAACACAACCAGCCTCCTGGGACGTGCCTGCCTTGTACAATGTCAGGAGCGAGCTAAAAAACTTACTGCCTTTCCCTCGGCATCCCCAAAGAACCCAAGCTACGTGCCTTTCTCAGCTCCCTCGTCCTCCCTGCACAACACTCCCCTCCAAAACAACCCTCCCCCCCCAAAAATCTATATTCCAAAGGCACTTGCCCTAAAAATAATGTTATTTTGCAGTAGTGCCACTTTAAATCTTGCGCAATTGAAAAACCAATTTGCACTTAGAAACATTCAATTTGTTTGCAGGTGTTTTCCCCTTAAGCCGCGCTGGGTAATTGGGGCTGGCGGAGCGTGCAGGGGAGCCCCAGACAGGTGCCACAAACCTCAGCATCGGCTGATCCAGCGACGGTTTGAGAGACATGACAGGACAGTCAGGAGGCTGAAGCAGAGCTTCTGCGGCGGGGAAATTAATTTGTCGTGTCAACTGAATGGGGTCAGACCCGGGCTGGGCTGAACAACGCGCCAGCACACAAGGGCTCCGGCACAGGGACGTGCAAACCTTCCCTGGTGCACAGGAGAGAGCCTGGTCTTGTGGACATGGGGAGGAAGAAGAGGGACACGGAGGGAGGGAAGGAGGAGGACAAGGAGGGATGGAAGGAGAAGGACGCCGAGGGAGGGAAGTAGAAGGACATGGAGGGAGAGAAGGAGAAGGATACAGAGAGAGGGAAAGAGAAGGATGTAGAGAGAGGGAAGGGGGAGGACACAGAGGGAACGAGAAGGACACAGAGAGAGGGAGGGAGAAGGACGCGGAGGGAGGGAAGGAGAAGGATGCGGAGGGAGGGAAGGAGAAGGACGCAGAGAGAGGGAAGGAGAAGGACACAGAGAGAGGGAAGGAGAAGTATGTGGAGGGAGGGAAGGAGAAGGATGCAGAGGGAGGGAAGGAGAAGGATGCGGAGGGAGGGAAGGAGAAGGACGCAGAGAGAGGGAAGGAGAAGGACACAGAGAGAGGGAAGGAGAAGTATGTGGAGGGAGGGAAGGAGAAGGATGCAGAGGGAGGGAAGGAGAAGGATGCGGAGGGAGGGAGGGAAGGAGAAGGACGCAGAGAGAGGGAAGGAGAAGTATGTGGAGGGAGGCAAGGAGAAGGATGCAGAGGAAGCAAGGCTTCCTCAAAAGCTTGTAATGATAGGACAAGAAAAAACAGGTAGAAATTGAAAAAGGGCAGATTTAGACTAGACATAAGGAAGAATTTCTTCACCATGAGGGTAGGGAGGCCCTGGAACAGGTCCAGGGAAGCTGTGGCTGCCCCATCCCTGGAGGTGTTCAAGACCAGGTTGGATGGGCTTGGAGCCCCTGATCCAGTGGGAGGTGTCCCTGCCCATGGCAAGGGGTTGGAACTGGATGACCTTTAAGATCTCTTCCAACACAAACTATCCTATGATTCTACGAAGGGAAGGAAAAGGACACAGATGAAGTTCAGCTCTTTGCACATCTGAGAGATGGGAGGTGAGCGAGTTCAAAAAGGGGAAAGGGGCTAAGAAATCCTGCTGCAGGAGAGCTGCCCTGAGCAAGAGAGGGACAGGGCTGACAGCAGGGCTGTGCTGAAGTAGAGCACACTCTATTTTAATGAGTAATCAATGGATATTTTAATTAACTGTTCATTAGTCACTAGAATTCATGCCTAATGCCATGAGTTTGAGCTGGAGGGAACGAGAACTCCAGGAACCTCAGCTCTTTGCAACAAGAGCTCAAACCAGTTATTCCTAAAGCTTGCTACAAGAAAACTCAGTGCAAATGCCAACTTCTTTTGTGTAAGAGTCTTCTCGTTTATGTTTTTCTTCCACCCAACCGCAATAACACAAATCATCACTAGTTCTGCCTGTCTTCCAAGGGCAGCTCCATCTCACACAGATTCAGCAAGAACCCAGATAAGGGTCTGAAACTGGAGCTCCATCTGCTCCCTCCCATTGTTCACCCTCAGGCCAAAGACAAGACAACCTGCAGCACCGCAAGGCCATGGAGGTCTGGAACACAGGTCTAATGAGGAGCAGCTGTGGGACATGGGGCTGTTAAGCCTGGAGAAGAGGAGGCTGGAGGGAGACCTCATCACTCTCTGCAGCTCCCAGAAAGGAGGCTGGAGCCTGGTGACAATTGGACTGGTTGAGCTTAGAGGTCTTTTCCAACCATAACAATTCTATGCAGCAAGGCCAGCAGCCGTCTGTGTTTGCTGTGGGATGGAGCTCAGCCAGTGGACACTGGTGTCATGCAGACTTTCCCTTACCAACAGCTATTTGCTGGCAGCATGAGGTGCCACGTCTGGATCCGAGATGTTGCATTGCCAGGGAATCTGGAAGATGCTCTGCTGCATAATGAGGGTCACGGAACATCCACAGCTGCTCATGAGTACAGATGGGATGGAGAGGCTAAGACACAATCCACCCACAAGATTTCCTAGCAAGCAGGAAGAGTGACTAACCCCAAACTCAACTCATAAATTAACATAGTCGTCATCCCTGACACCCGGCGCCCCAGTCCCTCACCTTCCACTCAGCTGCTTTAAGGTGTGCAGCTATTGATCCTCTGGCTGCCCGTGTGATTGGAGTCTAAAATCTAATGCCTGAGAAGTCCAATGCAGCCCAAACCTCTCAAATCATGTTGACATGTTTAGGAGGTTCTAGGCGCTTCATCCTTCCTGGTCCGATATGTAATTATGTACGTGTCACCATGATGTAGGTGTTTGGCAGGGCAATAAAACCCCAGGGGCCCTGACAGCCGGCCGCTGCCATTCCACACTGCCCACGAGAGCGTTTGCTGCCAATTTCTTTCTGTAGTTAGACTGCAGGAAATAGAGCTCAATAAAGCAGCGTGTGGATTGCAGTGGAAAGTTTGTCTTGAGAAACAGGTGGAGAAGATGTCAGAGGACTGCTGTCTCACACCTGGCCTGCACAGTTTCCAGTGTTATTCACTTTCTCTCCTTCCTGCTGCAAGGTTCCAGCCAAGCAAGGGGAGGGGTAGCAGGTAAGAGGCGGACAGGGCAGCCTGGAGATGCAGGATCTCCAGGAGAAGGCTTGGCTGACCCATCCCTGGAGGTGTTCAAGGCCAGGTTGGATGGAGCTTGGAGCCCCTGATCCTATGGGAGGTGTCCCTGCCTACAAGGGTGGAACTGGATGGGCTTTGAGGCCCTTTCCAACCTAAACCATTCTATAAGCTAACCTTTCATTTCTCTGCTTCAGACCACAGCAGCCTGATCCCACCAGAATGTGCTGTCATCCAGAGATTGCCTTCTCCTCCATCTGCAGATGAAAAGGTGGACAGATCCCAGGATCAGCTGGGAATGTGGCGCATCCCAGCCTCTCTTAGAATCACAGAATCACCAGGTTGGAAAAGACCCACCGGATCATGAAGTCCAACCATTCCCATCAATCACTAAACCATGTCCCTCAGCATCTCATCCACCCGTCCCTTAAACCCCTCCAGCGAAGGGGACTCAACCCCCTCCCTGGGCAGCCTCTGCCACTGCCCAATGAACCTTTGCATGAAAATTTTTTTCCTAATGTCCAGCCTGAACCTCCCCTGGTGGAGCTTGAGGCCGTTCCCTCTCGCTCTGTCCCCTGTCACTTGGGAGAAGAGCCCAGCTCCCTCCTCTCCACAACCTCCTCTCAGGTAGTTGCAGAGAGCAATGAGGTCTCCCCTCAGCCTCCTCTTCTCCAGGATAAACACCCCCAGCTCTCTCAGCCGCTCCTCATAAGGCCTGTTCTCCAGCCCCTTCCCCAGCTTCGTTGCTCTTCTCTGGACTCGCTCCTGTGGGGTCACAGAGCGATGCCCTTCACTGCCTGTCACAGCCCATGGGGCTGGGAAGCGCATCCACGGCGTTGAGGATTCAGCACATCCCAGCCAGATCCACCCCAGCCCTTTGGCCAGGTGCCTCACACTGGGCTGCAGCAGCAGCCACAGCAAAATCCCTCACGGATTCATTAATCCCTTCAAAGCCCTCAAAGGCTTTGCCGCTGCTTGGGAAGCCCCCTGCCAGCCCGTGCTGGGAGGCAGCAGAGCCACTCTCCTGGCTGATGTTCCCCCAAAGAGCACAAACAGTTCCCAGCAGCTCGATTCCTCCCAGCAGAGATCAGAAAGAATAATTTTTCTTCACTAATACTTCTTTTGCTCGATGAGCTGTCGATGGCAGGAGGATTTAATCTCCCGTACCCTTCCTCTCTCCCAAATCCACTAAGGTGAAGGCACTTTATTACACAACTACTCGGCTGTCCGTTTCTATCGATCACACCTTGGCATGGTTGACCTTGGATCGATAGGCTGCCGATTATTTAGCGCCTGTTCACCCACATCAAATGCCAGCAGGGCAGGCACTGAGCTACCTGCACCCAGTCTCCACCTGTGACAAGAGGAGCCCAGCCCAGCTCCATCCTCGAGAGCTCACAGATGGCAGCAGGGACCCACAGCCAAATTCGAACAGCAATTCAAGGTGCTGGGGTTTATATCATAGAATCATAGAATCACCAGGTTGGGAGAGACCCACTGGATCATTGAGTCCAACCATTCCTATCAAACACTAACCCATGTCCCTCAGCACCTTGTCCACCCGTCCACACCTCCAGGGAAGGTGACTCAACCCCCTCCCCTGGGCAGCCTCTGCCAGTGTCCAATGACCCTTTCCGTGAAAATTTTTTTCCTAATGTTCAGCCTAAACCTCCCCTGGTGGAGCTTGAGGCCATTCCCTCTCGTCCTGTCCCCTGTCACTTGGGGAACATTGGTCTCTTTCCCAAATTGGTTCAGGGTTTGATAGTTTCCAATTTAAACCCCCATGTCTTGCTCCCAGAGTCCATCCCAAGCAGCAGCTGCTCTGTTGTGGTGCAAATTCACAGTCCCCCACAGCTTCACCTCTCCTACTGCAAGATTCCCATCAAGAAAAGGGCAGCAAGTTCTGCTGTGCAACACTGATCCTCAGCCCAAGGGTGCAGGAGAGTCCCTTACTTTGCTCTCAAGCCAAAACCCCTCTCTGTAAGTACTTGGTGATTCATCTTGCTCCAAGAGGTGTCCCCTCCAACCAGTTACTGTCTTACTTTTTAATCAAATCCTTTGCTTCCCTTTAGGACCCAGAGCCATTTTTCTATTACATACTGATTGATCAAGCCTTCGCAAGCAGGCTGTCAGCATCTTCTTGATACTTCATTTCCAATCCCCACACAGCAGGTTGCTGGGCTGAGCACGCTCGTTCCAGTGGCAGCAAACAGATACATAAACGCAGGCAATTAAGGAAAGAAGGCGGGGGAAAAATTGATCCCCCTTTTGATTTTATGCCCCCAGCTCAAAACCCCGTATCAAAGAGAGGGAGCAGCCAGCGTTAACCCTGAAACATGTGAGCAGAGGAGGAGGACCTAGAGGTGAGGCCATAATTTTGCTCAGTGCCAGGAGAAAGACTCTCCATCCTTGCACTATGCAAAAAAAAAAAAAAAAAAAGCAGGAGAATAGGAAAGTCTCCAGGGCTCCAGCATATCTTGTGCTAATGAGTTGTTTTCCACTGTAAGAAACAAGAAGAACAAGCCCAGATTCTGCTAAACAAGGGCTGTGGCTACAACAGGCCAAAGATCAGCCGCCCCTGAGGAAAACACCGATGAGATGGTAAAAAACATGAAATGATACCCTCCTTTCCCTTCCTCCTGATTGCCTGGCAAATTAAATGGCACTGGTCTGCGCACGTGCAGCTGAAAAGGTACGGGGTCCCCTGTCTGAGCTGGGATGCTTCCCCGCTGCACCCCTCTGATGATCCAGGCAGGCTGGTAGCCATGTACTGGCCCCCGGGAAGCAGGAATAGGGGCACAGGGAGAAGGAAATACTGGTTTTCAGCCCCTTTCCCCGTCGTGGCTCTGGATGCCAGGAGAATGAAGATGATTTTGCTCCCCCCAACATGCCAGGAAAAGAGATGCAGAGGTGGCCAACTGTCTTGAGACAGAAGCTGCCCGTACTGAAGTAGCTTGGATGCACAGGGAAGAGTTGATGGTTGGACTCAGTGATCTGGTGGGTCTTTTCCAACCTTGTGATTCCATGATTCTATGGTGATGATTCTAAGACCTCAGGTAATTAATGCTGAAAGCAGCTCGGCAGCTCCCTCCTGCCCTTCTCCTGGCAGCAGTGAGCAAAACGGTGATGTAACAGTAAGGAGAGAGGAGAAAACGCATGTTTTCTCCCTTGCTCTCTCCATCCTTCCATTTCTTTTCAATTAGCCTCTGCTAACCTGCTGGCACTTGATAGGACTCCATGCCCTGGCCCACTGCAGGTTCCTGGGCTCCCAGTAGACTGGGAAGCTTCTTCAAGAGGGTGGGTTGTGCTCATGCTGTGCAGGATGGACCCAGGGCATGAGCCCACCTGCTGAAGCGACGCAAAACCCCCGAGTCAGGCTAAGATAGAGACTGAACAGGTTAAACCTCATTACTCTGTAATAAAGTCATTGACATCCTGGCTTGGATCAGAAACGGCGTGACCAGCAGGTCCAGGGAGGTTCTTCTCCCTCTGGACTCGGCACTGGGGAGACCAAACCTCGAATCCTGTGTTCAGTTCTGGGCCCCTCACCACAAGAAGGATGTTGAGGCTCTGGAGCGAGTCCAGAGAAGAGCAACGAAGCTGGGGAAGGGGCTGGAGAAGAAGAGGAGCGGCTGAGAGAGCTGGGGGTGTTGAGCCTGGAGAAGAGGAGGCTGAGGGGAGACCTCATTGCTCTCTCCAACTACCTGAAAGGAGGTTGTGGAGAGGAGGGAGCTGGGCTCTTCTCCCAAGGGACAGGGGACAGGACGAGAGGGAATGGCCTCAAGCTCCACCAGGGGAGGTTCAGGCTGAACATTAGGAAAAAAATTTTCATGGAAAGGTTCATTGGGCAGTGGCAGAGGCTGCCCAGGGAGGGGGTTGAGTCCCCTTCCCTGGAGGTGTTTAAGGGACGGGTGGACGAGGTGCTGAGGGACATGGTTTAGTGATTGATGGGAATGGTTGGACTTGATGATCCAGTGGGTCTTTTCCAACCTGGTGATTCTATGATTCTATGAAGTCCCATCTCCCCTCGAAGCACAAGCCAGATGGGGCCACACGTCCCCCCCAAGCCCTGCTGCTGGTGAGCATCTCCTTGCTCCACAAGCTGCTGCTGGATCACCCACTGCCCACTGGCAAAGAGCTGCCTTATCTGTGCAGGCAGGGGAGAGCAGGGCTGCCCTGCCTATCAGCGATCAGCGGATTACTAGGAGCTTATCAGTTTATTAGGGGACAAAAGACACTTAGCAGAAGGGTTCTGAGACAGTGCGAACAGCTGATAAGAAACAGCTCAGCTTCTTAGACACGCCACGTCTGGCACATCACAGGCTGCGGGACGCTGTTACAAAAATAAGTAAGTGCACAGAGCACTCTGGGCAAGCGATAGCGCTCATGAAAGTCTAACAGCATCGCCTTGATGTATGGGGGAACAGACGGCTCCCTCTCAGCACCACTCAGTTGCCCCTCCAGCAGCTCGGCTACAGGACTGAGTGGCTCCAAACCTGGGCTGGCTGCCTCCTCCACAGCTCCTCCATGGCCATCCCTGCCCCACTTTGATGCTCAGCCCTGTTACCCCTCTCTGCACACCCTTACAGACCCTGCTGGGCTTCAGCCAGGGAAATTGGGGTTCCCCAGGTGGGGTGGCAGTGGGGCAGGTGGGCACTGGTGTTGCTGAAGTGCAAAAGAACCCAGGGAAGACAATGGGACCAAGGCAAGGCACATAAACTCATTATAGTGAGGTGGATGCTGGGCTCTTTTCCTAGGTAACAAGTGATAGGATGAGAGGAAATGGCCTCAGGTTGTGCTGAGGAGGTTTAGATTGTATATTAGGAACAATTTCTTTACCAAAAGAGTGGTGAAGCCCTGGCAGAGGCTCCCCGGTGCAGTGGTGGGGTCTCCATTCCTCCAGGGGTTCAAAAACTACGTGGTCATGGCACTTGGGGATATAGTTTAGCAGGCACGGTGAGGTTGGGCTGACAGGTCTTTTCCAATCTCAATGATTCTATACTTCTAATGCATCAGTGGAAAATACCCAAGGGGCTTTAATTTCCCTTCCAAAGTTTCAGACAACTCTATTACTTCTTCCCTCCTCTTTTTTTTTTGTTTTTTAATTCTATTCCTTTTAATTAACAACATAATGGAACTCCATCCATTTGCAATCTCTTCTGGCAAGAAACAACCCTCCCTGGACTCCAAATGGCCTGACTAATAGGGTTAGAGGCTGTAAAAAGTACAAGACAAAATTTTTAGCTTCCTCATATTAATTATCTTCCCTGAGCAACACAACCACAACGCTACACGGAGCGGCACAGGTTGTTGAGGGGACACGCAGGCTGGGTGGAGGTTGGCTGCCGAGGGGGAACATGCTTCACCTGGACACACTCAGCAGGTTTCAAGGCTTCAAAAAGAATTATCTGACTTTCCCCTGCAGCACAGGATGGATTGAACCCAGGGCATAGTCTAGCTTTGTGCTCCTCAAGCCTCCATAACACACAGACCAGTATGACCGGTGTTGCTGGGCATTAGAAATAGGGAAGGAGGAGATGCAGAGATGCTGAGAGACTGGGCAAGCTGGTGTTTTGCCACTATAATGTGAGAGGGGAACATGAATAAATAGGCTGAAAGTTAATGCTATTTAGAAACAGACAGACACAGCAGGTAAATAATGATAATGATCTTCTAACGAGCTTGCATCTGCGGAGCACCTTGCCTCCAAGTGCATCCCAAAATGCTTTACAGAAAATAAAAGCCTTCCCAACATAACCCCTCGCTCAGCTCTTTACTCTTCCGTCGCCCGATCTGAAGGTGTGGTGGGGAAATATTGACTCTTCCTGATGTTTAGCTGTGCCGAGCCCTGGTCCAGAGCACCCTGTACCCCCGCAACTTCTCCCACACCACATACAGAGACACGGGTTCCAACCAGCCCCAGAAGCTCCTGCCTTTAGGAAAAACCACCCCTGCACCGTATCCTCCAATTATTTCCAGCCAGTTGCCACCAAGCTCTAGGAACCATCATTTAGGACCTCTTGAGCTGTTTCTTTTGTTATATGACCTGAAAATGAATGTACTGACCCAGCCCTTGGTTTTCTCCCCCTAGACTCAGAGCAGAAGCTTTCAACTTTTCTGTTTTAAGGCCACCTCCAGATCCTGATCATCCTAGAGGTTAATCACCATTGTAAACCTGAGCTGATATTACTTCTCTGTAGGCTGGGAATATATGTGTTCCCCCAGGCTGTGTTCTCCAAGCACTTATCTCCATAGACCTCTGGGGTAAGAGAAAAGCATTCAAGACTATTTCTTCCAGTCCAGCTCTGCTTTAATTTCCAACTCTATTTGTTCTATTGAGTGGTTATCAAGTTAAAAATGCAAGGACTATAAATTTCTTTCCAGCTTAAATATCTGAAAACAAGTGCGCTAATGAGCAATCTGACCACCATAAAAATGATTGCTGACAGCACTTCAAGGTCCCTACATTACTGCTTTTAAAAGCACTAACAGCAGCAGAATACAACTTATTGTCCCAGAGCCATCAATGCAACCTTGGCCAAGGGGAATTACTAGGTGAAAGCTTATAGGAAAGGAAAACAAGCAGTGAGGAAGAAAGAAAAGCCAGGAATCAAATCATCTCTTGCCAAAACGGCTCAAATCCTTCTACAACTATTTTGTGGGAGGTGTCCCTGCCCATGGTAGGGAGTTGGAACCGGATTGGCTTTAAGGTCCCTTCCAACCCAAACCATTCCACAATTCTATGACTTTCAAATCTCTTCTACTTCTACAGCTCGATATGGCAGAGAACTCCAGCTTCCTCCAAAGGCCATTGTCATCCTTACAACATTCAAAGCATCCTTTAACAACAGCCAGTGCAGGATTCCAGGGTCTTATATCAGCTGTGGGTTTTACTGACCCCAGCGCAGGAGGGTCTTCAAACCATGGGGTCACTGGCACATAAAAGGAGAGTGAGAGTCTGACAAGGGGAAGGAGACCCGAGAACTTTGTCTTAATGGGAAGCTACATTAAAACCCATGGAAGGCTTGCTAAGCCTCTGCTTGCATTGCCAGGAGAGAGGTTTCCACAAATCCGCATCTATGCACACAAAATTTGGATCTACTTTGGAGATTAGCAACACTCTGTGAGCACATGCAAGCTGGGATTTATGAAGTCACTCCCTCCAAGGCAGATGAACATCTTAATCTTTTAGTCTACTTTTAATAAAAGCTTGACATTAAAACATGTTTACACATTGTTTTGTGTTTGCTGCGGACTTGTGGCTTCAGTCCCTGGCTGCCGTTCCCCACAGTCACAGAAACAACCCGGCTCTTGTCTGGAAAAGCAGATTCCCCTTTGCAGCAATGCAAATGTCTATGGACAGTGATGGAAGATGGGACAGGAGGCGAAGGACTAACAGAAACCAGAGTACTGAGTTCAAGGATTTACTGTGCAGATTCAGAGCAGATGCTTCACGCAGCTAAAGATGGGGAGGAGGTGGTTACAGGCGAGACACGGGCAAGGCAGGACCACTTCCACCTCCGTGATGCTTTGAGTTCATTCTACCCCAACAGGACTGGATGAAAGCCACGGTCTCCAAAAAATCAAAGACAAATCACCTGCTCCTCACAGCCAAGGGCTCCCATGCAGACCTGGGCAAACAGTGGAGGAAGACGTTGGCCTCATTCCCACCCCCTAAATTCACATGACCCCCTATTCAAACGCAGGATGAAGATGTTAGAGATGCTCTCTCCAGTGCCAGCTGTCCTGTCCCATCCAAGGGTGAGCTCTGCATCCTTCCAGTACCCAGGACAACAGGGATTTGAATGTCTTTCTCATAATGAGCCTGAGGTTTGAGTTTCTTCTCTGTTCATATGGGCAGGAGGAAAAGGATGCAGATCGCCAGGGATTGCCATCAGCAACACCTTCCCTAGCTTCATATTGAAAAATAGAAGTGCTTAAACTGAATAAGATCAGCCTCAGTGGTGCTGAGAGCATCAGGCCGCAGCATCTGCAGCTCTTGGTATCTTAAAGTCAGCCCTAACTCTGTCCCAACCACCATCTAAGCTGCTTCCTCAGCACAGACAGGGCCCTTCACAGCCTCCAACACCCTCCTCTCAAAAAGAAATTCACAGTCTGGCATTTTAATCTATAATAAGCCATCTAGAGTCTTTCTTGTCTCAAACCCTACCAGGCTGACAGAGGTATAACATAACCAGAGGTCGATAAGGAAAGCTCGTAGCCCTTTGAGGCTCCTGGAGCCAGACAAGGAACCTAATTGGAAAGGCTGCTCTGAACAACCTGACAGCAGTGACAGGCACAACGCAGGTTCTTGCTGCTTTGAGGGAGGGAGGAGCAGAGATAAGGCAAAAGGCAGGCACCAATGTCGATCCCACGGAAAACTAGGGCTTTTTCCTGCTGCAGATGTCCTCTAACGCCCTCCCACACCCACCAGGCAACAAAGCTAGGCTTGGCATGGCAAGTCCCACAGAAAAAGAAAATATCACAGAAGCTACTAGAACACAGACTTCAGCGTTGAGGTATTTATCCCGCCCTTCTCCAGTGCCTGATGAGTGATGTTCCAGTTTATGCTGCCCATCTGTCAGGATATAATCCTTGCAAGGAAAAGAGAGGGGCATTAAAAAGAGTCGTGCACCATTTAAACACAGTATGCAGATTTATTGGTATTTCATATGCCCTTTGTTCCTTGAGTGCTTGTACAGTTTAGGGTGCTGCTTTGTTTTTGCAGTGAACCACCTATTCCCTCTCTGCCATCGTTTTACGGCCAATAGAAGGGAGAAGGGCCAAAGACAAAGTTATTTAACATGTAGTTCTAACATCATCTGGAACAGACAGGCTGGAGGGACAGAGCCATCGTGAAGCTGCCATTTGAGCACAGATGGGAACCTCTCCTGGTGCCCTGGCATGATCAGCAGCTCCTGTGCTGGCATGAGCTGCGCTGGCTTTGTCCAGCACTGGGAAGGGCTGCCATGAGGATTCTCCTAGGGACAGCAGAGTATTTTTAGACCTCTCAGGAGCTGAAGACTACTCACAGGGTGGGAGTTTTCCCAGGATGGACCTTGGATGGAAAATCAAGTTGGTGTTCACACAGGGAGAGAGCGGAGACATGCACACCCCCCTCTCTATCTAGCTAGGCACTGCTGCCAGGTCTATAATAGGACTAGAGTTCATAGAATCACCAGGTTGGAAAAGACCCATCAGATCATCGAGTCCAACCGTTCCTATCAATCGCTAAACCATGTCCCTCAGCACCTCGTCCACCCGTCCCTTAAACCCCTCCAGGGAAGGGGACTCAACCTCCTCCCTGGGCAGCCTCTGCCAGTGCCCAATGACCCTTTCCCTGAAAAATATTTTCCTAATGTCCAGTCTGATCCTCCCCTGGCGGAGCTTGAGGCCATTCCCTCTCGTCCTGTCCCCTGTCACTTGGGAGAAGAGCCCAGCTCCCTGCTCTCCACAACCTCCTTTCAGGTAGTTGGAGAGAGCAATAAGCCCTCAGCCTCCTCTTCTCCAGGCTAAACAACCCCGGCTCCTCCTCCTTTTATTGCTCTACCCAGCAAGACAGAGGAATCGGTTCTGCCTTCTCCCACCCATTTTCCCAGTGCCAAGGTACCTAGATGGCCCATCCCACCCCACCAGCCTGGAATGCAAGGAGGCTGGTGTGGAAAACAAAGACTCATCCTACAGTCGCTAGGGAATCCACTGGCCTCACCCTCCAGTCCCAGACACCCCAGTGCAGGGGACAGCACTGCCAATGCCCACGTCCCCGCGTAGGTCCCTGCCAGATCGTCTCACTGCAGGAGCAGGTCGAGAAGGATGCAAAAGAGCAGTCAGAGATGGCACCAGTGACTCAGCCGCCTCCTGCAGCCACACGCAAGACGAGCTCTCATTCCACTCCAGTGCCAAAGGGACTCTCTCGCCTTGCTGACAGCGTGAACATGCCACAACAGCACAGACACATGCACTATTTAAAAGGTTTCTCTTCTGGGTAAGACTGAATGAGGCCACAATTGCAGGAGGACGATGAAGCCAGCTTAACCCCACAATCAAAACATAAGCAATGGATTTCCACACTGGCATCTGGGCCACAGACAACAGATGGAAGCAGAGATGGTTTGAAACACAGTTCAGGGTCACATCCTGGGTTTGTCACTGATCTGCTGTCCCTTGGCTTCACGCTTATGCTTACCAACCCATCTTGTCTGTTTAGATTGCAGCATCTTTCTCACCTACAAAGAGTGCATCCCCCCAGTAAGGATAGATCCAGTTTAAGATGCCCTTCTTGCTGTTAGACTGCAGGAGTGGAATCGTTAGTACAAACAGAACAAGGAAAGGAAAAGGAAAGATGAAGGGCAACAACTTTCCTACCCATCCTCAAGAGTCCTGCACCCGCAGCAGCCAGGCAAAGGGTCCCAGTCTCTCTGCAGATCCTGGAGGTTTCTATCCTGTGTAATCAGCCAGAAAGTTCCTGAACCCAGAGAAGCAGCAGCACACGGCGATGCAGCCTGACTCAGAGGACACACTAGGATACACAACACACACCCCTGGCTTCAGATGAGTTAGAAGTGCACAGCAAATTGCTAAAACCATTGCAGGGGATGAAAGCAACTTCACTGCTGACTTAATTGGCGTTGTAAAGCAGCCCAGCTTTAAGGGTAGGTTTTTGCAAGAGCTACACCATGGGCATTCTTGACTTGGCAATTCCAAATCAGATTTGCTGTAAAACCCTCCTGCATTTGTGAGCCTTGCTGCCCAAGCCCTGTGCTCCTGCTGGGATCTGAGAGCAAAGGCTGATCTTGCTGGTTCCGATCAGCCACCGGTAATGGGTATCCTGCGATGCGAAAGCAAGTTCCTCTGGCTGCTTTGCAGAAGGCATGCGGGGAGCCAGCTCCTCGGCTCGCCCCTACGGCTGCCTCAGCAGGGCCAGGGGGAATGACAAATTGCAGCCACTGCTCCTGGCTGACACACGTACAGAGGAGCCCACACTGACGAAGCAAGAAAGGGCTACTTTTAGACAGTCGCCCTCCTGTCCCTAAAGGCTGAGAAGCCAATCCTAACAGCTTTTCAAATGCTGGATAAATCCTGCCCTCAAGTCGAGCATGGTTCTTGCTCAGCACACAGGGTAAGGAAAATTTAAATGCTAGGGAGGTTAAAGCATTTCCCCTGGGTCCCAGCAAGCCTGAGAAATCGCCCTGCTGCGCTGAACAGGGCTGATTCAATTGCTCCTCCTCTCCTATCTTCACCCAGGTCCATACCTTCCTACAAGCTATGCGAGAGGATGGATCAAGGAGCTGCACAGCACCTCACAGTGCTCTACAAGTCCAAACTCTTCATCCCTCTGCAGAGGGACAGGACAGCATGTGACAGGAGTGCAACCCATGCCTACCCGCAGCGCAAGGCTTGAAGTCCTCCAGGGGCCCTGGTCCAGGCCACAGGGAAGAGAGGAGGGACAGAGGCAAAGAGGGAGAACACCACACTTCTGGCTAATACAATCCATGTTTTATTCGAAGGAAAAGTCAAATGGCTTTGCAGGAGAATGAAAACTAGGTAAAGTTGCTCACACTGACCAGGTGTAAACTACAGGCTGCAAAAGCACCAGAGTCCTTGACTCACTTCCCAGGCAGATGCACAAGATCCCTCTTCTGCTCATCCCAGCAGCTTCTTTCAGTTTAAATTATCCAATCTCAGTCCAAGAGGATGTAAATATGCTTCAGTTATACAGCCAAGGCTGTGTCCTTAGACATGCCTCTTGCAACCGTGTTGTCAAAACCCGTTGTATACGTAAGTACTGTACACTGGCATCCATGGGAGAGTGCTAGGAGCAGATCACCAAGAGTGACCCAGGTCTGTGTTTATCCAACTCAGAAGTCCTCCAACCTATGCAGAGATCTTTTCTGATCCACATCAAGGTTGATGGCCCTTTTGTGCATAACACTGTGTGGCACTGAGCAAACAGCAGCAAGGAGAGGGGAGAGAAGCAAAAGCCAGTGAATCCAGAGGGCTCACTACAACTCCATGCTTTCTCTTGACTCTTCTGAGCACTGGTTTCTAACAACTTCCCTCCTCACCTCACCTCGGGGCAATTCTCACCTCTGCCCCTGTGCTGCAGGCTCCAACAGGCTCTAAGTTATGTGCAGCAACCAAAAGAAATCGATTAGTGATGAATCAGGCAGTGCACTGGTGACACAGATTGCCACTTTTCACAAGTATGGCTTGGAGATCATGCAAATACAGCCACCAAGCAAAACACTTCAGAGAGCCTTCACAAGCAATTAACATTCCCGGATTCTGACAGGGGAGTGTGGGACATTAAAGAGAACAAGCTCTGTGCAAGGGGAGAAGCTCAGATTGGTTTGTTGACACTGGAGATGAGCATTTTTCTCTTTGCTTCCAAATCTCTTTGCTCCCAGTTCCCAGGAAGGGCCAGTGAAGCTTAATTAAGGAGTTGAATTTACTCCAGTTACACTATCCTTCTCAGGAGATTCCTTCTGCTCTTTGGTTTTGCTAAAAGAAGGACCCATCTTTAATTCTCAGAGCCCCAAGACTTCCTTTCTTCACCTCCATCAGCTGTTTTACACCCTCCTCCATTCCTGGAGAGGTGACCTGCAGGATGCCCTGCTCCCCTGCAAAGATGGGGCAACCACACCAAAACTAACACTAGGCTGTATAATTAAAGTATATTTACATCCTAAAGCTTGCTCAGCATTGAATTAAACAATTTTATTTAAATCAGCAATAGGTCAAACCTCTGTCAGACCTGGTGGAAGCACCAGGGAGAGTTGTAGGAGGAAGAGAAGGAAGCCCTTTCATCCTAATTAAAGCACAACCCAGCAAAGCTCATCTACTACCTTTCCAACACCCTCCAAACTGCTTAATCATGGAGAAATGAGTTTCTGTAATTACAGAAGGAAGTGATTTATCTTGGCGTCCAGAGGTTTAGTAACATGACCTGGAGAGAAAGCTGAGCTCCAAGCCTCTAAATCCCTCCCCAATTCATTCCAGAGCCAGTAAACACGCTATTTAGGTGTGCACAGCAGACTCCTCTGGGGATTGCGTGTTGTTTGCTGTCTAACACCAGGCAACTTCTCCAAGAGAGAGTGGGACCATCCTTGGGAAGGATCAGTGGCAGATAGGCAGCCGGCTTCTTCATGCATGGACACTTTTGCCCTGGCTGAACAGCCTAGTCCAAGGGCTGTCTATTCATAGAATCATAGAATCACCAGGTTGGAAAAGATCCACCGGATCATCGAGTCCAACCATTCCCATCAATCACTAAACCATGTCCCTCAGCACCTCGTCCACCTCTCCCTTAAACCCCTCCAGGAAAGGTGACTCAACCCCCTCCCTGGGCAGCCTCTGCCACTGCCCAATCACCCTTTCCATAAAAAAATTTTTCTTAATGTCCAGCCTGAACCTCCCCTGGCAGATCTTGAGGCCATTCTCTCTCGTCCTGTCCCCTGTCACTTGGGAGAAGAGCCCAGCTCCCTCCTCTCCACAACCTCCTTTCAGGTAGTAGGAGAGAGCAATGAGGTCTCCCCTCAGCCTCCTCTTCTCCAGGATAAACACCCCCAGCTCTCTCAGCCGCTCCTCTTGTTCTCCAGCCCCTTCCCCAGCTTCGTTGCTCTTCTCTGGACTCGCTCCAGAGCCTCAACATCCTTCTTGTGGTGAGGGGCCCAGAACTGAACACAGGATTCGAGGTTTGGTCTCACCAGTGCCCAGTCCAGAGGGAGAAGAACCTCCCTGGACCTGCTGGCCACACCATGTCTGATCCAAGCCAAGATGCCATTGGCCTTCTTGGCCATCTGGGCCACTGCTGGCTCATGTTCAGTCGCTGTCAACCAACACCCCCAGGTCCTTCTCCTCCAGGCAGCTTTCCAGCCACACTTCTAGTCTGTAGTTGCCCAGGGTTGTTGTGCCTCAAGTGCAAGACCCGGACTTTGGCCTCGTTAAACCTCCTGCCATCAGTCTCTGCCCAATTTTTGACCCTTCTCAAGACAAATGAAGATGTTTTCTCCAAGGTGGATGGGGATTTGACCACTGGTCTATCCCAGCTTAAACTTCTCCATGCTGTATTTTTTTGTCAGAGCAGCAGTTCCCTCTTCTCCATAGTCCTTGCCTGCTTCTACAAACAGCTGGAAAAGTAATTCCTCAGCTTCACTGGGGTCTTGTCTTACTGACTGTGTTTAAGTCAATATTCAGTTGCTGTACATGGCAACTTGAGGCAGGTACTCAAGAAAACAAACACTCCTGCATCACAGTGTCTAGGAAAAGCGGGTTTTGACTTAGCAGGGTCTCCAGTGACTTGCAGTGGGAAGGTTTGGAGCATGTGCTGCTATCGCTAGCGATTCGGGGAGTTGCTGTTATTGGCTCGAGTCAGTAGGATCGACACAATGTTTGTTTCTGTGCACAGGGCTGGCAATTTAGACTGAACAAAAGGGTCTGAAGCCAGCAGCCCTAGCTCAGTCCTGCTCAATGCTTTATACATGCAAATAGGCACAATGGCTTCATTTGAAAGCTCAGCATGAATTTTCCATCTCTAAAGCATCTCCAAGGAAAACAGAGCACGGAATTCATTCTTGACAGGCCATCACAGAGTCTATTTCCCAGTCCCTGGCTCAAGGTCCCTCAAAAATCAAGAGGAAAACAATTTCCCTCAAGCTCTGGGTTTGGAATTAAGTGCCAGATCAGAATCTGGAGCAAATGCAGGGGGCTGAACAGTCCCGAAAGCTGCCTGTTCAAATACTGCCCCGGGCAGACTGGCTGCTCAAAGTCACGATCGCCTTCACTGGCTGCCACACTCCAGCATTTCACTACAGTTTTGCCTATTTTGTTCAGAGCCTCTTCCTATGTAACTTTTCAAGTTTCAAGTGAAGAACAATATGCCTTGAACCCAGCCCTGGCTGGGCCAGCTGTTATTGCTCAGAGCAGCTCCTCCTTTCCAGTTAAGATTGAAGAGAAAAAGAGAATTCACACCAAAAAAAAAAAAAAACACCAAAACCAAAAAAACCCAACATGTGAGCATCAGGCCAACAAATGTTCATGAAGACAAGATGCTGTTCTCACAGCTACAGTGGGTGAGGAAGAGAGCAGAGGCCAACAGAGCCCAAACTATCTCACACATTGAACATCTCTGCTCATCGGCAATGAGTTCTGAGGGAGACCTTAGAGCAGCTTCCAGTGCTGAAAGGCGCTCCAGGAGAGCTCGGGAGGGGCTCTGGATCAGGGAGTGCAGGGACAGGATGAAGGGGAACGGTTTTGAGCTGCAAGAGGGGAGATTGAGATGAGATCTTAGGAACAAATGTTTTCCTGTGAGGGTGACAAGTCCCTGGCCCAGGTTGCCCAGAGCAGTGGTGGCTGCCCCATCCCTGGAGGGGTTCCAGGCCAGGTTGGATGGGGCTTGGAGCCCCTGATCCAGTGGGAGGTGTCCCTGCCCATGGCAGGGGTGGAGCTGGATGGGCTTTGAGGTCTCTTCCAACCCAAACCTTTTTGCGATTCTATGCTGACGTTTGTTACTGCCTACCAGAAGTTGGGTCCATGGTCTTGAGCTCAACACAGCTCCCAGTAACAGCGCCCGTTCCAAATGCAGATAAGAGATGAGATCAGAAGAGAACAGAGCTAAAACAACTTAACAGACGGTGCAGGCAGCACACAGCACAGGCAGGGCTAGAGCCAAGGGCTCCCGGCCCCCAGCCCAGCCCCACACGGCTGCTGTCAGCCAAGTGCCAGGAGGCAAGAGCTCAAGAAGGATGTTTCTGAAGCACCTTTATCCAAGCAAGCTGGGTAAATCCTGCTGCTGCTTAGAAGTCCTCTCATAGGCATTTACAAACCCCGGGACACAAACACGATGAATTCATCTGGCGAAGTGCTTTCTTTTTCACTGGACACTGCTGGGAGTTTTACAACACGAGCCACGGGGGGCGAGTCAAAATCCAGCTCGGATGCTTTGCCAGATCCAGAGCAACAAACAGAGCAAAACCCGACACCGACACCACTCACAGAGTCTGTGTAGGGGCATTACTGGCATCCACCCCACTCCCTGGGAGATGGATAAACCCCAGGTTCACAGCAGGGAGGGAGAAGCAGCTTGCGCAGAAGTAGGATTAGAGCTGCAGAGCACCTCTCCTGGCAGGTTCACGCGAAGGACTGAGCAGCGTCTTGGCTGCACACACTGGAAATCCCTGCAAGTGGCAACCCACGTGCCCGGCAGGAAGCAGCTCGGTCCTTTGGATTAAATTGACAGAAGTGTTAAAAAAAAAAAAAAATCAGGAGCTTCTGCTGTTACACCCAAAATCAGCTGATTTATGCACTTTTGGAAACTCTTCCTCTGAAGAGCAGACTAAGATCAATAGCCAGATTGAAAGCACAAGTAAAGTACAGTCAGTAGTCCCTTGTCTTCTTCCACACAAGATCACACACACAAAAAAACCAAGCAAAAACAACATTACAGTCAGAAAAGCAGAGCAGGAACAATGAATTCTTGATTTCCCATAGTTTATTTTCCCCACCAGCAAGTTCCACATCAAAACGACTTGGTTTACAAGCAACAGCGAAGTGCCTTTTGACCCCTAGTCAGCTGGGGTCTGTAAGTCAAGCTGAGCTCTCTCTCCACTTCATACTCCACCAAACCCCGAGTACGAGAACCTCGCAGCAGAGCTGCGTTTGCAACTGCTCTGTTACCACCCAGGGCAGGGGAGGCTCCAGCTCCCTCCTTTGCCACTGCAAAGAGGAAAAAAATCTAAAAGATAAAAAAGCTTCATTATTTCTCACTCAGAAGCTGAGAGATCGTGTTACCGAGTCAGTCCTGGGAACCCCAGCAATGACCCCTGTACCCGATGCCTCAGTTGCAGCCTCTCTGCAGTAGGGAGGATAACCCCTGCCTCAATGTTTCGTCCAGAGCTGGGACTTGAACATTAATTAAAGGTTAATGAAGAAGATCAGAGTACAGACATGGGTGCCCTCTACTGGGACCAGTCAGAAGGGCTTGTGGGGGGGGCACTGGGCACCCAGCAGAAGGGCTGGGAATCATAGAATCATAGAATCACCAAGTTGGAAGAGACCCACCGGAGTCCAACCATTCCTATCAAATAATAACCCATCTCCCTCAGCACCTCGTCCACCCGTCCCTTAAACTCCTCCAGGGAAGGGGACTCAACCCCCTCCCTCTGCAGCCTCTGCCAGCCCCCAATGACCCTTTCTGTGAAAATTTTTTTCCAAATGTCCAGCCTGAACCTCCCCCGGTGGAGCTTGAGGCCATTGCCTCTCGTCCTGTCCCCTGTCCCTTGGGAGAAGAGCCCAGCTCCCCCCTCTCCACAACCTCCTCTCAGGTAGTTGCAGAGAGCAATGAGGTCTCCCCTCAGCCTCCTCTTCTCCAGGCTAAACAATCCCAGCAGGACAGGGGCGATACCCACTCCGGAGGTTGGCAAGCAGCATCCTCTCCCCAGCTCCCTACCTCCCATCATCATCCCACCGCACCGCCTCCCAGTTCCCATCCCTAGAAGTCTCTGTTTAAGGCTTCTGCCATCAGGCAGGAGGAAATCAAATGGTCTTATCAGAGTGCATTAGGGCTAACATGCCTTGGCCCGCTGCCGCGCTACCGAGCCGTGCGCCAGCCGGGCTCAGCGCCTCCAATCTCCTCAGCAAGGCACCTCTGTGGATCTGAGCTGAATCGAGTTTGACAGTGCTCAGGAAAAAGAAGATCCCGAGGGAAAGGAAAGGAAGGGGGAAGGTGGGCTTTACAATTTATAAAACCACTTTCAGTTTGACTGCATTAGCTTCGCCTTAGGCTTTCAAACATGACGGAAACCAGGCAGCAAGAGAAGGGAGAGGAGAAAGGGGGAGGGAGAGAGGGGATGGCAATGAAGGAGAAAGCTGTAATTGCAATTGCTGGAATTCACTTTTAATGCTAGCTGCTGAATACAGTAAACACACTCTGGAGTCCAGGGAATAGGCATTGATTTTTTTTTTTTTGCAAGCGTTCCAGTGAAAAGCTTCAAATCAATCCTGTTCTGTCAGACACTTTTGCCTCTTGGCCTCCAATTACTCTCTCTCCACATCCACCCTTCCCTTCCCTCACCTTCACCAGGCACACCTAACGCTGAAGGAGCACTATTTTACTGGGCATCCCACTCTGCACCAGCTGAGAGGAGCCAGGGGCTTCCACAGGGCACACGCGGGAGCGAGGGACAGACAGAGGCGTGGAGAGCGCGCGAGCATTTCTTCCTCATACACAGCCCCATACACATCATGAGAAATACTTCGAAGGTTCGGTCAGCGCTTCGTTTTTCCCTTTGCCTCTTTCCATCACACAGGGATACCTCACAGCGAGGTGCTGGACACAGGGCATGCGGGAACTTGTTAGTTTTTGAACCTAACCTTCAGAGACTTCTACACAGAAGCACTAAGGACTCAGTATCAGTGGGAGTCTCCTCTCCCACTCACCTCCCAAGAAGCCCTCCAGCTCTCTACGTGTCACAATCTCAAGTACATTCCCAAAGCTTTTATTTTTCAGTGGCGGCCAAGGCCGGATTTTCATTCCAAAAGCATTTGTAGGCTTGCTGGTAACGTTTGGTCTCTCCTAGGTTTCTCAGAGGCAGAAGCTAAGGGGGAAGAACTGTGCCTGGTTACACAAGCGTGGCCAGCACGTCCCCTGCTCAGGCTGTACAGATCCCAGCTCGTCCTACCAGCTACAGAGTCTCAGCTGGCAAGCTTCAAAGCAACGGGAAAAAAAACTTCCCTAAGTCAGGGACAGCTCAACGCTCCTTTTGTAACTTCTGCAGAGACACGGTGTAATGATTTTACAATAAGCGTGGCATTGGCTTTGATTGTCTGCTGTGTCTAATACGAGCAGATAAGATGTATGAGAGAAGAACCGCTCATTTTTTGTAAGGGTTTTGATACTTCCTAGGACTGTCCCCTGGACTGCAGCATTCTATTAATCTGCTGCAAGAACAGAGGAAGGATTATTAGGTAGAAAACAAATCTAGATGGTGGGATAGAGACAGCGAGCCCCACTATCACACAAGAGATGAGACACGTGCAGTCCTCTGTAAATTCAAGGTGAGGCAAAGCTGCTTATTTCATAGAATCACAGAATCACCAGGTTGGAAGAGAACCACCGGATCATCGAACCCAACCATTCCCATCAGTCACTAACCCATGTCCCTCAGCACCTCGTCCACCCGTCCCTTAGACACCTCCAGGGAAGGGGACTCAACTCCCTCCCTGGGCAGCCTGTTCCAGTGCCCAATGACTCTTTCTGTGAAATTTTTTTTCCTAATGTTATTTGTCATGTTTTAATTTCAAGTGAGCCTCAAACAACTGCTCCTCTGCCCCCACAGGTAACAATCAAGTGCATCCCACTAGAAAGAAATGGCTGAAGCTTCCCAGGACAACACCAGGCTTCATACTTCTCCAAAATACTGATGGAAGCAGACACTCCCATCCCATGCTCTCCTTTTTCCTGCCTACCTCTGTCACACACAGGTCAAGACCTCATGGTATAAAGGATTTGCATTCACACACCTAACTAAGCACGAGGAAGAGCTACCATTGTAGTGACATGACCTTCAGCTCTTCACAGGCTAGACGTTTCCTTCTGACAGCTCCCACATTCACCCTCAAATTATATGTACTGTACATGACTGTTAAGAATAATCACAGTGTTTGTAGTGGTATGTTAGGCACCAAATTATGTATAGGCAAAGCGATTAGAGAGCAGAACAAAGTGATTGTTCATGCAGCTAATGGCCAAAGTACCACTATTTTCTATCAAGACAATTTGCAGCAAGTATAGCATCTTCTCACTCCCCAGCCACGAGCAGCATTGCGTGAAATCTTCAAAAACAAATATGTTATTAGAAGTCTCAACAGCAGAGCTCAGGGGGGGTTGTAGCATCCTTGATAGCTTTTAATTCTTCTCACCCTGACGCCTTTCCGCTCTGTCCCAAGTGCCTTCTGCTTTGAGCTTTGCACAGCGCTGCAGCTTAGTTGTGTACCGAGCACTTAATGGCATGAAAACTTCTGCTACACCATCTTCAGAGAAAAACCTACCCTTCAAGCTTGTTTACTAAAAATGTGAAACAGCTATCCATCTCAGTTCCCTGTCCTACAAGCCTTCAGTCACAGTCTCACATTCAGAGCGCTGTTTTTCCCAGGAGGAAGCTGGAATACACTCAAAACATACACAAAATCCATGCCTTTCACCGTTGTTGGTCTTGCCGTCATTGGTAAAGACCTTGGCGTCCAGGTCCACCCAGCATCTCACACAGCTCAGTGCTGCAAGCAGGTCCAACATGGTCCCAAACCTCTGGCCCATCTGGGTTAACTTCTTTCCCTCCTTTTATCTACGGGTCTTCTCCAAAAGGACAAGCATCTGCCTTCCAAAGCCTGCCCAGGTTTCAGCTGGAAGGCACTCTTTGCTGTGTCCTATGGGAATAACAGATCTAACACTGTAATCAACACAGCCAAACCAAGAAGGAGGTTACTTCAGTCACAGATTAGGAAGGAAATACCAGAACTTCTAGAAAGAAAAAGAATCTCAGTCTGAAGGCTGATGAGCAGCTCGTACGATTGATGGAGAAGATGGGGTGCAGCAACCGCAGGGAAGGAGGTGATGAAGCTTTGGAAGTAGGTGAACAGGAATGCTGGTGCCCTTGCTACCTCTCTCTCCAAGGTTGATGGAGCTGCCAGGAGGTACAGCATGTTCTCTCCTATTGATCTATCAATGTCTGCTTTACAGAGAAGGGATTACTCACTTCTGATAGCATAGCAAGGTTGCCACTGATGAAAATCAATGGGCTGGAGCTACCCAGCCTTCATTTAATTAGATCGCACTGTAAACACAGCGAGAGCAGGAGGAGAGATGCTCCGTGACCACCTCTGCTCCGTGTTCCTCTCCCCAGGTTTAGACAAGTACCTTCCTGGTATTATCAAGATAAATTGACTTAACCAACTGACTTGTACTTTCAATTCCGTAGCCAAAGAAAGGCAGAGAGTAGTTCTCCATCACCTTGGCCCACAGCTGGGAACGCCAGCCACGAAGAGAAGGACGCTAGAGACGTGCAAGCAAATTACTGGCAATTAGCTTTGTGGAAAAGTGGATTGGATTAAGACTGAGTGTGAGATCAGGCAGCTTTTTACAAGCTAAATAAGCAACAAGCAGTTCAAGAGAGATTTCTCCCCCTGTTTACAAGGCCAACCAAGGCCAGGTTAATTAATCTCTCTTTCCCGTTGCCCTTCTCACTAGGGCTTGTTCTCCACTTTGAGCAAAGCACCAGAGACAGCTGCTCAGATCTCTCACATTGCAGGGTGATGAAAACAAAGGCACACATGAAAATTGCTTTAGAGCTTAGCCTCTCAGAGAAAACAAACGCTTCCATGCTGTAATTAGGACTAGGCATGCAAAAAAAGAACCAGATCTTTGACTGCTGCTTAACCAGGGATAGTAAATAAAAATAACAGCAATCCCTTCCCACATACGCATGCACACAAAACCAGGCAAAGAAAAAGGCAAGACTATCTTTCTGAAGCTCACACAAGAGGCTGGTTCATCTCTCTTGATCCTCATACAAAGGCAGATCCCAGACTGTGGGTCTGTGCATGCTTAAAAACCAGCAGCAATGCCATATCAAAAACAAGGCATTCAAACACACACTTCTCCCCCTGGGGAGAGCTTATACACAGCACAGACACGCAGTTATGGTGTTTCATGAATTGCTCAGAGCTATTCAGATCCAACAACCAGGGCTACAATACAGAACATCATCTTAAAGTGGTGGCACAGCCCCCTGCAAAGCTCCCAGCCAGCAGCAAGCAGCTGGGTTAGTGACATGCCAACACTTCCATTTGGAAGCTGCCCTCCCTGCTCCTCCTCCAGACATGTTTTAAGGCGTTTAGCAACAGTGACAAATTCTCAAGCGTTTATTTTAATGCAAAAGTTCCTAGCAATATTAGCTTTAACTTGCCATTAGCAGCACAATTAGAGGCTGAGCTGAACTGTGCCTCAGCCAGTCCTCTCTGCACAAACATTGCCTCCATCCTCTTCTCTTGATAAGGCAGCACATCTCAGCTCCTTTCGTAGTATTTATGCAGGAAACAGAAGGCAAAAAAGCAGCAGACACCAGCACTAGGCATTTCCATAGCCCTGCAGTAGGTCAGAAGTTAAACTCATGAGCTCTGGTGCTCTTTTAAACGCAGCTCGTGTGCGAGTCTTCCGTCTACGAAGACTTCAGAGAGCTAAGTCTCTGAATTTACTGGTGGTTTGGCAATGGAGTTGATGAGCAGAGTGGGCTGTCTAGAAACATCAGTCAGCATCAGGATTTGCCCTGTCCCAAAAGAACGTCTGCTCACGCAAAAACCTCTTAAGGACATAATCTGCAAAAGGCCAAACAAAAGCTGTGGAGCAGAGGGCTGCAAGAGCTCTCCTGGCACAGCTCCGTCAGTAGCAGAAGAGTCTACAGATAAAACAGGGCTGGCAAACCATCTCTCACAAGAGACAGGCAACCAAACCTGCTGTCTTCCACCTCTTCCAAAGTTTCCCTTCCAAGCACGCCTTATCATCTCTCAGCCCCGGCACAGCTCTGCAGCACCGTGCAGTCAAGTCTTCTCTTGTGCAAGAGGCAGATGCCGAAGTCTTGAGTCACCGGGCTTGTAGCCTAGCAGATCCCTGCAAGCTGGGGACACGGAGAAGGAGCACAATCTCCATCCATCCTCCCTGCCCCTTAGGATCCAGGTGTGATCTCCAAGCCACTTTCTGAAAGACCGATAGATTCCACATAGGAATAAGACACCTTTTGCAACAGTTCTTCCTCCTCAGCAGGTGTGACCTGGAGGAATTGCTAAAATACACTTTTCTCTGGGTTTTTGAGAGAGTTCTACTGATAAAAGTACATGCCCAGGGACAGAGGCTGTGGAGTGAGGCATTCATCCTACAAAGAGGCACGAGGTGAGGGTGACTTGATCAGCAGCTATCATCAGCTTTTAGTTGGAAAGATTATGACAGTTATTATTGTGGTAAGGGCTCTCTACGAAAAATGGACAAAAAAATGAAAAAACTACTCTTATTTCTAGATTATCTCATTTCTTAGACCTCTTGTTATGAATTGCTTTCAGGTATCACCATGGATTTCAGTAGGCAACTCGGAGTCCTTCGTCCTGGCTGCAGAACAACTGTGGAACGGGAACACTGAGGTGACTGGGGCAGGGACAGCGACCGATTTTTCTTTTTCTATTGCTCTTTATCAGGGATAGAGAAAGAGTAAATGGAGCATGCACTGAAAAAAAGAACAAAAGTCAACAGAAAGACTGAGTTAAGTTACGAAATAGCACATCTTCAAGCCCTCCATTCTTCTCTCAAATGTGGCTCAAATTGGTTAATGTGTTAAAAGATTACTGGGGGTAGAAAGAGCAGGATAGATGGACAGAACGCAATCACAAGTGCCTCATTTCTCTTGGAAGCTCTATTAATGGACAAGAAGCCCTTTTGCACATAGATAAGCCTGAAGCAAAGTGTAGCAGTAAGGAAGACAGAAGGAAAACGACCTCCAGGGTCGATGCCTCCCTGTTTTGCTGGCAGCTTGTCTAAGGCCTCCTTTAGGCTCCCCTGCAGCAGCGAGCACACAGCTTCTCTGCCACACATACATAGCAGCAGCTTATCCGCAGTTAATCATAATGCAAGCTCAGCCCTCAACCTTTTCCCCTCCTCCCATGTTAATTTTCTTTAATTTATTTCCGCAATATTGTCGCTCTCGTGACTTAACTTTTCTCCCAGCGATGGTAAAGGAAGGATTGTAAAGGATCTGGAAATACTTGTAGAGCCGTGTAAGACAGGAAATCATTTCACACGTCAAGTCCCAGAGCCCACTTTGATCTGGGGCTGCTCGTGTAAACGAGCACAAATCAATCGGCAGCGGTATTGCCGCAGTAGGTGGGATATAGGTATTTTCCTCCCATTTCAAGCAGTTCCTCAGCCACAGATCCTGAAGCCCCTGGACTGAGAAATGCATCCCTTCTCGCTGCCTTTGATGGATGCCAGCTGGCATCAGGGGAAGATATATCCCTTGCTGCCCAAGTCCATCCTGCACGCAGCTTGACAGCAGCTCTGGGAACACTAATACCCAGCAGCAGAGTTTCCATAAGTGGATTCAGCAGACCTGGGCTCAATTCTCAGCTTTAACAGCCACTGGCCTGGGACAGCCTAGCCCAAAACGTGACACAACTGAGGCTGACTAAATTTAGTTCAGGGCTCCACACTAGCACCCTCCCCGATGCCGCTTTCTCCCTCTGAGCCCTTCCAGCCAATGCTTGTTAAGCCTCATCACAAACTGTAAAGCTCAACGGAGCTCCCATCACCGCCTCAAGCACGCCACCCAAGCGTTGTTGCATCTTCTGCGCGACTCAAGCAAATCATTTAATTTCAGTACCTCGCTTCCTCTAAGGGATCATTCCTCCTTTTTCTTCTATCCCCAGCTTTAGGTACAGCTTTTAACACCGAAGGTCCCAGGCCACGCAGAGGGGCTCTAGCTGTGACGGTGATTCAAATGCTCTCCCTGCTCCCAAGCCCAGACGAGCAAAAAAGCAACAACCACCTCCACCACAGGAGCTGCACCAGCAGACGATTCATTCCCAAGTGACTTTTACATGAGATCCAGCTTCTAAAGGCTAATGACAGCACACGTGCTGCTGCAGCACGCGGAGCTGACCGAATAGCTTATCGCCTTTCCCCTCAGCTTATTACACCTCTGCAGCTTTGTATCTGGAAAAAAGGAGCACAGAGAAACCATTTCACTCTGAGCTCCCTAGCAGGGCCCAGCATGGCTTTGAAAGGAAAAAAGCTCAGATAGACACAAGCACCGTTTCCTCTGGGTCAGATGGCTGCTTTATCTCCCCGAGAGGTCTGTGCAGGCAGTGGCAGTGCAGAAGCCCCACACACATCTTGCCAATGCAGTCACTGGGCCATTCAGCTCAGCTTTTCAGGGGGAAAACACCGTGCCTTAGAAAGATTTCCGATTACCAGAAAGAAAAAAATACGCTCTGAGGTGACTTGATCCAGGGAGCCAGGCAGGTGCTCCCCTGTGCACCTCAGGATGGGAGCCAGCACCCCCGCTTGCATGGATGCTCCCCCGTGCACCCCATGAGAGGAGCCAGCACCCCTGCTTGCACGGATGGTCCCCCATGCACCCCATGAGAGGAGCCAGCACCCCTGCTTGCACGGATGGTCCCCCATGCACCCCATGAGAGGAGCCAGCATCCCTGCTTGCATGGATGCTCTCCCACATACCCCATGAGAGGAGCCAGCAACCTTGTTTGCACGGATGCTCCCCCGTGCACCCCACAAGAGGAGCCAGCATCCCTGCTTGTAGAGATGCTCTCCAACGTACACTATGAGAGGAGCCAGCACCCCCGCTTGCATGGATGCTCCCCCATGAACCCCATGAGAGGAGCCAGCACCCCTGCTTGCACGGATGCTCCCCCATGCACCCCATGAGAGGAGCCAGCATCCTCGCTTGGATGGATGCTCCCCCATGCACCCCATGAGAGGAGCCAGCATCCTCGCTTGGATGGATGCTCCCCCATGCACCCCATGAGAGGAGCCAGCATCCTCGCTTGGATGGATGCTCCCCCATGCACCCCATGAGAGGAGCCAGCAACCTTGTTTGCACGGATGCTCCCCCGTGCACCCCACGAGAGGAGCCAGCATCCCTGCTTGTAGAGATGCTCTCCAACGTACACTATGAGAGGAGCCAGCACCCCCGCTTGCATGGATGCTCCCCCATGCACCCCATGAGAGGAGCCAGCACCCCCGCTTGCATGGATGCTCCCCCATGCACCCCATGAGAGGAGCCAGCACCCCCGCTTGCATGGATCCTCCCCCATGCACCCCACGAGAGGAGCCAGCATCCCTGCTTGCATGGATCCTCCCCCATGCACCCCACGAGAGGAGCCAGCATCCCTGCTTGCATGGATGCTCTCCCAGGTACCCCATGAGAGGAGCCAGCAACCTTGTTTGCACGGATGCTCCCCCGTGCACCCCACAAGAGGAGCCAGCATCCCTGCTTGTAGAGATGCTCTCCCACGTACACTATGAGAGGAGTCAGCATCCCCGCTTGCACGGATGCTCCCTTGTGCACCCCACGAGAGGAGCCAGCACCCTCGCTTGCACAGAGTGGACACAGAATCCCTCCACAGCTTCCCATTTCTCCAAAGCACCAGCGCAGGCACAAGGGGAGACTCTGTCCTGGTGAGGCGAAAAGAAAGGGCAAAACTGGGGCATGGCAGTTTGGTTCAGGGGAGTCGGGAGCGCAGTCGGGTCCCTCCGCTGCCCACAGGGCACCAGGCAGGGAGCAAAGCCTGGCCTGTCGCATCCAGCGTCGGCTCCTCCGTGCAGCGGAGCTGTGCTCTCTCAGGCAGAAGAGACTGCAGCTCCCTTCCGCACGCTGAAACCAGCTCTGTTGCCAGTTCCTTCCAGTATGTAAAACAAAGAGATGTCAGCTCCCAGCGACAATGAAATTACAATTTAAGGGAGTTCTGTACCTGTCAGGAAACAAAGCCCTGACCCTCCAGGCTGTCTACAGATTGCTTGGGCACCGTTGTTAGAGGTTTTGTTTCTTCTTCTTGTGAACATGGGAAGAGAGAATCATAGAATCATAGAATCACCAGGTTGGAAAAGACCCACTGGATCATTGAGTCCAACCATTCCCATCAATCACTAACCCATGTCCCTCAGCACCTCATCCACCTGTCCCTCAAACCCCTCCAGGGAAGGTGACTCAACCCCCTCCCTGGGCAGCCTCTGCCAGTGCCCAATGACCCTTTCCATGAAATATTTTTCCTAATGTTCAGCCTAATCATCCTCAGCCACCAGCAGCAGACACAGACATGGTGGAAAGAGCCTGTGAAATTAATGGAAATGGCTTCTTCCAAAACAGAGGAGCCTTTGGGAAAAGGGCTGGAAACTCAGAGAGGCTCCTGCCTTCTTCAGCAAGCTCCAGCATGGTGAGAGAGAAGAGGCTGAGCTGACCCGGTGCCAGCCCCATGTCCTGACCTCCAGCTCTGCAGGTCCCCAAAGGACACGGTGCACATGAGAGTTTAGTCTAGGTATGAGGAAGAAACATTCTGTGAGGATGAGGAGGCCCTGGCCCAGGTTGCCCAGAGCAGTGGTGGCTGCCCCATCCCTGGAGGGGTTCAAGGCTGGGTTGGATGGAGCTTGGAGCTCCTGATCCAGTGGGAGGTGTCCCTGCCCATGGCAGGGGTTGGGACTGGATGGGCTTTGAGGTCCCTCACAACCTAAACCATTCTATGCTCCTATGAAAACGAGCTGGGGAGGCAAATCCCTGAGGTTTAACTCATGCAGGCAGCAAAATTTCCATCCCATTCAGTCCTCAGTGGGGCTGAACTCCAGCTGCCAACTCAAGCTCAGCCTTGGGGGGGGGGAGGCAGGGGGCTGCCTTTCCTCTTCTTTTAGCTCAAACTCAGCACAGGCTTCTTTTTTTCCCCCTCCCTTTAGTGCAGATCAATCTATGGAAATGAGACAGGACTGCGTTGTTTGTATGTGCTTTTAAGATACAATATAAGGCAACTAAGAGCAGCTTGGAGCCTCAGGCAAACTCCCTGCAGAGAAAACACCAAAGTGTTGCAAGGCAGCCTATTCCCATTGCCATGCAGACCTGCTTTGGGCTGAAGGAAAGCTGTGAAGATCAGCAGGTAGCTCCCCTGCTCCGCACAAGCAAAATGGCTGTGGCGCCAGGTAGGTTTCCCTGCACTGACAGCAAGAAGCTGGGATGCTGTGGAGCACACAGAGGGAGAGTTGCTAATTAAAAGCCCCCAGGAAACTGCTTTGGACAAGGGATAAAAAAAAAAAAAAAAAAAAGAAGGAAAAAAAAAATCACGTTCGCAAAATTCCTGACTGAACCATTTAATTTTCGGTTCTGACTACAATAGGAGGAATGCAAACAATAGGTGAAAGGAAACACTCTGATTGTCATGAAGCAGAGTGCCACGTTCATTTTTCATCAAACACGGATGAACCCTATTAAAAATATATATATAATCTCCATTTCCTCACTTCATTTTCTCCCCCTCATAAAATAAATAAAAACAACCCTGTTCCCTCAGGACAGCTTGCTGCCTGCTCCATTCCCAGCCCCATGCCCTCTTCTGCTGCCCCAAAGCTGCTCCACTCTCCTTCTGTTTCCCACCCCAGATCCGAGAGATTTGGGAAGGAAAGAGGGACCTGGACAGGCTGGATCGAGATTCAACAAGACCCAGCGCCAGGTCCTGCACTTTGGTCCTAAAAACTCCATGCAACGCTCCAGGCTTAGGGGAGAGTGGCTGGAAAGCTGCCTGGTGGAAAAGGACCTGATGGTGCCGGTTGACAGCAGGTGAACATGAGCCAGCAGTGGCCCAGGTGACCAAGAAGGCCACAAGCATCCTGGCTTGGATCAGCCATGGGGTGGCCAGCAGGAGCAGGGAAGGGATCGACCCCTGGACTCAACACTAGTGCGGCCGCATCTTGAATCCTGGGTTCAGTTTTGGACTCCTCACACCAAGAAGGACTTTGAGGGGCTGGAGCATGTCTGGAGAAGGGAACAGAGCTGGGACGGGTCTGGAGCCCAGGGCTTCTGGGAGTGGCTGAGGGATCTGGGGCTGCTTAGTGTGAAGAAGAGGAGGCTGAGAGGAGACCTGAGGAGGTTGTGGTACGGTGAGTGCTTTTCTCTTCTCCCAAGTCACAATGGCTTGAACCAGAAACGGCATGGCCAGCAGGTCCAGGGAGGTTCTTCTCCCTCTGGACGCAGCACTGGTGAGACCAAACCTCGAATCCTGTGTTCAGTTCTGGGCCCCTCACCACAAGAAGGATGTTGAGGCTCTGGAGCGAGTCCAGAGAAGAGCAACGAAGCTGGGGAAGGGGCTGGAGAACAGGCCTGATGAGGAGCGGCTGAGAGAGCTGGGGGTGTTTATCCTGGAGAAGAGGAGGCTGAGGGGAGACCTCATTGCTCTCTCCAACTACCTGAGAGGAGGTTGTGGAGAGGAGGGAGCTGGGCTCTTCTCCTAAGTGACGGGGGACAGGACGAGAGGGAATGGCCTCAAGCTCCACCAGGGGAGGTTCAGGCTGAATATCAGGAAAAAATTTGTCATGGAAAGGGTGATTGGGCAGTGGCAGAGGCTGCCCAGGGACGGGGTTGAGTCACCTTCCCTGGAGGGGTTTAAGGGAGAGGTGGACGAGGTGCTGAGGGCCATGGTTTAGTGATTGATGGGAATGGTTGGACTCGGTGATCCAGTGGGTCTTTTCCAACCTGGTGACTCTATGATTCTATAATTCACAAGGGATGGGTCAAGAGGAGATGTCCTCAAGTTGTGCCACATCAACACAGCCCTCACTCCTCTCCAGGGCAAAGTAATGAAGAACATTTTGGCCAGCATCTGTGCCATGAAGTCTAGGAGATCCTCCCTTCCCACCGTGGCACCAGCTTGGGGCAGCCCCATCACTGGGTGGCCACAATGGGTGACAGGGCCAGGTGACACCCATTCATGGGGGGATTCACTGGCCATTCTCGCTTACACTGTTTCCGTGGTAACTCCCGTTCGGTACAGCGTGTGAAACACTCCATTCGCTTATTGATTGAGCCGCCGTCAAATTCAATCACAAGTGAAAATGGATTTTTTAATGCGACTATTAGCTGCTTTTGAAAGGCAAATTGGAGTTCAGTTATACCGAGTCAGCCATCAAAAAGCAATTTGCCGTCAGCCAGACTGCCCAGCGAGGTGCCCAACCCCAGGAGAGTCATGGAGGAGAGAAGAAGCTGCTTGGGAGAGTGAGGCACCTTGTTTGCTCACATTTTGGGATGCCCAAGCCAGGAACGGAAGGAAAGCGAGACTTTTTCTGAGTGAGGAAGATGAGGTGCAAGGCTAGGATTTGAAGAGCTAGCACAGACACTGCCCCACATCTCTGCAATGGAACAGGGATGAAGAGCCATCTCCAGCTATGGGGTTTCAAAGGTAGCAACATGAACGATGAGGTTCATCACAAAAAACTGAAGCTAAGCTTTAGATCAGCAAGGCGGAGGTTCTCCCCAAAAATCAAGGTGTACAAACAAAGCCAAGGTGAGAAGGACGCACAACCCAAGCGATCACCACAGGTTCCTACCCATGCTGAGAAGACCAAGCCAGCACCACCCACCTCCAAGCCACCTCAATACGATTCAACAAAGCTCATTTCCTTCTAGCAGCTGGAAAATAAGATTTTTCCCTTGCTGATTAGGGAAACAGATTCAAATTACTGTGTTAAGTGAGGATCAATATTGCAGCCAAGTCTGAAATCATCCCTGTTTGGCAAGATGCTGAGCACACCAGTTTCCCCAGTTTGGGCTTGGGTACCACCCCTGGGGGACACGAACATCTCTGCTCCAGGATGGTTTCACAGGGATAAGAGGTGGCAGTAGAGGAAGGTGGTGGGACACAACAGAGCAGCTTTTGGATAAAACTTAAAGTTTGGACAAAACTACACCGAATGTGGATGGATTTGCCTGTATACACGTACAAAAAAAAAAAACCTCCTATGTGAAAAAACACAAAAATGTATAATGTATATATTTTTCTACAGAGTTCAAGGACTGTAGATATACTCCATTCATTATAAACTCAGTTTTTTGGAAGCCCTGAGAACATAAAGCAGACCTCAAATAAATAACTAAAAATCCAGCTTGACTTTGAGGTGCTGGCCTTTCTGGTTCTCCTCACAATCCCAGGAGAAAACTTACTCATGAGCATTATTAAACACTTGCAAAAGCAGGCCAGGAATTTCTATTGCAGCATAATCCAAAGAGATCTGCTTTCAAAGAGTATGTGCTTCCTGCAAAGCTCGTAGTCTCAGCTAATAAGAGCTTAACCACATGTTTGTGGCAGATGAAATAGTATCGTTTTGCAATTATTATCATTCAAGCATTATTTATTTAACCTGCAGCCACATTATATTGACTGCAGAATTGCTGTCATTTTTACTTTTGATGGCTCTCTTATTGAGCTGAGCTTGAGAAATTGTGCTTGGTGTTTCCAGCACGGGAAACGTTTTTTCCCGCCTGCATATTCACCTTCTCCCCAGCTAAACCCAAGTCCCTGCTCCGGGGCTGGTTGCATTTGGTGTTGGCCTCATAGAATCATAGAACCACCAGGCTGGAAGAGACCCACCGGATCCTCGAGTCCAACCATCCTGAACACAGGGCCATTTACAGGCCTTTCACATCTTTTCCATCTTCCTCCACTGGTCATATCTGGGCAATGAATCCATTCCCTTCGCACCATCAATACAAAGCACCATGAACCAAAGAGTTGCAGATGCCAAAGTACAGAAAATTGACTTTATGTCACCTTTGCATCCTCCCCAGCTACTTCGAAACCCTGTAGATAAAAGCCGTGGAGATGTGGCAGCAGCCCAGGGGTTCTGTGCACCCCAGAAAGTCAAAACGCAGAGTTAATAACCTGCTTTGTGCCAAGAACCCTTCTCCAAGGGAGGCATCAAGTTGGGTCACTGCCACTATTCCCATTTTTTGCAGCAAAATAAGTACCAAGGGGTGTGTTTCTTAAGATCTGAATGCCAGCAGGGTGAAAAAAATCTGCTTTCCCTCTCTCTCCTAGTCCTCGTTCTCCTCTCACACATCCCTCCCCTGAAGCCTAGTGAGATGCAATCGTGCAACAGGAAATCCAACATTCTCCTTCGCATTTTTCATTTTTTCCTCTCTTCTAATTTTCCCCAAATGTAAAGGATGAAGTCATCTCTCCTCCGGTGATGAAACATCTGCCTGGAGAAGCTTGCAGTGCAATGCAACGTATTTTGATCACTGCTACATCTAATTACAGAGAAGAGAAAAATCACAAAGCACAGATTGGAATTTAATTTCCCCCAAAAACCACAAGGCATCTGAAGAAAAAATAATAGAAAAACAGCAGCACTAACAATCAGACCAGAGGCACCTTCTCCTCAGCCTTGAAAAGCAGCACTGGAATACAGAACCCACTTAAAGAGAAGGACTTAAAGAGCAAGATGAGGGAAAGATAGATTGTCCATGCCGAGGTTTCACAGAATCACAGAATAACCAGGTTGGAAGAGACCCACTGGATCATTGAGTCCAACCACTCCTATCAAATAATAAACCATGCCCCTCAGCACCTCGTCCACCCATCCCTTAAACATCTCCAGGGAAGGTGACTCAACTCCCTCCCTCTGCAGCCTCTGCCACTGCCCAATGACCATTTCTGTGAAAAACTTTTTCCTAATGTTCAGCCTGAACCTCCCCTGGTGGAGCTTGAGGCCATTGCCTCTCGTCCTGTCCCCTGTCCCTTGGGAGAAGAGCCCAGCTCCCTCCTCTCCACAACCTCCTCTCAGGTAGTTGGAGAGAGCAATGAGGTCTCCCCTCAGCCTCCTCTTCTCCAGGATAAACACCCCCAGCTCTCTCAGCCGTTCCTCATAAGGCCTGTTCTCCAGCCCCTTCCCCAGCTTCGTTGCTCTTCTCTGGACTCGCTCCAGAGCCTCAACATCCTTCTTGTGGTGAGGGGCCCAGAACTGAACACAGGATTCGAGGTTTGGTCTCACCAGTGCCGAGTCCAGAGGGAGAAGAGCCTCCCAGGACCTGCTGGCCAAGCCGTTTCTCATCCAAGCCAAGATGCCATTGGCCTTCTTGGCCACCTGGGCCACTGCTGGCTCATGTTCAGTCGCTGTCAACCAACACCCCCAGGTCCTTCTCCTCCAGGCAGCTTTCCAGCCAGGCTTCTCCTAGTCTGGAGCTGCTCAGGGTTGTTGTGCCCCAAGTGCAGGACCCGGCATTTGGCCGTGTTAAACCTTCTGCCATTGGACTCTGCCCAGCAGTCCAGCCTGTTCAGATCCCTTTGGAGCCTCCCGACCCTCCAGCAGATCCAGCTTCCAAACAGCTTAGTGTTGTCTGCAAACTTGCTAAGGGAGCACTCGATGCCTTCATCCAGGTCATTGATAAAGACATGGAACAGGGCTGGACCCAGCACTGAGCCCTGGGGACCCCACTGGCCTCCAGCTGGATTTAACACCATTTCCCACCACTCTCTGGGCCCGGCCACCCAACCAGTTTTCCACCCAGGAGAGTGTGCGCCTGTCCAGGCCAGAGGTGACAGTTCCCGTAGCAGAATGCTGGGAGAAACTGTGTCGAAGGCTTTACTGAAGTCCAGGAAGATCCATCCACAGCCTTTCCCTCATCCAGCAGCCGAGTCACTTGGTCATAGAAGGTGATCAGGTTAGTTTGGCAAGACCTGCCTTTTGTGAACCCGTGCTGACTGGGCCTGATCACCCGGTTCTCTTGCATGTGCTTCATGATAGCACTCGAGATCACCCGCTCCATGACTTTCCCTGGCACTGCGGTCAGACTGACAGGCCTGGAGTTCCCTGGATCCTCCCTGTGACCTTTCTTGTAGATGGGAACAAGGTCAGCCTCCAGTCCAGTGGAACTTCCCCAGTCTTCCAGGACTGTTGGAAGATGATGGAAAGGGGTTTGGCCAGCACATCCGCCAGCTCCTTCAATACTCTTGGGTGAATCTCATCTGGCCCCATAGACTTGTGAGTGTCTAGTTGGGCTAGCAGGGCTCTGACCACCTCCTCTTGGACCATGGGAGCCTCATTTTGCTCCTCTAGCTCTGGGGTTTGTACACAGAGGGAACAACTTTCTTTACAATTAAAGACTGAGGCAAGGAAGGCATTAAGTACCTCAGCCTTTTCCTCATCCCCTGTCACTGTTGTTCCTTCTGCATCCAATAGGGACTGTATGGTCTCCCTAGTCCTCCTTTTATTATTTATATACTTATAGGAAGATTTTTTTGTTATCTTTCACAGACTTCGCCAATCTGATTTCTGGTTGAGCCTTAGCCCTTCTGATTTTTACTCTACACAATCTCACTTCCCTCCTGTAGCCCACCCAAGAGGCCTGTCCCCTCTTCCAGAGCCCATAAACTTTTCTCTTCTTCTTGATATCACTCAAGATCTCACTGGTCAATCTCAGTATCCTCAAAGCTGAGGATCACTCAAGCCAGGGCATGGTAATAAGCCTGCATGTGCATCCTTTTGGCTTCACCAACGTTTACTCAAGGTCAAGTTCTTACATACCTCTCACACCTACTCTAATGCATGAGGAAAGAGAGGAGCATGGTGGGGGAAAGACATCTGTGAGGACAACATGAGCATGACTGACTCATGTTCACAAGTTTCAAGACCAACCAAATACTTGATCTTCAAGAGCCAACAGGCAGAGGGAACAAAAGCTGGCTCTCCAAAGCGAGAAACTTACTTCAAACAGAAGCAGTGATGCTCCAGCTCCAGGAGGCAGTCTAGGTCGCTGTAGAGAAGGTCTGAAGGCTTTCAGATACAGCTTAAAGCAAACAACGGCAGTGGCAGAGCCACCACATTGGCCTCAATTCCTGAAGAAAGCACGGAGAGGTCTTGAAGGCACGGCAGGGATCACCACCCACATCCTCTTGATGTTCAGGAGGGGCTGATTACCTCCCTTGTGTCTCGCCTTGCGAACACCACTGTGACATTAGTGAGGCGCAGCCTCCAGCCGCTCCGGGATGTTCTTTGCTGCAGGAAATGGAGATTTTAGCAGTTCAAAATAAAGCCCTAATCACAATTGTTGCCGTTTCCCTGTCTTGCTCTTCAAGCTCAATGGGAGTCCATGGCTAACCAGAAACAAACAGCACCTCTAACAAGACCTTGCATGGCAAAGAACCAAACGCAGACGCCTGGGGAGCCTGCTCAACTGCTTCACTGGAGATATGATGACAGGTTGTTTATAGCAGCTTACAGAAAGGCAGCGCAAAATAAACAGAAGGCTACCTTCCCTCCACCCCTCTCCCCACTGAATTTCAAGGGAAAACTTGATTTCTTTCTAAATGTTTCAGGTTTCTAGAAGAGGAAAACAAAACGCTGTCTGTGATGAATGGAGTTTGGCAGCTGTTCGGGACAGGTATGGCACTTAAAGCTGTGGGAAACTGGCCCAAAACCTTCAGATGCTGCAAGGAAACAAAGAGTTGATGGGAAAGGTGCCTGCAGACACACACATGGAGGTCCCAAGTCCCCATTTTCTTTCACAGATATTTGTCACCAGTGTTGTGCTGGCAAACCATCGATTTTGCCAGCAAGCTCTCTTCTGAAACAATTACTCAAGGGATCGTATTGGCTGCTTCTTAATCTTCTTGAGTGTGAAGACACACGCGTGAGCAGCAGGTGCCTCTCTCAAGCAAACAACACACACCGATTTCATCCCAGTCCATGCACACATGAAGATCAGGCTGAAATAGCTGGAGCACACATCTCACGATCACATCAAAGGAAAAAAAAAACCACTTAGAAATCACACCTGCCATCAATGATAGAACCATAGAATGTCCTGAGTTGGAAGGGACCCACAAGGATCACCCATTGAATCCCTATCACTGCTCAGGGCAACCGCAACATTCACATCATGTGTTTGAGGGCATTATCCAAATGCCTGTTGAAATGTTCCAGGCTGTTCCTGAAAGGTCAGGTCCCACCACATTGTAGGTTTTCACCATGTCACATCTGCCACAAAAAGGGGAAAAAATATGACCCTGGAGCTCTCCAAGATGGAATGAGTACTCCAAATTCTCCTCTTTGGTCACACACGTCTGTGCATGGAAGGAGCGTGTAGTCATCTTTGCAGAGCACCCGTTCCCCAAGCAGCCCAGATCTAGTGTTGACAAGGTCAAGAGCAAGAAGAAAGCTCACCCAGGGCTAAACGGGAGGCAGAGAGTTGGAAGATTAGTCACCATCCAGATGTCTGCATTTGTAGGGAAAGAGAGAAGCGCCGGAAAAAAAAAAAAAAGACCAGCTGACAAGGGGTGGAGGATGCGAGAGATGCACGGTGGTGTGGGATTCAGAGTCTGGTATTCAGTTGCTGGCTCTGCCTCCAAACCACACAACATCTGCTTTCCTCTCTGCATGCCCTCAGTTCACCTCTTGGTTTCCGTCTCCTCTTGGGGCACTGGAAGGTCTCTGGGCTTACAAGGGCAAGTTCTTCCAAGCACAATCAAAGTCCCAGAGTCCCCAGTAAGCAAGGTCAAAGGAAGAACTGGCTGTCCTGACCCTCAGCAGGACACAGCCTGGAGAGAAAGAGATGTTTCTTCTCAGCTATTTCTGCTGTATTGCAGGACACAGGAGAGCATTCCCAAGTCTATTTGGAACATCAACGTTTGGCTAAGCAAATAGCTCGGAAAGCTCCACAAATAGCAGGAGAGTTGGTTAATTAGGAAGAAGTCGGAGAACTACAGAGGAAAACACAAGCAGGCAGCACCAAAGGCAGCAAAGACTATGGCTGAAGGGGTCTGCAGACCCTAAGGGCACATTTGCCCTCCCTGAATTGTTATTCTTGGTCCCAGTTCCTCTGTCAACACCACTTTCTGCATTTGCAAATAGGACCATACTCCTGCAATTACATTGCAATCAGAGGCAAATTACATTCTTGCTGTTTACTTTCACTGTCCTTAATTAATCCGGTTATTAGACGATTAATGAAGCTTGTTTGGTGAAAAACTCATAGCATTTACAGCCAGAGCTCACATACACACCCAGCTGGCATCTGGTTCTGCAGAACTGGCACACTGGGCTGGAGGCAACAAGTCCAACCCCAATCCCTGAAGCCAGCAGAGCCAGAGTTACACTGCAGCCTGTCCCACAGCTTGGAGGGGCTCAGGGTTTGGGTCTTCCAGCCAGCCCTCCACTCTACCACTGCCCCACAGCGAGACTAAGAGCTCAGTCCTTCTGCTCAAGCTCAACACATCTCAGCCCACACGCAACCTCGCTGCTGAGACCCCCGCATCAGGACAGCCCTCTCCAAGAAAGCTGGGACAGGCTGGAGGCACAGACCCATTCTCGCTCGCTGCTCCTCTCCAAGGGCAACAGAAACCATACTGATAGCTCCTGCCAGTACAAAAGCCTCTAGAGAAGACTCGCAGCTCCATGCAACCACTGGCCTCCATCCTCCTACCGCTGCCAGCCAGCTCCCAAGACACGTTGCTCTCCCCAAAGGTCACCCCAGCTTGTGTTTGGTTAAGCTGCTAATAATTAAGTGGCATGTTCATCTAATGATCAAACTGCTGCACCAGGAGCATGAAAGGCTGAGGAGAACTAATTAAGAAGCTCATTTGCATACTCCAGCATTTCCGGTGCATGTATAGGGTTCCCATAGCAACCAGTACAAAAGCTGGTGATGGTGTGTGGGTTTTATTGGGTTTTAAGTGCTGTTCCTTCCCTTTGTTATCCCCAGCAGATAACAAAGGCTCTGCAAGGAAGGTGGTGTGACACCCAGCTTGGGAGGGGGATTTCTGCACAGCAAGGAGGAAAACTAACATGCTACAAGCACAGTGGGGGACTGATCCTGCTCTCAGTGCCATTCAGCTAGAGAGCAGTTATCTTTGGGTTGGATGCACAGCCTGAGGACACACTAAAACATAAATCCTCAACCTGGTGG
This sequence comes from Clamator glandarius, assembly GCA_033459285.1. Lineage (NCBI taxonomy): Eukaryota > Metazoa > Chordata > Aves > Cuculiformes > Cuculidae > Clamator > Clamator glandarius. The sequence goes on from JAUNZM010000037.1 coordinate 427,379, forward strand.
CTCCTCTATCAATGAGCCTTTTCATGAGTTGCTTTGGCCTCATCTCCGCAAATGGCTCCAGAGAGAAGTTCTGCAGGAGATTGCACCAAGTTTCACGGCATCCCAATGCACAAGCTCCGTGCGTTAGGAGCTGATGCAGGGACCCTGAGTGCTGGTTGCACCACAAGGACATGTTGAACACCCCTCAGAGTCTGCATCCCAGTATGGGCAAGCAGGAAACTGGGCTCGCACCAGTGAGGATTTCAGCTCAGGTCACAGTGTGTTCCCAGCACTGGAATGCAGTCCAGTCCCTGCTCCCTTCATCACATCCCTCCTCTCTTCATCACATGCCTCCTCCCTTCATCACGTCACTTTTTCTAAGCAGCAGGATTTTTTTTTTCTGCTCTGCATTTCTAGCAAGAAACCTCTGCATTTAGATAAGGAATAAAGCCTGGGATCAGTTCTGAACTCTGCAACAGAGAAGATCAATGTTTTAATGAATTAAATATATTCTAAACTAAATGCAGCCTCTTAGCACTCAAATTTTTGAGTGAGAATAACTTAAAGAAAAAGCCGACAATCCAACTCATTTCAGCTCCCGCTGGCTGTGAACTGGCCACAGGCCAATCAATTATCTTGAATTTATTCGTTATTCAGCTTCCCTCCAACAGCCAATTTCCCAGCTGTGAATTGTAGGTCAGCAGTTCCTCGTGCAATGGCCACACTCTCATTTCAGACGGGTTTGCAGGGAAGCAGCTTTGCTGGGCTGCCTGTAAGCGGTGCTTGGCCCATGTCCACACAAGAGATGGAGCAAAGCGGGGAGCTCGAGCTGGCACGTTCAGCGCCCGACAGTGCTGGGGGGGAAAAATAGGGGGGACGTGGGTCCTTTGACATCCAGCATCAGCATTTACAGCTGCAAGGAGCAGCCCCCAGAGGCTGCGTGGTCCTGCCAGGCGTGGGAAAGGACATTTAATTCCTCCCCATTCATTCGTCATTGCGATAGTTACATACATTATACATAACAGCGCGTAGCCCTGCATCAGCAAAGCGTGTTTGTCACAGAAAGCAGATGCCTGCGATTGAAACATGAAGACCCAGTGCCAGATGTTCGCTGGGCTTGGCAGGGCGGTGGTTGGGAGTGGGAGGCTGCAGGGACCAGCCCTCAGCTGCTCTGCTCCAAATTAAGCTCATCCTGGGCTGCCCCCACGTCATCAGGCTGAGATGAAGATGGGGCAGGGCTGCCTCATCTCCCAGGGCGCTGGAAGGAGAACGACCCTGGAGACCACAGACAAGGCAGCACAGGGAGCAGTGTTGATGTTTCATTCAGCCCACACACACACACACACATCACAGTTGTGCTGCAGCTCAACCACGTGCAGGGCTTGCGGACACCCAAAGCTCTCACAACTCCACTTGAAACGTTTCACCTTGCTGTTACCCATAGTAAAACATGAGCCCTTCCTCTGTCCCCAGTCTACCCAGCATCCTGGAAAGATCTCCTAAGCCTTCTAGCTGGAAGAAGCCCCCCTTGCCCATCTGAAGACTTCTCCTCCCCTAACATTGTTTTCCTTTCCCCTTCCCCCCCCCGCCTTTTTTATTCTCAATAAAAACATAATTACAGGCTTTTAAAAAAAGCAAATTATACTGACATACTTTAATTATCTCCAAGCAATGGAGGACTAAATTACACAGTCAGGGAATTGGAGGTTACCTAAAAATAAAAGCAAGAAGCTTCAATAAATGCTAATTGCAGCTTTTGCCGCTGAAGTGAGATTTCGACACAATCTACCATTGACTCGCTCGGCCATACAAGAGAACATTGCAGTGGGGAAAGGACCCTTGCCTACGCACGACACGCACGGCTGCAGGCTCCAGCCACAGGGACTGCTTCACCACGGGGAAACCAGGCAGTAAGCACATCCAGCTCCACTTTGTCACTGGTCCTTCCCCAACCACAGAGCTGGGGTGCTTCCACCTCCTTCTAGAGCACCTGCTGTCCACCCTAAGACCACTCAGAAGCATCATAAAATCATAGAATCACCAGGTTGGGAAAGACCCACCAGATCATCGAGTCCAACCATTCCTATCACCCATCTTCTCAGCAGCAAGGATGTACTCAGCACAGCTCTCCATCCTCCTTGCTGGCTTCTCACAACCCAGGAAAATTAAGGAAAAAGTCCTGATGCTCTAAGCCAAAGGCTTTGGTTGGCAGCAGCTCTTGTTGGGAGAAAGTTCCAGGGGACAGGGCGAGAGGGAATGGCCTCAAGCTCCACCAGGGGAGGTTCAGGCTGGATATTAGGAAAAAAATTTTCAGAGAAAGGGTCATTGAGCACTGGAACAGGCTGCCCAGGGAGGAGGTTGAGTCACCTTCCCTGGAAGTGTTTAAGGGACCGGTGGACGAGGTGCTGAGGGATGTGGTTTAGTGTTTGATGGGAATGGTTGGACTTGATGATCCAATGGGTCTTTTCCAACCTGGTAATTCTGTGATTCTAAATGCTTCCTCACATAGAAATTAGCTTGACTTGCTCGCTGCAGAGCTGGTCCCCCACTGCGTAATGAACCGCAACAGCTGTCACAGGCTTTGCTGCCTGCTGCTCTAAATGCACATCGTACCTTGCTCTGAGCAGCACTCGGCTCTCCTGGGGCCAAAACAGGACTCCATCGTTCTCCCTGTGGGAGAGAAGCTGGATGGAGACCTGTCTCAGAGCAAGGAACAAACCACTTTCTACTACTCCAGCCCTGCCTTTCCGTACCCTTAGAATCATAGAATTACCAGGTTGGAAGAGACCCATCAAATCATCGAGTCCAACCATTCCTATCAAACACTAAACCTTTCTCCAGACTCGCTCACTAAGGAGCTTTGCCATGGTCCCACCAAGAGGTCTCCAGACCCTGGTGGGGGGGGAGCGTCTGTTCCTGAGCTATGGAGGAGTTAGGGAAAAGGTGGCAGGCAGGGGAATCCACAGAAGTTATTTTGTTTTTCCATTTCCTACCAAGCCGACCTAATTGTGTCGCTGAAGTCTGTAATTTACTTCTCACAGAAGAGAGTTAATGGCAGTCTCCACGCTGCTGTCGCTCTGCACAGGGCTGGGGGGATGAGCCAACACACAGCTCCCCCAGTCCAGCCCAGCAGGACCCCAAAAACTCCTGCTTGGCCCTCAGAGGAGCTCGAGATGGGGAAGGGCAGCCAAGAACAGCAGAAAGTTTGGGGATAGCGGGAGACACGAGTGCCAAGAATGGAGGGAGACGACACGAGCTGGGATTTATCTCCCCTATTTCTCAGCTTCCCAGAAAAAGTGAAAAACACACAGGTCAACCACTCAGGCAACTCAGGCAATTATCACCATTTAAATTCAACAACTCTTCACAGAAATAAGGGGAAAATTAGACATGTGCTTTTAAGCTGTAAGGGACTCAAGGAGGAGAAGCAGCAGCGATTTCCGAACAGGCACCTTATTTACAAAAAAAACCCAACATACCAGGAATTCCATGAGCAGATCCCACAGCATCTACTCTGCTCTTCTGCTCAGCCACAGGCAGAGTTGTACTCAAAAGTATTAAGCAAAGCAGAAACCTGATCCTAACAGACACCAGCGAGCTCCTGAAACTGCCCCGAGAAACAATCTCCTCTCTGCAAAGATCAGCACCAGAGCCTGCCCAGATCCACGTCGTTCTCCATCCATCTCAATTGCTTACCGACTGCTCCCTTTTAATTAGCTTCCATAATCAAATGAGTGTCTAGAATTAAACAGCACTGTATCATGAAACACCGTATAAAATTAACCAGCCATGTTCAGGGGTCACTGCATCTGCCGCTGAACCGCATCCAGCAGCGGGAGAGCTACGGGTCTATTTAGCGACACACACGAGCACTTCCAGCGACTGTGGGTTTTAGCGGAATAAAAATGGGGCCAATTAAAATTCCGTTTCGAGACCGGCGAGGTTGGCTTTGTGCAAATATTTTGCATATCTGTTTAAGAGCATCTTTATATCATTTAAGCTAAAGTCTGCGAGGAATAAGACTGAATCGCTGTAAAGCACACTTACACCAAAATAAGTACCCACATGAGGACTCTTTTGATTTAACACTCCGCCAGATCCATCAAGAAATCAGGGGAGCTATTGTGTTTAAATAGGCCCTGATGCAAGAGGGGAATGTGTATCTACTTGAAACCACTTTGAAGTTTAGCCAAGAGATTTCTTCCCTGAACACCAAGCAAGCATCAAAAGAGTCCCTTGGTGATGTGCTGTCCCAGCCGGTGAAGCCCAGACCCCACTATTCAGTTTTGGGGGCTACTGTACGTCGTTGGCTGCCAGGAGCAGCAGCACAACTCTCATTTCTGCACATCTTTTTGCTCCACCACACTGCAGCAGCACAGCTTGAGTGGGACACATTCCAGAGCTGGCTGCCTTCCTGAGGAAGCTGTTGGAGGCTCGAAATGTTTTGAGAACAAGACAGACATGGAGCAACACCTTGAAGAAGTATTTGCAAGTGAATAGAATAGTGCATTCAACTCCTGAAGCAGAGCAGTTAGATCAGCACAGTTCTCTGTATCCTACCTGGATAGAGAGCATCAGACCAGGTAGACCACCTCACCACCACGGGTCTCCTCCTTCTGAGACCCCATCCAGCTCCAGTGTCTGCTCCATCCAGGCCTTATGAGGAGCGGCTGAGAGAGCTGGGGGTGTTTAGCCTGGAGAAGAGGAGGCTGAGGGGAGACCTCATTGCTCTCTCCAACTACCTGAGAGGAGGTTGTGGAGAGGAGGGAGCTGGGCTCTTCTCCCAAGGGACAGGGGACAGGACGAGAGGGAATGGCCTCAAGCACCACCAGGGGAGGTTCAGGCTGAACATTAGGAAAAAATTTTTCATGGAAAGGGACATTGGTCCCTGGCAGAGGCTGCCCAGGGAGGGGTTTGAGTCCCCTTCTCTGGAGTTGTTTAAGGGACGGGTGGACGAGGTGCTGAGGGACATGGGTTAGTGTTTGATAGGAATGGTTGGACTCAATGATCCGATGAGTCTCTTCCAACCTGGTGGTGATTCTATGATCCCCTGCAGAACCACCCAGACCATCAGAGGACACACAAACCTGCAAGATCTGCTCAGTGGAAGCATGGTGAGCCCCTAGCCACAGCCTCTCTGGAGCATTCAGAGCATCCCTCCTCACAGACACCGCAAGATGAGGGAGTGGATGCTGTAATTAAAGTAGAATTGGCCTTCCTCATCATTACTAGGCAGAGTTTGGGGTGGAAAGCGGCTTGTGAAAACAGCAAAGCAGTATCTCAGAGGTAGAAACAGCACCAGAGACATCAACACAGGTTTTCTGGGAGCCCTCTGAACCAAGCGGCATTTCACATGCAATCCGACAGTGATGGATGCGACGGGAACAGAGTAGGTTTTTTTCTCCCAAGAAGCTCTTTTGACAAGTATGATCTTATCAGAGCTTCAAGCTTTTCATTACATTTCTTCTTTCTTTTTTTATTTTTTTTTATCCCCTGTCTTCAAGCTGCGCTCTGTCCTCTCCCTGCTGGCAGGGAACAGTTGCATTTTCTTTCTGGCACTGATCAAGGGCTGAAGCTCCCTGCAGTTTTCCAAGAGGCACCAAGGCCTCCCCTCCCTTCCCCAGGGCACAGAGCCTGAGTGACACACCAGAGCAAGAGCCGAGCCATGATTAATACACAAATAGGTCTAGAAATGAGAAAAAAAACACAGCAGTAACTTCACTCAGGCTCAGGGAAGGCAATACATAAGCACCTTTGGGCTAGGAGGAACATGTGCAAAGGGTCAGGAAGACTTCCCATCACCCCCATGCCTCTGCGAGGTCAGGAAGGGACCTCATCATAGGATGGTTTGGGTTGGAAGGGACCTCCAAGCCCATCCAGTTCCACCCCTGCCATGGGCAGGGACACCTCCCACTGGATCAGAGGCTCCAAGCCCCATCCAACCTGGCCTGGAACCCCTCCAGGGATGGGGCAGCCACCCCTGCTCTGGGCAACCTGAGCCAGGGCTTCCCCACCCTCACAGCAAAACATTTCTCCCCAAGATCTCATCTCATTTCATCTCAGTCTACTCCCTTTCAGCTGAAAACTGTGCCCCCTCATCCTATCCCTGCCCTCCCTGATCAAGAGCCCCTCCCCAGCATTCCTGGAGCTCCTTTCAGCACTGGAAGCTGCTCTAAGGTCTCCCTGGAGCCTTCTCTTCTCCAGGCTGAACAACCCCATCTCCCTCAGCCTGTCCTCACAGAGGAGATGCCCCAGCCCTCAGATCGTCTTGATGTCTTCCTCTGCACTCACTCCAACAGATCCATGTCCTTCTTGAACCATCCTCTCCCTACCCAGCAGGAAACAAACCCAGCCACTCCCTGGCGCTGAGGGACGTGGTTTTGTGATTGATAGGAATGGTTGGATTCAATGATCCGATGGGTCTTTTCCTACCTGGTGATTCTATGATTCTATGAAAGAAAACCGATCCTGGAAAGTTTTGTCCTCTGTGCTCCATCCCTCCAGCCTCAGCCCACACTTTGAGGGAACAGTAAGCCAGGAGGAATCAGGAGGTCCTGCCTCATCCTCTGAGCACTGGGGCAGTGCAGGCTCCAACATGTGCCCCAGTGAGTTGTGCTGGGGTGATGCTGAGGTCTCCTCTCCCTGTCCCAGCCCTTGCCACAAGGAACCCACTTCATAGTCTCCTAGAACCTCCCGATTTGGAAGGGACCCCCAAGAATCATCAAGTCCAACTCCTGTACCTGCACAGGACAACCCAACATTCACACCGTGTGTCTGAGTGCGTTGGCTGAAAACTTGTGGAATATAAATTGAGGGTTGGAGCACCTCCCATACGAGGACAGGCTGAGATAGTTGGGGTCATTCAGCCTGGAGAAGAGAAGGCTCCGAGGAGACCTTAAAGCGACCTTCCAGTACCTGAAGGGGCCACAATAAAGCTGAGGAGGGATTGTTCACAAAGGTTTGGATGGTTAGGACGAGGGGCAATGGGGATAAATTGGAGAGGGGCAGATTTAGACTAGACATAAGGAAGAATTTCTTCACTATGAGGGTGGGGAGGCCCTGGAACAGGTTGCCCAGAGCAGGGGTGGCTGCCCCATCCCTGGAGATGTTCAAGGCCAGGTTGGATGGGGCTTGGAGCCCCTGATCCTGTGGGAGGCGTCCCTGCCCATGGCAGGGGTGGAACTGGATGATCTTTAAGGTCCCTTCCAACCCAAACCATTCTATGATTCTGATTGTCAGGCTTGGCAGTAGTAGGATGGCCTGGAGAGGAAGGGCACCAAGCCCCATCCTTTCCTGGAGCACTTGGCCACCCAAACCCTTCCCCGTCACCTCCTAAAACCTGGAACGAAGTCACCAAGAGACAGCAAACGCTGAGTGCAAAACCATGGTCTTTTATTAGAAATCTCCTCGTATAAAAATGATCATGCTCTACACAGTCATTGAATAATTCATAAACATCCAGGCACTGAACTTTGTTTTTTTGTGTGTGTTTTTGTTTTTTCACTGGTCAGTACATAAAGCAGACATATTTCAATCCATATGGTCATCACATACATTAAGTAACCACCTATAGAAATCAGCACTTTGAACACAGTCTAGGTTTTATTTTATTTTATTTTATTTTGTTGTCTGTATTTTTCTTTAAATTTTATGCATTTTTATTTATTTTTCCTTTTTGCAACATATAGAATTTGGTAGGATACGGGAGAGAGAGTGAAGAGGGACGGAAGAAGACAGGAACAAAAGAAAATGGAGGATTAACAAAAAAAATAAAGAGAAAACAGAAGGTTCTACACAACCACAAACAATCTCACAAATTCCAGAAAAGGGAAAATGTTGGGTTTCTCTTTTTTTTTTTTTTTTTTTTTGCCAAGATACAGAAATAAAAACCCCAAACACTAGCCAAAGTCCGTCACCTCTTCGCTGTGCTACGTCCCCTCTTCTCAACTGTTCCTCTTCCTCCGTGGGGAGGCATGCGTTGTCACGGTGGTCGGTTGCTCGGTGGTTTATTTTTATTGTTTCTTTAATTTTTTTTTTTTTTTTTTGCTGCTGTTGATTGCCATCATCTTCCCAGGCTGCTCAGCTCCCGGCCAGGAGCGTGTCCCTCCCTGCTGCCACTTCCCCATCCCATCCAGCTCCCCCTCCAGCGTCCTGCGACGAGCGATGCGACTCAGCTCCCTCCCGTGTCGTAGCCTCCGCAGCCTCTCTCTGTGCCGGGCAGTTGGGAATCGCTGGAGCTAAATCGCGTGGTTGCTATAGCTGACGTAGGTCTGTTTGGTAGCCAGTGCTGGAAAAAGAGAAGAACCTCACATGTATCATTAATGAAGTCCAACCCCCCCTTCTGGCTCCCATCCCATGGCCCTTCACGGGGACCCTTAGCGACCTTCCAGTACCTGAAGGGGATATAAGAAAGCTGAGGAGGGTCTGTTCACAAAGGCTTGGAGTGATAGGACGAGGGGCAATGGGGATAAACTGGAGAGGGACAGATTTAGACTGGACTAAAGGAGGAATTTCTTCACCCTGGGAGCACTGAGGCACTGGAATATGTTGTCCAGGAAATTTGTGGCTGCCCCATCCCTGGAGGTGTTCAAGGCCAGGTTGGATGGGCCTTGGGCAATCTGATCTAGTAGGAGGCATCCTATCGCAGAAGGGTTGGAAGAAGATGATATTTAAGGTCCCTTCCAACCCAAACTGTTCTGATTCTACGACTCTGACCTGACCATCATACCAGAAGATGCTGGTGGGGACATGATACGGGGTTTGCTCATAGATGCAGCCAGTGCTGCCACTCAGAATTGTTCCCACTGAGTAGTGGCTGAGGGGCTGAGCCCTTCAATCCAAAAAGAGACCCCAGAATGTGATGTGAGCCACAGAGGTTGTGTTCTCGGGCTCCTGCTTACTTCTCTCAGCAACTTCTTAGAGGCAAACCGCAGATGATCCACATTCCCACAAGCTCAGCTTGTCCCAGCCCTGCAAGGGCACAATTTGGGGTCCAAGCTGGGCACCCACACCCCAGCACGCTGCTCCATGGCAGCTGGGAGCAGAGTAGCAGGGCACTCCCAGCACCAGCTGCAGGTTCCACAAAGCCAGACAACTCGACTGTGTCCCTTATCAAGAATTCCTGTGCCCATGCTCAGCTGCTGGAGGAGCAGAGCCCGGACGCCGCTGCCACCTTCAAGGTTCCCCAAATGACCCAGCCCTCAGGATGGGGTCGAACACATGAGATGAGGCAGCAATGGCTACAAAGCCACCACATGTCCCAGATTGACACTGGGGGAGCCACAGCCAAGCCCAGCACCAGGAAAATACCAGATAGCAATAAATCCTCCTGCTCCCCACAGGGCTGCACGGCTGCCTTCGAGCTCAGAGGCTACAACACGCCACTTGCTTTTAGCAGCAGCCACAGCTCAGCGAGAGGTGGAAGCGGCAGCTCACGCTGCCCTGACCTGTCTCAGCGTTTTGGCCAGACACGATGCTCTGCGGAGATCCCACCAGGAGGACCCTAGATACCAGCAGACACACAGACACCTTCCAGCCAAGGACAGAGACAAGCGCTGGGACAGACAGCAAAGCCCAAGACACCATGAGCAGCACAAACGTGTCCTCTGCAGCGAGCGGCACCGTGCAGAGGGGCTGCCCGGCAGCTCGCTCTCCTTCTCGGTGCCTCGCTGACAAATGAACCTTGTTGTGGATCTCAGACTGGTATTCCCAGATAACAATTAGATAGGCCATAAGAAATTAGAGCTGACAGAGCTATTTGTTAGCTGCAATGTTTTCCTAGCCAATCTGTCCATATCAAAGCCCTGTGAATTATTTATTCTGGTGTTTATTTAAGGATATGTGACCCGCCAGTGACAGAGTGAAAAACAGACCCTCGGTCCTATGCTGATGCCCCCATGGTGCCTCTTACCCCCAGCAGTGATGCTGAGCTCCTGTATTCCTCATGCAAGACACATCGGAGTCGGAGATGCATCAGATGGAAAGCTCAGCTCTCCCCTCTCCTGGCACATACAATCCTCAGAGGCTCCTGCTGCGAGTCCCGTGGGGGAGAAGGATACTCAGCGTGGCAGAGAGCATAGGGGAATGTTTGGGTTCGGGTCGCAGACAAGGTGCTGGCTGCATCTGGGCATCAGCACTTTGTGTGGCCAGGAGCCGCGTGTGGCTGGAGGGAGAGAAGGTCACACATGGCCAGCACCACGGGCTGTGACACTGATGCCGCAAGGAGTCTGGAATTGCTCCCTAGGACAGGGCTGGAGCCCACAGATACCCTCAGCTTTGCCTGGAGCATCTCTTGCACAGCCAAAACAGGGGTGACAGAGGGACCCCTCCCCACTGCCACACTGGGATAAGACCACAGACCATGGATATCGGTGATAGCAGCTGGTCAAAGCACCTCCAGCAGAGGCAGCAAGGGGGTCTGACCATGAAGGTGTCCTTCACAATGACAGGTAGATGAAAGAGTCGATTCTGCAGAACCTGCTTATGGAGAGCCATCACATGTGTAACGAGAGCCGTTACACAGAGAGATGTGGATACAGAGGTTACACAGAGATGCCAATGGATATTGGATGGCTCAGGCTGGAAAGTGTGGGATTACGGAGACAATCACAGCTTTCCATGGAAATGCTGATTGGTCTCCATCCCACTGATGCTGGAACTCAGAAACTTTGCTAGTTCATGAGGAACATTTGTATTTCCACAGGGTTTTTCTTCAGATTGAGATTTCCTCTCTTAAAGGTCCCCAGCAGCAGTGGCTCCAACCATTTCTTCCTCCTGCAAGGCACTGGTTTTGGAAACCCAAATGCCCAAGAGGCATGGATCCACTTTCCCAGAGGAGACTGGCGGCTCTGTCCCGTGTCAGCCTTTGCTCCGGCCTGGCCCCCAGGAAAAAAACACAGACGGACACCAAACATCTTTTCCCATCAGCCACACCAGAGCCTTCCTGGGAGCAGCTCCAGGCATCGAGGGTGGGCTGACACTAGGATCCTTCCCTGGGTGTTCAAGCAGATTTCCATGTGCCTCAGCTGCCATCTCACACAATGACTTCATGAGCATGTCCCCAGCATATTTCCTACACGATATTTCCCATGGAATAATGTAAACAAGCCAACAGAAGGATGAGAGCACCAGGACCAATCCTGATCAGAGGGAGGCAGGACACATCCCATCTCAACTACATAGCTGCCTGGAGGAGAAAGACCTGGAGAAAGACCTGGGGGTGTTGGTTGACAATGACTGAACATGAGCCAGCAGTGGCCCAGGTGGCCAAGAAGGCCAATGGCATCTTGGCTTGGATCAGAAACAGCGTGGCCAGCAGGTCCAGGGAGGTTCTTCTCCCTCTGGACTCGGCACTGGGGAGACCAAACCTCGAATCCTGTGTTCAGTTCTGGGCCCCTCACCACAAGAGGGATGTTGAGGCTCTGGAGCGAGTCCAGAGAAGAGCAACGAAGCTGGGGAAGGGGCTGGAGAACAGGCCTGATGAGGAGCGGCTGAGAGAGCTGGGGGTGTTTATCCTGGAGAAGAAGAGGCTGAGGGGAGACCTCATTGCTCTCTGCAACTACCTGAGGGGACAGGACAGCTATGACCTGCTAGTGAGCCAGGGCTCTGGGCTTCCAGCACCACACTGGGACCCAGCAAGACCAGCTCCCCAAGCCTATGGGAAACCACATTACCTTGTGTTTCCAGATTTTCACAGAGCTCCGATTTGGCCTCTCCATTGGGACGGAAACCTCCCTTCTGAGAGAACTTGTTGGACATGGTGGCTGCCGTCACCACCGCCTTGAGGCTCCGCTTGCGCTTGGGGACGTTCTGCTCCGGGTGGAAGAGGATGATGTACACCTTAGGCATGTAAAGCATGCCCAGGGACACCGAGGCACTCAGACTCACCGAGATGGTGAGCGTCGTGGTCTGGATGTACATCTGCAAGACACGAGAACACAAGCTGAGACCCGTCATCCCTGTAGGATCTAGAAAAGGTCAGATGGGGAAGGACGAGAGGAAGCAGAAGAAGGTGGGTGAGAACATTTGGGTTAAATAAATGAAGGGGTGGGAAGCCAGGGTTGGAAATGTTGGCAGTATTGGATCACACTTGACTTGATGCATAGGTCAAGGTGCACCCAAAGGGACCACTGGTTCACTTGTGATGGTTTTGGTGCCTCCCTGCACCAAGCCCTCCCAGCACCCATCCATGCTCCAGCAGCAACCTGCCAGCACCCCAAATCAAAAACATCATCAGAGATGGAGTCTCTGCACCTTCTTCACCCTCCCTCTGTCCTCCCCAGCAACCACAGCACACTCCCTCCCAGGGTGATGCCACAGTGATGGGCACAGTGCTCACTCACCTCCCTTCAACAGGTAATTCCCATTCCCCAGCCAGCTCTCCGGCCGTTGTCATGTAAGTCACATATTACACACCGACGTTGCCTTTCTGCAGTCAAAACTAATTTCACGCTCACTGTCCAGGACTAACAGTGACAGATGTTTTGCAAAATGAAAGCCCATTAATCTGACTGCAGAATAATCCATTTTTCTATGGAAAGTGTTTGGCAGGTTCCTCACAAGCTGGGGGCACCTGAAGCAGCAGCAATGGGAGGTAGAGAGACACCCTCTTTCCATCCATCCCCATCTCCCACTCCCATGTGACACGGGAGATCGGGTGGGTAAGCCTCTCCGTGAGCACCCCTGCTCCGTCAGCATCCCTGCTCCAGACACAGGGCTCCATGCTCTCCTCTGCCACGCAGCTCACTTGTTGGGTCTCTCCAGGCTGAGCAGGGAAAGGGCTCTGGGTCTTCACAAGCCTTTGCACACACCTTCGTGGCTGGTTTGCATGTTGCTAACAAGGTTTTAGAAGGAGGCTTACGGCAGTTACTGAACTTTATCCCGTGGCTCAGTCACAGCGTGGTGGCCAAGGTTTCTTCTACAGCTGTTTCACATGTAGGATTTATTGTGCAGGTGGCAGGACCTGGAGGTGCCAGAAGAAGCCTGGAGGCTGCAGCGTTGGTGAGGCCAAGGTATCCCCACCTCCCCAGCTGCACATGGGGCTCACTTTCTGGAAGCAGGAGAGCACAGAGGATCTACAGGGCTCCCTTCGGAGAAGGTGCATAGATGCAGCTCTGACCCATGAGCAAGAGCTAGCAAGAAGCAACAAATCCTGAACGGGGCTTTCATCCCACTCCAGGACCTGTGGTCCCAGGTGCGACCATGCAAAGAGACAATTCACTCTCTTCTCCTGCTTCAGAAAGAAATGCACGGGGCTAAAAGTGGTTTAACTCAATCCAAAAGGGAAAAAAAAAAAAAAAAAAAAAAAAGCAACAAAGCTTGTTCTGAGTCACTCAAAAAGTTTTGTTTGTCCCCAGAATAAAACCCATTGCTGTCACATGCACTGGTGTGTTTGTTCCACTTCTCTCTATCTGCACGCAGAGTCGAGCGAGGCAGTTTTTGGAAATAAAAATGTCATTTCATCAAGAATGTCAAAACAAATCTCTGTGCCAGAATATCTGCTTTTTTTTTTTCCTCTTTTTTTTTTTCCCTTCCTTTCTCCAAATCCTTTTCCTCTGATGAAACTCCCCAAACGTTGCTGCAGGTGTCCTGGACCTCAAGGACTTGCTGGAATGAGAGCGGCGTTGGGAAGTCAACTCCAGGCACCCTAACGTGGGGTTGCACAACTCACCTCGGTGCCCTTGTGACACCTCGTGGGATACGGCTGAGGCTCAGTAGCCCTTCACCTCCCCGGCTCACCCACCTGTCCACCCTCCTGGTCCTCGGCAATGCTTTTTGGAGCATTTGCACTCCAGCTATTTCCATATTTCCTGCCTCTGCAGCGACTCCCACCCGTGCCTCGGGACTTGGAGGCGTTTCGGCGAAGAGGGAGAGAGCAGATAACTTGAGCTCAGACATCTCCATGAATGCTTCCCCCGATGCACCTGGGTTGGGGACTCTCCTCCACTGAGAGCCTGGGCAGCCCCAGTGGCACCAGCTCCAGGCTCCCCGTGCCCTCTTAGCCCTCCTCCAACCCCTGCAGGACTTTTAGGGGCTCACAGGGCCACCGTGACTACCTTCACCCTAAAGATGCATTGGCAGGAGCAGCCCCGCTTCCTGCAGCCCACACGAACCTCCACAGCTTTGCATCGTGCCACCACAAGCCCCTTTCCAGCTCAGAAAGAAATATTTTTAGCCTGGAGTCTAAACACAACCATGAAGCTCCACGCAGGTAACCTTTTGCCACATCAAAAAAATGGCCATTGCTCAAGATTTTGGTTCCTACCCTCTTAATTGGTTTCCAACCCAAGACCTCACTTTGTCCCTTTGTCAATGACGCTTGGGCTTCTGCCAGAGCCCTTTGAGGTGTGCGCTGCAGTTCCAAAAGAAGTTAGAGCTCCCTGTTCAGCAGCATCTGCTGCTTCGTGGATAGGATCAAAGGACCTCACTCTGACTCCGAACAATGAAGCTGCGTCGAGGGACCGTGGAATGGAATGGAATGGAATGGAATGGAATGGAATGGAATGGAATAGAATAGAATAGAATAGAATAGAATAGAATAGAATAGAATAGAATAGAATAGAATAGAATAGAATAGAATAGAATAGAATAGAATAGAATAGAATAGAATAGAATAGAATAGAATAGAATAGAATAGAATAGAATAGAATAGAATAGAATAGAATAGAATAGAATAGAATAGAATAGAATAGAATAGAATAGAATAGAATAGAATAGAATAGCTGGGTTGAAAAAGACCCATTGGATCATCGAGTCCAACCATTCCCATCAAATACTAAATCATGTCCCTCAGCACCTCATCCACCCGTCCCTTAAACCTCTCCAGGGAAGGTGACTCAACACCCTCCCTGGGCAGCCTCTGCCACTGCCCAGTGACCCTTTCCATGAAAAATTTTTCCCTAATCTACAGCCTGAACCTTCCCTGGTGGAGCTTAAGGCCATTCCCTCTCATCCTGTCCCCTGTCCCTTGGGAGAAGAGCCCAGCTCCCTCCTCTCCACAACCTCCTTTCAGGTAGCTGGAGAGAGCAATGAGCTCACCCCTCAGCCTCCTCTTCTCCAGGCTAAACACCCCCAGCTCTCTCAGCTGCTCCTCTTGTTCTCCAGCCCCTTCTCCAGCTTCACTGCTCTTCTCTGGACTCGCTCCAGCATGAGTTCCCAAGCCCAGCGCTGCACCCAGGTTTACTCAGGGCTGGATGAGCCCATCCTGCCCTGGGGGGTGCAGCCCAGGCTCAAGGCACGAAGTTGATTTTGTCCCAAAGTAAGTCTAAACGATGATCAGCGTGTCCTGGGGTGCATCCAGCATGACATCACCACCCAGTCACAGGAGGGGATTGTCCCATTCTGCTCCACGCTGGTGCAGTCCCACCTTGAGCACTGGGTGCAGCTTTTGGAGCCACAGGACAAAGAGGATCTGAAGCTACTGGAGAGAGTCCAGAGGAGACCACAAAGTTGATGAAGGGTTGAGAGCCGTATGAGGAACGGCTGAAGTCTCCAGGTCTGTTCAGCCTGGAGGAGACTGAGGGGGGAACTCATCACTGTCTGCAGCTTCCTCACAAGGGGAGGAGAAGAAGCAGGCACTGAGCTCTTCTTTCCTACTGACCAATGATAGGAGCAGAGGGAATGGCAGGAAGCTGTTCCAGGGTAGGATTAGGTTGGACATTAGGAAAAGGTTCTTCACGCAGAGGGTGGTGGAGCACCAAAACAGCTCCTCGGAGAAGCAGTCATGGAAACCAAGCCTGACAATATTCCAGAAGCCTTTGGCCAACTCCCTCAGATGTGTGTGAATGTTGGGGGTTTCCTGTGCAAGAAGAGGAGTTGGACTCAATGATCCTTGTGAGTCCCTTCCAGCTCAGGACATTCCATGATTCTATAACTCTGCCATGATTTGGCAAACCACCTTCTAAACCCAGGTCTGACCCAGCTATGAGAGATTTTGCACCACCCAGGGTGTAGGGAAGGGAAAATGCACTCAACCCTCATCCAGCATTGCTAAACAAACCACTGGACAGTCCTTCTCATTTCTTCAGCTCACTCTTTTCCCTCGCTGAAAGCAAATGTGATAAACAGAGAAGCAGACAATGACACCGCTGTTCAGCTGCCGCCTTATCAGTGCAGGAAATTGTCTCTTTCTTTAGATCCTCTGTTATTGCTATTTCTGTAATCCGCTGGGATCGGCAGGGATAAGAGGTTCTTTTGAGAAAAGGCTTGAGGGACTTGTTATAATAATATGCCACCTCCATGCAAAGTTGTAGGCACAAGTCAAAGCAAAATAAAATAATAATGGAGGTTTTTAACCAGCTCCTCCAGACCGGGAGGTTGCAGGCTCAGATGGAGTTGGGAGAGAGGTGCTGGGTAGCATTTGGAGGTGGGTGCCTGCCCAGTGACACCCTCAGGACTGCAGTGAAAATCCAGCCATGCACGATGGGGACAACAAGGGCCCAGCTGACTTTGCTGGCTTTTTTCCCAGGTGCTCTGACCTTGCATGGAGCACAAAGGGGCCTCAATCCTGGCAGCAATGGGGTGAAAGCAAGAGGATCCTTCCCCATAGTGACCTGGGGATGCCCCGCAGAGCATTCCAGGCAGCACCAGCACCACTGCAGAGCGATGTCAATGCCAGCATCCCCAGTTTTCAGCCCAGGGGCATATTCAGAGACAGATCCACCTTTTACACCTTAGAATCATCAAATGGTTTGGGTTGGAAGGGACCTCAAAGCCCATCCAGTTTCACCCCCTGCCACAGGCAGGGACACCTCCCACTGGATCAGGGGCTCCAAGCCCCATCCAACCTGGCCTTGGACACCTCCAGGGATGGAGCAGCCACCACTGCTCTGGGCAACCTGGGCCCGGGCCTCTCCACCCTCACAGGAGAACATTTCTTCCTAAGGTCTCATCTCAATCTCCCCTCTTGCAGCTGAAAACCATTACCCTTCATCCTATCCCTGCCCTCTCTGATCCAGAGCCCCCCCCCAGCTTTCCTGGAGCCCCTTTGAGCACTGGAAGCTGCTCTAAGGTCTCCCTGGAGCTTTCTCTTCCCCAGGCTGAACAATCTCAACTGTCAGGCACCTTCTCCCCAAGGCTGCAAAGCACCAGCTGAAGCATAAATGCGAGCACTGAGCACCCGATTCCTCCAGCTGCCTCTTTGAGCGCATCCATCACCCTTCAACCACAGCCTGGAGATGCTCAGAGCTCACATCCCACAGCGGCACGGCCAAGCCCCATCTTGAAACACCACAACCCCCTCCAGGTATTGCTCAGTGGATGCTGTGGCAGCAGTAGGCTTTGAGAAAGAGAGCTGCGTCCAAGGGGAGTTGGGAACATCACTTTTTCTGCCTCTAATCAGCTTGTTAGCAGCCTAATAACAGAGAAGACCTGCACATTACAAGCCCCCAAAGTGAGGCACAGCCTATTGTCGAATTGCTGCTTGACAGCCAGCTTTCGGCAGCCCTAAATTATCCCATGACAAGCTGCAGTGAAGAGGTGAGCAACCTTGCGCATAATCTACAATCATTATCATTTCCATCTTTATTACCCACAGTATGCCGAGCACATTAAGGAGGCTTTAAGGGAGCTTTTGTTTTGCAATAATTTCTTAAAAAACCTGCTTTCTTGTTAGTATCTCCCCTGCCATCTCATCAAAATGGAAATGCTCCAAAAGGCTCCATTTATTTCCTTTAATTTTCCTTCACGCTTCTAGCCAGCACAGGCTGTCTCAGTGCAGACTTTTTGGTTGAGCCAACATTAAAAGTGCTTGTGCAGCCTCCACGAGCTCCAGGGTTTCATGCTTTGAGCAGCTCTCTAGGACATGTGTCAAACTCTGGTGTCCCCAGCAAAAGATCTCGTGGTCTTTCTCAGTAAATCATCCACAGCCCCTTTGCAACAGGTGTTTCCAAAATCCGTGGCTTCAGCAGTTCAGCATCCCAGTTGTGACAGGTCCAGAGAGGGAATCCAGGCACTGGGTCACCCTGGGGATTTCCAGGGAATAGCAACACTGAGGTTTATTTGTCACAGGCAGCTCCGGGCTGGCAGGCGTGAGCTGTTCACAGTTAACATAAACGTGATTCTTGTTTTGGCTGGCAGGCAAAGGGGATTTGGGTCTCATTCATGAATTTTTTCTTCTTTTGTTCTCGCTTTCTCTCACTTGAGCACGGAGATTCATCTGGGCTGGCCTCACTCCCAAGGGTACTGGCACTGGGACCACCATCCACATCAAGCCCAGGGTCGGCCAGGAGGACAGACAGACAGACAGGTTGGTTTATAGCACGAATCCATCTCTGGGATTATCTGGTGTCGCCTCCTGTACACTCTGTGCAAAGTCATGTTTGGAGACGCAAGGGATGCTCACTCCCCGAGACCCTCAGGTCCTCCCTGCCCGCAGCAGCTCAGCAGAGAGATTTGTTGTCAGCTCCATGTTGCCAAACACGGAGGTGTTAATTAAAATCAACAGCAAAATGATAACTGAGTGAGGAGCAGTACAGAAGGAGACATGCTGAGAGGTTGCTCTGCTCCCTCTCCTTCGCCCTTTCCCAGCTCTCAGGGATTTTGGAAGGCAGGTCTGGCTCTCCAGCCTCCATCACGGACTCGTCACTGGGAAAAGGTGCCAGCTGGCCAGAGCCCAGTCCCTTTTTTTCCAGGTAGAAATGGTGCTAGTGACACCAGGAACCTGGATCAGCTCTGGGGAGTCGTCATCCATCAGCACACACGACAGCAGCCTGTGCTGCCCAGAGAGGGGCAGTGAGACCAGAAAACCAGGAGATGGAGGAAATAAAACAGGAAAGCCACAAAGGGAGGAGTTTTTCCCACAAAAAATGGGAAAATGAAAATGAGAATGAAGGCAGTGGTCTCTGCTCCCCAACAGGTTTTCAAACCAACTCTTCCCAAGCTGGCAGGACCTCAAAGAAGCACCTCCCGTTGCTTAGGACATGCCAGTCTCTAAACCTCCTTCCCTGCAGCCCACAGGGTCACCACCTCTCCCTTCCATCCTTACCTTTTCCGCCGACTGCGATGTCCCAAAAAATATAGGGATGAAGGCTAACCACACAATGCAAGTAGTGTACATGGTGAACCCGATGGGTTTGGCTTCGTTAAAGGTCTCTGGGACCCCGCGGGTCTTAATAGCATACACAGTGCAGGTGACCATGAGAAGCATGCTGTACCCGAGCAAGCAGATGAGGGACAGGTCCGAAATGTCACATTTGAGGATTCCCCGGGCAAAGCGGGGGTTTGTAGTCCGCTGGTCCTCGTAGTCAATGACAGAGTGGGACGGGTCCACGATGAACCAGATGCAGACGCCCACGAGCTGCAGCGAGATGAGGCTGAAGGTGATGACCAGCTGGGAAGCGGGGCTGATGAACCGGGGGGCGCTCACCGACTTCTTGCCCTGCTCAAAGATGCGGTAGATGCGGTTGGTTTTGGTGAGCAGAGCAGCGTAGCTGATGCTCATGCCGAGCCCAAGGAAGATGCGGCGCAAGGCACACGTGCTCAGGTCGGGCTCAGCGATCATAAGGAAGGTGGTGGCATAGCAGAGGAAGATGCCCGTCAGCAGGACGTAGCTCAGCTCCCGCCCCGATGCCTTGACGATGGGCGTATCGTTGTAGCGCACGAAGGTGATGACCACAAAGAGGGTGGCGATGATGCCCACGATGGCGATGAAGACGGGCACCACTGCCCAGGGTGAGCTCCATTCCAGCTTGATGATGGGGATGGGGGTGCAGCTGGTGTGGTTCTCGTTGGGCCGCTCGTTGAAGTGGCACCGCTTGCAGTGGAATTCATCCAGCTGGTACTGGTAGCCATCGCAGCGCTCACAGTGCCAGCAGCAGGGAATGCCTTTCACCAACTTCTTCCTCTCTCCCGGCTTGCAGGGCAGGCTGCAGATGGAGCTGGGGAGCTGGCTCCCACCCCCTGGCCACAGCATGCTCTCCACCTGCGGAGCAAAACCACACCAGAGCCACTGACACTCAAACTGGGCACCTGCTGAGCATCTCTGGGGTATGGGGGGGATGCCTGCCCTCTGCTCGCAACACTACTGCCTGGATCCTGTCCCTTATCCCATCCCACGAAGGATCCCAGCCCTACCCAGGGAGGCAATGAAGGTTTCCATCAGCCTTTGGGGAAGATACAACCCAAAACAAAGTTTCTCCTTCTGTGGGAACACCCCCTCCTGTCGTCTGTTGTGGTTTCTCCTTCCTTTATCAGAGCCGCAAAGTTGGATGCCCAGAGCCCATGGGATGCAGTCACACACACTGGTGGAAGGTCACCATGGCTGAACCTCAAGCGCGTACTCAGGGGACACCCTTCCTTCTGACACCACCCTCTGGTTTGGCTGCCTAACTTTGCACCACGGGCTCCCAGTAAGGTTTCCTACACCCTATGTGGCCTCGATGGGCGCTGGAGAAATCTGCAGGACCTTCCCGTTGGCACAGACCACGCACAGCTCCACCAGAGGCACCAGCCAACCCCCAGCCTTACTTTGAGGTGGAGGTGGTCAGTCCATTGCCCAATGACTTTGTACTCGGGAGTGGAGTTCCTGATCTGGTACTGGTAGATGTCATAACGCCCTGGTGCGTCTCCGTTCTCGTTGAACGTCACAGGAGTCCCAGCAATGCCTGCAAGAGGGGAAGACTCAGCCCCCGCAGCACCCAGCAACATGGGGTGTGCTGGGTGATGGTGTCAAAGCAGGGTCCAGTTTGATTTTTTCCCCCTTGGCACTGGGTTTCTTGCTGCTGGGAGTGCCGCAAGCCACCAGGACAACACCAGCACGGGCACAGGGTGGAGGAAGCAAATCATAGACTGGTTTGAGGTGCAAGGGACCTTAAAGATCATGTAAATCCAACCCCTCTTCTATAGGCAGGGACACCTCCCACTGGATCAGGGGCTCCAAGCCCCATCCAACCTGGTCTTGAACACCTTCAGGGATGGGGCAGCCACCACTGCTCTGGGCAACCTGGGCCAGTGCCTTCCACCCTCATTGTGTAGAATTTCCTCCTAATATCTAGCCTAAACCTTCCCCTCTCCAGTTTATAGCCATTCCCCCTCATCCTATCACGCCTTTGTAAATGAAGAAAAGTGAATCAATCCCAAACCCAAGCTGGTGCAGGGAACTTATTGTATCAACCCACCGACCCTCCCCAGGAGCCAGAGCCCTCGGGGTGATGCCGGGCGCTGAGCACAGTTACACCATCTGGTTTTCTGCTTCTTATAAGGAAGGGGGGAAAGGAGCTCTAAAGTTAAATCAAGTGAACTGTGCAGATAAACACTAATGAAAGGAAGGAAGAGGAAAAATCAAGCAAGAGAGAAAAATAAATAAAAGAGACGCTGCAGAGGAGATCACAGAGTGGAGATAAACAGAAGTAATAAGGAGGACAAGGTAGAAAATGTTTATTAAGGAGATAGAGCAGAGGAAAAGATGCGTTTCCAGAGGAGATGTGAAGGGAAACAAGAAGACAGGAGTGTGATTCAGTGGGAGCTCTGCCAGCCACGATGCGAGGAATCGAGGCACAGGGGAAAGGGCAAGGGGAGAGGCCGGGGAGCCCAGGGCAGGGAGGATGGGGCAGAATTGCTGCTGGGTTACTTTCCAAAGGCTCCCAAGGAGATGTGGAAGTTTGGACCTCCTCATCTGCTGATCTGCTGCAAAACCAGCCCATCCCTGCACCCAGCAGTGCCAAACAGGGACATGAAGGAATTGTGGGTGATGCTAGGTGACCAATAGTGGGGGACAACCTGGGACATCTATCTCTGTGAGTCCGTTCCTCCCCACCAACCCAGGAAAGGACAGACCTGAGAAGTTGACGTTGCGGATGTACTTGAGCAGCTCCACGCCATCCACCGGGTCCATCCTGGGGCACAGCCCCACCTTGCCGGGGCACAGGTTCTTGTGCATGTTGTGCAGAGCATGTCCCATGGCATAAACAGCATCGATGACAAACTGAACTTTGCCCTCCTGTTCATACAAGGAGTCCTGGCCGATCCGTTCTCGGTCTGTGGACACATGCAAAACGGGGCTGCCAGCTCCCTGCCACCCCAACCATGTCCCATAGGGATATTTCTGCTGCCGCTGAACCCTTGCAAAGAAACCCACTCAACTCCAACCCCATTCCCAACACTACAAACCCATCAGTCAGCCAGAGCGCCTCTTTCCCAATGAGAAGTTTATGCTACTCAGGCATAGAATCATAGAATCACCAGGTTGGAAAAGACCCACTGGATCATCGAGTCCAACCATTCCCATCAAACACCTACCCATGTCCCTCAGTGCCTCATCCACCCGTCCCTTAAACACCTCCAGGGAAGGGGACTCAACACCCTCCCTGGGCAGCCTCTGCCAGGGACCAATGACCCTCTCCATGAAAATTTTTTTCCTAATGTTCAGCCTAAACCTCCCCTGGTGGAGCTTGAGGCCATTCCCTCTCGTCCTGTCCTCTGTCACTTGGGAGAAGAGCCCAGCTCCCTCCTCTCCACAACCTCCTTTCAGGGAGTTGGAGAGAGCAATGAGGTCTCCCCTCAGCCTCCTCTTCTCCAGGCTAAACACCCCCCAGCTCTCTCAGCCGCTCCTCATAAGGCCTGTTCTCCAGCCCCTTCACCAGCTTCGTTGCTCTTCTCTGGACTCGCTCCAGAGCCTCAACATCCTTCTTGTGCTGAGGGGCCCAGAAAGAGCAGCAGGACACAAATACATCTCAAACAACCCCAAACTCCTCCCAAGACAAAACTCACATTGCAGATGCATTTTGCCAGCCTAGGGCATTGTCTGTCTGTGCTGCCAGGACTTGGGGCTGGAGCTTCTTCACCAGCTGAGAATCATAGAATCATTAGGGCTGGAAAAGACCTCCAAGCTCCTCCAGTCCAACCATCAGCCCAGCCCCACCCTGCCTGCTAAAGCATGTCACCAAGTGCCAAAGCCACACGGTTCTTGAACCCCTTCAGGGATGGAGACCCCATCATTGCCCTGGGCAGCCTCTGCTAGGGCTTCACTGGTCCTGTTGGCTGTCTCTTGTCCAGAGGGGTCAGAAGGGACAGGCAGGGTAACCCTGTGGCTTCCCAGCATGCTGGGAAGGTTTGGGGTACATGAAGTGGCCTCTGCGGGCAGGAGGAGGATGATCTGCAGCCAAGAAACACATTCACTGGGGAAAAAACAACCCCCCTATAATGCAGTTCTTAAAATGTGGATGCTGGCACCTCAGCTGTACTTCCAAGAGCCCCTGGGGTGTCACATCCCAGTGACATCCTTGTACAGGACACAGGCTGGGCTGTGACTGACATTTCGTCCTCACCCCTGTGGGCTGATCTCCTTCATCTTGCTGGGAGCTCAGTCTCTGTCAGCAGCACCACGGGACCGCCCAGGCAGTATCCATCACTAGCTGCGTGCCCTCCATCTCATTCCCAAAGCCTCCTGTCATCCCACTCCCCCCGTCACCTCCAGCCACTCTCCTATCCCGCTGACCCCACAGCTCTTTGCAGCCTCCCTGGCCATCTCAGCTTGATCCTGCAACAATCCAATAATTACCAGTGACAGCTGCCTGCCTCTCCTGTCACAACCACCCTTAATGGGTCTAGGAACATGTTTATCATGTAGCACAAGACACCGATTAATGCAGCACATTGTTAATTACAGCTAAGAAAGCGTCTCCCATTGGACCTCTGCACCTTCATCTCTGCATCTGTGGCACAGCCAGGCACCTCGCCAGGCCACAGCTCCATCAGCATCAGTGACAGGGAAGAAGTATTCCTCAGAGAGCTGAAGGCACAGCTTTAGAATCACCGAATCATACCTCTAAGCTCATCCAGTCCAACCACCAGCCTGACCCCACCATGCTTTCTAAATCATGTCCCCAAGTGCCACGGCCACATCGGTTTTGAACCCCTCCAAGGACGGAGACTAATCCTAAGCAGCCTCTGCCAGGGCTTCCTCACTCTTTTGGTAAAGAAATTTTTCTTAATATCCAATCTAAACCTCCCCCAGTGCAACTTGAGGTCTTCATCCTCCAGAGAGGCAGAGACATCCTAGAAAACCATCCAAGGGTGTGTAAAACTAATTCTAGCTCCACTATGCACGGATGCTCCCTGATGCAAGGTGGGGATTTACAGTGACTGCAGGAGACCAGGGTGCAGACAGGGACAGAAAAGGCACAAAAGCAAGATGTGGTTGCTGATCCCCTCCCTGCCCGCTGCGGGAAGGTGAGATGAAGCCAACACTGGATGTAGAGCCAACGTCTGCTGAGCAGGAACAGCCCCGAAAGCCACAGAGCTGGAGGCCCCTATGCCGGGATGGAGAGCAAGACGTGCTGCTGACAAGACATTAAAGCAAATTGATAGCGAGCTGACCAACAAGAAAAGATGATATTAAGGAGATGAATTTATAGCACATCCTTCAAAGTTATAAAAATGCTTTTGGACTACGTGCAGATTACTCATGCGAAACCCGTCAAGTTATGCTTTCTTCCACTTTATTGACAAGGGCTATTAATCTTCTCCCTCAACTTCAGGCCTTTCCCTGCATTCATCTCTCAAGGCACAGACAAGCCACTCTATCTTGTCAAGATAATTACCCATTAAAAAAAATGGTGTCATAAACTGTCCAGGGGAGCTGAGTCTGTGGGGATGTCCCAGCCCTGCTGTCATCCTCACCGTCTTGCCACCCCACAGAAGCTTCTGAGACCAGGGGACACATGGCACCCAGGATTTGTCCCTTCCCAGAAGGCACCTCAAATGCCACACTGGTCCTAGCAAGAAAAACTCAACATGCTGTGATAACACAGGCTGGGGAGGCTCAAGAAGGGTTTGGGTTGGAAGGGACCTCAAAGCTCATCCAGTTCCACCCCCTGCTATGGGCAGGGACACCTCCCACTGGATCTGGGGCTCCAAGCCCCATCCAACCTGGCCTTGAACCCCTCCAGGGATGGGGCAGCCACCACTGCTCTGGGCAACCTGGGCCAGGGGCTCCCAACCTCACAGTAAAACGTTTCTTGCTAAGCTCTCATCTCAATCTCCCCTCTTGCAGCTGAAAACCATTCCCCTTCATCCTATCTCTGCCCTCCCTGATCCAGAGCTCCTCACCAGCATTCCCGGAGCCCCTTTCAGCACTGAAAGATGCTCTAAGGTCTCCATGGAGCCTTCTCTTCTCCAGGCTGAGCAACCTCTCTCAGCCTGTCCTATGGGAGATGCTCCAGCCTGGTGTGGTGGGAGAAGCCAGCTCTGGTGCCAAAGTTGCAGTGTTGCAGATAAGCAGACAGCGCCCGAGCTGCCCGTCGGGTACCTTCCCCAGGTCTCAGCTGCTTTTTGCAGCTGGGAATTCAGGTGCTGTACAGGAGGGCAACGCAGAGCAGAAAGCCAAGGCTCACAGTGGCACATCCCGACATGGAGACAATAAATCTCTGCTAAAGTCACAGTAGATTGGGGCCACAAAACGGATGTGACCCCGCTGATTGTAATAGCTGGGTTGTGCGTCGTTCTACAGGGCTGATAATTAATTTTCAAGTGCGTGACGAGCCTCTGTGGGCACCCCTCGGAGGACAGACACAGATATCTTCTCGAGTGGTGGATGAGATGGGATTAGCATCAATTCCTATCACATCGCCGGCGCCGGCTTTCGCCAGGAGTTAATCAAAATCACTCACAGGGAGTGAGCCAGGGGACAGTGTCACCTCCGAGTGTCCACGTCTCCACAGGTGAACCCAGAAGCACCCATCACCTCATTTTTGGGGCTGCGTGAGCCCATCCAGGGAGGAGGGGCTCGTTCACCCACGAGAGATGCTCGCTGCAAACATCCCTGCAGTGACAGCTTGAGCTGCCCCCAGGAGCAAGGCTGGCGATGCCTGTTTGGAAAGCCAGCGGGTCTGAAGGGAAGCAGAGCACATTGCCTGGATGCTTCTGCATGCTCAGACCCGGCCTCGGTCAACAGGAGCTTTTTATTATCTTAACTACCAGGCAAGCAGTGCAAATCCTCCCCCGTTGGCCCGGCTGGGGCGTGCTGTGCTGGAAAAGAGCCAGTGCCACAAAAAAAAACAACTCCATGTGAATAAGAGAAGGGAGAGGAGTAAAACAGAAAGGGAAAAGAATACGAGGAATCCCAAATAAAGACTGAAAATCAAATCAAAGCTTCTCTCCCCGCTGCCCACGTTGCTGCTCCGCATCTCTCTGCAGCCTGGTCAGGTGGAGGCGAGAGCACGGAGAAATCTCCAGCCCTGCTTCAAAGCAGAGTTACCAGCCAGCCCTGCTAAATGAAGGCCATTAATTAGCTCTCCTGGCAAAGGAGTAGCCCGTAGGGCTTGGGAGCATCCTGCAGTCCCCGTGTGGGTTACAGAGGGAGGACGCAGCCTGAAGTCCTCCTGCCTTTGCCATCTCATCAGCTCAGCAAACCCCGCGTTGCCGTTGGCTCCTCTGTCTCCACTCACAACACCCCAGCACTTCCCCGCCTGCATCCGCACGTGTGTGAGTTATTAACGAAGTGGCGTCTGGCAGGATCCTCTCCTGCCTGGCTGGACTGGAGGGAGCAAGGACTGGCTCCCCTAACCCTGGAAGGTCAGGAATGCAGCCTGCTAGAGGGAGCTTGGAGAAGAAAAAGGATGCTGAGGAGCTCCTACTGCAAAAGTAGCTGGGAAATGGGTCCTGGCTAGATCCTGGTTGCAGCAGGAGAGCATGGGGAGGGAGCACGCAGGTCCTGATGGGTGCGAGGGCAGGTCTCAAGGATAATATGATTCTATGATTCTATAACGCAAGAAGCCACCAGCAGGTATTGCCCAAAAATTGGTGCCAACCCCAGCTCTTGCTCCTCAGCTTCCTCCCAGCTCTCCCATACATGAACAAGACCCATGAGTTGTCCTGCTGGGTGGCGGGACCCTTTGGTCTGATTTTTGGGATGCAAAAGCAAGCAAAAGCCAGCATTTCTCTGTGCTTGATGGGGTCTACATAAACATGAAGCTTTTGGGGCAATTCCTTCTAAAAACCAGCCCCAAACAGGACATTTCTATCAGCTGTGCAAAGCAGGAGTGCATGGAACCACACGGGCAGGTTATTTGCTTCCCTGTACATTATTTCCCCTCTCCGTTTATCTGCCAAGCAAACATTCAGGACATAATTTATTTGCTGACAAATTCACATAATTTAAAGACAGTTCCTAGGACATTTGCCATGCTGGGGTTTCATCTGCCTCCACTAATACCTTGGCCCTGTGAAATATTGCTTGTTTAAATGCTACATTACTATGAAGATGAAGAGATCAGCGGTTTGCAGGACCTGCTCATGCATTTCCTCGTGCCAGGGATTTCTTTATGCAGTCAGGAAAGATGAGGAGCTCTCAGCTACCCAAGGCCATGGCCACAGGCAAGTTTTCCTGCAGGCATTTGGTGCTGACCAAGCTCACGCCTATGCAAGCAGCCACGAGGCTACTTGTGGAAGCTGCAACTCTGGGAAGCCCTTGCAGAGACAGAGAGGTGTCCTCAAATCATCAGCTGAACATTTCATAGAATCATAGAATCACCAGGTTGGAAGAGACCCACTGGATCTTCGAGTCCAACCATTCCCATCAAACACTAACCCATGTCCCTCAGCACCTCATCCACCCGTCCCTTAAACATCTCCGGGGATGGAGACTCAACCCCCTCCCTGGGCAGCCTCTGCCAGGGACCAGTGACCCTTTCCATGACAAATTTTTTCCTAATGTCCAGCCTGAACCTCCCCTGGTGGAGCTTGAGGCCATTCCCTCTCGTCCTGTCCCCTGTCCCTTGGGAGAAGAGCCCAGCTCCCTCCTCTCCACAACCTCCTTTCAGGTAGTTGGAGAGAGCAATGAGGTCTCCCCTCAGCCTCCTCTTCTCCAGGATAAACACCCCCAGCTCTCTCAGCCGCTCCTCATATCCTCCCATTTGGAGGATACCTTCATGGGAGAGGATACGGAAGCACCACCACTCTCATCCTTAATGATCAATCTTTCTGGGCACAGCCAAGTCCATCTGCCTGGCAGCACACTATGCTTCCACAAACGTCTCTCCCAAAGGGACAAGGGGGAAAGTCAAATGTCCCTGAGTCCTGCCACGTCGCAGAACTCCGAGCTGCCGCATCGTTATCTGTCTTCAGCCAGTGCCAGTCGGGCAGGACGTCTCTGCCATCGCTCAGTAAACATGTCACCTCCTTGAGCCTCCAACCATCACCTTGGCAGCAGCGCTGTCAGCAAGACAGATCCCCTGCTCACCCTGTTTACTGCAATAATCCCTACAAGCCTTTTTTCGATGGAAGTGGCTAAAAATGCAGAGTAGAGGGCGAGGAGGGGGCCTGGGTTAAGCTCTGTGGGGACAAGGTTCCCTGCCTGGAGAGGCACAGAGGCACATCAGGGGGATAAATCTCTGGGATGGCAGAGAGATGCTCAACATAGCCTGAGAATCCCTAATGTGCAACAAGACCTGGGCAAACACCACTCCAGCGCAAGCCTGGGGCAATCGCCTCTCAGGGAGCCCCTGCACCATCCCATGGGGAGCCCGGCAGCTCCCTCGCTGTGGGGATGGACACGCGGCAGCTGCAGCCTCAACGCTGGCTAAGCAAGAGCTGGATCCTGAGCCTGCACTACCCATTGGCTTCATTTCTCTGCAGACACCCCAGATTTTAGCCTGCCCGGGTGAAACAGGAGCTGCTTGCACGGGAGCAAGGGTGCGCTGGTAGCTTTATACCTTTCACGGGACAACGTTGCTACTGCCAAACACACGAGGAGGAGGAGGCAGTGGTCTAGATGCTGTGAAATAACGCAGAATTCAGCCCCAAATTCCCCAAATCTGGGTGGGTTTCATAGAATCATAGAATCACCGAGTTGGAAAAGACCCACCGGATCATCGAGTCCAACCATTCCCATCAATCACTAACCCATGTCCCCCAGCACCTCGTCCACCCGTCCCTTAAACCCCTCCAGGGAAGGGGACTCAACACCCTCCCTGGGCAGCCTCTGCCAGTGCCCAATGACCCTTCCTGTGAAAAATTTCTTCCTAATGTTCAGCCTGAACCTTCCCTTGGTGGAGCTTGAGGCCATTCCCTCTCGTCCTGTCCCCTGTCCCTTGGGAGAAGAGCCCAGCTCCCTCCTCTCTGTGGTTTGTAGCCACAGAAGAAAAGGCAAAGGGGAGGGAGATACTGCAAGAAGTATGTATGAGACAGAGCAGCCCTGGGAGATTTGCACAGGGACTATGGCTTCACACACACACATGAACCAAGCAGGCTTTTCCTGGATCATACACAGCACATCGAGATGCAAAAAGCATTTTTATATGATGCTTCTGTCCACTTTTCAGCCACCACCACAAGCCCTGCAGACACCCGAGTGCCCGTGCAGGTGAGCAGCATCACCCACATTGCCATCGTTTCTCCAGCCTTCCCTGAATTTCCACCTTGCTTTGATTCTTAATTAAAAAAATCCATGCTCACAACCAAGCTTGCCACACACAGAGCATTAATTGCCACAAGGCTGCCTTGAGCTGGGCTGGCAGTTCCAGAGCAATAAGGATGTGGCAGAGCTGAAAGGCCATTGAGGGGAAGCAAGCAAAACCTTTCGAACACCTGCCTTGGGCTCCCTGCGCACCTGTGCAATATAGCAACACACATCCACAAGCCTTTGGTCGCCCACAGCACCCCCACAGCTCTTACTGGTGCACTTCTTGATGTTGCTGCCCTTCTTCAACGCGTGCCGGCTCAGCTTGCAGTGGAAATTCTCTTCCCAAAACTCCGCAAACCAGATGTTTCGGCGGTTATTGTCCAGCGTCCTGCTGGAGAAGTAGCGATCGAAACCTGCCCGGGGAAGAAGGGACAGAGGAGATGGCAGAATGATGCTTAATGTGGCCGAAAATCATAGAATCGTAAGGGTGGAAAAGACCTATCAAGTCCAATCAGAACTGAACACAGGATTCGAGGTTTAGTCTCACCAGTGCCGAGTCCAGAGGGAGAAGAACCTCCCTGGACCTGCTGGCCACGCCGTGTCTGATCCAAGCCAAGATGCCATTGACCTTCTTGGCCACCTGGGCCACTGCTGGCTCATGTTCAGTCGCTGGCAACCAACACCCCCAGGTCCTTCTCCTCCAGGCAGCTTTCCAGCCAGGCTTCTCCTAGTCTGGAGCTGCCCAGGGTTGTTGTGCCCCAAGTGCAGGACTCGGCATGTGGCCTTGTTAAACCTCACACCATTGGTCTCAGCCCAGCGGTCCAGCCTGTTTAGATCCCTTTGGAGCCTCCTAACCCTCCAGCAGACCCACAAAAAGACCTCAGGCAGAGGGGAAGGAGAGTCTGGTGAGAGACGGGGTCTAGGGACACTTGAGACTGAGGTGGGTTTGTGCCTGAGTTGCCCCTCAGGCAAAGCTGCAGGCTGGAAAATGCACTCAAGGAAGGCTCAGTGCAAAACACAGTTGGTTTCCCAGCTAAAACCTTGTAGTTAAGGGGATGCAGCCAACCCAGGATGGAGATGAGGGAACTCACCAAGACATCCCCTTACCTTTGACTGAGACCCGCTTGGGCAGGATGGTGACAGAGCCCTCGGCCACCTCCTCCAGGTGCAGGACCGGGGAGATTTTGGAGCCCCAGCTGTCCGAGCCCATCCAGATGAAGTGTCCCGTCTGGTTTGCTCTCTTGGCTGCTTCCAGCACCCTTCTGTGGAGAGAAGCAACAGGAGCTGGTGCTCACCAGCACCATAGGGCTTCACGTCTGGCCCCATGGAAGCAGGGACATGAACTCAGGAAAGGGCTGTGCTGTTTGCATCTCTGGCTCTGGACACTCGGTTGGCACCAGGCATCACGCGTGAGCCGGTGCATATGGACACACAAGAGCAAACTGTGCCACTCAGCTCCTGCACCCTCCACCCTCCCCACTCCAGGCACACAGGCTGCTTCTCCCACCTCATCTGCATATTTGCTGACTGGTAATTGAATTTCCCCCTTAATTACTCAACATTAGGGGAAAAAAAATCAGGTTATGCCGCAGCAAGCAGGAAAAACAGCAGTAGCAGAGAACGTGTGTGCGTTCTCTGCTCCGATCAGCGCTGCAAACCGTGGAAGAGAGCCAACCAGTGCTGCCAGTGCCCAGGCTAGAGCTAAACTGGGCTCTGCTGGGCTCAACTGGTGCCATGGGGGAGTCAAGCAGCAGTGGGGAGCCAGCGATGCTATCGGTCCTGCTGATCATTCCTCATCGTGACCAGACACTCATCCCTGCATGCTTGCACGCTCCACCAGTGCCAGCCAGCTCAGAAAGGTACCCAGCTCCCAGTAGGTGGATCTGACCCTCAGGGTTCTTTATCCTGCAGGGCTCACTGTCCCCTGGGGAGCTTGTGTGGGTCCCCAGCCCTGTGGGGCTTTATCTCCCCATCTCCCCTTGCAGCGAGGAGGCAGGTCTGCGACTCAGCCCCTGCCATCAGGAACTGATCATTTCAAGTCCAGATGGTGTTTGAAACACGTAATAAGGAATAAAAAAACCCCATACAAATCGAGCAGAGTGTAGAGACAAGTCAGGAAGAGGCAGGAGTGCACTGGGAGCCATGGGGCTGTGCTGGCTGCTCCATGTTCATCCCAGGCTGCCCCGAGCTCTGGGCTCATCCCAGGCTCATCTCTGTCTGCCCCAGGCTCATCCCAGGCTGTCCCAGCCTCCAGGCACATCTCAGGCTCATCCCAGGCTTGCTCCAGGCTCATCCCAGTCTCCGGGAGCATCCCAGGCTGCCCCAGGCTCATCTCAAGCTGCCCCAGACTCATCCCAGGAGCATCCCAGGCTGCCCCAGGTGCATCACAGGTTCATCCCTGGCTCTGGGTGCATCCCAGGCTCATCCCAGGCTCTGGGTGCATCCCAGGCTCATTCCAGGCTGCCCCAGGTGCATCACAGGTTCATCCCTGGCTCTGGGTGCATCCCAGGCTCATCCCAGGCTGCCCCAGGTGCATCCCAGGCTCATCCCTAGCTATGGGTGCATCCCAGGCTCATCTCAGGCTGCCCCAGGTGCATCCCAGGCTCATCCCTGGCTCCAGGCGCATCCCAGGCTCATCTCAGGCTGCCCCAGGTGCATCCCAGGCTCATCCCTGGCTCCAGGCGCATCCCAGGCTCATCCCAGGCTGCCCCAGGCTCATCCCAGGCTCATCCCAGGCTGCCCCAGGCTCATCCCAAGCTCCCTCAGGCTCTTCCCAAGCTGCCCCAGGCTCCAGGCACATTTTTCTTCGAGAAAGTCAGCAAAGCCCACATCCTGCTCTGAGCACGAGCAGTATCTCCTTGCAGTCCTCGCGCAGGACAGGAGCTCCCCAGGGTAAATCCAGTGAGACCAGTGATTTACACCTGACCCGAGCCAGGCAGAAATTCGAGCAACAACCTTTCCTGGCCCCAGCACCGTGGTCCTGCACTTCTCAGAAGAGGCAGCACACGATCTTCCAGGCTCCACGACTCAAGCTGGCATGAGGATCGATCACGGGAATCCCCATGCATACCCGGTGCAAGGTGGGTGTGCGTAAAGCACCATTAATGGGCTGTAATCCTATTTGGGTGGGTAAATGTTTACAAACCCCACTTAATGGGGTTTGCCATTTACACAGCGAGGCAAATCCCCCGTTTCTCACCACACACCCGCGTAAATGTCAGGTTTGCAGACATTTCTATTAAGGAAGGCAAAAAGAAACTCGGAGCGTTTGCACATCTGATGGAAACTGATTTAAAATCGCAGTTTACTCACATTTACATAATGTTTGCTGATTAATAAATTAGATACTTAGGAAATGAGGGGTAGTTCCATGTGAATCATTCTGCTCCATAAACAACAGAGGCTGCAAGATGTCGCCTTGCCAGCCGAGCAGCTCATCATCCCGAAGGGTAACCACGTCCTCAGCCCTGCTGGGTGGGCAACGCAGCAAGGGGTGTCCCCAAAATGCATGCCTGGACCCATTTCTCTTCCACACTGAGGCTGAGGCAGCTCAGTGAGGCCCCGCATCAGCTCTGAGCCTCCTGTGAGTGGCGTGAAACAGCCAGGTCACGACAGCAGGGGCTCCAAAAGGTGGTGGAAAGCGGATTTTGTCCTCCTCTGAGGTCTGCGTTGCTGTGGTTTGACGGCAGCAACACACCAGGCAGCTCTGGTGGGTCCCTGATGCAGACCTGTCCTTGTCACAATATAAGGTGCATCCTCACCCCATTGCAGACCTGTCCCTGCCACGCTGCAAGGTGCATCATAGAATCATAGAATAACCAGGTTGGAACCAGTCCACCAGATCATCGAGTCCAACCACTCCTATCAATCACTAAACCATGTCCCTCAGCACCTCGTCCACCCGTCCCTTAAACCCCTCCAGGGAAGGTGACTCAACACCCTCCCTGGGCAGCCTCTGCCACTGCCCAATGAACCTTTCCGTGAAAAACTTTTTCCTAATGTTCAGCCTGAACCTCCCCTGGTGGAGCTTGAGGCCATTCCCTCTCATCCTGTCCCCTGTCCCTTGGGAGAAGAGCCCAGCTCCCTCCTCTCCACAACCTCCTTTCAGGTAGTTGCAGAGAGCAATGAGGTCTCCCCTCAGCCTCCTCTTCTCCAGGCTAAACACCTCCAGCTCTCTCAGCTGCTCCTCTTGTTCTCCAGCCCCTTCTCCAGCTTCGTTGCTCTTCTCTGGACTCGCTCCAGAGCCTCAACATCCTTCTTGTGGTGAGGGGCCCAGAACTGAACACAGGATTCGAGGTTTGGTCTCACCAGAGCTGAGTACAGAGGGAGAAGAACCTCCCTGGACCTGCTGGCCACACCGTTTCTGATCCAAGCCAAGATGCCGTTGACCTTCTTGGCCCCCTGGGCCACTGCTGGCTCATGTTCAGTTGCTGTCAACCAACACCCCCAGGTCCTTCTCCTCCAGGCACTTTCCAGCCAGACTTCTCCTAGTCTGTAGCTGCTCAGGGTTGTTGTCCCCCAAGTGCAGGACCGGGCATTTGGCCTCTTTAAACCTCATGCCATTGCAGACCTGTCCCTTCCAGCTCTGCAGGAATCATAGAATCATAGAATAACCAGGCTGGAAGAGACCCACCGGATCATTGAGTCCAACCATTCCTATCAATCACTAAACCATGTCCCTTAGCACCTCGTTCACTTGTCCCTTAGACATCTCCAGAGAAGGTGAATCAACCTCCTCCCTGAGTAGCATGTTCCAGTGCCCAATGACCCTTTCACACTGCACACCACACATCTTCTCCGTGGTACACACACACCTTCACGCTGCCAGCAGGGCTCCTGTTGCACGGCTCTTGCCATTAGCATCCCACATCCCACCCCCAGCCAGCAGCAAGCATAGAGCCCATGCTGGTCCTAGCCTCCCCTCCCAGTCACGCCACCCCCTCCGCACCTGATATCGTCTTCATTAGCAAAGATGATGACGGCCCGAGCGTGAGAGGTCTCCAGGAGCCGGCGGATGATCTTGTCGAACTCTCCTGGCTTGGGCTCTCGTGGGATCTTGACCGACTGGGCCACGCACACACCCCCTGCACAGAGAGAGCCCCAGCACTGAGACGTCCTCTCTCCCAGGCTCCTCAGCCCCACAACAGGCACTTGGGGGTCTCCTCAGCTCACCTGCACTCCCTGCCCAGTGAGGGGCTCAGCACCACACCATCTCCACAGCCCACCACCCCCAGACCCTCCTTCCCTCCACACATCCCCCTGGACACTTACCCAAGCCCTTCTCCTTACACCTCCTCTCCCGCAGAGCTCAGCCCTTCCACATTGCTTTCCCTCCCATTCCACATCTCCATAGCTCATCTTTGCCTTCCACCCACTCCTTTTAGCATCATCTTGGGCCCAAACCACATCAAACTCCATTCCCAATGGACACATGGTCCCATCACAGCAGCTCAGAGAGGATTTTCCAGCCAGCTCCAAGCACCAGCCCCTCACCAGCCCAGGACTGGGTTTTGCAGAGTCCTCTCACCACGTGCAACGGTCAAACACTGGCAAAAACTTTGCGTGGGAAGAGGAGATGATGGGTTGCAGCCCCAACACGAGCCCTTCACCCCGGAGACAGCAGCCTGGCCCTGCAAAAGGTTTTATTTCCATCCCTACAGGACCAAGTCTGCTCCCAGCTCAGCTTTCCATGGGTCGATTGCAAAGGCAGATAATTAAAATTAAAAGAGACAAGAGGAAGCTGGCAATTGGAAGAATCCCCACACACGGCTGCTGGGCTCCCAGCCTCCCACTCTGAAAAGCCAGGGCCCTCCTGTTCTCGCATTTTTGCAGATGCCAATAAAAAGAGAGATGGGAGAGCAAATTAAACATTGCTGGACCTTCTGGATGTAATTGATGGTCTCAATTTGCATAGTAAATGACACGGCTGATACCTCACCTGCCACTAAAAGATCCCCACTTAAGCAAAGGTCACAGTAATTAGCACACAGTGGCAGGGAGAGATTTCCCAGCTCACAGCCCTGGAGAGGAACAGAGAGAGGATGGGATGGAGAGAGGAATCAAGGTGGAAGCCTCTGGGAAGGGAGAGCTCCGTCCCTCCCGCATGGCTGGAAGAAAGTTGGAGTAATTTGACCCCTTGCAGCCAAGGGACAGAGAGAAGCGGGGGATCCGATGGGTGCTGAGCAATGGGAGGCTGCAGGGATGAGGATAACAGCATCCCAAGGAAACACCTGCCAGCTGGCCCCGCGCAGCCCAGCCACAGAAAGGGGTGTTTCTTCTTCTTCTTTTTCTTCCCTCTGGTAAGAAATTGGGCCAATTTGCTGTTTATTTCCCATATGGGGAGCCAGATGGAAGGAGAGGAGGGAGTTGGATAAACAGACTCCCGGACAGACAGATCAGCCAGGCGAGACGGGTAGCAGCAGACGGTGCCAGCAGGGATGCTCAGCCCCCGTCACCACCGAGCCCCCAGCCAGGCCAGGGCAGCACCGGCTGCGCTGCCAGAGACAGCAGCCCTGGCCAAGGAGCCGGTGTAGCTTAATTACAGTTTCCATGGCAATAAAAGGAGAAAAATCCAACAAACGCAGCAGTTTGCAAACACAAGAGCCGTCCAAAAGCCCCGGTGCAGTCGGGTGGATGCATGCACAAGCGAGTGGCAGCTCGGGGCTGGCACAAGCGCACACCCGTGTGCCACCGGGCACCCACACCCTGTGTGCTCTGCTCCTGCTCACGTGAGCACGGGAAGGCACTTGCTGGGACACACATCCCATTGCAATGCATAGAATCATAGAATGGGTTGGGTTGGAAGGGACCTTAAAGCCCATCCAGTTCCAACCCCACTGCCATGGGCAGGGACACCTCCCACTGGATCGGGGGCTCCAAGCCCCAACCAACCTGGCCTTGAACACCTCCAGGAATGAGACAGCCCCAACTTCCCTGCACAACCTGTTCCAGGGCCTCCCCACTCTCATAGTGAAGAAATTCACAGAATTTCACAGAATTTCACAGAATTTCACAGAATAACCAGGTTGGAAGAGACCCACCGGATTGTCAAGTCCAACCATTTCCACCAGTTTCTAAACCATGCCCCTAAGTACCTCATCCACCCTCACCTTAAACACCTCCAGGGAAGGTGAGTCAACCACCTCCCTGGGCAGACTGTTCCAATGCCTAACGACCCTTTCTGTGAAGAAATTCCTCCTTATGTCCAGCCTAAATCTGCCCCTCTCCTGTTTACACCCATTGCCCCTCGTCCTATCACTCCAAACCTTTGTGAACAGTCCCTCCCCAGCTTTCTTGTAGCCCCTTCAGCTACTGGAAGGTCGCTCTTGAAAATCCAGCTTGAGCCTGTTTTCAAGTCTTCCACAGGCTGGAGCA
The DNA here is from genome assembly GCA_033459285.1 of Clamator glandarius. Classification (NCBI taxonomy): domain Eukaryota; kingdom Metazoa; phylum Chordata; class Aves; order Cuculiformes; family Cuculidae; genus Clamator; species Clamator glandarius. The sequence continues at coordinate 464,067 of JAUNZM010000037.1, forward strand.
TCAATCGGGCTCCAGAAGCTGCTGCTCCAGGGTCTGGGAGCACCCCGAGCTGTTTTTGGCTGTTGGCCTGAGTCTGTGCCATGGTGGCAGCCCAATCCCATGGTGGCAGAGCCAGAAGCTTCACAGGGAGACTGCTGGGAAGAGCCGGGGATGAAATATTCAGCAGCCCACATCCAGGAGAGCAGAGATAGGGAGTGAAATGGTGGGGATGTAACAACAGGAGGTGACCGAGTGTGCCCAGCACTGCTGCTTGCAGCCCTTTCTCTGCTGTAACAAGCCCAACCTGGTTAACAAGCGGTGGCCACCCCGTTAAACCCAGGTGGGTCTTGGCAAAGATGCTCATCAGGGCAAGAGGGAAAATCTGTTCAAAACCAGGCTGTGCAGCAAAAGGAGCTCTGCAAATAGAAGGGTTTGCCACGGGATCCATCCTCTAGCCAAAACCACACACTCCTGCCAGGAGAGCCAAGCCAGCACAGACACGGCTTCACCCAAGTCCCACCTTGGCCCCATAGAATCATAGAATCACCAGGTTGGAAAAGACCCATCGGATCATCGAGTCCAACCATTCCTATCAAATACTAAACCATGTCCCTCAGCGCCTCATCCACCCATCCCTTAAACACCTCCAGGGAAGGTCAGCAAAGCCATGGGGGTCTGCATCCAGAGCACCCAACAGCTCCATGAACCCACCCCAGCCATCCGAAGCCTGCCTGGGAGCGTATTGGGATGGGAAAAGCCCTCCAGGAGCAAACTGCTGCCTGCACCATCCTCAAACACATGGTTCTGTTCCTCCTACTGGCATCACCCCCAGCCTGGTGGGATCTCAGCCTCCCCTGGCACCCCTGCAGCTCTGCTGGCCGCTTGCTGGGAGCCCTGGGAGCTCTCCTCATTAAGGTGGGGTTAACGCGTGTTGTCAAACACGGGTCAGGGTTTAATCTGCACCATTATGGGCTCAGTGGGAGCGCAGCTGCTCCGGGAAGCTCACACTGAAGTGCCCTCTTGATTGCAGGTAGATAATAAGCTTTTGCTGTTGCTAACGTACACCATCAATCAGAGAGCACTCCGCGGGGGCTTCCCGCAGAGCCAGTGGCTGCCGAGCACAGCGCCAGCACCTCGGAGCCTGGCTTATCCATACCAGGAACAGGGACGTGCATGTTCACTGGGATGCGCTCCCCAGGCACCCCAAGGAGGGCTCTGCACAGCTTATCTTCTGCAAACAGTGTCTGCACATCTCCTCTGCAAGCTCCTGGCCTTCCCTTCCCAACCGGAGCCATTTAAATGGGATTTCCAAGCCCAGAGTTTTAATTGGCTAGTGGCCGGCTGTTCCTCTGCCCCAGGATTCCTTATTCATGTCACTTCAAAGCCTCCAGGAGCCGATTCAGTAGAGGAGAATCATAGAACCATAGAATCACCAGGTTGGAAGAGACCCACCGGCTCATCGAGTCCAACCATTCCTATCAAACACTAACCCATGTCCCTCAGCACCTTGTCCACCCGTCCCTTAAACCCCTCTGGGGAAGGTGCCTCAACATCATTAGGGACGTGGCCCTGTGGCCTCTCAGGAGCAAAGGTCCTGTGCCATTGCAGGATGGGTGTGCTTTGGTCTAACCATGGAGCACGGGATGTCCTGCACAGGTGAGGGCGCGGCACAAACCAAGGGAGAATGGCAGCAACCATGAGCTGCCCCAGGACCCATCACAGACGGCTCTGAACCCTCCTGTGTTGCGGCTGAGCCCTGATGAGAGCGATAAAAAGGCCAATGGCATCTTGGCTTGTATCAAGAACGGCGTAACCAGCAGGTCCAGGGAGGTTCTTCTCCCTCTGGACGCGGCACTGGTGAGACCGCACCTCGAATCCTGTGTTCAGTTCTGGGCCCCTCACCACAAGAAGGATGTTGAGGCTCTGGAGTGAGTCCAGAGAAGAGCAACGAAGCTGGGGAAGGGGCTGGAGAACAAGAGGAGCGGCTGAGAGAGCTGTGAGTGTTTAGCCTGGAGAAGAGGAGGCTGAGGGGAGACCTCATTGCTCTCTACAACTACCTGAAAGGAGGTTGTGGAGAGGAGGGAGCTGGGCTCTTCTCCCAAGTGACAGGGGACAGGATGAGAGGGAATGGCCTCAAGCTCTGCCAGGGGAGATTTAGGCTTGAGATTAGGAAAAAGTTCTTCACGGAGAGGGTGGTTAGGCATTGGAACAGTCTGCCAAGGGAGGTGGTTGAGTCGCCGTCCCTGGAGGTGTTTAAGGTGAGTGTGGATGAGGTACTTAGGGGCATGATTTAGGGATTGGTGGGAATGGTTGGACTCAACGATCCGGTGGGTCTCTTCCAACCTGGTCATTCTGTGATTCTGTGATATCCAGATTCATAGAATCATAGCATAGTTTGGGTCACAAGGGACCTCAAAGATCATCCAGTTCCAAAACCCGCGATGGGCAGGGACACCTCCCACTGGATCAGGGTGATCAAACCTCCACCAACCTGGCCTAGAACACCTCCAGGGATGGGGCAGCCACCGCTTCCCTGGGCAACCTGTTATCAGGCTACGATATTGCACGAGTCTGACCACTGGAAAAGTACCTTCACTGCCAGTTTGTGTGTTCCTGGGGACACTAATCGTCCTTTGTCACCCAAAACCAGCCCCAGGGCATCCCCTGGTGCAGCCAGATCTCACCTTGTAGACTCCTGCACTTCACTGCAAGGTGGGCACCTTAAACCTTCCATCCTGGGAATACAAAGCAAGGAGCGATGGCAGCTCCCTTACCCTCGTGTTTGAGCAGCCTGGTCCCTCCTTGTGCGCCCTGGGCTCTGCATCACACGTCCCCATCACCGGACGCTCCTGGCACTTGTCCCTGGAACCGACTCAAATGCTGCTTTTCAGTGTTTTGAAATCTCATCAGACATTTTGAATCTGAGCAATTTGCGCCTGCTTTCAACTGCCTGTGCTGCCAGGCTAAATCAGTAATTAATGAATTTGCAGTGGGGAAAAGAAGAAGGGAAGGAAAAAAAAAAAAAAGGCAAGTCTTCAGATGAAATCTTGGGCCTTGAGTGGGCTGACAGGGAGCAGAAAATTCAAGTTTCTCAATAACACCACAGGTTGTGTTCCTGGGAAGACTCTTTTGCCAAAGACCTAATTAGGGACTTCAGCGAGTCAAGACCCTTGGGCTTCATCTCCTTCCCATGCTCCAGCCCTGAACCAGAAGAAGCCAGGAGACTCTGGGATTTCTGGGGAGGTTTATAGCATAATTTTGCAGTCTTTTCCTCATCTATTACTCTGCAAAGGGAGCATCAGTCTGCAGAGAGAGGCTGGAGTTTATTCTCTGCGGCAGAGACCTACCCACCACAGGCCTCCAGGAGCTGGGGCTTGAAGAGCTGGATGAGTCCTGAAAGCAAAGGTGGCTTTGTCCTTCATTTCTCATAATAATTTAGCTCATCCCTCCTAGCCCAAGCCCACATCATGGAAACAACATGGGGTTGTTTAGCCTGGAGAAGAGGAGGCTGAGGGGAGAGCTCATTGCTCTCTCCAACTACCTGAAAGGAGGTTGTGGAGAGGAGGGAGCTGGGCTCTTCTCCCAAGTGACAGGGGACAGGACAAGAGGGAATGGCCTCAAGCTCTGCATGAGGAGGTTCAGGCTGGACATTAGGAAAAGATTCTTCACAGAAAGGGTCATTGGGCACTGGCAGAGGCTGCCCAGGGAGGGGGTTGAGTCCCCTTCCCTGGAGGGGTTTAAGGGACGGGTGGACGAGGTGCTGAGGGACATGGGTTAGTGATTGATGGGAATGATTGGACTTGATGCTCTGGTGGGTCTTTTCCAACCTGGTGATTCTATGATTCTATGAAAACAGACGTGCTCTCTGCCTCCCTCATCCCCAGGTGTGTGTCTCCCACCTTACCCCATCTCAGACCAGACCTCACCATGAGCTCAGAGGAGCACTGACCTGGCACAACCCAGCCCAGGTTGCCAGCCCATGGGCACCTCAAACACACACTGAAAATATTAAAGAGCAGTATATCGACTTAAGCTGCCGCCAAAGCCCAAGTCTGGGCTCCAAGCCAGAACCCGTGTGCCAGCCTCAACCACAACCAAGAGCTCCTCTCTGTCTAAACCCACTCGCCTCCCTCCCTGCTTCCACCACACAAACAGAGCCCTGCGAGAAATGAAAACAAGGAGTGGAGTTAAGAGGTGTGGGAAGCATTATTTACAGGCAGATTGCAGCCACCAAACCCAGCGAGTAGTTGGAGGGAGCGTTTTCCCAGCCCAGTAGCCCCAGTCCAGCTCCAGCTCATCCCAGTCCCATCCTGCAGGACACTTTGCATCCACCAGCAAGCAGCACGAGGGCAAAGAAGGTTTATAGGTGGGGAAACTGAGGCACACCCCTCCCGTCAGACTGCGTTGGGGTACTGGGTTAACAGCAGCAAAAAGAAAAGAAGAGGGGAAAGAAATGGGAAAATAACCCAGGAAATTTGGTTTGTGCCTCTAGGGAGCCAGCAAGAGTTTCAGGATCCAAAGTGATGATGGCAGCAGAGCCTCAGGGACCAAACTTGTCCCTCCCCATCCAGGACAAAGAGTTGCTGCACCCAGCAGGAGCCAGCACTGATTTTTGAGCAAGGAGTGGAATGATTGAGACCAGCACAGAGTCTCAGGGGATGGGTCTAACCATCATTTTAGCCCATGGGTGGCAGAGAGACACATCATGTAAGGACCTGCTCAGAGATGCCCCGTCCGAGCCCCCCAGGGAAAAGAGATGCCACCATCCTCAGTATTATTGGCCAGAAAACACCTGTAGGAAAAGATTCACCCAAAACTGAGAGCAGGGACCCTTCAGGCTCTTGGCATCGTGCCATGAAAAAAATCTCCAGCTATGTGCCGGCTGCTGAGCGGGAGGATTTAGCTGGGGAGCCGAGACGCCAGCAGCAAATAAGAGCCCTCCAGTGAGCCTCAGTAATTGAGTGCTGACTGCACAAGAAAACCGTCCTTGGGGATGAAAGGGAGCCGGATCGCCAGCCTTGCTCTTCCTGCCCTACTGCTCATCACACCTCGCTGTCACGGGGATGAAGGTCACCTGCTTTAACTCCTGAACACTTTTCTGGGAGGGAAAAACTCCCTGCGAACACTACCAGGAGGTACCAGGGGCAGGTACCCACCAGCATCATCCTCCCCTCCATCCCAGCCATCCCACAGGGTCGGCATCCACGGGATGCAGGATCCCCAAGGCCAGCAAATAAGCAGGATTAGCAACCGCCAGCTTTGCATGTACAAATCTGCTGTAAAGTCATATTTGATGCTCGCTTATGCCTTACGACTTGGGAGCAGCACTTTGGGGGTGAAATCGCAATGCATCAACCAAAAGTAATGAACCCGGCGAAATCCAGAAAGAGACGGCCACAAATGTCACATAAGGATGAACAAAGGCAACACAAATATATATTAGCCTCTTAACCAAAAATACAGAGAACTCAGCGAAGGGTAAAACAACAGAGGGAGGAAATGACAGTGTAAAATTGATCCAGACACATGACTAAGGAGTCTTGCGTTTGGCTGGAAATATTGCCCTCTTCACAAAAGTGAGCGCTGCGCATTACGACGTGTGGCATAACATGCCGTGCTTACCAGCTAAATTACATAAACATAAATCTAATCCTCGCTCTCCAAGAGCTCGGCGGCAGCGGAGATGTCAATGCACGCAAAGCCAAAGGACTGTGGATGGCTCTGTCCATTCAGTGGAACGATGCCACGGATCAGGGTCAGGAGAGGATGCTGTGCGAGATGAGATGGGGATGGCTGGAGACACCCTGCTGCTGGCCCTGTCTTGCACCTCAATGCCAAGGTGTAAATGCAGCTGGCACCCGCTGCCTTTGCAGGATGCTCTGGGGAGAACTTAATCATAGAGTTATGGAGTGGTTTGGGTTGGAAGGGTTAAAAGCCCATCCAGTCCCACCCCTGCCATGGGCTGGGACACCTCCCACAGGATCAGGGGCTCCAAGCCCCATCCAACCTGGCCTGGAACCCCTCCAGGGATGGGGCAACCCCACCCTCACAGCAAAACATTTGTACCTAGAATCTCATCTCAATCTCCCCACTTTCAGCTGAAAACCAGCAAGTCAAATCATACCTGTCCACTACTAAACCATATCTCTGAGCACCTCATCAACCCATCTTTTAAACACCTCCGGCGATGGTGACTCCACTACTTCCCTGGGCAGCCTCTCCCTGTGCCTGAGAACCCTTTCAATGAAGAAGTTTTTCCTAATATCTAATCTGAACCTCCCCTGGCACAACTTGAGGCCAAAAACTTGACTTTAAAATGTAAATTCAACATCTCTGCAGTGCTAGCACCCAAAAAAAACATCTCTGTAGTGAATAAGGATCGTCCAGCCAACAGAGCAACCACCAGCAATCACCAGAGGCCAACAGCATAATTACCAGAGTAATTGCAGTAAGTAAACCATAATCGCCCTCCTGGTCAGTCTGTCTCAGGAGGGCACAGCCAGACCCTGTGGCAAGAAATATGTGTCCCCAGGGTGAGTTTTTTCTCCCTCCCCTGCCGGCGGAGGAGGTCGGTTTGTGCCTTGAGCAGAAATCCTTTCCACTGCGCTGGCGAAGACTTTCACATGAGGCTCTGCTAAAAATTGAAACTGAAGGTCAAGTTGATAATGCATCAGAAAGCAAACAGCTTGAATGCTAACTGCTAACTACAGCAATGAGCATTATTGCCTGATGGAAATAAAAACTGACTCCAAAGACTCAGGCTTGGCATGAGAAATGAAGTGGAGAGCTGTTCACGAGGAGAGCAGGGGGAGGCTCACCCTGATCCCGGGGCTGCGTGGGAAACCCGCAGGGGTAGGTGCTGACTCTTTCCCCCAGAATAAACACCCTGGGATGGGTAAACCCCACCGCTTAGCAAACTGCTGGCAAGCCCTGGGCAGGGGCCAGATCCTGAGCCAACCACCAGTTTGTTTACATCACTCTGACAGGCTGCAGGCACCTTGAAGCAGCAATAAATCGCAGGACCCTTTATGCTGCCAGAGACGTGCAAATGAGAGCCAGGCATATACAAAAAGGCTCTAAAAGAAGGGGATGGATCCTTCACCTCTTCCCAGCAGCTCTGTGCTGGTGTAAAGCCTCTTGGTGTCCCTGTTTATGGGGGAATCATAGAATCACCAGGTTGGAAAAAACCCACCGGATCATCGAGTCCAACCAGAAAAGCAAAGCAGGTGCAGCCCAGTTCCTTCCTCCTACCTTGCAATTGCCACCAGAGGGGAAAAGGCTGGGAGACTTGAAAATAAAAGCAAAAGGGGAGCGGGGGAGCACAGAGTGGAGAAGAAAAAAATCACATTCTTGGTCCAACCACACTGTCTGCACGGCTGCAGAGCTGCCTTCCATGGGAAAAAGAAGCCAGGCTGCCCCCAGCACTCCCTCCCAGGCAAGATGCTTTAGGAAGATGCTTGGAGCCCACCCTGGCACCCAAGGGAGAAACGCTTCCCTGGGTCCCTGCGCTCGAGCGGATACACAACAGCTCTTATAAATAAACGTATTCCTGCAGCGCGAGCAAGGGAGCGGTGTTACTGCTGATAATGCACAGGCTGCACTTACGCTGCTGTTATACCGCAATTACAGTGGAATTATGCTTTTTGATAACTAAATTATCACTAATGCACATAATCGTTGGGTTATGCGGATACACAATTACAGGACTGCCTCAGCCCCAGATTAATACGCATGCATTTTGACTCCATGTACACTCGTTTACTCTGCAATTATGCCGTCATATCATTAACCATCTGGTTAGAGGAATTGGCGGTAACCACAGGTATCTCAAAGCAGAAGTGCTCGTGCTGCAGTGGGACCACCAGTCACGACAACTGCTCCTTACTGGTGCTTAATGGAGGAGGAGCGTGGGTTAGAATCGTGCCTGTGCATCAACCTGCTCCTCTCCACCACGTGCAGCCCGGCACTGAGACCCACCAAGGGAGCAGCAACCTTGGATGGAGCAGGAGAGCATCCTCCAGCTGCGCTCGCTGCAGGATGCGGGCACCCCAGGACCAGGCAGCGCCCATTAAAGCTGCTTAGCCCAGTATTGCTGTCACCTCCCCGTGTCACCCAGCGGTTCCATCACGGCAGAGTGCCCAGGGCAGGACCTGCCAGGCCAAGGCAGGCAAGAAAATTCCCTTTTGGGGGGTGGAAGAATACACTCTAATGTAAAAATGACCCCCACTCCCACAAAAGTCTGCTTTCCTTTACTCCTCCCATAGTCAGATGAGAATCTCATTATCACTAGCCAGACGGGGCTGCTGTTCGCTTTCCCAAGCCCAGGTAGGGTTTGCGGTGAAGCTGGTGAGCAGCAAAGCTGTTAACAGAGCCGTAAACACAGCCCTTTGCTCACAGTGCTCAAGCCCTTCCCCAGGACACCCCATCCCACAGGGCACCCGTCCTGCAGGGCACAATATCCCACTCCTCTAGAATTAGAATCATGGAATCACTAGGTTGGAAAAGACCCACTGGATTATCGAGTCCAACCATTCCCATCAAACACTAAACCACATCCCTCAGCACTTTGTCCACCCGTCCCTTAAACCCCTCCAGGGAAGGTGACTCAACACCCTCCCTGGGCAGCCTCTGCCACTGCCCAATGACCCTTTCCATGAAAAATTTTTTCCTAATGTTCAGCCTGAACCTCCCCTGGTGGAGCTTGAGGCCATTCCCTCTCGTCCTGTCCCCTGTCCCTTGGGAGAAGAGGCCAGCACCCTCCTCTCCACAACCTCCTCTCAGGTAGTTGCAGAGAGCAATGAGGTCTCCCCTCAGCCTCCTCTTCTCCAGGATAAACACCCCCAGCTCTCTCAGCCGCTCCTCATCAGGCCTGTTCTCCAGCCCCTTCCCCAGCTTCGTTGCTCTTCTCTGGACTCGCTCCAGAGCCACAACATCCTCCTTGTGGTGAGGGGCCAGAACTGAACACAGGATTCGAGGTTTGGTCTCACCAGTGCCGAGTCCAGAGGGAGAAGAACCTCCCTGGACCTGCTGGCCACACCGTATCTGATCCAAGCCAAGATGCCATTGGCCTTCGTGGCCACCTGGGCCACTGCTGGCTCATCGTCACTCACTGTCAACCAGCACCCCCAGGTCCTTCTCCTCCAGGCAGCTTTCCAGCCAGACTTCTCCTAGTCTGGAGCTGCCCAGGGTTGTTGTGCCCCACGTGTGGGACCCAAGCTCCACCACACTTGTCGGCCAACACACGCACCTGATGGCACCTTTGCATCTGCAGATCCTCATATCCCTTGCAGCAAACCCACCATCACCCCCAGCTTCACATAGACATGACCTCAGCCCAGCGCAGGCACCCCAGCTCTGCTCCCACCCGCATCCCCATCATGCGGCACGCAGCCCTGCAAGTACATCAAGCACCACACCCACCTACTTTGAAGCATCCCCACGCACTCCTCCTTGCAAAACCACAGCCCCGTGAAAAGATTCTGCTTTTCAAGTGAAAAATCCTGAAGAGCAGATTCCAGGTTGAATCCCCAGATGGGTTTCTCTGCATATTAAAAGCACAGCCGGTTCCCAGTGCCAGGGCACGCGCGCGAGACAGAATTAACGCTGTTCCTATTTATAGGGCTTTGATTAGGAGCTTGTCACCTAGAAGTTTTTATTCCCTTTATCCATTTATAAGGCCATAACACAGTTTGACTAGCTCCAGATAGGCTGGTGTCCCACCGATTTTGCCAGAACTTAATGTGCCATTCAGATACAGTTAAGCCAGTAATAGGCAGCAGCCTGTGCGCTGCAGGGTTTTAACTGCCTCGGAAGACACTCTTTAGCTCCCGTCTCACCCCGTACACGTGATGCTGTGGAGGCAAAGCAATCCCGGAGAGAGGAGAGATCCCAACGCTATGTGTGAGACTCTGCAGAGTCTCAGGGTATTCAGGAACAGCACCCACAACAGCAACATCCAGGGATTCTCACCATCCCAGCCGGTCCTGGGACTGATGCTCAGCCACCAGTGGGTACCCACAAGCTACTCCACCGCTCCCGAGGCTGCTAATCCCCGCTAAGCATCCCAGCGCTCCCGTCAGCAAAACATTTTTGGGCTCCAGACAAATCCTCCCAAAGAGTTTTGCTGAGCATGGACTTTCCGCCTGTCCAAAGCCTATAGACAAGTTAAAGAACCTGCCCTCAGGGATAATTCCACTAAAATTGGGTGAAGTGCATGTTGATGCCAAATATATTTTCTATTAAAACCTGGGAGCATTTGTAAAAGTCTCTTCTTCTGAAATGCACCCAGTGCTGTGTCTCAACTACAGAGGGAGATGCTTAGATCAGCTTGGCAGCCACCAGCTCAGTGGATCCAGGGTCTCCTGGTGAGCAGGGAACAGGATCCTAAGTTGCTTTTTAAAAGGAGCCAGCAGCAATAAAGCAGCCTGCCCTGCGGAGGCAGCTTGGGATTGCTGGTCCCCATCCTTACTGGAAAGCTTGGATCCATGCTGGACATCACATTGTCTTTGCAATCAGTAGGGTAGCCCCAACACCCACACTACCCCAGGATCATCCCCCAAAACGTGCCATCCATCCCTGCTCATGCACCACAACACATCCCAGCTTGGGTCAAGAAACCCAACCAGACAAATCCCTCCAACCCCATCCCTTGCCTTCTCTTACCCAGCCGCAGCTGCTCTAAAGCCCACACCAAACTCCCACCCTGGGAGAAACCCACTCACCATCCTCCCTAGACTTCTGGATGAAGGCCTCCACGCCGCTTTCACCATAGCTGCCCTCAGAGGCCAAGGTGGAGACGTAGTTCCACTTGAGGGCTTTGACGATGTCCACCATGGCTTGGGCCTGGTAGGTGTCAGACGGGACAACGCGGGAGAAGAAGTCATAGCGGCTGTTGTCACTCAGGTCTGGTGCAGTGGAGGCATAGCTGATCTGGGGGATCTAGGATGGAAGGGGGAAAGAAAACCATCAGGAGAAGGAGGTGATCTCCACCCCACCTTGCCCGTGTTCCTAAAGCCCAGCTCAGGAGGAGAGGAAGGTGGAAATCAAGACTATGGGTTAGGTGGGAGCATGTGGAATGCTCCACAGCTCCCAGAACCAGCAACACATGGAGAGGAGACCACAAACTGGAGCTTTATCTGTTCTACTGGGTCTTGTTGGCAACCCAAAGTCTTTGATCTGGCCATTTCCATCCATAATTGGGTGTGTGAGACACAAAACCACCCTAGCCCGTGTGGGGACACACATCTCCTCTGTACCCTCCAGACAGGTCTAAACCCACATGTACTGGGGAGAAATAAAACCAGCAGAAAGCGCGGAGCTGCTGCTTTACACAGAAGTGCCCGGCTGGGCAGAACCCAGCAGGTCAAATGGACTCCAGGATCTCCCAAGGAAGGACAGAGCAGCCACCAGTATGTCCCTTGGAGTTCCACCAAGGAGCTGAGCAGCCCTGGGCTTTGCAAGGAGAAGTTCAGAGCATCCCAGGCTTTCATTTCTGCGTGTAACACACCTGCCTGCCTACTTTGATCTTCTCTCCGTGCTCCCTGAGTGCCAGGGAGGAGAGCTGAGGGTGCCTCTGGGTGCTGCCTGGGTAGAGGTGACCAGCACCATTCAGGGAAAGAAGGTACCAAGCCTTGACCATGCAGGCTGGCCTGATTCCTGAAGACATCGGAGCTCAGGGACTACCTGAAGATCAGGGACACCCAGCAGGACCCCAAGCATTTGATGGGAGAAGCCAAAACAAAAATCTTTCTCTTTCTTCTGACAGCTCTGCTAAGGTCTCCTTTCATCCTCCTGCCCCAGGAAGGAGAGATTCAACCCCACTCCACCAGGTCCTGTCCACTCCAGCCATAAATAAGCCTTTTAAATTAACCAGACCTGCCACACCTTGCGCAGTACATTAGAATGATTTAGCACCAGAGGATCATGACTTACTTAAAAATTACAGAGCACTTTACATCTCCGAAACACACCACAGATCATAGAATCATGGAATCGTTAAGGTTGGAAAAGGCCTTGAAGCTCATCCAGTCCAACCATCAGCCCAGCCCCACAGTGTCTTCTAAACCATGTCCCCAGGTGCCACGGCCACGCGGTTTTTGAACCCCTCCAGGGATCGAGACTCCAGTTTAGGAATAAATCAGTAATCAGACTTTGCAGAAGCACACATGCTGGTGGAGCCACAAGGACTGCAATGAAGCCCAGCAATCCCCCAGCTCAGCAGGCACCTGAGTCACACCAGGTGATCAAATCAGCTCAGGTTGCCTTTGGCCTCACCCATCACCTGTCTTCATTAAGGAATTAGCCACTTCCCAGCAGCCAAGACACCTGGGTGGGCTTGGAGGGGACTGGGAGAGGTTTGGGGTCTGTGAGAATCCTAGTCCATGTTCTGATATTAAGGCACCTTGCTGGGAGCCCAAGGTACCCCAAGGATGGGGAGACTTGTGTTGGAGCCACCCCATGGACCCACCTGGGTCTCCCAACCCTCACAACCCACTCCATCCTCCTCCACTTCTTCTCCCAGGCTGCATCTCCCAGTTTCTGCTTTGTTTCTCCATTATTTTCCCCTCTTCCACTCCTCTCCGTCTCTCTATTAAATGCGATACTGGTGCTATAAACCCACGACTCTACCTGAATGCTAAAAGGCCCCTGGAAAGGAGCAGCCGCTCTTTCCCCCCTACCTGCAAAATAAAAGATGAAAAAAAAAAAAGGGAGAGATGGAGAAGGAGTGGGAGAGGGAAGAGAAGGAATCTTTATCAAGGCACAAATAGGATTACTCTCTGTGACAATCTGCTTTGTGCTCCTTTCTGAGGGGCTGTGATCTGCTCCTTGGGTACCTGTGACCGGGAGATGGTGCAGGAGACTCGATTAAAATTCTGCTCAGCAGGCAAGGTGTTCATCTGGCAATCATTCATCCTCGGGAGGGAACGGGGGGGGCTGCTCCGTGCCTGCTCTCCCTGCCTCCTCCCTCACAGAGGTGCTGGCCAAAGGATGCTTGGGATGGACGCTGCGTGGCCGTGCGATGAGGGTGAGTGAAAGGAGGTTGTGGAGAGGAGGGAGCTGGGCTCTTCTCCCGAGTGACAGGGGACAGGACGAGAGGGAATGGCCTCAAGCTCCTCCAGGGGAGGTTCAGGCTGGACATTAGGAAAAAAAATTTCACAGAAAGGGTCATTGGGCCCTGGCAGAGGCTGCCCAGGGAGGGGATTGAGTCACCTCCCCTGGAGGGGTTTAAGGGACGGGTGGAAGAGGTGCTGAGGGCCATGGGTTAGTGTTTGATAGGAATGGTTGGACTCCATGATCCGGTGGGTCTTTTCCAACCCGATGATTCTATGATTCTATAAAGACTGGGGAGTAACTGCAGGCCAAGGGGGAGCAACCTCCTCCCTCCTTTTTTTTATATGAAAGAACAGAGTCAGCATCATCTAGAAGCACCTCCAACCTGGAGAAACATCCCTCAGGGTAAGAGAGCAGGCAGGAGCTGGGGGTGGGAGTGTCAACCTCAAATGTACGGCCAACACACCTTGATTTTGTACCTATTTCATGACAGCTGGTTTCCAAGCTGCTCTCCCTGCTTGGCCTGCAGCAGAGCTGGCTGAAGGATGGACACAGGGGCTTGGATAGAGGCCGTGGATGCAGGATGTCCACGTCACAAGAGCAATGGACATGGAACGTGGTGGTGTCCACATTCAAGATTTGGGATGCAACCTTGCCTTTCCAAAGCACCCTATCCCAGTGGCTCAATTTAAACAGATCCCTGCCTTCTCAGCTGGGCACTAGAGATGGAGAATTCCCAGCTATCCAAGCTCTGACAGCTGGAGCACATCTCAGTTTAACTCCCCACACCGAGCTGCCCATCCTGCTGGAAAAAAAAGAAGCCTAGAAAATACCTGTTGATCTACAGGCTATGAACTGGAAGCTGTATTTTAACAAACAAGTGGAAAGAGCCCTTTTCTTTCACTTCTTTGTCTTGGATGGAAGTGAAAATAAAATACCAGTTCCCAAATGACCATTTCATAGACTTCTTTTGCCTTTTTCCCCTTCCGTCCTTTTGATCTCCTGGTCTACAATAGCCCAACTCCTGGCACCAGCTATTTTTTCAGATAAAAGACAGAAGTCCTTTTAGGTCCAGAAAAGCAAAATGCAGGCAGGAAATTCAAGGTTCTTAGAAAGAAGAAGGATGCGGTGGAAAGGGGGAGCTGGAAACTCATCTCAGCTGTGTATGTGGGCACCAGGAGTACCTTGCTGGGCTCATCACCAGCCTGGGAAAACATCGGGGTGGGGGCTGTGGAAATCAGCAGGACCAGCTCCCCTGCACCCCAAGGCTCCCTTGTCCTCTTGATCAAGGAGGGCAGGGATGGGATGAAGGGAAATGGTTTTCAGCTGCAAGAAGGGAGATTGAGATGAGATGTGAGGCAGAAATATTTTGCTGTAAGGGTGGGGAGGCCCAGGTTGCCCAGGGAAGTGGTGGCTGCCCCATCCCTGGAGGGGTTCGAGGCCAAGTTGGATGGGGCTTGAGCCCTGATCTGGTTCGAACTGGATGGGCTTTGAGGTCCCTTCCAACCCAAACCATTCCATGATTCAATGGTTCTACAGAGAGTGGGGAGTAACTGCGGGGCAGGGCGAAAAACCTCCTTCCTCCCTTTTATTGAGCCAAAAACCATAATCAGCATTATCCCCAGCCTGGAGAAACATCCTTCAGGGTAGGAGAGCAGGCAGGAGGCGGAGTTGGGGCTGTCATCCTGCTTCCCCCAGCCCCCGGCTCAATGGAGCAGCATGATCAACCTCAAATTCACTGCAAACACACCTTGGCTTTGTACCTATTTAATTACCACCAGTTTGCAAGCTGCTGCAGTATTTTCTCTACTGGTAGTGGACAGAATCCTCTCCAAACTGGGGAGTCAAGGTTTGTGGGGCTGTAATGCCCCAAATTAAAGCATCAATGCCAGCATCAACCTGAGCAAGTAGGAGGAAAGGAGCTGAAAACAAACAGGCCACTGCACACACAGCCAGAGCTACACACGCAAGTCAGGAGCATCCCCAGAAAAAGGGGCTCCTGCACCGACCCCCTGCTCCCAGCACCAGCCCCCTCACAGCAGAAATGGGGTTGGGAACAGCTAATCCCCTAACCATAATTCTTAATTTCATGCATATCTTATGCAAACCTCTGGTTCACCGGCAAGATGGAATTGATTTAATTAGAATTTCCATCATTGAGCCATTTGGATGGCAGCTTTTAATTAGGGAGAGCGTAAAACACCGCAGGGGCTGGAGGAGCGAGCAGGGGCTGGGTGGATCTCATCATCGGAGCAGAGTGAGCTTGCAGCCCCTGTCCTACAGCCCCTTTCCCAGGGCCACAGGATCAGGCGCAGCACAAAGACAGGATCCAGTGCTTGGCATCTCCTCAGAGAGCAATAAAGATCCCACACCTCACGGACCCTGCTCAACAGGTCTCCGTGCCTCAGTTTCCCCAACTGAGAACGGGGAGAAGGCAAGCAAATCGCTCAGGCAGCACAATGCACGGACACGATACGGAGCCAATAATAAATTCCTCCATTTCCCAGCTCCAGTGCTACCAAAAAGCAGCTGCTCCAGGGTGACACACAACAGCCACGCTCGGGGGCACACAGCTTGAGGCAGGGAGCAATGGGCTCCCCACCTTGGCTGCTCCTTTGCTGTGACCTGTTAAAACAAGCGTGTAAATCAGGCAGCTCTGACACCGGCCGGGCAGGAGCTGCTTGGTCCCTTCAATAAATCTGACTCTTGTCAAGACAGAAAGCACTGGGAAGCACGGCAGCTGCGGGAGGATCTTCCAGCCAGCCCTGGCACAGGCCGGCACCGAAAGGCTGGAGGCAGACGTGAAAACAGCGATGAGAAAGAAAACTTTTTCTGAATGTCCATGGACCCAGCTAGTCGCACCGGGGAAGCGGCTCCAGCACAAAACCCCAGTGCTGCATCCCTTTTTCCAAAACCCGGCTCCTATCCCAGCGGAGAGCAAAGCACGGGGCACAGAAAGCCCTTCAGCACGCTCCTCACCAGACCTGCCGTCCCCTCTGCCTTCATCATCCCACTCCTCCTCACCGAGCCGTGCCCAGGGACCATGCTGCTAGCTGCTGGGGGCTGCAGGGCTGGGGCAGCCAGGCAGCTGCAATTTGTTTTAATAAACCCAGTGAGGAACAAAAAAATCAAGTGGCAGGGAATGGGTGATTAATCAGAGCGTCCCCCAGCTGATTTCTACCTTCCCAGCTTCGTGAAGGTTATTTACGCACTAAGTAGGGAAGCTTAGTGCCAAATGCAGCATCCATCCCATCGTTTCGCACCCTCAAAGCCTTGGGGCATCCCTGGTGGTGGAATGATGCCACACAGGGAGCCTGGGGGGCTCAGCGCCAGGGGTCGGATCCAGCTCCAGGCAGCAAAACCTCACACGCCTGCAGGTGCTGAGCACCCCCAGCTCCTGCCACGCACACGACGGGCATCGCTCTCCATGAGGTGAATTATTCATGCTGTATAACACCCCTGTGCTAAAGAAAGCTTCTCTACTCGCTGCCATGAAGAA
Source organism: Clamator glandarius (assembly GCA_033459285.1). NCBI lineage: Eukaryota > Metazoa > Chordata > Aves > Cuculiformes > Cuculidae > Clamator > Clamator glandarius. The sequence goes on from JAUNZM010000037.1 coordinate 480,595, forward strand.
AAGAAGCACCTCAAAGTGCCCGGCACATGTGGAGTCAGTCCTCTCACCAGGGATGCTCAGCTGAGCACCTGAGCTTCATCAAATCCCAGCTCGTTCTGGATGGGGGTGAGAAATGCACCCTAGACCCCGACGCAGCTTTTCAAGCATCGCATCTGCAGGAGATGGACCCGGCTCCTTTTACACCATCATCTCTGAGGTGGTTCAGGAGAAAACAGGTAGAGCTGGAGCTGGAAAGCCAGCGGAAAGAGGTGGGAAGGAGCTGGAGCGTGCCAGAAAGCTCTCACAGTGACGCCAGAGAGATGCTATCGCAAGGAACCGAGACCAGGGATATGGGGGAAGGTTTTTCTCCAGGCAGAGCTGCAAGGAGTGATGAAACCAGCTTGGACAGAGGATGCCGCATCTGCAAGTTGTTCCACTGATGTACAGCTTTAATTAGGCAGTGGCAGCTAATGAAGGACATGTTATTTATTTATGTAGCACGGGAGCGACAAAATCCGTGGCAGAGAGGGGCAAGGCTCGCTGCTGGCATGGGATGGAGCTGGGATGGAGCAGAGAGGGGAGCTGGGATGGAGCAGAGAGGGGAGCTGGGACGGAGCAGAGAGGGGAGCTGGGACGGAGCAGAGAGGGGAGCTGGGACGGAGCAGAGAGGGGAGCTGGGACGGAGCAGAGAGGGGAGCTGGGACGGAGCAGAGAGGGGAGCTGGGACGGAGCAGAGAGGGGAGCTGGGATGGAGCAGAGAGGGGAGCTGGGATGGAGCAGAGAGGGGAGCTGGGACGGAGCAGAGAGGGGAGCTGGGATGGAGCAGAGAGGGGAGCTGGGACGGCGCAGAGAGGGGAGCTGGGATGGAGCAGAGAGGGGAGCTGGGACGGCGCAGAGAGGGGAGCAGGGATGGAGCAGAGAGGAGAGCTGGGATGGAGCAGAGAGGGGAGCTGGGATGGAGCAGAGAGGGGAGCAGGGACGGAGCAGAGAGGGGAGCTGGGATGGTGCAGAGAGGGGAGCTGGGATGGAGCAGAGAGGGGAGCTGGGATGGTGCAGAGAGGGGAGCTGGGATGGTGCAGAGAGGGGAGCTGGGATGGTGCAGAGAGGGGAGCTGGGATGGTGCAGAGAGGGGAGCAGGGATGGAGCAGAGAGGAGAGCTGGGATGGTGCAGAGAGGAGAGCTGGGATGGTGCAGAGAGGAGAGCTGGGATGGAGCAGAGAGGAGAGCTGGGATGGAGCAGAGAAGAGAGCTGGGATGGAGCAGAGAGGAGAGCTGGGATGGAGCAGAGAGGAGAGCTGGGATGGAGCAGAGAGGAGAGCTGGGATGGAGCAGAGAGGGGAGCTGGGATGGAGCAGAGCGGGGAGCTGGGATGGTGCAGAGAGGGGAGCTGGGATGGAGCAGAGAGGGGAGAAGGGACAGAGCAGAGAGGGGAGAAGGGACAGAGCAGAGAGGGGAGCTGGGACGGAGCAGAGAGGGGAGAAGGGACAGAGCAGAGAGGGGAGAAGGGACAGAGCAGAGAGGGGAGAAGGGACAGAGCAGAGAGGGGAGCTGGGATGGAGCAGGAAGGAGTGTGTGGGAAGGGAACTGGGATAGGGCAAGGGGCCACAGAGAGGGACAGCATCAACCTGGTGCAGGATTGGCACATGATGGGAGGAGAAAAGGGGCTGCTCCAGTCTCCAAGGGATAAACTCACAGCACTGCTGTGACCCCCTCCCAGTGAGGGTTCTGCAGCGTCACTGCAAACACGCAGACCCGCTGCAACCCACCCACCACTGCTGGAGCAGCGAGGAGCAGTGAGGGGAACCATCAAACTCAGCTCAGCGAAGGGAGGGGATGGCTCCTGCCTGCAATCCGATGGGTGCACGGGCGTGAGCGCACACCCAGATGCTGGGGCAGGCAAGGGGGAAGCTTTTCACTCCTCACTTTGTTGGACTTTCTAATTGATTTTATGCCTGTGCTGCTTGCTGGAAAGTCTACAACCCTCCTGGAGAACCACTTCAGCAATTTCAAAATCAAAGTACTCAGAGGGCACTTGAAATGCCTTCATCCTTCCCCTGCAGTAGCTGCCTGCTGGGACAGGGCACGGAGCCCCAGTCTTAGAGCATCCCTGGAGCAAATCCCCTCCATTTCATCTCCCAGAGCTTTACACCAGCATCTCCTTGTGGGGGGATCACCGAGGGTTCCCAGCACAGGCGATGCGAGCAGCGGTGCCACAAAACCAAGGCAGGAGGCACGTGTGTCATTCCCAAGGGAATGGGCAAAGGCACCCAGGAAGGCAAACGCTTTGCTGAACCTCAGAGCGAAGTCACCGCGCTTAAAGGTCAGCAGCGGAGTGAAATGGAAGTTGCCTTATTTTCATTTTAAGCATGTCCTTGCCATAAACCCATTATTTGAATAACAAAGAGCGGCAGCAGCTCGCAGGTCGTGACAGGAGGAGTAGGAGCGAGTCTTCCCAAGCCCCTGATTCTGTCAGGAATGTGAGATACGATGTCCTAGAGGGATGCTGCTCCTCTGTTGAGGACCACAGAGCACACCCTCTCTGCACCCACTCACCTGCACACCCTGTCACCCCCACACAGGGATTCATGGCTGTCTAGGAAGCTCTGAGCTCACCCAGCATCCTTCCCTCCTGGGGGTTTCAAGGGCTCCATCCTCTCTACCCACCCATCCACCAGCTTGCAGCTCCTCATTGCTGCGCTGAGCTGAGATCAACCCTGCGTTTCCAAGCTGCTGGGGACTCCCAGGGCGCTAGACGTGCCCTCACTGAGCCACCAGCAGCACCAGCGCCCGGGTGCACGGCTGGGATGCAGGTGCATCGGGGCTCAGCGACATCCTTCCTGCACACATCACAGCCGCTTTGCCCAAGGATCAAAATCAGAGGAGAAAAGGAAGTAAAAATTAACCTAGAAAGGATGTAGGTACCCCCACTCCGTCAACTGTCACTCTCCCGCCTGCTTTCCCGCTGCCTGCCACCCTCCTCCTCCTTTCCCAAGCAAGCCTTCAGTCTTTTTTGTCTCAGCAAATAGCTTTTAAGTTCCTCCCGCTCCCTCTAATTTATATTATTTTAATTATTGAATAGCCCTCTCACTCATTGCCTGGAACATTAACACGTTTTTTTTTTAAAAAAAGGGGAAAAAAAGGACCCAGAAAAATCAAACTCCATCAGCAATCTGGTTTCTCCGTCTTCGCTAACAGCTTCCAGCCCTCCCAGGAGGGCACCCGGTGCTCTCAGCTTGCCGAGCCGGTGGAGGAAAAGGGAGGGAGAGGGGGAGAGAAGGGAAAACAGCATCAGTCCTACAGAAGTGGAGGGTTTGGGGTGCTGGGAGGGGAGCCAGAGCTGGGATGCTGCTCCCACTGCTGCTAGGGGTGCGAGGTATTTACTTTGCTCTCTGGAATTTGCTGTGGAGGGGGCTCTTGTTCAAACACTCACGCTAGCTCAGGGACATCGCTGCGGATAAATAAATGCACAGGAGGGAGAAAGTAATTATAAACTCCTAGGCTTTGCTGCAGCTGACACGGAGGAGAAGGAGAAGGAGAAGGAGAAGGAGAAGGAGAAGGAGAAGGAGAAGGAGAAGGAGAAGGAGAAGGAGAAGGAGAAGGAGAAGGAGAAGGAGAAGGAGAAGGAGAAGGAGAAGGAGAAGGAGAGGAGGAGGAGGAGGAGGAGGAGGAGGAGGAGGAGGAGGAGGAGGAGGAGAAGGAGAAGGAGAAGGAGAAGGAGAAGGAGAAGGAGAAGGAGAAGGAGAAGGAGAAGGAGAAGGAGAAGGAGAAGGAGAAGGAGAAGGAGAAGGAGAAGGAGAAGGAGAAGGAGAAGGAGAAGGAGAAGGAGAAGGAGAAGGAGAAGGAGAAGGAGAAGGAGAAGGAGAAGGAGAAGGAGAAGGAGAAGGAGAAGGAGAAGGAGAAGGAGAAGGAGAAGGAGAAGGAGAAGGAGAAGGAGAAGGAGAAGGAGAAGGAGAAGGAGAAGGAGAAGGAGAAGGAGAAGGAGAGCCAGCCCTCATCCCACTGCAGCCCTGAGCACCCTGCTCTCCTGCACACCTGGGCACAGGACAAGTGTCCCCAGCCCAGCTGATGTCCCCTGTGATGGAGAAAGAGCGGTCACAGCTACCCTTGCAGCTCATTGGCGACAGCTGCCTCCATCCAGCAGCGAACGCAGCATCCCTGGGGCTCCCCAGTCAGTTGGTTCGGGTGTGACCTTACATTTTGGGGGTCTAACCCACAACCCTCACCCTGTCATCCCCCGTAACCGGTGTTGGGGTGGGTCTATCTTGAAATGCTCCCCACCATCAGCTGCTTGGAGGTGGGCAAGTCGAGATAGTCAGTCTATAGGTGATAGCACAGCGACGCTCAGGGTTATCTTATAGGATAATAAAGGTTATCTTATACCTCTGGTGATGCTGCTCCTCCAGGCTGGCCAAGCCCCTTCAAGGAACCGCCAGCAACAGGGGTATGTGCTGCACCCCAGAAATGCTATGGGAGCTCTGAAGGAGGCTGAACCCTCTCCAGCCTGGGAAGTTTACAAAAATCACAACAACCAAGCCCTGAGCAACCTGGTCTGACGCCAGAGCAACCTGGTGCAACTCCAGAGTGGGCACCACGCGGCGCAGGCAGCGGGCTCGGTCCCCCCACCAGCCTCACCCACCTCTCACCCCTCCTCTGCAAGGTAACCAGGAGCATCAGCATCCCCCCTCACCACAAAGCTGAGGGAGAAGAGACAAAAAATCCTGCTACAAGTGTCGTCACAGGCGGGGGATGGAGGAAGGGATCCCTGGGGACTCGGAGGAGGCAGGAGACGGGTTTTAAAGACATTCAGCTCCTGCCTACCCCCAGGTGTGGGGGAAGAGGCACGTGTGGAAAAACGCTGCAAGAACACCCGCGGGGTTTCACCGAGTGGTTATTTCCACCCTCATCAAGCCCTACCTTGAAGAGCCGCAGGATGTTGGCTACCATGATGGAGACGGAGCTGCCCGAGGCCCCGATGACACCAACCACCCGCTCCGGCTTGGTGATGATGGGGGGGCCACCGTTGGCGCAGCGCACCTCGGTGCTGTCCTTCTCGATGAGGGCTTGCACGAAGGTCAGCGACTGCTCCAGGGCGTGCGTGTCCCGCGAGCACGTGTCCAAGATGCGGGCTCCCAAGGTGATGTTGGGGAGCAGGTCAGGGTCGTTGTTGATGCGGTCCAAGGCGAAGAGCATGGCCTCCAGGCGATGGATGCCCTTCTCCTTCTTCAGCTCCCCGCAGGCTTTGCCCTCCACGCCCCGTCCGTGCACGGGGAAGAGCCCGCCGAGCGTGATGTCCCCGTCGATGCGGATGGAGTTCATGTGCGGGTAGCCCTGGCCCTTGGGCTTGGCGGCACCGCCGGGCACCCACCCCCAGCTCCAGGCACTCAGGAGGAGGCAGAAGGAGAGACGCTCCATGCAAAAATAACCCCCGCTCATCGCCGAAGCCGTGCTGGGGCAGAGCTAGCGGCTCAAAACCCGGCGGCGCTCAGGGAGCGAGGCTAGTGGAGGAGGGCGGCATGGCTCTCGGTGAGCTCCCGGCACTGTCAGCGGCTCCCGTCGGTGATGCCGGCACCCAGGGAGCCGCGGGTGTCCAGGCTGCAGGACGGTGCCAGGGTCTGCATGGCTACATCTGGAAGAAGAGGCTGAGATGCGAGCCCAAGCAAAGCTTCGGGTCCTTCCTCCTGAGACCTTGGGGCAGGGGGTGGGACAGGAGGGAGGGAGAGAGAGAGAGAAAATTAAGCTTGATGAGGACATCAGCTATTCTCAGCTTTCATTAGGAAGCCTGACAGAAATTAGCACTGGGGGTTATTGCAAAAGGAAAAAAAGAAAAAAAATTGGGGATTCACTTGATTTTTTATTCACGCCAGCAGCTTTGGCTCAGCCCACATCACACTGAAGTGCAGAGGCCCCCAGTTCAGTCCATCCCCAGGAGGAGAATGAGGTCAGTGGCCACCTTGGTGCTAAAGGGAGTCCCCAGGACCCATCCTATCCCCCTGCCCTCTTCAAGGAGCTGTCAGGGTGGGACGAGCCCAAGATAGTGCTCAGAGAGGGGCAAACCCCACATGCAGCCCTGGTCCCTGCCCAACCTGGAGCATCCATCCTGCTCCAGGGGCACAGCCAGGCACAGGAACTTAAAGCTGAGCTGAATTTATGCCCCAAGCTGATTTGAGGAGAACCTGCTCTTTGAATAGCCCTTCTACTGAGTGACAAGTCTCCTCCTCTCCCGAGCTGCATCCCAACCAGCCCTTTCCTTGTCCCATCCACGGTCCAGCCAGATACAAGCTCCTGCCTGAGCCTGAAGATCTTCCCAAGCCTCTTCCCACATCTGCCAGGCAGGAGTCAGGGACACGAGCCGTCCCGTGTCCCCTGCACCACCGAGCTCAAGCAAGGGAAGTGCTGAAGGCTGTTTCCCAACAGGCTTTTCAATCCCCTGCCACGAGTCCCCCTGTCTCGACTGCCGCACTGCACACCAAGCGGACTGGAAGCTGATCTGTGCCTTAAAGCAAAAGCCGACGTGGCCAGGCACTGCTAAAATCCAGTGTTACGGATCCGAATCAGAGAATCACCAGGTTGGAAGAGACCCGCTGGATCATCGAGTCCAACCATTCCTATCAAACCACCTTAAGCATCGTGGCTCCTACAGCTCTTCCTTCAGGCCACTGGTTTTTGAACCAGCAGCTGCTTCCTCGCAAGCATCCGTTATCGACAGCTTCCAGCAGCAAATATCGACAGCACTGAAGCCTCGCCCAAGCCATGAGGGGAGTTTGGCTTTCTGGCTGCCCCTGGGTCCACTCAAATTAAAACGGCAAGGATGGATGTTTAGCTGCGTGCCGAGAGCATCAGAGCCCAGGCTGGGTGCCCACGCGGGAGGAAGGACAGAGCGAACAGTCCCGTGGGAAACTGGGGGCGAAATTGGTGGCGAAGGCACTGGGTGATGCTCACAGACGCTGCCTGGATGCCCCTGCTGAATCCCAATCCACATCCCCAAGGGCCACGGGGTAGCGGCAGCCCTGGCACCAAGCGCAGCCTACAGGGAGCATTTCAGCATCACCCTTGGGTCTCAATGAACCATCCAACAGCACGAGGTGAGACGTGGTACTTTCCCCAGGTGGAAAAAACCACCCGCTCTTGCTCATTGCCACCTTGCCTGGCTGCCCCAGCACACTGGTGCCTGCACTGTGTCGCAGAGGTGCCAGCTCCTCCAGAGCCTGTGTTGGAGCTGGCAGAGAGGACACAGCCCACCCCGGGCTCTCCATCCCAGCCCCACACCTAGCGAGCCTGGGGAGTTTCACCTCTCACCAGCATCTTGCAACTCCCTGTACCCTCGCCTTGTCTCTTCCACCACAGAGCCCCTCGAGTTCTGCAGGACAGCCCTTCGTTCCCCTTCCCGTGCCCCAGATCTGCTCAAGCAGCACGGCTCCCTGCCTCAGTTTCCCCTACGGGGGAAGGCTCTGCCCTGCCGCCGTCTCCAAGCAGCCGCTGACAGATGCTGCGAGGGCAGCCCATGATTAATGCAAGGCACCGCAAAAAGCAGAGGAGAGCCGGGGAGACAAATGCATTCCCCGAGCAGGGCAGGCTCCAACAGAGACACCGAAGGAAAGCTTTAAATTAATTTTAGCTCAAGTGCAGAGCCCAGCATGCAAACCCACGTCTGCTGGGCCGGATCCTCAGCCAGCCCTGAGGAGCGCTGCCCACCACCAGCAGCTCTGCTGAGCCCCTTTACACCACAGAAGAGGTTCCCAGCCTTGCCCCAGCCAGGAGGGCCTTTGCCTGAACTCACCTCCATAAATTATGTACAGCCCTGCCCGTCGGAGCCCCTTGAAGGCCCATCTCCAAAGCGTTTCTGACAGCCGGGGCTTTTAAGCAAACAAAATTACCTAGTGCCAAACTCTTTGCTTCAAAAAGCAGGAGCTTGGGATGCTGCAGTACAGCCCCTGCCAGCCCCAGCCTGTCCCACCGCTGGGAGAGTCCCCGCAAGCACGATCCCCCTCGGCTGGAATCAAGGACAAGGATCAACCTCCACATGGTCCCATCTCCTTTCCAAGAAGCGTCTCTGTGTGTCAGCAGCGGGAGCGGAGCAGGGGAAGGCGGCTCCTGCTGCAGCCTGGAAGCAGGTCAGGAGGCAGATGAGGGGAAGCCCCAGAGATGCTCAAACCCCACGCCGGCTGAAATCAGGTCATTTCTTGCATCCTGCCCCGGGAGACGTGACATTTCTGCCCATCGGACAAGGTGCGATGGGTCACCACATCAACCCGCTCCCAGGAAAATCCTCCGAGCCCACGCAGCTCCCACGGAGCTGGCGGCGTCCCCAGAGCCCACAGCCTCTCCCTTTCTTCTTTTAAGCTTTTTCCTCTCTGTTCTCTCCCCTTGGTGCCTCCTTTGATCATATAATCTAAACGAACCCAAGGTAAAAATATCACGGCAGGCAAGAAGAAAGCACAAATAATGGGGAGGGGAGGAGGGGAGAGCTGGTTTGAATCTCTCGCTGAATCACTAGAGGAGAAGCTGCTTGAATTATCCGGTGAGCCTGTGCTGCAAATGGCCTGAGCACTCGACAGGAGATGAGAACCCCCTTGTCCCCACCACCTTCCTTCCCCCTACCTCAAGCATCCCTACAGCTACACACAAGCTCAAATCCTAGTCCCCCTGCTATGCCAGGGATGTGCCCAGCCCGGAGGGGTTGGCAGTGTGTGGGATGGGTGAGCAGGCAGCATCCCCGGTCTTAACCCTCAAGGGCAAGAAGAAGGGAAATGCATCCTTCCTCCAAAGTGCGGACCCAGCCTCTGCATCCCCAGGGAGCTCAGCTCCCCCAAGCAGATGTCCCTCCTGCGCATCTGGAGGGTGAAGCACGCAGAGCAGGGAACAGCCTTGCCCACATGCTACGGGTGGCAAGGGGATGGAGCCACCCTCCTGCCCCGTCTGCGCAGCTCTGCAGGGAGAGCATCACCTCCAGGGGAAGAAATCGTTGCAGGTTTGCAACAAGTCAGGTGCAGGTACGCGCCCCCGAGGTTGGGGATAAATGGAATGGGAGAAATGCCCGTCGTGGCTTTTGTCACAGCACCAAAGGAAGGAGCAACGCTGCTTCTTCGCACTTCCCACAAGCACATCGTCAGTGCAATACGAGCCTTTTCATCGCCCGCATCCCAGCCACGCAACGGCCAGTTCCGCGAGCTGGAAAGCAGTATAAGGATCATACAAACCAAGAAGCTTTCCAGAAGTCAGGGCTCAGGTCATCGCCCAGCCTGAGCCAGGCTGATCTAACGAGGGCATGGAATTGCCGAAGGAGATGCCGGGGCTCCTGATGCACTGGGACAGGGAGAGCCAAGGGGGCCACGAGCAGCACTCACCTCCTAGGATGTACCCCTGGGAACCCAGCAGGCAGGATTGGTGCTGCACGGTGGCATCCTGCTCCCCTCTAGTGGTGGCCAAGCCACCAAGACACTGGCCAGCACCAACATCCCCATCCACGAAGGCTCGAGGACAGGGCAGGATGAGGGCTCAGCTGGGCAGAAGAAATCAAATGCCAATTAAAAATCCCTCTGTGCTATGCAGAGCTCCTGCTGCAAAACCATCTTCCGTGCCTGGAGCAGGGACAGCATCCCAGAGGCAGGGATTGACCACACTGGGCTTCATCCCTGCATCTCCCTCCATGCATCTCTGCAAGCACCGCACCGGCCAGAGCTGCACCAGGATCACGGGGCTGCAGCGAGACACAGTTTGGGTTCTCCACACCCTGCACAGCCCAGAGGCAGCTGGGACACATCCCCAGCTGCATTGTCACCTGCTGCTGCTGCCAGACACACAACCCCGGCGTGGGCAGCCTGTCCCACCACAGGGGTCTGCACTCCTGCTTTGAAGCCAAGGCGAGCGCTTGCAGTCAGTCCTGGGGCTGATGCGACTCCAGCAGAGGCAGCTGGAGCTCCTCTGCATGCATCACATGGGACTTGTTTGAGAAATTTCCCTTCCCCAGGCTGGTGCTGCCGCAGCCCTGGGAACAGGCAGCTCAGGGGGACCCCCAAAGAGCACTCGATCCGGAGAGAGCAGGCTCCCAGTGTGACCCTCAGCCCTGCAGGAGGAGGAGCCCTGGCCCATCGCAGCAGAGCACTTTGCTGGAGCCCCCCAGACCTGCCCCTCCACGCAGGGATTTTGCAGCAGCGAAAAAGCTCCTTCATGGGGGGGAAATATATCCATAAGGAAGAAAATAGCCCATCTCTCTCCCTGTCCCGCTCCCTGCACGATTCCCAGTCGTGACCGACTCATTTTGCTGCCATTAGCTCCATGGAGCCTGTGCTGCTGCAGGCAGGCGAGCTCGCATCTCCTGTGCCATCAGCCCAAGCGCTGGCTGAGCGCTCGTCATCACAGCTTCAGCACTGCTGGCAGCGGGCAGAGCCGAGAGGCGAGTTGCTCAGACCTCAAACTGGGCTTTTCGCAGGGCAGCCCGAGCATCCCACCCCTCTCTGCTCAGACTCTGCTCCCACAGACCACAGAGCTCTGCCCGCAGCAGGATCTGGGGCTGCTCTGGCTTAGCAGGACCCGTTGGCTCCCAGTTCAGAGCCAGGGCCCTTACTGGTTTTGTGCTAAACGCACCCAGTCGCATCAAGACTTCTTAAACCAAAGGCTTCAGCAGGTGACACAGCCCAGGAGATGCAGGAGCAAGCAGTCAAGACGCTGTGCCCAGCACTCACCTACCCGACTCCATCCCCAGCAGCCAAGAATCCCACCACCAAGCAGACCTCCCCAGCCCAGCTCTGGCACCACGAGCTCACCAGCATCTTTTTGAAAATCAGGGCTGTTTCTTTCCCCACCTGCGATTCCTTCCGCAAGCGGGGCCAGCCAGCACGCAGCACAATATCCCAATTAACGCACGCTCGCTCTTCCCTGCTTGCAAGCGCTTACAGGGAACTTTGCTTTGGCTCCTGTTTTTTTTTTTAATTGCAAAACCCCTGTGAAGTACAGCCGAATTTAGACACAGAGCCAGGTTAAGTTATTTCTCGACAGGCAAAAACTTAAGTATTCAGGTCAAGCACCCGAGCATTCGCTCAGAGGAAAAGCAAGGCCACAGCTCAGCAGGCAGCGGGTGAGCTGGGACCCCAGATTTTACCATCAAAACCCACTCGACGTGCTCCAAGATGCCTCAATCGATGCACGAAGCAATATCGCAGCGCTTGCACACGTCCAAGCCCTTTGCCAGGGCGCTGACTCGACCTCTCTGCAACCAGAGTCCCTTGGGGGAAAAAGCTGGGTACCACCATCCCTCCCCGCTGCCCCAGAGCATCCTCTGAAGGATGCTGAAGACTGAAGGAAAAGGCTCCCACTGGGCGTGCATCAGACCCAGGGAATATTTATCGTTTTATTTATATATATCTGTCTCCTTAACTGCAGGCAAGCTCTCTCCTTCCCCCACCCTCCCTGCTGCCAAGCGGGCCAAGGCTAATCCCTCACTTTGAAGGATTGGATGGTACGGGGAGAAGAAGACAAGCAGGATCCGGCCACGGAGCAAGCAGAGATCGCAGCGTCTCACCTCGCAGGAGGCAGTGCAGGTTGTCTGCCTGCAGCCAACGCACAGAGGGAGGGAAGGACCCGACACTCATCCCCACTCTTGCAAAATCCCACAATTAATTTTTGATCACCTTCTGCAAATCGGGATGATGCCGATTCGGAGCATGGAAGCGGTCAGAGTGCTGGGTGCCTGCAGCCCTGCCTGGCATGTTTTGCACCCCATTGCACCTACGCCCCAACCCTATGGTCTGAGAGCATGAACCCCAGCCTGGAAAAGCCCTTGGGGGGCACAGAGACCCCTGTCCTGAGCCGGGCGTTATGCAGGGCCACCCACAGCAAAGGGGCATGAAGAACCAGACCACCCTGCAGAGGAAACCCCTCCACTAGACCCAAAGCCCAAGAGACGGTGCCCGCCGCGGGCACGGAGCCGGAGAGGGTGGCAGGAGTGGGATCGCATACGTTATAATTAGGAATTGCCACATAGTCAAGCCGCTGCCTTCCAGGGAAGAGCTGGAAGGGGGTGGCTGAGCTGACAAATCCAGCCTCCTCCTGCCTAATGCCAAAGTTGAAGCACATGACACCCTTTTTTAGGGAGCCAGCAGGCTCCTCCGCAGGGTGACGCTGGCCCCCGGATGCGAGGCTGGACCACAGCTACACCCGAGCTGCTGTCTCCCCCTGTAAAATCCCCTCAAAGCTCCCCAACATCCAGCTCAGCGCCTGCTGTGCTCCCCAAAACAGCTTTGCCTATGCTCCCCCTCTGCCTGGGGCAGACGGAGCCCGCTGCTGCCCGCGGGGACCCAGCACCCTCACAAAGATATTCCACCTTCACTGCATCCCCGATGCTGCAGCCCCCAGCTCGGCCCCGCTGGCCAAAAGCAACTGGGATTTCTGCACATCCCATCGGATCGTGGCTCTCGGCACCGAGGCAGCAGGATACACGCAGGAAGGTCTCACCCCAGCTCTCCCCTCAGATGGAATCATGCCCAGCACATTCCCCTGCACCACCCACCGCCCCGGTGCGGATAAAGCCCTGCTTGCAGGGAGCGAAGGGAGGGAAGGAAATGAGCTTTTTTTTTTTTCTTTTGGCACTTCTCTTGGCATTTTTCCGAGCTCCTCGCTGCATTCAACAGATCGGCTCAGTTCCCTGCCTCCCTGGGCCCTGCCACAGGCAAGCGGCCAGTGCCGGTGAGCTTCTCCGGTCACTCCAGCTCAGCTTCACGCCATCCTCCCCCCGTGAAGCCCCAAGCCCCAGGTCACCCGGCGACGGCACCAGTGGTGGCATTGACTCACTCTGCAGTCTCCGCGTCGCAGCCACCGCCGAAGGCAGCGGGCATCCCCCCCAAACGTGAAGCAGCCAAGAGAAAAATAACCCAGCTGGCAGAGCACGGCAAACTCATCACACCAGGAGGGGGAGGAGGAGGAGGAGGGTGGCAGGGCTGTGCCCAGGCAGGTGGTGGGAGACTTTGGGTTTTTTTTTTTTCCCCACGGCTGCCAACTTCCCCAGCGGCTCCTGAAGCGAAGCAGATCCGCTCTCCCAAAAAGCAAAAGAGCGCTCCGGTGAGGAAAACAAACCCAGGAGCGTGTGTCCGCACACAGAGCAAGGCTCTCTGCCCTGAGCTTCTGATGCCTCTGCTGCTCCGTGGAAGGGTCATACATCTCAAAACCCCTCCAAGCTGGAAGGAGAAGCACCTTCCACGCTCGCTGGGCAAGGCAGTGGCTCCCCGTCCCCCCGCTCTGCCCTGCAGCGGGCTCTGCAGCCCCTACCCGCTGCGGCGAGGCGAGGGCACCCACCCGCCTGCCGCTTGGCCACAGCCACCGGCCCCTGCCCGGTGCCTCCTGCCCCAAACCCCCTACCAGCCCCATCAGCCCCCCAGCTCCCCTCCTGCAGACCAGGGGCGCCTCAAGGGACAAAGGCTTCGGGAATGAGATGGCCGGGGTGTCACCCTGTGCTCCCCACGGTGGGATGCAGCAGGGTGCAGGCTATGCTGTGGGGTACAGGTGATGCAGTGGGGTGCGGGCAATGCCAGGGGGGCACATGAGATGCTGGGGGGGCACAGGCGGTGCTGGGGGGTGCAGGCAATGCCAGGAGGTGCAGGCAATGCTGGGGGGGGGGGGGTGCAGGCAATGCCAGGGGGTGCAGGTGATGCTGGGGGAGTGCAGGTGACACTATGAGGCGCAGTTGATGCTGGGGGGCGCAGGCAATGCCGGGGGGTGCAGGCAATGCCGGGAGTCACTGGTGATGCTAGGGGAGCACAGGCGGTGCTAGGGGAGCACAGGCGATGCCATGGGGGTGCAGGCGATGCTGTGGAATGCAGGGGATGCCGTGGGATGCAGGTGACACTGTGGGATGCAGGCGATGCCATGGGGCAGCGCTCCACAGCCCCCCAGCTATGAATAATGCAAAAAGTGGAAGAGAGGGGAGCCGGGGAGCTGCCACAGGAGGGGAGAGGGCGCGGGCTGGGCTTTAGGGGGGTCCCTGCTGCGCAGCCCCCCTGAGAAATAAAAAAAAAAAATTTAAAAAAAAAAAATGGAAAGGAGGAAAATTGGCTGGAGCGTTGCGGGAGGGGTGGAAGGGGAAGTAGCGAGGATGCGAGGAGGGGGAGAAAGGCGCCCCCCATTCCCTCTGGGAAGGGTTGGGGGGCCCAGGGAACCCCGGGGATGCTCCGCTCCGTCCCGCACTTACCCGCGGGCAGCGCGAAGTTGCCGGCGCCGCCGCCCCCGCCTCCTCCCCCGGCCCCGGCGGGGCGAGGGTACCCCGGGGGAGCCCCGCTGCATGCGGTGGGGGCTGCCCCGGCCCCCCCAGCCCCGGCCCCGGCCCGGGGAGCCGAGCGAGCCGCAGCCGGGCGGGACCCGCCGCGCTCCGAGCTCCGCAGCCGCCACCGGGAGGAGGTGGAGGTGGAGGAGGAGGAGAAGGAGGAGAAGGAGGAGGAAGAGGAGGAGGAGGAGGGACGGGGACGGGGTAGTTTTGCATGAAGAGGCGCTGGGAAGCCCGCTGCGGGCTTTGCCAGCCTTTTAAAGCACTAGCGCACCGCGGCGGGGAACCCCCGCGTCCCCCCTGCATCCCCCTTCTGCATCCCCTCCTGTATCCCCCTCTTCATCCCCCCCTGTATCCCCCCCGGTGCCCCCCCCTGCATCCTCCTCTGTATTCCCCCCCTCCATCCCCTCCTTTATCCCCTTCTCCCTCCCCACCATGTATCACCTTCTCCATCCCCTCCTGCATCCCCTCCTGCATCCCCCCATATCCCCTTCTCCATTCCCCCGTATCTCCTTCTCCATCCCTCTCTGCATCTCCCCCTGCATCCCTCTCTGAATCCTCTCCTGCATCCCCCCTGTATCCCCCTCTCCATCCCTCCCTGCAACCCTCCCTGCACCCCACTCTGCATCCCACCCTGCATCCCCACCCCGTATCCCCTTCTCTATCCCTCCTTGCATCCCTCTCTGCATCCCCTCCTGCATCCCCCCCACATCCCTCTCTGCATCCCCCCCTGCAAGCCCCTTCCAGCAAGCAAAGAGGGATGGACTTGATCCCCCTGGTGCCCTGGTGCCCCCCGGGTCCCCTCCCAGTCCCTAGCATCGAGATGGATTTCACTCATACTTGTCTTCCTCTCCCTGCCCATCACCTACAGCTACAAACGGGACTGAGAGGAGCCAGGGCCTCCAGCCCCAACTCTGTTTCCCGCGGGTCACATCCTTGTAATTTCAACATTTCAGCAGAAACGGGGGCCCCTGACAGATCCCATGGGTGCAAACCCACAGCCCCGCAAGACCCTGCACGGCCTGGGCGTGGGAAGGGTCCCCCACACCAATCTGCTGAGCTGCTCCAGCTCTTTCTCTAATAGCCAGCCCCAAATTTCCCCTCCTTGTGGTGGGGGCAGCTATGAAGGGCAAGGCTCTTCATCCCCAAGCTATCGCCCTTCTCTTCAGCATCCCACAAAATGATGCCACCAGCTCGCTGCACGCAGGCACCTGTGGAGCGTGGCTCCCGCGTCGCCTCCTTTTGCCATCAAACCTCCACCCCCAGGCCCCGGCAGCTCCGTCGTGATGTGTCGATTCATTAATCTAGAGAAAACACAGCCCCCTAGTAATGGCCATTGACACATTAACTGCTCCGATCCATCACGGTAATGACTGCGAGATAATCGGTCACCGGAGCCATTAGTGAGTACGTCTGCCAACACGCAGAGAGCACCCAGCCCAAGCGGAGACCCCCATCACCTAAAACCAAAGCACAGAGCTTCCAACACAGATTTCCAACCTCATCTTCCCCAAGGATTGGCTTGGGCGGCTTGTTTGGAACAACCAGTCCTGGTGCGGGGATAGCTGGGTCCTAGGCAGGAGGGGAGCTGGTGCGAAGGGCTCGGCGCTGACAGCCCTGTCACCCAGATTCTATTTAGGAGATTGGAGACAAGCTGGTTTTCCAGAAGCACTCAGGACTGCTCGGCTCTGGTCAGGCTTTTGAAGGAGCTACGTGTTCTCCAGTGAAATGCACTCATCGGAAAACCTGGCCAGCTGCCCTCCTGCCATTAAAATAAGTGGTGATATTCCCATGGATTCAGATACTCAAGGGATCATGCCCAGAGCACTGTCTCCTGCGGAGAGACCAGGCTGTTGCAGGGATTTCTTTACAGCAAGAGGAGGAATGGCTCTCGTTATCATTCTTCTCCAAGGCAGCCCCATCCATGCACACATGGGGTGCAACCTTCATCCACCCCAGCATTGATTCCACCTCTGCAGGAATCAAAGATAAAGGACCTCTGCCCTGTGGCCGATGGGGACCCAGGGATGGGTGATGGTGACAGCCCAGCTCTTACCTGTACTTTGTGCCACCAAAGTACAGAGGGGCTCTGTACTTTCTCTCCCTCAGAGGGGCTCCAGGGTAGCAGCTTTCACCCGGTGTCTGGGGGTTCTGCGAATATTCCCCCCTCTCAGGGGGATGAGGACTCAGCCAGGCCCTTCTGCGCAAGGAAGGGTCTGAATGTCAAAGAGCCACCTTGTCTGCACCACAGGCAGGTGCTGAAACGCCGCATCACATCTGGGAGACCAGGACCCACATCTGGGCTCACCAGGTGGCCCAAGGGTGCTATTTGAACTAAGGTGATGTAGGGCAGAGATTCATGGACAGGACAGGGGTCTGCCCCTATCGGTACCCAGGGACACCGAACCCCTGAGAGGAATGCAGCTTCTCACCTACCCCAAGCCCAGAAGAGCCTCAGAGCACTGCGGGCACCAGCCAGTGCCCCACACTTGTGGGTCACACCTGAGTCTGGGCTAAGGGGGCTCCAGCCACTGAGGGATGAGCCAGGTGTAAGTCTCTTTGCCCTGAGGTCAAGTTCTGTGCTCCAGATTGGGTGAAACCCTCAGTTCCTAGGGGATTCCTCTGCCTTTGAGGGACATCCTGCACCAGAGCAGGGCTGTGCCCCAGGCACAAGGACACCGGGACAGCCTGCTCCGCTTCACCCAGGTCCCCAGGAATCACCAGGGAAAGCTGCCTGAGCTAAATTCTGCAGGAGGTCGGGCTGAAGCATCACCTGAATTGCTCCAGCAACCTGCTACCCCAGCTCTGATTGAAAATAATCCTTATCCTCCCAGCCTTGGGGAGAAGAGAGAAGAGTCCTGGGGGATTGAGAGATGCTCTTGCTGCTGTGGCTGCAGCATCTCGTTTCCTTTCTCCTAGCCTCATGGACTGCCTTGTCTCCCCTCTTCATGCATCTCTCCTCACCGTCAGCCAGAAGCCAAAACATCATCAGGGCTCCTGTCACCATCGAGAACATCAAAATACAATTAACCTTTGGAAACCCATCGCAGGCCAGTGCTGCTGAGCTTCCCGGAGCACAACAGGAAAAGCCACGCTGTGTCGGCTGAGCAGGAGAGCGTGGGAAGGGACAGGAGATGCCCCAGCGATGCCAGGGAAGCTGCCCACGCGAGGGTTACCCTGAGCAGCTCAGCAAATCCTGCAGAGGTCACGTCTCCTCCTGGGCACGTGGGTCAAAAGATAATCAAATACTCCAGGGTAGTTCGATACCATCAGCAAATGGACGCGGTTCCATCCTCCGCGGGATCAATAGCACTTCATCAGGCTCAAAACAAGAGGAACCGAACAAGTCGCTGCCTCTCCCATCCCAGAGGCATGGTTGGAGGAGGACGCCCTGAGCCAGCTCCCAACTCAGTGTTTGCATCCAGCTAGGGATCGCAGGGTGTTCCAGCATCTCCAAGGCCACCAGCAGCCTTTCCCTGAACCTCCAGAGCTCGCAAAGCCCTGAACAAGGGGCTCTGGTGCGCCCTGAGCCTGCTCAGCCTGCAAACATCTCCCACACAGGCACAACCCCAGCCCTGTAGCATCCAGCTTCCCAAGACCCTGGCCCTCATCCAGCCACGAAGGTCACTCTGTCCACCGCTAAAGCCACCGAGCAGCCACGCCGCTTGCAATTTTTATTCTATCTCTTTTTTTTTTTTTTTTTTTTAATACAGGAAAACATGAAACTGCATTTTATGGACTGGACTTCCCAGCCTGGCTCTGCAGAAAGGCTTTGAATATTTTATGGCCAAGCCACTGCCTCCTCTTTTCTCTTCATGGGTCACTCACGTCAAAGAGACACAAGCACGGGAACCACACACAACCCTTTTTATCTGTGAGTTGTATTTTCAGCGTCTGCAATTGCCTTGGGTGCGGGTTTAATTCCCTCTTGGATAGAAGGGTGTGGAAAATAAATCTTTAATTCAAAGTGAAATATTAATAGAACTGTAATTAGCTGTAATATCAGCACAATTAAAAAGCAGGAGTCCCAGCAAGGGGTTTTTTTTTGGTGTGTATTTAAAGAAAAATAAGTTTGCAGGGTGAGAGGGGAGTGGAGCTGGGGATGTTTTTTCTAGTGTCCCACTTGTCTGGAGGAAAAACGTGGCTGGAAGGAGCAGCAGCGAAGGGACACGGACTCCAGCAGGTCAGGGGCTGCTGCTCAGTGACAGCAACACAGGAGGAAACAAGAGGCTGGTTTGCAAGAAAAGAAAAGAGAAGATTTTAAGAGGGGAAAAAAGAAAGAAATAAGAACGTCGACACTTTTGTCCCGCTCCCTGGGGTTTTTCTTTGCAGCAAAGGGAAGGTTTTCACTGTCGTCAGGCAGAGAAGAGCCTCAGTGAGAGGATGGGGAATGGAAAAAGTCCTTGCTGGAAGGTTTGCAGAGTATTTCAGGCTGGTTATCGAGCAGAGTGACCCAGGCTCAGCCCCCACATCCCTTTGCCAGCAGAAATCGCACGACTTGCTTGCAAAAAACCATTGAGCGTTCCTGCTTTGGGCAATTAGAGATGGGATTTATGAAAGGAAGGAGGAACAAAAACACTGAAAATAAAAAAAAAATAAATAAACAAGCGACAAAATAATTCAGCTTGCCCCCCAGAAAATACCCAAATAACAGAGCCAAGGCAAAAAAAAAAAAAAGATTCCCACCTTGGATTTCTTTCTACAAGAGACTCCTACACACAAACAGCACATGAATATGGGTAATAGATACGGATATTTCAGAGAGCAAAAATGGTACTGACTGCACCCTTATTGGATCAACATTCACACACTGAGTCCACGTTTCTCTCGAGGAGTGAGGATAATGGGATGCCGAATGTCAGATCGTTTTAAATATATATAAAACTCATTATATGCTCCATGACTAACCAGATTTCGATGGAAAGAGTTGCATTTTAAAGAAATGTAGAGGGGGGGGAAGCCCATCCGGGCTTGTGGGGAGGAATTAGCAATGAAAAAGGGATGATTTGGCTGCAGGCTGTGAGCGACAAATCCTCCTCAAAGGAGGAGGAAGGCTTCTTGGCAGCAACCCTGGTTGCCCCTTGCCTTGGGGGCCACCAAATCCCTACAGGTGGCTTCCTGCAGCTCCGAGTCCTGCCCGCATCCCACCTGGCTGGTGCAGGATCCCCAGAAAAACCCTGTTAGAAGCTGAGTAGCCAAACCTGCTTCTTGAAGGCCACCCAGGAGGGGACTTGGCCTGGGCTCGTGGGTTTTTCACAAAAAAAAAACACCCCATGCGAGCGCTGGAGGGGGCGGAGCGAGCACTGGGGATCCAGCTCCACTTGTCAAGGACACAATTTAGATAGGAATGGTTCGACTCGATGATCTAAGAGGTCTTTTCCAACCTAGTGATTCTATAATTCTATGATTCCTCCGTGAGTGGCCAAAAGCAGAATCAGAAACTCCTGTCTCAGGGTCATTCCCATCCCTGGCCAAACCTCCTCCAGCTACGATGTCAGAGCCTCTTGTTGTGGATTTATTCCACTCCGAGTGTATCCAACCTAAAAATTCCTTGTTTCCTAAGGACAAAGGACTCGAGTCTGGCTTTTGCTGCTCTCTGAGCCCAGAATCGGGCAGCAGCATCTCTCTTCTCCTCTGCAACACTTCCACCTAATGGCAAGAGTGCCAGCAAGGAGACAACCCTCAGCACCAGGGCCACCCCCCAACAGCCCCTCAACACCCACATCGCACCCCAAGGTGCTCAGCATCACTTGGGTTGCATTTATCCCACACAAACCCCATAATTGGTATAGAATAATAGAAGGGTTTGGATCAGCAGGGACCTTAATGCCCATCCAGTTCCAACACCTCCCACTGGATCAGGGGCTCCAAGCCCCATCCAACCTGGCCTTGAACCCCTCCAGGGATGGGGCAGCCACAGCTTCCCTGGGCAACCTGGGCCAGGGCCTCCCTGCCCTCATCATGAAGAGTTTCTTTCTAATGTCTAATCTAAATCTTCCCCCCTCCAATTTAAAGCCATCCTCATGGCTTTATCCCCATGTCATCCTGCAGCCTTTCCCCAGGGAGCCACATCAAAGCCATAACCCACAGAAATGGGGGGATTCCACCCTGCTGCTCCAGCACTCAGCCAGCTCCATCCTCCTGGTGATGTCCTGCCTCCCTCTTGTGGCTGCTTGGGAAGGTAGATGGGATTTGGGAACCTTGCTCCCTAAGCTCCCTACTTTGCTGCATGCTGGAGAGCACAAGGTGCTCCAAGCTGCCTGGAGGAGAAGGACCTGGGGGTGCTGGTTGACAGCAGCTGAACATGATCCAGCAGGGGCCCAGGTGGCCAAGAAGGCCAATGGCATCTTGGCTTGGATCAGAAACGGCACGACCAGCAGGTCCAGGGAGGTTCTTCTCCCTCTGGACTCAGCACTGGGGAGACCAAACCTCGAATCCTGTGTTCAGTTCTGGGCCCCTCACCACAAGAAGGATGTTGAGGCTCTGGAGCGAGTCCAGAGAAGAGCAACGAAGCTGGGGAAGGTGCTGGAGAACAGACCTTATGAGGAGCGGCTGAGAGACCTGGGGAGGAGACAAGTTTTTCATCCCATGAGCAGGATCTGGCCCTGGTACAAAGCATCCTCAATGCTTCTCCAGCTAACCCCAAGCAGCAAACATCCCACAGCACCTTCCCGCTCTCACCTCCTGCTGACATCCAACCATCCCTCCTCAACACTGAAACCCTTTAAAGAGTCCTTAAAAATGCAAGAGCTGTGAGAGATTCGGTGGTTTTGGAGGAGTCGCTCGCTGTTGAAGAGCACGGGCTCACGTGGCACTGGCCCAGGGACACGGCTGAGCAGCAAGAGGCTGTTTTGGGCAAGCGATTACTCTGGGTTTTGAGTCTAAACAATACAGAAACATCAAAAGCTGAGGCACAGCGTTACATTGGAAACCTCTCATTATGCACCTTCAGCACTTGTTTTCTGCTAGTGCTCCAGAGAGCACAGCACCAACCCCTGAGCTGGTGCAGAGATGGCTCAAACCCATCACACCCATGCTGAGATCACCCTGCAGGACCATGGTTTTGGGAATGTTGGTGTTGCAGCTCCATCCAAAGCTGCTGTCCTGCTGCCGCGGCAAAGACACGTGGCCAACAAGGGTCTTTGGGGGGCTCGTGGGGTACCTGCGGGGCTCTAGGTGGATGCTGGGGTCCCTAAAGGGGTCCAGAGGTGCTCTAGAGGGGTCCTGAAGGTACCAAGATGGGTTCTAGAGGGGCTCAGGGGGCACTAGAGAGGTCCTTGGGGTGCCTTGAGAGGTCCTTGGGGTGCCTTGAGAGGTCCTGGAGGGCTCTAGAAGGGGACACGGGGCAGGACCCAAGACACGGAGCTGCCTAGTGGTGCCATTAGCACAGTTGTGCATTTTAGGCTAAATATTACACCAAGCAGAAGCCCCGTCCACCTGTGTTTGGGGGCAGTGAGGGGGGGCTTTTATTCCCAACCAATTTTTAAAGCTTCATCTTGCAGCAAGAGCTTGGCATGGTGTAGAATTCATCCCCACACACACGTAGCCTCAGAGCCACCAAGGTCCCACCGATGCTCCCCTGGAGCAATCTTCATTCCCCCCCCTTGCTCAACTTTGTCTGTGAAGCCAGGGGTGTCCCCCTGTTCCCAGTGCAACATCCCAAGGATACGGTCCCATTCCCGAGCCCTGGCATGAGGAGGGGAGATTTCAACTCTGTCTGCATTTCCACTTGGATGCAGGAAGGGGTCTTCCTCCTGCAGGGATCATGAGCAGCTGGAAATTCTTGCTTTAGAGGAAAAAGAATGGAAAGCCTCCCCCCAGTACCCCTTTAGGGATCCCCAGGAACCCTTGAGGAACACTCAGAACCCCTCTGTAGCCTCAGAGGACCCCTCTAGAACCCCCAAGGACCTCTATAGAGCCCCCCAGGACCCTTTTAGGGACATCCAGGACCCCTTTATGGAAGCCTCAGGACCCTGGCAGGATGACCTCTAGGGACTCCCCGAGGACACCCTTAGGGACCACCCCAGGTCTACCTCTAGGGACCCAGCTAGGGACCCATTGGACTCCTCTTGGGACCTCCAGGACCTTCTGGGCATGCCCAGGACCATTCTAGGGACCCCTGAGGATGCCCAAACCCCTTAAAGGACCCCCAGAATCGTAGAATCACCAGGTTGGAAGAGACCCACCGGATCATCGAGTCCAACCATTCCCATCAATCACTAACCCATGTCCCTCAGCACCTCGTCCACTCGTCCCTTAAACCCCTCCAGGGAAAGTGACTCAACCCCCTCCCCAGGCAGCCTGTTCCAGTGCTCAACGATCCTTTCCGTGAAAAAACTTTTCCTAATGCCCAGCCTGAACCTCCCCTGATGGAGCTTGAGGCCATTCCCTCTCGTCCTGTCCCCTGTCACTTGGGAGAAGAGCCCAGCTCCCTCCTCTCCACAACCTCCTTGCAGGTAGTTGGAGAGAGCAATGAGGTCTCCCCTCAGCCTCCTCTTCTCCAGAAGGTGCAGAGTTTATCCCCTCGTTCCTCCCAGCCAAGAGCAGAGCAGCAGCAGTGCCCAGGACGCAGGACGGTGCTGGCTGGAGAGCAACACGTCAACATCTCCCAGCCAAAAAACAGCCCCCAAGCCATCAGGGAGGGACTGGAAAATCACGGGATGCTGGAGCAGTCCAGCACTGAGCATAAGCAGCCAGGCATGAGGATACACAGGAGAAGAGGGAAAGCAAGAAAGAGAGCACGGAGCAAGCCAGCAAACCCACCAGCACCTCGCTTCTCTCCTCCAAGTGCCATGGGAAACCACCGTACCGCTCTCAAAGGCCATCAAGCCAGCACTCAAGGCACTCATCCTGCATCCAACCCCATGTAAACTTGCCAAATTGGGATGGATTCGCACCAAGGGCTCCCCCAGCATCCCCTTCATGCTGCTGCAGTGAGAAGCGAGGGGCAGACCTTGCCCTCACTCAGGGAAAGGGACCTTGGGTGAGCAAAGCCCCATGGCACCAGGTCAGGCTCCACCACTGAGCCACTCCCATCGAAAGAACAACCGCCTTCTCCTCCCAACTTCTCCATAATTCATGCAACAACCTTCTGAAAGAAGTATCCTCCTCAGGCATAAAATATTCATGGCTTCGTACTTTGCAAGGAAACACTGTCTTCCTTGGAGTGCAACCAAACAGTCAAGGCTGGCATAGATTTGCCTTTGCAAGAGGAATTGTGCTCCTCATCGATCGGGTGCTGCAACGAGAGGGGCACACCAGGAAAGGCCCCTCATCCAGTATCAGTTGAGTCCCCCGTGCAAGACAACTGCTTTTGGTAAAGGCATTAAAGGGCTCAAGAAGAGGCAAGACAGATGCTGCACCATGAAGTGGCATCCCAAGAGATTCCCCATCCTCACAGCTGCAACTCTGCACCAGCAAAACCATGCCAGAAAGGATCCAGCATCACCCTGGATCTGATCCAGTCCCACCCCAGTCATGTTTTCAGCTGAAAGAGGGGTGTTTGAGATGAGATCTTGGGGAGAAATGTTTTGCTGTTAGAGTGGGGAGGCCCTGGCCCAGGTTGCCCAGAGCAGGGGTGGCTGCCCCATCCCTGGAGGGGTTCAAGGGCAGGTTGGATGCGGCTTGGAGCCCCTGATCCAGTGGGAGGCGTCCCTGCCCACGGCAGAGAAACCATTCTGACCTCACTATTATTATTGAATGTTGGACGTGATGATCCTGTGGATCTTTTCCAACCTGGTGATTCTATGATTCAAACTAACTAAGAACAAATTCTTGCCCATGACCCAATCTATTCCCAGGCAATAAAACAAACCTCCACTCTGGCCAGGCTGCAGAGGAGCCTCTAGCACCCAGATGTGCTCAGCAGATGCCAGGTACCAAACTCTGGGGACCACTAAAATCAAAGGTGACATCTCCCTGGCCAGGGGCAGGGGATGCTGGGGCACTTGGGGACACCCACGCCGAAGCTGAGCCCCCAGCCTGGTGACAGAGCGGTCCATTAAACCCACACTCAAGCAGCAGCATGAGTTTAATTATTGCATCTTGTCCGGTGCAAGATGTGTTGTAATAAAACACGGCCCAGATTTTACGGTTCCTCACACCAATTAAAGAAAAAAAAAAAAAAAAAAAAGAAAGTCTTTGCCATCAAGCCTGCTTTCAGCAATCAGACCTCATCGTGAGCAGGGGTTCTCTGGACATACCAGGGCAGCACAGCTCCTGGTGCCCCCAGAGAGGTTCTCTCACTCGCTGGTGATGCCCAGAAAAGCCCCCAGGGACAAGAGAGAAGATGACAGTGGGTACATCTCTCAGCTCCAAGGGGTCTCAGCAGTGGCAATGGAGAAGAAGGGGCTGCAGGGGGACAGGGCACCCCTGGAGGTGCTCAAGGCCAGGTTGGATGGGGCTTGGAGCCCCTGATCCAGTGGGAGGTGTCCCTGCCCATGGCAGGGGTGGAACTAGGTGGGCTTGGATGTTCCTTCCAATCCAAACTATTCTATGATTCTGTGATGCCAGACTTCCAGCAAAAGCCACCAGTGCCTTCCTGTGGCAGCTGCCCTCACTGCAGCCTTGCAGAGGGATGGATCCAGTCAGACCAGGCTGGAAACACAAATCACATCCTGAACATCCTCCCAGGAGCCTTCCCTAAATCTTCAGGGAAAAAATTCCCCCTCTCAACTAACATCCCTGAGCACCCTCCCCACAGATGTTGTGGAGCAGGGACCCTCCAGGCACCCATGATATACATCCTTCTATTTAAGGGTGATGTGTGGGTGCTGGTGAGAAGGTAAGTAGGTTCTGGGGTGAGGGATAAGTAGGTTTTGGGGTGTTCTCCCCCTGCAGGGACTCTGGGACCACTCATCAGGAACAGGAACACTGCTGTCCTCCCCCAGCTCCATCACCCCCAGCCACCCCCAGCCTGTGCCATCGTGACGTTCCCTTCCAAGGGGAGACAGACGTGCACTTCTTTGGGCTTCAGCACCTACATACAAATTAGCAGTTGCTAAGCGAGCAATTAATCAGGCCCCAGAGCTGGCTAGGAAAGAGGGTGACAGCCTCACAAACTCCCACCAAGCTGCTCTCGTGATGGATGGGTGGAGGAGAACTGAAGCACAGGAGAAGCCGTCTGCCTGCTGCAACAAAGCCGTGAAGGCAGCAGGCACCATGCGGGACCCTCATCCTGGGCAGGAGCCTTGGAGGGAGTACTTGGAATGCGGGTGATGAGCATCCCCTGGGATCCAGCCCCAGGTGGGAGGATGAGCTCAGGACATGTCTTCAATTTGGACAGGTCACCAGTTTGGGTGCCCAGACCACCCTGTGGGTCTGGGGGCACCGAGAGGTGTGATGCTCAGCCCCAGGGTGACTTCCAGCTTGGTGGAGTCCCCCCCAGGTCCCTTGCCCCTTTGCTTTCTGATCCTCCCTCCCCAGAACCCCCCAGTCAGTGCGTCTCTCCGTCTGGACTCGGCACTGGTGAGACTGCTCCTCGAATCCTGTGTTCAGTTCTGGGCCCCTCACCACAAGAAGGATGTTGAGGCTCTGGAGCGAGTCCAGAGAAGAGCAACGAAGCTGGGGAAGGGGCTGGAGAGCAAGAGGAGCAGCTGAGAGAGCTGGGGGTGTTTAGGCTGGAGAAGAGGAGGCTGAGGGGAGACCTCATTGCTCTCTCCAACTACCTGAAAGGAGGTTGTGGAGAGGAGGGAGCTGGGCTCTTCTCCCAAGGGACAGGGGACATGACGAGAGGGAATGGCCTCAAGCTCCACCAGGGGAGGTTCAGGCTGGACATTAGGAAAAAACTTTTCACAGAAAGGGTCATTGGGCCCTGGCAGAGGCTGCCCAGGGAGGGGGTTGAGTCACTTTCCCTGGAGGGGTTTAAGGGACGGGTGGACGAGGTGCTGAAGGACATGGTTTAGTGTTTGATGGGAATGGTTGGACTCAATGATCCAATGGGTCTTTTCCAACCTGGTGATTCTATGATTTGAAAGCTGACCCCTTGGCATCACCGCAGAGCACTCAGGCCAGGCATCGCGTAACCGGAGCTGGGAACGACCAGTGACCACCCAGCCCATTATAGCCAGCTCTAATCCTCTGGCCTTGCTGGATATCACATTCTCCCTGGCATGGCGAAAGCATCTCAGGGTCAGGGACACAGCAGGGGCCTGGGTGCCCCCTGCAAGGGACAAAAACACTGGCCCTGTGGTCCTGGGCTTGGGGGGCAAAGCAACCAGCCTGGGGAGTTCTCAGCCCTGCAGCCCAGGTCACCAGTGGCCCCCTGTCCCACCTCTCGCCAGGGAGCAGAGCAAGCCCCCGT
Organism: Clamator glandarius; assembly: GCA_033459285.1. Lineage (NCBI taxonomy): Eukaryota > Metazoa > Chordata > Aves > Cuculiformes > Cuculidae > Clamator > Clamator glandarius. Next base: position 507,126 of record JAUNZM010000037.1, read on the forward strand.
GGGGACTGCCTGCTAGGAGAGGCAAGGAGGCATTTCAGCTCTGTTTTACACCAAGGAAACCCCAGCAGCTCCCCTCCACCCCAGCACCATCCTGCACTCCGGAGAGGGATGCTGAGACTCAGCGTGGGGACGTGTAGATCGCACCTGCGGGCAGCGGGAGGATGCAAAGCCCTACAGGACAGGGTGTGGGGCAAGGACTGGCCACGCTTGGCTCCTACCCACCCTGATAAGCAGGCACAGCCCCCGCTCACGCCCCGCAGCTGAGCTCAACCAGCTGCTCCCCACCCTGGTGCAGCTGAGCCAGCCGGAGGGAGCCCAGCAGCACCTGCACGTGGGCTGGGAGAAGCACCAGGACACCTGGATCCCTCTCCAGCCCCTCTCGTGCCTCAGTTTCCCCTCCCTGCACAAGGATGGATTCCCCACAGCTCCTAGGTGATGCTCCCTTCGCCCCGGCGCGCATGACCGGTGGAGGGGGGATGCACCCCCCTGGGGTTACCTGCACCCCATGGCGCAGTGGGCTCCCCCCATGGGCCAGGAGGCTCCTGGGAAGAGTCTCCCCCCCTTCCTCAGCCCTCCCTGCTGCCGAGAAGTCGCTCCCCGTTAGGTGGCAGCAGGAACCCGCGGAGCCACTCGCTGGAAGATGCTGGATGCTCCGGGATGCTGCGGGGATCCCTGCATCCCCCCTAATCCCTCCTGCTGGCGCTGGGGCCACCGGTTCGGTGGGCATCCAGGTTTTTCTTATGCCAGAAAACAGTTTTCCAGCCCATTTGGATACAAGAAATATTTATTATTTTGATAGGAATGGTTGGACTCGATGATCCGGTGGGTCTTTTCCAACCTGGTGATTCTATGATTTTATGATTCTGTGATAAGACCCACTCTGGCAAGGTGGGAGAGTTCTCCCCGCAGGAAAAATTGCTATTTACACCCCAGGACACTCTGTCCCACCCAGCCCTGCTTCCTCTTGGGTCATTTATTGATCCATAAAGCGTTGCACCCACTGCCCAGCATCATCCACCTCCCTAAAAGCCCATTAATTAAACACCCCAGCGCATGGAAGGGGACACGAGCCACAGCATCCGCAGCAGATTAGTGCTGCTCCGGCTCCCTCTTTTACAACAGCAGCCTGCTTGGCCCCATTCCCTGTTCCCATCACCTCCAGCATCGCCTCTCCCTCCTTTGCCGTCACCCCGCGTGCCTCCGGAGCGGGGGACACTGCCAGCGGCTGAGTCACTGGTGACCACCACCTGAGTCACCAGGACAGAGGGAAGTCCCTCCGTCCCCAATGCTCTTTCCAACCGGAGCTGAGTAAAAAGGGAAAATGCCAAGGAATTTGGCTGGGAAAAGTGTTTTCTTGGAGCCCCGACAAGGAGCAGCCTCTCCGGTAAATCCCCTTTGCCACAGTGAACTCGGGGTCACCGGCAGGGAGCACAGCCCAGGTCAAACAAGAACACAGTGTCTGCATCCACACACGTGTGTGTGCGTTGGGGAAACCCTGGAGATGCCCCTCTTGGGGGGAAATGTGGAGGTGACAGCAAAGAGATGCCCTCCCTGGGGGAAAATGTGGAGGTGACAGCAAAAAGATGCCCCTCTTGGGGGAAAATGTGGAGGTGACAGCAAAGAGATGCCCCTCTTGGGGGAAAATGTGGAGTGACAGCAAACGGCAGCAGCTCTGGACACAACCATCCCCTGAGCTGGGTCTCCTGTCCCAGAGGTACCTGGAATATGGGTCCTGAGCATCCCCTGGGGTCCTGCCCCAGGTGGGAGGATGAGCTGAGGGCATGCCCCAACCCAAAAGTGGGTGCCCAGCAGGGACATCTCAGAGTGGCCTTTGCACATGGGAGCTGCCAGCTCTCCAGGGAGCTGGAGGATTCCTTTCCCATCACATGTGGAGATGCCAGGGCACAGGGGAGCCAGCCCTTTGACTGGGAAAGGTAGGAAAAGCATAGAATGGCCTTAAAGATCATCTAGTTCCATGTCCCATGACCCTTGCGTTTTGTTCCCCTCATCTCCTTGCACTGCTTATCCTCCAGCTCCCCACAAACCCCGTGCAGCATCTCCCCCACCCCTTGCTGCCCCTCCAGCCCCTCTGGCCTGGCTGCCACCAGCTTCTTTGCTCCCTTGTTTAGTTTTGCAATAAAATACCTTGGTTAAAAAAAAAAATAAAAAATAAGGCAGCCAGGGTCCCCTGTGAGCCAAGCAGCAAGTCCTCAATTAATGACCCTTCTCATTCTGCTCCACCACGTCCCCACTAATGATTTACAGCAGTTCCTTCTCAGCCCTGTTCCCCCACCTTTGATATCCCGCAGCCCCAGAGCAGGCTGGGCTGGAGCTGCAGTGGGGAAAGGGGCTCCAAGGAGGTATTTTCTCACTCAGGGAGGATTCAGGAGCAACAGTGGGGAGCGTTTGTTAGGCTGAGGAGCCCCAGGGTGAGGAGGGTGATGGAGACCTCACCATGGCTCAGCCACATCCTCGCTTGGGGGGCTCCCATGGGCACAGGGATGGTGTGTCGCTCCGTTCCTGGTGGCCCCCTGATTTATGCCACCCCTTTTCTTGCAAGAGCAAGGTGATGTAGGACTCCAGCTGGGCTGACAGTCACCCACCACCCACCTGAGTCCCAACACGCTCAGTGCACTGGGGGAGCTGGGAATGGGGCTGGAGCTTCGTCCTTCCCACCCCAGCAACCACAGGCTTTGTGCTCCCTCAGGCAGCCCCGAGGAGGTTTCATGTTACTGGGAAACTGGGATGGTTGGATGTTCCCGGGGCAGCCTTGCAGACAAAAGGCCATTGTGCACCACGGGGATGGCTGCAACCCCAGAGCATCCCAGCTCTCTTGCCAGGGCCAGAGCCCAGCAGCCCAGCCCAGGTCCCAGGAGGTGGCACAGGGCACTCATCCCCAGGACACCGAGCTAGCTGGATGCTTCACCTTGGGGTGCCAGACCCAAAGCACCCCCCCCCTTAGCCACCCCCTTCCCATCCCACCACCAGCAGCTCCCAAAACACGTCCTCACCATCCTGGGGGCACATATTTAATTCAAGTGCATAAACTGGACCCTGTCGCAGCAGAGCAGGAGTGAGAGGCAGGGACACGTCCCCACAGGTGCCAGCAGGTCAGGGCATGCAGGGGTGGCTAGGAGCATCTCTGCCTGAGCCAGAGGTGATTTCCAGCTCATCCCGCTGTCCCTGTGCCATGCGGGCTGCCACTGCTCACCCAGCACTCTCTGGGAGCTATTTCTTAGGGGTTTAGTGTATATATTTTTGTATATGGGGTTACAAGCATTATACAGCCCAGGGCAGGGAGTTGCTCCAAATCTGGCTTCTGCTGGTCAGGGATTAAAAGCAAATCCAAATTTTTGTTTAAAGAAGGGGGGAGAATTAAATCTGGCTTCTGGGCTCAAGAGAGGATGAAGCCCAGTTTGCTCCAGAGCCTCAACATCCTTCTTGTGGTGAGGAGCCCAGAACTGAACACAGGATTCCAGGTTTGGTCTCCCCAGGGCCGAGTCCAGAGGGAGAAGAACCTCCCTGGACCTGCTGGCCACGCCATTTCTGATCCAAGCCAAGATGCCATTGGCCTTCTTGGCCACCTGGGCCACTGCTGGCTCATGGTCAGTCGCTGACAACCAAAACACTTCTTTCCAGGCACAAAGTGCATCCATGCTATTTGTCAGCCTCCCTCATCCCAGGAGGGCTGGGAAAGGCATAAGTCATAATTTTCCCTTCCATCCACTCCAAATTTGCCCCAAGGCAAGCTCCATGGAGACCAACAGCAACCCTTTTCCCCTCTGGCCAGCTCCCCATTTCCAGCCTCTTTCCCCTGAGGTGTGAATGGAGCACAGGTACTCAGCGACCCACATACCTCAGTCCTGAACTGCCTTCTGAAGGCGAGGAGAGGAGCTGGCTGCCAGAAATGTCGTTTCCCGGGGGGGTAATTATTGATTGCAGCCAATAATAAATATTTCAGGAGGGATTTGCACGCAAGCTATGAGGTAACAGCAGTGGGAGGAAAGGATGGGTCTCATATGCTCTGCTCCACTACTGCCTCTCCTGCCTGGACCTAAGCAAGTCTCTCTGCTTTTTGGAGGGGAAATTATTTCTTCTTGTCTCCTAGAAACCCTTCAGGACATGAAGAATCTCAGGAAAGCCCTTCCCAAGGGCTGCAGCCCCTGGATGCTCCACACCAGTGATGAATTTGGGTCAGAAGGGACCTCAAAGCCCATCCAGTTCCACCCCCAGCCATGGGCAGGGACACTTCCCGCTGGATCAGGGGCTCCAAGCCCCATCCAAGCTGGCCTTGAACCCCTCCAGGGATGGAGCAGCCACAGCTTCCCTGGGCAACCTCTCAGGAGGAGGAGTTCAGCTCCGTGGTGTCTCGAGAAAGTCGGAAACACGGAGCATGGTGAATGCGATGCTCACTGTATTGTACTGGGTGAGAATTAATGAAGGCAGTTAATCACCTTGGAGGCATCTGCAGAGCCTTCTTGTTTGCGCAGCCACCACTTATGCTGCAGAGAAAGTGCAGAAATGGGGGAAACCGTGCGGTTCTCCATTCATCCCTGCAGCAGCTGAAGGGATACTGGGTGCTGCACTGCCAAGAATGTTGATCCCAGCTTGACATCACGAAAAAAAATTTCACAGAAAGGGTGATTGGGCAGTGGCAGAGGCTGCCCAGGGAGGGGGTTGAGTCACCTTCCCTGGAGGGGTTTAAGGGACGGGTGGACGAGGTGCTGAGGGACGTGGTTTAGTGATTGATGGGAATGGTTGCACTTGATCCAGTTGATTTTTTCCAACCTAGTGATTCTAAGCCATCTATATAGAGATAGAGCCTTGCCTCCATCAAGACAAGGATGCTAGAAATGAGAAGATTCAGCCCCAGAGGAAGCCAGGTCCTGGCTGTGGGTCTCATGTCCCAGAAGGAGAAGGAACGTGGATGAATTTCTTCAACAAATGCTCCTCGTGATGGGTGGTACAAGGGGACGCTCCAGGCACACAGAACCTCCCTGGCTGGCACAAGCCGGCACCGCTGACTAAAGGCACCTGAGAGGGACACAGTGCACCCCAAGTGCCGGACTGGGTGCTAACAGTGAAACATTCTCATCGCCAGCCTCAAACGAGTCGCCCCACCTCTGATCAGCACATTCCCCCATCTGCAAGGTCCAGAACCACACGGGTTAATTAACAGTTATTCAAAAGGGCTTGGGAGGCGACAAACACCCCACGCTCTTAATTAGCTGGGTAGCCTTTCCAATTACCTAAAACCTGCCCTAGGATTTTTTTTTTTCCCAGAGCTGCCTTAGAGGATCTGGTTTCTCCTTTCCCAGGGAAATTAGCAGGAATTAGGCATCCAAATCCCAAACGCAGCTTTGGGAGGGCTTGGTGGCAGTCACCGGGATGCAGGGTGGTGTGGGATGAGATGACCTGCTCCATGGACCTTCCTCTGGCTCCCTATAACCCCCACATCCCCTCAGAGGCAATTGCATTTCAGGAGCAGATGACCAGCACCTCAGAGTTTTGCAGAGCCCTGCTGAGCTTGAAGAAGCAGGGAATGATTTCAAGCACTTTCTTTTCATGTAGCTTTCACCAAACACCCATTTCCCCATCAGATCTCCTCCCAGGTCAGAAGCATCGGCTAAAAAAATACAGGGATATCAAATAAACCGTGTGTACACCCTGCATCTGCAGGACATGCATCCCACGTGCATCACTGTGTCCTGCAAACCCAGGGCTCACACTCTGAAAAGGGGCAGCATTAAGTCTATAATTTATCAGGTGATTTAGGAATTTGCCCCTGGAACAGGGTTACAGGAAAACGCAGCACTGGTGAGTGTTAAATCTACTCAGCGAGTGCTAAACCTGCTCGGAGGGTGAGAAGGAAGGAGGGTGAGAAGGAAGGAGCTGTTTAATCAAATTAAAAGGACAGTTTCAGGGTGGGTTCAGGGCTGTTTGGCCACATGGGGCTTCCTCAACGAGGCTGTCGGGAAACAAAGACTGGAAGGGAAACAAAGGCCCCCATCCCTGTCCCCATCTCCTCCCAGCATGGCCAGGCAGCTCTGCAAACACAAGAGCCTGAGCAGGGACATCCCTAACAGTGTCCCAGTGGTTTTCCCAGCTTGTTTGGTTCACTGGGATTCCCGGATTCTTTGGCTCGCCAGGATAATGTGGGGCAGCACCCGTCAGGCTCAGCCGCATGGAAAGGGGGGGCCAAAAAGTCACTTCTTGTTTCCTTATTTCCAGCTGCTGTCACTTTCTGGAGCTGAGCTGCCAGCTGGATGAGCCTCACAGGTCCTGCTCCCAAATCCACACCGCCCACTCTGCAAAAATAAAAGCAAAAAGGATTTTCGCGAGCTGAAATCCTGGGCCAGGCACTGGGCTCTGCTTGGATCCGAGCAGCCTCACACCGCTTTGCATCCCACCTTGCATCACATCCCACCTTGCATTGCACACACACAGATTTCTTCTGATTTTAAGCAGGGGGCACAGCCCCACAGCCCCCTCCCCATAGGTGCAAACCTTGCTGCTGCACATTGCAAGGCTCTTTCCAAAATCCCCTGTGTCCTCCCATCCTTTGAGCATCAAAACAAATCCCTTTTCCCTAAATCTCATTTTTTTCCCCCTTCTATTTTCCCCCTTTGCATGCCGTCAAGTGCTGGTGTCCCATCAGGCTGTCCCTGGGAGCATCTCAGCACCTCAGCTCTGCTTTGCTTCAAATGGTGACCCCCCCCACGGATGAACCCAGCTCAGGGAGGCTCTGACGTGAGCTCAGCAAGCAGGGAATTGCCAAAAGTTTCAGGGTTCAAAGAAAGAAAATTCAGCCCTGGTTCTTGCAGCAATCTGGTTACAGCCATTACTGCCACCGCAGAATAAGTAACGAGGAATATTAATAACAACGAGCCTCTGCCAGACACAGGAACCAAATTCCTCACCAGGGGTTTGGCCAAGAAGGGGAGTCTTGGCTGTGGGCAAGAAGGACTTGGGGTGCTGGTGGATGAGGAGCTCAACGTGTTCGTGCAGCCCAGAAAGCCAAATGTGTCCTGGGCTGCATCCGAGGGACCAGCAGGGAGGGAGGGGATTCTGCCCCTCTGCTCTCGTCTGGTGACACCCACCAGGAGCCCTGTGTCCAGCTCTGGAGTCCTCAGCACAGGGAGGCCACAGAGCTCTTGGAGGGAGACCAGAGGAGGCCACGGAGATGATCTGAGGGCTGGAGAGCCTCCTATATGAGGACAGGCTGAGAGAGTTGGGGTTGCTCAGCCTGGAGAAGAGAAAGTTCCAGGGAGACCTTAGAGCAGCTTCCAGTGCTGAAAGGGGCTCCAGGAAAGCTGAGGAGGGGCTCTGGATCAGGAAGGGCAGGGATAGGATGAAGGGGAATGGTTTTCAGTTGAATGAGGGGAGATTGTGATGAAATCTTGGGAAGAAATGTTTTCCTCTGAGGGTGGGGAGGCCCTGGCCCAGGTTGCCCAGAGCAGGGGTGGCTGCCCCATCCCTGGAGGGGTTCAAGGCCAGGTTGGATGGGGCTTGGAGCCCCTGATCCAGTGGGAGGTGTCCCCGCCCTTGGCAGGGGTGGAACTGGATGGGCTTTGAGGTCCCTTCCAACCCAAACCATTCCGAAAAGATTCTGGCTTGGCCCTGGAGCACGACGGTGCAAGCAGGGTGATGCCTCACTTTTTGCAGTAGTTTGAAAACAGGTCAGCCTGTGTTTTTCCCTCTCTTTGCTTTCAGTTTTCAATCATCAGAAAGGGACAATTGTGTTCTAGTCAGGGGAATTTGCAGGGGATTTTAACAATCCAAATAATAACGAACTAAAAAATAAGTGGCACGAGCACTTTTGATTTGCTTCTTTTTACGGCATAATTTCCTGCTGAAGAAGTTTTGCACATGCAGATATCGATACTGCCAAGATTCATATTTTTAAAGGTGCTTTTTTTAAAACAGAAACTTGCCTGAAACTTAAATCCAGTATCGACTGATCTGAAGTTTGGCTCCTAACTCCGGATTTCAAACTTCAGCATCAGGATGGTCAAAAGCGCCTAAACTGGAGTTTCTGCTAAGTTTGCAATTGGAGATCCTGCTGGAGACTGGGGGAATTTAGCACAGTCCTGTCACTGAGAGGATGCTGAGCTCTGGATTTCCTTGATTCCATCAAAAAAAACTCTCCCTGAGATCCTAAATCCCTGACATGCCTTGGAAATCATCACCCCCAGCACAACAAGGGTCTGTTTTTTGGGATGCTTACCTGGAGAACTGATCTCTGCACCTATTCTAGATGGACCTCAGCTACCAAAACAGAGTGCAGGAATTCAGAATAAAGCTTTTTTTTTTTTTCGCTGCAGACTGAGCAAACTGCTTGCTTAAACCCCAAAGGAGCCTTAGGGGCACTCAGCAGCTCTCACAATCCCACTGTGCCGAGCTTCCATGCCAGCCTCCTGTCCCTGCAGTGCTGCTGCAATAAAATATGAAATAAATATCACAACAAAACCTGGCCTTGGGAGGTTCAACAAGCCAGCACCCACCGGGGATGCCTCAGGTGGTGACCAGAGGCTCTTTTTGGGGCAGGGATGCAGTGAAATTATTCTATGATTCTATGATTCTGTCCCACGGGGGTCTCCATCCTCCCCCAGAAGCATCCTTGGAGCATCCCTGGATGGGCCTGGTGTCTCTATCCTCACCCAGGAGCATCCCTGCAGCATCTCTGAGTGGGTTGGGTGTCTCGATCCTCCCCCAGGAGCATCCCTGCAGCATCTCTGAGTGGGTTGGGTGCCTCCATCCTCCCCCAGGAGCATCCCTAGAGCATCCCTTGTTGGGTGGGTGTCTCCATCCTACCCCAGGGCCCCCAGGAGCATCCCTGCAGCATCTCAGGATGGGTGTGTGCCTCCATTCCCCCTCCAGGAGCATCCCTGGAGCATCTCAGGACAGGTTGGGCGTCTCCATCCTCCTCAGAAGCATCCCTGGGTGGGTGCTTTTCTCCATTTGCCCCCAGGAGCATCCCAGGAGCATCTCAGGATGGGTTGGATGTCTCTATCCTCCCCCAGGAGCAACCCTGGAGCATCTTAGGAGGGATGTGTGCCTCCATCACCCCCACAGGAGCATCCCAGGAGCATCCCTGGAGCATCTCAGAACGGGTTGGGTGTCTCCATCACCCCCCCACAGGAGCATCCCTAGAGCATCTCAGAACGGGTTGGGTGTCTCCATCCCCCTCAGGGGCATCCCTGGGTGGGTGCTTTTCTCCATCCCCCATCAGAAGCATCCCTGGAGCATCTCAGGATGGGTTGGGTGTCTCTATCCTCCCCCAGGAGCCACCCTGGAGCATCTTAGAAGGGGTGTGTGCCTCCATCACCCCCACAGGAGCATCCCAGGAGCATCCCTGGAGCATCTCATGAAGGGTTGGGTACCTCCATCCCCCTCAGAAGCATCCCTGGGTGGGTGTTTTTCTCCATCCCCTCCCCCAGGAGCATCCCAGGAGCATCCCTGGAGCATCTCAGGACGGGTTGGGTGTTTCTATCCTCCCCCAGGAGCATCCCTACAGCATCTCAGGACGGGTTGGGCGCCTCCATCCCCCTCAGGAGCATCCCTGGGTGGGTGTTTTTCTCCATCCCCACCCCCAGGAGCATCCCAGGAGCATCCCTGGAGCATCACAGGGCGGGTTGGGTGCCTCCATCCCCCTCAGGAGCATCCCTGGGTGGGTGTTTTTCTCCATCCCCCCCCTCCCCAGGAGCATCCCTGGAGCATCCCCGGACGGGTGCTGCGCCTGCCCCGGGGGTCCCTCCCCCCCGATCCCCTCGCTGTGGGGCGGGGGCCGCGGGGTCCCCCCCTCCCTCCGCAGCCCTTTCGAACGGCCCCATCGCCCGGGGCGCCGCCGCCGCCCGCCCCCAGCGCCGTGATGCAGCCGGGCTCCTCCTCTCCCCGCTCCGCCTGGGCTGGAAGCTCCCCTTAGCCTGTTTGCCCTTATTTAATTTCGAGTGTGATTTTCCTATTTTTAGCAGCTGGATCCCCTCCAGTAAGGCTGGGAGCTCTCTCCTTCCCCTTCCCCACCTTCTCCCCTCCTTTTCCTATATGTATATTTTGGTGTTTTGTTTTTTTTTTTCTCCCTTCTCTCCCCGCAAATTATTTTGACCCGGCTTCCTTCCTCCTGGAGCAATTCCCCCCCCTCCTTTATTATTTATATAAATAAGAGGGGGGCCTGGCAGAGCTGTGAATGCGTGAGTCGCAGCCTCTTTTCTCTCTCTCTCCTCCTTTCAGATCCGCATTTGCGAGCAGCACCAGCCGCCGGGAGCGGAGCGGGGCGGGGAGGGGAGGGGGGGTTTATTTAATTCGCTTCACAACACAGACCCGGCGGGGGAGAAAAAAAAAAAAAAAATAATAATACCATCATCACTCAAAAACCCCACCCCGAGAGCAAGTTGACTGTGAGTGCCGGCTTTCCTCTTTTATTTCTGGGGGGGTGGGAGGGGGGGAAGGGGAATAAGGGGTGTTGGGGGGTCGGGTTTTATTCCCCCCCCCCCCCGCAGTGTGAACGATCGCGCTCCGGATTTACAAGGACGCGTGTGCGTGCGGCGAGCAGGCTCCGCAATGCCTCTCTCTTTATTATTCTGGTTGTTAATTAGGCTTATTAATGGGGGGGATGCACCTGGCGGGGCTAAATGGGGTAAAAAAAAAAAAAGGGGGGGGGGGGGGGGTCCCATACCCGGTGGCTCCCGGTGGGGTGGGACTTTTTCTCTTCCACTTGCTCGGGGTCGGGGGATGCGAACGCCCCGAGCCGCGTGGGGAGAGGGGGGACTGGGGGGAACGGGGGCGTGGGGGGGCGTTTTAGGGTTCGTGGGGTCTGTGCGAGGCACGGGGGGGCGGTTTTGGGGTTCGGGAGGGTCGTTTTAAGGAGTTTTAGGGTTCGGGGGGGTCAGTGCAAGGCACGTGGGGGTCGTTTTAGGGTGCTTGGAGTGGATGCAAAGAGCGTGGGGGTCGTTTTAGGGTTCGTGGGGTCGATACAAGGTGCGGGGGGCCCTTTTAGGGTGCTTGGGGTCAGTGTAAGGCTGGGGGGTGGCGTTTTAGGGGGCGGGGGGGGTGGGTGCAAGGCGTGGGAGGTCGATACAAGATGAGTGGGGGTCGTTTTAGGGTTTGTGAGGTCGTTTTAGGGTGCGTGGGGGTCGTTTTAGGGTGCGTGGGGTCAGTGCAAGGCACGTGGGGGTCGTTTTAGGGTGCCTGGAGTCTATGCAAAGAGCGTGGGTGTCGTTTTAGGGTTCGTGAGATCGATACAAGGCATGGGGGGGTCGTTTTAGGGGGCGTGGGGATTGTTTTAGGGGGCGTGGGGTCGATGCAAGGCGTATGGGGTGATGCAAGACGAGTGGGGGTAGTTTTAGGCTTCGCGAGGTCGATATAAGGTGAGTGGGGGTCGTTTTAGAGTTGGTGGGTTCAGTGCAAGGCATGGAGGGGTCGTTTCAGGGTTCGTGGAGTCAGTGCAAGGCACGTGGGTTTCGTTTTAGGATGCTCGGAGTCAATGCAAGGAGCATGGGTGTCGCTTTAGGGTTTGTGGGGTCAGTACAAGGTGCATGGGGGTCCTTTCAGGGTAGGTGGGGTCAGTGCAAGGCATGCGGGGGTCGTTTTAGGGTGCTTGGAGTCAATGCAAGGAGCATGGGGGGGCGTTCTAGGGTGCATGAGGCCGATGCAAGGCATGTGAGGTCAATACAAGGTGCGTGGGGGTGGTTTTAGGGTTCATGGGGTCAGTGCAGGGGGAGTGGGGGGACGTTTTAGGGTGCGTGAGGTCGATGGAAGGCGCGTGGGGTCAGGATGGGGTGCAGGGGGCCAAGAGCCGTGCTTGGGGATGTGGCCTTGCAGGAGGCGTGGGGTTGGTACAAGGTGAAGGGGGGGTTATTGTAGGGTGCATGGGGTCGGGGCAGGGTGCTTGGAGTCAGTGTAAGGTGCATGGTGGTTGGGCAGGGTGCGTAGAGCTGGGATCAGGCTTGGAGATGTGACCATGCAGGGTATGTAGAGCTGGAATCACGCTTGGAGATGTGACCGTGCAGGGTATGTAGAGCTGGAACCACGCTTGGAGATGTGACCGTGCAGGGTATGTAGAGCTGGAGCCATGTGTGTGGCTGGAACCACGCTTGGAGATGTGACTGTGAAGGGTACGTAGAGCTGGAACCACAGTTGGAGATGTGACCGTGCAGGGTATGTAGAGCTGGAGCCATGTGTGTGGCTGGAACCATGCTTGGAGATGTGACCATGCAGGGTGCATAGAGCTGGCTACATGCGTGTGGCTGGAACCATGCTTGGAGATGTGACCGTGCAGGGTATGTAGTGACGGGAAACACACTTGGAGATGTGACCATGCAGGGTGGGTAGAGCTGGAACCATGTGTGTGGCTGGAAATGTGCTTGGAGATGTGGCCACCCAGGGCATGCAGAGCTGGAACCACGCTTGGAGATGTGACCATGTAGGGTGCATGAGGGGTTAGTGTAGGGTGCATAGAGCTGAAACCAGACTTGGAGATGTGGCCTTGCAGACTGCGTGGGGCTGGACCATGTGTGTAGCTGGAATCATGCTTGGAGATGTGACCATGAAGGGTGCATAGAGCTGGAACCACACTTGGAGATGGGACCATGCAGAGTATGTAGAGCTGGAACCATCCTTGGAGATGTGACTATGCAGGGTGCATAGAGCTGGCACCATCCATGTGGTTGGAACCACGCTTGGAGATGTGACCGTGCAGGGTATGTAGAGCTGGAACCACACTTGGAGATGTGACTATGCAGGGTGCGTGGGGGTTAATGTAGGGTGCATAGAGCTGAAACCACACTTGGAGATGTGGCCTTGCAGACTGCGTGGGGCTGGACCATGTGTGTAGCTGGAACCACGCTTGGAGATGTGACCATGAAGGGTACGTAAAGCTGGAACCACACTTGGAGATGTGACCATGCAGGGTGCATAGAGCTGGCTACATGCGTGTGGCTGGAACCATGCTTGGAGATGTGACCGTGCAGGGTATGTAGTGGCGGGAAACACACTTGGAGATGTGACCATGCAGGGTGGGTAGAGCTGGAACCATGTGTGTGGCTGGAAATGTGCTTGGAGATGTGGCCACCCAGGGCATGCAGAGCTGGAACCACGCTTGGAGATGTGACCATGTAGGGTGCATGAGGGGTTAGTGTAGGGTGCATAGAGCTGAAACCAGACTTGGAGATGTGGCCTTGCAGACTGCGTGGGGCTGGACCATGTGTGTAGCTGGAATCATGCTTGGAGATGTGACCATGAAGGGTGCATAGAGCTGGAACCACACTTGGAGATGGGACCATGCAGAGTATGTAGAGCTGGAACCATCCTTGGAGATGTGACTATGCAGGGTGCATAGAGCTGGCACCATCCATGTGGTTGGAACCACGCTTGGAGATGTGACCGTGCAGGGTATGTAGAGCTGGAACCACACTTGGAGATGTGGCCTTGCAGACTGTGTGGGGCTGGACCATGTGTGTAGCTGGAATCATGCTTGGAGATGTGACCATGAAGGGTACGTAGAGCTGGAACCACACTTGGAGATGTGACCATGCAGGGTGCATAGAGCTGGCTACATGCGTGTGGCTGGAACCATGCTTGGAGATGTGACCGTGCAGGGTATGTAGTGGCGGGAAACACACTTGGAGATGTGACCATGCAGGGTGGGTAGAGCTGGAACCATCCGTGTGGCTGGAACCACGCTTGGAGATGTGACCGTGCAGGGTGCTTGGGGGTTAGTGTAGGGTGCATAGAGCTGAAACCACACTTGGAGATGTGGCCTTGCAGACTGCGTGGGGCTGGGCCATGTGTGTAGCTGGAACCACGCTTGGAGATGTGACCATGAAGGGTACGTAGAGCTGGAACCACAGCTGGAGATGTGACCATGCAGGGTGCATAGAGCTGGCACCATGCGTGTGGCTGGAACCATGCTTGGAGATGTGACCGTGCAGGGTATGTAGTGGCTGGAAACACACTTGGAGATGGGACCGTGCAGGGTATGTAGAGCTGGAACCACACTTGGAGATGGGACCGTGCAGGGTGGGTAGAGCTGGAACCATGTGTGTGGCTGGAAATGTACTTGGAGATGTGGCCACCCAGGGCATGCAGAGCTGGAACCACACTTGGAGATGTGACCATGTAGGGTGCATGGAGGGTTAGTGTAGAGTGCATAGAGCTGAAACCACACTTGGAGATGTGGCCTTGCAGACTGCGTGGGGCTGGACCATGTGTGTAGCTGGAACCACGCTTGGAGATGTGACCATGAAGGGTACGTAGAGCTGGAACCACAGTTGGAGATGTGACCATGCAGGGTGCATAGAGCTGCAGCCATGCGTGTGGCTGGAACCACGCTTGGAGATGTGACCGTGCAGGGTGCATAGAGCTGGAACCATGTGTGTGGTTGGAAACGTGCTTGGAGATGTGGCCACCCAGGGCGTGCAGAGCTGGAACCACACTTGGAGATGTGACCATGCAGAGTATGTAGACCTGGAACCGTGCTTGGAGCTGGAACCATGTGTGGGGCTGGACTCACCCTAGGGAGATGTGACCCTGCAAGGTGCGAGGGGCCGGGCTGGGGGGCTGGGGGCACAGGTCGGTGCAGAGCTGCAGCCCCCCCCAGCCTAGCCCCCAGCCCTCCCCGGGGCAGGGGTGATGCCACACAGAGCTGGCTCCACCCGGGGTTTTATTACACCCCGCGGGACGGGGGCTACACAAAGCCGGTGATGGTGCCCTTCCTGCCTCTTTTCTTTCTCCCCCACCTCCCTCCTTCCTTTCTTTTATCATTTCCTTTTATTATGCATGCCCAGGAAGGAAGGGGGGATGGATTTTCCTTAATAGCCGGCCGGAGGGGGGCTTCAAAGCAGCCCCACGGAGGGTTTCTCCTAACGAAGAGCTGCGCACATCCCTTCCCAGCCCTCGCACCCCCGCCGAACAGGCTCTTCAACTTTTGCTCCACTCTTCCTTCCCCTCCTCCCTCTCCAGTCCTCCCTCTGCCAGGAGGTGCGGCCGGGATCCTTCCCCAGCTGCAATCAGGCTGGGTTTCCTGGGCGTGAAGAGGCTTTTTACTTTTTTTTTTTTTTTTTTTTCATTATTATTATTATTTGAGATCTAAGCCACCGCCTGCCTCCCCACTTCTCCTGGGCTGGTTTGTTTAATCTAAGAGTAGGTGGTAGGAGTGGGGGATTTATGGGGTTATTTGCACTGGGAGGTGTAAGCCAGGGAGGGGAGGGGGGTGGAAAAGCAGGAGCAGGTCCAGGGGCAGCCGGGAGCATCGCTCTGAGCAGCCAGGTTGCCTCTTTAGCAACCCAACCCACGCTTTGTGCAAGCGGTGGGTGCTGAGAACGGCACAGCTCGTGTCACGGAGAGTCCTGGGAGAGGGATTGAGGAGGTTTTCATCCTTCAGCTCCATCGATCGAGGGGCAGATGTAGCCCCTCCACCTCCAAACCTTGCAGAGATTTATCCCTCCCAGCCTCGGGGAGCCTGGCAGTGCCTTGCCCTCGTCTCCCACCGGTTCCTCCCTGCGTGGAAAGGTTTTTCTCTCAGCTGCTTCCTTCCTTCCATGGCAACACAGCTACTCCCTGCCTCCCGTACGGCTTTGATGCAGGCGAGCAGGGCCAGAGATGCTGCCCGCAGCGTGCCTGGCACATCCCACCGGCTCGGGATGCTCCGGGGGCCAGGCAGGAGCTGCCAAGCTCAGGAGCATCGCGCCAAGCTGGGGCCACGCTTGGGAAGAGAAGGGTTGGCTGAGGACTGGGAGAGGGGCATCCCCCATCTCCCAGCAGGGAGAAAAGGAGGCTTTGAGGGGAGACCTCCTCGCTTTCTACAACTCCCTGAAAGGAGGTTGTGGAGCGGTGGGTGCTGGGCTCTTCTCCCAAGTCACAGGACGAGAGGGAATGGCCCTACGTGGCACCAGGGCAGGTTCAGATTGGACATCAGGAAAAAAAATCTTCACCAGAAAGGTTCTCGGGCCCTGGCAGAGGCTGCGCAGAGAGGTGGTGGCGTCCCCATCCCTGGAGGGGTTTAAAAGATCTTTAGATGAGGTACTCAGGGATGGTTTAGTAGCAGAGAGGTACTTTGGGGCTTGATGATCTCAAAGGTGTTTTCCAGCCTAGGGATTCTTTGATTCTATGATCTCCTCCCCCTCCTCTGCCCACGCGGACAAAGGAGCCCTTGGTTCCCCAGGGTGGTTTCGGCTCTGGAGCCCATGGGAAGAGCTCAGAGGTGGTGGAGGGTGGATGGGGACGATGGATGGCGATGATGGATGGGCTGCGCGTGTACCTTCCTCAACACCAGTTTCATGGCAGCAGGCTCTGGTTTGAGGCAGAAAGGGATGTACCCGGTAGCATCTCCATCCCTGAGGGATTCCCTCAGCATCCCTGGCTGGAGTCACCGCATGGCATCCGTGCCTGCTCCAGGGCAGAGGAGAGGGCTATACTGGGCCCATAAGTTTCCAGCTCCAGGGTAGGGTACGGCTGGGCTTGGAGACAGCCTTTCCTCCAACAGAGACTGACTTAAAATGAGACAAACCCATCCCAGCCCCTGGTCAGCTGGCCAGCATTTTCATTCCTAAACCCAAACCATGCTTTTTTTTTTACTTACTGAGTGACGTGCAGGGCTCCGGGATGCTGTGAGTAATATTTTCAGGGTGTTTACACTACAGCGTGGTTTCTGTTTCTCAAAAAAAAAAAAAAAAAATCTGAGGGTGGGTTTTGTTGTTGTTGTTTTGCACTCGTGAGTCACTTCCAGAGGGGAGTGGAGCTGCTGCATGGTTTTTAAAAAGCCTCAAAGGTCTGAGTGTGGCTCCTTGCATTGCACAGGTCACCCGTGCCTGCTCCAGCATCCCTGGTGGGGGCTCAGCATCCCTGGTGGGGGTGCTCAGCATTCCTAGAGAAGCTTGGCATTCCCTGTGTGGGTGTCTCAGCATCCCTAGAGGGGCTCAGCACTCCTTGCAGGGGGCTCAGCATCCCAGAAGGCTCAGCATTCCCTGGGCAGGAGGGGGGTCTCAGCATCCCTGGTGAGGGCTCAGCATCCTTGCCGGGGGTGGGGGGGGGATTTAGCATCCCAGAAGGCTCAGCATCCCCTGGGGGAGGTGGGGTTCAGCATCTCTAAAGACTCAGCATTCCCTGGGGAGATTCTCAGCATCCCTGGGGACTCAGCATCCCTGGGGACTCAGCACCCCAGCTACCCCGGCTCTCCATGGTAGCAACATCCCAGCCGCTCTAGCACCATCCAGACTGAAAGCAGTTGCTCAGAACGGCGAGTTATTAACCCTGGAGGCAAGGGTGAGGAGGGTGCCTCCATCTTCGCATGCAGACAGGACACACAACATCGCACAAGCAGAAGAAGCTGTGCCAGAGGGGTTGTGCCACGCTCCAGCGCCGTGGATCAAAGCCGGGGCAGGGGTACAGGACCCCCAGCAGGCTTGCAGCACCATCCCAGCAACGCTGGGGTTTTCTAGCTGTCCAAGCAGCTCCAAACCCTGTGCTTACGGGCAGCGAGAGCGGGATGCTGCTCTCACAGCCCTATTTCTGCTGCGATCAATCGCATCGCTGCTTCCCTCTCCTCCGCATGGCCACAGTGCCTGGCCGAGGAGAGGAGCAAGCACCTTGTGCTCCGGGTCACCGTATGCACCGGGGCTGTGAGAGCAATCCTGCTCCCTCCCAGCCTGGAGCCCATCCTCGTGGCTCCTGGGCTGGGAGTTGGGTGTGGAACCGGCCCCACAGCTCTGGAAAAGCAGGTTTTCCTTGTGTCCCTTGGGAAGCATCGAGGTGGAGAGGGGAAGATGGAGCCTGTACCTCCCTAGGGTTTCCCCATGAGCCAGGAAAGCCATGAAGTCCTGCACAGGGGACAGGACAACGCGGTGTCCCTGGGACAAGTGCCAGGTGTCCCTAAACCCGGACAGGGTGGCAGGAGCAGGGTCAGGGGTGCAGCAGTGCCAGGTGTCGAGGTGGGATGGGAGGAGAAGGGCTGGGAGAACCTGCACCACTCTCCCAGTGCCCTGAGGACCCGCGGGGGGGGATGCCCGCAGGCCCCTGGTGCCGCCACTCATGTTCCAATTTGCCGGTGCCAACAGGGATTTAAAGCACTCCAGATTAAATCTGGAGCCACTCTCTTTTTTAGGGAAAGGGGACAGGCTCTGCAGGAAGGGCCAGCTGAGCTGCCGCTCCCAAATACCTGCAGGACACCCCTGGAGCTGGCTCAGCACCAGGACGCTGGCTTAATTCTGTGCCCTGGGCTTGGGGCAGGACTCTGCGCAGCAGCCGGTTCATTTTTCTCCTCCAGCTGCTGATGGGAGGGATGCAGCTGCAAACCCACCCTGGGGGGTAGACGGGGAGCAGGGATGGATGAGCCAAGGATGTCTGAGCACCCAGAGCAGCGGCTGCCGTGCGGGACTGGTCATCACGGCCACGACAGTGGGGAGAAGCTGGTCCTGCAGCCTCAGACGCGTCGCTCCATCCCCCTTGGGCTGCGGGGAGCGGCTGTGCGAGGGGATGGAGCAACGCGGCAGAGGCCAGCGCGGACCAAAGGTCTGTTTGCAGGAGGGCCACGAGTGCAGCAGGGGCGGTTCTGCTGATACCAGCTTCGCAGCAGCGGGATGAAGGGTCGCGCCTGCCCGAGCTGCTCAGCATTTCTGGGGCAGAAAAACCCTGCCCTTCAACACATGGTGCTGCCCATGGGGTTAAAAAGTACAGGTGTGGGGCTTTTCTTGGCATAAGTCTTAATGATGCTTTTGGTTTCTCTGCCACTGGGTGTGGACTGGTCCTCACTGCATGCCAGGAGACGAACTGGGGGCGGGCGAGACTCTGGGAAGGGTTGGAGTAGGGCAGAGGCTGCTCGTTTCAGCTGAATTTTAGTTCTAAGAGGCATTCCTAGAGGAGGGACCCTGGTCTTTTGTCAACTCCTGGCTGTGCCGATCCCCCACCGACCACCTCCATCCCCACCGAGGGGCCAGGGAGCAGCTGGGGGAGCCGAGCGTCCTTATCCCAGGGGGAGTGGGTGGCACGGCAAGGCCATAGGAGGATCCGTTGATCCTTCGAAGCTCCGTGAGTCGCTTCCATGGCCAGGGTGAGGGCTGGGGGGAGCGGCACTCGGCAGGGCGAGCCATGACTGACTGACCTTCCTCTACCCCTCCTCTGCTGGAAGGACGATGAGCGAATCCGGTGCCAAATCCAGCCAACCCCTGGCCTCCAAGGGGGAGAAGGACGTGTCGGAGAAGAGGGGTCGGGGGCGGCCCAGGAAGAAGCCACAGGTACGTGGGGTCCCCTGGGAGGAAAGGGGGTGAGAATGCCACTCTGGGCAGCTCCGGACACCTCCAGGATGTGTGGCAGAGAGAAATCCCTCCACTCCATCCTGGCAGGGACAGGGATGGGGATGCCTGTGGCTGCAGCCCCTGTTACCTCCCTTTGGGCACCATCCCTGGGTGCAAATTCTTCACAGTCCTCAAACCCTGCAGCAGCCCAGAGCTCTCCACACCCAAGGAAGGGCTCAGAGCCTCCCCCTGCACCTCCCCAGACTCCTAGAATCACCAGGTTGGATAAGACCTCTAGGATCATCAAGTCCAACCATTTCTATCTGCCCCCATCTTCCCAGGCTGCGGCTGAACCTGCCTCTGCAGACAAGCTAATTAAAGCCCCATTAGCAAAAGCTGCTCAGAGGGATAAGATGCTGGCAAGCCTTTGTGGTGCCAAACTCCTCCTCCTCCCCTTCCCCAGGGCAGGTGGGGTTCATGCACATCACTTTCCCCATAGAAAAAGCAACTCGTTGCTTCCCTGATGCTTTGCCAGGCAGCAGCACTGGCAGCAATTTGGGGTCTGGAGCTAAGAAACCAGCGGGGTCCGTGTGGCTAAGCCGAGCGATTAATGCTGGGTTGGGACGGGTCACATCCAAGTCTGGCTGAAGGACATGCAGGAGCCTGTGCCTGGCACCTGACCACAAATCCCAGTGCTCCCAGTACTGTGCGTGAGGGCTGTGCTGGGGAGAATGGGGCTCCCAGCCCAGAGCATCCTGGCGTGCACTGCTGCACCAGGAGCCCCTCCAGGCACACAACCCTCACCGAGGACCCTCAAACTGCAGTGACCCCCTCTGTTCTTACTCCAGCAGGAGCCCAGCGAGGCCCCGACCCCGAAGAGACCCCGCGGACGGCCGAAGGGCAGTAAAAACAAGGCCACCCCAAAAGGCAGGGTAGGTGGCTAGGGATGCGCTTTGCTTGGCTGAGCAGCCGTGTGCTGGGACAACAGGTCTGGTTTGAGCTGTTGGAGCGAGTCCAGAGGCCACAGAGGTGATCTGAGGGCTGGAGAGCCTCCTATATGAGGACAGGCTGAGAGAGTTGGGGTTTCTCAGCCTGGAGAAGAGAAAGCTCCAGGGAGACCTTAGAGCAGCTTCCAGTGCTGAAAGGGGCTCCAGGAAAGCTGAGGAGGGGCTCTGGATCAGGGAGGGCAGGGATAGGATGAAGGGGAATGGTTTTCAGCTGCAAGAGGGGAGTTTGAGATGAGATCTTAGAAAGAAATGCTCTCCTGTGAGGAGGCCCTGTAAATGTTGCCCAGAGCAGTGGTGGCTGCTCCATCCCTGGAGGGGTTCAAGGGCAGGTTGGATGGGGCTTGGAGCCCCTGATCCAGTGGGAGGTGTCCCTGCCCATGGCAGGGGTGGGACTGGATGGACTTTGAGGTCCCTTCCAACCCATTCCATGATCCTGTGAGTCAATTTTAGACAATTCGGGGTGGTTCTGCCTCAGGGGGTGAGTCTTGGCCCTGGTTGGGGAAGGTTAGGGGGGCCTCTGTGTCAGCGTGTGGACACCCTCCATAAACCTGTTTGCAAAACAGGCGACTCACATCCTGCACCCGCCTCGTGAGTCACAGGGCCAGGGCCATCCTGGTGCTGGGAGCCGGTGGCAACGGGAGCAGGGAGGGCTTGGGTGCAGCAGCCCAGGAGATGCCACTGGGGTGATGAATTCAGCAGTCGTGGGTGGGAGGAAGGCGAATGCTGCCCCCTCCCCAGCAGCATCCTGGGGATAAGGGCATGACCTGACTAAAATATCTGCTTTTTTTTTTTTTTTTTTTGGTTCAGAAAGCCGCAGTCACACCAGGGAGAAAACCTCGAGGCCGACCCAAAAAAACAGTGAGTGGGCTTTTCCCTTCTTCCTCCATCCTGACAGGGGGCTGGGCACTTTGGGGGCATGGCAGCTGCTGGCTGAACCCACAAACGTGGGGGAGATGCTGGAGGAGAGCAAAAAGGGGACATTTGGCACAAGACAGGCTCTGAACCACCCCAACTCCCTCACAGCCTCGGTTGTGGTGCTCAGGAGGGCTGGTCTTGTCTCCGCAGCATGCTGGCACACGCCTGCCCAGGCGCCCACTGCATCACCAGCGCAGCATTCCTGCAAACCCTCTTCTCCCACACACTCTGGCCACCTTCCTAGTTTGTGTTTTCCCTTCTCCGTTTAATTTCTCTCCTCGGTTTGCAGTCCCGTGGGAGCTTGGGTGGCTGCTGGGCACCCACAAGCATCACCTGGTTGGGAGCAATCCTTTCCCACGCACATCCTACTGTCCTTGGTCTGCATCCCCCACCCAGGAGCTGCCATCGGGCTTTGGGACACAAGAACCACCCACGAGCATCCTCAGGGTGCAACTGCTCTGCCCCACGCAGGGGTTTGTCCCTATGGACACAAGAAACACCCATGAGCATCCTCAGGGTTTCGTCCCTATGGACGCAGGAGCTACCCATAAGCATCCTTGGGATGCACCTGCTCTGTCCCACACAGGGTTTTGTCCCTATGGACATGAGAACCACCTATGAGCATCCTCAGGGTCTCGTCCCTATGGCCACAAGAGCCACCCATGAGCATCCTCAGGGTCTCGTCCCTATGGCCACAAGAGCCACCCATGAGCATCCTCAGGGTTCAGTCCCTATGGACACAAGAGCCACCCATGAGCATCCTTGGGATGCAGCTGCTCTGCCCCACACAGGATTTTGTCCCTTTTCCCACTTAAATTCCTTTTGGAGGGCAAGAAGCTGCGCCCAACTCAGGCTGCAAACCACAGGGAGCACATCCGAGCACGTTTTGGGGACCGTAGGGAGGGGGGAAGCTGATTCAGTGGAGGGGGGGACAGAGCCAGGGCCACGCAGGGGACACCGTGTCCGGCTTCGGCAGCCGTGGTGGCTTTTTTATGAATGAAGCGGGAGGAAGCGGGGGCCGGTGCTGAGTCACGCTCACACTCAGCCCTGAGTCACCGCCACACGCGGGGCTGAGCTGCTCCCGGCCGCTGCGCAGTGCCAGACACGGACACCCGCGCCTGCCGCCACCGGCTCCCCTCTGGTGGTAACTGGGGACACAGCAGTGACACTGGGGACCGGTCGCTCTCTTGCAGGGTGTGCAGACACCTTGGGTGTGTGGCTCCCTCATCATCACTTTGAACCCACCCAAGGGGTTTCTTACCTGGGATTTAACCCATAACAAGGGCTGATCCCCAAATCCAGCAGGATGCTGGTGCCTCAGTTTCCCTCTTTGCACAAGGCGTGCAATTCCCGGTCAGATCTTTAGGTCCAGGGATAGAAAAGGGTGCCCCCAGCAGCCGCCAAGCCATGCTCCTTTCCTCCACAGCAGCAGGACGAGGAGGAGGTAAACATTTCCCAGGAGTCATCCGAGGAGGATCAGTGAAACCTCCCAAACCGGCGCTACCTCATCGCCCGACGGTCCCACGTCCTCGGTGACTGGGGAAGAGGGACGGGGAGAAACCCACCACGCTGCCCTGGCTTTTTCCTCCTCCCTCCTCCCTCAGACAACGGCAGCACTGGAAAACAGCCCAACCCTGGCTCCCCCAGGCTCCCCGACGCTGCATTTTGGGGCAGCCCCACTGGCAAAGGGGGTGCCTGGGGCTGGGATCCCCCTCTTTTTGCTGCCCCCCTCCTTTTGCTGCCTCCCCCCAAACTCCCGCTGCCCAAAATCGCAGTGATCTCACGCATCCGCAGCGGGTGCCGCTTGTCCCCCATCACCGGGCTTCGCCCCGGCTCCTCTGCAGGGAAGGGACAAGGGGGGGCAGCGAAGGTGAGACCCTCAAACGCATTAGACCTTCGCTCTGACCTGCTGCTACCCCAGGCAACCCCCCAAAATCCCTCTCACTGGTCCTGGCTGGCTGCACAGCACGCAGGGAGCAGCTCCTGCGGTGATGCTGGCGCTCAGTGATGATGCCCATCTGTGGCCAGCTTGGGGCAGCCTGTTCCTCCTCGGTTCTGGTATATATATATATTTTTTTTAGTACTTGGGTTTTTTCTTTCATTCACAACTACCTCTGGATATTTAAGTTCCACTCTCTGAACTCACTGACGTGCTGCTGCTGTGCCAGCTGCCGGGGCATCGTTGGCTCGGTGTTTCTTTTCTCGGGGTGTCGCTGGGGTGGTTTTTTTTTCCCCCCTCCCCTTTTTTTTGGCTTTTTTTTTTTAATTGTTATTTTAAGGTCTGTGTTGCTCTGCTGCTCCAAGGGATGGAGGCTGGTGGGGTGGGGGGACCATGGGATGCTCCCCTTGCCCCACCACTCCCCGCATGACGGCTGCAGCGGGACTGGAGGTCGGTGCCGGGTGGCCCCGGCGGGAGAAAACGAGGGTTTGGGGTTGGTTTTTGGTCCACTGTTAAACGACCTTTTGGTTTCCTATTTGCAGTTACTTGAATAAAACGTTTTATGGATGTTTGATGCCTCTATCCTGGGATCCATCCTCTCCCTGTGGGGTGGGTGCAGGTTTCCTCTTTGCTTGGAGAGCCTGTAGGGACATCTGTGATGATGCCAGCCACCCTCCACAGGGATGGAAACGCAAAACTGTGCTGCCCACCTTCAACTATCATCCTCGGTGCCTTTTTATTAGCAAACCAAGCCAGGATGGTGCCAAGGAACACACGGTGCCGACCCCCTCAACACTGGGATGCTCCGTGGTGCGGCAGTGCTCGTTGGAAACCCTCCCTGCCCGACGTGGAAGGCTCTTGGTTGAACACAGAGAAACAAGGTTTATTTGCTCCAGATCTGCGCCGCATCCTGCCCGGCAAAGCCCCAGAGCCCAGCTGTTCCCGTGCCAGGGTGCCAGCCCCGGCCGTCCTCAGTGCATTCGAAGGGGCTGGGAGGCTGGTTCAAGCAAAAACAGGGTGTCCCATCCCTGAAACCAAACTTCTGACCCCAAAACACAACTCCCTCGGTCCTGAAACCAGACTCCAGTTCCCAAAACCCCACTCCCATGCCTGAAACCAAATTCCCATCCCCAAAAACCAAAGTCCCAGCCCACAAACCAAACTCCCTTCCCCTGAAGGACATGGTTTAGTGACTGATAGGAATGGTTGGACTCCGATCCAGCGGGTCTTCTCCAACCTAGTGATTCTATGATTCTAAAATTGAACTCCAGGCCCAAAATCTGAACTCTCAAACCCAAACTCTCGGCCCCAGTGTGCAGCAGCTCAACCCACCTAGGCATCCATCTCCACCAGCAGCTCCTGCTCGGACTCCTGCAGCTCCTCGGCTGGGTCGTAGCTGTACATGGGCAGCAGCCGGTGCCGCAGACGGTCAAACCTGGCAGCAGGATGTGGGCTGAGCAGCGACCGGTCCCACACTCCTCCCCAAACCCACCCTGCACCCCCTTGCTCACCTCCGTTTCTTCTGGATGTACATCATCTGCAAGGAAAGCAGGAGATGCTGCGAGTTGCTTGGGATGGTGTTTTGAGCCCTCCCAAAACTCTGCACACCCACTCACCATGGCCAGGGCAACACCGAGAAGGGTGACGAGGAGGAAGGGTCCCAGGACGTAGCACACTAGCAAGTCGCCCGCCGTGCCCGGGGCCGTGGGGGCAGTGGCGTTGCTCATGGCTGGCTCCTCTCCACATGGGGACACGGGTGTCCAGCCCTGCTGTAAACCAACAGCCTCCCTGGTAATAACACACCACACCAGTAATAACCAGCTACCCAGGTAATAACCCATCCCCCTGGTAATAATCACTGAGGCCAGGCAGGAAATGGAATAGGGGGGGCTGGTACACGCACCCCATCCAGGAGGATGCTCTTTGAGAGGTGGGAACCCCCAGGATGCAGCAGAGGGCTACCCAGAGCCCAGCAACCCCCACTTTGGGCTGGGGTGGCCACCCTGCAGAGCTGGGGCTGGGGGAGCTTTGAATACATGAGGAGGAGCATGAGGAGAGGCCAGTGGCACCCGCTCCCTAATTCCAGCTGCCCCCCACTGCTGCATCCCCCCATCCCACCTGTGCATGCTGCACCCTAGCTGCATCCCGTGCACCCCATTGGCCTGTGCTGCACCCCCCTACCTCCTCCTATTCACTCCCATTGCACTCCGTCCTCCATGTGGCCCGACTGCTCTCTTTCCCCCAACTTTTCACCTGTTCTCCTCCACTACCCCATCCCCCTCGCTGCCCACCGCTGCCTCTCGTGTCCCCACTGCCATGTGTCCCTAGCCCCCCATTCCCCCTACATGCACCCACTCCCCTCATTCCACATCACCCCCTACTCCCCCCTGTGCTGCCCCACTTCCCCTTGTTCTTCCCCATTACCCCTCATGCTGACCCATTCCCCCCATGCATCCCATTCCCCCATTGCCCCCCAAGCCCCAATTGCTCCCCATGCTGCCCCATTCCCCCATTACACCTCATGGCCCCCATTCCCTCCTGTGCTGCCTCGTCCCCCCAGTTCCCCATTCCTCCTGTGCTTTCCCATTACCCCCCACACATCCCATTCCTCCATTGCCCCTTGTGCTGCTCCACTGTCCCCCAAGCTGCCCCATTCCCCCATTCCCCCTCATGCCCATTTCTCCTCATGCCCCTCAATTCCCCCTGTGCTGCCCCACTGCCTCATTCCCCCTATGCATCCCATTTCCCCATTCCTCCCTGTGCTTTCCCATTCCCACATTACCCCCCGTGACCCCCATTGCTCCCGACTCTATCCCATTGCCACCTGTGCTGCTACATTCACCCTTACGCTCCCCATTCCCTCTCCTGCTCCCCACTCCTTCTTGTGTCCCCCCTTCTCGCTTATGTCCCCCACTAGAATCACAGAATCACCAGGTTGGAAAAGACCCACCGGATCATCGAGTCCAACCATTCCCATCAATCACTAACCCATGTCCCTCAGCATCTCGTCCACCCGTCCCTTAAACCCCTCCAGGGAAGGGGACTCAACCACCTCCCTGGGCAGCCTCTGCCACTGCCCAATGACCTTTTGTGGGAAATATTTTTTCCTAATGTCCAGCCTAAACCTCCCCTTGCAGAGCTTGAGGCCATTCCCTCTCACCCTGTCCCCTGTCACTTGGGAGAAGAGCCCAGCTCCCTCCTCTCCACAACCTCCTTTCAGGGAGTTGGAGAGAGCAATGAGGTCTCCCCTCAGCCTCCTCTTCTCCAGGCTAAACACCCCCAGCTCTCTCAGCTGCTCCTCATAAGGCCTGTTCTCCAGCCCCTTCCCCAGCTTCGTTGCTCTTCTCTGGACTCGCTCCAGAGCCTCAACATCCTTCTTGTGGTGAGGGGCCAGAACTGAACACAGGATTCGAGGTTTGGTCTCACCAGTGCCGAGTCCAGAGGGAGAAGAACCTCCCTGGCCCTGCTGGTCTCACCGTGTCTGATCCAAGCCAAGATGCCATTGGCCTTCTTGGCCACCTGGGCCCCTGCTGGCTCATGTTCAGTCCCTGTCAACCAGCACCCCCAGGTCCTTCTCCTCCAGGCAGCTTTCCAGCCAGGCTTCTCCACTGCCCCATGCTGCCCCATTCCCCTGTGCTTTCCCATTCCCCCATTACCCCCTGTGCCTCTCACTGTTCCCCGTGCTGCCCCATTCCCCTCCGTGCCCCCTATTCCCTCTCATGCCCCCCATTCCCCCTCATGGCCCCCACTGCCTCCTGCTGCCCCATTCCCTCCAGTGCCCCCTCTTCCCCCTCACGCTCCCCACTTCCCCTCATGCCTCCCATTCCCCTCATTCCCCTCCGTGCCCCCACTCCCCCCCATTCCCCTCACTGCCCCCCATTCTCCCCTCCCCGGGCCGCCCCCCCCCCCAACCTGCGCGCGCGGCGCGGCGCGTGACGGGCGGGGTGGGGCCAGGGCCAGGGAGGGGGCGTGGCCTGAGTCGAGAGCGAGGGTGCGAGTCAGGAAATGGGCTTGCGAGGGGGCGTGGTCAGAGGGCGTGTCATTACCATAAAAGGGAAGGTGATAATTATCATAAAGGGGGCGTGGTCAGACCCGAGGGGCGGGGCCAGGGCTGGACCAGCAGGGGGAGCCAGAGACCGGGGCCGGGGGCGGGGAGGGGGGGAAGAGGAAAGGAAGGGGAAAGTGGTGGGAAAAGCAGGGAAAATGGGAAAAAATGAACTCGAGGGGAAAGGAGGGAGAGAGGGGAAAGAGAAAAAGGAGGGAGGGAGCACGAGGAGGGTGGAGGTGCAGCTGTGGGTGAAGAAAGAGGGGCGGAGTCGGATAGAGGGAAGGACAGAGGGATGGATGGATGGATGGATGGACAGAAGGGCAGGTGGGTGGATGGATCGGTGGAAGGATGGATGGACAGATGGATGGATGGATGGATGGACGGACAAAAGGACAAAAGGACAATGGACAGACACAAGGACAGAGGGGTGGGTGGATGGATGGATGGATGGATGAACGGACGGACAAAAGGACAATGGACAGACAGACACAAGGACAGAGGGATGGATGGATGGATGGATGGATGGATGGATGGATGGATGGATGGATGGATGGATGGATGGATGGATGGACGGACAAAAGGACAATGGACAGACAGACACAAGGACAGAGGGGTGGATGGATGGATGGACAGACAAAAGGACAATGGACAGACAGACACAAGGACAGAGGGATGGATGGATGGATGGATGGATGGATGGATGGATGGATGGATGGATGGATGGATGGATGGATGGATGGATGGATGGATGGATAGATGGTGGATGGACGGACAAAAGGACAATGGACAGACAGACACGAGGACAGAGGGGTGGAAGGATAGATGGATGGATGGACGGACACAAGGACAGAGGGGTGGATGCATGGACAGATGGAAGGATAGATGGACAGACAAATAGAAGGACGGATGGACAGGAGGTTGATGGATGGATGGATGGATGGATGGATGGATGGATGGATGGATGGATGGATGGATGGGAGGATGGACAGATAGACAGAAGGACAGATGGATGGATGAACAGATGGAAAGACAAGTAGACAGATGGACAAATGGATGGAAGGGCAGATAGACAGAAGGACAAATGGATGGATGGACAGAAGGACGATGGATGGACAGACAGAAGGATGGATGGATGGATGGATGGATGGATGGATGGATGCTCACCAGGATGGGTAGTCGCATCCCTGCACCATTAGTCAGGTGGAGGGGCAGACAGATGGGTGGACTGAGAGATGGGTGGAGAGAAGGATGAACGGACAGAAGGACAGCGGTGTTGGCTCAGGGCGGGACAATGGACCCACGGTGCCTGGGCGAGGCTGGGACACAGGGTCTGGTTGGTCCCTGGCTGGGAGCTCCTGCTGGGGCTACTCGGGCAGGGCCCACGGTGTCACCCATGCTGGAGCTGCGGGGCGGTGGCAGCATCCCAGCCCTGATCCCAGCCGCATGGCTAATCCGCTTTGCCCACGTGGGGACCAGATGGCCCCGCTAAGTGGGTCA
Source organism: Clamator glandarius (assembly GCA_033459285.1). Classification (NCBI taxonomy): domain Eukaryota; kingdom Metazoa; phylum Chordata; class Aves; order Cuculiformes; family Cuculidae; genus Clamator; species Clamator glandarius. The sequence goes on from JAUNZM010000037.1 coordinate 535,758, forward strand.
GGCAGGAGCAGGCGGACAGCAGGGGCTAGGAACCCCATTTTGGTTCCCGATAGTTAAAAAAAAAATAATAATTGAGTGAAACAAGGTGGACGAGAGGAACTCGGAACTGGTAGTGCTGGGGGGACGTGGCCCCAGAGCCTGGGCTGGTGGTGGGATGGGGCTCTGTGCCACCACAGAGCATCCTGCACCAGCAGGAAGGCAGCATCAGGGAAAAGCAGCTCCTGCTCCGCAGTCCCTAAGATGAACCTGTGCAGCAAGTCCTCCTCCTGCCCTTCCCCCCTGCCCAGCCCCATTGACCACAACATCCTCTGATGGATGACCTCGATCCTCTTTTTATCTAAATATGAGCTTTATCCAAATAAACCCCACTCATTTGGGACAAATCCCTGCTGACCCCACTGTTCCCAGGGTTCCCAATGTCCGTGGTGACCCCCCCCTGCCCAGGGCAGTCATTAAATCCCCATCCCTGGAGGTGTTTAAAAGACAGGAGGTGCTCAGAGACATGACCTAGTAGTGGACGGGTATGGTTGGACTCAATGATCTCAAAGGTCTTTTCTAACCAAACAGTTCTAGAATTCTATGATCCCAGCACCCATCTGGCTGAACCAGCCACAGCCTCAGCCCCCCCCAGATTCCTTCACAGAGCCAGAGGAACAGCATCTCCATCCCCAAATGCTTGCACTGAACCAGCCACAGCCTCTTCCCTCAACGTTCCCACATGGAGCTGGAGGAGCAGAATCTCCATCCCAACATCTCACTGAACCAGCCACAGCCTCCCACATTCCCACACAAAACCAGAGAAGCAGCACCTCCATCCCAACATCCACTCACTGAACCAGCCACAGCCCCCCGCATTCCTTCATGAAGCCAGAGGAGCAGCATCTCCACCCCAAACCCTCTTGCTGAACCAGCCATAGCCTCAGCCTCCCACATTTCTTCACGGAGTCAGAGGAGCAGCATCTCCATCCCAATATCTTCTCACTGAACCAGCCACAGACCCCACATTCCTTCACAAAGCCAGAGGAGCAACATCTCCATCCCCAAACGCTTGCACTGAACCAGCCACAGCGTCATCCCTCAACATTCCCACACGGAGCTGGAGAAGTAGCATCTCCATCCCAGCATCCATCTCACTGCAGGATCTAGGGCTCTGGTTGGATAAGGAAGGGCAGATCTTGGGGTTCAGCACCAGCAAGCGAGGTCTGGGGAGGCATCACCCCTGCGCAAGCAGCAGCAGCTCCCCTCGCACCCCTCCTCCTTCATGCCCAAAGGGGCCAAGATCCACCAGCACCACTCGCAATGGGGGAAAAGCACCGTGGGGCTGGACCCCTTGGCCCCACTGCTGGGGTGGGAGCCAAGGCAATAGCACCACACGGATGGACATCCCGCTCCTCCACCTCCCGCTGCTGCCCATCCCCTCCCAGCCCGCGCTAAAAATAAATCCAGTAATTTCTAGGAAAGATCCTTGGAGAGAGCGAGCTGAACTGCGTGGCCAGCACAGCTTGGCTGGAGGATTGTGTGGATGCTGGGGACACAGGGTGCCTGGGAGCACACTGTGGGGGTCACAGCCCCTCAGCCTTTCCGGCACTCCTAAATCTCAAGTGAATGCTTTTCCCCATCCACTGCAGCCCAGAGCATCCAAATAGGGAAAAAGTTGAGGCTGGGGCTGCACAAGGGCTGCTCATCTCTGGGAAATCTCATAATTTCTCAGCCCGGGGTGGGGGAAGGATGCTGGGGGACTGAGCATCGACACCGGTCCTGGGGATGGAGCATCCTCGTCACTGGGATGGGAGGGAGAACAGCCAAGGGAGCCAAATTTTTGGCAAGCGATGAGAGCTGGAATAGCAACACAAGGAATTTCTACTCCAAAACCACTGTGAGAGACATCCTCCCCCTTCCTGTGAGCCGCTCGACCCCAGCAGATAACTGGGGACAGTTTGCTGAGCCGCTAAGCTCCTGTTTAAGCAGCTAAGGGTGAGTGGCCGGATTTCCAGCCAGCGCATCCCTCCGGCTGCTCACCTGGCCAGAAATACCGGCACGGGGGTAGGAAGCCTGGGAACCAACCCCACAGGGGCACAGCTCGCTTAGGCTCTGCCACACCACTCGCTTATGAAGGCATGAACTCCACCATCAGCAAAGATTAATTTCCCTCCTGGCTCCATGCTGCAGCTGTGACTTTATTCCCAATCCCCATGTTTATGTATGTGGGCAACAGCACCAGGAAGAATCATAGAATTGTAGAATCACCAGATTGGAAAAGACCCACCGGATCATTGAGTCCAACCGTTCCCATCAATTACTAACCCATGTCCCTCAGCACCTCGTCCACCCGTCCATTAAACCCCTCCAGGGAAGGTGAATCAACACCCTCCCTGGGCAGCCTCTGCCAGTGTCCAATGACACTTTCTGTGAAAAATTTTTTTCCTAATGTCCAGCCTAAACCTCCCCTGGTGGAGCTTGTGGCCATTCCCTCTCGTCCTGTCCCCTGTCACTTGGGAGAAGAGCCCAGCTCCCTCCTCTCCACAACCTCCTCTCAGGGAGTTGGAGAGAGCAATGAGGTCTCCCCTCAGCCTCCTCTTCTCCAGGATAAACACCCCCAGCTCTCTCAGCCGCTCCTCTTGTTCTCCAGCCCCTTCCCCAGCTTCATTGCTCTTCTCTGGACTCGCTCCAGAGCCTCAACATCCTTCTTGTGGTGAGGGACCCAGAACTGAACACAGGATTCGAGGTTTGGTCTCACCAGAGCCGAGTCCAGAGGGAAAAGAACCTCCCTGGACCTGCTGGCCAAGCCATTCCTGATACAAGCCAAGATGCCACTGGCTTTTTTGGCCACCTGGGCCACTGCTGGCTCATGTTCAGTCGCTGTCAACCAACACCCCCAGGTCCTTCTCCTCCAGGCACTTTCCAGCCAGGCTTCTCATAGTCTGGAGCTGCTCAGGGTTGTTGTGCCCCAAGTGCAGGACCCAGCGTTTGGCCTTGTTAAACCTCCTGCCACTGGTCTCAGCCCATGGATCCAGCCTGTTCAGATCCCTTTGGAGCCTCCCGACCCTCCAGCAGATCCACACTTCCACCCAGTCCAATGTCATCTGCAAACTTGCTAAGGGTGCACTTGATGCCTTCATCCAGGTCATTGATAAAGACATTGAACAGGGCTGGACCCAGCACTGAGCCCTGGGGACCCCACTTGTCACTGGCCTCCAGCTGGATTTAACTCCATTTCCCACCACCCTCTGGGCCCGGCCACCCAACCAGTTTTCCACCCAGGAGAGTGTGCGCCTGCCCAGGCCAGAGGGGACAGTTTCTAAGAAGAGAGAGACCACGCAAGAAGCAGAGCTGTGTGTGAAATACTGGCGTGTTTATTGGTTGGCACTAGATTATAGCCTACACTCTCGTCAAACTTGCATCCACGGATTGATTATTATTATTATTTTCTCTTTTAAAGACAATTATGATCTCCCTCTCGCACACAAACAGAGGATACTCCTTCAGCAAGGAACCAGAGCGCTAGTTGCCATCAGCGCAACCTCAATATCTGGCTCAAAGCACCCCAGACTCACTGCAGATGAGGGATGAGGTTCGGAACGATACCAGAGCCAAGTGGATAGCGAGCCCTCTGGTCCTTCTGGAAACTCTGTGGATGCAAAGAATTCTGCAGCTCAGGACTCAGTTAGAGCAAGAGGGTGTTTATTTATGGCTCAAGCTGAGATCTGACCCTCAAAGAAAACAAAACGTGTTTTCTACTAGATGTGTGTAACACTGGACAGAGGTGTTGTACGTGAGAACGAGTCCGAGGCAGTAAGAAAAAGCATCAGGTGAACTGCTAGATTTCCAAAGTGCCCTTGCAGTTGTAAAGTGGTTTTGCAAACCATTTTGACTTAGTACATCATAAAACCCCCCATGTTAACCTTACTAGAAGATTAGAAACACAAAGCACTGGAGTGAGGAACAGAAGTCTGCAGCCAGAAAGTAAACCAAAACAGATGATGGGAATTACAAGTCCAAAACCATCTTGAATCCACAGAGAACCGAGTATTTAACTTACATTGAAAAAGCACTGAGAATCTCAGGCTTTTTTCTACTTCCAATAAATGAGCAGGTTTGTTCTCTAGGTCAGTTTTTCCTCCACCATACTCACAGATGTTTCCATCCCATCAGCACAGGAGCCTCCCTGGAGTCATGCAGGAGCAGGAATCCCTGGCCATGCTCGGCTGCTGCCTTCAGCCCCTCCTCAAGCTTGGATTCCATTGACTCTAAAAAGTATCAGCAAGGTTCAAACCCTGTTTTTCCTACACGGACTGCTCACGCTGGCAGGAGAGGTCGGAACCGGATCAGTATCACAGTCTTACCCTTGAGTTCGAACGCACCAGCTCAGACACAAAGAGAAGAGACCAAGCTTTGATCTTGGAGGTATCGTGGTTGGATAAGGAATGGAAGAGCCCAAGGCAGATCCGCTCACTGACATCCAATGCTCCCTGATTCTTTATCCTACTGCTGGGTACATGCTCCGACAGGGTCCGGGACCCTGTTAGCCCAGCACACTGGAGCTGCCAGGGAGTCTCAGGGACAGAGAGGTCAGGAAAAGACCGAGCAGAAAACACAAAGTGGTCATTCCATATCTTCTGATTTAATAAATAGGAAATAGGACACATAGGAAGCTCAGCAAACACTCTTGGACATCCCAAGATTAATTGGAGGCAATTCTAGAGCCTATTTCTCAAGTACAACTTCAAAATTCTCGCTTTCCCACAAAAAAAAAAAAAAAAGAAGAAATGGAAAGAAAAAGATCCCTATCAACTAGCACCAAAAAGAGACTATATAAATCTCCTAAATACATTTCAATCCAGTTAAGTGGTCTTTGTCACCAATCTACACCTCTCTCAGTTACGTACAGACCTCTGACACTATATCCAGTAAAACACTACATGTACCTCCACACACCAGAGCCAAGAGTCCTCTCCAACCGTATGGAATTCGTTCCAGCACTGAGAAGAACAAGAAACTATTTCTATGTGTATGTTGTAGCCTCCAACACTGGGACAGGATGGGAGAATGCATCAGGAGCAAGGTGATCCGCATCCCCAGGGTGTGGTGTAGCCACTAGATGATGCTGTCTTGTTGAGCAAGAGCAGAGCCAAGAGGGAAAACCCAGCCCTTCCAAAGCAAGAGCAGAACAGCTGGTGAATTATATGAATTAGATGAAACAAAGTTGTTGGGCATCTTTATAAGGTAAGAGCTCTTCACACCGACAAGCATCTGCAACAACATCATTCCTTGGTTTGGCTACAGGGACTGGCAGGTTTCAATCCTCTCCCCAGAATCGGCACTGGCTGTAGCTTCTCCTCCAGGCAAGTTAAATATTCGCTCCTACCTTTCACAAACCTCTTGGGTCATCCTGGTTTCCTCTCACTGGGAACCCTGCACAGGTATAAAAACGGCAGCCGGCTGTTGGGAAACCACAAACATCCCATTTTTTTATATAATGCAGCATTTCTGAAAACAAGCAAGAAAACCTAAACTTGTTGTAACTGGGAAAGACAAATGTTCAGTCTGTGCGGCTTCCAATATTTTGCTCTTCTGGAGCAGTCAATACATTGTAAAATGGTGAGCGCATTTTCTGCATGGAAACACTCAGGCAGAGGTTCTGGGAAGGGGACTGAGGATTCCTGACATTCCCTGCCCACATTGTCAGCCACGGAGCACTTTGTGACTGCACAAGGGGAAATGCAACACCAGCATTTGAGATCCCTTTTATAATTTTGAAGTTAGTTTGCTTTAAGGCACATTCCTGGTCCTGCTGAATTCAGCTGACTTCTTGCCCAACACAAAGCTGGGAAGTGCACAAAAGCTGATGGGAATGCTTGAATTGATGTTTCTTTTCAGCCCCAACGCAGAGCTCTCCCCTTTGGAGACCACAGGAGCAGACCCAGCCAGCTGCTGGGTGCAGCCACCCATGGGTGGGGGGCTCCGAATTGCAATCCCTCCCCTCAGTGAGACTCTGCCAGCAGCGTGAAGCGTTGGCACCTCGCAGGATGGTGTTAGAGAATGCTCCTGCCTTGCCAAGCTCAAACCAAACCAACCCAAGAAGGAGCCACCACCCTAGAACTGAAGAAAGAGGAAACAAAAGACGCAGTGAGAGCACCCGGCCGTACCACCAGCCCATGGCAAAGCCCAGCAAGGATTGTTATCTGCAGAGAGCCCTGGCTGGGCTTCCTTTCCCTGTAAATCTAACAGCTCCTTACAGCATAACGTACAGATAAATCATAGGAGGTTTGCTACCAGGAACCGACCCAACACTTCTGCCCTCTCACCGTACAGAGCACGAGCACAGGATGGGGGAACCAAGCCAGGTTCACTCTCCCCATCTACTCTGCACAGCAGCTTAAAACTCACCATGCAGTGCCCTCCACTAAAGCCCATAATTTTATCCTTTCTATTTGGTTTTAATTAGTTAACAGCTAATAGGGTTCATCAGTAACACCAGTCTATGACTTCAGCTCTGCTTAGCAGCATTAAACACCCATAACTCTAGTGTTTCAAGGGCCAGTAACTTTCTCCCTCTTCCTCACAGCACAGACTCACTCCTCGATGTATCAAGACTGAGGTGTCCTTGCCTACACCATGTATGAAAAGTGGCAAGGAGGAAAATGATCTAATTAGCAGAATAACTCTACCCCTAAGAAGTCGCAGGGGACACTGGAAGTTTTTCATGAGGCCCTGGGGTTCAGGGTGTGCCTAAAAGGTAAAGGCAGCCCTTCCGAGCCGGAGGCTGTGCAGATCAACACGCCTGGCGTTTATCCCGAACAGGATTTCAGGGAATCAAGAAAAGCATCTGAAACCTGCAGCTTGAGAGCAACTTGATGGATTAGGTGCAAACTTGCTGCGTTGAGAAATGAAGCACTGGTATTCCTCTGTTCCACCTACAAAAACTCCAGTGCCAGGGAAGATCAAAGCTCTGCTGAAAGCTGAACTACGAACACTATTCTTCAAAAGGAAGCTGCGACACGACACAGCGTAACGCTCGATTGAAGGGGTCAGGCTAGACACTACATTGTTTGAGGTAAGAATCCCACTATCTCCAGCACTAGGTCAGTATAGCACCAGTTTTAGCAATGCTGGAAGCCTGGGTCTAATCCTACAGGGCTTTAGCGCTTGGTCAGGAGAGCAGCCGTAAGCGATTTGATCACGCAGGCACCAGTGTGCTCTGTGAACCCAGAGCGCGTGCCATCCTCCGAACAACCTCTCTGTCACTGATAAAGGTAGTTTGATTGTGGGTCCCGAACCAATTTAACACCATTTTGGTTAAAACCGCTTCCACTGCTGGGACACGCAGCTGCATCTGTTACTAAAGAACCTCAGATGCTGAGGAAGATGGGAAGTGGTGTGGTGCAGGGAGGGATCCAGGCAGCACAAGACTAAGGCCTGTTTTGAAACCCACATCTGCTGAATAAAGGCTGTTTCTACCCCAGGAGCCATTTCCAATTAAGAACTCTTAATATCAGCCACTCCATGTTACTGTGTTAACAGCATCAATTCATGCCACATTAAACCACTTTCTTGGCACAATTTATTTTTCTGAACCAAACAAATAAGCCATTAGCAAGTCATTAACAACATTCTACCCTAAATTGTCAGTTTAACAGCCCTGTAAAAACATTTTTTTTTTTTTAGTTTAAAAACAAAACTGTGCATGCTGTTGATATTAAAACTGCAGTTACTCTTTCAGGAGTACCAGCTGTTTTGTCGCAAAGCGTTTCCACCATACTGATCCGTACAGGAAAGACAACTCCTCAGTCGAAGGCAGTAGGTGGCTGCGTTAGTGCCACCAGCGGCTCGGTAACAGCAGACTGTTGGAATTTCTTGTACGCTTCTAGATACAACATTCAAGCCCTTTTGAGAGTTTGGTTCAGGCCGATCAGCACAGAGTAAGAAAGTATTGTACATTCGTCTCTAAGTTGAAGTGAACTGAACTGGTGTAATTTAGGCTTGGTTCCAGACGCTTGGTTTCAAGTTACTTTGTGAATAATGCCTCTCAGCTTTTCCTTACGCGTGGTTTTTCATGTTAGCGATCACTGGCACTGCTTTTGGCCTTGCTCCTCCAAACCGATGAAAGCAGGGAGAACAAGCAAAGGAACAGAATAGGGTCTTAAAACGAACAGCTTCTTGCCAAAGCAGCAAGGATACCATTCCCTCTTGTCCCGGGCTCCATGGATATTTCTATCAGATTTTCATACTGTAAGCGCTTCTTGGGAAGAGAGAACACTCCAGAACAGTGAGTATTTATTAGAATATTTTTTTGTTAAATAAAAAGGGAGGGGGAGGGAAGAAAAGAAAAAAAAAAAGAAAAAAAAAGAGTACTGCAGATTTAATTTCACATCTTGGCTCTGCTCTGACGAAGAAGTTGCTGAATGCAGCAACTACTTCTTGTCCCAAGCCAGGGATTAATTAATGCCCCTCCCAAAACTTGTACCTGTCCCAGCCCGCCCCCCAGCCCCGACCCTTCCCATTTTATTTCCCAACCAGACAACACTGTTGGCAAATCGAGACAGCGTGAAACTTACAGCGATAAAAACAACAACAACAAAAAAGGTGAAGTGTGCCAATGCATCAGGGAACCTATGCCATCCAACGGTGTATTTCTCCTCCTCGGAATTCAGCTGTACCTGTCGTAGAGGGAGCATTTCAATGCTTCGAGTACGCTCCATGGTGCAACTGGAAGTGCTGCAGAACCACAGGGCAAAAGACTGAACACCTGAGCTTTCCCCCCAAGATTTCTTTTCGGGGCCACTCATGATTATCCCACCGAGGGTTCGTGCAGTAACACTCAGTAAGTACAATCCGATGCTTTAGCACAAATTACAAGTATCCAGTTCAGCACGGAATAAGGCATGTGGACAAGAAGAGACATCAGCAGAGCGCAGCAGGATCAGCGGGACAGCATTGGTGATGAACGCTCCAGTTTGTCAAGACCCCACTCTAAATCCCTGCTTCCTACCACAATGAAATTCCTTTTCTATAGTAGCGTTTCTGAGGCTATTTATTTTTGGCCAAGTGTTAAAAGACCAACTCCTTTTTTTGTTTCATACGGATGTAAATGCAGAAACATCGGCAGAAGCTGTAGGAGAAGCAACGGAGCAGCAGGGAAGTCTGCAGGTGATCAAAACTCTGCCCTCAACTTCAAGTGTCACTGCACTAAATCAAGAGATACTGTATGGGGAATAAACTGGCCCAGCCACCAGCACTGTCACAGAATGTGTATTTTAAAAAAAAAAAAAGAACAAAAGGCAAACAGATTAATTATGAACCTTTCTCTTCAGCAGCAGACCATGATTGAAAAAAAATTCCCGCAAAATTAAAATGTTAGATTCTCCATCTAAAAAAAGTTCATACGTATGCGCTGAAAGCGACCACCACGCAGGTCTGAACAGCACCTTACAGTACAGACTAAGACTTGAAGAGCTGATCTCACATTTGAAGTCTTTTAATTAAAAGAAAAAAAAAAAAGTGGCTATGGTCAGGATGACACAAACGGGACACTTCAGAACACAAGGCAGAGGCAAAACTGGCAGCCTCGCTCGCCAGGCCATGGAAGTGATGTAACGGGAAAGGGGCACTTCATGCACAAAATGTATTTTACAAAATACATATCCAAAAAAAGCGAAAAAAAAAAAGCCAACAACAACAAAAAAATCCCACCTTGCACTAAATTGCAGCACTCTGAACACTTGCTCTGCCACAGGCTGCTGCCCATGCCTTGTCTGAGAGAGGAGGCATGTGAAAAAGGGGAGGGGGCAGGGAAATCCAGGTTTCAGTCTGTTTTGCAAAATTTCTCTCCTTGGGTTGTCTTCAGTCATCTGATGTCAGACACGGAGCTCCCGGAGTACGTCGTGGTCATGACGGGAGTGCCGTTGTTTGCCAGGCAACCTTGCCTCAAGGTTTCAAAATACGAGGCTTGCACCGGTTTATGATACTGCAGAACTTTGATGGCATCTTCTATCTTGAACCATTCCCTTTTCCTTCCTGCGGGCAAAAAGAAAAATCAGTAGATGCATTACTATCCTTTCCAAAATCAAATTATGCTTCAACGTTTCAGTCAATTAGCTTTCAATCATTATCGCATGCACCAATGCTGCAGGGATAATTTCACTGTGTTGCAAAGGGTCAGTTCAAAAGACACTGGAAAGTTTTCTCTCAGTCTTCTCCAAACCCGAGGCCCACCAAACACTCCACTAGTGGCTTCTCTATCCCCACCGCAGGTAATTGTTTAGGGCAGCACATCCACTGCCCAAACAAACCCTCCTTGTATTTCCCAATTTGAGACAAACTCCACATTTATTTTGCTATTTCTGCTATTTCTATTCAGTCAGATACTCATTTTAAGACAATGCACCATGACACACACCAACCACCACCGAATTTCCATCAATCTGCAAGTGCCCTTCAGTTTTTGGTGGGCAGCACTCATTTCTCACTCTTCTTACAAAACCTCTTCTATACTCAGCCTGAGGAAAGTCAAGTTTCAGGTGGCACACTGCTATGGACAACCGCCACGCAGAACAGTGGGTTCGCTTTCATTTGAGAATCCAATTTAAATGCAGAGATTTCAAAACATAGTGGGGAATGCAGGGATAGGATGATGGGAACGGTTTTCAGCCTAAAAAGGTGAGATCTTAGGAAGAAATGTTTTGCTATGAGGGTGGGGAGGCCCTGGCTCAGGTTGCCCAGAGCTGTGGTGGCTGCCCCATCCCTAGAGGGGTTCAAGGCCAAGTTGGATGGATCTTGGAGCCCCTGATCCAGTGAGAGGTGTCCCTGCCCATGGCAGGGGTGGAACTGGATGGGCTTTCGAGTCCCTTCTGATCAAAACCATTCCACGATTCTATGATTAATGATTAAACTGCAATCCCTAGATAGATTTTCTTCCAGTTTTAGAAAGCACAGCTCTTCACACTCTTTGCTGAGTTTCCCAAAGAACAAGAAGTAAATAAAAAAGTCAGTGTAAAGGCAGTTGTACAGGCAAATTACCTCCTCTTGGGCCACAGAGGTGACAACAAAAACACCAGTTTGACCACTTTTTTGTTCCCAAGCAACTGAAGGACACACCACTGCAACTTCTCTTGCCCACTCTCACAAAGATTCCAGCTCCCAGAGGGATGCTAAAGCCAATCAGTTTGATGTGAACAAACACATCAACCCATGGAACTTACCAATATTGACAGAGTCCTCCCAGTCTTCCAACACTTCTGTGACAATAAGTACGTAAACATATGTCCTGTGTTTCCTGTCCCGATTCTGGACGGCAAAGGGAACAGAATAACAACAAATTAACCAAGGGAGAAAAGGCAGGTGGGTGCACGGCGACTACAAGTTGCAGGTTGCCTCACTGGGATGCTGCCGTACCTTATGTGCAGTTTCTCTCACATTACAGTTTGTTCTTAGCTATTAAAAGTTGCTGCATTTTAAATGAGAAGTCTGAAAACATTAATTAGAGGGATTGCAGCCAAAAAGTCTTGTTCCTAATCTGTAGGGCAGTCTTTGGTGGATGGATACGCTTATACATCAGCTCCTCGGTTGGAAAAGAACCACAGGAAAGATTTATATCTATTTCACACAATTCTGAAATACTCAGTGACAAAACAACTGTACGAAGAACTGTGTCTGGTGCCTGTTGGTTCTGCATCTGTGTTACCACACAGGCTTCACCACGTTGCAGCAAGAGAGGTGCAAAGGCACTGGAATATCTCCTGCTGTACTGGCTTATCCTGATTTCAAACAAAGTGGAAATTGCAGATGATCAAGCTCAATGAAAGGAGCAGCATTTAAACAACAAGTTTTAAGTTTCTCTTCAAACAAGTTATTTAGTTACTTCACAAGAAACTAGAAAGTGATTTTTACTCCCAGACAATTTTTTGCACCAAAATGTCAAAACTTACCTCAAAAATTCCCACTAATCTTCCTAATGTCCCTTTCACTCCAGCCTATGAAAAGTTCAAAGAGAAAAAACCATGCGTTAACAACATGTCAGTACACATTTCCTTACTTGCACAGGAGTGGTTCCAGGAACAGGAAGCAAACGCTGTAAAATTCTGTAAATCTGAAAAAACACGTTTACAAGACAAATGACACAAACACATTGTGAGCTCCAACCCTGGGTGCATTCCCAGGAATGTTTTCTTCTTTTCCTGCATTCAAACCATGTTGGATTCAACCTGAAAATAATTATTTGATGAGTTACTCGTTGCATACGAATACACCCTGACTGCCCGGAACCTCCTCTTATAGTCTAAGCATGGATTAAATCTGCTTTCAGGTTTAGCAGTTTTACCTCTTTAAAATTAAGGCTTAAGAAAATGCCTTTAAAGTGCGTATAAGACACCCACTTACACCATCAAAGCAACATGACAACCACCAGGTATTTCAGGGCTGGCCCGCAGACGTTTGAAGCAAGCTAACATAAACACAAAACACTTTCGATGTTGTAATGAAGCCTCCGCAACAGAACAAGACTATTTCTGATAGAGCACAAAATGTAGATGCACACTGAAAGACGACTTTTGAATCAAGCCCAGACACAGCTCAAGAGAAGATCTAAGCAGCAGTTTTGTCTTCTATTTGAATGCTACCAAGACTCTAACTCCTGTACCTGATGAGCTGTCACTTTTTATACATCCACTCACAGCTGCAGCTCAGTTGGTTTCCCAAAGTGCTTTCTCACCTCTGCTCTCATGCACAAATGCAAAATGCTAACCCACTCTCCTGCCTCTAGACCTCCTTCTTCTTTCTCCCTAAAATTTATATTCCTTTTTTTTTTACACTGTAAATGGTTGGAACTCAAGTGCTACAGACAAGATAAAATCTTGCTCCATGATTTAACTGGTTTAAAACACCCCACACAATCTGGTACCCAACCCAGCCAGGTTTTGAAGGTAAATTCAGCTGCCACCTCTGGCTGCTGGAACGCAAACAGTTCAGGAAACAGCTCTTTGCTCCAGAGCTGAGGCACAGAGATCCGATTATCGCAGGCTTCATCCTTTATAAAAGAAAAAAAAGAAGTTTGGGTGAGGGCTACTAAGTATTTATAAAGACAAATTGTCTGTGCTGAGCAGCTGAGAAACACTGTTTCCTGCTAGTTCAGCTACTGACCAGATGGACAGTCACACTTCTAGAAAGGAAGGACTCTTATGAATTAAAAGATCTTGCTGGTTAAGCTCCCATCCTACTGAACAAATGCAAACAGATGAACCATATAGAGCACCCTTCGCTATTGCAGGACTGCCCCAAGAGAAAGGATTTGTAGCTCCTCTACCACAAGCATTCACAGAAATCTACAACTCTTTCAGTAACGTGCTCCCTGACTTCTGCTTCTAGGAAGGAGCTTTTCTGCTGAATCTTTTATGTTGGTTTTGGATGCAGAGTTTATTGTCTCATCAGCCCATAGGTGGACCACTGGCTACGAACCACATGGCTATTTCTGGAGTCCAACAGCAATTCCATGAAGGTCAACGTACGCCTGTCTGCACGCACCAGTGTAGCTGGGACAGATAACTGGTTTGACCTTTGCGGATGAGTAATTTACCTCATCTGCAAAACCGTTGCTGCTAACCTGGACTAATCTCTCTCAGAAGTAAACTGGAAAGCAAATACTCCAAATTATTTTCATTCAAAGAACTCCTTAGCAGGCTCAAACAGGGTTTTTTTTCATTTGTATCCAACTATATCCATCAGCCAGCGATAACAGAGAGGTACATAAGGTATCCACCTTCACAACGTGCATACATAAATATATTAAAAGGTGAAGTGTAATCAAATGTTTCAGGTAAATCATAGAATCATGGAAAGGTTTGAGTCAGAAGGGACCTCAAAGCCCATCCAGTTCCACCCCGGCCGTGGGCAGGGACACCTCCCACTGGATCAGGGGCTCCCAGCCCCATCCAACCTGGCCTGGAACCCCTCCAGGGATGGAGCAGCCACCACTGCTCTGGGCAACCTGGGCCACCCTCACAACAAAACACTTCTTCCTAAGATCTCATCTCAGTCTCCCCTCTTGCAGCTTAAAACTATTTCCCCTTTTCCTGTCCCTGCTATCCCTGATCCAGAGCCCCTCCTCAGCTTTGCTGGAGCCCCTTTCAGTACCAGAAGCTGCTCTAAGGTCTCCCTGGAGCCTTCTCTTCTCCAGGGTGAACAACCCCAACTCTCTCAGCCTGGCCTTGTATGGGAGGTGCTCCAGCCCTCGGATCATCTCTGTGGCCTCCTCTGGACTCGCTCCAACAGCTCCATGTCCCTCCTGTGCTGAGGACTCCAGAGCTGGGGGCAGGGCTCCAGGTTTGGCCTCATGAGTGCAGAGGTGCACTTACGCTTGGAGAAGACAACTGAATTTCTGCTCTGCTCACTCACCTGCACAGGCACTGAAGCAAAAGCTAGGGATGGTGTCGTAATAGTTTAGCAAACTCTCAAGCCTTACTAGCAACAAATTTATCTACAGGCAACTATCCAGCCTGGAAACCAAGTGTGGCTACTGCATAACCAGCTTCTAAGCACTTTATCTCCAGATCCAAAACTGTGCTTGCAGTGATACCGGCAGGTGAGCAGCCCTTCCTTCTGTTCTGGCCAAACAGAGAGGCAACAGAAACAGAGCTCTGCCTGCACATGACAACCATCCTACTCTACTCTCCCTAGTTTTATTCACCCACAAAGGCAAAAAAAAGCGTTGCCAAGACAAACACACTGTAGCAAACCCAAATTACTAGACAATTCAAAAAAGTGCTAAGGTTTTCTTCATATAAGAATTTACCACATATTTCAGTAAATGGTGACATAAACTAATGGCTTGATTAAAAAAAAATATTGGGCTGATTTTATAGAGATTTCTTACTAACAACTGCGAAGCCCACCAACCACTACATCCTGGAGACCAGTGGTGCTCTCATCCTACCTGACTAGCGGAGTGGGCTTTAAAGGCAACCTATAGGACATCAAACACAAACCGATCGGATCATTATACACTGATTTTTGATAAAGTACTTAATTCTCATGTAAAGAGGAAAGTCCATCTCCATACAAGCATGTACTTCATCTAATGGAAGTGGAATTCAGCGTCACACAAGATTCTAATATAAAAGTTGCCAAAGACATCTAAGAAAATAATCTATGGTTGTTATCACTAACGAAGCAAGCTAGATAATGAGCAACACCACTGCCAGGCTCCTCTCTGGGCAAGCTCCAGACTTCTTGCCTTCCTCTGGGCCAACCCCTCAGCACCTTCCCAGCTTATCTTCACCGCAGGACAATGAGCATTTTCTTGGAAAGTTAAAAGCGCAGGCACAGGCTCATCCCAGGCTGAAGCTGGATCTAAATCTTAATTTGCACCAGATGACTCAGGAATCTTCTCCTTCGTAGTAAATGGACTGAGAACCCGCCACCCTCGTGGGCCACAGTGTCTGGCAGAGGCAACACGATTTACTTGGGCACATGTTCCCTGCCAGGCACTGGAAGTGCTGCACACGGAGCCCAGGCTGCAATCCTCATCCTAGGAGGATGCTGTTAAACCTGTCAACAAGGAGTAGGAGAGCACCAGCACCAACTCTTCCATCCGCAGGTGTGAAAACAAAGCAAATCAACCCAATGGCAGCATTCCCCAGGCAGAGCTTAAAAATGAGCTTTTCTTTCCACTGCTCTGCAGACCCAAATCAGTATCCAGTGCCTGAGGAACTCCTCACCAGAAGAAAATGAGCTCTACAAGACGGCATCGGTGGCACCACCAGCTGCCCCAAAACAGCCCAGGACTTCACACCGCTGCCATGCACCCCGAGGGGTGGGCCAGGCATCCAGGACAAGGAACAAAAATCCGGAGGAAATGAAGCTTTACTAGTTCTGCCGCTCATGGAACAACTTGTTTTAATAAAGAAAAACTACTGAAGACATCCAAGAACAGCAGGTTCAGGTTTCAAAGCTGAAAATAAGTTCGGGTCAGATGCAAAAAGCAGCCTGCAGCAACACCATCTGTTCCTAGGGACAGCTTTTATTTGCTTCCATCTGAGCTAAGGAAAATGTGGGTTGGAATTTCAGCTATTTTACTTTGCTCTATTAGCCTCAAAGCCTGTGTCTACTACAGATTACTGCTGGGCAAGAGAAACGTGGTGAAACACCCAAATTTTTGCCCTAATACTGAAGGGAGTAAATCACACCCATGACTGCTAGCTTAGACAAGTTCTAAAGACACCCATTACAGACCTGCCAGGCAAGCGTTCCTGCTGTCTCTGCTGCGTCTCAGCGAGGGTTATAGTTTTTCATCTCATTCTTTACTGTATTACAACCAGTATTTGCTTTTACATTTGTGCCACAGAAATGGAATACAGCGACAAAGCCAAGAACTTGAAGACGCTGCACTCATTTTGATGCAGTTTGGGCACAGAGGGTAACAGACGGCAGTGAACTTGGTCTTCTGTTTGCACTGAATGTTACTAAATCTCGCAAGAGTTCGAGGTCATCACCTCAGTCATTCATCCACAGTCCTTGCAATACTTAAAAAGCCTTCCTATTTTAGCACTGAAAGTGAAACAGTCATACTGTAAATCACTGACAAAACACACCAAACAGAAAAGATTATTTATAAAGTGTGTTTAGGAAGGGTAAAGAAACAAAAAAAGAGGTACAGAAACCAGACCAAAGTACTATCACATCACGATGGACTCTTTGCTATCGGCATCAATTGCCTCTTTGATCATAGATAAAGCACAACTTCTCTGGCTTTGGATTCCCATGAAGAAAGCACAACTAACACTCCCGTAATTGTACAGGACTTGACATTTATCAAGTATTTTAAAGGTCAGAATATGAAAGATGCTCTAAGTGCAAAATGAAATGCCTTTGGGTGTAACAGATGAGTGTGGAGGCTTTTTTCAAAGCCGCTCTATGATAAGTTTAATTTAAGGCATCTATTTCTAAAACATGTTCTTCACCAGTTGCTCATACCCATAAAAAAACCTTATCCCTAACAGAAAATTCATTTTGGTGAGAGAACGCAACAGCAAAAAAATCCTAAGAGTAAAGAAGCAAAAAATACACTACTTTGGTGCTAAAGATTGTTTTAGAAAGACACTCTGTTCTTCTAGAAGGTGAAGCTCAAAACTTACTGGAGTTTGCAGCTGTGCAAGACTGACTACACCATTTTTTCAACAATCTATCAGAAGTAAGTGGGTTTATTCTGAAAAGGCTGCTCTCACTTGGTGCCAGTGTGCTTGTCTACTGCCTCCATGCCTAAAAACAATGCCCGAGAGCTCAAGTCACTTCAAATTTTATGCAGATAACAGCAAGCGTGACAAGTGTTGGTACCTGTCTACTTTAATACTTGTGCTGGTACAGATAAATATAGAGAAGGACTACCTCAAACTAGGACAAGGACTTCTAACTCAAACTGGGACAGAAGGATCACAGTTTTCACTCAGAATCAACATTGCATTTCAGAACAGTCTTCTTAAATCTGGAGAATCAGAAAGAGGGAAAAGTCACATTTCTTTATATGACAACTATTCCAGCAATAACATGGATGAGCTCAAACATATACATGGTAAAATTAGAACAGTGACTACAGAAGTTAAAAATCTTTGTTTAGGGAAGCATATTCTAAAAAACAAACGCTTCCCATGCAAAAAAAGAATGCATTGAGAAAAAAGAGTCTATTGTCATCTTCAAAGCCCACAAGCAACTGAGAGGGGAACGAGTCCTTACAGCTCTTCCAACTGTCTCTTATTAAAATGGAAAAGGCATACAAGTCCACAAATGTCTTCCATAACTTTGCCCAGTATGCAAACCACCTTCTACTAGGACAGAAATTGCTTTATCTTTATCAACACAGGGGGAACCAGACCATCCTTCTCCCAGCAGAAGCAGCAGACCCTACCTGCTCAGCTCACCTCTTGGTGCCTGGCAAGGGACACACATGCCTGTCCCAGGAGAGGAGCAGACATCACACCTACAGACAAACTGGCACCAGCTACAACCGACCCCAAAAAAGCTTTGATTCACATGAAAGGATGAGTAAGGAATCCCAGTCAGCGTGCACACCAGCTGCCCAGCAGTCTCCTAAACCACCTCCTCTGTTAAATCAACAGCACAAGCTGGGAAACTGGGTGCACAGGTACTTTACAGCCATAATATAACAAACATTCCCCACCAGTGTTCCACAACAAACAGCTTGCTGAGCTCAAGACAGTTGATGTACATCATAATTTTGTGTGCAGAGGGTAAGAAGCATATAGGAGCACAAATCTATTTGGGGAAACCCTCACACACCTACAAGCTCGCCTGAGATTTCAACCCGCACCAGCAAGCCTCTTCGTTAGCTGCAGAAGTGCTCAAGCAATTTCATACGCAACAGGCTGCTCTTTTGCAGATAAAGCCTTCATTGTAACGGCATCTGAGAGCTCCACCTCAGCTTCCCACCCTGCATTCCCATCACACATTGCTTGGTGGCACGGAGGGAGCCATCGGGGTCGTCCTGCTTCCACCCTGCATTCCCATCACACGCTTCTCTGTGCTGTGGAGGTAGCTCTTGGGGTCATCCTGCCCCTTTTAGAGCTTTGAATGTTTACTGTTTGCCGAGCAGATAGGTGCTTCGCTGGGAATGACTCACCCCTGCCAGGCTGCCACAGTTTGAATTACATTCCCACTCGGCACCGGTCCACGTGAGCGAGGGAACACCAGCTGAGCGAGAGGGGATTATCTCAGCCAGCCCAAACCAGTTTCTTCGCTGCAGACTGAGCCCGTGCCAAGGCTTCCTTTCAGCCACCGAGCTGTCATGGAAAGAGAGCGACGCTTCCAAGGCGCTGCGCTGCCCAAGGAATGGAGGGTCGATACAGATTTATTTTAAGGATTTGAAAGGTGAAGCCATGCATCTCCTGAATAAACCTTTGACTTCTGTATCAAATAACTTAATTATTAATAACGATGGGGTTGTAAAGCAGGAGTCTGCAGCTCAAATATTTCTATTGTTCTTGTTGAACGTCCTTTGCCTTGTAATGTGTTTGAAAGATCGCCCAGTTACTAAAAAAGCAGCTCTGCTACAGGCTGGAAACAGAGTTTGCAAGTAGCAATCCCAGTATCAGAGTGACCCTGAGGCTGTTGAAAATATAAACTTTGACAATATAATCTTTCATATCTTTCTGATAAACAGTTAGATTATAAAAACATCCAAAGAGAAACAAACAACTCAGGAACTGCCATATCAGATCAGTCCAGAGGCACAGACATTCAGCATTTCATTTGACAGCAGCAGGTACTTCAAAAACGCTTCAGAGAAAAATCTTCATACACCAGACAATTACATACAGCATCTCCTGGAGAAGCCTCCTCCCAAGACCCATCGATCAGCTCCTGATTTCTGTTCTGCACCACAAAGATTTATAACCCTCAGGAAAGCATTTGCAGTCCTGCCTTATGTAATTGTGAACCTATTTGGTCATCCACATATAATCATTTAATCATTTCTGAATCCAAGCATCTCTCCAGTTGGATAATATCCAGAAGTGAATTCTAAAGACAGATTTTACACACAATGCAGTCAACTGCCATTTGCTGGCTTTAAATTCCTTATGAAGAAAAAAACTGTTCGTCCAGCTTTAAGAGAAGAATGCACCTTCTCAAAAAACCAAAATCATGAACACATTAGGAAGTGTTGCTTGTGATCAATCTCTCTTATTAACATAAAACTCAAAATATGTAAAGATCATGGTGTATGAGGTCCTTGTATTTTGAGGGGTCCTTAGTGGCTCATAAGGTCTTATTTCTACCTTGTGCCCAAGCATGCGATAGCTCCACATAGGCACAGCTGGTTTTTGAAGTTCTCTTAAGAAATCATTCTTCATACAGAGTATACAAAATGGAGAGAATCATCAAATGTATGGCAATGATTACAGTTTAATTTTAACCATTTGCAGTTAAAGGTATCAGGCGAGGAAAAGTTCATTCCAAGAGCCTTAATTACATTCCTACATTATCTTTACTTAGGACTCGGGTTTCCCTCCCACGCATGATGTGGATATCACCAGTGACCCTATATTCTTCTTCACCTTAAGGAAAACAAGCAAGAGTGATAAAAACACATTCCCAGAGCCTTGGCCAGGAACCAGAAGCAAAGCACCAGGAGCTCTGTTCTCGTCAAACACTCACCTCTTCGCAGACTTCTCGCACAGCAGCCACGTTGGGCTCCTCCTCGGGCTCCATGCCACCCCCAGGGACAATCCATCGGTCCGGATGGCGACTACTGCTCACCAGCAGCACCTGTGGACAGCAGAGCACAGCTGATGGGCAAACTCAGGGTGAGGCTCTTTTTCAAGGCCCAGCTGAAGAGAAGAAGTTGTCTTTGCACCTCTCACACACCAAACATGACCAATCCAAAACGAGCCCTAGAAAATACTCTTAGCTTAGTCCCTTGCAGACAGCTGCACGAGCTACATTATCAGTGACACCGAGGCACTCCAACACTCCAAATTACTTCAGTCATTACCTCCTCTCTGCTCCAACAGAACAAGTTATGCCTCTGCATACCACACTATGGTTTGCTGTTTAATCCAGCCTCACAACACTTACATTGGAAGAGGCCGCTGCTGTACTCAAAGTCACTACACAATCCTGACAGCTTGGCATCACAGCACATCGTACATACTACAACAGAATACAGCACAGGAGCTGCTCAGCACCTTCACCCTTTGCAGAAGCAGCTTGATTTGACTTTACCGGTACCTTAGGCCTTGCCTGTCTCTACAGTGACACTAATGACATACACACGTTGAGTAACTGCCTGTTAAAATACTTCATAGACTCATGGAATGATTTGGGTTGGAAGAGACTCTAGAGCCCATCCAGTTCCACCTCCTGCCATGGGCAGGGACACCTCCCACTGGATCAGGGGCTCCAAGCCCCATCCAACCTGGCCTGGAACCCCTCCAGCCACCGCTCCTCTGGGTAACCTGGGCCAGGGCCTCCCCACTCTCACAGGAAAACTATTTTTCCTAAAATATCATCTCAATCTTGTCTCTTTCAGCTTACCTTATGCGCAGTTGTTTTTAACAAAGATTTTCAACTTCCCTGCCTGCTGCCTCTTATGCAGCACGCACCACAGAGCTCAGTGCTGGAGTCAGCACTTGGTTCCTTTTGCTTTAGATGAGATTGTTCAATGAGATAATGGCTAAAGATAAGCCTACGTTAAATCACTTAAAAACCCTAGGGAAAGGCTGCAGAGAAGGACAGATTTTTTTAAATGAGGAAAATGGTTCATCCGTTTTCACAGGAGTAATTTTTCATGAGCATGCCTGGTGGCTGGTCTTCTAGAAACACATTTCACTGCAGTGTCATTCTGCACTGTACAAGTTCAGTTTTTGTTTTCTCATCTTCTGGAAACAAAACACTAACTAACAATCTCAACTGGCCAAAAAATTTCCCCAAAGAACACCAAGACACTGCGCTTATTAAATCTACTTGTGATACATCCGTGAACTGAGATGGAAACTAAAAAAAAAAAATTCATACTGTTTTTCAGCTCTCCAAACAAAGCTCGTTCATTAGAGTCATCGTGCTACACTTCATCATTTCCCTGGCACAAAGCTCAGAGCCACAGCGACTTGCTCCAGAAACTTTCCAACATACCAGTCCAATTAGGTTACAGGCCAGCTGTAACAGTTTCAATCAGACATTTCAAAGTTAAACCGTGCGAGATGCTAAAATCCCAGGCTTTACTGTGCAAATGTTGATTTACCAGTAGGATATGAAAAGATTTGCACTAATTACCAAGAGGAAACTAATCTACAGAATTCAAAATTAAACTGCTGAAACAAAACCAGGCATAAGGTTTCCAGAGTTTCCAAGTTCTTTTTCTCCTCTGCCAACAGAACACCTAGCACAATGATTTGTCATTCTCCAAGGCCACCCAGACAACACCTGCTCAGCACAGGGAAGAGGGTGGCCAAGGGTCTGGGACATGCCAAGGTGAGGAGACATGGATCAGTTGGAGTCCAAATCAACAGCTCTCAAAGCAGGAGTAGCACAGCTTAAGGCAGAAACTGAAGTGGGGTCACGTAAAGCGTTTTGGCAATTGCTGGTCTAACCTTTCCTAAGCTTGGAACTAAATTTGGCGTTCTCAAGTGTCTGCTCTTTTCTGCGGATCCCGTCAACAGCAATGCCTCAGAGCTTCCTCTTCCTGCTTTGGGCAGAACCCACATCTCAGTCCTGTAACGCCTGAAGAAACATCATTGTTGGAGTTAGTCCAGAGGGGGCCACAGAGATGATCTGAGAGCTGGAGCACCTCTGCTATGAGGACAGGCTGAGAGAGCTGGGCTTGTTCAGCCTGGAGAAGAGGAGGCTCCAGGGAGAACTTAAAGCAGCTTTCAGTGCTGAAAGGGGCTCCAGGAAAGCTGGGGAAGGACTCTAGATGAGGGATAGCAGGGACAGGACGAGAGGGAACAGTTCTAAACTAAGGAAGTGTAGGTTTAGACTGGATATAAGGAAGACATTTTTCACAATGAGGGTGGCGAGGCCCTGGCCTGGGTTGCCCAGGGAAGTCATGGCTGCCCCATCCCTGGAGGTGTTTAAGGCCAGGTTGGATGGAGCTAGGAGCAACCTGATCCAGTGGAAGGTGTCCTTGCTTCTGCAGGTGGGGTTGAACTGAATGACCTGTAACGGTTCATTCTAACCCAAAGCATTGTACGATTCTATGATCATTTGTCAACCAGCCTCATTCCAACCCCTGAGCACTTCCCAGTCTGTCTCCTGAATTAAGACAATTACAGTCCATACTAGAAACAAACTGAGCTGAACAAGCTGCCTTCATTCTGCAGTTCCCTACCGGAAACGCTCACCATTTGACCCATTCTCTGGCTGAGGCTGCAACGGAATGGCACTCACGTTACAGTAACATCCCGTAGTGTTTGGCCTTCTTCAAGAGGAAGAAATTCCCTTCCCCCAGACATCCAATCCATATAGAACACAATCAGTAAGTCATGCCTAAATAGGGAATGCAGACTTCCTCCATCCGCTGAGCCCTCCAGGCTTGGGATCGCAGCCACGTACTGTAGGCTGCGAAAGGAAGGCCATCACCAGCAACCACCTTTGGTTTGCCAATACTCAGACCCTGCAGTCCTGGCACGCAGCGCGCTCCTCTGACCCGTGCCTCTGATCATGGACTTTCACTTCATCCTGACTCATTATGGGTATGGTAGACAGGAGTGCTTGGACTGAAATTTCCAGCTTCAGGTCAGCAGGTGACTCTGAGGACTGAGTTAAAAGTAGAGCAACAGACATTTCAAGTGCACATTTTCTTGCTGGATAAGGAAGCATCATCTCTGTCCATTCCCACTTCAATTCCGAGTCCCAGCTCAAAGGGAGAAAGGAAAGATTAAAAAAGGCTCTGGAACTCAGCACAGCACACTGCGTGCCACTGAACTTCTTCCTTTCACTTGGGGAAAAAAGGTACCTGCTAAGAAAATCCCCATGCAGGGAAGACTGCTGGTCTGTCCGGGCTAAGACAATGCTTTAGAGCACACTAGTAGGAACTTCGAGGTGTAAACAGCGGTTTTGGGCAAAGTAAATTAACTTCAGCTGCTCTGGCTGTTGAGAGTTTTCTGAATAGAATTAACATGAAGAGCGCTCGGTGGGAAGGAAAACCCTGTCATTCTCACACTTTTATGCAATCGGACTATTTCCTGTTTAATAAAAAGGAAATCCCATCAAGGGAGAGCAGGAAACATGCCCTACGAGGTCATTCTTTTACAACAGCTTTAAACAGGATATTGCTACCAATGAGCGCTCCCCAGACAAAGGGGCCTGGGCCAAAAAAGAAGGAAGAGACGCTGTTGCATTGTAAAAAAAACCACACAGCTAAAGGAGTCCCAATACATGCAACCCATTCAAAATGATCAAGTGGAAAGGACATTAACATCCGAATCTGTATTTTCACAAGGCAATTTAGTCTAATATTTTACAAAATGCCCCAACGCCACCAAAATGAGACCTGCTGAAAGCCCATCTCTCGCTGAAACCAATTCGTATTTGGGTGGGACAGCTTGAACTCTGTCTCTACGATAAGAAATCATTCCCCAGCACAAACTCTTCCTCTCCGATAGCGCAATGGGTGAACACAAAACACCTGTGGAAGCAAAGATACCAGCTGAGCAGGCCGCAGATGAGGGAAGTAATAGTTTGTACTTCTGCCATGATGAGGTCAGAAATATTCTTTAAGGTTCAGAACAAACCTGGTGGAGCAGAAAGCCAACATACACCAAAAAGCCAAACAGAGAACAGCAACTACACCTTCATTTACAATGTTAGATGACAAAAATGTTACTCAATTGCTTAATTAGACTGAATATTTTCTGACACTGCTGAATTCTATAAAATAAAGAGTACAGGCTGGTTTTTTTAGCTTAAAGGATCATTTGGCAGCTCCTATGTCCTTGGACGCCAAAATTTTTGTTCATTAACTTCTTTATTACACAAAAACATTCAATTGACCACTGGGGCTGAGGGAAGGAATCACACCACCAAAACCAAAGAGGAGATTTTAATCAAAACAGTCATAAAAAATATATCACAAATTACTTATTTTCTTTTTTTAAATGAGGCCAAAACACGAAGGAAGGCTGACATTTACAATTTATTCTTGCCAGGGAACTGTGTTTGTTATAAGATGGCTGCTGAGGCTCTTGACCTACCAAGGATTCTGGGAGCAGATTTTGCAGCCAAGTCTTGCGGCCTTTTGGAAAAGCACTTGCAGGTATCCCCACCACACAGCCAAGTTCTGTTTTCCAGGATTTGAATGACAATTATGTCATTTCAAAGCAGGGAAAAGAACAACGAGCAAGGCAAACCTCTCTGGCACCACACAGGGCAGCACTTAAGCAGCTCTCCCACAATCAATGAAGTAAGAGAAAGGTTAGGAAAATAAGCAAAGTTTGAAGCCTAGAGGAGAGGTTCTTAAACAGTGCTAGATCGCAGCCCCCATAGCAAGCAGCCTTCAAAGCAGCTTGTAATCAAACAAACAAACTCAAACAAATCCAGAGCAGCCTACCAGCTTTCCTTGGAGGAGACAGGAAACACATGGAGACATCTAAGGCTGCCTGGCCAGCCACACGCGGAGCTAGGAGCTCCATGGGAAAAGGGGAAAAGAGTTTGTCACCAGGATAAATCTGGAAGTCCTGATACACAAGGCCGACCTTAAAACTACCTAATTACAAACAGATCTGTTGTATTCACATCAGGTTTTTTTTTTCCTCCCAGAAATAACAGCACTCTACAAAGCCAAAACTGGGCAACCAAAATAAGACAGAGAATTAACTCTCAGTTAACAGACCAGAGACTGAGGGATTCCCAAGTTCTTTCACGCTATGGTGGATTTAAACAACTGCCACCATAAATAAACCAGGAGTAGCTACGCCACAAGGAACATAGTTCCTAGAAGGAGGCTCTGCAGAAGTACGACAGCAAAGACGAACAAGGCTACAGCATTATCGGGTGCTGGGCTACAACGCTATTAGAAAATGAGCTGTGAAACTTCCAGGAAGAGACAGTCCTACCCACAAGCACCAGCCTAAGGACAACCAAGCTGGCAGAGTCAATAGGAAACAGCAGAGATGATGTTAAATACATGGGGTTTGGTCCAGCCGGCATTCTGCTGCCAGCAGCCAGTCTATAGCTACCGGCTACTGAGACAGCCTCTCCACTCTGTTACGTTTTCTATCCATATTAAGCCACAAATTCATGTATTTTGCACAGTGACTAAAGCACAAACCTCTCAACATTTAAACCTCTTTCACGCTTCAGCATTATTTATCAGAACATAGAATGCAAGGATAGAACATGTCTCGTAAGGCGCAACAGTGGGGCCAGTGGAGATGGCTGGTTTCAGTGACTCTGGTCTGTACAATCTGTCTTTGTTTGAAAGTTACAGTTTAAGAAGAGTCTCTGTGTTCAGGAGTTGGGAGCCGAGCTGCGCTAGCAGCTCTCCGCCCTGCCCTGTGACCAGGCAGGACACTGCAGCCGGTGCAGCTCTGTGTCCAGCATAATAAAGACCTTTTATGCTGTGCTCAAAGTTAACAAATGTTCTCACAATCCCAATATATTATTATTACCGTACTTAACGCTTTGATATCTGACAAAGCTGGGATCTCGATTCAACCACATCAAACCACCTTTAAGCACAAAGAAAAGCTTATGCTGACAAGAAGGGAGCAGGAGAGGAAAAGAGACACTGGAGTTAGCAGAGCCAGGCAAAAATCAATCTCATTTAACCAGCAGAAACACAGCCTCAACTACAACACAAGAGAACAAGCATTTAGCCAAACGATTACCACAGGACAGTCTAAACAAGCCAGTTAAGGCTCACAGGAGGCTTCTCCACCCTCTCACTTTTCCGGGCATGTCATGAAGTTAGCACACAGCAGCAGTAACAAGCACAGCCTGCGGTCAGCAAGGCCAGCTTCAAACACAATGAGGGCTTCAACTGAGACAAGAACACAACCGCAACAGCAAGGCACATAAAAACCCTCTCCTGACCATAGCAGCACATCATCACAGAAGCATTACTGCTCCTCAGCAGCATACACCTCCTCAGACAAGTGTTATTTCCACACACACCCACCACTCGCTCTGTGGCACGATGGAGTTTCAACTACAAACGGTGCCTGGAACCTGGGAGTGGGACATTAATGACAGGAAACTGCAAGGGGGGAGCACAAGACTTGAAAGAAGCAAGAGGAAAACTCAAGTTCAAAGTGGAAGAAGTTCAAATCACTTCAAGCACGTGGATCACACCTATGGCACTGTAACTATAGAGGAAAAAAGAAATAATTCTGTTGGGTTTTCGGCTACTTCTTAGAATAATGATCACCATGTGACTCGGGCTTCAAAATACCAAGGGTCACATCACTGTTGCTAGTTTTCTCGTGACTTTAAAGTGACTGCATACCTTACCCAGGAAGAACACAGGCTAGCATCCTCCCCTCCATCAACATTATAGTTTAGGCAGCCACAAAAGTTATCTGTGCTGTGCCTTTTGCAGCAGGGATGAGACAGAGACAACAGCTGAAGAGCTGGACTCAGCCGGCGTTAGTTGTTGCCACAAAGGGCTGATAAGGGGCCACTCACAGGGAAAGACCCCAAACCGATAACCTATTGCTGCCTGTCAGAGCCAGCTTGTTGGCCGTTTGGTACTCAAAAAACTTGTCCAGGCAGACTTTTTTCCAGAAGGAATGCTAGCTTTTAAACTGCCTTTTTTTTTTTTCCTAAGGGGAAAAAACAAAATGAAGGGAGTATTTTGGTCTTTTTGCACAGACCAAATTACTCTGGATGTCAGTAGCTGCATGTGTATATGCTTACTGTTCTGATTAATGAGTCCTATTCATAAAACAAAGCATGCAAAAACCCTACAGCCATGAAAACTGGAGAGGCTTTGCAAATATAAGTAGTCACGTCTATGTGACCTATCATGAAGTTAAAAGAAGGGGGTGGAATGGGACACAGAGCAAGGAGAGAAAGGCAGGAAAAACATCTACAGCCTCTGGTCAGGCAATAAACAAATTCCAGAGGAAAGGGATTTCAGAGAAGTGTTATGCAGAGGAGAAGAAATGAGAACCACCACTGCTGGATCCTTCTGAACCAGCCTAGGGCTGCAGCACTCTCCCTCCTCTTTCCCTGTCCATCACTTTCCCTGAGCTGCAGCAGAACTAAACAGACTCAATCCCTCCATTTCACAACGGCTTACAGAGCTTCCAAGTGAAAATTCAACAGTTTGAACTGTTTGTACTTTGGGAAAGTACAGGAGATGGTGGAATTGCTTGTAAAAGCATTTACGAAAAGGCAGAAAACACTTTTTAAGAGCAAAGCTAGGTTTTGAAGAGGCTCATACTCTTAATCTTGGAGAAAAAGCACAGTGGAGAGGGACAGGAAAAGCACACACAAGAACACAATTCCTAAACCGTCCTTTATCCTACTGGAGATGCAGAAACGTCTTAGCAACAGACAGAGAGAACTCTACTTGGTTTCAACCACAACCCTTTTATGTAGCTGAAAGGAATGTACAGAGCCAAGCCGAGCCGTCAGAACAGAGATTCTGAGGCTATATTCCATGGAAAGTACGATGATCATATGATGCTGGGCTCCTTTTACATCCCAACAGTTAAGTACTCCAAGTGGTTTTAGCTATTATTCTTTTCATATGGAAGCAAGCGCACAAAGGATGGTCCAGGAACACTGTGTGATCATCAACGCTGCCTACAGTTAAAATTTAAGAACTGCTGTGTTACACCATAGCCTGGCTTAAAACTGACCCAGGAGAAGCAAGAAGAAAAAGGTTCGTTTGCATTCAAATGACTGTCCTGTTGTGGGGCTACACAAACGTAGCTTTTGGTGACCGGCTTGGCACGCTCACAGAGGGCAGAGCTCCCCGGCCGCTGTGTGAAAGTTCTGCTTTCTCCTCTCAAGTTAAAGCTTCATTCACAATTAAGAAAAGGCGACCAATCCTGGATCCTATTCTTCTCGAAGCATTTCCTCCAAAAAGTCTTTAAAAATACCAGTTGGTAACGAGCAGCTTGTCCTTTCACCAGATACAATGCCGGCATGCTTAAACCTGCAGCTACACCAGTGCGGGACTTAAAGCCAAACGGTTCCTTTTATTGCTGTTAAAATATAACACAGAGATGCTGCTGCTGAGCAGGCTCCCATCTGCTTGGAAATAGTAAGACATTAGTGAATTTTTCTGGAACATTTCCTCATTGAAACAGCTGGTCTACACGAAAAATCACTTGTGTTATTTAAAAATAACCCCATAATAGCAATATTGAGAGGCACTGACATCACAAGCAACAAAACAGAGGTAACACCAGACCGGGGATGTCTCGATCCACATGCTCCCTGTCCCCACTTCTGCAGAATATCAAGGGAGTTCACTCCCCTGGAAAAGATGAAAATAGCAAAGTCCTGGCACTCGGCTGCTGAAGGGTCCTTTGAAGTCTGTTCACACTTGCTTTGAATTAATCCTGTAGATTCCCTGCTCTCCCTTCACTCTGCGGTGCCTCCCTGTTTGCTGAGCAACACACACACAGATTGCTCCACGCAGCACAATTAAGAAATGTATTTTTTGCTCTGTTTGAGATTCATGTTCAAATCAATTGTCCCTGTATTGCTTTTTAAAGGAATATGAAACAAAGATGGATTTTCAGCCAATGTTCCAGCTTCCAATAATGTTCCAGAGCTTCTTTCATGTCCAAAAGTAGAGGCTTCCCAATGGAATACAGAAAATGTGCAACCTCAAGTAGCATAAGGAAAAATAAATCACTTAAAAACTAGAAAAGATACAAAGCATTAAGCCTTCTTATTCACAGCAAGACTGACCAAAGACACTCCTGTTGTAGCATTCTCCATTGATTACTAAGACTCTGAAGAAAAATAAAAGAATGAGTCAAGGAGTCAGTAGTAAGCACCTAAAGAGAAAAATGTTGCCTCCTCTGTAAGTGTAAATGGAATTTTACTTTTCTTTTTCATTGTCAAAGTTGTTTAACTTAGGAACTAATCAGGGGGTCAAAAAGGGAGAAAACCTTTTTTGATTTTTTTTGAAATTCATAGCAGGAAATGAAGAAATTTGAGAGCCAAGATCTAAAATCGCTTAAGAGAAATAGTGACCAGAAACAGCCAGTCCTAGAAAAAGACCTAATACTTTAATACAGCAGGTTTAAATTATTTATCAAAACATGCTTTTCTTTTCTTTTTAAACAGTAAGCTGCTAATAGAGCTTTAACTAACGCACTTGTGGCTCCCCCCCTCCTCCCTGGGAGGCCTTTTGAATAGATCTCAATTTCCATTTAAATAGAAGTAATCAATAATAAAATATAGCAGCAGAACAACAAAATTGTATTGTTCACCAAGAGAAAAAGACAAGAAATCTTTCACAGGCAGGTTAAACTCTAAGATCTTAAAGGAGACTGTTCTGCCACGCAGGTGTGATGGTATGACTAGGGAACAACCTTCTCAAATGCATCTGTGGAAAAGCCCATCTCATGCCTGGCGACATCAGCAGGTAAATACATGGGAACGCAGGATGCTGTTCCAGCTTTGCATTAAATACATAGACACCATCAATAAATGCAGGGTTTGAAAGGCTGTGTAATGTCCTCAGGAGGCTCATTTGAAATAAAACAGAAGCAGAATTCACTGCTTCGCTCCTTCTGTGTCTCGCTTACAAAACGGCATACACATCCATGTACTTGAGGAAATCAAAGTCCATCCCCTGCTGCAGCACTTACAACACAATTAGTGCTCCTCAAGGTGTCACAGGGTACAACAACCCACCTGTTTTCACCAGGGACAGCAGAGGTGAGGCCAAACACCAACAGTGACTAAAGCTCAACTGAGAGCTTCTACTGCTCTCAGAGTTTTCCAGTGCTTCACTCGCCACCTCCATATCAGACCCACGGGAACACCAAGGTGCAAGAAGGCTGCTACCTCAACTCCCACCTTGGAAACTGGAAACAAGTTTTACTGCTCCAGGTCTTGCCTCGAAACTAAAGCCTGAAATTGCACTAGTTTAAATTAAATGGGATTTCCAATCCACTGCTGCAAACCGCAACACAGACGCAGCCCTGACATTACAACGGCTTTAAAGTCCAACCTTTAAAAAACCTAACCAGCTTAACCAACACTACCAGAAATCGGTCACAGGTGAGCCTGCCCCTAAAACTTCCAGTACTTACAGGGGCCTCCAGGAAAGCTGGGGAGGGGTTCTGTATCAGGAATGGGAGGAGAAGGAACAGTTTTCAGCTGAAAGAGGGGAGACTGAGATGAGATCTTGGGGAGAAATGTTTTCCTGTGAGTGTGGGGAGACCCTGGCCCAGGTTGCCCAGAGTAGTGGTGGCTGCCCCATCCCTGGAGGGGTTCAAGGCCAGGTTGGATGGGGCTTCGAGCCCCTGATCCAGTGGGAGGTGTCCCTCCCCACAGCAGGGGGTGGAACTAGATGCACTTTAAGGTCCCCTCCAAACCAAACCATTCCATGATTCTAGAATGAGTTTACTTTCCCTTCTTCAACCATTTCAGGTTAGTATTGTGGAGTTGCCACGTTAATAAACCTTTGTGTCACTGACACTGCAAGAGTTCCAGACAGTTTCCCACCAGGCAGATGTAAAAACCGCAGCTACTGGACCTGTCAAACACCACCAACCACCAGTCAGAAGCCGACTGCACTGGGTAGCTGTTAAAAGTATATTTCCATCTTCAGCCACGCTGTAATCAAACCTGGTCAAGCACCCAACTCTTGAGAAGAATTGCCACAGCGGCCCCACCGGTTGCGCAAAACTGCATCAGGAAACTTGGATGTCTTCAACCACCCAGGCTGATCAGCCCCGCTATCATTACACAACACCATCACGTTCTTCTTCATCGTTAGCTCGCAGTATCACACATTTCCTAAAAGTCTGTGGGAAGGAGCAGCTAGGAGGAACACTTCACCAAAACACAAACTGTTTCCGTTTCAGATCGTTTATGCTGGAAATGTTGACACCCTTCATCATGACAGCACAGCTACAAAGGGTTTGTCAACCCTTCTTCACTATGTTAAATAATAACTGAACTCTATGCTAATTCACTTTCCTCCTGTCTGCATTCCCTTCCGATTTCCTGTAGCTACAAATATGATAATCAGGAGAACAAAGACATTAGCACAGCAACTCAAAAGCCAGTAAATGGAATTAAGTATCCCTAACTCCAAAAGAAGCAAAAAACAACAGGGTAGCCTAGGCTGCTGGAATCCCTCAAGCCTGTGTGGAGAAGACATTAAAAAAGAATAGTGAAAAATTGCACATCTGAGTAAGTTTCTTCTCATGGACAAAACAACCACTTACAAGAGGGCTGTTCTCAAACCAACCAATCTACCTTTAATTCCCACTTCCTCCTAAGCCTCTCTGGACAGCAGCTCCTGGCACTCCATCAGTCCCCTTTTATCCCAGTTTCTTTTTATAAATCCAAGGTCAGGTTTCCTCTCCCATCTCATGTGATGTGCTGGACTGAAGTTCTGCCAGCGTGGTGGCTCCACTCCACCACCAAACCCCATCTGTGCCACTAACCAGATTCTTCCACAGCCCCATTCTGGGTGTTTTTTTCCTCATGAAATAAAGCCAGGGGGCAAACACCAACGTTCAAGGCCAGGCTGGATGGAGCTTTGAGCAGCCTGATCCAGTGGGAGGTGTCCCTGCCCATGGCAGCAGGTTGGAACTGGATGAGCTTTATGGTCCCCTTCAGCCCAAAACATTCCATGATTTTATGATGATTTAGGAAACCTATTTTCCTTTCCTTGCTCGGGAGGCAGATGGGAGCAGGCTGTGCTGGAACCCACCCCCTTATTTGTGCAAAGGCTGCTGCTTGCAGCCAGGTGATGTCCAGAGGGGCTGGCAGCAGGGGAATGGAACTGGATGGGCTTTGAGAGCCCTTCCAACCCGAACCGTTCTATGATTTCATGTTCAAGGCTTCTCGCCTGGCGCTCAGTTTCCCACCGTCTCCTGTCGTGGAGAGTGGACCAGGCTGCGGACGCCAAACCAGCGCTGTGCAAACCCTTCTTGGGAGTCACTCTCAACCCTTTCCCGAGGCTTTTCCTCCTGGAGGAGCCCCCAAACCCCTGCCTGGGGTGACCGGTGTCACCCCTCTACCTGCAGCCACGACCCCAACCCCCTGACACGATTCTATGATTCCCCAGCACTGCCGAACCCCCCTGGCAATAAACCCTCTGGGATGGGGGGGCCCGGGGGGCGATGCCCGCCTCCCTCACCTCCTCCTCGCTCTCGCTGCGGAAGCAGAGACAGGCCGCCCGCTTCTTGTAGCCGTCCCCGTCGTAGGTGCGCGTCTGGTTGGACTTGAGCTTCATCATCCTCCGCTCCCAGGGGCGACGGGGCCTGCAGGGGAGGGGAAGGACGGCGGGGGCGGAGAGGGCGGGGGGCCGCCTCCCCGCCACAGTCTCTCTCTCTGTCTCCTCTCTGTGTCCCCGCGAGGCCCGCTACGCGCTGCCGCCTTTCGCCCGCCTCATCCCTCCCTTCACTTCCAGCCGCTCCGCCGCCGCTCCGGCCACCGCCAACGACGACGACCGGGACGCCATCTTGGGGCACGTTACGCAAACGGCGTAAGAGCCACCGCCTCCCCCCCGCAACCCCCGTGTCTAACACCGATGGGCGCCCGCCACGCCAACAGCGTAAAGCGCCTTACAGAATCCCTCTCCCCCTCCGCGCCGCCCGCGCGAACAGCGCCACCACGCCTCCGCCCCGCCGCGAGGCCTTCGCGCCGGCGGCGCAGCTGGCCTTCGAGAATAGGGCAGCGGTTCGTCAGCGTGCTGGGGGCGCCCTGGCAGTTACGCAAAATGCGCGGGCGGGGGGTGGTCAGAGCCGGCCCGCCGCGGGCACGGCGGCTCCGCTTTGACAGCGGCGCTACGCAAAGAGCGTAAAGGGAGGCGAGGGAAGAATGCCTGTCTTGCGTAAGGCGGGGCGGGCGGCTTACGCCAATGGCGGAGCGAGGGGTCTAAGGGCCCATTGTACCCTGGGAGGGGGGATAAGGTGTGGGGCAGGGGGTCTGTGCACCCCGAGGTAGGAAGGAGAATCCCCTGCATCCCAGGAGGGGGAAGGAAAGGCTGTGCCTGCACCCCAGAGTGTTGAGGGGCTCGCTGCACCCCCAGGTGGGATGAGGGGAAGGTGTCTTTGCACCCTGGGGTGGGGCGGGGGGAGGGGTCTCTGCACCCCAAGGGGGTGGTGGGTAGTAGTCCTGCACCCCAGGGAGGGGGTTTCTGCAAGCCATGTGGACTCAGGTCACAAGGCATCAGCATAGAGCTACCCCATGGGGGTTACTTGGGCTGCAGCCCCAGCGCAGACGCTCGTTGCTCCCACAGCTTCACCATGAGAGCCCCTAAACAGCACCCCAGCATCAGTGTCACCCCACCAGAAAGACACCTGCATGCAGGGCTTGGCTTGTTCACACAGCAGCTGCAGGTAGAAGGGTGCCACCAGACACCCCAGCTGGGATTTGGTGTGCTCCTCCCGGAGGAAAATCCTGGGAAAGGGGCGAAGGCTTCTCCAAGAAGCATTTGCACAGTGCTGGTTTGGCTTCCACAGCCTGGTCTTCACTCCACAGCTGGATACAGCAGAAAAAAGAGGGTGAGCCAAGAAGCCTTAAATGTAGAATCACAGAAGTTTGAGTTGGAAGGGACATCCAGTTCCAAACACCTCCCATTGGATCAGGTTGCTCAAAGCCGCGTGGAACACCTCTAGGAGCTGAGATCTCCTGAGCCTGTTCACCAGCAGAAAGCTCTGCCAGGTGTGGATCCAGGGACCACCCAGGGCAGACACCATCCAGAACAGAGACACTGGAGCAGCTGCTTTCCACCTCATCCTACAGCTCAGGCACCTGAATGCTGAAAAACTTCCAAGGAGGAGGAGAGTGGGATCCATTCCCTACTGCACACGGAGCTCCCATTGCAGCCTGGATGGATGAGTTGGGAGACCAGGATGAGATTAAAAACACTGGGGCAATACTTCCCTGGGGAAGAGCCTACCAAGACTGGTGCTCACCCTAAAACAAATACAATTTTTATTGCTCATCTGGATGTTCCCTTTAAGAAATCAAATGTTCTCGTAGAAGAAAGCATTTACCACCTCATACCATCACTTGTGTACTCCAAGGGATTTGAAATAGCTGCTTAATTCCACATGAAGCTGAATGTTTCACTAAACACGAGACTGCTTCCCAAACAGAATCCCAACTATAAACACACAGCAGCAAGTGTAAACGTTTTCACTGCACTATAGGATAAAATAAGCAGAAACTTGAACAAAAAGCTCCAGTAGATGCAGACAGCCCAGAAACTCAAGACCATCACTAGCAAAGCTGAAAAGAGAGCTGGTTTAATGCACATTCCCATTAAGAACAAGGCTGGGAAGGGCATCTTGGCTAAATCCTTGGGATTCAGCAGAGCAGTCGATGAGGTCTAATCAAGTCACAGCCTACAGAGGCAATGGATCAATTAAAGATGTGAAACCCTTGGTCTCTCCTCACAGCGCCAGCTCCTTCAGAAGTAAAGTAACTACCCTCATGCCCACCATTTCCCTCACCTCAAACTAGGACAGGAATTAACTCCTTTCCCCAGCCTAGCACTGCAGTGATATGAAAGCTGCTCTGAAGACACCATTTCCGTGTCGAAACATCATCCCGTTATTAGTTGGTGGGTGACATCTGCTGGTCAGACACTGCAAGGGAACCTAAGCTCTGCTCCCTGTCCCAGTTCTGCTCAGCTCCAGGTGCTGCCACAAACACCTCATGGTTAATTTAATTAGCCAAGTGATTTCCCAACTGGGATCAAGGAAATGCTCACCTGTCTGTAGTGGTGGTGTTCATCTCACAGAGGGCCTCAGGCCAACACAGCTGAACTTGCTGGATTTTCTGTCTACAGAGCTGAACCACTTCTCCTCCAGCTTTACTGCATTTCTGGGAATTACCAGGAATTAGCACCTTCCTGGGCAGTTCTTCTGTGAACCAACGCTCCTCATTCCTCCCCAAGAATCACCTCTGCACACTAGGAAACCCCAGGTCAGTAAACACCAAACTACAAAGTTCCTTCTCATAACCTCCTATCTAATCCCAAATTATCCCACTGCTGTTGTTAACCACGCGAAACAGTTGAGCCACCTCTCTGCTGCATGAGCTCTGGATTTATGCACTTCAATAACACAGTGAGGCAACCCAGGTGGCATTTTCACCTATTTTATTATACACAAAACATGAGCAGGACGTTCTACTGAGGAGGCTGACCACGTCCACGACCAAATCCACCTCTCTGCAATAGAAAAGGAAAAGCATTAGAAGTCATCGTATTAAGCAAGTGGCAGGGGTAAATACCCAACAGCAAGACCCAACAACACAGAATCATAAAATCATAGAATCATCAGGCTGTAAAAGACCCACCAAATCATCAAGTCCAACCATTCCTATCAATCACTAAACCATATCCCTCAGTGCCTCGTCCACCCGTCCCTTAAACCCCTCCAGGGAAGGGGACTCAACACCCTCCCTGGGCAGCCTCTGCCAGGGACCAATCACCCTTTCTGTGAAAATTTTTTTCATAATGTTCAGCCTGAACCTCCCCTGATGGAGCTTGAGGCCATTCCCTCTCGACCTGTCCCCTGTCCCTTGGGAGAAGAGCCCAGCTCCCTCCTCTCCACAACCTCCTCTCAGGTAGTTGGAGAGAGCAGTGAGGTCTCCCCTCAGCCTCCTCTTCTCCAGGCTGAACACCACCAGCTCTCTCAGCCGTTCCTCATAAGGCCTGTTCTCCAGCCCCTTCACCAGCTTCGTTGCTCTTCTCTGGACTCGCTCCAGAGCCTCAACATCCTTCTTGTGGTGAGGGGCCCAGAACCAAACACTGGATTCAAGGAGTGGTCTCGCCAGGGAGCTCGCTGTCCTTCCTCAACTTCACACTGCTTTGATACGCACCCCCTGCTCCAAGCACAGCCCAACCTGATCTGTTTGAGACCAGGGGTCAGCCAGACCACCGAGACCAGGAACAGAAGCAACCCATCCTAGCCAGTTGTGTGGATCATGTCCTAAACTCTTCTATTTCTGACACATACAATCTCCTCCAGAGAGCTCAGCTTGCTTCTTAAACATGCTGCTGGCTTCCTGTCACAGCAGCAACGCCACCATATAGTTTCCCAACAGGAATGTAGCAGGCAAGCTGGGTTTAGAGGGCGAGAGTTGCCAGCCTCTCCAACACAATCACAGCCAAATACCAAGCCCCAGCTGCCAACCCAAGCTGCAGCACGCTGAAGAGCAAGCATGCAGCTATCACCCAGCCGCTCTCTCCTAACCAAAGCCTCAGTAAAGGAAGCAAATATCAAAAGCAAATACTCACAAACTGGAATTCGGTGGCAGCTCCAGCACCAGCCTCAGCCTTCTTGTCAGCACCAGCTACAGAGAGAGAGGAACGAGTTACCAATTAGAGAGTATGTTCCCCAAGTACAGCTCAGCTTTGAATCAAAGGTTTACGATCAAAGTAAACTGAGGTCAGAGGCAGCAAAGTAACGTAGCTGTTACTGAGGCTGTTAAGAGAGTTACTCAACCCATTTCAGAGAAATCCCCACAGTCCATCTTGGCAAGACCCAAGAATAAAGTCATCAAATGGCTTGCATCGAAAGGGACCTTAAAACCCATCCAGTTCCGACCTCCTGCCACAGGCAGGGACACCTCCCACTGGATCAGGGGCTCCAAGCCCCATCCAACCTGGCCTTGAACATCTCCAGGGATGGGGCAGCCACCACTGCTCTGGGCAACCTGGGCCAGGGCCTCCCCGCCCTCACAGGAAAACGTTTCTCCCCAAGATCTCATCTCAATTTCCCCTCTTTCAGCTGAAAACCATCCTCCCCTTGTCCTATCTCTGCACTCCCTGATCAAGAGCCCCTCCCCAGCTCCCCAGTACAGGGAGGTACAGGTTCCAGGAACCCCTTTTAAGTACTGGAAGGCCTCTCTAAGGTCTCCCCAGAGGGGATATCATATCCTTAAGGATCTTATCCACCAGCAGATACAGATGATCTCTGTGGCATAAATGCTTCTGCTATGCCAAGGGTATAATTTTCCCCTTTTCTTCTTGAAAGGAGGCCAACCCTGAGGACAACTGTCCCAAAGAGGTAACCTGCTCAAAGAGCAAGGTCAGCCTGCTATTTCCACAGCAGCACGATGGACACTCACGTGGAACAGCGCTGCGTCTGTACGTATCTCTGTCAGCTTCTCCCCGAGTGAGACGCGCAGGGCGTTCACCTTCCAGACCTAAAAGAAAAAACAGCATCAGTAAATGCATCCATTCCACAGACAATTCATTCCACAGACAGTGACCCTGCATCTCCAAGCCCTTCAGTTAAAGCACTAGATCCACCTGCAGAGCTGCACCTTAGGCATCTCAGTGTTTAGAAACCTCAACAAAAAAGTGATATTATACGGAAATATACACTTTAAGGCTGAAATCTGCTTACGGAATCAGTTTGGGCTTTGGCTGAAGGTAAATAATGTAAAAAATGGATTTACAGCATCACTTTCTGGCCTTCAAACAAGAGCCAAAATTAATAATAATAAAAAACCCCTGAAATACAGGGAATGTGTCCCATAAGACAAGCTCGTTTACCCCTAAGTCACTAACTGCGTGACACTGATCCCAACACCATCAGTATTACAAATCCTCCACCAGAGAATAGATTAATAAAACTAAGAGCAGATTATCAACGTAACATCAGATTAATATCAGAGAGAACACTCGCAGGGAAGAAACAGATGTGGTGGGGCTGCCAGCCTCTGCATGACTCTTAGGGGGTCCCCAGAGCACCAAAGGGAAAGGTGCTCCCACAGAAACAGGCTTAGGTCTTCACGCCCAGGCAGGAGGGCACATTTAAGAGCAGCTGCTGCCTGATGCACAAAAGCAGCCTCAAACATGTTGCAAGAAACACAAATCATGCACTTCTACAGGCTTGATTTATACTATAGGTACTGGTTTTCCATATAATCCCAGTTCTGACAACAGATGCTTTTATTAAGAAGAGAAACACATCCCACTGATACACAGACAGATTAACTTATCCCACCAGTGCTTCTATATCCTCCCTTTCTGTCAGGTTAAACCATTACAGTACCACCCCTCAACACCAGGTTATGTTTTAAACTGTCCATCCTTAATTTCTAACAGTTCAATCACATCTGTTACACAGACATCAAATACACTGTAGTGTTAAATCTGCTTTAGACTAACTGCTCCAGCCTTTGTACCGAGCTTGACTCTCTTGAGAAAGCCAGAAGCACTGCATGGAAACACCAGGAAAGGCCCCGAAACCCCAAGCAAGACCCAGAAGCTTGGATTTCACACACACACCTCTGCGATGCCTGTTCTGCTGCAGCCTGAGGCAGGTAACTCACAGAGAAACTGCCCAGAGACAGTCGATTAGCGTAGCCTCACCCTGCCAAGGTGAGGACTGAAGTCACCAGCACTGCACAGGAAAGGCTCAAGATGCTGCCAAGTGAAGCTTCCTCAACACAGAAACCTTAGTGCATCTTAGCCAGGGGCTGTAAGCCCCACACTCTCATTAGGTATGCAGCTTCTTCAGCTCGCTCGATAAACACGACATCTAAAGAATAAATCTGGTAACACCCAAAGCTACTCGGAGATCAAAGAAACCATCATTTTCCCAGTTTCAATGCAATTCTTGCCTTTGAAGCAGACGGTGCTGCCGTTTTGTTAGGCTAAAAGACAAGCTGCAGGAGATGGTGGTGAACTCCTCAGCGCCCCATGCCCGCAGCCTCTGTCTCCAGTGCAGTGCCCAGTACTTGGGGACGGGATAGAACGCAGCTCTGGAGCAGGACGGGTGTATTCCAGCCATATCCCAGAAAGAGCTCTGTCCCTCCAGCACCTCCATTTGCAGAGCGAGCCCTTCTCCAAGAGGAGGATGGCATCCTACAGTGTTATTCATGGTAAACACAAGGGCAGCTCCCCACATGGTAGACAGACCCACTACCTCCTGCCATGAGGGAGAAGCAGCATTTCTTGCCCCTGGAGACCTGGCAATGCTGTTCTGCCAACCGTGGCTGCAGTCATTTTCTCTCCCCTTTCTACAACTGCTTCCAGAAGTTTTGATGTCCCCAGAGATCTTCTGAGCAATGTTACAACCCATGTTCTGCATTATGGTGTTTCTTCTCTACTACTGCACAGAAAACCAGGACAACAAAGCAGAAGGGATTTGGCTGAGCATTTTGAAAAGCGTACAAGCAGCATAAGCATGTTTTATATTCTAAAGTACCCACTTGGAACTCAGTAACCTTTCCAGAACTGAACTGAGGGGGCTGGTGGCTTCAGCACATTCACCTCAAGTTTGTTTATACCACACTATTACACAACATCGCTCATGACAAAGGAAATCAAAATGGTTCATAAGCCAACACCACAAGGAAAACATGTAGCTTCTGCCTTGTGTGGACCGAACAGGCAGATCTGCAACCCCGACTCTATTATTTAACAACGCTGTTGGCAACGGAGGAATTCCTTCTGGAAACAGGTCTCTGCCACCTGCGGGTTCGTTGAACGTACGTGACAAATACAAAGCTGTGAGTATCCAACTTGACCGCAGGTACCACAGCTGAGCCCCAATGTGAAGCACATCGCACATCCAGACTCGCCTTTCCCTTCCAGCCATCCCTGCCTGTGTTCACATCCTACATCCACACTCATGTTTCATGGAATCATTGAATCACCAGGTTGGAAAAGACCCATTGGATCACTGAATCCAACCATCCCTATCAATCACTAAACCATGTCCCTCAGCACCTCGTCCACCTGTCCCTTAAACCCTGGATGAGACAGGCAGCGCCCACGATGCCTTCCCAATGGAGAACTGCAGCAATAGCTGTCCCAGAAGACAGGAATAGTTTGTCAAGAGCCCTGTTAGCCAGGGACATGCCCTGTCCCAGACTCCACCAGGGCTGTACACCACCTGGTACTTCGATACACAGTCTGTGGTGTCAGCAGGCTGACTCTCAGCAACCCCAGGCGCTTGTGCGACAAAGAAAGCCAAATCCTATACTAAAATGTTCCTCCCAGGCCCTCTTCCAGCTGGCTTCAGCAAGCCAGTGGCCACCAGACTAGCACCAAATACAAAAGCAAGAAAACCTACCCGTGCCTCTGATCTATTAAGATTTACGCATCCAGAACTCGCAGCAG
The DNA here is from genome assembly GCA_033459285.1 of Clamator glandarius. Lineage (NCBI taxonomy): Eukaryota > Metazoa > Chordata > Aves > Cuculiformes > Cuculidae > Clamator > Clamator glandarius. The sequence continues at coordinate 576,499 of JAUNZM010000037.1, forward strand.
CTCACAGCAGTGTGCACTGGAAGCTGCACTTCCTCACACGAACAACCTCCTTCCCCGCTCCCTCCCGCTGATTTAGCCGCCACCACTTACCTTTGGGTCTCGGTCTGCCTGTTTCGGGGCGGCTGCGGCGCAAGGTCGCGGGGACGATCTCAGGAGGGAGGTGAAGGTAATCGCGCAGGTACTGGATGCCCTCGTTGGTCAGATACCAGTAGAAATGCCTCCACGCAAACTGCTCTTTCACATAACCACGGGATTTCAGAGACTGGGGAGAGAGTTCTCAGTTAATTCATGTGCAGTCCTTATCATTCAACATCGCTGATTAATACCCTCACCAGAAGTTTCCGTGAAGACAAGAGTGGTATGCAGGGAATAGAAATGCAGAATCAGATAAAAGTTCACAGGCACAAGATGAATTACAGCATTGTTCCCATTTTGTGAGAAAATACAAGGCTACCACACAGAGAGACATCACAGCTTTAAAACCAGAGCTAGATGTGGGGGTCAGCAAAAAAAAAAATAATTCAAAGAGGGACCAGAAAAAAATCAGGAAAATGGGAAAAAGTAACATAAAAGAAACAACAAATTCAAGGCAATGTCTGAGAGTGTTTGATAAAGGCGGACAGAGTTCACTCTCAGCTTTGCTACGACCTCTCCTCCGCACCTGCATGGCTTTCATGACATGGAGGTTGGGCACGTTCTTGTCAACGAGCTCGGGGTGTTTCGGCATGTGGACATCTTTCTTGGCCACCATCACTCCCTCCTTAAAAAGGAGTTCGTAGATGGCAATTCGGTTCTTCTTGGGCATCAACATCTAAACCAGAAGTGAGAGGCAGGCATTTAGACTAAACGTAACAAAGAATTTCTTCACAATGAGAGTGGGGAGGCCCTGGAACAGGTTGCCCTGGGAGGTGGTGGCTGCCCCATCCCTGGAGGGGTTCAAGGCCAGGTTGGATGGGGCTTGGAGCCCCTGATCCGGTGGGAGGTGTCCCAGCCCATGGCAGGGGGATTGGAACTAGACGATCTTTAAGGTCCCTTCCAACCCAAACTATTCCACAACTGCTCCAGCTTTCCCCATTCTCCCAACAGACCTTCTCTTCTTACAGATACGCAGGCTCACACCAGAGCCAAGTCAGGTAGACTTCAGGGAACAACAATCGCGTTTCCAAGGTCGTAGGGAAACCCTAATGCTTAATTACCACACCAGTTCCCTGCCTCCTCTAAGATCTTGCAGAACCACTCTTCAGCATCTGAGCTGCTAGGTAGTGACCCCTTCCTCTGGTATTCCTGTGAAGGAAAACCAAGCAGCCCAAAATTTTGCTCTTTAACGTTCAAGCATATCAAAGGCTGCAAAATATTTGATGTCAGTGAAAACAAGCGACAAGGGGAGAGGCCCACGGGAGGGAGATACAGCTCAGGGTGAAGCGTGTTCTGGCCTCACTGCAGTGCCCAAGGCTGGAGGGCAGTCGTGCTGCCGGGGCGAGCTCACACTTCACTCGGGAACAGTGAAAGGAACTCCTCGGAACCGGGAGTGGAGCACGGGACCCTCGCCGCCCTTGGGAACCCCCCGCACCGGGGCGGAAGGGCCCGGTGCCACCGCTGGGTAGACAAACAGGGCTCCCACCGTGACTCCTCCCTGCAGCTTCGGGGGAAGCCCGGAGCAGCCGTCTTGGCCCCGCACCCCGAGGCCTGGCCCCCGGTAACGGAGTCTCTGCGCGGCCCAATGCCCTCCCCTCCCCCGCCAACTCGGGCCTAGATCTCCGCCACCCCGGGAATCCAGCCGCGGAGGGGCCGGGCAAGGGACGCCCGTCGCTGCCGAGCAGCGTCCCCAGGCCGCGGGCCCGCGATGGCGCCGATGCGAGGTGGATACGGGCGCGGAGCGCGGCCTCACCGTGGCGGCAGCGGCGGGCCCGAGAGCGGAAAGGAGCGCGCAGGCGCCGCGCCGCCACTTCCGGCCTCCCGAAGGACCCCTGGCTGCGCGGGGCTGCCAGTGGCGCTGCCTGAGAGAAGCCCCAGGACCCCGCCCCCTCAGCCCGGGCGCGGGGCTGCCTTCGGCGGTGCCTGATGGGAACTGTCACACCGCCTGGTGACAGCGGCGACCCTGGCCCCGACACCCCCCGACTCCCTCCCCGTCCCCACCACACACGTGTCCTCTCCACGTCCCCAACATGACATCCCTTCATGTCCCCACATCCCCACTCATGTCACCCCTCCGTGTCCCCACTCATGTCACCTCCTCTCTGACCCCACTCATGTTGCCTCCCCTCTGTCCCCACTCGTGTCATCCCCTCCACATCCCCGCCACATACATCACCCTCCACGTCGCCGCTTCTGTCATCCCTCAGTGTCCCCACACCCCCACTCTCGCCACCCCTCCATGTCCCCCCTCCTGTCACCCCTCCATGTCCCAAACATAGACATCCCCCCCACATCCCCAGTCACAACATCCCTTCCATGTCCCCAATCACGCCACCCTCTCCATGTCCCAAACATAGACCTCCCCCCATATCGCCACTCACAACGTCCCTTCCGTGTCCCCACTCATGTCACTCCCTCCTTGTCTCCACTGGTGACATCCCCCTCCATGTCCCCCCACTCTCAACATCCATTCCATGTCCCCATTCCTGTCACTCCCTTCATGTTCCCACCATATATGTGTCCTCTCCAAGATAGGTGGGAGCTGGCTCTTGTGGCCAGTGGAGCGGCCACATCCCTGCTGCCCCCTAGACACCCCAAATCCAGAGAGGCTGCCCCATATGACACCCCCAAACCCTGATGGATAGAGGAGAGGGGAGAGAAGCTGCCCCATATGACACCCCCAAACCCTGATGGATAGAGGAGAGGGGAGAGAAGCTGCCCCATATGACTCCTCCAAATCCCTGATGGACAGAGGAGAGGGGAGAGAGGCTGTGCCATATGACACCCCCAAATCCCTGATGGATAGAGGAGGGGTGAGAGATGTTGCCCCATATGGCACCTCCAAATCCCTGATGGATAGAGGAGAGGGGAGAGAAGCTGCCCCATATGACTCCCCCAAATCCCTGATGGATAGAGGAGAGGGGAGAGAGGCTGCCCCATACGGCACCCCTAATTCCTGATGGATAGAGGAGAGGGGAGAGATGTTGCCCCATATGACACCTCCAAATCCCTGATGGATAGAGGAAAGGGGGGAGAAGCTGCCCTGTACAACACCCCCAAATCCCTGGTGGATAGAGGAGGACGGAGAGATGCTGCTCCATATGACACCCCAGATCCCTGATAGATAGCAGAGGGGACAGAGGCTGCCCCATATGACACCCCCAATATCTGATGGGGAGAGGAGAGGGCAAAGTGTCTGCCCACCAACACTGAGGGATGAAAGAAGAGGGACTCGGGGAGGCTGGCGACCCCCCTGTGGCCACCGCCTTGCCCACGCCAAGCTCCCAGCTTATTCCCCTCCGTGCCCGCGGTTGTGTTTTCACCTTGAGTCCTTACTCTGAGGCGGCGATTGGTTGGCTAAAAATGCCTCCCTAATCTCCGTGCTGATCTTTACCCCCCTCCACCCCATCTGCCGTGACCTTCGCGGCCGATGTGCAGCCCAGCCTGGGTGAGAGGCAGCCAGCCCCACGTCCCAAAGGTACGGCCACGCAGCTCCCGTGGGACAACTCAGTCCCACGCGGCTCCCGATTGGATTTGGGACCAAGCTGGCAGCCGACGAGATGGGAGGTTGGCGTTGGTGGGTTGGCCGGGGCGTGCGGCAGCAAGGATTGCCGGCATACGGCAGGGACGGTGGCTGCATCTGCAGGTGGTGAATGGGATGCTGTGATAGTGCCATCACCCCAAATCCCCTCTGGTGGTCCCCAGTTGGTGGCAGGGGGTGGGCCGTTGAAATGGAATCCTCTCCTTCACCTGGTGGTTGCTTGCTAGGAAATGAAACCCTTTTGGCTGATCAGATCCCTGACCCTTTTTAAGTGATTCCCAACTTCTGCTGGACTGATCTGACTGGGGCTTGCCATCTGACTCGGGTTTCCCCCAAAATTTTGGGCTCATGCATCTTTCCTGGCCTCACAGCCTCTCTGGCAAGGTGGGAAGGTGCTGTGGGTCCTGCAGGGAGCTGGTGGGAAGCAGCAAGGGGCAGGGGGCTGGGCAGGCAGGGGGCTGGGTGAGAGTCTGGGAGGGATCTGAGAGGGATCTGGGCAGGGATCTCGCAGGGATCTGGGCAGAGCTGTGGACAAGGGTCTGGGTGAGGGTCTGGGCGTGATCTGAGAGGGATCTGGGAGGGATCAGGGCAGAGCTGTGGGCAAGAATCTGGGTGGGGGTCTGGCAGGGGTCTGGAGAAGCAGAGATCTGAGCAGGGGTCTGGGCAAGCAGGGATCTGGGTGGGGGTCTGGCAGGGGGCAGAGCTTCTAGGGGCTCATGAGATATGGTGATGGTGGGATGCAGCCCACACCAGCCCTCACACAACCCCGCTTCACACACCGTGCCCATCACCCACCCAGGTACCCACCGCATCCAGGGCTCCTGGGGGTACCCACATGCCACCTGTAGGGCCAGGGATGCCCTGGGACCATGCTCATTCTGCCAGGCACGGGGTGTGGTCCCTCCAATCCCCCATGGATGCACAAGGGAGGGCACCTTTCCTTCCCCCTCACCTCCCTGCGATGCACCTGGCGAGCAACACCAAGCTCTGCAGTTAAAGGGGTTCAGGCTGCGCCCACATCTCGGATGCTGTGGGGCCAAGCTGGGGGCAGAGCCCCCCCAGAGCTCCCTAATCCCACGGCTGGGCACTGTGACGCCTGAGCAGCTGGCGAGGAGCTGAGGCTCTGCAAGGCGGCTTAGGCTGAGCTTGGGCACTGTCGGGGGGCTCTGCCTTCCCAGCTGCAAGCAGGGGCTCACATTTACCCCCAGAAAAATCGCAGCCCACATTTATCCCCCCGAACGTGAGCTCTGGAGGCACAGGGGACAATGAGGCAAAGATTTTGGGGCTGCGCTAGGGTGAGCAGGGTGGGTGGAGGGGTGGCCCAGTCTCAAGAAGCTGGAGGGAGCTAGTGGGGTCCCCACACGGTGCTCAGGGCTGGGGGATGCTCATAGCCACACAGGGGCTGTATCTGCATGCTTCAGGCTCCGTACACAGAGCCAGAGGCTGAGGGATGCATCATGTTCCGAGGTGTCTGAAGATGATTTGTGCCATCCTGGGGCTTTGCTACCATTTTATCACTTTATTTCTTCCTCTCTGGGAGAGCAGGGATGGAGCTGGGGGAAGAACCCCCGCCCCATCCAGGGCAGCCACTGGGTTGCTGTGATGATAGCAGCAAACGCCCAGAGAGAAACACATCTCCCGGCTCACGTCGCAGAGCAGAACTGCCTTTGCTTTCCTTATCCTGCCTGCTTCTGCCTGCATCTCCCCTTTGCCGTGCTCTCATCTGCCTTGGAAATGGCAAAGCAAGCACTTTGCTAAATGGATTAGAGCTTCCCTGGCAGCCTCTTGGGCTGCTCCCACTCCCCTTGGCCACTGCGCCACCTTCCCTGGGCAAACCCCATCCCTACACCAAATATTCAGCACAAGATCATTGCTGCAGCACAGCTGGCCTGGCCTGGGGACCACAGCGCCAGCCCCAAACGAGGACTCAGTATCCTTGCGGCTCTCATCACACCTGACCCCAAAATCCCAGCCAAAGCCCTGCTGGTCCTTCCTACCTCCTAGGATTTTTCTCTTTCCCTTCACAGAAGCCCAGGGCAAACCTAGAGGGATTTTTCAGCCACGGCTGCTGCTGCTGCCCCAGGATTTGCACTGATCCCCCACCCCTGGCCAGCACTGACCCCATCCTTGCAGCTCTGCCGTGGGGCACGCAGCTGCCAACAGGGCTGCAGCAGCATGGGAGCTGGATTTAGCTGTAAAAGGATTGAGGAAAGCAAGCCTGGGTGGCTGATAGGCATCGATTAGTGACGTGAACAGAGGCAGGGCAAGGAAGGGAAGGGAATATCAGTGCTGGCAAAGAGCCTGCAGCTCTTTGCAGATGATACTAAGCTGAGTGGAAGCGTGGATCTGCTGGAGGGTCGGGAGGCTCCGAAGGGATCTGAACAGGCTGGATCCATGGGGTGAGACCAACGGCAGGAGGTTTAACAAGGCCAAATGCTGGGTCCTGCACTTGGGGCACAACAACCCTGGGCAGCTCCAGACTAGGAGGAGCCTGGCTGGAAAGATGCCTGGAGGAGAAGGACCTGGGGGTGTTGGTTGACAGCGACTGAACATGATCCAGCAGGGGCCCAGGTGGCCAAGAAGGCCAATGGCATCTTGGCTTGGATCAGACACGGCGTGACCAGCAGGTCTAGGGAGGTTCTTCTCCCTCTGGACTCAGCACTGGTGAGACCAAACCTCGAATCCTGTGTTCAGTTCTGGGCCCCTCACCACAAGAAGGATGTTGAGGCTCTGGAGCGAGTCCAGAGAAGAGCAACGAAGCTGGTGAAGGGGCTGGAGAACAAGAGGAGCGGCTGAGAGAGCTGGGGGTGTTTAGCCTGGAGGAGAGGAGGCTGAGGGGAGACCTCATTGCTCTCTCCAACTACCTGAAAGGAGGTTGTGGAGAGGAGGGAGCTGGGCTCTTCTCCCAAGGGACAGGGCACAGGATGAGAGGGAATGGCCTCAAGCTCCACCAGGGGAGGTTTAGGCTGGACATTAGGAAAAAATATTTCACGGGAAGGGTCATTGGTCCCTGGCAGAGGCTGCCCAGGGAGGGGGTTGTGTCACCTTCCCTGGAGGGGTTTAAGGACGGGTGGACGAGGCACTGAGGCACATGGTTTAGTGATTTATAGGAACAATTGGACTCGATGATCCGGTGGGTCTCTTCTAACCTGGTGATTCTATGATTCTAAGCCTAAGCCTGGGTTTGGCTCCACGAGGGATCCCCTTTGCTGGAAATTCTGTGCCCCAAACACTGCTGGTCCCTCTGGCTGGGCTGGGAGGTGATGCTGTTGGTGCCAGGATCGAGCTGGGCTGCTCCTGCACAGCTCGGCGAGCGGCTCTGCCCAGGGACAGACTTTGTCCCCCACAGGGCAGCCAGCCTGGCAGTTGTGCAACACCTCGAAGGTGAACACAAGCGCCTGCCACGCTTCTGCAGAGGAGCCTTGGAGAGGCCTCATCCAGCCGGCACCTTCCCAGCAGGATTGAACCATCCCAGCTGGCTTGGTGTGGCTGGGGCCCCAGCATAGGCATGGTGACTCATATGGGCTCCTTCGAGGGAGCTGCCTGCACCGATGTCCACACAGTTTTCCAGGAAAAATGGAGCCTTTATGTCCCATCCCTGGCCCCTTCCCCAGAAGGCTTGGAGGATGCGCCCAGGGCCCATTAGAAGCAGACAAAAAGGGGATTGTTTTGGTGGGAGCTAGGATTCTGGCAGCACCTGCATCATGCAGGGACCTCCACAATGGCTGCCTTTCTGTGTAATTGCAGGCAATTATCCTCCCCTGCTAATTAGAGATGCAAAACAGCCTTGGCTTCCTTCTCCCAGCAAGCCTGAGAGGGCTCCTGGGACCACGGCGCATCCATAGCAGCATCAGGGCACTGGCCTTGAAACCCCAGCTCTTGTTCCTCCCATGGAACAGGGGAGGAACCCATGGATGAGGAGACTCTCCAGATGCTCCCTGCACCCTCCAGCTCAGCACAGAGCATCAAACTAGGGGCTCAGCAGTGATGGTCCCCGGAGGTGTTCATGGCCAGGATGGATAGGGCTTTGAGCATCCTGATCCAGCATCTCTGCCCATGGCAGGGGGCTAGAACCAGATGGGCTTTAAGGTCCCCTTCAACCCAAACCATTCCCCAGTTCTACGATGGTTTAGGAAATGTATTTGCCTTTCCTTGCTCGGGAGGCAGATGGGAGGAGGCTCTGCTGGAAAAATCCCCCCTTATTCGTGCAAAAGCTGGAGCTCGCAGCCGGGTGATGGGCAGAGCGGCTGATAGCTGGTGGCATTTCTCTCCTCTTGCTGCCGGCAGCCGTGGGAACACGGTGTGGACTAATTTGCTTTGCTCCTCAGTTTGTCGTGGCAGTCGAAGAGCCGTAATTTCAGAGCGGCAAGCGGCCCAATAAATCAGGGCTTATTTCCTGCCAATATTGGCTGCTGCTTCCCACAAGGAAACTCATTTTACAGGAGGGGAAATGACTTACCACAGGAAATAGTAAGCGGTGGGATAGCGAGAGCCAGGGAAAAGTTTGTTGCAGCTGAGTTTTTGGCAAACGATCTGGCTGACACTCATCCTGAGAGCTTTGCGCCATGGAAGCAGCATAGACCCATGTCTGCCACAAGGCTGGAGGCAATGGACTTATCTCTGGGTCACTGAGGACCCCCTGTCACCTCACTGGAGAGTGTTGCACAGTGTTTAACATCAAGAACGTTTGCTCCTCTGCAGCATGGACGCTGCCAGGGCAGAAGGCAGCAGGGACAGCCCAGCAGAGCTCCTGTGCTGAGGGCGGCCAACTCATTGGGTCCAGCCCTGTTCAATGTCTTTATCAATGACCTGGATGAAGGCAGCGAGTGCTCCCTTAGCAAGTTTGGTGGTGATGCTAAGCTGAGTGGAAGCTGGATCTGCTGGAGGGTCCGGAGGTTCCAAAGGGATCTGAACAGGCTGGATCCATGGGCTGAGACCAACGGCAGGAGGTTTAACAAGGCCAAATGCCGGGTCCTGCACTTGGGGCACAACAACCCTGGGCAGCTCCAGACTAGGAGAAGTCTGGCTGGAAAGCTGCCTGGAGGAGAAGGACCTGGGGGTGCTGGTTGACAGGGACTGACCATGAGCCAGCAGTGGCCCAGGTGGCCAAGAAGGCCAATGGCATCTTGGCTTGGATCAGAAACGGTGTGACCAGCAGGTCCAGGGAGGTTCTTCTCCCTCTGGACTCGGCACTGGGGAGACCAAACCTCAAATACTGTGTTCAGTTCTGGGTCCCTCACCACAAGAAGGATGTTGAGGCTCTGGAGCGAGTCCAGAGAAGAGCAATGAAGCTGGTGAAGGGGCTGGAGAACAGGCCTGATGAGGAACAGCTGAGAGAGCTGGGGGTGTTTATCCTGGAGAAGAGGAGGCTGAGGGGAGACCTCATTGCTCTCTCCAACTACCTGAAAGGAGGTTGTGGAGAGGAGGGTGCTGGCCTCTTCTCCCAAGTGACAGGGGACAGGACGAGAGGGAATGGCCTCAAGCTCCACCAGGGGAGGTTCAGACTGGACATTAGGAAAAAATATTTCACGGGAAGGGTCATTGGTCCCTGGCAGAGGCTGCCCAGGGAGGGGGTTGAGTCCCCTTCCCTGGAGGGGTTTACGGGATGGGTGGACGAGGTACTGAGGCACATGGTTTAGTGATTTATAGGAACGATTGGACTCAATGATCCGGTGGGTCTTTTCCAATCTGGTGATTCTATGATTCTATGGTTCTATGACTATCAGCACTGGGAACCCCCAGGTCATTGACGAGCCCCCACCGGCCCTGTCGGGGGCTTTTTTGTCTGGCTCTGAGGTGGGAAGACAGGCTCAGATTGCACGAAGCTGGAAGGAGCCGGAAGGTGGGTAGGAGAACCCCACCAAGCTTCATTAAGCAGTCAAAGGTGCTCATTAGGGGAAAGTTGAGCTGGCATTGGAGGCCAGCTGAGCCTCCCGGGACTGGGCCGCATTCTCCGGGCAACCCGATCCCGGCGGCAGCAGCCTGGCAGCCTCATTACTGCAGCTTCTGCTGGCGGCTTCGGTTACTTGGCTGGAAGGGCTCATCTCCTGCTGGCTTTTAATTTCCCTGACATCACCCGCGAGCTGGGGGGAACACAGGCACAGTGCATTCGGGCAGCTGAGAGAGGGAGAGCCTTTCACCATCCCAACCCGCATCCTTCTGGCTCCCTGATGGCCCCGGCTGTGGGGCAGGAGGGTTCCAACCTCCTTCTCCCCCCTGGCACCCACAGTCTGTAATATTCCCAGTGACCTCAGGCACAGTCACAGGGCACTGGATGAGGCAGGCAGCGACACAGAGGGAGCTTCCCAGCTTCAAAGAAGCCTTACTGGGGTGCAGCCCAGCTCCCCAGTCTCAAAGAAGCCTTAATGGGTGCAGCCTCCATCACCTCCTTTCCTCAGCTCAGCGCTGCCTGGTGGGAAGGACGGTTTCTGCTCCTCCTGCCAGCTTGTTCCTAGCTGGCACATTTGGCAAAGAGGCGGCACCAGCTGCCTCTCCGAAGGCATATTTTGGGGTGTTTGTTTCTGCAAAAGCTGCAGCTCAGCCCTAAAACCCTCCCTTGGCACACACAGCAGAGCTCCCGGAGGAGGAGAGGAGGGAACGTGATGCTCCGTGCAGGAGGGACAAGGACCCAGGGAGCAGCAGGATGAGGACTCCTGGGGCATCCTCCTCGCTCAGCCTCCTGGCAGCAAAGCCTAAAGGGGAAGGAGCCCATTCAGTGGGTGCTGAGCACCCTGGTGCCTGCGGACCATGCCCTGGGTGGGGGTCTCAGGATGGCCCTGGTGGGGTTGGCAACGGGGGGCCGGAATCATAGAATCCCTAGGTTGGAAAAGATCTTTGAGATCATCAAGCCCAACCATACCACTCCACTACTAAACTATATTCCTGAGCACCTCATCTACCCGTCTTTTAAACCCCTCCAGGGGTGGGGACTCCACCACCTCCCTGGGCAGCTTCTGCCAGTGCCTGAGAACCCTTTGGGTGAAGAAATGTTTCCTAATGTCCAATCTGAACCTGCCCTGGTGCAACTTGAGGCCATTTCCTCACATCCTATCACCTATCGCTTGGGAGAAGAGCCCAGCACCCACCTCTCTACAATCTCCTTTGGACAGTTGTGGACAGTGATGAGGTCTCCCCTCAGCCTCCTCTTCTCCAGGCTAAACACCCCCAGCTCTCTCAGCCGTTCCTCATAAGGCCTGTTCTCCAGCCCCTTCCCCAGCTTCGTTGCTCTTCTCTGGAGTCGCTCCAGAGCCTCAACATCCTTCTTGTGGTGAGGGGCCCAGAACTGAACACAGGATTCGAGGTGCAGCAGGACGGGGAGGATGCAGGGGGTTATTTATCCATCCATCCATCCATCCATCCATCCATCCATCCATCCATCCATCCATCCATCCATCCATCCATCCATCCATCCATCCATCCATCCATCCATCCTCCCCCTGGATGATTTTTGCAACCTCTTCCCAGGCTCCATCCCCCGGTTGCCATGGCAACGGGTGGCTGCAGGCAGGGCGCGCTCCCACGGCCGCGCGCGCCGCCGCGGCTGCTGCTGCCGCACGGCTGGTGCGGAGAGCAGCGCAGCGCGGTGCTGGGCAGCCCGCCCCGTCCCACCGTGCCCGGGGCAACCCCCGGGGCCCGCGGCCCCCGCCGCTCGGCCCAGGTAAGCACCTGCTCCTGCGGGGCTTTGCTGGGGGCACCTGATTCCCAAGGTCCCTGGTGGGGATGGAGATGCGGGAGGCGAGTGGGGATGAGGATGCAGGATGCGAGCCGGGATGGGGCTGCAGGATGCCCGGGGTTCCTTGCGGGGATGGGAGCAAACCAGGTAGCGATGCGGTGCAAGGACCAGGCAGCGCAGAGTGGATTTGCAACCCCTCCGGCAGGACATGGTGTCCCCTGATCCCATCTGCAAGCCAAGGAGCATGGGGAGAGAGAGGGGGGGGGGATGACCTTCACCCCCACTGTGCACCAGAGGGAATATGCTAGGAAATGGGACCCCTCGTTTGCGACGCTGCTGCACCCCTGCGGTTGTGCCTCAGTTTCCCCAGCTGCAAATGACGAGGGAGACTTGCTGTTCATGTCGTTGCTGTTCCCCTGTCCTCCCACGCGTCCCACCTCATCGCCAGCACCCCTCCTTTTGCAGCTTCTCCCCCTGCTCCTTCCACTCCTCACCATCCTCCTGCTTTCCTACCCCTCTCTGAGCCCCCTCCAGCTCCAAGACTCCTTCCCCTAGCTGAAATTCTGCTGCCCCTCCACGTTACCCTGCTCCCGGCCACCCCATTCGCCTCCTGTCACCAGCAGCCCCAGGACCATCCTGCTGGGGTACAGGGCATGGGACACCCCAGAGCCAGTGCGTGATGCTCTGTTTTACCCCCTCCCTGATGCGGAAGGGAAGGGATGCCACCACCGTCTCCTCCACCGCCGTCGCTTGCTTCTTCTTTGCGCTTTAATTGCAAACCTCATATTTGGATTTCTGCCTAAACCTGGCTCCTGGGACCACAAAAATCCCCGCTCAAGCATCCTTGTTTATAGTGTCTGAGAGAAGCTGCAGAGCTGGAAGGCAAGTTGAAAACCCACAAGCTGGGGGTGTCTCCATCTCCCTTCCCCAGGCCTGAGCACATGTGTGGGGCTGAAAATCCTGCTCCTGCACCCCTGCTTATCCACATTCCTCGCACATCCTGGCATATCTGCTGCACCTAAGCCTGGCTGCAAGCTCCCCTGGAGAAAAACACTTGCGTTAACTGCAAATACCACACATATTTCTGGAAATCTTTGCTTAAGGCTGGTAAAACCCCTAGAAGATTTTGATGGGTGTCTGCAGTCTGAGCAGGGTAACTTTGAGGAGCACAGGAGGAAGGGGAAGGTTTCTGCAAAGCCCTTTGGTGCCAGGGCTTGGAGCAAACGCATCTTTTTCCCCCTGTCCCCTGGCTACCGCAGCCTGGCAGCACCCATGGCACGTGGCACAGGAGGTGGGCATCCTCCTGTCTACACGTGGCTCCTGGTAACGTTCCAGGGTCCTTGAATCTTCTTTGCAAATGCTCTGGTTTTGGGGAGCCTCCAAGCCCTGCCCAGTGGGGTCCTGTGGCTGCTCAAGCTCCCCCCCCCCAATCTTCAGATGCCCCGGTCAATGACTTTAATTGCAGTAAGGCAGCTGCCACAGGCACATCCCGCAGAAGTTTCCCATCGTTACCGACATGTCACCTCGTGCACTGCTCCAGCGACCGCGTGCGCTGGGTCCAAGCCAGCCCCTGGCCCCAATCCCATGGAGAAGCACCTTCCGCATGGGGAGCACTGGACTGCTCTGGTCCAGCCACGATTTAGATGTTTGCCCTGGGGCTCCAGCCCCCAATCCTGGCCAGAGGGGATTTGCCAGGGGATGGAGGACCCTGTTTGCAGGTGGCTTGGGAAGGACTCGCCTCCTGCCTGGCCCAGGGTTTGGTTTGATAAGGAGAGGGGAGGATGTGTGTTCAGGCAGCTCAGCCCCAAGCCCTGGGCTCAGCTCTGCTCCTTCCTCCTCACCCAGCGCCTGGTGCAGAGCCATCTGCCAGCGTGAATCAGCAGCACCCGCTTAACCGTTTCCTTGCAGGGTCCATGTTGGCTCTGGAATGGGGGGACCATCCAGCCACACCACAGCCAAACGCCTCACAAACCCCTTGTGACCCTCGCCAGCCCCACGGGAGTATTTCCCGGACCTGGGGGTTGCAGGGATCCCTTGTGCTCTGGTGGGAAACCCACAGCCGGGTCAAAGCTGAGCATCAAACCAGCCTGCGGCGTCTCCAGCTGCAAAGCATCGTTGCGCTCTGCCCGAGGACCTGCTGTCACGCTGGGGGCCTCTCCCCCTGCTTTGCCAGAGCAGAAGCAGCCCGTGGGCACCGATGCCCGAGCTGGATGCAGTGCTGAGGTTGGGTACCACTGGCAGCTGTGGCACGGTGGGAGATGCTGCTGCCAGGCTCCCCGGAGGGTTTGTGGGCAGTTGGGCTGCGCTCCTGGGCTTTCTCAGCCGTTTCTAGTCCATCTGTCTTTGCTGCGAGTGGTTTTCCTGTGGCTAGGGCAGTGGTGCGTCACGGGGGAATTTGGTGCTGTACCCCCTAACAGCGCCGTGACCAGCCCAGTGCTGAGATAAGGGAAGGCAAATCATCTCCCCCATGGCCAAAACGCCAGTCCCCAGCCTGATTCCTTGCCTCTAAACCCCTCCACTCGCCTTCAGCCTCATCTGCTTATGAAAGATGTCAAAACAGAGCAGCTTTGACCAATAATTAGTCGCTGACTCCCCTTCCCAGCCCATCAGCTCCCTCAGCACAGCTCACACCCAGCCCTCTCCCACCCTCCTGCTCCAGGATGGGATGGGGACAGGGATGGGGACACAGGCTCTCTCTGTGCTCCACTTCCCTCCTTGCCTTCATCCACCACCCTCCGGCCTTGGCAAAGGGCTCTCTGCAGCGGCACATCCCGCAGCAAGAGGCTTTGCAGCCCCTCCTGACCCCCGATCCCCACCGTGCTCAACCTCTGTGCGCGCAGGCAGGCTGGCAGCTCTGTGTCACATCTTCCTCCCCTGCTTCTTGGCTGCAGCAGCTGTGCTGGGGCCAGGGCAGCCAAGGAAAAAAAAAAAAGCTGGAGGCAGAACAACCTTCCCTGAGACTCAGCTTCTTCCCAGGATCCTGGCATCAAGAGCCCAGGATGGGGCATCCCCATCCAACAGTGCACCCCGAGGCGTTACAGCAAAGGTGAAGCGAGTTAGGGGGAGTCAGGGGTCTGGTTACCCCTCCTCAAGGTACCCGCTTTGTCCCTCTCACCCTTCCTGAGCCTTGGGAAGCTGCAGGAGGCAGGCAGGCAGCGTGGATACTGGAGACGCGCTGAACCCAAAGCTCTGCAGCCCCTCTGCCAGGGGCAGGGGACAGAAAAGAGAGCGAGCAGCTGCCTGTGTGGGGCTGGGGCGCTGCTGGTGAGGGCTGCTGGCTGCAGATGCCCCTGCCCGCTGCGTCGGCAGCGCCAGCCCTCTGCATTGCAGCAGCCTCCTGCTTCTTCTAGGTGCCCGGTTGCATCCCTGGCCCCCGAGGAGGGCAGAGAACCCCCCCTCAACCCGTACCGCCGGTGGGTGAGATGAGTTGTGACAGTGCTCAGCGCCGAGCGGGCTGCTGGGGAGAGAGATGCAGGCAGGGAGCTGCTGCGGGAGCAACCCAAGGGCACGCAGGGGTAGGAACTGGGACAAACGTCACCGTCACTCAATGCCAAACGCTCTGCTGGTTCATTCCAGCGCTTGGGGGGGCTGAGGGGAGCCAAGTGGAGCCCCCTCAGCCGAGGGGACCCAAGCAACGGCGTGTGCCTGGGACTGGCAGCTCTCCTCGTCGGGGCTGGGCTCAGCCGGCAGCGCTGCGGGCGCTGGGCATCACCGCCAGCCGCCTTGATGTGAAGCGAAGGGCTGCGCTAGCAGCACGGCGGGCACGGGGCTGACGTCTGCCGGGCAAGGCAGAGAGAACAGCCCAGCCTGGCAGGGGACGAGAGGCGTGGGGCTGCGAGGATGGTCGTGCATGGCAGGAGAGCGGCAACGAGGCAGCAGCCTTAGCTGGGAAGTGATGCGGAGCCAAAAATAATCCCCAGGCTGCGGCTCACACCAGGTAATGGCGAGGAGTGGGAACTGTGGCAGCCACATAGAATTGTAGAATCACCAGGTTGGAAAAGACCCACGGGATCATTGAGTCCAACCGTTCCCATCAATCACTAAACTATGTCCCTCAGCACCTCGTCTACCCGTCCCTTAAACCCCTCCAGGGAAGGGGACTCAACCCCCTCCCTGGGCAGCCTCTGCCAGTGCCCAATGACCCTTTCTGTGAAAAACCTTTTCCTAATGTCCAGCCTAAACCTCCCCTGGCAGAGCTTGAGGCCACATCTTGCAGCTCCCCATGGCCTCGGCCACTGGTGGCTTGGTGGGGGCACTTGAGACTGGCTCGTGGGTCCCAGGGATGCTCTTGAAACAAAGACCCCAGAGTCACAAGCAAAGTCCCTGGTGCCGAGCACTGCGCCACGGCCGAGACTTGTAGTGCAGAGAGCCTTGGGGTCCCTCGGGGGTTCTGCCACCTCCAGGGGTGCCCAAGGGTGTTCCCGTGGGGAGGGTAGTGGTTGTGCTGTGGTTCTGCTGGCTGCTGGGGGACAGTTCTGGCTGCGCTGCTCATCGCCGCCGTCCCCCATCCGTCTGCATCTCAGCGGCTGAGCGAGGGACAGTCACGCGTTTATTTTTAACCGGCTGGGGAGGGCGGCGGGGATTGGTGCCTCCTCCTTGGTTATATCACTAAATCCCTGCCAGGCCCTGTTAGTTCCAGCACAGCGAGCCCTGCGCCGTGCTCCGCTAACCATTTCAGCCCCCCCGTCCTCCTGGGCTGTGCCTCGCTGCCACCCTGCCCCATCCCGTGGGCTGCTTAGAGCCAGATGTGAGCACAGCTGGAGTGCTCAGGCACCCACCGACTGCTCCCTAGGGGTGTGCAACTGGGCCACCAGGATCCCAGCCGCCCTCGCCCTGCCACCCTATTCCCCATCCCAAACACGGGATGGGATGCAGGTAGCCGAGTTTCCCACCGCCTGCTCCATCTTCCCAGGTGAAATCGTTCACAGCCACGTCCCGCTCCCACAGCTTTTTTTGGATGTGGCAGGAGGAAACTGGGGCAGTTCCTGGTGACTCTGTCCCCATCCTGGTGGCAGATGCCATATGGGATGGGTCCAACGCTTCCCTGGGGGATCGCTGCCTGGAGCCAGGGCAGGATGGGGATGCTCACAGCCACCAAGGTCCCCTCTCCATCCCCATTTGATGCCAACCCCACATCCCATCCCCAGCCAAGGCTCTGGGCAATGCAGCAAAGGGTTAAGCCATGCAGCAGGGCCACGTGATGCTCCGGGGATGCCGTTTTTCTGAAGATCAGGATGGATTAGAGTGGAATATCAGGACGAGGATCTCTTGGCACAGTGAATCCCCCCATCGCCAGCCCTGGCCTGGCCTCTCGCCCCTCACCACAACTCCCTGGGGGACACACAGAGCCGAGCCGAGCCCTGGCTGGTGAGCTCCCCAGAATCCTCCTTCCCAGCTCCGTGGGCTTTGGGGGCTCCGGTGGCACCAAGTGGGTGCATGGCAGCCACTGGAAGGATCTGTGGGTCCAGAGATGGAACGGGCACCATCCTCGTCCCCTTCTCCTGCAGCCAGATGCACGTCCCACACTGCAGGCAGGAGAGATGGGGGTCCCCTTGGTCGCCCCACTCGTGACTCCTCTTTCTTCTCCCCTCAGTGCATGAGGCTGGTCTTTGCCCAGGAGCCACCCAGCGCCCGCACTGACACCCGAGGCAGCACCGGGAACCATGTCGGGTTCCTACGACGAGTCGGCAGCGGCCGCCGAGGAAACGACCGACAGCTTCTGGGAGGTGAGCCCCAGCCACCCCTTTTCTCCCATGGAATCCCCGCTGCTGTCACTGCATCCCAGAGTGTCCCCTGGCCTGGGAGGGTGACACTACCCTCTCTTCTCGCAGCAAGCCCTGCCTGCAGTGGCTTGGGAGGCCGAGCAGGCTCTGCTGGAGGTCTCAACCTTAGGTTGAGGGGTGCAGAACGATGGAGGGGAGCAAAAGGAGTTGAGTTGGAGCAGCCCCAAGGCAAAAGTTCCATCCCTGCATCCCCACATTGCCCGACGCTCCCCCCATCCTAACCCCAGACCAGCTAGGGCTGAGCTGGGCAGCTGGAGCCCATCCCTGTCCCCCTCCCAGGTGGGGAACTACAAGCGCACGGTGAAGCGGATCGATGATGGGCACCGTCTCTGCAATGACCTCATGAACTGCGTGCACGAGCGGGCCAAGATCGAGAAGTCCTACGCCCAGCAGCTCACCGACTGGTCCAAACGGTGGAGGCAGCTCATTGAGAAAGGTACCGTGGCTCCCCAAGTCCACCAGGACGGCTGGGTCTCGTGGGTCCCCGTGCACCGTGGCAACTTCATCTGGTAGAGGTGGAGGGGACAAGGGCTGTGGAGTGACCCTCAGATGTCCCCTGTGTCCCCCAGGTCCCCAGTATGGGAGCCTGGAGAAGGCGTGGGGGGCCATCATGACGGAGGCGGACAAGGTGAGCGAACTGCACCAGGAGGTGAAGAACAGTTTGCTGAACGACGACTTCGAAAAGGTCAAGAACTGGCAGAAGGATGCCTACCACAAGCAGATCATGGGAGGGTTCAAGGAAGCCAAGGAGGCAGAGGATGGCTTCCGGAAAGCCCAGAAGCCCTGGGCCAAGAAGCTTAAGGAGGTGAGAGAAACGCAGCGTGTCCTTGGGCACCATCTCCCAGCTCTGCTCTGGGTGCCTGGTCCAGGCTGGGAGAGCCAGGTGGCACCTCCCTGGGAGGGTAGAGGGCTGTGGCTACTGCTGTGATGTCCTTTCTCTCTGCTCTCCGCAGCTGGAGACAGCCAAGAAAGCCTACCACCTGG
Source organism: Clamator glandarius (assembly GCA_033459285.1). Classification (NCBI taxonomy): domain Eukaryota; kingdom Metazoa; phylum Chordata; class Aves; order Cuculiformes; family Cuculidae; genus Clamator; species Clamator glandarius. The sequence continues at coordinate 594,614 of JAUNZM010000037.1, forward strand.
CATGCAAGGAGGAGAAGCTGGCCATGACTCGGGAAGCCAACAGCAAAGCAGATCAGTCCAACACTCCCGAGCAGCAGAAGAAGCTCCAGGACAAAGTGGAAAAGTGCAAGCAAGACGTGCAAAAGGTGTGAGCCACTGCCCTCCTCTGGGCTCACAAGGCACCAGGCAGGGAAAATGAGGCCACCGTGTCCCTTTTTACCCGTGGGGAGTGTGAGCAGGGCAGAGATTGACCTCTCTTGCTGGGGCAAAACCCCTCCAGCAACCAGACTGACCTCACTCATTGCCTCTTGGCTCCATTTGGGCTCCCTAGAATGGTGGCCCACAAGCCAGAACTTCTCAGCACCCAGAAAAGGTCTCTATAACCAAGGTACCCTCCCGCACCTTTGCAGACTCAGGAGAAGTACGAGAAGGTGCTGGATGAGCTGAACAAGTGCACCCCGCAGTACATCGAGAGCATGGAGCAGGTCTTTGAGCAGTGCCAGCAGTTTGAGGAGAAGAGGCTCAACTTCCTCAAGGAAGTGCTTCTGGACATCAAGAGGCACCTGAACCTGGCCGAGAACAGCAGGTAGGTGCCTCCTGCGACGGCTGGATGGAAAGTGCCCACACAAGGTCTCTTCCTGCTGCTTGGAAAGCAAACCAGGCCCTGGAGGGACCAAGTGCTTCTAGGAAAACCATTCCCTGCAATACATGGGAGAGGGGTTTCTGGCCAACGCAATGGTCAAGAGTCATTGGAACAGGCTACCCAGAGAAGTGTTGGAGTTTCCTTCCCTGGGGGTGTAGATGTGGTCCCTGGGGACATGGTTTAGTAGGCATGGTTGTGCTGAGCTGATGTGGGACTGGATGAGCCTAAAGGTCTTTTCCAACCTTAATGATTCCACAATATTATGATTTTAAGAGGTATCAGAGTGGCAACAGCCTGGTGCCCTCCAGTGCCTCAAAGAACGTGGCACAACCTGTGCAGGTCCCCATCCCACCCCATACCCGGGGCATCCCGCTGGGGTCCACCCCCAGCACCCTCACCCGTGTCTCTCCTCGCAGCTACGCCAACGTCTACCGGGAGCTGGAGCAGACCATCCGCATCTCGGACGCGCAGGAGGATCTCCGGTGGTTCCGCAGCACCAGCGGCCCTGGAATGCCCATGAACTGGCCCCAGTTTGAGGTGGGACTGGGAATGCTGGCTGGGGTGCCGGCAGCCCCACGGTGCCGCTGGGCGCTCAGGGCCGATTGCTTTGTGCTCGCAGGAGTGGAACCCAGACCTGACGCACACGATAACGAGGAAGGAGAAGCAGAAGAAGGGCGAAGGGGTGGCCCTGACCAACGCCAGCAGCACGGGCGAGACAGGGGCTTCAGCAGGCGAGCGCGGGAGGTGAGATGCACCAGGAAAGGCATTTGCCTCTACAAACATTCCCAATGAGGTGGGGACACCCAAAAGGATGTGAGATGTCCTCGGTGAGAGCCACCACTATCCTCTGTCCTCCCTCCATGTCTTGCTGGACATGTCGTGAGCTGGAGGATCTGCTACCTGCAGCCTCTGCTTCTCTATAACCTCATGAACATTACAGCATCATAGAATCATAGAATCACCAGGTTGGAAGAGACCCACCGGATCATGAATTCCAACCATTCCCATCAATCACTAACCCATGTCCCTCAGTACCTCTTTCACCCGTCCCTTAAACCCCTCCAGGGAAGGGGACTCAACCCCCTCCCTGGGCAGCCTCTGCCACTGCCCAATGACCCTTTCCATGACAAATTTTTTCCTAATGTCCAGCTTGAACCTTCCCTGGTGGAGCTTGAGGCCATTCCCTCTCATCCTGTCCCCTGTCCCTTGGGAGAAGAGCCCAGCTCCCTCCTCTCCACAACCTCCTTTCAGGGAGTTGGAGAGAGCAATGAGGTCTCCCCTCAGCCTCCTCTTCTCCAGGCTAAATGCCCCCAGCTCCCTCAGCTGCTCCTTGTAAGGCCTGTTCTCCAGATGTCCTCCCAGATGCCAGCTGCACACGATGCCTGCCCATCCCACCATCCCACCACCTGCTCTGATGGCTCCTTTCCCTCCTTCCCCCCTTGCAGCGTGAGCAGCCACGAACGCGGGCAGACCTACAGCGCCGAGTGGTCCGACGACGAAGGCAGCAACTCCTTCAACACCAGTGAGGCCAACGGTGGCACTAACCCCTTCGATGACGAGTCGTCGGGGAAGGGCGTGCGGGTGCGGGCTCTGTACGACTACGATGGGCAGGAGCAGGATGAGCTCAGCTTCAAAGCAGGTAGAGTCCATCACCGGAGCCAAGTGGGCTGGTGTTCATCTGCTGGGGTTGCGAGTCTCACACTACTCTGCTTTTTGTGTAAAATCCTTAGAATCATAGAATGTCCTGAGTTGGAAGGGACCCACAAGGATCATCGAGTCCAGCTCCTGTCCCTGCACAGGGCACCCCAACATTCACACCCTGTGTCTGAGGATGTTGGTCAAATGCTTCTGGAATGTTGTCGGGCTTGGTGCCATGACTGCTTCCCTGGGAGCCGTTCCAGTGCTCCACCACCCTCTAGGGGAAGATCCCTTTCCTACTACCCAACCTAACCCTGCCCTGGCATCATCCTGCCATCCCCTTGGGTCCTCAAATAATTCCTGGGCTATCCTAGTCCTTCAAAGCGTTGAACTGGCAGAAAGGGGAAGGCCTAAACGGAGCCCAAACCCAAAAAGTTAGTGGGATGGGGACAAAGAAGTCTCATGAGTCACCCCTTGGCTTTCTACCCTACAAACCTGCATGGTTAGTATCAGTCTTAGAAACCCCCAGCAGCTCCACAGGGGAGACAGAAGCGGCTCCATCACCTGCAACAAGCTCTCCCTTTCCCACCTTCCTCTCCAGGCGATGAGCTAACCAAACTCGGTGAAGAGGACGAGCAAGGATGGTGCAAAGGGCGCTTAGACAACGGGCAGCTAGGTCTCTACCCCGCCAACTACGTGGAGGCAATCTAAGTCTTGTGGTGTGCTCCTCGTCGCCGTCAGCAGATAAATCCGCCCTCCGTTGTCTCCATCTCTCCACCAGCCAACCAGCCATTTTGCCGTCTGGTCCTTCACTCCTCACACTTAGAGATTCAGACATATTTTCCGACCAAGCTTTTATTTTTTTAAGAGTTGTCTCTGAAGAGTATTTTGCATAGTCGCTTTCTTCTTCTAAGATAACGTGAAGCGAAAGATGACGTTGTCCGTTCGTCTACGTTAGTTGATTTTTTTTTTCCAAGCGAAAAGCCAATACCTCAAGATCTTAAAGCCCAACCAGTGAGAGCTCCTGATTGGTTGGTTTTTAAAGATACTGAAATCATGAGCCGCCTTCTGATTGGCTGGAACTGTTCCAAAATGCACAAGCTCCTGGGACCAATCAAATTCATCCCAGAAAAAAACAAGAGGGCATGGAGTTTGAGTTCTTTTTTTTTTTTTTTTTTTTGGTGTTTCCACATTCTTCTCCCCAACTCATCCTCCCTCCCCAAAGGAAGGGGAACGTCTCCTCCTGGCCCCATCTGTTCTGGTGACAGATGCCCAGCGAGGTGAGCACTGATGTGGAGCTTGGTAGCATCTCCTCAGCTTTCTCCTCCTGGCCTCCAACGTGTCTGGAGCAGGTGGAGGCTCCCAAGGTGACGCCCCACGCATGCTGCAGGGAGCAGCATCGCCCTTCATGAAGGAAGGCACCCAGCACCCAGCAGATCCAGGGTGAGGTGACCCTAAAATGAGAAGGACCCACCACAGCCCAGTGCTGCTGGAAGCATCTTCACACCCAGCCTGCGAAAGTGGGGACCAGCTGGGATGCTGCTGGGGCTGGTCCACGGCTGCCTGAGGAGAGGCAGGAGCAGACCAGGATGGAGAATAAGCAACGTCCAGCCTTGCGTGGAGCCAGCAGGAGCAGGAGGATGAAGAGGCGCAAGGCAGCAGATTCCAGCTTGGGCAGCAAAGCAGCTGCCTGGGGAAGACAAATGAAAACAACAAGCCAAAGCAGGGGAACAGCTGCAGGCTTTGCCCTTTGCTTCTCCCCCCAGGGCTCTCCTCCTCTGCTCTTGGGCTCTCCAACCACCTCTGGTGTGGACATGACCCCCTTGGCACCCATGGGTGCTGCCACCCAGCATGGTCACCCCAACCCCTGTGTCCTGGGCACACCTGCCACCCTACAGTCATCTCATCTTTTCTCATCTTAGCAGCATGGATGCCAGCATTTTTCCTGCAGGTTCCTCCCTCTCCTGCCCTCCTCTGTAGAATTTTTTTGGCCCCAGGGATCGAGCGTTCTAGGAGAGGCAGGAGATGCCCCATGGGCTGCACGCGGTGGCCAAGAACCACCCAGCCCTGCCTGGTCCACAAACAGGGAAAAAAAAAACCACAGAAAAAGTCAGAAAAAAACCCAACCGACCACCTGTTTCAGCAATGCACCCCGGTTTTTTGTACATTGATTGTGTAATTTAAGAAGTATATATATAATATATATATATATATATCGTGATTGTATTACCGTGGATACAGCAGAAAAAAAAAAAAAAAGCAGCAACCGAAAACAACTGAGCTCTGTAAGCGTCCTCCGGGTCTGGGTCCTCGTTTGCCTCTATGCGTCGTCTCATCCCCCCCACCCCGTGGAGGCAGAAGTTGGGGTTACGGCCCCCCTGGTTGGGGCAGGGGAGCTACTGTCACAGCCCCAGGTAGGGACACCCCCACCCTGAGGCTTTGGGGTGCAGTGGGTGTGTTGCTGGGGTCCTGGGGATGAGGGGGGCAGATGCTGACTTTGGGGACCCCCCCCTCATGCCAACATGCCAGGCAAAACCAGATGAAGCCCACAAGGGGATTCAAGATAAATGAGTTTTGGAGCAATTCTCGGGGTCCGGAAAAGCAGCAGCTCCCAATCCAGAGCTCCCCAGTACCCTGGCAAGGGGAGTTGATGCTAAGAGAGCAGATGGAGCTTCCCTGGCTGCCCAAGAGCCTCGAAACCTTTGGGGAAACCAATTTTCAGGTTTCCCACCCTTCTCCCTTCCCTGGAAAGCAGCCTCGAAACCTTTGGGGAAACCAATTTTCAGGTTTCCCACCTTTCTCCCTTCCCTGGAAAGCAGGGGCAGCCCCGGGAGAGGGCAGAGACTGAGGGGATGGGGTGGAGGGAGTGGAACCTGCTGGGATGTGGGGGAGCACTCTGCTGGGCTCCCCCTGGAGAAGAGAGATTTATTTTCCCTTATTTAAAGGCTGGAGCTGCAAGGGGTGTAGGGAGAAACCCCATCTGTGAGCCCCGCTGTTCTGGCTGCCCATCCCACCCCCGTGGGCATCCCTGGGGACATGGTGACTTTGGGGACACCATGACTTTGGGTGCAACCCCCCAACCCAGCCGGTAGCATCTTTCCTCACCATTTAACCCCGTTTCTGCCCCACTTCTCCTGCAGGGACGTGCAACCACCTACCTTCATCCACCCCACCAAGTGATGGACCTGCATGACGGACACGAGATCGGGGGCACCAGCATCCCCAGCCCATCCTCCTGCTGCTCCCCGCATCACTCGCACATAGGAAATCACAAGACACATCTTGCTTCTTCCCCCCACCCTTTCATTTCTATTCCCCCCCCCTCTTTTTCCAGTGGCCAAGGCACTTTTTCTCCTCCTGCTCCTCCCTCCAGCTGAGCTGCATCCACACCTCCTCCGTGTAAATGGTGTGAGACAAACAGAATGGAAAGAAAAAGGCAGGAACCGTCCCAGGCAGCTGTTTTAAGTTAAAAAAACCCAAAAGACAAACAACCAGGTGGGTTTTTTTCCTCCCACAAAGCATCTCATGGGTACTCGGGCCACCCGTCTACCCTCATCATTTGAACCTAAACCACAATTTGCCACCAGCCAAAACCGAAAAGCAAATAAACAAATAAAAAATAATTAATATATAAAAGATTGATGGCACCAGGTAACTCAGACTCTAGTTAACTGTGCAGTTTAAGTAGTCCTTGGGTTTCTGTCCCAGTCCGGGCTCAGCAGGTTGCATTTCAGGTTTAGTGTCCGGAGGGAAATGGCAAAGCTGCCGTTTCCCTTCTCCCAAACTCAGTCATTCAAATAAAATCTAAATTAAGGGAAGAGCCTTATGTCAGGGCCAAGAACCTGGGGGCTTTGGTTGCTGTGGGTGTCTCTGTGCCCAAGGATGGGGGACCTGGCTCAGGGGACTCCTACACCTGCAGGGATGCCTGGGTACACACAATCCCACGTTTTACACCTGCTTCCTTTCCAAAAGATCCCTTCTCAGCCCCAGATCCCAGCACAGAGGAGAAGCTGAGCCTGTCCCCAAGTGGCAGGCAAAGAGGGGGTGCACGGTTACCCCGCACCCGGCTCCCAGCGCAGGCAGCATCCCGGGTGCCGCTGGTGTCAGGCTGCTCCCACAGCTGCCCTTGTCCCTGTGGGTGTCATTGTCCTCGGGCTTTGTTGTCCCTGAACAATGGCCGGGGTGAAGCCACCCACAGACAGCACCCAGGAGGGAGCGGAGGAGGCAGAGCGCTCGGATGAGGAGAATCCAGAGCTGCTGGATGGGGCAAATCCAGAGCAGCTGCTGGAGTGAATCCAGAGCTGCTGGGGGGGTGAATCCAGAGCTGCTGGATGGGGTGAATCCAGAGCTGCTGGATGGGGTGAATCCAGAGCTGCTGGATGGGGCGAATCCAGAGCTGCTGGATGAGGTGAATCCAGAGCTGCTGGATGGGGCAAATCCAGAGCTGCTGGATGGGGTGAATCCAGAGCTGCAGGGTGGGATGAATCCAGAGCTGCTGGATGGGGTGAATCCAGAGCTGCTGGATGTGGTGAATCCAGAGCTGCTGGGTGGGGTGAATCCAGAGCTGCTGGATGAGGCGAATCCAGAGCTGCTGGATGTGGTGAATCCAGAGCTGCTGGGTGGGGTGAATCCAGAGCTGCTGGATGTGGTGAATCCAGAGCTGCTGGGTGGGATGAATCCAGAGCTGCTGGATGGGGCGAATCCAGAGCTGCTGGGTGGGATGAATGCAGAGCTGCTGGGTGGGATGAATCCAGAGCTGCTGCAGCATCCAGGGTGACCCCTAACGGGCACCGTGGGCCATGGGTCCGACAGCCAAGCATGGGGACAGGGATCTGACTGGAGAGGGACTGTCCCCCTCGCAAAACAACCCTGGGGAATGGTGACAGGGGGATATCGAGGTCTCCTGCTGTGATGTGCCCTTGGACCCTGTGTCCTGATGATGCCGTGGGGCTACACCATGAGAGGAACATGTGCTGGGGGGCAAGAGACCTGAGGGCAGGGACTACTGCATCCTCCAGCTCCTCCCCTGGATGACCCCCGAGACCCTCCCACCTTTAATCCCTGCCATAAGACTCCAAGGTTGTGCCCTGTGACAGCCACAGATTCATTTGCCTTGATCTCACCCTGATCAACCCCACTTCTCTTCTGCCGGCACCCAATTCCATCCCCACCCTCCCCCGGGAGCGCTGCTGGGAGACGAGGGCTCTGCACGGTCCTAGCCCCCCTCCTGGGCACACTGGTGGTGGTCCCTTAGCTGGGGGGCTCATCCCTCCCCTCCAAGGCTGAGAGAAAGCTGGGGGGTCCCATGGTCCGTCACCAGCAGGTCCTGAGGAGATTGAGCCTCCCAGCACCCCAGCCACGGTCCTTTGGCGTTGGAAGATGGTTTCTGTGGCTGGGAGGCAGAGGGAGGCAGTAAAGGTCCCCTGTCCCTCCTGGAGCCACCGCCACCAGTCAAACTGGGTGGACAAACTGGTAGACGAGGCGCTGGGAGATGTCGGGTTTGCGGATGATGCCTTTCTTGTAATACTGGCGGATGGAGCGGCTCAGCTTGTCGTAGTTCATGGCCGGGCGGTTCTTGCGGATGCCCCACAGACGAGCCACCTGCGCCGAGTCCTCAATCTTGAAGATGCCTGGGAGGGGAGGAGGGCACGAAGGGGTTTACAGCCTCACCTGCCACCCCCCAGCGCCCACCCTAGGGCTGCCGGAGCACCCACCCACCTTTCTCCTTGTTGAGCCAACGGATGAAGCGGCCGTAGTTGTGGGGTTTCAGCAGGAGCTCTTTGAGGAACTGCCAGAGGTGGATGGGTTGGCCGGCGCAGGACGAGTCCACCTTGCTGTCCGCCCAGCTGGCATCACCTCCTGCCACGGGAAGGGATGGGATGGGGGAGAGAGACTTCACTGCTTTGCACCACCCTGGGGAACCCCACGAGTTCTTGTCTGGGGAACCCCATCCTGATGCCCAGATGCTGGGTCTGGAAGTATCGCTTCCTCCTCTCTTTCTTGGAGCAGAGAGAACACTCATTTCTGCCTTTGCGCTGCCCTGCAGGGATGCGCAGGGTGCAGGAAAGGGCTGGAGAGGCTCCCACAGCATTTTCCTCTTCGCTGCACCTTGCAAACAGCCCAGGGGCTACTCCAGGAATGAGGGAGTGCAACAACGCCGCAGCAGCCACTCCAGCACGCCCCGTAATTGAGCTACGCAGGGAGACCCAGACCTGCCTGAGGCAGAAGCTGAGCTCGTACAGAACTCACCACAGTATCTCACATCTCCCGGGGCGATTTTTTCCTTCATCCAGGTGGCTGGAAGGGAAGGAGCAGGCGGTCAGCAGGGCATCGTCCACCGCATAACGTCACCCAGTCAACTCCCTCCCAGTCCCTGGCACCTACCAGACTTCCAGATGTCGAGGTGGGCGTGTAGGATGTCACCGCAGGCAGGCGAGCGCTGGCAGAACTGCTCCTCGGACATTGCACACAGGTCCTTTCCCGACAGCTCCTGGAAGGATTTCCCGATCTGCGGCAGCCGGTACTGGTGCTCCGTCCACAGGATCCACTTCTGCACGTTGCTGGGGCTCCAGTCTGCGGGGTCTGGAGGCAGCGGGACACTCAGATCACCCCATAGACCTCATTGCTCTCTCCAACTACCTGAGAGGAGGTTGTGGAGAGGAGGGAGCTGGGCTCTTCTCCCAAGGGACAGGGGACAGGACGAGAGGGAATGGCCTCAAGCTCCACCAGAGGAGGTTCAGGCTGGACATCAGGAAAAAATTTTTCACAGAAAGGGTCATTGGTCCCTGGCAGAGGCTGCCCAGGGAGGGGGTTGAGTCCCCTTCCCTGGAGGTGTCTAAGGGACAGGTGGACGAGGTGCTGAGGGACATGGGTTAGTGTTTGATAGGAATGGTTGGACTCGATGAACCGGTGGGTCTTTTCCAACCTGGTGATTCTATGATTCTGTGATTCTGCTGGCATCCCTGGGTGTTAGCGATGCCCAGACCCCAGCTCCTGGCTGCACACTCCTGAGCTGCAGCAGGGCTTCGATCCCTGCACTGGTGCATCCCTCCCTCCCTCCCTCTCCAGATCCCACTGCAGCACCCAGAGAGGGCTGTGCAGACACCCACCTGCGGCGATGTTGAGGAGCTTGCAAGCCGTCTCGATGTCCTTGAGCACTTCTCCCAGCACCATGCTCTGCACCTGCTCCAGCGAGTGCTCCTCCAGGTCCCCCTCGGCCCCCAGCCCAAAGCCCTGGCTGTCGATGATGGGACATTGCTCCGGCTCCTTCTGGGGCTCCCCTCGCCCTCCCTGGGCACCGCTTTGGGACGGTTCCCCCGTGCCCTTGGTGGCCCAGGCGATGTCCTCGGAGTAGAGCATGTCGAAGTAGTGGAGGCAGAACGCAGGCAGGGGCTGCTCGGGGGTGGCCGGGGGGCTGGGGCTCTCCGGGCAGCCCCAGCTCCGTGCGTTGGGGTCCCTCAGGGGGTGCAGGAGAGCAGCGTCTGGCCGGGCGAGGCGGCTGTGGGGCAGAGCTGTCAGCCCAGGGCTGGCACTGCCCATCCCTCCGCTCGGCACCAGCTCCAAACCTGGAGAGGAGGAGAGAAGAGATTCACCCCCGGCACCGATCCCTGCCTTCCCACCCAGCAGGCAGGCACAAAAGGAGGAATTAAGCCTGTTAGAGGGGGAAAAAACCTCCAAAGAGACCCACGATGCCCTGCGAGCCCTCAGATAAAGGCAGGCTGGTGATCAGCCGTGGGACTGGGGGGGCTGTTCTGGTTTTGGGGGGCTGCAGCAGCCAGCAGGGAGAAGGAGCCCCCAGGCATGAGGGTTCCTGAATATTGCAGGGTTTTAGGGTCTTCCCCTGAGTTGCATGCTGGGTTGGCTGTTGTTTAGTTCCAGCTAGGGCTGAACATCCTTGCGGGAGGCAGTGGAGCACGCGGGAGCGTATCTGAGGCATCTTTGCAGGGAGATCCGCGGGCATCGAAGGCTGCAGGATCCCCGAACCACTCCAGTTCACTTTTGTGCATGGAAACATCACCCACAGCTTTCACACGAGGATGCTCCGGCGGTGACAGCACCCAAACTCAACTGGGACCAAGCTCAGCTCTCGGCCGCTGCTGCCAGCACCCAGAGGAGAACTTTCCTTTTACTCTTTTGCAAGAAAAACTACCCCAAATCAGCCCATCCCCATCTGTCTCTGGTACTGGGGGGTCCTGGAGGCCACAGAGAAGAGGATGAGCCTGCTGAATTGCCATGGCAACACTGGGAAACAGCTCCATCTGTGGAGAAACCCCCCCAAGATCCATCCTCAGGCTTTGGGAAGAGAAAGCCCCTGCCAGGAGAGGTGCTGGTGATGGGCACAGCCAGAGCATTGCTGAGCTCCATGCCTGCCTCTGACATTGCTCCTTACAAAAAGTGAAAAAAAGCTTACCCCAAATTCAAAGCAGAAAAATTAGTGATTTTTGCGATGGAGCCGGCAATAAAAAAGGAGCGTGCAAAGCCTGAACCAATCCCAAATCCCTCTAAGGAAGCCAGGCAGCCCCTAAAGGGACATGGGGGGCAGTGGCCAGGGAAAGGGGGTGCCCTGTTTGCTCTAAATCCCAACTCGGGGGGGAAAAAAGGATTTAAAAGGGGATGAGTACCAGTGGGGATGAGCTTAGAGCATATGCTGAGGCTCTTAACGCTCCCAGAAGTATGATTTTTGAGGTTTGGCATCACCTGCACCATGAGGAAGCTCTGTCCAACTTTTCACTCTTGGAAAAATCCATAAAGGTTGGAAAAAAAAAACATGGAGAAACCATGGCCACCTAAGCAGGATTCTTGCCAGCCTGATCCCACAGGGACCCTGGGACGGGGCACTGGATAGGGAGCCAGAGCCCACATCCCCAAAGGGTTTTGGTGGCACCGCAGTGAGGAGGAGGAAGAGGTGCCTGCATCTCCAAGCTAACCTCATTGCCCAAACAGTTTCCCCGAGAGATGGCATCGGCTTCCAAACCTCTCCTTGGTTTGCTCTAGATTAAAAGAAGAGCTTTAGGAGATCAGCCCTAAATCCAGCCTCACGCTGCTCCCAGCACAAAAGGAAAGAGGTAACAGCTTGCCCGGCTCCAGCCGCACTGCACAGCGCTGGCCGCGGGGACTTTTTAGGCTGGGGATGGGGATCCTCATCTCCAGCGCCTCCAGGATGCTCTGGGGTTGTGGTGCAGCCTCTGTCAGGCTCCCCTCCTGCAGCCGTGAACCACATAGACGGAGGAGAAGAACTGCAGAGCTGTTACTGGGCACAGGGCAGGATGAATGGATGGATGGATGGATGGATGGATGGATGGATGGCCCCACTGCCATCCTCATCCCATCCCATAATCATCTCAATCCTATCACCTGTCCTCATCCTCATCCCAATCCCGTCCCCATCCTCATCTCAATCCTGTCCCCATTCTCATCCCATCCCATCCTCATCTCAATCCTGTCCCCATTCTCATCCCATCCCCATCCCCATCCCCATCTCAATTACATCCCCCATCCTCATCCCAATCCCAGCTTCATCCTCATCCCAGTCCCATCCCCGTCCTCATCCAAATCCCAATCCCATCCCCGTCCTCATCCTCATCCCAATCCCATCCTCGTCCTCATCCCAATCCCATCCCATTCTCATCCCATGCCATCCTCATCTCAATCCCATCCCCATCCTCATCTCAATCCCATCCCCCATCCCATCCTCATCCCAATCCCATCCCATTCTCATCCCACGCCATCCTCATCTCAATCCCATCCCCATCCTCATCCCAATCCCATCCCATTCTCATCCCGCCCCATCCTCATCTCAATCCCATCCCCATCCTCATCTCAATCCCATCCCCATCCTCATCCCAATCCCATTCTCATCCCACCCCATCCTCATCTCAATCCCATCCCCATTCTCATCTCAATCCCATCCTCATCCCACTCCTCCGAGTCAGGACCAGAAGGACCCAATCCCTTGGGCAAGCGGCCCCAGAAGCCCAAGCGATCACCTGCCAAGCGGTGCTGTAGTCTCAGGGCGGGGGCCTTTGTTTGACTTTCTCCCTCGCTGGCACGCAGGCGGCCAGGCTGGGTGGGGACCTGTTTGCTCTAAGAAACCGCTTTAGGTGGCTGTTTCCCTCTCCTCTCCTTTTTTTTTTTTTTTTTTTTTTTTTTCCTTTTTCCTGGAAAAGGAGAGCTGGGAGGGCAACCCCAAGCCCATCGAGATGCTCATGGGGAGCACTGACCCACGTGACAACCTAAAAACCTTCACGTTCCTCACTCGAGCTAAATAGGGTTGTGCTTGCAGTTGCATCAGCCCTGGAAAATGCTCTCCTCGATGCCAGGAGCTCAGCAGCCCATGGGGACAGGTGGATGAGGTGCTGAGGGACATGGTTTAGTGACTGATGGGAATGGTTGGACTCAATGGTCCCATGGGTCCTTTCCAACCTAGCGATTCTATGGGGAGCGAGAGTGGTGCCATCCCTGGGGTGCTGGGTGGAGCTGGGACACCCTCAGGACACCCACCCCAGCCCTGGCATCATCACTCAGACCTCCCAACACGCCTGCAGAGCAGTGGAGGAGCAGACCCCAAACCACCGTGGAGCCATTAAGCCCTCAAAGGTGTTTTTCCACGTCCTACGACAAAGCTCAAACACCACAAGGCATGGCCAGGAGGTACCTGCTGTCCTCAACTTAATGGACTCTGCATCAGTCCCCAGTGCTACCCATGGGTACGGAGCAGGCACCCCAGCCAGCTGGGATGGGCACAAGGTGCTCCTGCTCTTGGGATGCTGCAGAAAAGGGCTGAGCTGCTGGCACGAGGGCTTATGGAGCAGAGTAAAGGAGGAAAACACAGAAGCCACCACCAAAGGGCACCAGGAGGAGAGACCTCATTGCTCTCTCCAACTACCTGAAAGGAGGTTGTGGAGAGGAGGGAGCTGGGCTCTTCTCCCAAGTGACAGGGGACAGGATGAGAGGGAATGGCCTCAAGCTCCTCCAGGGGAGGTTCAGGCTGGACATCAGGAAAAAATTTTTCACAGAAAGGGTCACTGGGCACTGGCAGAGGCTGCCCAGGGAGGGGGTTGAGTCCCCTTCCCTGAAGGGGTTTAAGGGATGGGTGGATGAGGTGCTGAGGGACATGGGTTAGTGTTTGATAGGAATGGTTGGACTCGATGATCCGATGGGTCTTTTCCAACCTGGTGATTCTATGATTCTATCTCAGCCCCAGGCAACTCCGACAAAAGCTGAGAGAATGAACCCAGACGTTGCCTTCAAGTAAAAAGCCTGAGGTGGCAGGGCTGGGACTGGGATCCTGAGCTGTAGGACCAGCAGCAAGCCCAGGGTTTGGGTGGTGCTGGGTCATGGCTCAGCTCCACAGGGCTGCAAGGACTCAGCCCCATCCACAGCCCAGGAAGCAGGAGATGCCGTGATCCAGGGAGATGAGGATGGAGACAAGGACCTCCTGTATCACCTCGAGCTTTCCTGGCAAACCCAACCCACCATCTCTCAGGGAAGCAATGTGGTTGCCAGCGCCAGTAAGAGCTGAGATCAGCCCTTGGGGAGCAAGAAAATCAAAATAAATAAGAAATCTACCCAACTACCACCCTCAAACAATGGGCCCGTTAATTCAAATTAAATCTGCGGTTAAACAGGTTGTGCCGGAGCACAGCTTGGGAAGCCTGCGGGATCGGTGGCCGTTGGCTCACTGCGGGAGGAGACGCTGCCTGCAGTGTCCAGGGTGGCTCCCAAATCCCTGGGTGCTTCTGAAAGCCCTTCGCAGGCAGCCAGGGCAGGGGGCCAGGCTCCGGGGTCATCTTCAGCCCCCAGGCTGGGGATGCGAACAGAGACAGGGATGGAGACGTGCTGTGCAGTCCAGGGACTCGATGATCCAATGGGTCTTTTCCAACCTGGTGATTCTATGATTCTATGAACCGGAGAGGTGTGCGATCCAAAGTTGTCCCAGATTGCCCAGAGCAGAGCCGTAGGCAGCGGGATTTATCTTGAACTGAGCCTTTAAGCCTCACCCACTCCACACACCCACAGCAAACCAAACTGGGATCCTGGAGGCGGGACAAGATGGGCACCCCAGATGTCCACAAGCTCACCTGGGGCTGGGATTCGGGTGGTGTTTCTCTGTTTTCTGGTCTGGTTCAACACCTCTTGCCCCAACCACCTTCCTGAGGTCAGCTCTCCATCTCCGAGGAAGACCTCCTCCATCTCCGAGGAAGACCTTCTCCATCCAAGGAGGGACCAACCATGCCACGAAGGACACCCCAAGGCCAACCGCACCGAGACACAGAGAAGTGATGGACCCCGTTGGCTCCCCCAGGTCGGCTGCCAGCCAGGAGGAGACACGAGCCATTTTCTGGGGCTCAGATGAAGCAGGTGAAGGGACCCGGGTTCCCTGCGTGAGCTGGGGCTGTTGAGGGCAGCCGGGCGCTCAGAGGTTGCTGAGAACTTAGGGTTCTGCCAACACGTCCCATTCACCCTGAGAGCCTCACTGTGCCACGTCCCTCCCAGCTACAAACCCTGCCCGCGTCTGTGCCACGCACCCCTTTTATCTCTGGGTGGAGGAAGGAAGGATATCACCCCACAAGCACGTCAGGGGCTTGGGATGGGACAGCCCAGGGGTCTCGCTCCGATACCCTGCTTGGTGACGGAGTTGAGACCAAGGCGAGTCCAGGGTTTGGATGGACACCCAGGAGGAACAGAGCCCATCTCAGAGGTCCTGGAGCTCTGCTTCTCCTCCCCCAGTTTTCTCCGACAGCATCATAGAATCGTAGAATAAGCAGGTTGGAAGAGACCCACCAGATCATCGAGTCCAACCATTCCTATTAAACACTAAACCATTGAGGCTCCCCCAGCTCCTCCTGCCGTTACCTGCATGGATGCTGGTGTGGGGACTGGGTGTCCCCGCGGGTCCCCACGCCCTGGGTCAGGCTGCCCTCTCCATCAGCGCAAGGAGGCAAACAGCAGCAGGGAGGGGTGTGGGCACGAGATGCCAGTGGCCTGAGCGAAGCCCCAGTGCTCGGTGTCCCCCAGGTGAGCAGTGGAGCTTGGTGTTCCCCATGCAGGGCCAGGGAGCCCCTATTTATAACAGCACCTTCCTCCCCCATGAGCTCCCTGCGCATGAGAAAGCCTTTATTGTGGGGGATTTGGCAGCCGAGCAGCGTTTGTGTTTCACTAACCAAGCAGAACCATAAATATCAAACCTAGAGCCAACAAGCCTGTCACACTGACAAAAAAAACCCAACCAGCGGAAAAGCAGAGAAGCGCTCAGACGGCGCTAAAGGGGTTCGAAGTGTTTTATCAGAGAAACATAGAATGGTTTGGGTTGGAAGGGACCTCAAAGCCCATCCAGCTCCACACCTCCCACTGGATCAGGGGCTCCAAGCCCCATCCAACCTGGCCTTGAACACCTCCAGGGATGAGGCAGCCACCACTGCTCTGGGCAACCTGGGCTGGTGTCTTAATAGAGACTCCCCTGAGCTGGCAGGTCCTGGATGGCCACCCAGGACCTGAAATGCTCTGTAAAGAGCCCCAGTTCCTTGCTGGTCACACCGCGCCCTAAAACACATCATCCCACCAGCCGCTAGACCTCACAGGACCCTCCCCAGGGTCTCAGCTGGTACTGGGTGGGTTGGGAGCAGCCAGCCCCAGGAGCCCCGATTCCCACCCCACCCTCCTCTTCTAAGCCAGAGGGGGTTGCGAAGCCACAAAATCTGAAAATCCCATTTTCTT
This sequence comes from Clamator glandarius, assembly GCA_033459285.1. Classification (NCBI taxonomy): domain Eukaryota; kingdom Metazoa; phylum Chordata; class Aves; order Cuculiformes; family Cuculidae; genus Clamator; species Clamator glandarius. The sequence goes on from JAUNZM010000037.1 coordinate 610,590, forward strand.
TCAGGTGGCACTGTGCCAGGAGAGCCAGGAGCCTCGCAGCAGAGGACAATCTATGCCCAATGACACCCGGAGGTGTGAGGAGCCCTGGGACGCGATGCTCCCAGGGGCCAGCACTGTGTCTGCCCCAAATCATAGAATCATAGAATCACCAGGTTGGAAAAGACCCACCGGATCATTGGAGCTGAAAGGGCTATAGAAGCCCCAGGAGGTTGAGAAGGTGATGCTGGAGCATCCAGAGGGTCACGGCAGCAGCATGGGGCTTACCTCTAGGGCTTGCAGGCGGCTCAGAAACCGCATGGGTCCTGGTGTAGGGTGGGAAGAGCCATCCCTGCGGCACTCGGCACGGTGGCTGGGGTGGGCATGGACCGAAGAAGGGTGTCCCGGCACTGATGGGGAGGGTGGCTCAACTCCAGCACCACGGCAGCAGAGCTGCCAGGCTGAGCCGCGTGGGCTCTCGATGGGCACCAGCGGGATGGGGACAGGGACAGGGATGAGGACAGGGCACCCCGAGTGGTTCCGAGGGCAGTGGAGGGGTGAAGCCAGGCAGCGGGAGGCTGTTTGGAGGAATGCAAGGGGGAAGCCGGCAGCCCAGCAGTGTGCAAGGTGCTCAGCAAGTGCCTGCTTTGCCCATTATATCGAATTCCTTCCTTATTTACCTGAACAAACAAGCTGGGTGCTTACCTCAGCTGGAGGTGTTTGAACAGCCCAAGCTGGGCTTAACCCTTGAAGGGTGCATGGAGACATCGGGCTCAAACACAAACGGGCCCTGGGAGCAGAGTGGGACAAATCCAGGCACCATTAACCTCTTTCCAGCCTCATCTGGGATGCCCATCCAAGAGATGGCGATGCCACAGGGGTCAAGACTAAAGCTCCTCCTGGTCTCTGCAGCAGAGACCTGTTGGATACGTGAGAGTCCCTGGCTGACTCTGCAGCACAACATCGCTCCCTAGCACAGGCTGGGCTGTTGTGGGGCCAGGAGTATCCCTGACCGATACCCTAGGAGCAACCTGGCCCAATATCCAAGGAGCATCCCCAGCTGATACTCCAGGAGAACCCCCAACCGATACCCCTGGAGATCCCCGGGCCAATATCCCTGGAGAACCCCGAACCGATACCTGAGGAGCATCCCTGACCGATACCCCTGGAGCTCCCCAGACTGATATCCCTGCAGCATCCCCAACCAATACCTGAGGAGCATCCTTGACCGATGCCTCTGGAGAATCCCCAACCGATACCCCAGGAGCATCCCTGACCTGTATCCCAGGAGCACCTCCAACGAATACCCTGGTGCATCACCTACACCAGTGCTGTGGCCACATGGGGCTAGTAACAGAGACTTGTAAACAAAGATGCTCACAGCCCATTTGGGACACAAGGATTCCCTCTTATCAACTAAACCATCCCTCACACGAGGGATACAGCTCCATCTCCTCCTCGAGGGTCCGCGTTGCTGCTGCCTGCGGGCAGGATGAGGTGCTGGGGCCACGGCCGGAACGTGCAGCGCTCCAGGCCTGGGTTGTCTTCACCGGCATAAGCAGGAAAAAGCTGTTTTGACCGAGACAGACACCGAGTTGGTATTTATTGTCTTTTTTTCAACACACGAAGAACGCAGGACAGTTCAAGCAGTTCTCCCGTGCACGTAGCAATGCTGAAATCAAATTCCCCCATGCCTTAAAAACCCACATCAGGCACAACCGTGGGCACAAACCACTGTGATGCAACCCAGCTCAGACCCGCATCGCCGCATCCTGGTGGCCACATGGTCACCGCGTCTGAGCTTGGCATCCGCAGCCGTGGCAGAGCCGGCATCCCGCGGGTGTCCTGACCCCAGGGCTGGTGCACGGCGGCTGCACGGCACAGCCGATAAGCCATCGCATCAGAATTGTTTGCCTGGAGGACAATAAAACCCCGTAGGATGGCGACCCCTGTGTTACGGCTTCCTTGGCGCACCCCGCGCCTTGGCAAAGTGCTTCAGCCACGCTATCGCCAGCACCAGGAGTTTCTGCCTCCCTTTTGAAATGGTTCAATGTTATCTTATCGGTGAGGAAAATGTTCCCCCTGGATCGGGGTTCCTGCAGTCTGAGGGGAGTTTTTCTCCCCTGTTTTGGTAAATACAGCCAGGCCCACTGGACGTGGGGGTGGTGGGAGGAGATGTGGGCTGAGGAGGACACACAGAATCATAGAATTGCCAGGTTGGAAAAGACCCACCGGATCATCGAGTCCAACCATTCCCATCAAACACTAACCCATGTCCCTCAGCACCTCGTCCACCCGTCCCTTAAACCCCTCCAGGGAAGGGGACTCAACCCCCTCCCTGGGCAGCCTCTGCCACTGCCCAATCACCCTTTCTGTGAAAAACTTTTTCCTAATGTCCAGCCTGAACCTCTCCTGGAGGAGCTTGAGGCCGTTCCCTCTCATCCTGTCCCTGTCACTTGGGAGAAGAGCCCAGCTCCCTCCTCTCCACAACCTCCTTTCAGGTAGTTGGAGAGAGCAATGAGGTCTCCCCTCAGCCTCCTCTTCTCCAGGCTAAACACCCCCAGCTCTCTCAGCCGTTCCTCATCAGGCCTGTTCTCCAGCCCCCTCCCCAGCTTTGTTGCTCTTCTCTGGACTCGCTCCAGACACGTCGGGCAAGTGGCTGCGGAGAGGAAGCCACCAGCTCCCAGGCTCTGCCGTGGGTAGGTGCATAGGATGGGGATGTAACACAGCCAGGAGTGGGGTCCTGGCCATCCAGTGTCCCCTGGGTGCTGCTGGCTCACAGCAGCCACAGCACAGCCCCCTGCACCTCTCAGAACATCGCCGTCTCTCCACTTCAGGCAAGGCACCACACGCATAACCCAGCAGTGACGTCCCACAGCGATGGGTCTGATCCTGCATCACAGCTCCAGGGAGATGCAGCACGTTGGGCTGCAAGCGTTCAGCTGCCTCCGCTCAGTCTTTGTAGAAACAGAATGGTTTGACTTAGAAGGGACCTTAAAGATCATCTAATTCCAACCTTCCTCTGGATCTGGGGCTCCAAGCCCCACCCAACCTGGCCTTGAACTCCTCCAGGGATGGGGCAGCCACCACTGCTCTGGGCAACCTGGGCCAGGGCCTCTCTGCCCTCACAGGAAAACATTTCTCCACAAAATCTCATCTCAGTCTCCCCTCTTGCAGCTCAAAACTGTTCCCCCTTGTCCTCTCTCTGCCCTCTCTGATCCAGAGCCCCTCCCCAGCTTTCCTGGAGCCCCTTTCAGCACTGAAAGCTGCTCTAAGGTCTCACTGGAGCCTTCTCCTCTCCAGGCTGAACAACGCCAACAAAAGCATCCCCTGCTCCAGAGCATCCCAGACCCAGGTCAGCCCCATCTGTTTCTGAACCAATTCCCTGACTCACATCAGAGTCTGAAAGACCTTTCCCTGCTCCTCTTCTGGTTGAGTGGTTGAGTCCCCTTCCCTGGAGATGTTTAAGGGACAGGTGGACTAGGCGCTGAGGGACATGGTTTAGTGTTTGATGGGAATGGTTGGACTCGATGATCCGATGGGTCTTCTACAACCTGGTGATTCTATGGTTCTGTGTAGCACTGGGGATTTTGATAAGCAAAAGAGATTACAGGGAAAATGATTTGCTTTCTGAGCTGGGCACACAATATGGAGTTGGAAAACCAGGCAAAAGGCCCTAAAGTGAGATTTCTGCTTTCCTCCAGAGCAGGTTTGGTGGCTGCAGCCTCTCGGTGTCACCATCCTGGCTGTGCTCTTGCTGCCTTTCGCAATCCTGGGTCGGCACAGCTCTGCTTGCATATGCAAACCAGGAAAAGATGAGGTTGCAACACTGGAGAAACAACAAAAGAGGGGAAATAAAGTCTGCGTTTTCTGTCCTCTGTGCGCAGTTTGTGATGATTTTTTTCCTTGTCCTCCCTGTCAACCCCCCAGCTCCGATTCCAGTGCCTTTTGCTCCGGCTCAAACTTCAACGCTTGGGAATGCAGCCGCAGGGGATGGATGGAGAAAGGACTCATGAATCAGCCTGGAAGAATCTCTCTGCCCACCTGCCTGCAGCTAATCTCTGGCTCCATCACAAGAATAATAGATAAGCAGCTTGTAATATATAATAAAACTATTGAAGGCACTTGATGTCACTGCAGAAACCACAGAGGCCATCGAGCCTGATTTGTCCTCAAGCTGAGCGATGCTTCCTTATCTCCTGCAGCAGCAGAATTTCCTCTGCGTCAGCTCCTGCGCAGCCTTTGGGGCAGCTGGGGTCCCCGTGTAAAGAAAAGCCACGAGCTCGGGTCCCTCTGAGAGGCCTCATCCTGTATCCCATGTCCATGCCCTCTGGGTGATGCTCAGAGAAGAGATGGATCCCTGCTCCCAGGGTGCAGGACAGGCTCCCTCAGGCTTTTCTCCAACCTGAAGAGACTGGAAATGGTTGGAATTCTTTTAACGCAGCCCCCTGCTCAGTCCTGCCCTGCAAGAGCCACATCAGCACCTCAGTCCACGCCAGCCCCAGATGTCATGGATATTTTTATAACAAGACACACACCACAGCTCCAGGCTGGAGCGTGAGGAGGACACATAATCCCCTTGGGTTCCCTCCTCCCCAGCACCATCGTCCCTCGCACACGCAGCAGCTCCGGGTGCAGAGAGATGCTCCCAATGCTGGGCTGAGCCAAGGCAGAATCCAGCCTTCAAATCAACCAGAAACCAGAGGAAAAGCACCTGGACATAGGGAATTCGTGCAGAGGGAAAAGGCACAGCCCAGGGATCCTGGGGCTGAAGCCATCGGTGCGGGAGGAAGGTCCCAGAGGGAAGTGGAGGCTGCTCACTCCCCTCCTGCTGCCCGTAATCTTAATTACCCTTCGCTGGCTGTTTGCTAACAGCAACTCGTTTCCTCCAGACCCGCACCGAGAGGGTTTATCGCCCTGGCTCGTGTGTATTTCCAGCTAACACATGCATGGAAGGTCAGAGCCTGGAGTGCTCCCTGCGATCCTAGAAAGAGTCTCGGTGGCGGCAGGAGCAAAGTGGGAAGGAGTGAGCAGAGGGTATGGGTGCCTCTGGGACTCAGACACATCTTGCTCGCTGTTCCTCTTTCCCTGAAAAGGGCAGTGGGCTTGGCAGAAGGTGGGAATACCAGTTAAATTTTCCATCCCAGCTCCCACCTGCTTTACAGTCACACCTCGGTGCCACCCTTGGAGAGATCCCTTTGCTTCTGCACAGCTCACTGGTCAAACTGGGTGTCCTGCTCTCCAGGAAGATGTGGTGGGCAGGCTGGCTCTGCAGAGAAGCTTTAAAAGTGCTCTGGTACCTTCCCGTGCCACCAAACCAGAGCAAACAGCAGGCAGCACCATGGGGGCATCCAGATGAGCTGCTGCCCATGGGATCGCCCCTAGGATCCCTGCAGAACGGCACAAACAGCCACCACAGCCAGGAAAGGGAGCCGAGTGCTGGACCGGGTGCTCCTGCTGTGAAGTAGAGCTGAGCAGACCCTCATGAGTTGGGGATCAGCCAAGGTTTCCACCTCCCTTGGAGGGGAGAAGGGCTTTCCAAGCAGAGCTGCAACCCCAGAGTTAACCAAAGGGCCAGAGACTGCAAGAGAAATAACTCAGAGGTGGGCATGGAGAAGCTTGCAGGCTTTTTGTTTGTGCAACAACCCTGTGCACATCTAGAGGAGCATCCTCAGAGCTCTCAAACCACTAAGGTTGCTCCAGAACAGAGACCAACCAAATCCCCTTAAATTCCTCCTCCTCCCAGCCAAGGCACGATGGGGTTGGACTGGATGAGCTTTGAGATCTTCTACCAACCTTAATTTGATTTCCATGATTTCCTGAGCAGCCCGTGCTGCAGGGCAGTTCCTCTTTATTGCCTCACACGAGCTGCCTTTGCCAGGCTTCCCCATCTCCCAGATGCTGCTATAAATCCTGTTTACAGGGGATGCGTGTGTGCTCCAAGCAAACAGCCACGGTTATTGCTGCTGGCACCCGCCTGCGGGGCCCTCTCTGATAAAAGAGCTGGAGCTCCAAGACGTGGCCACTGTTCCCATGCTCGGTCCCTTCTGCACGAGGTGGCTTCAGGCATCCTCGTGCTGCAGCGCGGAGACCTGAGCGAAAAAGAAAAGCAGCAGCAGGAGAGATAATGGCACCGTGACTCAGAGTCAGCCCTCGATGGTGCAATTGGAGGACGTTGGAGAGCCCAGTTCCATCAGGGGTGCAGGGATAGTATCATAGAATGGTTTGGGTTGGAAGGGACCTTAAAAATCATCCAGTTGCAACCCCTGCCATGGGCAGGGACACCTCCCACTGGATCAGGGACTCCAAGCCCCATCCAACCTGACCTTGAACACCTCCAGGGATGGAGCAGCCACAACCCCACTGGGAAACCTGTTCCAGGGCCTCCCCACTCTCAGAGTAAAGAAATTCCTCCTTATGTCCAGTCTAAATCTGCCCCTCTCCAGTTTATACCTATTGCCCCTCATCCTGTCACTCCAAGCCTTTGTGAACAGTCCCTTCCCAGCTTTCCTGCAGCCCCTTCAGGTACTGGAAGCTGCTCTAAGGTCTCCTCAGAGCCTTCTCTTCTCCAGGCTGAACAACCCCAACTCTCCCTGCCTGTCCTCGCAAGGGAGGTTCTCCAGCCCTCAGATCATCTTTGTAGCCCCCGAACCCACAGGGACTCTCCCACATCAGCGCAAACCCCGGGTGACGTTGGCAGGGAGGTCGCAGGGTGCCCAGCCAGGCTGGGAGCAGCGAGTTCCACCAGCATGTTTGCTGTTCCCTGCTCAAAGCCCTGCTCTTTTCTTCCTCCAGTCGCCTTAAGTTCCTGCTTTTGTCTCTCGGGATTAAAAGCCTGGAAATATCTGTGCATCGCCCGGTAGTGCCAGGAAGAGAGGGCTCAGGATAGCGTGGGTGCGCCCAGCTCCGTGGCAGGGAGGAGGGAAGGGTCACAGCCCCCTTGCAAGGGTGATTTGGGGTGCAGAGAAGGGGAACCCACCTGCTAGGGCTTCCATACACCAGTCCTGTGGCTGCCACATCACCACAGAATTGGTTTAGTATTTGACAGGAATGGTTGGACTTGATGATCTGGTGGGTCTTTTCCAACCTGGGGATTCTATGATTCACCAAATCCCATAAAACCTTGACCCTCTGCTCCAGTCTCTTGAGACCTCACCTGGAATCCTGTGTCCAGTTCTGGAATCCACAATATAAGAAGGAGATGGAGCTGTTGGAGCAAGTCCAGAGGAGGCCACCGAGATGATCCAAGGGCTGGAGCACCTCCTGTATGAAGACAGGCTGAGAGATTTGGGGTTGCTCAGCCTGGAGAAGAGTTCTCTGGGGAGAATTTAGAGCAGCTTCCAGTGCTGAGAGGGGCTCCAGGAAAGCTGGGGAGGGGCTCTTTAGAAGGGTCTGGAGTGATAGAACAAGGGTGAACGGTTTTAAGCTGAAAAAAGAAAGATTTAGAGTTGACATTAGGAAGAACTTCTTCATGATGAGGGTTGGGAGGCCCTGGCCCAGGCTGCCCAGAGCAGTGGTGGTTGCCCCATCCCTGGAGGTGTTCAAGGCCAGGTTGGATGGGGCTTGGAGCCCCTGATCCAGAGGGAGGTGTCCCTGCCCATGGCAGGGGTGGGACTGGATGGGCTTTGAGGTCCCTTCCAACCCATTCCATGATTCAACCCCCACAAGCACCGTACCCCTTTTTCCTCACCATTACTCGCCTGTCCCACCAGCACAGACTGGGTGATGGAGCCAGCTCCCCTCTCCTCGTGCCCCTAGCCCTTCGGTGGCCGCAGTTCCCAGGCACACACAGGCAACCAGGTGAGACGAGGAGGGCTCGGTGCCAGCAGACGGGATGTTGTCTTTTCACACAGCTCCAGTGCAGAGCCGAGCGGCAGCAAAACCCTTGGCGGTTTTGTTTCCCACACTGGTTGACATTAAGAAATGCAAATTCATTTTTCTTCTGCTCCTGCTGCTTTTTTCGCCCTGCATGCAAAGTGATCCTTGGGCATAACGGCCCCACGGAGCGGTGGCCTCGGACAGCGTGGGAGCTGCTGGGGCAGAGAAACCCATCCTGGGTGGGAGCAAGAGGCACAAGCAGCTCAAATGATCTCAAAGCCAAGGAAGGAGAGGGCGGCACGTGACGCCCCAGAGAGCAGGAGAGGCTCTTGGCTGTGCTTTCCCCTTCAGTCCTGCTCTCCTCGTCCCAGGAGATTTTGTTCCAGGGGGAAAACCCCTAAAAATAACCCTAAACACCATAACTCATCCCCATCTCAGCTCAAAGGGAGAGCTGGTTGAAGGCAGAAGGGGCTCAGCAGGGACCAAAGCCACCCTGCTCCCATCACCCTTGGGATCAGAAAGCCCCAGCCCTGCTGAGCAAGGTTTGCAGCTCCTGGGGGAGCAGAGGGCAGGGACCCCACGATGGACGAGGCTGCTCCGTCCCCAGCAGCATCCCATGGAACCCCAGCTCTGGGATGAAGGCAGCAGCACCTCACACACTGTGGTGGGGCCAGAGAAAACCCCGCAGGGCTGGAAGAAAGCTGGGGATGGAGACTGCGCCGAGCTGTGCAGAGCAAGCTGTGACTCAGCCGTGAGTCACCCAGCTCCGAAGGAAACGTGTCCTTCGCGGGGAGCATCGCCTGGGTCAGGCAACCCCATCCTGGGGGCCAGCAGGGAAATCACTTACATGAAAAAAGGGTGCAGGAGGGGGATAGGACCCCAAACAAGATCCTGTGCTTGGGGACAGGGAGTCAGAGCAGAGTGTTTTGCCTTCACCCATTCCCCAGGCACTGGGGTAGCCTTAAAGCTCGGGGGAATTTGCTTTTCCCAGGCAAACACAAGCTGCTGGGAACAATCCATGAGCATCCACAGCCTGGTCAGCCTCCCAACATCACAAGGAGCCCCAGTTCGAGTGTGACTTGGGGAGAACAAAGCTGGAACTGATACCGTGAGACAGGCTGGGGAGACACAAAGCTCTCAGCAGACCTGGGCCACCAGCACACAGCAAAGCCCCGGATCCGAGCAGCATTCCTTGGAGGCATCCCTGGTTTCGCAGGTCAGGATATTAAAGCAGAAAGCGATTAACGCTCTGCAAGAGAGCAGGAGCCAGGCTTCAGCCCCGGTGTGGTACGTGACCCGAAATGGCTCCAGCTCCAAGCACGGTTCTCCCCGTCCTAGCGCTGGCTCGGGGCACCGGTAGAGCGAGGACATCGCTTCTCTCCTCAGTCATGGATTTTGAGGGCAGCAAAATGTTTGTTCTGTCAACACGTGCCTAATCCCCAACCAAAACCCGATGAAAAAAGCCATAGAGGGGGAAGGATGGGAATGAGCTGCCCTTTGAAACAGAGCCCTGATGGTGACAGCCACAGCCCTGAAGCAGGGGATGGCATCTCCGGGGCGTTGGGCAGCTGGGGGCAAGGAGAATGGCTTGTCCTTACCAGCACCCCGCTCCCAGCAGGCGCTTTGCAGCCCCAGCACCGTAGAACGGGGGTGGGAAGGGGGGACGGCTCTCCAGCTCTAGCTTGCCTGCCACTAATCAATGCACCTTCTTAAACACGAGCAGGACTCCGAGAACCACGTTGGAGCTGCAAGAAACACATAGAATCTTAGAGCAGTTGGGTTGGAAGGGACCTTAAAGATCATCCTTGCTCCAGACCCATTGCCAGCTGCAAATCCAGGCTTCACATTCTCTTCTACTCATGAAGGTGGAGAAGTCCTGGAACTGGTTGCTCAGAGAAGTTGTGGCTGCCCCATCCCTGGAGGGGTTCCAGGCCAGGTTGGATGGGGCTTGGAGCCCCTGATCCAGTGGGAGGTGTCCCTGCCCATGGCAGGGTCAGACTGGGTGAGTTTTGAGGTCTCTTCCAACCAAATCCATTCCATGATTCTGTGATTCTTTTAAGCAAACCAAAGGCAGCAGGTTTCCCTGCACCGCACTGTCCATCCCTGTCCCATGTCCCCGCTCTTGGTTGCAACACTGGGAGCCCACCAGGAACAAGCTCACCTGAGGCATTTTCAGAGCCATAAAAACTTGTTCCTGGTGAGATGAAATGAAAAATTATCCTGATGAGGCTCGTACCCACAGCTTGGCTGGGGCTGCAGGCTGAGCCCTTCTCCTTGCTCCCCACCCCAGCCTGGCTAATCCCCCGGCCACCACTAGCCACACGACCCAGCCCCTGCAGGGACCTGCTCCAGGTACTTGACGGCATCAGCCTTGCACCCTTCACCCGCAAGAAAAAAAAAAAAAAAGAGAGAGAGTACATTTAGCAGTTTCCATTTGTTTGCTCTTTAAATAATTGTTTCCTTATCGCTATTTATTTAGATCCCTTTAAAATTCTGACAAACCTGCTTCTCAGGCACTGTCACCCTCTTCCTCCCACCCTGCTCCCTGCGGGCAAGGCAGAGCACGGCCGGTCCCAGGAGGGGAGATCCCTGCTCCAGGAGGTCCATGAGGAATTTTGAGCCTCCGCTTACCCCCTCCTTTCCGAGATGGACAACCCAGGATGCTCCAAAGCCATGGTTTGGGGTGCTCATTCTCCTCTCCCCACCACAGCAGCAAAGAGAGACGCCTTGGAGCTGCTCTGAGTCCTGCTAAGCTCTGGGGAGACACCAGGAATTGGGGTCAGGAAGGGAGATGACATTATACACCCACTGCCCATCACGGAGAGGTTTCAGAGTTGCTGCACACAAGGCTTTCACCTGGTACTAGAGAGAACAAGGATGAGCCTGGCGCTGCCCAAGCCTCCTTTCCCCCCACTGCTCGGTGCCCCGGGGCGAGAGGAGCAATGGGTGCTCATCCAGGTAGCTGGAAAGGATCTGGCCACGGTTACCCAACACCGGGTGCAAAGTCCAGCCAAGCACGGCTCTCAGCTATTAACAGCATCAACCAGAGCAGCACCCAGAGCTGCTGGAGGCGAAGGTGGGATGGGCTCAAGCGTCCCATGGCCATGGGGCATCTCAGCAGCCTTGCTGGGGACAAGAGCGTCTCTGCTGTTGAGTTTGGGAGCGTTGGTCCAGGTGCAGCTCTCGCCATCCCCTACGAGAGGGGCTCAACGCTGGGTGTGAGGGGCTTGTCCCCCAGGTCCTGTCCAACACCACCCAGGGATTTGGGCTTTGCTGCCGCAGGTTGACGTCACAGCCCAGCCTGCAGCTGTCAGAATTAATTGAGGAAACCCAGCCACGGTAAACAACAAGGAGGGAAAACGGGGCAGATTAGATAACAAGGAATGTGAAGTTCTCGCTCTGTTTTCCCCCTGGATTACAAGCCTTGCCCACTTGGCCACAGACGTTGCCGAGCCTGGACTGCTTCTTGCCAGCAGCGCAGGGAGCTCAGCCCCAGGAGAGGCTGAAATCCCCCTTCTGTGAGGCAGCTTTGCTCAAAAAGGGTCTGCGTACCCTGGCCCTCCAGTTTGGGTCTGGGGTGGGCAGCGAGAGCAGAGCTCCCTGCTCCACTGCCCCTCACTGCTGGAGGAGGTACAGGGTATGAGGGGACAAAATCTGCTGCTTCAGCCCAGGGAAGAGGGTCCTGGCCAGCAGGATCACCGTCCACACCGCACTGTAACAGGCACAGGGGCACAACAAAGGGGGAAAAAATCTCACTCCATCCCACCCGGCTGCATCCAAGCCTCCCCACCAGAGCAACAGGTTGCGCTACCCAGACCCCTTGGCTCCTCAGCAGGACACCATCCTCCAAACTTAGAATCAGAACCACCAGGTTGGAAAAGACCCACCGGATCATCGAGTCCAATCATTCCCATCAATCACTAACCCATGTCCCTCAGCACCTTGCCCACCTGTCCCGTAAACCCCTCCAGGGAAGGTGACTCAACACCCTCCCTGGGCAGCCTCTGCCAGGGACCAATCACCCTTTCTGTGGAAAACTTTTTCCTAATGTTCAGCCTAAACCTCCCCTGGTGGAGCTTGAGGCCATTCCCTCTCGTCCTGTCCCCTGTCCCTTGGGAGAAGAGCCCAGCTCCCTCCTCTCCACAACCTCCTTGCAGGTAGTTGGAGAGAGCAATGAGGTCTCCCCTCAGCCTCCTCTTCTCCAGGATAAACACCCCCAGCTCTCTCAGCCGCTCCTCATCAGGCCTGTTCTCCAGCCCCTTCACCAGCTTCGTTGCTCTTCTCTGGACTCGCTCCAGAGCCTCAACATCCTTCTTGTGGTGAGGGGCCCAGAACTGAACACAGGATTCGAGGTTTGGTCTCATCAGAGCCGCGTACAGAGGGAGAAGAACCTCCCTGGACCTGCTGGCCACACCGTTTCTGATCCAAGCCAAGATGCCATTGGCCTTCTTGGCCACCTGGGCCACTGCTGCCTCATGGTCAGTCGCTGTCAACCAGCACCCCCAGGCCCTTCACCTCCAGGCAGTTTCCAGCCAGGCTTCTCCTAGTCTGGAGCTGCCCAGGGTTGTTGTGCCCCACGTGCAGGACTCGGCATCTGGCCTTGTTAAACCTCCTGCTGTTGGTCTCAGCCCAGCGTTCAAGCCTGTTCAGATCCCTTGGACACAGCATGGACACATCAGCAGACACCTTCCTCATCCCCACTGGTGGGACATCTCTGACTTCAGGGCATCTCAGCCCTCTGGAGATCCTGCCCAGCACACGCTCCTGCACGGCTCAGCAGCATCACCCCAGCCCCACGGTGGGACGAGTTAGATGACACCGAGCCACCCCACTGCCTAGTGGAACCCTTGTGGAATACAACCCAGAAACTGAGAACCTCTCCAAAGTTCAGCACCAAGCTTAGCAGCCCAATAGGGACACGGCTCATGGCTCACCAGCCACCTTGACCAGAAGGTCCCAAAGACTAGAAAAGCCACATCCAGCAGCTCTGGAGGGTTTTGCAGATGAGGAACAACCTCAGCTCCCTCTGCTGGCACCTGCTCCAGGCCAGGCCCTTCCCCAGCAAACCCTGGTTGTAACTAAGATCCCTAAGTACCTTCCAGTAGGACACGGTGCCACCTGGCCGGCCCAAAGCCAGAGAGATGCTCCCCAGCTCCTGCCACCTGCTGTGACCAAGCACAAGCAGCCTGTTAAGCAGAAGGGCACACAACTCGCCCATCTAACCCACTTAGGCTTGTCTTAGAGGTGAAGAAAGTGCTTGGTAAGGGTCAGCTGGGGCAGAGCAGAGCTGGGGACAGCAGGGATGAGGTTGCACCGCATGCTTGCACAGACCTAGGGAGAATCATAGAATCACAGAGTAGTTTGGGTTGGAAGGAAGCCCAGAGATCATCCAGTTCCACCTCTGCCATCGGCAGGGACACCTCCCACTGGATCAGGAGCTCCAAGCCCCATCCAACCTGGCCTTGAACCCCTCCAGGGACAGAGCAGCCACAATTTCCCTGAGCAACCTGTTCCAGGGCCTCACCACATCCTCATAGTGAAGAAATTCTACCTTATATCTAGTCTAAATCTTCACCTCTCCAGTTTATCCTCATTGCCCCTCATCCCATCCCTACAAGCCTTTATGAACAGCCCCTCCCCAGCTTTCTTGTAGCCCCTTCAGGTACTGGAAGGTCGCTCTAAGATCTCCTCAGAGCCTTCTCTTCTCCAGGCTGAACAACCCCAACTCTCTCAGCCTGTCCTCGCATGGGAGAATTCTCCAGCCCTCTGATCATCTTTGTAGCCCACAAACTCTTTTCTTGGTATTACATGAGCCCTGTGGGACAGAGGATGGTTGCACAGCTGGAGACCTAGATGGGGACTCAGGACCTCCTGCCTCAGCCCCTCTCACCTATAAAACAGTAAGCGCTGACCTCGCTGGGAGCAGAGCTGGGATCATAGCAGCCCAGGCTGGGGTAAAGCATCCTCAGCCACTAGCAACGCATGTCACGTTTTAGCAGGGCAGAGGGGAAAGCACGCGAGGACAACGCTCAGATCCAACCCACCCTGCTCAACCCACAGCAGCCACAGTCCAGAGCAGCAGCTGGGAAGCAGGAGTCTTGGCTTTAAGTCAATAAATAGTGATTGCTATGGAGACAAGGCATCCCACGCTGCCTCCCCCACCCACACACCTGCACTCTCAGCCATCCAAATTCAGGGTTTACTTGGAGTTTATGGACACTTGAACGATGTGTTCAACAGCTGCCTGCAAGAGATGGGTGGCTCTTTACAGTTTTACTGTGATTTAGGAGGTGCATCAGTAGCACTTGGATCATTCCTGGGACAGGACAGACACCTTAACCAGCATTTGGAGTCAGCCGAGCAAGCTCACACAGGGCTGAGCCCTGCCAGCAAGAGGGAAAGCTCTTGAGAAGGTTTTTAATCCACATTTGTAGAGATCCTTAATGAATTGCCGTGAACAGCCCATCTAGCACAGCCCCAGAGATGAAGAATTGGCACTTGACTGCTGGAAAACACACACTGCTTGGTGAAGGAAAATAATTACATCCAATCTCCAGCCTCAGGCTTGTTCAAACACCCTCAACTTCCACAGTAGCGCACGTTGGCTGGGAGAAGAGCCCAAGCAGAGCGCAGCAGGCTCTGGGAAGCTGGTTCTACAGCTGGTTTTATGCAGAAGGTGTTCAAACACACAGCCCTGACCAGCAGGAGCCAGGACTGCTGCCTTGAGGAAACTGCAATGAGATGCTCTTCCTCTGCCCAGAAAATATGCCGTCCACATCAAACCAACAGTGGAGCTGCCTCACGGGATGCTGCACTGCTTACTCCATTCATAAATGGGGGAAAAAAGTGAGGTTTTCACCTACTTGAAACTTTTAAATCATAGCGAAGGTATCAGAACAAGGACACTCTACAAGTGAGATGGTTTTGAAGTCAGCTCTGCTCAGCAGCATTGAGCCCACGACATTTCACAGGGCAAAAGAGGCTGGTCCTTACCTGCACGTGCCATCTGCTGCCTCGCTCGGCTCTGCTGCGTGCTTTGACTACTCAGCTGGCTCATGAATGGTGTAGGAAATATTTGACATTAGATTTCTTTCAATAATTCCTGTTTAACCAGGTATTTTCCAACTAAATGCACACGCGGAGCACACAGATTACAGGTTAGAGAACGCTTACACTATGTTATCCCTGACCCTGTCTCTGTATGCGCAGACCCCATACTCATTCCTCACAGACTTACCTCATCCCCTTCACCAGCACAGCTTGGATTCCCACTTGGCCCTTTAATATTTGACTGTGCATTCCCAAAGGCTTTGTGGAGAAGGAAGAGGTGAAGCGAGCACAAATCCCTCCCTCAGTGCCTTGCTGTGCACTGCACACTTTGCGCTACATGATTTGGTGCACAGAGCAGATGAGAGAGCAGGGGGAAGCCCTAAAAATCACAAACCCTGCCTTTCTCCTCTCTGCAGCACTTACAGCTGATCTGGGAAGGCAGGGACCTGGGTTCAGGATGCTCTTGTTGGGGTTGTTCAGCATGGAGAAGGCTCTGGGGAACCTTAGAGGAGCTTCCAGTGCTGAAAGAGGCTCCAAGAAGGCTGGGGAGGGGCTCCTGATCAGGGAGGGCAGGGACAGGATGAAGGGGGAATGGTTTTCAGCTGCAAGAGGGGAGATTGAGATGAGATCTTGGGGAGAAATGTCACCCTGTGAGGGCAGAGAGGCCCTGGCCCAGGTTGCCCAGAGCAGTGGTGGCTGCCCCATCCCTGGAGGGGTTCAAGGCCGGCTCGGATGGAGCTTGGAGCCCCTGATCCAGTGAGATCAGGGTGTCCCTGCCCATGGCTTTGAGGTCCTTCCCAACCCAACCCATTCTATGATTCTCCCAGCCTCAATCCGCAACACATCCACATGGCTTTTAATTCCCTCCAGGGATGGGGACTCCACGACTTCCCTGGCTGTCTGCTCCAACGCTTGAATCACAGAACAGAATCATAGAATAGTTTGGGTTGGAAGGGACCTTAAAGATCATCTCATTCCAACCCCCCTGCCATGGGCAGGGACACCTCCCACTCGATCAGGCTGCCCAAGGCTTGATAACTCTTTTGGGGAAGAAATTTTTCGCTCAAACCAGAGGCACTGGCCACGAGCAGCACTGGCATCTTCCCCTGCTGCTTCAATCCTCAACTTCCTCGCTGTAATTCATCTCACAACCCACAGCGTGGGGAACACCCCCACTGCCTACCACAACCAGTGCTTTAGGGACCACAAAAAGCTGCTTAAGAACAGAACTATTTTTATAACTTTTAATGGACAGCGATCTGGTTCCTCATCAAAAATAAACAAGCCGGTAAAGCAAACCCATCGGTGATTGCAGAGCCGTTTGCCTTGGCCTCCTGCCTTGCCACCCAGCACCACACCCAGCCTCAGCGCGGGGATCGTGGTGGTGGGATCACCTCCGTTAGAGCAACCCCTCGAATTATTTGCCTGCTTAGGAGACAGGAGGAGAAGGCGTGTTGGCATTGTCCTGCACTGGCAAACTTTGACAGGTTGCAACCCTAAAGACAAACAGATTCTTTCAAGCAAACAACCAGTAAATTAAAAGCTTGGGCAGGGAGATTGGGAGGCAATCCTCACCTACCCAAATAGAGTGATCTTAAAGACACCCATGAGCAGCAGGAGCTCACGGGGTGCATTCTTTTCAAGGCACAAAATAAATACCTACAGGCACAGGTAGCAGGATGTCTGTTCCCAGTGAAGCTTAAAACAGCACAGGAAAGCTCCAGGCATTCATTCAAATGTTCAAAAGCAAACCCAGCACACACACATTGAGACTTCTTGTAAGGATTAGCAGCAAAGTCAATGTAAGCAAGAGAACGCCTTCAGCTCAACTGCCCCACAGTATAGTTTATACAGGCAAACCTTTGGGCTGGATGCCCAGAGCGGTCTCATCTGGGAAATGGAATCAACCCAAGATGACCGTGCAATCACCCAGCAAAGCAGAGACCTGCACATGCCTCATCCTGATCCATGGGAGCAGCAGATATTGCCTTAGAGATGGTAAGAAAAAAGAAAACAGAATTCCTTCATTGAAAATTCCTCTCCGAGAGCCTCACGAAACAGCAGGGTTGCTTTGTCGCCTCCCCTCCTGCTTCCATCTCGATCGCAGGTGGCAGGTGCTGGCAGCTCATGCTGGGCTTACCTGGTGCTGACCTCCATCCACAGCCCCACTGGGGAGACATTACCTGTCCTTGTAAGAAGGGAAGCTCCCTGCTGGCATCAGTGAATAGCTATAAATACATCCACCGTGCACCCGGTGCAGCCCCTTCTTTTCTTTCTTCCCAGGCTCTCTGTCCCCAGCACCACAAAGAAATCCAGATGAGTCTCTCATCCATCCTTGGACCTTGCTGCCTGGGCTGGAAAGGTTGTTTGATACACTCGGTAGGCACTGAATTTGTTTTGGTTTGGGATAAAGGCAGAGCTCAAAGTGGGTTTGAGGATACTGTGCCTTAGTGCCTGAAAACACCCTGGAGACAGGAACAAGCTGAGTACAGGAACAAGCTGGGTACATTTAACTGCAAGATGACAGAAGGCTTTGCAGCTTCAATAAAACTCTCAAAAGCTACAGAACATTTTCTTTTCTGTGTTAATTTAATCATACAAATATTCATTTATACATTAAGGAAAAAGCTTCCTTTATTTTTCCCCCCAATGTGCTATCACAGGACTTCTCCCAGACTCAAGGAGGCAACACACCAACCATCCTGCTCCACGCACACGCTCCCCCCGGAGCCAACAGACAGGCTGCAGAACCACCCACGCAGCACTTGCACACGGAAAAAAAATTAAAACACACAACAGAAAGCCAGAGGTGGGACAGCGTGCATTTCTGAACCCTGCAGACTCCAGCTGCTCACGTGCTCTCTGACTGTAACGGCTTTGCCCCTTGGTGGTGGAGCAGAAACTTTGAAACCCTGGAGGGGTGTGAATCCAACTCTCCTGCGACGTGGACAGCAGCTTCGAGTTCCCCGCACTCCCTCAGATGGCACTGCCAGTTTTGGGGTATCCCTGGGGGTATCATGCTCCGTTTTCAGGCTGAGAGGTGCGTGGTCTGTCACTGCTCAACTCTTATCAGTGATGTGACACGTCCTACGTAGCTCACAGTGACACAGGGATCCATTTAGACACAGATGTTCTGCATGACCTTTTTTCTCCTGCAGGGTAAGGAAGATCTCCCTCTCAACCCTCAGAACCTCAAGGCAGGCGGGTGTTAATCAGAATAGAGCCAGTTGCAGCCTCTCTGTCTCTGTACCAGTGGGTCCCAGCCCCATCCCTGCCCCAGTCAGGAACGCCAGCCTCACTAGGGGAAAAGCCTCTTTACTGGTTCACCAGTCTCAACCCACTAAGGCCATACCCATTTCTAACAGGCTTGAGTTCTGCGGGTATAACTCACCTGGATGAGGTTATCTGAGCAGCTGCACGCACTTTAGGATCACCAAAATATTTGGCATTTAGCACTTAGGAAAAATTGGGCCACTGTATTCCTGTATTTGATGTTAAGACTCCATGAGTTTGAAGGCATGAACCCTACAGAAACCAATACAATCACTGTACCACGTAGTCGCTTGGGAAGAGCTTTGCTGAGCACATCTCAAATCTTCCCATTTAAAAGCTGGAAACCTGACAGCAAGAGCAATTTGAGGGCTGGCTGCACCGCTAAGCTCCAAGGAACCACAGGAGATAAAACCACCTTTGGCCTCAGCAAAACAGTTTTTACTCAGTGACAAACCCAGAGGTAGAGCAACCATGAATTCAAACATTCGCCCGCTGTCACAGCCAGGGTTGCAGCCCCAGCTCTCAAAGCATCCAGAGCTCAGCACGATCGATCGTCTGCAGAGAGATCGTGCCTGCAGACAAGAGCGCTCACGCTCAGCCAGTCGGGGAAGAGCAGGGAGCAGCAAGAGGTTGCAGATTTCAGCAGCAACTCAGATCTGGCCCTGCTCTTCTTCACACCCTGCAGTAAGCGACCGTTGTCACAAGGACGCCATCAACTGAAAACACTTGAGAGAATTCAAGGCTGTGCAGAACAAGCTGCCTTTTGAGTGGGAAAGCACACAGGTACTTGGGGTGCATGCAAGGGTGGTTTTTTCTAGAGAGGAACAGCAAGGAGGAACACAGGAACATGAATGTGGCAGGCAGTACACACAGGAGGAGCACGTGTGGCTGGAAGCACGGGGGTATCTGAGTTCAAGGGTCTCCCAATGCCTCAGCTGACACAAGGCAAAGGTTGCAGCACCAGCTATGACACACTCGGATCTTAATTTTCGCTCCCCTTCCGCTACACAGCTGATAAAAGGAACCAATAAAGATAAGGAATCACCTTGTCACTTGGACAAACAGCAGGCTCTGGTGTTTCCAACCCCTTTAGAAGGGAAGCATCAGTACTGCAAGGGGTTTGATGGTCAGGCACGTGTTTGGGCCTTCAGAGCTGGTCACAATAGTCCCCTGCTCAGAAAAGAGGGAGTGAAGAAAGGGTCCATTTGCTCAGGCTACTCTACAGCGATGCAAATCATTTCCAAAGCTGAATGCTGAGAGGAGATAACCAATTCAAAGCAAAATGATCCTACAGGACAAGAACCAGACACCACAGCTGCACTGAGCAGCACGGCACCACCTTCCACTGGTTTGCTCTGGATCTGAACACTCACCCAGCTCCAGGGAGCTGCAGAGATAGGCCCGAGTGCTCACCAAACTCCATGTGCTGATGACTAGCAGTCCAGATCCTGCAAAGCCTCTTCCATGCAGATAATTCCTTACATTAAACTTGTTTCTTCCAGCAAACAGATCTTAGAAGACAGACTTCAGATAACACAGAATAAACAGGTTGGAAGAGACCGACCGGATCGTCAAGTCCAACCATTAAAACAGTGTCCTTTAAAACAGAACTTCTGAAATACAAACAAAATCTATCAAACAAAATCTGTTCTTCTTCTTCGGATACAAGGAACTCCCACGATCCTCCACAAGATCCATCGCTCTGCTCCAAGCAAGGCCAATTGTCTTCCCTGGAGAGATCTGGAAGAAGATACTGGGAGCTTTGCATATTGGTGTATCTTTGGCAGACGACTAGTCTAGTGTCCCCTCACCTCAGCCTCTCCACAAGATCTGTGGTAGATTAGAAACCCACCACACCACTCAAGCCCATTTGTCTTCACCTCACACTGGGCTTCCCAATTCATAACTGGAGGAAAACACACTGGAGGAACAGCTGAACAACCCATGTCTTCAGAGAAGCAATGTCTCCTCTAACACCAAGCCCATTTGGAAGGCGAGAACCTCAACGAAGCTACAAGCCAGGACGATAAAGATAAATGAATACAAGGGATAGTGAGGAATGTAGCTGATGATGCTAACTCTTGCACTGCATTCAGAAACACCAACAATTAGCCCCTAAGCTAATGATTTATCACAGGAGAAATGAATTCAAACTCAAGACTCTAAGAGAGAGATGAGGATTGAAAATTAAAAGGACATGACTTGTGTAAAGCTTTGCAGCTACTAGCAAGTGCATTACAGCTACAGAAGTAGTTTTCTCTTGGCACACGACTGATTCGCTTGCTCGGTTGCTCTAAACACAGCTACTGTACATCAAGAGTTAACAAAAAGGTATTTTAAAATGCTAACCACATAGGACAGCTCTGGAGCTTCAATAGATCTGTTTCTTATTAATATGGGTGTGTATTTGTGTGTACTTTATGTACAAGGGGAAGGGAAAATGAGCCCTCCACATTATCCTAGAATTCCCGGTCTTTCTCTCTAGCTTTCACACTGAGACCTGGTTCTCAGCCTCATCTCTAGTGACATGTGGGACAACCAACAGCAACACTCAAACCAAAAGGAGAAAAAGGAGAAATGAGGGATTAAAAAGTTGGTAACTAAAACCAGCAGATGATATTAAAAACGCAGAGCTGGGTGCAGACCCAACCTGTCATTAAAAAAAACCATCCCAACAGAAAGAAGTCACTGCGTAAGTGCCAGAAGCTGCCAAGCAAATTCCCATTCGGTAACAAAACACGACAGTTCCATAAAAATGCACGCTGTCCCTCAGTTAAAAAAAAGATGAACAAGAAACAAACAAATTAAACATTTGCTCAAGCTACAACCGCTCTGTAGGCAAAATATTTCTTTTAAAGATGGCTTTTTCATTGTCCTTGCTTAAACTTCTTTTTAAGCTACCTACTACGTGTGAAAATGACTTCTAAAAAAAACCCCATAGTGTTGGTATATTTTCTTTCTCATAGCACTGAACAACACTCCTGAAAACCAGCATTCACACATGCATCCTTAGATTTCATATTCTCTGGACACAGCTAGACTTAAGTTATTAGGATTTTGTTTTTTACTTCTTTATCCAGAACACAGAGGCAGAGAAGGGGGGTCCACGTTGTGTCTGTCTGCCACATGAATCCCCCGTCTCCCTTCCCCCCAAAGTCAGTTCTTTGTTAAATTCTCCTCTTGCAGATACCCGTTTTGTGTTTTTGTGTTTTAAGACTGTCCGAAGGGATAAGGACCGTGGAAACCCTGAAAGAAAAGTTGGAGACAATCAATTTCAGCAGTCAAGAAATAAAATGGATCAGTGTACGCCTATAAATACGACCATCCCATCTAAGCGCTTCTCAACTAAATACAATTCCTTACCCACCAGTGTGACTTTTGCTGTCTAGCCTTACAAAACACTCTCAAAATGTGGGTTTCAGTCTTTGTAGGTGGTTTCAGTGTCCACAGCTGGTTCCCCCAGAGATGCCAGATGCCATCTACTTACCTCTTTCAGATTCTATTGAGGCCAGGATACAGCCAGGGTTACTGGGTCATACAGTAACTTGTGGTTATTTTCTACACCAGAGCAAAAATCCCCTATAGATCCTAGAATCATAGAATAGTTTGGGTTGGAAGGGATCTTAAAGATCACCCAGTTCCAATGCCCCTGCCATGGGCAGGGACACCTCCCAATAGACCAGGCTGCTCAAGGCCCCATGATGCTGCAATACTCGCAAAACTGCAGGCTCACCTTAAGATTCATGATAAAGATTACAGCAAACAGTTCAATAAAGGGCTGAGAACAGATAAAAGAGACTGTTCAAGAATAAAAAACAAACAGGACTTGGAAATCCATCTGCCATAAGTGGCACTTTTGCTCTAATAAACCTTCTCCTCAAGTGAAAACTAACCACAACATTTAACGAAAAAAATCAAACTGCTTACTACAGAATCCATTCTCCCTCCTGAGGTGAGTTGCCTAAGTGACAGACTGAGTTAAGACGACTCAAACTAATGGGACTCCTTTCATTTATCATTCCAATCAGCCACTGGAGGTGTCATAAGGAAGCAAAAAAAAAAAAAAAAAAAGTGACCAGCAAGCAGGCAAGAGGTGCTCCCAGAGATATGAAGTTTGTTGTAACAATGAAGGTACAAACCACACACAGAATCCTCCTGTCAGATCCAGACACAGGGTCAGAAGTGAGAAGAAGGAGAAAAGCTCATTATATTGCATTGTCAAAGTTGGGAAACCATTATGCAAATGATTTTTTAGACACAGTCCAGCTTCTCTTGAGCATGGTGATGAGCAAGACAAAGACCCCATTTAGCACAAAGCTGCTCTCAGCCTTTAAGTGAAGCTCTGACTTCAGTTTTCAGCCTTTCGCCTTTAACAGGGCAATCTAAAAGGAGTTTCCTGCATGTTCTCCTACAGCTCTATAGCTACGTCACTGCCAGAGCCACAAGGCTTAAACACAACTTGTATAAAGTAACAGCTTCGTTAGTTCAAACCCAGTTGCAAAAACCCAAGCTCAAGAGCTCTCTACAGCTGGTGAGAAAAAGTTAATTCTTCAGAATACGAGATGGCAAAACACAAGACAATGGTAAAACAAAGCACCTATCAGCAGCTCTCCAAACTCAGCCGAGAGAAGGACTAGCAGACAATTAAACAGGACATCTCACGAACTGTGTGGGAAGACAACTGGAAGCTTGGAAATTGCTGTTTGCAGGCAGAAACACAGGCCTGTTGGAAAAACAGATGCTTCTGGTGCAGGAATATGCTGCACTCCCAGTATGTAGAGCAAGCTTTTGAGAAGGAAACACCCAGCAGACTCCAGCACAACAATTCAGCAAGGAGTAGCTCTCACCAATATCAGAGATTGAGATAAGCAACGTTTCTGAAAAATCAGGGGAATGAGTAGAGAAACATTAAATAACGCGAGCAGGAAAACAAAAAAATCCCTAAAGGACACAGAAGGAAAGCAATGTTATAAGCAAAATCCTAAGCAGCCTCGCCTCCAAGGGGTTAAGCTGTTTCACTTAGCGCTCTGCAGAAAACCAGCATTTACCTGCACAGATAGACTTGCCAGAATTTGCTTCATCTTCTAGTTCCCTGCACGTAAGGCTCTGTCTGCAGGTACCGACCGGCAACACTTGCCAGGCTCAGGAGAGCAGTTCAAACATCCCCTGCTCCCAGCTGCCCCAGCTCCACAGAGCCAGCCTGGCACCAGTTATGTGTTTTACAGTTAATCTCACAGGCAAAACCTTGCTGATTTAATGTATGCTCACCCATGAGCCAAGACATCTGCATCACCCCATGACACAAACAATTAACAGTTAATCAGTACACGGTTCCGAGTCTTCAGCTGAAGTCAGCCATGAGAACGGTTGACTGAGCTTTTTGTATGCAGAGAAACTCAGCAAACAGGCATTAACCTTATTTTCGGAGCTGCAGATACTGTTTTCTGTAGCATCTAATTTAAAGCTATACCATTATGCTAATCAGATGCTAATTAAAACCAGAATTTAGCTCACCTTCAGAGTATCAAATTACCAAGCACTGAGACCTTAGTACTGCTAGCTACACTGCCTTCCCAGGCTGACATCTCACGATGAGCTCTCTCCAGCGATTTCAAGACCAGTCCTGGAAGCTGGGATCACGTTCAGCTTTCTCCTGGTGCAATGAATTTCACCAAGAAGAAAAAGCCACAAATCTTTACTTTTGGAATAGCCTCTGCATTTCACTTACCCATGAGATTTATTAGCGTACAGGAGAACTTAAAGAAAAAGTGTCTTTTCATATTGTGAGATCAAGCATAGTCTTCATTTAATATAAGATCCTGGACAAGAAACTCTCAGGCCCCTTTGTGAAAGGAGAAAACTTTCTTCTTCCTTGGTAAGGTGTGAGCTCTCTGCAGAGCAAGTGTTTCCTCCTCACATTTATTTAAGGTGCACTGTGCAGCAGTGTCTCGATACCTGAACGCTCCGATTCCTGCCGCAATGCAAACACCAAATTCCATTACATGACATTTTCAAGAATATTTACCCCTTGTACGCAACATTTTACATCATCGACATGCAAAAATAATTCTGCATACAGCTGCAATTTGTCTGAGTTATTTCAGCTGAGAATTACTCATCCTATTTTTGGTGAATTCCCTTCTATACTCACAATGAGATCACTGTCCTTATGAAAAGCTCAGCTGCAGCTTTGCAAATTTACTTGCAGTTGTTCTGATATCTTCTACAGAAGTAATTGCTAACTCGCTAGTGAACGCATACAGCTATTCATACAGATAAATATGTGGGAGCAGAGGAGTGTGTTTTTTCAAGAAAAAGCCTTTAAATGAAAATTACTCGTACAAATGATCATTTGACTTCTGTATCTAGACAGCGACGGAGACATTTCAGAAAGTTAAAGGCCTTTGTAAATACCGAGCTCTTTAAATGAAGGCACCTGTGCTAGAAATGAAAGGAAGATGAAGTTAATCTTTCATAAAGCATCACAAGGCAGGCTTTCAAACAGCTATCTTTATTTCACCTTGGTGACCGAGTCAGACCAACAAAAGGTACACTTTGAGAGAGAGGAGTTTGTGATGCGCGGCTGCAAAGCGATACAGGAGTCTCCCCGTGCACACCGACAGCGGCACAGACAGCGCTACAAGTCCCCGGTTCCTCGCCACCTCCAGGGCTGCTCCTAACCCAGCGCTTCTCCAATTTACGCTGAGGTCTCTTGACTAACTGACATGAACTCAACACAAACAGAGGAAATAAGAGTACTGGGCGCTGGTTTTTAATTCCACGCGTGCTGTGGCAACACTGGGTGGTGGTTAAGACCCCCGGGAAGTTAAGAGCCTTCTCGCTGCGCAGCCACTCGCGGGGCTGGTTCGGATGCACAGAGCTGATGAAGAACGCGAGGGGTCAGGTATGGGGTTAAGTTACCATGCAACAACTCAGCTCTTGTAACTTAATCGAGTGCGTGCTTTTAGTCCGCAGAGATAAAAGAACAGGGGAACGCTGCTGGCCTGCAATGGAGCAAAGTTAAGCTGAAATCAGATTATCTCACATTTCCCACAGTCCAAAAGTACACGGACCGCCGGTTTTCATGGATGAGCTAACATGCAGCATCCAAACACATTAGTCTTTAACCGGAGAAGCAAACCAGCTCATGCAACACCAGTGTAGACTGCAGATGCTGCGCAGCAGTGTGGCTATGGTAGATCGAGTCCAACCTTCTCCTACTTTGCTCTAAATGGATTTAACCACATGGCAACCAGTCCGGTTTCAAGCCCAGAGACTAGGATGGAAGGAGCTTTTCTTCTACACAGACGCAAACATTTATGGGGCATCTTCCTTACGCAGAAATGTAATTTAGTACCCAAATAGTTTCCAGTGAAAAGAGTTCTAACATATATGCAGGTATTCAAAATAATGCAAACTGGCATGGCCTGGTTAGGAAGAAGCACATATCTAAAGCAGCAGCAACATTTGAACTCTGAGAGGGGAAGCCAGTTAAAGGCTCTAAGGATACCAAGAGGTCTGGTTTCCCCTTAGGTATAGAAAGCTGTCAGGTAGCATGGATGAGAGTTCAGCTCCACACAGATGTAAGACAGGGAGCATCAATACAGCAGGGAAAAAAAAGGTTTTAAGACTCTCATTCTGCTGAGCTCCAAAAATACTTATACTTCATTGGACTTGTATGAGTAGCAGAGCAGCAAACGGCAGATTCATATCAGACAAAGTGCAGAATGTCCTTTGCTACAGCAGCAATGATGCAAATCTTTCAGAATCAATACGTCTACCTGTATCTCACTCTACATGCAGCAATTCCTTAATTCATACGGGCAATATATTTAGAGATATATATTTATATATATAGGTGACAAGTACAATTCAAATGTCAGTATATGGCTATTCACTTCCGAATTTTTAGACAATTTAAACCTGACTGTTTTTTTCCTTAGTTAAGAAACATAACTCTAACTCCTCAGGCACCGTAAGACTGCATCTTGTGCTTTTAATGTAAAAGACTGTCACAAGAGAGCAGCAGTGACCTCAGCAGCGTTGCTATGAGACAGGAGCAGGTAAATAGAAGGAAGCTGTATCAGCCTTATCTTTCTCAAGAATACAGAAAGCAATTGCCAACGAGAAGAATAAAATACCCATGCATAGGCATATCTGGACTCTAATACAGCTCATCCCTATCCTGAGATAAGCATCCTATCCTGCGCTTAAGCCCATCTTTAATTCCAAGAGCATGCAAAACTCTGCTGGGACGAGATGTAACAACATGCTTAGAGCAATGCCCTGAACACTGACCCTTCCAGCAGTTTATGCGATGAGGTGGGCAGGGTGGCCCCAGGGAGGAGACACACTACAGCAGGAATAAAGATCACGAGCCATTTGTTTCACCCACAGGTTTCAGCTTCTCTGCTTATAGGGAATTCAGTCTCTTGTTTTGTTTGTTTTGTTTTCCTAGGACAGCTTGTTTCACTGAGCAGAGCATCCAAACCACGCACTCTACACTGCTGTATAAAAGCATTTTCAAAGTTTCCATGTGTGAAACACTGATATACTTGTCTAATCCAGCAGCAGATGGCACATACGTGTCACTGAGATCCTGACTCCACTGGGAATTTCAGAGGACGATTCACACCTGCTCAGCTGCACCAGAGGGAGAAACAACACAGACAAGGTCTGGCAGCTTCTGGTGTGTTTCACAGTTGCGGATGCCAGAAACTGCTAGTTCTGTCTCAAAGATTTCATGACCTCATGTAACTACATCACTGGGGTTCTCCGTGATCTCCTGGCAGAGAGGAAGCCTCCACAATGACTCAAGAAATATTTAAGGGCTTATACTGCATCTGAACAGGGGACATAGGCCCTTCTGAACACCTCTACTAGACTTTACCCACCTCAACTGCTCTATCTCACTAAAGGGTGTGTCAAGCACGAGGGACTCACTCCTTACTTTGGGTCCATGAAAGAAGACAACAATATTGGAGTTGCTGCCCAAGTTACGTAAAATCCAGGAATCCTCATGTCCAACTATGTAACCAACTCACAGTATCCTCCATCTATTCCTAGAACTTGAAATAAAGCATTTCACATTAATATTAAATCAAAAGACAACAGTTCCAGGCATTGTAGCTTGCTTTCCTCCCTCTCAAAGAACAGAGCACAGGTCGAGTCGCATAGGAAAGCTGGGAAGATATGCAAGACAGGTTTTCCTAACAGGTACAGGAACACCATCTGCTGATCAGGGGGTTTAATACTGCTGACATCACACCCAATAAACCTCTTCCACTCATCCCCATCCGGGGCTCAGGTTACTGCTACACACTGCCCCTTCTTAGGAAAAAAAAAAAAGTCTTCTTCCAGAAGGATTTCCAGATTGGAGGAAGAAGGCGCACATAGCACTAGACCAGCACCAGGAAAGGTGGGCACATTCACCTGGTGATTTTCAACAAGACCAAATAACCAGGATGCCCAATCCGCTCAAACTTGTGCACTAAACAGCACTGAACCCACAGGAATATTGTGTCTGTGGCAGAACGTCATCCTGGTCTGGACAGAGGAACAGGACTCTGAACTTCAGACCTGCCCTGTAAAACCTCCAAAGCAAAAGCGAACTTTTTATTATGTCACAAATGCAAACACTGCAACAGAGACAAAAAAAAATATTGAAGCTTTGATATACCTGATATACCCCAATCCATCTGTAAAAAGGACCATAAAGCTCTTCCTTCTGAAGTAAGCAAGAAATCAAATTTCTGCTTTTATCTCATAAGATCTACCTTAAATCCAACCAAGAATATTCTGTAGATATAAAAAGAAACAAAAATACCCCAAACAAACAAATGAGAGAAGGGCCCCCTATCCTACACCCAAGGTTCAGCTGCAATGGCTCACAACTCCTACAAGCACTGATCATGAGCTTTGGGTTACTAGCTAAACCAGCATACTCAAATTTAGTGAAATCCTCTATAGCGGACCGTTGCCACGTCCTCTGCATCTCCAGTAGGTATTGAAGTCTCACACCCAAGTTCTTCTATAGAAAAGGTAAAGGATCTGCTCCTCAGCTAGAGCCTATTGGTGCCCACACCACGCTCCTCCACTAGGAAGAGTAAGAAGAGCCACCACGGGGGGAGACTTAATGAAAACTGAAGGCCATGCTGCTGCCAAAGCCTCACATCCCAAACTCCTACACAAGAACTCTCAGAAGGGCACAGATCAGCAGTTCCACATTTATCCACCTGCAAGGGCTAAACAACTACAAAGCAGTTGCCAAGCTCTGCAAGCAGAAAAGAGGCAAAGGGGGAAAAAAAAAGCCTAGAGTTGACAACCAAAGGTGGAATTGAGTTTTTCCACTGAAATTAAACCTAGTATTTCAGCTCTGGAAGCTCACTATTTCACCAAAGCTGCACTTGGTAACTGATTTTCCATTAGCGGATACCCAAAGATGTTACCAAGCGTTGCTGGGATGTGTACAACAGAATCGCAGCGCTCTTCACCTGAAGCACCTGAGATACAGTTTATGCAGAGGCTAAATCAGTAAAGGGACAGCCCCTGCAGTAAGACAACGCTGCCTCTTTGAGGAACACCACTACCCACCCAGCGACCACTAATGGGCAGCGACTCTCAGTCACGGCTAACTCAGACTGTGTTCAAACCGATAGGTGAAAGGTTTTATTTTTTTAATCATTTCCTAAGCCATCCATTTCACTTTTAGTGAGCGAGAATCTTGAAGCAGGAGCCAATACAGCTTTTATAGCAATTTATGTTGGGGGTGCAAAACACAAAAAGGGTGATGGGTAGTCTGTCAAACAGTTAATCCCGCGCATGCCATCAGTAAAAAAATGCATAGCCCTGGTGCGAAGTAGGACACTAAAATATGATCCACTGGCAGCAGATAGGCAGTTCATCCAGTTAGGAACTAAAGTGCTGTAGGTGAACTAACATTAGGGCTTTATTAAGTCATTCAGCAACCAAGTGTTATTGTCCTACACAGCCTGCTTAAAGTACAGTAAAGCGTTTTTAAAAGATTTTAAGAATTGAACTAGTTTGACATACGACAGTACACACCTACACATACTGGCTGCATTAACAGGTGGATTCTGGATTGTAAATAATCCTGCAAGTCATTTGTCACACACAAGCAAATAAAAACAGTCAAAATATCACTCAGACTCATATAGCATCCACCAAGCAAGCTTTTGAGAGATTTAAAGTAAAGATAATTTAAAAGTCACCTACAATTATAAACAAGACAAGGACACAGGAATAGTCCTTTGATTGACTGTTCCTGACAGCTCCTGGGATCAAAATGCTGAGCTCTGTAGTCTCCCCACATGAGCCAAAAAGAAGTTTATATGGTTAATCATAGGTTTTAGGGGTGTGGTGATTTTTAACTCTTTTCCAAATGATGAAAAACTCAGGAGCACATCTAGAGAGATATTTTGACTTATTTGCACACGCAACCGGAGCAGGCTCCAGCCACTAATAGTTACAGCACCCAGACAAGAGTATATAAATTTTAAGAAGGACTTGAAGCAAAAACAAAAATGTGGATCTGGTAGAGTCTATCAGAGGCAAAAGTACTGTAATATAACATGAGGAGTTGGCAGAGTCAGACAGTCAAATCCAAAACCTTCCTTAGCAGGTCTGGCAGAAGCAGAAGGGAAGGGCTTTGCAGTTTGTAACGAAGAGCTATTACACACACCACAGTCTCATCCCCTACCCGTTCTCCTGCTCGCCCAGGGCACCTACCTTACTGTACGTCACTACCGACAAGTTGTTCGAGTGACTGCTGGGGGAGAGATTTACAGAGTTTTGTGACAGTCCATTCTGATCTTGTTCGATTTGGTCAGGAGCAGGCCCCCATGTGTTTTTGCCGATTGTGCCTAGCTCAGAACCTCCAGGGTCTTTTAGGTTGTTTTCATCTGGTTGCCTGTTCTTCTGCGGAGAGGCGAACGGGTTAAAGTTTCCTTCTACCTTGCGATGCGGTTGCGTGTTGAACTCCGTTTCAAAGGATGACAGCTGCTGCGTTACACCTAGAAGTCCTCCAACTTCCACGCTGAGGATCACCCAGATGACATCTGTGGAAAAAGGCAGACATGCAGGTTGTCCCTAGGTGGAGTTCATGGAAAAGAAGGCAGAAGAAGAAAAACAGAACGATAATTCCATCCTTTGCGACAGCAAGAAAATGGACTGATTGTATAAAATACATTTTTATAAACCGGTTAAATGCTAATTGAGTGTTTCATTCCTTCAAGAAAACCCAGCCAGTTTAACTCCTAGGGTAGATTTACTTAGATTAATCAGCTAAGAAGATATTAAAGCCAAACTGACACGACAACATGAAGCTCCATATTTGAGCTTACCAACCAAATGCATTGAAAAAGGAAAACCTGAAGTGGCTCTATCCAAGGCTACACAGCAAAACTGAATGAAACAACAGGCAAAGTATTGCTGCCAGTAGTCTGCTCTGATAAGAAGAGGCAATGTTTTTTGTTTAGCTTTGAAAAGCTCGGCTATTAAAATAGAACAAAGATAATTATGTTTACCACAACTCACTGCAAAACATCTCCACTCCAGTTTCAAAACACTCACAGCAGGTGGGTAAGATACCCAGGCTTGGTAGATTGTTACACGAGTTCGCAAACTACGTGTTAGAATAAGAAACATATTTACAGTTCTAACTAACACACATCTGTGTCTCGAAAGTAGAACAACAATCTTATCTGTGTACCATTTCATTCACAATCCGTGCAAACACTAGAGCCTATTTACACACATACATTTCTTGGGATGTCTCCAAATTCAAGTCTACTACTTCTTTTTGTTTTTCTCGCCCCTCCACTGATTACATGGGGAGGGGCTCTTTATAAGGGAGCAGAGGGATAGGATGAGGGGGAAGGGTTTTCAGCTGAAAGACAGGAGACTGAGATGAGATCTTGGGAAGAAATTTTTTTCCTGAGAGGGTGGGGAGGCCCTGGCCCAGGTTGCCCAGAGCAGCGGTGGCTGCCCCATCCCTGGAGGGGTTCAAGGCCAGGTTGGATGGGGCTTGGAGTCCCTGATCCAGTGGGAGGTGTCCCTGCCCACAGCAGGGGGTGCAACTGGATAAGCTTTAGGTCCCTTTCAATCCAAACCATTCCACGATCCATTAAATGTGCTCCAGTTTTGTTTTGCTGCACGGAAGGGGAGATTTAAAAAGAGCAGCAGCACCTTATCTCACCCCAGCAGCTCTTGATAACAGCACCTTGTGGCCCGTGTCATCATTTCCAGGCTCTCTGCAGCCAGTGCTAACCTACACGGGGCTCCTCCGTATCGCTGCTGGTCTGGAGGAGACAGCAGGTGCTTGTGCTGTTTCAGTTTCACCACCACTGCTTCCCAAGCAGCGTTAATCCCTGAAGCTCTCCAACCAGGCTCCCCCCGGGTTTAATGACTCTGGGCTCATTAGTTCGCATTGCGGACCCCCCTCCTCGTGGCGCAGCGGCGCCCCCTGCTGCCCGCCCGGCCCGGCTGCTCGCCACGGTGGCCACCGGGCAACCAAAGCCGTGATGGGATGGAAAAGCACCGGGAAAAGGTCCCAGGCGCCTGCCACTGTGGCCACAGCGCTACCAAAGCCGTTTCGCGATGCAAGACTACCGGGAAACAACCCTGGCTGCTACCAAAACCATGTTGGGATGGAAAACCATCAGGAAAAAGCCCCAGCCACTTGCCATGGCGGCCACAGCGTTCCCAAAGCTGCGTCAGGATGGAAACACACCAGGAACCAGCCTCAGCCACTTGCCACAGGGGCTACAGCGCTCCCAAAGCTGTGTCAGGATGGAAACACACCAGGAAACAGCCCCAGCCACTTGCCACAGGGGCTACAGCGCTCCCAAAGCTGTGTCAGGATGGAAACACACCAGGAAACAGCCCCAGCCACTTGCCACAGGGGCTACAGCGCTCCCAAAGCTGTGTCAGGATGGAAACACACCAGGAAACAGCCCCAGCCACTTGCCACAGGGGCTACAGCGCTCCCAAAGCTGTGTCAGGATGGAAACACACCAGGAAACAGCCCCAGCCACTTGCCACAGGGGCTACAGCGCTCCCAAAGCTGTGTCAGGATGGAAACACACCAGGAAACAGCCCCAGCCACTTGCCACAGGGGCTACAGCGCTCCCAAAGCTGTGTCAGGATGGAAACACACCAGGAAACAGCCCCAGCCACTTGCCACAGGGGCTACAGCGTTCCCAAAGCTGTGTCAGGATGGAAACACACCAGGAAACAGCCCCAGCCACTTGCCACAGGGGCTACAGCGTTCCCAAAGCTGTGTCAGGATGGAAACACACCAGGAAACAGCCTCAGCCACTTGCCACAGCGCTCCCAAAGCTGTGCCAGAATGGAAAACCACCAGGAACCAGTCTTGACCACTAGCCAGTGGCCACCACACTACCAAAGCCATGTTAGGATGCACAGCCACTGGGAAACAGCCCCAGCCACTTGCCACAGTGACTGCAGAGCTACCAAAGCAGTGCTAGGATGGAAAACAGTAGCCCTGGCCAGCGGCTGGGCCCCCCCACAGCTGCTGGACCTCACCTCCAGGGATAACAAGCATTAAAGCCATTAATTACATGGCAAGGGAAGGACATCTTTGACTCCAAGCTTGGCAGCCAAGGAATTTTAATCTGTATGTAGTGTTCTGGTTTTTCTTTCTTTTTGGGAAAACATCAACTCCATAAACACAAAGGCAACAAAGCTGAGCAGGCCCTTCTACCTCCACGGAGGAATCGATGCCCTTTCTTCAACGACAGGGAACACCCACCTCGATTGCCAAAGCCATCTCTTCAGTGACAATCCTACGCAAACCCCTGCACTGCTGAGCAAAGAGGTATTTTCAACTCTCACTCAGACACATGAATTGGGGATACTGCCAAGCGCCAACACAGGCACAAAGATGTTCCCGTTACAAACTAGAGCAGCCTTAAAATGACTGAAATGACTCCAAATGAACGAAGACACTGGTGGCTTAGGTTGAGGCACAAGGCAAACTTTCAAAAAGTGGTTTTTAAACACAAATGGTTCATAGAAGCTGCACCAAGTTACACAACTAAAATCTGTCCCTTAACTAAACATCTCAGATGAGGTTTTTGCCACTTAGATAGATTTTTATGCCTGTATGTAGTTCAGCACTGGAAAAATAGGAAGAATGTGACAGGGACTGACTGGTAAAGAGTCTGCTGGAGAACTGTGCAAGCTTCTTTGTTTTGCAGAGCTTTGTGCAATCTACAGTTAGCTCCAGTGTTTATAAAACAGTTCTGTGCTGACCAGGACAACAAAGCAGCTCACTTGATGTTTTCTCTATTCCATTTTCTATATTTAGCCCCAGCACTGGCAGACCTCTGCCCTCACCATTCGGTTACGAGAAGAGCGTCTGCAAGGGGCCACTTCATCTGTGGTGGGAACATCCCAAAGGGGAGCTTGGAGTGCAGGAAAAGGAATCGCTCACCTCCGTAATAGAGTCCCGTGGCAGTGCACATTCGCCACTGTCCCTGATACATTCCTGCCGTGCTGGGGCTGCACATCTGAACGCTGACGTCCGCGATCTCCTGGGGCTCCAGGGACCTGACCATCACCATGTTGACGTGGCCAAACTGGTCTCCCCCAACGTACTTCAGGCAAACCCCTGGGGGCCAAGCCTCTGTCCCTGGGATTGAACAGGAGAAAGAATTACTGACAGTGCACCAGGAAAAGCTCTGTGTTTGTCTGGATGAGAGAGGTTTATTAAAACTGTTGTGCAACTGTTGAACGGTCAGGACTACCAAGACACACACAACACAGCAGCAATGGATGTTGAAGACCAGCACAGTTTTTAGACAAGGCTTAACTGGCCCATTCTGAGACCAGCAGGACAAATTGTATTTCTGCTGGAATAATCTCTAGGACTCCTTTCCACAGAAAAATTCTCAAAGTCACAGTGAAAGAGCGGCAAAAATGAAATAAAAATCAAGATAATCGACAGGCACATGTATTTCACCATTGCTAGAGATAAAGAGAAGGACAGACCTAGGTGGGGCTTCCCCCTCTCATTTCTTTCTGCCTCCCTACACAAAGCTCCCAAGCCTTGTGACATCGAAATACAGGTTAATAATATAAAGTGCTGGAAACACTTTCTTTCAGGGATTCATTCTGTATAGCAATCTCAGGAGGAACTATTACTTTGAACCATAATTAGTACTAATAGTACTATTTTCTAAATGGATTTATTTCCCTTTTTGCTCCAACTTTTCTCTCAACCTCATGCGAAGGTGGAAAGGATGGCAAACATGATTTATTGGTGAAGAACAGTGTTTAGAGTGCAGACACCAGGACTGACAGTGTGACCTGGCAATCTGCAGAGATACAGAAACGCAGGCACAGCCATCCCCACCAAAGATAACAAGCACCAGGACTGACAGAGAAAAGGGTTTCTGACACTCATGAAAAAACGGTTTAGCAGAATTTTCTTTCCCCAATAACGTGACAGGACCACGTCAAGGACTTTAAAAATACCTCCTGCTTGGGTAGGGTCGACAGAAAGAGCTGAACCACCAAGCAGCTTGGAATCACTCTATGCCTAGTCCAAGGTGAGAACAGTGGATGCTGATCTGACCTCAGTTTACCCCAAAGAGCATCCTTCACAACAGCTTGTCTGCTATTTTAATCCTTGTGGATACTTCAAAGACATGGCAGAGACTGGTTGTCTAGTCAAGTCCTTATTTGTGGAATGTGCAATCTCAGATGGAAAGCACAACGTGAACAAGTAATGTGGGATATTTGGAGTGGGGGATGTATCGCTACAGTTGGAACAGTGCTGAGGTAGGGAGGTCTTTGGAACAGCAGTCGAGTGATGAGCTGACCTCAGACTGTGGTGCGTGGGAGCAGAGTATGAAGTCTCATCTGAAAAGGTTGGCAGCCCAGCAACATGGTTCAGTTTAAATAATTTATGTGATTTTTATCGGTTTTAATGGCTTTAGGCTTGCAAGGTGCCTAGAACGCTGAAACTGATAAGGCCCATAAAATTAAATGATGATTATGTCATTCTATTTCAGTATACTCATCTCTCAGGAGATGATAAATTGTAGTAACTGCCCTGCAGAGCCAGCAACAGCCGGGGGTAGAGTGGGAGGAGGAAATAAGCCTGTTAAATCCTGCTGCTCTTTCAGCAATGGGTCTACTACACAGCCTGGTCTTTTGGCAGACAAGCCAAGCACTGTCCTGGAAGATATCAGAACAGGGTGCTTGTTTTTAATAACAGGTATGAAAACCTGACAGAACCTAGTTTACTCCTTGCATGCTTAGAATTGACAATCTCTCAGAGCTCTGCTTGTCAGACAGTAAATGCTCCAGTGACACATGCCTCAGGTATTTCATGTTCTAGAACTGAAGTCATTTAATCAAGGGTTCCTGCAGAGCTGTTAAAACCTTGGCTTTGCTTCAGTTACCTACCTAACACACAGATATTAATCTGGAATCACTATAGTCCTTTGATACTATACCTCAATTAAACTATGAAATGGTTTTCAATGCTACAGTCCTCCTTAAACTGCAGTCGTAACAGTATGTGAACCTGCATTTAGCTAACAGGTGCCTGAACAGCATGGTTTTAACAAGATCTGGCCTACAGCATCACTGTTAGAGTACAGATGTACTTTTAAAGAAGCCAATCTTTAACCCACACAGCAGCCAGAACAAATGTTGGCCTTGCCAGGAACTCATAAGTCAAGATTAACTCCCTTTCCTCGTTTGAGAAGACCCATAGATTTCAGAAGGTTAAACATTCCAAGAACAATGAAACACTGCTTGCACTAGGATGTTAAATTCGGGCTGAATACGCATGCAGGAAAGAATATATCAGAGGAGCAAGAGAAGGAGGAGTTTGAAAGGAGCAAGACAGAGGTGTAGTCAGAACACACACAAATTAAGTTACTAACAGTGGAGAAACGAGATCTGTCAAACTTACTACATTTGTAAGACTTGTATTATAGACATAGTCATTAAAAAAACTACAAGTCAATTTTTCACATTGCTGGAGTTTAAGCAAGCAATACATCTCACCCTTCCATTGTACTAGGACAAATAAAGGGAAGCATAAAAAGTAAAGCAAGTAATTAAACCCTTTGTCTAGAAAACATCTCTCTAAACTAGTGTCTTTAAACACACAACCATCCTCTTCTTGCCTCTCCTGTCTGGATTAAATACATCTAGATTTTTAGTATGTTTTCAGTCTGTTATACTTCAATTTTTTAGCATAACCATGCAGAGCATTCCAGTACTGCAGTTATTGACAAGCAGAAATAACAACACAGATGAACTTTACTCACTATGATTCATGGTGATACACCCTGTTGTGCTATCATTCTTCTGCACAAAAGTGCAAGCAGCTCAATTAAATTCAGGCACAGCTTCAACACTCATGCAACGTCCTGTTATTGCAACACTTAAGACAAGGTATTTATTCTGCTTTGTATCCATGGATCTCACTTTTCTCTCTGACTACATCCCAACAGATCAAGCACCGAGAATGCATTCTGCCCAGTCTCACTTCCTGGATTCCAGTCACTGTTTTGACTTATTTCATACTGGAATGTGGTCTTCCCAGTCTTTCATCCTCCCAAAGCATGAAAAAGCAATTCTGACAAAGATCATAGAATCACAGAATCACCAGGTTGGAAAAGACCCACCAGATCAAGTCCAACCATAGATTTCAATCTATTGTTAGATCTAACCACTTCCATTAAAAAAAACAACAAAAACAACCCAAAAAGCAACTTGTGTTTTCAATTCTTTTATTTAGAAGTTTCCTGGAGTTTTTGTTTGTATGGTGGCACAGGGAACGTGACTGGTGAACCGATCAAGCGGCGCATCCAGCCACAAAATGTGCGCGCCGAGGTAAGACGGAGAACACGTGTAGATTGGCAGGCTGCCTCCTGCAGCAACAAGGCGGCTCCATTCCAGGTTCCACTCACACAAACCTCCTACCTGAAGCCAGCGTCTCTTCTGTTAGATCCACCATCCTATCACATACATGCTGCCTGGGTTTTTCCTACTGTCTAAAAGACTCACCTGTGTTTTGTATCCTCCACGTTTTTGTAAACTGGGTATCAGGAGGGATGGACTCTCCTTCCCCTATGGTGACATCTTCAACAAAGGACATGGAGGGCACATTGATATTTGGACTCTCAAAATCGTAGTAGGCTCCAATGGCGGCTT
This sequence comes from Clamator glandarius, assembly GCA_033459285.1. NCBI lineage: Eukaryota > Metazoa > Chordata > Aves > Cuculiformes > Cuculidae > Clamator > Clamator glandarius. The sequence continues at coordinate 647,925 of JAUNZM010000037.1, forward strand.
GTAGATTCCTAGAAAGTAAAAGAGCAGTTTACAGCCAGAAGTGCAGGTAGGTCAGGTCCTTTCCACAGGTTTCTGTATGACATCCTGAAAAGCTACACAAAAATATTACCCCGACTATGTTAGCCCTGCTGCTCACAGTTTTTTTGAAGCTTTTCTCTCTCACACAGGGATCCTCCAAAATAACAGAGCTCAAAATACAGCATTTCCCTTGTCAGGGACACTATTTCGCATCACCTCTCTGCTCTGCTGCTTATTTTCACTGGAAATCTTGGAACTGATGAGTCTCAGAGACCTCTACTGCATAGGGGCATGGTTTAGTGGCTGTGGGAATGGTTGGACTCAATCCTGGAAGTCTTTTCCAACCTAGTGATTCTGTGCTCAGCTCCTTATGAAGTTTGCTGGAGGATCCACAGATAGAGAAAACTGCTACACAGCAGCTTGTAAACAATGGGGCAGGTTCCTTACACCAGCCTTGTTTCTGGAGCTAATTATAAAAGGACTGCACCTCTCCATTTTGTTCTGGTACAAAAGGTTCAAAAGGAGCACAAGATAAACCAAACACAAAGAATGCTTTTAGGATAACTCTCAGGGCCAAAGGGCACCGGTAGCCATGGGTAATAGCTCAATCCTTGCTGCTTTTGAAAAAGCTCTGTATAAGCCACGAGTACTCTAAGACTATTTATCAATCTTTAAAGTCCCTGCTCAACTCTGGAAAGTCACAACTCAAAGGAACATAGAGAACACCTGAGTCAGAAGTTGTTAGCAAATAGACAAATGACAATGGAAGACTGTAATACACTAAGGATGTTCAGAAAGCCACAAATGCTAGTGATTCCTGAGTCTCAGTGTAGCTGAAACAAATATGCTAATTAATTTGAAAAGAGGCAGGGCAGTCAAACAGGAAGAGGATTCATGAGCAAGAGCTGCTGTTCCACGATATACTATTAAGTCATTATGTAAGTGTTTGGCAAGTCATGTAATTCCCCTGTTTACGCATGCCTGAGAGGTTGTGGCCCTAATTTACATGGTGTGAGTAGGTGCTGTGAGCATGGAGACGAGTAAAATCCCACCACGTGCAAGGGCATAAGAGCAGTTTCTTACTCACGATTACAAAAATCAGCGTTGCTTTTTTGAGCAGGATAGAAAAGCAAAAACCTTCAAGAACTGGGAACCACTCCCTAAAATCAAGTGCTGCAGAAGGCCAGTCAGAAGCTGCACCACACGGGTGCAGTGATATATTGAGGGTTTGTATTGTGTGCAGTGTCATGTGTCTAAACTAGAGCCAGAAAGCCAAGGTGAAAGCAAGAGAAACATTTGCAGCGTGACCCTGAGAAAGAGCAAACATAGGGCTTTTGGGACCGCGTGCCAGCTGGAAAGAGGCTCGAAACAGTGAGCAAAGAAACTGCCTCCTGTTCAATTCCAACAGCGTTCAAGGGAAAAAGAAAAGACCAAAACCAGATATTCTGGATAAAATCAGAATGTGAGGGACAAGTATCACTGCTTTCTCCTCGCAGCAAACACAGAGGACTCAGACCGCAGAGGCTGACAGCGCTGGAGCTTGGGTCAGGGGGGGCAAGAGCAGCATTAGGCAGATCGGTCAGCCACCCGCAGGACCGCAACAACAGATGTATCAGTTTGGTAATCCATCAGGAATGACAGAAGATAATCACGCTGCGCTAACGGCAGGAGTTACTGACATCCCGTCAAGTCCCCCCAAGCGCAGAGGAGGCACTGGAGGAATGTCCTGCACAACATGGTCACCGACGGGCAAATCCGGCCAAGCGAGCCCTGCAGCGAGACCTTTTGCCAGCAACACGGATGGACTTTAGTACGAAAGGGAGACAAAAGAGCCACCATGCAAGATTTCCACATTTAGAACAATGAATTCCAGACCAGAAACCATTATTCGGCTCGAGGCATTTTCTACTTAGGAGTGTCAGGGCTATATTTAATAGAGCCAGCTCAGTCAAATGCTACAGGAAGGCTACATGTCACATTAGCCAATAAATAGAGACAAATGCTCAGTTTTACGTCACCAACCGCCTGTTGCTTATACACTGCACAAGATTTACATAACTCACAACGGGGCTGTGCCAGAAGACTCCTGTTCGCTCAACCAGCTAACACCATGATCTGGAGTTTAGTTTTCAAGAGGATTTCTTCTTGTACTACAACAACCTAAGGCAAAACATGTTCCAAGAGCAACAAAAGACAGCAAGAGAGCTCTTAGGAAAAGCCACTACTACACGAATACTTTTGTAGATATACCACATCACCTTGTGAGTTACGACTCTGGAATCACTGGTAGTGTTTTCCTGACATTGAAAGGGAAAAATTAAAAGTTGCAAGGGGAGGACTTCTACTGTAATTCTTTCTAAGGCAGCCTGCACCGCTTTTTGTTTGCTTGGCTGTAAATACGCTTCAAAAGGTAGTGGGCTATTTGTGCACACAGGCTCTCTGCCAACTCCCTTCCCCTCCCTGGGTCATATTTCATTGCTTGCTTTGCCATTAGGAAACAACCCCAGTCCCCAGCAGCATTTAGTTAAAAACTAACTAAAGAAGAACACATGCTGAAAAACAGATCTGCCACCCTTTTGCGATCAGATATTCCCAAACTAACCTTCCTACTCCCACATTTTGATCAACGTGCAGAGGGTTTTGTTTGGGGCGAGCCTTTTTGTGTGTTTGGGCATGTTTTGGCCTTCCCACTAGGGAAATAAAAAGAAGCTTCCAGAAACAGAAGAGAAATTGAAAGTGGCAAGAGCCAAAGTCAGGATGACAAAGCAAATCTGACTGAAGTTCAAGTTCTTTGACACAGACAACCCTAAGAGCAACCGAGGGGCCGTACTGCTCAAGACACTCAGCACTCACATTTTAGTCATGTTCTCTGCTTACACAACCAGCAATCCAGCAACTTCTCCCTGCAAGCTTTGCTTCCACCCTTTCCAAGAGATGGTGCTCTCCCTCTTCCCGACCCCTAAGGACCCAATATCGTTTTGAATGCAGAAAATGAGCGCCATGTGCAGAGGCAAACTATCCGCAACCTAATTATTTGCAGGCATTTGAAACTAAGGAGTGCACCCTACTGCTCTGCCTTTCTGCTGCAGGCACAGCAGCAGTGGGGTTTACAAACACAAGCATTAAGGAGAAATTGCTTCAAGGTCAAACACACTTTAGGCCCTAAAATTTGTGTTATTTTATATATATATATATATATACACACAGGTGTGACTTGCATCACACTTTGCTGTCTGTCGTATGAGATAAATTACCATTATAAACCAAACAACACAAACACAGATGAGCATGGCAAACCCAGTCAGTGTAATTTACCTGACTGATCTGCCCTAATTATAGGGGTAGCCACACATCTCTATTAAAACAGCCCTTCGAGTGTCAGGCCCTCTTTACCTCTCCTGAATTAAGCATTTTTTTCCATTTTTAGAGCAGTCCTGGACTGCAGCAGCCTGTCGCTGTTGTACTTACAGAGCAGGTCTGGCAGGATTCAGCCTCAAACTCCTGAAAACAGCCTGCAATCAGCAACCCCCCAGCCACCAGGGAGCCTACTTCAAATCAAAACAGTGCTCGATTTTATTCCTAAGAGCAAGATTCTGGAAAGGGAGAGAGGAGAAGGCAGCAAATAAAGATTATAGCTCTGTATAACCTTATAGCAACCAAATGCATTCTAACTATGGGCATCCCATGACTCTGACGTGTCAAGTGCTTCAACAAAACACTACCCACAAAACCAGAGAAAGTGCTTCTTTTCAGATCAATGCTTTTGCTCTGCGCTTTGTTTCAAGCCTCAGGAGTTAAATTACAATAGTGAAGTTAAAGCCTCCTCTGCTAATAGCTCTGGAGATGTCCCTTAACAACTCTTAAGTGTTTGCAAGGAGGTGGTTTATCTCAAGCCATTCTTTCCCTCCCCAGTTTTTTTTTTTTCCCAGACAGCCTTTTGTTATGTTAAACCAATAGATTTAGACAGTAATTACTCCCAATTAAGTAGGTCACCACGCAGGATTCAAAAAAAAAAAAAAAAAAAAAAATCAAAGAAACTCCTCCAAATCAATTCACACACTAGAGGCCTCCTTATACAACCTGACTGTTATGCAAACAAAAAGCAATATACAGGTAACTGTAAATAGTTTTTAATTAATTAAATCAGATTCTTTTTTTAGGAAAATGAAGAAACCAAAGCCCTGATGCTTACTCACCACGGCCTTGCACAAAGCAGGGCATATGCACAGCATCTAATCCTGCTGTTACCCATAAAACACATGATTTGTTTCAACATACACAAGTGAAGCATCTTGGAAGGAAAGCAACACAAACAGGTTGTTCTAACATAGGAGACGAGGGACCCGAGAGCCTTGGCAAAGAGACAGTCTCACAACAGGTAGAAGGAAAGGGAACTGCAGGAACATCTCCCATTCAGCAGCTGCAACCCTCCCACACTGCTCTCCCACCAACCAGAGCAGGGCTGACACAAGATTTGCTATTTGGTTTTGTTTCCAATCCAGCAGCTTAAAGATACAAACTTGGGGAAAAAAAGCCCTTATGATGTGCAGGGTGGCTGCCTGGTATGGTAACGCAGAAGAATTCCACTCCAAAATAACATTGACAGTAGAAAGTCACCACTTCAAAATTTTTACAGATGCTATAGGAATCTAAGTTTTTATTTATTGTCAAAATTTTTTATGTAAGGGCTGAAGATTTATTTTATTTTAAAGATCGATTGATTTGGGGGGGGCGTAAAAGTCCAAAACAAAGCATAAAGCTCAAAACCCAGCACACAAAGTTTGCTCTTTGCCCCTGCCCGCCCCTCTGGCCACACCACCCATCACCTACAGGGTGAAAGGGTCCAGTGGTCTGATCCTCCTCAGCTGGCCAAAAAAATCAAAGGCCAACCTTCTCAGCACAGTACTGAGCTAACCCTCAATTCAGCATTTCACCCAGGATGCAGATCATACACAGGCAGTAAGGAGAGGACATTTATTAAGTCAAGTAGAAACCACTTTGACAAATGGGATCCTCCGGATCGTTGTGCAGAGCAACTGTAATGAAGTGAACACCAAGGTACATTTTCCTCCCTCTCTGAAGGTGGAAAAAAGCCAGACAAGTGTCCAAGCTGCAATGTATGTCTGGTGTGGCTTCAGTAGTCACACACAGTGCAATATCTTGTCGTGAGAAAAGCAGCTTGGGTGTCATTCTCCTGGAATCTGGCAATGAGAAAACTGAGCAGCGGTATGAAAGTACAATGAAACCTCAAGCACACCACGCTACACGGAACACCTTGTACTCTTTCTGTAACTGAATTCTCAACCTGTGTGGACCTTTCTCTCATTCTCCAAATGAAATATTCCTGCACCAGGCACCGTAATACCTCATAAGGTGTCTATTGTTAAAAACAGAAATAAAAATACAAGAGAAACAGTGCAGCAGAAGAGTAATTTTTCACTCCTAAATAATAGAACATCGCTACAAGATACAGGTGGAAGAGACTAAAAACATGCATGGAGAACATCCAAATGAGGCAATCTCAAGTCCACCTTTTTTGTCTCAGTCTCCAGTATTTGCCTGGAATTTACCTGCTCCAGCTGTTGGGGAATTGGATGAGCTAGGACATCTCCCACAGCTCTCCTGCCACAGAGCGGGAGACACCTCAGAAAGCGCTGAAGGGGTAGGGGAAGTGATGCACTCATTGCACCACAGGGAAGCACTTGTACCTGGAGTTTTCAATTCAAACGTTTTCAATGGAGATAATACGTGGCAATTAAGTGGAAAGCCTCAAGAAGTTTTGAAGGGCCGGAATTTTAATCAGCAAACAGCTTTCAACAGGCATCATTTCAGAAAGCAAAATCTGGGTATCAGATATCTTATTCTTGACCACTCTTACATTAAATCCTGAGGTTGGGAAACTACCTTACAAGATGCGAGATGATCCGAAAGGACCTCTCAGGGAGCCTGAAAGCTTTAAGCTGAATTTACACAGCTGAAGGGGGGAAGAAAACAGCTGCCTAATTCAAAGTTCATTATTTTCTCACATCAAGCCACAGAAAACCATGTCATTGTCTTAGCTGAAAACAGACAGTTCCAGATACAAGTGGGAAGTTCCAGGAAGCAACAAAAAGCTGTGGTGACCAGAAGCAATACTGTGCTCTGTGCACGAGGAAAGAAACCAAGAGGCCACAGCAGAGGCAAAAGACTTTCAGTGCACCCCTCAAACCACCAAAGGAAATTGTTTTCCTTTAGCAGGCTTTTACAGACACCCGCGCCCCAGCAGCCTGACTGTCCCTGTGGTGCCTGCACTAGGCCAAGCACCGTACCCTGCAAACAACAGCAAACGAGGACAGAATCAATACTCCAACGCTGCCATAAGCACCAATCCACAGAGTCCCCCCCAGCAGCTGAGCCCTCCCAAAGCAGGTGGCCAGCAGCTTTAGGCTAGGGGGAAATATTTGGAGAACGTCCCAGCAGGAGTTGTGCTCTGCTCCCTGCCACTGAAAACAGACAATGCTTCTTCCCAGCAGGAAGAAAGGAAGAGGTGCCAGAACGCAAGATAGTCTGTAACTGCTAATTCCTTGGTATAAACTATGTCACCAATCTATAACTGTCTGTGTTAAAGTAAAGGGGGATTAAGCTACAGAAACTGTCTGAGCACAAGTTCAGGCATGTCAGGCAGTCCAGCTGGACTAAAATTATATTGCACCCAATTCCTCCTGCTACAGTTGTCTGCTTGCACTTCTATTTCACAGGCACCCAATGTATAAATGTTTTGTAACACAACTGTAGCATGTGCCACAGTTAAAAATACAATATATTTAAAGTCTAGATTTCATTCGAAATAATCCCATCAAGTATTCAAATTATTCTGGAGGTGTGTGGGGTATTTGGATGCACTAGATAAAAGCTGTCCAAGAAAATGATTTTTAATTAATTGTTATTTTGAGTAGAATCAGAGGCAGTTGTGGACACCAGAGATGCAACAATCTATAATAGTTAAAGCACAGTGGACGTCATCTTAGTACTTGAAGTTAACCACAAGAGATTAAACAGCTCAAGAACCACAGGGTATGAATGATCAGCTCAGGCTGCCAGGGTGTCACGACATTTTGGCCACAGGACATCAAGAACTACTAGACCTGTTTCTATGGTTGTGCTTGTAAGGACAGCAGTTTGTCAAATAGAGCAAGAATACCAAGTTCAAATCCTCCTCTTCCCTGATAAATTTTATCAAAACCCAAAAGATGTTTTAAACCAAGCACTTCACCCTTCTCACCACATTCTGCTCAACCGGTCACCACCCACAAATGTTAATCTGATTGGAGTTGCCTGAAGACCATGGTTACTTAAAAAGCTTCCTTGGCACTGAAACAAAAGACATGACTGTTTTTTTTATCACCTGATAAAGGATGAAGAAAAGCAAAGCCATGTGTGTCACCCACCACTACCACTTCCCAGCAGATGACTGGATGAGTAGTGAACAAACCCGGTTTCCTGGGAAGGAGAAGGATTGTCTTGAAAGGTCAGGTCTCAGGTGTCCTGCCCCTCCACTGTCCTCTCAAAAGGAAAGCAACATCAAAACTAATTACACAGCTTAATGTGGAAGTTCTCAGAAGTCACAGGAGCCCCAGGGACTGAGAGCGAGAGCAGACAAAATGTGGACAGCAGGGACCCTGAAACTCCTCTAAGGTAAAGCGCTCACATAACCCCCCACATGTGATGGCACAGTAATCTTTGTGGCAAACCAAATGATGCCAATAGAAACATGAAAGAAGGGTTTATATTCATTAGTTCAGAATCACTAGGTTGGAAAAGACCCCCAGGATCATTGAGTCCAACCATTCCCATCAACCATCAAACCATGTCCCCGAGCACCTCATCCACCACGGTCTTTTAAATACTTCCTGGGATGGTGATTCAACCACCTCCCTAGGCAGCAGGTTCCAGTGCCCAATGACCCCTTCTGTGAATTTTTTTTTCTGATGTCCAGCCTGAACCTCCCATGGCAGAGCTTGAGGCCATTCCCTCTTGTCCTGTCCCCTGTCACTTGGGAGAAGGGGCCAGCTCCCTCCTCTCTACAACCTCTTTTCAGGTGGCTACAGAGGGCAATAAGGCCTCAGCCTCCTCCTCTCCAGGCTAAACAACTCCAGTTCCCTCAGCTGCTCCTCATGAGACTTGCTCTCCAGCCCCCTCACCAGCTTCGTTGCTCTTCTCTGGACGCGCTCCAGAGCCTCAGCATCCTTCTTGTAGCAAGGGGCCCAGAACTGAACACAGTACTTGAGGTGCAGTCTCAGGGAAAGAGAAAATCCTATCATTTGTTGTTTTATCCTACACCTTCCCTTTGACCTCTCACACACGGAGAAAGAGGAAAACTCAGTAAATACAGCAAGACAGAACAACTGTTGAAAATCTGATGGAATTCTGCAATAGCAGTTGATAAGCTTACTGGACGTCAATAAAAACGTTGCCTACAAACAGCAGAGAAAACCAAATTAACTCATTCACACTCCAGTCAGGATATCCAAATGAAAACTAGATAAGAGATCTTAGTATAAGATCAGACAAGAACAAACTTTCTCCCCACAACAAATACCAATCTAACACCATGTGAGGTCCGTAATCAGGAGTGTTTGATCAGTAAAGAGAGATGCATATTTGCATCTGAAGAATGATATAAAACCTGTGTTTTGATTTAAGAGATGCACTAAACTCTTGGGGGGTTGTTGGTGTTTAAGGAAGGGCTGGAATAAAACCACAGGTATTTAAGGGTAGCAATTAGCTGCAGTGAACCCCTCTACCAGACCAATCATGTGGAGCTACACTGTAATCAGTACAGCTGGCTTTTGATACAACCACACAATCAAAGGCATAGGCTTCATGTGCCACCTCAGTACTCGTATCTTGACAGGCAACGCCTAAAGACTCCACGGCTGAGCAGTCTGACTTTGCCTGTCCTTGTATCTGCCTTCTATAGATGGTTTTTCCATACATGTTTGAAATGCAACACCCAACTATGTGAAGACTGGAAAATTACCATAGGATGACTGGGTAGGTTGTACGTGCAAACCCTCTAAACACAGCGAGCGCAGGGCAGCTGAGGGCGCAGAGGCAAACAGCTTGTTGCCTGCACACCGGCACTATCCTCTGGCCAACACGTGGGAACCTGTCTGCATCCGAGCTGAGAGGGAGCATTGCAAACCCAATTTTTTCTTGACAGACACGTGGAAAGGTTCTTTTGAAAAGCAGTCCAAAAATCTGTTAACAGAGGACGCTTGCGGATGTTTTAATGGCAGCTCTGCACACCACTGCAAGGTTAAAAGTGATAACCAGGAGTACCAGCGTTACCCATCATGGGAGATGTGTCAGGTAAGACTGAATCTTGTTGATGCAAGTCTGCTAGGATAAATCCTGCATGTCCTGATGTCTCACCTAAAAATGCATCAAGTATTTCTCCAAATTGTACCTACGTTCCAGTACTAGTATGAGGTATGAATAGATACGCTTCGTACACAGATTGAGTTTTACCTAAGTAGCACCTGACCATCTTTGCTAGAAAGCAAAAATTAAACACTTACACAGTCAGAGTAAAAGCAATTAAAAAAATCTATTAGCAAAAACATGCCTTTAGCCTCCCAGTCAAGCACATCCACTTCTGGGCAATACAGGTGCTTCTTTTGATATAAACAATTTAAACAGCCCACCCAGAGGGATAAAAATGTGCATTTATAAGGCAATTTTAATTTCATTAGAAGCCAATGATCTGTCTGTTCTCCAAGGCCACTAAAGCACTTGCACAAAAGCCTTCGATACGTTTTCCTTGCTACAAAGGCTTCAGTCTCTGCTGTAGAAGTCGATCTCACCACTAGCTAATCCCTGCCTCGCTCACACAGAAATGTCCTGCACCTCACACAACACAGAAAAAAGGTTTACAGTAGAATTCTGCAGTATTTTCAGAGAAACTTAAGATATTCTCATGCAAAATGTCTTTACTGTACTAGTTAACCCCTGGTACAGCTACAAATTCTTCTAAGCATATGAAAAACATCTAGGGCTTCCAGAAGATATCCGACTGCCTTATGAACAATGACCTTAAAAAGACCTTTTTCACCAGAAAGCTAGATCAAAAAACACTAGGGTTTGCAATAAAACTTTTTTCCCCCCCACACAATGGAAACTCACATTACCTGACACATTTCAATTAAATATCACGCCTACAAGACTAATAAAAATTCAGCTTTCTAAACAAAAGCTAAAAAGAGAATGTAAAGAAGTATTACATGTAAATTACTGAAATATACATACATTAAGTCTTCCAAATTAGGAATCCCTTCACAGCCAACTATGTTGAAATATGGATTTTAAATCCAGCACCACTAGCTGCCTCAAATCAAATTAATTCACTTTCTCACAGAATTAAAGAAGCTTCAAGCCTTATGCTGCAGCTGCTCACCCTCAAAGTTGGGATACTATGCAATTAGAAAAAACTCCTTTGTCACAATGCTGTTACCATATCAGCTTTAGAGGCATCTAAAAACTTTCATGAAAAAGGCCACGCCAATAAAAAATGAAACCTGTTTTGTGCAAAGTTTGTTCTGCTCTTACATATACATTAATTCCTATTGTTGCAAACCAGTCAAGGCCAGGCTGACATTTAAGAACTTGTGTTGTGCAAGTGGTTTTGGGAAGTCCCATCTGCCCTGGTACCATCCTCCCAGGGACCCACAACCATTCCTGTGTTGGGAAAACTCCAGCTAAGTATTGTAGCAGAGACTTGTTCAGCATCAACTGCCCAACTTGAACAATCACAATTTTTAAAATAGTAGCATAGAGGGTTTTGCAAAGGAGTTTCTTATGCAGGCAGAGCGAGGCTGGACAAGTTCAGACCCGTTGCTGGCCACACTATCACATAACCCTGCAGAGCTGCAGTCACACCTGGAAGGGCACTCGCTCTCCCACAACAAGGGCTCCCTTCCCTCAAACCTGCGGCGCTGGATGCGTTCAGTGTGCGGGCAACCCGGCTTCAGCATTGCATAACATCTGGAGGGGGGAAGGGAGCAGGGAGAGTTAAGAATGCCATTTAACGGAGAGTGGATTTTGATCCCAGACGCATGGCAGCAGTACGCCCTCTCAACTACATTGCCTGGTTTTTCCTCCAGAGGAAACAATGCTTTGGTGCCAAAACATCTTTTGGAAAAGCTGGCTTTTGGGTCTAGGCCAAAAGCAAAAGCTCAACCTCTCACTCTAAAGCCTCACAACTCTTAATGAAAAATAAATACAGAAGTACTAGAGAGGGACAACGTGTGCTGCTGTTACAGAAGGTCTAGGACTCACAGAGAGGGCAAAGTCGGATTAATGTAGCAGAAAGCTCAGAAGTTAGAACAGTCCACAAACAGAACTCAATGCATAATTAAAAAGAGACAGAACTCTAGGAAAGTGTTTATTAAATAACAGGGGAAAAGACAACTCAGTGTTTAACCTGTATTTCTTGAAGATCAAGGAACAGTCTCGGAGGCTTAGGATGCACATGTTCTACCTGAAGCAATTTGCAATATCATTAATGAAAGCAGCTGGCAGTTCCTCAGTGCTGTCCCAGGTCTGCCAGAACCTTGAAAGCCCATCCAGCAATCCAAGGTAAACTGCAGAAATGGAAATGGACAGACTTCTAAATGCTGCTTAAAACTATCTGCGTTGCTCCATAATCAACCACTAATTTTCTCCCCAAATTGGCCGAACAAGCTATTTTGACATAATTCCTCTATTCCAGCAGAACTACAAATTCACTTTAAATACAATTGCTAACAATGCTCTTGGAAATCTGTCTTTCAAAACACATGACAGCTGAGATTTATTTACTACACAATTTGCAGAAGGCATACCACAGGGAAGTCACTTCAGCTCTAGAGACGACAATTACATCAAAGAGCGGCCTGCCACACCTGTGCGAAGTTCTAGTGAAAATTATTTGTGTCTGCTAATTAATCCAGACATGGACATTGCTGAAAGAATCCAGTCTCCTGAGTAAGTGCATCTCTCTCACCTCCTGCTATGAGCTCCATCACCGTTTCCTGCAGGTGAAGGTTAATCTCAATGCAAAAAGAGACTGAAGGGATCATCACTGCAGAAAGATGTTGTGAAAAGTGACTTGACATGTCATCTCATGAGACATTTTTTCCAGGACAGACTGGCAGAAGATGCTGAGCTTGATTCTAGGCCACAAAAACTAAACCTAGGCCACCGCCTACCATCACCTGGGGTAGCATGGGTTACACAGGGTTGTACAGGGTCTCCTGATCTAATAAAGGAAAGGTGTTTGCAGAAAAGGAATATGTGCCTTTATTGCAGCTTTTTTACAATGACCGCAGCAGGGTTAGGATATGCGAGCAGACAACCCAAAAGCCATGCTGAGATGTGGGAGAATGAGACAGAAATACGGCAGCTAGAACTGCAAACTGCCCAAATCCAAGCACAACAAATGACGGGCCAGACAAGCAGCAGCCCTGGCTAAAGCACCCAAGAAACAGGCAGCACCTGTCAGCATTCCTAACCCGGCTCCCCACTGCTGAAAGGTTAAACATGCACAGGCTCTAAGCTTGTTCTCAGAGGAATCGGAGTTTCTTCAACTGTAATTAAAGGCTTTTTTAAAAAGACACTGGTTACAAGATCGTATTTTGAGATACTGTTACTTCAAAAAGAAAGTAAATGCTCCTGAAAAAGAAAGACTCTCTTCAACACAAACCAGGAATACTATGATTCTACAGAGTACCCTCACCAGAACTTTCAGGTTCAGCTCTGGTAAGCTTTCTGCTCTCCCATGGAGCATCACAGAGAGAAAAACAGCATTATGTTGCAGTATCAGTAGTTTTACTCATATTATCAACAGAGGAGTAAAGTGGGGAAGCACCTTCTGCTCCGATCCACTTCTCCAAATCAAACTCCTAAACTCCTCGAAAGAGAAACCTATCTTCACATCATGGGATCAGCTTACAAAACACATAGTATTATTTGCTATTGCCTTACTCCCTCTGCAGATGCAGATTTGCCAACATGACTAATACGGTGCTGTAAGAGAAGAGGAAGGTGAAAGGAAAAAGGTGACAAAGTTGTCTTATTATTGTTTATTAGCTCAACGATTCTGTGCAAGTTTTTTGCCCAACTGTTGATATCAAGACCTTAGATTTCAGGTTTCAAGCCTGAGGTTTCTGAATTTGACCTCATACTGTTAAGAAAAACACAGTAACTACAACCTAGCTACATAATCTCTGTTTACAATATCTGAAACAAAGCCCTTAGCTCTCCTGTGTCCATCGCCATGAAGATACATAATCTTAATGAGAGGGTCGCATTCTGGTTATTGCCCCCCACAACAGCAAAGCTGTCAGAAATGGGTTACAAGATGCAAGTGGTAACAAGTCCAACCCCACAATTCAGACAGTTCACAACATTCTTTCACAGTCACTGGGCTCTCTGGACCACGACCACTCCCAATTTATGTTTTTCACCATTATATTTAGTGTTTCACATGTTTTTCTGTAGCTGCAGTTCCCCTGATAACCTGTATCTGCTTTTTTTTTTTTTTTTTAGGGCAGTGACTTAGTCTTTACAAAGAAAAACATACACAGAAAGCCAGAATATTTAGAGACACCTGCAGTTTACAAGCAGATGTTAAGTTTTTCCAAACACCTAGGTAACTTTCACATGGAGACCGTGGTAGCTTTAACTCTCCTGTGCAGCCTTTCTACTGGAGTTTTCCCTCCTGAAGCCCATTTTAAGGTCCAGGGCACCATAACCCACCCTCAAGTTCAGCTCATCTGCAAAGGAAGCGCCCTTTAAGAACTCCTGGGTCCGCTGGATCACACGCCTCTCTTTCTATCAATTAGTCACTTTTTAACAGCTTCGTAGCCCTTTGACCGACGAGCTCTTCGAACTGGCAAAATTACAGCCCGGAGCGAGGGATGGGGAGACAAACCTGGCCCCTTCTCAGCCCCGTCCTGCTCCTCTCCTCCTCCTCCGCACTGCCAGGAGAGCGATAGCTCCCTCCCCAGGGCACACACCCCGCTCCACCACCGCCCAGGGGAAAGGGGGGACCCAAAACAAACACCACCCATCACGGCTGGGGGGGCTGGAGGGGAGGAGGAAAGAAGAGGCATGCTGAGATGGGAGGAGAAGAAAGGGGGTGGTTTAAGAGAGGAAGGGGACCAAGGCAGCCGGTGCTCAACAGCCCCCCACAAGCCCTACCACCTTTCAGGGTCGCCCCAGCCACCCAAAAGCCCCCTGCCCTTGCCCTCTCCAAGGCTTGTGACCCGCCTCAGGGCCCCCCACAGCCACCTCCCCCAAAGTTTAAAAGCCATCACACACCCCTCCCCAAGGCTTGGGACCCCTCAGAGCCCTCCAGACCCTCAACTTAGCCCTCTCCAAGGCCCACAAGCCCTCAGGCCCCTACCCAGCCCCCTCAGAGCCCCCCCCAATTCGGCCCTCCCCAAGACTCAGGAGGCCCAGCTCTCCCACACCTTCCACTCGCCATGGCTTGAAACCACTCAGAGGCCCTCCAGTCCCCTCACCTCGACTCTCCCTGAGGCCCACAAGCCCTCAGAGCTCCCCCAGCGGCCCCCCAACCCAGTCCTCCATTAGGCCCATAAACCCTCAGGGTCCCCCTCGCCCCTCCAAGGCCTCCCCAACCCCCACAACTCAGCCCTCCTCGAGACCCACAAGCCCTCAGAGGCCCCCCCAGCCTCCTCAGAGGCCCCCCCAAGCCCCCAACCCTGTCAGAGCAACCCCAACCCTCTCAGATCCCCGCAGCCCCCTCAGAGCCCGCCACTTCGACCCGCCCCGAGGCCCCCAACCCCCTCAGAGCCACCCCCAGTCTCCTCAGAGCCCCCCCAGCTCGGCCGTACCCGAGGCCTCCGACACCTTCAGAGCCTCCCAACCCCCTCAGAGCCCCCCAAGTCCGCCCTCACGGAAGCCCACAAGCCCTCAGACAACCCCCATCCCCCTCAAGGCTCTCGGCTCTCCCATCCAAGGCCCAGAACCCCTCGGCGCCCTCCCCCGTCCCCTCACCAGTTGGTCATGTCGAGGAAGAAGGCGCATCCGGCGGGGCTGAGCTGGAAGCCGAGCAGGCGCTGGAACTCGCCGATGAGCACGTCCTTGTCGGTGGTGCCCAGGCAGCTGAACTTCTGCATCAGCTCCGCGTCCAGGTCCACGTCCATACCCTCCATGGCGCTGCTCCGGCGGCGGGGGCCGCTACCCTCAGTGCCTCATGGGGTGGAACGACGGGGGAGATAGCGGGGGGGGAAGGATTGGAATGAGGGGGGGGGGAAAGGGGGGGGTCGAGACTTGGGGGGGGCGCGCGCGACGCCAACGGCCGCGAGCACCGCGCAGGCGCCGCCGGGGGCACGCGGGCTGTGACGTCAGAGCGCTGGGGCCGGGAGGGGCCGCGTCACCCCATGCGCGGCGCCTCAGCGCCAGGCGGGGGCGTGGCTTAAGGGAGTGAGGAGGGTGTAATGGAGAGGGCGTGGTCTAAGAGAAAGGGGCGCGGTTTAAGGCGAGGGGCGTGGTCTGTGAGCAGGAGGCACGGCCTGGGTTGATGCGTCTTGCCCGTGGGGGCGTGGTCTCTGTGATTAGGGGCGTGGTTTGGCTATAGGAGCCGTATTAGCAGTGGAGGGGGCGTGGCCTCTGGGAAAGAGGCGTGGCTTAGGATAATATGGGTATTGGTCGATGGGGACTTAGATGAATGGGCGCGGTCCATTTCAATGTAGGCGTGGCTATATAAGTTATGTACTGGGAGGGGGCGTGGCTTAACTGGTGGGCGTGGTCGTTGCTAAATAGGACCTGTGGTCATTATATTGGGGCGTGGTTTGTATTGATGGGCGTGGCCTTCTCTCATGGGGCGGGGCTTTATACAGAAGTGGTGGCGTCAGTGGCTGTGGCCTCGTTAAAGGGGCGTGGCCATATAGCAGGCTGCGCTCAGTGGGCGTGGCCTAACATGCAAATCAGCTGTTTGTGCTGGGGGGGAGTGGAGCTGGGCCTTGGGTTGATAGGGAACTTTAATTAACTGCATTAATTTGGGAGAAGGACTAGAGAGTGGTCAGGGGTTGAAATAGGGCTGATTGACAAATGATCATGGATTGGGTTGGAGGGACCTCAAAGTCCAGCCAGTTCCACCCCTGCGATGGGCAGGGACACTTCCCACTGGATCAGGGGCTCCAAGCCCCATCCAACCTGGCCTTGAACCCCTCCAGGGATGAGGCAGCCACCCCTGCTCTAGGCAACCTGGGCCAGGGCCTCACCACCCTCACAGAAAAACATTTCTTTCTAAGATCTCATCTCAAGCTCCTCTCTTGCAGATCAAAACTGTTACCCCTCATCTTATCCCTGCCCTGCCTGATCCAGAGTCCCTCCCCAGCTTTCCTGAAGGCCCTTCCATTACTGGAAGCTGCTCTAAGGTCTCCTTGGAGCCATCTCTTCTTCAGGCTGATCAACTCCAACTCTCTCAACTTATTCTCATACAGGAGGTGCTCCAGTCTTCAATTCACATCTGTGGCCTCCTCAGTTCCTGTTCCAACAGCTCCACGTCCTTCCTGTGTTGGGGACTCCAGAGCTGAAGGCAGGACTCCAGGTTTGGTCTCACCAGAGTGGAGCAGAGGGGCAGTGTCCCCAACCTTCCCTGCTGGTCCTGCTGTTCTGGATGCAGCCCGGGACATGTTTGGTTTCTGGGCTGGGCATGCACATGTCCAGCTGACGTCCAGTATCTCATCCCCCAGCACCCTAAGCCTTCCTCCTCAGTGTTCTCTCAGTCTGTTCTCTGCCCAGACTGTGTTTGGAATTGCCTTGACCTAGACACCTTTGGCCTTGTGGAACCTCAGGAAGCTCACACAGTCCCAGCTCTCCAGCCTGCCTAGGTCCCTCTGGATGCCACCTCGTCCCTCAGAGGGTGCCAACGAAACCGCTCAGGTTGGCATCACCACCGAGTGGTTGCGGGCGCACTCGATCCTTCCATCTGCGTCACGGTACCCGCGCGCCACGCGCCCATCGCGTCATTTCACGCATTTAGGGGCAGTTTCTGGTGCCGTAAAAGCCGTTTTGCAGCCACGCAGCTCCTGCTTCCCCCGTTCCTTTGCACACAGCTCATTTGCATGGGTGGGCGGTGCCTCCGGGGGTGAAATTTGCATAGAGGGCGCGTGTTTGTGTCACGTGACCTTATGCAAATGGCCCCTCGCGGCTATACCGCGTCACGTGACCGTAAACAACTAGTCCCCTCGCTGGTGGGCGGGGCGTCTCTGCGTCACGTGACACGACGCAACTATCCTCGTCGCTGCTGGGCGGAGGGGGGGGGGGGTGCTGCCGCGTCACGTGACCTCATGCAGATGAAGCTGCGCGGGTGGAAAAATTTCCGCCCCAAAACGACGCGCTTTTTTTTTCGCGATTTGCAGGTCCCACACGAATACTCCGCTACTTGGGCGAGAATAAGAGGTGGCGGCAATGTGTCTGCTCCCCGTTGCGGTTTTAATGTCAATAAAGTGGGTTTTGGCGTCAATTGGCTGCTTTACGGAGGGGGGGGTGCGGGGTTGCAGGGGAGGCAGCTGCAGCGGTACGGAAGCCGCCAAAGGTCAAACGGCGCGAGGTATCGTCGCGCTGATGCGTCGCTGCGTGATTGCGTCACTTCCGGGTGGCGGCGCGCGGGGAGAGCCATGCCCAAGTGAGAGGTGGCGGGACTGGGGCGGGGGGAGAGGCGACGCCAGGGAGGGGGACGAGGACGACGAAGTGGGGGATCCGGGATGAAGCGGAGGAGCCGGGCAGGGGGAGGAATGGGGCGCCAGGGCGGGGGTTGTCAGGCTTAGGCTGGGAGCCGGAGGGAGGGGGGGTAAGTGACGATGAAATGGGCCGAGACGGGAATGAGGGGGAGCTGGGTCAAGGGGAACCGGGCAAGAGGAGGAGCAGGGCGGGAGGTAACGGAGGCCAATGGAGCTGGGGCAGGGGAGAGCCGGGCCTGGTTCAGAAAAGGGTCAGTTGGGGTGAAAGGAGAGGGAGGAGTCGCGCCCGGGGGGGGACACTGGGCATGAAAGGACCCGGGATAAGAACAAGGGGGATGGTGGCCCAGGGCATGGCGGGTAGCCAGAAGGGAGGAGAGAGCAGGAATGAAAGCAGCTGGACCTGGGGCAACGGGAGGGAGGGGGGAACCGGGGCAAGAGGGACAGCTGGGACAGGAGAGAGCTGGGACTGGGGCAAGGGGTTAAACTGGGCAGGGGATAGCGGGACATAAGGAGCTGGGGTAGTGAGGGAGAGCAGGAGTGAAAGCAACTGGGACTGGGATGGCGGAGACAGTGGGGATGGGAGGAACAAGGGCAAGGGAGAGCTGGGACGGGGACAAAGGGTAGAACTGGGAAGTGGGAGCTGGACCTGAGGGTAACAGGGGTGGAAGGAGCTGAGACAGGGGAGACCCAGGGCTGAGGATTGGAGCTAGGACCAGGGGTGCTGGCTCCGGGGTAAGCAGATGACTACGTTGGAAGTTGAAGCTGGGGCGAGGAGTTGTCTGGGTGGGGAAGGAGGGGGCCTGTTGCTCCCCAAGGCAGAGTTTGGTGACCCAGAAAGGCTGTTCAGGCCTTGAGAGGCATGGAGGGAATGTGGGGTATCCAGGGTGCAGCTGGGGTGCTGGCAAGCAGAGCCCAGGGCACCAGCCACGGCGCCAAGGAGAGGGGCTGCGTTTTAGAGTGGTGTCTTAATAATGAGAGTTTTCCCTCATCAGGTTTTACTGTGATTACTGTGACACGTACCTCACCCATGACTCGGTAGGTGCTAAATCGCTTGCATTAGTTTTTCTATTGTTTCAATAACATTTAAATAAAACTTACATTGGCAAAAAACAGGTTACTTGAAATATTATGGCGTTCCACTTGTTCCCCTGGCTTCTTCTCAAAAAAGAATGAGAGCAGGAGGAATTTGGGTGTCGGGGCAATCAGCTGCCAAGGGAGTGTTGGGATGAGTTATCAGGAGGCAGCTGGCTGGGCGTTAAGGCAACCTCTGTTACTTAAACCTGAGTCTCCATGCTTAATTTATACGTAAAGGTTTCACACATCACCCATTCTCTGACCACACACAGAAACCAGCCTGTTCTATACTACTAAACGGCATGAGTTTAAAATTATATGGCAGTTCCTGTAAATTTTGGATTTATGTGCATTTTTGCAGCCCTCTGTGAGAAAAACCCACTGCAGTGGGCGAAAACACAAAGAGAATGTGAAGGACTACTATCAAAAATGGATGGAAGAGCAAGCTCAAAGCCTGATTGATAAAACAAGTAAGGCTAATCTTTCTGTGATTGCTCTCCTATTACTTTCCCTGTCGTTCCTCTTACTGCTTTTCTTCCGTTCTCCCACACTGATTCTTCCCTGTTTCCCTGGCGAGTCCTCGCTCTATGAATCCCGAGCAAAAGCTTCACTTGGAATTTGGATCTGGAAATTGTGGAGATGTGGGTTTCCCTGCAGGAGCCCGAGGGCTCTGCCTGAGGGGTTGTTGCAAGGCGTTTACTGCGTTACTGTGGATGAGAGGGTTCAAGATGTGGCTGCCTTTAGTGTGGCTGGTAATAGCCTGCGTTCATGCAAGCTCATATAAAGAGCATAAATAGGAAATCCAAAGACAGGAAAATGGACATTAAAATGTATGGATTTTCCCTTTGTTAAAAATGCTCTCAGTTCTCTAGGGGTATTGATTTTTTTTCCCCCCTCTATCTTGCTATTAAAGGCTTGAATAAAGTATGAAGAGTTTTCCTCTGACAGTTTACAGCAGGGCTGTCCTCTCAGTTTTCCTCTGGGTAACAGTTCTTTGCAAAAAGAAATACAAATGCCGGGTTAACTTTGTGGCACGTTTCTCTAGATCATAGAATCCTAGAATATCTCGGGTCAAAAGGGACCCAGAAGGATCATCAAATCCAACTCCCCGCTTCTCACAGGACTGCCTAAAACTAAGCTGTATGAGCAAGAGCGTAGTAGAGACGCTCAGTGAGCTCTGGCAGGCCTAGGGGCACAACTGCTTCCCCACGGAGCCTGTTCAGTGACAAAGCAGCTTCTTCTCAGTGAAGAGCCTTTCCCTGATGTCCAGTCTGACTTTCCCCTGACATAGCTTCATCCCATTTCTTTTTGTCAGCCTTCCAACTTTCGCATCTTTTCCTTCCTTCCAGTCAATTCCAGTCTTTTGAATTTCTCCTCCCTTTCACACAAAGTGGTTTTCATGCGTTTTGTTGCCTATGTCATTCCCATTTCCACACAGCATGTCTTTCCCAGTGATCCCAGGTGAAAGCTGCAGCTGCGAATCGCGCCATGTGTTTTCCCTGCCATCCGCCTTCCCGTGTAAAATGCATCAAGGAGCTCTCTAGCCTCAGCTGGAGTAATTGCTATCATAATTGTCTTCAAGAATATCAGGTGCTTCCATCGCGACAAGCAGGATAAACCAGGGATTTGTTCCGGAGTTAGAACACCTGAGCGCGCAGCATGACGTGGAGCGTTCACTGACCGCGTGGCATGAGAAGCAGGATTGACGCAGGAGCTTCCTCTGCCTAGTAACTGGTTTTTTTTTTCCTGGGATTCTTTCTTTCCTTTTGTTTTTTTTTCTTTTCCCCCCCAATGTAGCGGCTGCATTTCAGCAAGGGAAAATTCCACCTACCCCGTTCTCGGCACCACCTCCCGCGGGAGCCATGATACCGCCTCCTCCCAGCATCCGTAAGTCAGAGCCAGACAGTTTGAGTTGGGGTAGCAGCCATCTCGAGCCGTGTTGCATGTTTCCTGGGCTTTTAAAGAATATTCCTTTTGGCTTTCAAGCAAGCTAAGATATTTTGAGCTTGTGGATACCAAAATATATGAGAATGCCTTTTGTGAGAGTGTTTCAGCAACCATCTGAATCTTTAGTTTGTTGTATTTTAGTCGTGTTGAGCATGTTAATTGAAATGTGTGCCTCTTCGTCTCTCGGTAGCTGCTGTGTAGAGAGCTTCATTAACACTTTCAGCATGGGGTTTTATTGTTTATATTAAAACCAGAATAAGATTGATAACCACCTTCTGCACTTCAGCTGGCAAATGGCTGAGCTCCTTTTTGGCTTGGAGCCCGGCTGCTGGCACTGGTTGTCATCTCCATTTGGTGGGCAAAGTTGGGAATGACAGCAAAGATATTCCTGCTCTGCTTCGCTTTGTGGCACCCGGAGTCGAAACTGAAATGCAGGCAGGCAGTCATGGAGCAACCTGACACGCATTAATGGCTAAAGTATCCTGTAAAGTTTAATAACTCCCTTGCTTTGCGCTTTGTGGCTGGATGCGTAACGAGTTTGTGTTTGCTCTCAGCTGGCCCCCCACGGCCTGGCATGATGCCGGCCCCTCATATGGGCGGACCACCGATGATGCCAATGATGGGCCCGCCGCCGCCGGGAATGATGCCAGTTGGGCCTGGTAAGTCTGGAAAGGGGAAGATCTTGAACTCTGGTGCTGTGAGGTCTGGTTTGCGGGGCGTTTGGGTTCTATTTAACAAGGGCGAGGTTCTACACTTGGGTTGTAGCAATGCCAAGCACAGATCCAGGCTGGGCAGAGAATGCATTGATAGCAGCCCTGAGGAGGACTTGTGGGTGTGAGTGGATGAAAAGCTGGACGTGAACTGGCAATGTGTGCTTGTAGCCCAGGAAACAGCCATATCCTGGGCTGCATCCAGAGCAGTGGGACCAGCAGGGAGGGAGGGGATTCTGCCCCTCTGCTACACTCTGGTGAGACCAAACCTGGAGTCCTGCCTCCAGCTCTGGAGCCCTCAGCACAGGGGGAACGTGGAGCTCTTAGCGGGATCCAAGGAGGCTATAGAGATGATCTAAGGACCTGGAGCACCCCCTGTACAAGAACAGGATGAGAGAGTTGGGGTTGTTCAGCCTGGAGAAGAGAAGGCTCTGGGGAGACCTTAGAGCAGCTTCCAGTGCTGAGAGGGGCTCCAGGAAAGCTGGGGAGGGGCTCTGGATCAGGGAGAGCAGGGATATGACGAGGAGGAATGGTTTTCAGCTGGAAGAGGGGAGATTGAGAGACGATCTTAGGAAGAAATGTTTTCCTGTGAGGGTGGTGAGGCCCTGGCCCAGGTTGCCCAGAGCAGGGCTGGCTGCCTCATCCCTGGAGGGGTTCAAGGCCAGGTTGGATGGGGCTTGGAGCCCCTGATCCAGTGGGAGGTGACCCTGCCTGTGGCAGAGGTTGAACTGTGGACTTTGAGGTCCAACCCAATCCATGATTCTATGATATTTTCCATCTCAGTGGGCAATAGTTGTGGAAGCAGCTGAGCAGAAGGTGTGAAGTGGCTGCGGTGTTAGGTGCTGGTGATAGTGGTTCATACGAGGTTATAGCTCGCGGCACTTCAGCCGTTGCGTTGGACACGGCCTGATGGGCGGCCCCCGAGCATCAGGCCGTGGAAGTATTTCAGTTTGCCTGTGCTACGTACACATGGTGAGACGTAAAAATCTTACAACTGCTAATTCAAGCACATTTATTGCTTACTGAGAGTTGCTGGTCCCTCTGTACAACTGAAATTATCACTCTGGTTAATTGTAACTGTTCTGCCTCTGTTCTTAGCAGTACAGTTTGTAACTGTTGAGGGATTCTGTCTGTAGTGCTTAACGTTTTTGTACAAGGGTACATTTCAGTACTGAATGAGTTTTATTGTTTAAAGTGCCTCAAGATAATGTGTTCCAGAGAAATGACATGCCTTAAAAAGGCTTTTTTCAGAATTGTAAAGGCAAACGAAAATGTCTTTGATCCGTTCTGCTTTGAGCTTACTGGCATTTGAAGGATCCTCCGAGGACGTATTACTGAAGCTTTTACTGGAACAAATCTAAAGGAACCCACACATGCACGCTAAAAGTTGTGAAGTGTCTTGGCAATTATTGTATTGCTGGTAGAAACTGTTCTTTAGAGGTTTTTTAAAGGCATAAAGTCCTTGCATAATCTGTGATATTAGGCGGTGTCCTGGTTGCATGAAAATAATGGAGGAATTGGATGGACACAATTATTCCAATGGTTTTTAGCAGAGCCCTTGCTTTGCTTTAATGCCCTCACCCAGCTGTGAGGAGCACACCAGGCTTTTCTGAACACACTCAGCTGGAGGATTTAACTCTCTTCTCCATGAATTCTGCAGTGTAAGCCAGGGTCTCTTTGAGCAGTTGAAAATAATTTGATGGAAGTTTTCTGGAACGGGGGAGAGAACCTGCATGCTGCATCGATGTGACTCGCCGCTTGCTGCTCCTGAGGGCTCTTCCCTGACCTCCTCTCCTTCCTCTTGCAGCTCCTGGGATGAGGCCACCCATGGGAGGACACATGCCGATGATGCCGGGGCCCCCGATGATGAGACCACCCTCCAGACCCATGATGGTGCCAACCAGGCCAGGAATGACCCGTCCAGACAGATAAAAGCAGAAATGGACCTACCCGTTCTTCTTCTTTGTTTTACGCTCCTTCCTATTCTAAAATGCCACAGACCCGTGTCCCTAGGATGTTGTATTAAACCAGTGCATAGAGGAGATCTGCTGTTACTGCAGATGGTTTGACCTAGATGCGCACTGGACTGATGCTTTTGTACCTGATCTGTGTTTTTTTGGGGTGGGTTTCTTTGGGTTTTTTTTTTTCTCCCCAACGAGTTGTAAAACACAATAAAACATAGATACTGGTTTACAGCCTTATTCTGTGTGTGGGTTTTCTGCCTGTCAGAAAGATGTCAGTGTTTGTTGCTCCCTCTCTACCTGTCTGGTGCAGAATTTTATAGGTTTTTTTTTCTCCTCAGTCCTTAAGTTCTCTCTTTTCCATGTCAGACCCCTGGAGGGGTGTTTTAGCAGCTGCATTTTGAATTCTTGCTTCAAAACAGCAAGTATGCATGAGTTTAATTAAAAGCAAGACTGCAGCGGTATCTCTACCTGGGGATTCTGCAATGTTAAGTGACTTTAATAGCAGTTAAATAGGTTTAATTTAATAAAGTGTTGATCCTCCATTGAGGGAAGCAAAGTGATGCTGTTAAAAGGCTGCTTCTTGCAGTAAGTTACTGGTTTGATGCTGCTGAACATATTTCTGCTTTTCCAATACAGCAATTCCCATTTTCTGGGACATTGTGTGGATACATCTGATTCTGTTGTTGTGGCAGTAGATACTCACGCTTGGTTCCCTCTGTAGCACAAAAGGACGTGATGTTGAAGCTGTATCCCAGGCCCTTCACTTTAAAAGGATTTTGCTTTCCACAAACTGCGTGGGGCAGGAGCACCATCCCAGTTGAATTAAAGGAATTTATTCTGTTTCAACAACCAGCCGTGCTGTGTGTTTTGGTTGCCATCCATTCGTCTGCAGAAGTACCCAGGTCGTTCTGGACATGTTTGCATCCAATATGGAAGCTTGGGTGTGATTTTCATCTTAAACTGTTCGGTTAGCAGGGCTGCGAGGGCTTGTTTTCTGAGTCACTCTCTGCTACGGGATGACATAGTCCAATTATTTAGAGGAGATTGTATTTTTAGGAGCTTGTGTGCTTTCCCTTGTCTCCTGCAGAGAATATGGTGTCAAGACATCAGATAGTTGCCACACCAGAAGGATGGGATGTCATCCCGAGGGACCAGGGCAGGCTGGAGAAGTGGGGCTGTGGGAACCTCATGAGGTCCAACAAGGCCAAGTGCAAGGTCCTACACCTGGGTCGGGGCAACCCCTGATTTCAGTACAGGCTGGGGGATGATGAGGTTGAGAGAGGGTCTGAGGAGAAGGACTTGGGGTGCTGCTTGATGAAAAGCTTGACATAAGCCAGCAATGTGCGCTCACAGCCTAGAAACCAACGGTGTCCTGGGCTGCATCCAAAGCAGCGTGGCCAGCAGGCTGAGGGAGGGGGTTCTGCCCCTCTGTTCCTCTCCTGGGAGACCTCAGCTGGAGGATCGTGTCCAGTTCTGGAATCCCCAACATAAGAAGGACACGGAGCTGCTGGAACGAGTCCAGAGGAGGCTACAAAGATGATCTGAGGGCAGGAGCACCTCCCGTACGAGGACAGGCTGAGAGAGTTGGAGTTGTTCAGCCTGGAGAAGAGAAGGCTCCAAGGAGATCTTAGAGCGACCTTCCAGTACCTGAAGGGGCTCCAAGAAAGCCGGGGAGGGACTGTTCACGAAGGCTTGTGGTGATAGGATGAGGGACAGTGGGGATAAACTGGAGAGGGGCAGATTTAGGCTGGACATGAAGAAGATTTCTTCACTATGAGGGTGGGGAGGCCCTGGAACAGGTTGCCCAGAGCAGGGGTGGCTGCCCCATCCCTGGAGGGGTTCCAGGCCAGGTTGGATGAGGCTTGGAGCCCCTGATCCAGTGGGAGGTGTCCCTGCCCATCGCAGGGGAGTCGGAACTAGCTGGGGTTTCAGCTCAAAACCCCTCCCCTCGTCTTGTCCCTGCCCTCCTTGATCCAGAACCCCTCCCCAGCTTTCCCGGAGCCCTTTTTTCAGCGCTGGAAGCTGCCTTGGGCTCTCCCAGTCCCTTCTCTCCCCCAGCCCGGGGCGGGGCCATGGCGAGCCCGTCCCCGCGGCTCTGAGCGCCGCCGCCTCGCGGCATGGCCGGCATCATCAAGAAGCAGATCCTCAAGCACCTTTCGCGGTGAGGGCCCTTCCTCCCCCTCTTCTCCCTCCTCCTCCTCCTCCTCCGTGCGCAGCCCGAGGGGGGGGGGGGGGGGGGCGGTGCTGGGGTCCGGGGGCTTTGAGGGGAAAAAATGTGGGTCTGGGGCGGCTTGGGGCTGAGGGAGGGGGGGTTTGAGGGTGTGTGGGGGGAAACTGTGGGTCTGAGGAGGGGAAATGCAGATTTTGGGGGTCTTAGGGCCAAGGGAAGGGGTGTTTGAGGGTCTGGGGGGGGGGAAACTGTGGGTCTGGGGAGGAAAAAACCAGGTGTGGGGGTGGGAACTGTGAGTCTGAGGAGGGGAAATGCAGATTATTGGGGTCTAAGGGCCAAGGGAAGGGGTGTTTGAGGGTTGGGGATGTGAAATGTGGGTCTGGGGCGTCTTGGGGCCGAGGGAGGGGGTGTTTGAGGGTCTGGGGGGGGGAAACTGTGGGTCTGGGGAGTTAAAAACCAGGTGTAGGGTTGGGAAGTGTGGGTCTGAGGAGGGGAAATGCAGATTATTGGGGTCTAAGGGCCATGGGAAGGGGTGTTTGAGGGTTGGGGATGTGAAATGTGGGTCTGGGGCGTCTTGGGGCCGAGGGAGGGGGTGTTTGAGGGTCTGGGGGGTGGAAACTGTGGGTCTGGGGAGTTAAAAACCAGGTGTAGGGTTGGGAAGTGTGGGTCTGAGGAGGGGAAATGCAGATTATTGGGGTCTAAGGGCCAAGGGAAGGGGTGTTTGAGGGTTGGGGATGTGAAATGTGGGTCTGGGGCGTCTTGGGGCCGAGGGAGGGGGTGTTTGAGGGTCTGGGGGGGGAAAACTGTGGGTCTGGGGAGGAAAAAAACAGGTGTAGGGTTGGGAAGTGTGGGTCTGAGGAGGGGAAATTCAGATTTTGGGGGTCTTAGGGCCAAGGGAAGGGGTGTTTGAGGGTCTGGGGGGCAAAATGTGGGTCTGGGCGGTCTTGGGGCTATTAGGGGGGAAATGCAGGTTTGGGGGGATCTTGGGGCCAAGAGAAGGATTCTTTGAGGGTCTGAGGGGGGCAAACTGTGTGCCTGGGAGGGGGGAAATGCAGGTTTGGGGGGTCTTGGGGCTAAGGAAGGGGGTGTTTGAGCGTCGGGGGGCTGTGGAGTTGCCAGGCCTGGGGCCATTGCGAGGGGTGGTTCTTGGGGTCTGAGGGGTAACCTGGAGGCTCTCAGCACAGGGAGAAGGGCGATCTTGGGGTCTTGGAGAGGGGGTTGAGGGTCTAGGAGCCCTGTTTTGAGGTCTGGGGTGTCGAGAGGGCCTGGGCCCTGTGGAGCTGCCAGGTCTGGGGGGTCTTGGGGTTTGGAGGGGGTGTCTGTCTTGGGGTCTGGGCGCTTGGAGGGGCCTTGGGGCCTGGGAAGGGGCTCTGAGGGCTTGAGGGGATGTCTTGAGTTCCAAGGGTGTGTGAGGGTCTGGGGGCTGCAGAGCTCCTGGACACGTGAGGGGGGTCTTAGGGCCTTGAGGGGAACCTGAGGGTTTGGGGGCACTGAGGGGGCTGTGGCTCTGCCATCAACCAAGGAGCTGACCTTGGGCAGAGAAGGCCCCGGGGGTGCTGGTCGACAGTGGCTGAACATGATCCAATAGTGGCCAAGGTGGCCAACAGCATCCTGGCTTGGATCAGCCATGGAGGAACCAGGAAGGGATCAGCCCCTGGACTCAGCGCTGGGGAGGCTGCACCTCAAATCCTCGGTTCAGTTTGAGACCCTCGCCACAAGAAGGTCCCAAACACTGAGGGGCTGGAGTGCATCTGGAGAAAGGAATGGAGCTAGGGAAGGGGCTGGAGCTCAGGGATTGTAGGAGCTGCTGAGGGACCTGGGGTCGTTTATCCTGGAGAAGAGGAGGCTGATGGGAGACCTCATCCCTCTCTGCACCTTCTGGAGAGGAGGTTGGAGCTAAACAGGTGCTGGGCTCTTCTCTCACATAAGAAGGGATGAGATGAGAGGAAATGGCCTCAAGTTGTATCAGGGGAGGGTTAGATTGCATATCAGGAAAAATTTCTTTATGGAAAGCATGATGAGGCACTGGCAGAGGCTACCGAGGGCAGTGGTGGAGTCCCCATCTCTGGAGGGGGTGAAAAACCATGTGGCTGTGGCACCTGGGGACAGCCAGCACGATGGGGTCGGGTTGACAGTTGGACTGGATGAGTTTAGAGGTCTTTTCCAACCTTAATGATTCTGTGATTCTGTAAAACTACGGTGCCTTAGTTTCCCCACTCATTCAAAAGGAAGGAGCTGCATGAGATGTAGTGGTTCTTTGGTTATCTCTTGGGCACATCCTCCCTCCATGCTGCTGAAAGATCAGAAAAATATGATGAAATATGAAGGTGGCATGTCTCTGAGGACACTGGGGAAGGCACAGCAGTCCACAGGGCTTTATGAGCTGCAGACCTTTCCATTTTAACTGGCAGAGAAGCTCAGCTGCGAAGCAAGGAGCCTGAGGTGACTTGTTTGGGCTTACATGGTGTCAGTGCTGGAGCAAGGAGTTGAGGCCTGTGCATGCTCTATGAGGCTGGTAGTAAATCTTAAGAGTTTCTAGAACTTCAGAAGAATTCCTGAAAACTTTGAGCGAGCAATCTCCTCAATGAAGTAACTATGGCGGTTCTGAGTCACTGGTTTCTCAGCACTCCAGCTTTCGAGGCACTGTCACAAAAAGGAGCATAATAAACCCCGCTGCTTGATCTGCTCAGTGCTCTAATTTAAATGAGTTTCCGCTAGACCTGACATCACAAATCTTCAAGCTTTCTGTCTAGTTCCCCCTCAAATCGGCGCGTTGTGCTCGTTATGGATTCAGTCGTCTTGTCAGGAAGCACTGAAGGATTTATTATGAGGAGTGATGGGTAAGAGGAGTTATTAATGGAGGCTGAAGTAGTGCTGGGCTTTATTCCTAGGTACTACTCCTCCTAGGATGAAAGAGAGGGTGTCGTTCTTATGGATAATTCTCTTTATTTAAATACATTTGTTTTTACTTAATTCCTTTTCAATTGCTCTCACCATGTGCTTTTACAATGTGTTCCTGCTCCAGGGCTCTCTTTCCCCATCCAATTGTGGCAGATGTTGGTGTTCAGCGGTGCCTCCTCTGTGCAGTTCCAGGCAGAACAGGGAGTCAGGAACATTTCTGGAGCTTTACCTGTTTTCTGACTATCTGGATTTCATGGTTCTGGTTGGTTGCTCTGGTTTTGCACCTCTCTTGTGTATGTATTGTGGATGTTTTTCAGAAATGCATTTCCAGCACAGGTTAATTTATAAAGAAGTTGTTTTCCATTCTGGTTTTGATTCTTCTCCATTCCTCAGCTTCACACTTCCTTTGGGTCTCTCAGTGATGCTCATTTGCTTGTAAGAATTTTGCTGCTGAATCAGTAAGTTGCCTTTATTTTTTTGCTTTCCATTTGCATATGAAATAATTCCTTGTTCCTCTTGTTATATCTTCATTTGAAGCCTTTTAGCCATTTTGTTCCTTCTCTCTGTGGAAATTTGCAAGGAAGGGTCGTGAGAGACAGCAAGATTGGGGAAATGTGAAAGGGTTATTTCACACCAGCTGTTGAGATTAAGCGCATCACATGTCTGATAGGATGACAGTGGTCGCTTGCGGTGAGCTGTAAAGCTGGGCTTTGCTGCCGGTGACACAGCGGAGTTATGAGTGGATTTTAGAAGGCTTAGCCCGTGTTGAGCCTCAGCAGCTTAAATTCCTAGAGCAGAAGCATCCAAAACTTGCGGTGTTTTTCACCATCTGTGCTCTTCACTCTCTTGCCCTATATTTAGCTGTGAAAGGAAAACAGATGAGGTGGTTTCAGTTTTTGGTTCTTCTGCGCTGGTTCATGGCTGCAGTGGTGGGGTGGCAGTCGGCAGAAGGGTGTTTATCCCCAAACGTTGGCCACCGATAGCTGGGGCAAAGGGTTCTCCTTCCGAGCTGTCCAAAACCTTGGCTGCATGCTGCGTGTGAACCTCAACCTGATCTCTTCTCCCAAATGGCAAGCGATAGGATAAGAGGAAATGGCCTCAAGTTGTGCCAGGGGAGGGTTAGTCTGGATATTTGGAACAATTTCTTCACTGACAGTGGGGAAGCCCTGGCAGAGGCTGCCCAGGGCAGCGGTGGAGTCTCCATCCTTGGGGGAGTTCAAAAACCATGTGGCTGTAGCGCTTCGGGACATGGCTTAGTAGACATGTGTGGCTAGGCTAGGTGAATTTAGGGATCTTTTCCAACCTTAACAATTCCATGATTCAGTGGTTTGAACTCCACCAAGGCTGTACAAGAGGGCAGCACTTCAGTTGTGGCTACCAGGCAGTCATTATTCGTAGAAGTACATCTGTGCCTTAAAATAAGAAGTTATTTACCTTTCCTCTTCCTGATTTTGTTCAAAAGTAGCCACTTTTTGTTCTCTCTTTCTCTTTAAATGGTTCGTGGTGCAGCCGTAGTAGATACTTGATCTCAGAGTATTATGGGGGTGGGAAACTGGGAAACTGAGGCAAGGCAAACCGCCCAAACTTCCCTAATAGAACTCATTAGGATTTGAGTTCTCAGCATGGCAGTGTAAATCCTCATCAAAATAATGTTTATTGATTTTCATTAGGAAGTTGTTACTGCTGCATCTGACAGCTGCTTTGTGACATTTTCTGCTGTTAAGTGTGTCAAAACATTTGAGCTTGTGGAATAAGAGATGCTAACAGACCATTGGATTGTGCATGTTGCATGATTTCCAGAGCAAATGCCACACACAGTCCTCCTGTTTGGAAGGAAAGAATAAAAGCGAGGTGGAGAAAATAAATCACATAATAGTTTTGTTTGTGCCAGTTCCAAAGGGCCGATGTGGGAGAGCCAGTGAGTCAGAGCCTATGAAAGGAGTAAAAGCTTGTGTCAGCGGAGGAGCTGGGGTTTGGAGGAGGAGAAACCATGCAGTACCTCAAGGGGCTACAAGAAAGCTGGGAGGGGGCTGTTCAGAAAGTCTTGTAGTGATCCAACGAGGGGCAATGGGTATAAATTGGAGAGGGGCAGAGTTAGACTAGACATAAGAAGGAATTTCTTCTCCATGAGAGTGGGGAGGCCCTGGAACAGGTTTCCCAGGGAAGCTGTGGCTGCCCCATCCCTGGAGGGGTTCAAGGCCAGGTTGGATGGGGCTTGGAGCCCCTGATCCAGTGGGAGGTGTCCCTGCCCATGGCAGGGGTGGAACTGGATGATCTTTAAGGTCCCCTTCAACCCAAACTGTTCTACGATTCTATGATTAGGGTATGCAGCTTTGAAAGGAGCTGAGCAGGACTATTTGAGAGGAGGGTGAGAAGGAAGTGAAGGAGAAATGGGAGAGGAAAAGCAGCTGGGTGACACCTACGTTATAGCTGAGAAAATACAGAGTGAAACCAGTGTGGGAAAAGGCCTGTCTGCAGAGGGAGGAGTGCTGCACTTCAGCCACCAGGCAGCTGGCTGAGCTGATAACAACTCACACAACATGAATGTGCAGATCTGGGGCTGGTGGCTTTATCTCTGCCAGAGCTGTGCTTGCAAACAGAGCCTGGTGTGCGCAGGGGCCCTTCAGGTCTCAGCTCGCCAACTATGTGAGTGCTGCAGGGATCTCTCTCTGTTTCATTCCCAGCCTGTTGCACTGGGTTGCTAGACACATAGGACCGTGGCTGCCATTCCCTGTGTTGGATGGGATGGTACCTGCAAGGTGCTGGGGCTTGTGGCTGCCCCATCCCTGGAGATGTTCAAGGCCAGGTTGGATGGGGCTTGAAGCCTTTGATCCAGCGGGAGGTGTCCCAGCCCAGGGCAGAGGGTGGAACTGGATGGGCTTTGTGCCCTCTTCCAACCCAACCCATTCCATGATTGTGGAAGCAATTAAGGCAGTGTCTGTAGCAGGATTTTTGGTGTCATCCTATACTTTGCTTCTGGGTGCAAACCCTTTACTGTTGTAATTTGGGAGCCTCTTGTTTTTCTAGTACATGATGGCTTTTTACTCTTAACATTTTAATATTGAGGAATTCTTGACGGAAAAGAGGAACCTTGGGTTATTATGGAGTAAAGTAATGAACTGCTGCCACTTCTTTGTTCAAGGCGAAGGTGAGGAGAGGGAGTGCACCCAACTGGATGTGGCATTTTCCTTTCACAGAGTAATCTCTACGATCAGAGTTGCTGTGCTGCAGTTCAGCACAGGAACCAAACTGTTGGTGTTCCGAAGTGTGTCAGCTGCTGGATGCAGGATCCAATTGCTGCCAGTCGGCTCGAGAGGGAAGTCTGAGCTATTTCTGGAATGCTAAATAGACTCTCATTGCAGCAAAAAATACCTTGCACTTCAGCAGCTTGGGAGGAGAACGTGACTGGGTGTATCCTCGTGTCTAGGTTTAGCAGAGCCGGTGCGGCCACGTGGAACCTCTCCATGCTATTGCTGCTCTTCACACAAAGTGTTGAGTCAGGAAAAGGGCTCTTAAACAGGACCCTTCTCCCCTTGTCTCATTTCTCCCAGGCTCCTGGAGCTTTTCCCTCCTCTACAGCCGCTCAGCTGAGTCTCAGTTTTGCAACAACCTGTTATTTTCTGCAGGTTGGAAATAAAAATGCAGATTGGATTGCAGGGTGAATAATCACAGATTGCAGGGCGAATAATTTTTTAAAATATGGGAAGTGAGACTTCTGACTGGTGCAGTTATTTATATCTTCCTTCCTAGTTGTCTTCCTTATGTTATTATTTGAGGTTTAGTCTTGGGAAATTCCCTGGCAGCTAAGGAGGGTTCTAATTCCAGATTTCGGAACGTGGGGCAGCTGGCATTTAAACTTTACTGAGCTTCCAGATGATGAGCTAGAAATAGTAAAACAGTTCTTCAGCAAAGTGGAGTTCAACCCCTGCCAAAAAAACGGCTGTTTTTCCTTTTGGATTAACTCTGCAGTTATACCAAAAACTTCAGTTAGTAAAAACCGCTTTTCTTCCTGAAAGGGCTTTTACTTCTCCTTCCTATGTGTCTTCGAGGCAGCTATTTTTTCCCTTTTAACAGAAGTTTTGATCCTTTGCCCAGTTTTATTTCCTCCAAAACTATATTTCCATTTATTTGCAGACATTTGTCATGCAGCTACAGTTTCTGCTGCCGTCTCTTGAAAGCCTTCCTGTATTTTAAAGCCAGCGACCTTTTCTTGTACCAGTCATGAACTTTTTTACTAAGTGAACATGCTCTTTGGCTTCTGAGATAAGGAGGTTTAATCGGAAGGGAAATGTCTTATCACAGAGATTTTGAGACTGTAGAAAGGTCTTCCCAAGGAAGATGGAAATCCCATTAAATCACCTCTCGAAAACCTCACCAGACAAGGCTCTGGGAAAGATTTTAGCTAAGGAGCAAATCCGTATTGGCCAGAATATAGGATTTTTTCATGTCTAATTTCTGTCTTTCTGCTATAGTTGCTTGGATTATTTATTTGTGTCCCAAATTAAGGCAGAAAATCTTCATCTCTTTCTTTGCTGTTATCCTTACAGAGGCAAGAACAGTTTTCCTGGGCCTCTTAATATTGCTTGACTGTTTTCAGGTTGCAGCTGACAAGTTCCCCCCTTCCTGGCTTCCTTGGCTTTTGAGTATTTTTCCATCTGCTATCTGCAACAGAATTGCTTCTGCCAATAGATGATGTTTGTCATTAGGTAAAATCAAGGTCACTGATGTACCGCTAATTAGTTCTCACACATAATAACCATAGTAACAACGATATTAATAGAAATAAATGCGCTAAGCTCCAGGTAGTGGTTACACACAATAGACAGTGATTACTGAATAACAGCAGAAGCAGCTGAGGCAGAGAATCCTGGACTCACAGAATGGTTTGGGTTGGAAGGGACCTTAAAGCCCACCCAGTCCCAACCTCCTGCCATGGGCAGGGACACCTCTCACTGGATCAGGGGCTCCAAGCCCCATCCAACCTGGCCTTGAACCCCTCCAGGGATGGGGCAGCCACAACTTCCCTGGGCCGGTGTCTCCCCACCCTCTCAAGGCAACAATTTTTTCCCTAAGATCTCACCTCAATCTCCCCTCTTTCAGCTGAAAATCCTTCCCCCTCATCCTGTCCCTGCCCTCCCTGATCCAGAGCCCCTCCCCAGCTTTCCTGGAACCCCTTTCAGCACTGGAAGTTGCTCTAAGGTCTCCCTGGAGGCATCTCTTCTCCAGGCTGAACAACCCCAACTCTCTCAGCCTGTCCTTGTATGGGAGGTGCTCCAGTCCTTGGATCGTCTCCGTGGCCTCCTCTGGACTCGTCTAACTAATCCAAAGAAAATCTGGTTTGCGAATACAAAGCTACTGACAAGAGGATTCCTGTACCACGTGCAGTGAGATGATGATGATAGAGATGGATCTGACAAGAAGTTTTATGGTTTGAGATATTTTCTCTGACATTTTCAGTCTGTGTCTTTGCTTGGTTGGAGACGGTGTGGCCAGGCGGCTGCAAATGTGAACATAAATTTATTATTTATGATTATAGCCTGGCTGCAGGCCAGCAATCGGATTTGGCCCAACTCCCTCTTGCAGTCAGAGTTTGTGGCCTCTTGTTGCACAAGCTGATGAATTGGGCAGCCGTTCTTTTAGCAGTGACATCATTCTTTGATTTATATTCAAGCTGATGATTGAGGAAATAGACCGGCGCTCCTGTGCCTTCCTCATCTAAAACATGAAATGTGGCTTCAGAGAAATCAAATCACGGTCTCGGAAGAGGGTTTCTGTAAAGAACATTGTTCTTTTAGGCTTCACCCAAGCTGTCACTGGGGTTTAAATCACATGGTTGTTGTTGGCACTTACAGCAGACTGAAGGTCTCATCCTGCAATTAGGGCAACGCTGTTAATGACTTTATCTGTTGGCTTCTTATGAAGATTGATTGAGAGCCTGAATGCTCCAATCATCTAAAGGGGAAAGAAACAGTGGAACATGGTGTGTATAGAAAACTCTTCTCTGCATACCTCTGGGCTCAGTGAGAGCCTTGACCTAGCAGGGCTTCCCTAGCTATAGAATCATAGAATCTCCAGGTTGGAAAAGACCCACCAAGATCATCGAGTCCAACCATTCCCATCAATCACTAAACCATGTCCCTCAGCACCTCATCCTCCCGTCCCTTAAACCCCTCCAGGGAAGGAGACTCAACCCCCTCCCTGGGCAGCCTCTGCCAGGGACCAATGACCCTTTCTGGGAAATATTTTTTTACTATTGTTCAGCCTGAACCTCCCCTGGTGGAGCTTGAGGCCATTCCCTCTCGTCACTTGGGAGAAGAAGCCAGCTCCCTCCTCTCCACAACCTCCTTTCAGGTAGTTGGAGAGAGCAACTCTCCAACTCTTCCTCTTCTCCAGGCTAAAGAATCCCAAGCGAGCTTCTGGCTTGTATTTCCTGCTGCCTTGCTTATGGATGCAGCAAGAACTTTTGAGCCATTTGAAGGCTTTTTTTTGTGGATGTTGGTGGTTGTTTTGGCCCATTTGGTTGTGGGGCAGCAGATCAGCTCCTGGCTGGGAGACTTCGGGCGGCAGAATGCGGATGCGCGGTGTTGTCCGTGTGGATGCATACGTGCTCCTCTAAGTGTACACGGATGCAAAATGCCCTTGTGACTCTGCGGTGACAATTCTATAGAACACAGAAAAAGGTTCTCTGGTGTGACTTTTGTGGTGGTAATCCCGACTGGCTCAAAAGGAGTGCTGTCCTTTGGGTTTATTGGCTTAGTGCTGTGTGACTCCCATTAGAGCTGCAGAAAGAAAAAGTGCAAATGTCCCATGCTGTCCCTTTTCCCAATAGCTGCCGTTTTCATTCACTTTTCTCTAAGCCAGCAATCCGTGCTGCCAAAACCGTAACTGCTGATGAGTATGAATGGAGCATGAGTGTGTCTGCCAACAAACATTTGAAATTGTCCACTCTTGCTGCCTTTTCCTTCCCCTGGCAGTGACCGAAACTGTTCCTTTCAAGAAGTAATGAAGCTTTGGCATCTGCGAGCTCCTGAGTTCACAAGCACGCTTCGTCTGTTTTGCTCTTGTAAGCCCCATGTGATGTGCATTATGTGTATTAAAATGTCTTAAAATTGAAGGTTATTCCATTTGAAGATCTCGGATTCCTTTACAGGGGAGAAGTTGAGAGTGAGGAACTTGGCAGTAGGCATAGCTTCAGGAATTTTGACTCTGTGGTTTTAAAAGAGATATTTCGTTTCAGTTTTAGTCTTTTATTTACCAAAAATGCAGCTTCCGTTGTCCTGCAGTCATTGGTGGGGTCTGTAACCTGTTCTTGGGGGCGGGTGCAGAGAACGCCTCGTGAAGGAGTCTCTCCTGTAATGCCTGATGGTACTGGTGGTGGTTTGTGTACCTGCTCAGCGTGCTTTCTGCAGCCTTTCCCAGCAGATGGTTCCACATAGCTATTTGTTTTTTTTGCTGGATCATGTTTCATACCACTCTCTCCACCAGTGTCCTGTTTCACAGCTTTATCATCCTTTCTCTGTTACTCTTTGGTGATATACACACAAGCTAAATGAAAGTAGTGCCTTGGTTTCAACGTGCCCTCATATTTTGCCTCTGAATTACCAGCCGAAAGCAGCTTCCCTGCATAAGCACCCTTAGCCCAGGATGAGGATTTGAGGCACCGGGGGTTTGATCCTTACTTTACAAGTGTGAGAAAGCCCCTTTGTGCCACGGCCGCTCCCCTGTAAGCTGATCACTACCCCCAGCAGCCTAGGAGCTTAACAGTGCTAAGCTCTTTTGGTTCCCTACCTGTTCAGGCTGTATTTGTTTTATTCATAGCATCCTCTCCCAAGTGGACGTGATTACAGCTGCTTTCAACAGAGCTGCTTCTCTCATGCAAGACAGGGGTGCTCATGTTTTGACTCTGGAGGCATTTCTTCTAATTTTAACAGTGTCTGAGATTTTGGGTGCTCACAATGGGACTGCAAGTGCAATCTGAGACACTCAGCATCTCCATGTGTCTCCCCGCTGGTGAAGCTGCCGCTGTACCGCGCTCTGGAAGGTGTTATTTCTTTGTACAGATGCTGAGAAGCAGCATTGAACTTGGCAGCCTTTCATTTGAACAAGGAGGCCTCCAGTTAAAGGGAGTAACAAGCCTAAAGTGAACTTGTCAGCCTGAGCTGCTGGCAGGTGTGTCATAAACTCAATCTTTTATCAGTTGTCAGTGTGTACCTTCAGCTCAGGGGAGGGAGGTGACGCAGTGGATGTCTGACTCAGGCTCCTGTGGCAGCAGCAGATTCTGCAGCAGCAGGGACCAAGGGTAAAAGCAGTAGCAGGCAAACTCACAGCTCTTCGTGCCACCCTGCTCTTTCAGGAGTTAGAGTGGTTTGGGCTGGAATGGGCCTTAAAGCCCATCCAGTTCCACCCCTGCCATGGGCAGGGACACCTCCCACTGGATCAGGGACTCCAAGCCCCATCCAGCCTGGCCTTGAACCCCTCCCGGGATGGGGCAGCCACCCCTGCTCTGGGCAACCTGGGCCAGGGCCTCACACACTTACAGGAGAACATTTCTGCCTAAGATCTCACCTAAGTCTTCCCTCTTTCAGCTGAAAACCATTCCCCTCATCCTCTCCCTACCTTTTCTGATCCAGAGCCCCTCTCCAGCTTTCCTGGAGCCCCTTTCAGCACTGGAAGCTGCTCTAAGGTCACCCCGCAGCCTTCTCTTTTCCCGAATGAACAACCCCAACTCTCAGCCTGTCCTTGTACGGGAGGTGCTCCAGCCCTCAGATCATCTCCTGCGTGGCTGCATCAGTAGCATGGGGTTGATGTCAGTGGCTCTTGCCCATCCATCAGACCTGCTCCTAACAAAACCTTCGCTGTGGAGAGGCAATTCCCTCCCAGGAAGCCCTCGGCTGCCTGACCAGCAGCTGCCCTTAATATCTCAACCAGTTTTGTATCGCGCCTTGCACTCCTGTGGTGGCCACATCAACTCTTCCTGGTTCCTCCTCCCCTCTTTTAGCAATGACTTTATTCAAGATGCCCTTTGTTCTTCCACAGAGAAGTGACCCACGCTGCTGGTGCGGGGAAGGAGGGAGAATGGTAGCGTGTGACTGACCGTGAGGCTAATCCTGCTTACGCTGACAATAGGGTCTTTCTTTCTCTTCCGCTTTCTGGACCACTGTACAGAATTAGAATTAGCATTAGCATGGAGGAATGTGTGGCATAAGCCCCAGTTTCAGCAGTGGCTGAGTTCTTTGGCAGGAGGTCTTCAGCTTTGAATCCTGTGAGTCCAGGATGTGAGCTGCCTGGATCCCTTGGAAGCAGCTCCTTCGATGCAGAAGGGTGGTTTGATCATAGAATCACCAGGTTGGAAAAGACCTCTTGGGGCACTGAGTCTAACCACTCTTACCTGCCACTAAACCCTGAGCACCTCATCCACCTGTCTTTTAAATACCTCCAGGGATGATGAATCCGCCACCTCCCTGGGCAGACTCTGACAATGCCCGAGAACCCTTTCTGTGAAAAATTTTTTCCTGATGCCCTTCTGAAACTCTCCTGGTGCAGCTTAAGGCGATTGCCCCATGTCCTGTCCCCTGTCACTTGGGAGAAGAGCCCAGCTCCCTCCTCTCCACAACCTCCTTTCAGGTAGTTGGAGAGAGTAATGAGGTCTCCCTTCAGCCTCCTCTTCTCCAGGATAAACACCCCCAGCTCTCTCAGCCGTTCCTCATCAGGCCTGTTCTCCAGCCCCTTCCCCAGCTTCGTTGCTCTTCTCTGGACTCGCTCCAGAGCCTCAACATCCTTTGTGTGGTGAGGGGCCCAGAACTGAACACAGGATTCAAGGTTTGGTCTCACCAGTGCTGAGTTTTGATCCAAGCCAAGATGCCATTGGCCTTCTTGGCCACCTGGGCCACTGCTGGCTCACGGTCAGTCGCTGTCGACCAACACCCCCAGGTCCTTCTCTCCTGATGGAAACAACCATCCTGGGGAGACACACACGCAGCCTCTGTGCTGGAACTTTCATCCATTGCATTTAAATCTCAGCCACATGAGGGGTCTGAAGGTGCTAGGGAAGAGAAAACAACAGAAGCCCTCGGGAGGATGGATTCAAACAGCAAGAGCAGCAGCTGCTGGTTGCCAGAGGAGAGGAGGGCAGGAGCGTGGGCTGGTCACCAGGGAGGGGAGTTGGGTTGTGTGCTTGGACCTGCTGACTGAAGAGCAGGCTGGATTGTGAGACTAGTTTTTAAATAGACAGCCATAGAAATGATTTATTAATGACCTTGCAGTCACCTGTGACAAAAAAAATCTGGATAATTAAGCTGTTTACTGCTGCTGTGGCACTTTGGGGGCAGTAAAATTGTTGACCTGGTGCAGTTTGGCTTTGGTTTTCTTTGGGCTTGTCCTAGGGCAAGTTTGCTGGTTTCCAGCTCCTTTAGAAGGCGTTTTCAGTTTCTCAACCTTGATTTAAAACAAAACAAAAAAAAAGCCCCTCAAATGTCAAAGTGGAAAAGCATTTTATTTTTTTTTCCAGAGTAACCAACATGCCCTGGGTTTAAAAAATGTCAGAAATGGTTTAACAAAACAGCTAGCAGATTCTTAGACTTAAAAATAGCTCCATTCACGGCTCTTTGAGTCTCAGCAGCTTCACTGGGAGTTGTTTTGAGTCTCCTCTTTCTTCTCTTGTAGGTTCACCAAGAATCTCTCTCCAGATAAAATCAACCTGAGCACGCTGAAGGGGCAGGGGCAGCTGACCAACCTGGAGCTGGATGAAGAGGTGCTGCAGAATGTGCTGGAGTTGCCCACCTGGCTGGCTATCACCCGTGTCTACTGTAACAAGGCATCGATCAGGGTGAGTGGAGGGTGCTTCTCTCTCACTTGGGGATTTCTCATGATGGATTGTGACGTGATTCCATCCGCACGTAGAATCATGGAATGGTTTGGGTTGAAAGGGACCTCAAAGCCCATCCAGTTCCACCCCTGCTGTGAGCAGGGACACCTCCCACTGCATCAAGGGCTCCAAGCCCCATCCAACCTGGCCTTGAACCCCTCCAGGGATGGGGCAGCCACCATTTCTCTGGACACTCCTTGTCACTTAGCATTTTGCAGGCCTCTTTCGTCATTCCCTCCCATTTCGCTTCCGCTTTGATAGCAGAGGAGTTTTTTGTGTCTTCCCTCTTCCCTCATCCCTGCTGACTTTAATTTTAATGCTAAAGTTGTAACACAAAGCTCCAACAGGGAAAGGTAGCAGACAGAAGTAGCATGTCGTTCTATGAAAGCCTAATTATGTTGTCAGGTATTGTAAAAATAAATTGAATTCAAGTCTTAGCTGTTGAAAATGCAATTAGTAAGAAATATCTAGATAGTATATGTGAAAAGCTGCTCTCCCTGTGCTTGGGCAGCCTTTGTGCTCACAGTTTTCCATTTATGTGCATAACTGCTGAAATTGTGCATGCACTTGCAGTTGTATTCCTGTAACACTGAGTTGGCTTCCAAATTCTTCGTCCTTGTGCTTTTTAGAGCAAAAAATTGATGTTTTTTCAGTTGATAAGAAATACCAAATTGTTTGATTTCAGTTTCTACTGACCATAGTTGCGTTACAAGATGTAAAAGTGTTCAGTATATTGGAGAGACTTGTTAGCAAAAATATGGTTCTGCTCTGCCAAGTGACTATAAAAGTGAACCTGCCTTGCTCATCTGATCCCTTCTGTTTTTAGAGTCAGATCTGCTTAATTTAGTAACAAACATTTGTTCTTCCTCCTATGAGAACTGCGAAATTAGCATAGCTGTAAGATCATCAAATGGATCTCATAGGTTTGTGCAGTCTTCAAAAGAGCTACCTGATTTCCACGAGCAGCAGCAATTAATTGTGAACTCTTTAAGGAGCGGAATGTTCTCCATGAAGGAGTAGGAAACATCAGCGTTTGAGCCACAGAGTATCTATTACTCATGATGATACGTGAGATCCAAAAGCTAAGCTCAGTTTATAGGTCTAGCAGCTGGAATGTCGTTCCACTTGTCTGTGTGAGCCTGTCTGACCTGGATTCAGTGAGGCTGGATGGGTTGCCACTGTGGTCATGTCTCGGGGAAGAACTTTTGGCTCACTTGGTTCCTTGTGATTTCTCAAACTTTCCAGTGCAAAAATAACTCTTGTAACCTTTGTTGTTGCAGATACAGTGGACAAAACTGAAAACGCACCCAATCTGCCTGGTAATGGTTCCTTTCTTGTTCATTCCTTGTCTTCCTTGCGCTTTTTAATCTCTCCTGCTTAAGAAACATTCCACAAAGGGAGAATGAAGTGCATACTTAAATTTCCTTTTGACCTAAGTCCTCCTTAGCATACAGAAGGAGGGCAGTTCTGGGAATTGTCCTGTTTGGCGAGAAGTAGCTTGCCGTGAGACCCACTGGGCTGAGTTCTCTGAGTCCAGCGCAACCTTGTGCCTGCTTTTTGTTGTTAGTTTTCCCCGCACTTTTGGGTATTGGGGTTACCCAATGATCCTGGCACTGACGGTGTGAGAGCTTTAACACATGAGACTCCAGAGCTTGGTTACTCCTGGCATCTCAGACCTAAGGTAGGCTGAGCTTGAGCCTTGGTCTGGTGTTTATTGCTCCCATGTTCTCTTTTTACAGTACCTGGATAAAGTGGAGGTGGAGATGCGAACATGTGAAGAGCCACGGCCGCCCAACGGACAGTCTCCCATCGCTCTGGCTGCTGGACAAAGGTCAGACCCTGAGCCCTGGGGCTTCTTTCTGACTGTTTACGGGTGTATGGGTGGCTGTTGTTCTCCATGGTTAACCGTCAGCCTCTCTGCGTGTTTAGGTGGTTCTAATTTTGCTTATGAAACTTGGAGTCTCTCTGTATGGACCCTTGGCTTTACCAGGGCTTCTTTTGTAACAGTCGATGACCAAGGGATCTTCTTTTTGCAGCGAATATGGCTTTGCTGAAAAGGTCGTGGAGGGGATGTTTATTGTTGTCAATTCAATCACCATCAAGATTCACTCCAAGGCTTTTCATGCTTCTTTTGAGCTATGGCAGCTCCAAGGCTACAGCGTCAACCCAAACTGGCAACAGAGCGACTTGCGACTCACCCGCGTTACTGATCCACAGAGAGGAGAGGTAAGGGGTCTGAGCCCTCTGGGGTAGCCAGGCTGGTGTCTGTGAGAGATGACTTGTGTTCAGAGCTTTCTCTGAGCTCCTTTGATATGAGAGAATAAAACTGGAGAAGCTC
Organism: Clamator glandarius; assembly: GCA_033459285.1. NCBI lineage: Eukaryota > Metazoa > Chordata > Aves > Cuculiformes > Cuculidae > Clamator > Clamator glandarius. The sequence continues at coordinate 689,643 of JAUNZM010000037.1, forward strand.
TGAACGCCCTTGTAGTTTGTCTGGTTTTAAATTCATTGTGAGAGAGGGGGTTGGATGTTACCTGGGATGTGATTTTGGTTTTGGACTGGGACCACAGAATGATTTTCTGTGGCCTTGCTTCATTCTGCATCTTTAAAGCGTTTCTTTTAATCCTTGATGTCGTTGAAAATCTCAGCATTTTCCTGGTTTTCTCTTCCTGGTCAGGTTTTGACATTCAAGGAGCTCACCTGGCAGACACTTCGGATAGAAGCGGATGCCACTGACAATGGCGATCAGGATCCTGTCACTACTCCTCTGAGACTCATTACCAACCAGGGGCGAATCCAGATCTCTCTCAAGAGAAGGGTGAGATTTTCCTCCCTGCTTCGCAGGATGCAGTCTCGCTGCTGGAGCGGCGATGATGTGTATTTCCTCCCATGTTCCTCAGCAACCATTCTTTTCCTTCACAAATGTTGAGCCCAAGCTGCTTTAAAGCTCTGTGTTTTCGGCTGGAGACAGCTGCATTCTTACCAAATGTCAAAGCAGTTTATTTCCCAGAGGAGAATATCATGTATGGAACAAGTTTTTAAATCCCTTTGAACATCCCAAGGAGAGCTGTCATCTCTTTACTGGAGATGACAGCCTGGTAGCCTTATTTTTAGCCGTCAGTGGAAATGTGATGATGATGACATCCACCAGATAAGTTGACTTCTTTGTCAGATGAATTTCAGAACAGCATCTGTTGTTCCTGCTACAGCTTCTATGCGTGATGACAAATCCATGTACACGATTGCAGTTCTTGAAGTCCCCAACTCCTCCTTGCTGTTTCAGACCAAGGATTGCAATGTGGTGGCATCCAAGCTGATGTTTCTCCTTGATGACCTGCTCTGGGTGCTGACAGACTCCCAGCTGAAAGCCATGATGAAATACGCAGAGTCTCTGAGTGAAGCCATGGAGAAATCTGCCCAGCAGAGGAAAAGCATGGCACCAGAGTCTGTACAGGTGAGTGAGCCGTGATTTGGATGTTGGCCTGTCAGTATAAAAAAAGAAAAGATGAGGTGAAAGAGATGTTTCCATTTGTGTGGCATCTCACCCGTGCTCACAGAGCATCCCCGTGGCAGGAACTGGTAGCCTTACCTGGTGTCTGTCAGCATCCTGTGGATTGTGGGCTTTTCTTGGGTAATGAAGTGACCAAATGAGTTGGATTAATTGCCCAGCAGCACTAGAGAATGTTTGTACATAGTCACAGGCCAGATTCTGCCTGATGGCAGGGAAACAGTAGTGCTAAGTTGCCTGGCTTTCTGGATTTGGCTGGCACATGGGGTGTTGCAGAGGATCCCATGAGGATTTGGTTTGGTAATAAGCAAGAAATATGTTCTAGAAATAAGTTTTTCTGCCTCTGACTGAAAATCTGCATGGGCTTGGGGGAAGGGTAACAAATTATGACTCAAAACCATAGTGAGCTGTGATACTGGCAGCCAATTTCACTGTTGTTGTTTGTGTTTCTTTTTTTTCTTCCTAATACTCTGGAGAGAGCTCTTGATTTTTGCGATTGTTCTTTGCTTCACATTTAGCTTAGAGGCAACCTTAGAACAGCTGATTCTGCCAACAACCGTGACCTTCCCGTGCCACTTTCCTCGTTTTCAAAATGCTGTGCTGAGTAGTTGTTTGACAAAGATCACAGAATAAATACGCAGGGCAGAGGACAAAAGATGTCTTCTGAGACAAGGACAAGAGGAGAGAAACATCGCTGTTGGTTGTGGAAGCTCTGGGAAAAGAGGGCTGTACACGCAGAGCAGTGAGATGACATAGAAGCTGAGGTCAGGAGTACTAAGCCCTTTGTCTCTAAGAGTCTCAAAGTGTATTTCAAGATAAGTGAACGATAGCTTGATGTAGAGGAGGCAGGACCACAAAACAAAGTGTTTTGCTCAGGAGAATATAGGAAAGCATTCAGACTTCTGGGCTCCCAATTCAATTTCTATAAACTGTTGCCTTGCAGTCTGGAACACTGCATGAGTTGGCTTTGATTGCATTATAACCCCTCTGTCTCTTAGTTCTTACCGAGCTTGTCTCTCTCTGACAGATCACACCGCCTGCTCCGAGTGCCCAGCAGTCCTGGTCTCAGCCGTTCGGAGTCAGCCCAAATGCAAGCAGCATCAGCCAATACTTTGATAAGCATGACATGAAAGAGTCATCGTACCACCTCCTCATCTCACGCTTAGACCTGCATATCTGCGATGACAGCCACACTCGAGAGTCAGGTACCTGAGAGCAGCTTTAGGAGGATACTGCATGAATCCAATCACCAGTTCTCTGCCCTGAGGGAAGATCTTCCTCTTGCAAACAGGCACCGTTCATGTTACTGTTTCCCATCGAAGCAACAGGCAGTTGTTCAGGCTGATGGAGGGATCGGTTCTATATATCTGAACTAGGTCAGGAGAAAATGTTTATTTTGGCAGTGTTCAAGACTTTCACAGTAACACAACTACAAGGATTCCCTGCCACCTTTGGCAGACCATTCCCCTGCTACCATGTTCTCTACAGGCAATGCTTTGCGAATTGGTGCCAGTTTTACTCCGAGCTCCCTCCTACTGAGCTGCACTTCTAAGTACTTTCTTCTTTTTTGAGGCAAATTTACCTCTGCACAGCCATCTCTGATCCCAGCTGCCCTGTTTGTTTTCACACATCCCTTCTAAAAGAGAAGAAAATTCTCCTAGCCACATCCATTGCTCTTCCAGATATTTTGGAGCTGACGTGTGTATCACCATCTCCTGAGCTGCTGTTATCAATATCCTGGCTTAGTTTTGTTGTATTTATTTCACTGGCCCTACTAGCAAGTGCTGGAAACTTGGATCAGCCTGATCCGGTGGGTCTCTTCTAACCTGGTGATTCTATGAAAAACAAGTACTGGTTCTTGTAGTGGGAAATGTATTTGATAGCGGCCTGGGAAGCAATGGGGTGTTTTACTTTGGTATTTGAGACTCTAGGTCTGGTTCTTACGATGTCAGCTGTTGGCCTGTTACATCCAGTTGTCCTTTGCCTTGCCTAGGACAACATTTTGATGCAGCTTTTCAAAACATGATGCTGGCCACAGCGAATCGATCAGTGGTGGCAATCTAAGAACTGTGTTCTCCTGGGTCAGGGCTTGGATTGCAGAGCTGATTGTTCTGTTTTCTTTGTTCTGTTTTCCACAGGTGCTTTGAAGCATGGGATGCTGGGAGGTGCCATACAGCTGACCTTCAGGAGGATGGCGTTTGACTACTATCCTTTCCACAGGGCAGGTAGGCAGCGTGTGGCCTCCCAGCTTGAGGAGGGGGATAAAGAAGAATTTGAAGAGCAGTGATTGCTGTATGGCAGGCAGGACTGGGAGAAAGGCTACACAAAGGTTTTCAGAATTCAATCCTCATGGTCAGGGTTAATCTAATTTACCTGCTGATGGATGACCTGACAATATGCTGGCAGAGTACAAAGACAGGAGAATAAGCTGCTGTCTGCTGTAACCATAAAGTTGAAACTTTGGATTGCTTTCCAGGTGCTTAAGCTCTAGATGTGGTTCTCACGTGAACCTAATCAATCTGGAAGGGTTATAGGATGTCTCCCAGGAGAGAATCTGTTTGTGGTGAACTGAAGGATCAAAGAAAAGTGACTTTGGCATCCTTCCCAACACTTGAATTTGGAACACCGGCTGGTAGGACCAGCTCTGTTGTGTGAAAGCCTGCACTTGTTTTACAAGCACTCAGGATGCTGTATGTTGCATATTCCAGATCTGATGCCAATAAAGAGGAATGCTGTACAGATTTGCTTACATTTGAAGAGTACAGGAGGCTTGTGTGTATCCAGGAACTTTTTTTTAAAGCCAGGATGTTTACTTTCCTGCAGGAGATGCCTGCAAGCATTGGGTGAGGTACAGTGAAGCAATGGAAACCCGAGGACAGTGGGCAAAGAAGTTGATTGGTGAATTTCAAAGCAAGATTGAAAAGCTTTATGAAGAAATGGACCCTGCGCTTGCCAGGACTCCGCCTTCCCCCTTTAAAAGGAAACCAGGTAATGGTATTTGATAAAACTCCGAGTTAAAGCAGGAGATAGGAACAATTCTGTTCCATCCAGCAATATCTCTAATTACCTTTCCCAGTTTAATGGGCTGATCTGTTAGTGCACAAATCCAGAGCACACTAAAATCATAAATATAATGGCAAAAGAAGGTGGCTGTTGTAGTGGAAAAACACTGCAGCACAAATGGATGAGCTGCAGTGTCACTTTCCTAGCTTATTTATCGAGTTTCTCCCTGAGTGTATGAGGAATAAATGAAATACTTAAAGCTTGGCTGAAGCATGTGCTCTTGCTATAGAGCAGGCTCATCTTTCACAGGGTTCTTTCTTCAAAAGTCCTATTTTTTTTCCTGAGCCCATTTGTTTCTAATTTTGGGGCTGTTAATTCTGCTCTGTAAGCACATATGCATTGCTATTGATGGTGAAGCTGCAAAGGGCGTGAGTAAAACTCTGCTGGTTGTGCTTTTCCATCCTCTCAGATTCTTCCTCAAGTCCTGAGAAAAGTCCCTTAGAGAAAGGCCGGGTACCTCCCACAAGCTTGCCGCGACTCCGGCACCCTCCCTGGAACCGGCTTCGATCCAGCTGTGTGGTGGTTCGAGTGGATGACTTGGATGTTCACCAGGTGGGAGTTTGAGCCGTTCCTGTCATCATTAAAAAGGAAATTCAATCTGATAGGATTCAAATCGTGCAAATCCTGCGTCATCCAAGTTGATCAAAACTCTGCCAGGAGAACCCAAATGCCATTATTATGTTGCATGTAAAATTTGAAGCCAAGTATGAACTGCTCATGCTTTTTATGTTGAGAGGAAATTGCAGGTGTAACTGCAGGGTTTCTGCACTCTGTGTCCACATCTAAAATCGCATCAAGGGTTTGCAGGTTCGAGGTAAAAGATTTCATGCATTTGAGAGGTTAGTGAGGGTATGGATTTTTGACAGAGGAGGAATTAACCGTACCTTGTGCTTTCTATCCAGTACAGAAGGCATTACTAGATGGGATCAGACCCTACATCCAAATGCCCTGTGACCATTGCGAGAGCATAATCGATGCCAGATACTATCAGGGACTTACCAACGCGCCGTTAATCTTGAAGAAAGCTATAATAGATTTCAGTTCTGTTTATGCTCATCACCTAATTCTGATTGTTGGCTCTTTTGCTAGCGTTGACAGCAGACACAAAGAGCTAAACTCCCTCAAAGGAGGGGAGTTGGCAGCATAAGCAGATAGGAAAAAGGTTTATTTCTACTTGAAAGCAGAATATGTTTGATGTGTAAATGAGATGGGTTGAATACAGGAGAGTGCAGGGTTACTGGGACACTTTGTTTTGCCAGATCTCAATTCCACACAGCTGCATACTGTTGTGTTTTTCAGGTTTCTACAGCTGGTCAACAAAGTAAGAAACCCTCCACCTTGCTTTCATGTAGTAGGAAATCCTTCAAGCTTCCTGATCAGGTCTCTGCAATCCATATTGAATTCACAGAGTATTACTTCCCAGACAATCAGGACTTTCCAGGTAATACACCAAGGTTAGCACCTTCTTTCATAAGTTTCTTAAAGTATCGGTCAACTCTTAATTCTTTAGGCATGTAAACCCTGTTACATATTCCCTGGTTGCCCGTTTTGTTTGATTTTCTGATGTTTGCTTTTCTAATATTGTTCTTTGGCCTCTGGGAAAGCAGGATAGTTTCTCTGATTCAAAATGTGAAGGTAGAGTTGTGCTTGCAAAACATATCCAGGAATATTTTGAAGGAGCTGCTGTCTGCCCAGCTCTTGGGGTTCTGCCTTATTGATTAGCACTGGAGTAGGACTGTAAGGTGCTTTGGGGGATGCCCTGTGGATGGCTTGATGCGAGACAGGGAACACCTCGTTTCTCTGGTGCACCTCAGTGTCTTCCTTTCATCAAGAGGTCTGTCTTCCAGTAGGTGTTGGAGCCCTCTGCACTGGTGTGGTCCGCGCAGATTGGACACTGAGCTGCAGACTGCTTGAAGTGCCTTTTCTGCTCTTATTAATCCTTCTCGATTCTGTTTCATTGCAGTTCCGTGCCCAAATCTGTATGTACAACTGAATGGCCTGATGCTGACCTTGGATGCAGCAAGCGTGCTCTGGATAAACCTCTTCTGTCTGGATCTTTATCGCAGCTTGGAGCAGTTTAAAGCCATCTACAAGCTGGAGGACTCAGGCAAACGAGATGAGCATGTTGATGTTCGACTGGATGGCTTCCGGATGAAGGTACCGTTCATTTCCTTCCTTTTTCGGTCTTCAGTGTTCTTGCCCTCCCTGTTGTGGAACGAACATGAGACCCAGACATCACTGGAGTCCAGGATGAGAGAAAACCTCCATCTTCTCCAACTTTTTCCTGTCTACCATTTGTGGTTGTTTGGCTTTCATCTGTGGGCAGCAAAAGATGTGTTTGAGTTCTAGTCTGGAATAGGCAGGCAAGTTAGTATTTATAAAAACAGTGTCAAGGAGAAATTGATGATTCAAGTCGTCAAAAGTTGTTTCCTGGCCTTTGGAAACCACTTTGACTGTCAAACTATTCCCAGCAGGCAGTGTTGGCTGCACTGATGTCCTGTGGTGTTTGCCGTTGGCTGCCCTTGGTAGCAGTTTTGTGAGGAGACTAAAGGGCCTGAACATGTAGTAAGTCCTTGTGGGTATAGATCAAAGTGAGTGTTGTAAGATGAGCTGCTACATAAACCATGAGTGGTAAAAGAACCTAAAATAAAACTTGGTTTAAATTCCTTCTTCCCTGATGTGTGAGTTTTATTTAATTTTTTGGATAGGATAAGTTGAGAGTCCAGTGTAGCTTTTGAGATTTTAGCAGAGACTGAGACTTCTCAGTCGTTCATCTATCCCACAGCAGATCTTCCATGTAAATGGCCAGGATAAGCCCCTCTAATTTCCCTACTCACTGTCTTTCTCTTCCGTGTAGCTCAACATCCCTGTGGAGAAGAAAGTCACTGACCATCAAGATCGTCCTCGGACACTCTGCATTTGCATGTCAGAGGTGACGGCCACCAACACCCGCCACGTTCCCTCCTGCAGCTGCCAGGACCTCCAGAGTCTCTTCCGTAAATTTGCCAGTTCAGAATTCTTCCACTCCAGCTACACGAAGTTCCCAAGGGCTCAGGACAACTTCAGCCTCCTCCACACCCTTTTCTTGCGCCATGCCTATGAGGTGGATGATCGGCCTCGGAAGCATCAAGGCTTTCCCCAGCTGCTGCACAAAACCTCTGCCTCTGAAGATCTGTGGGCTGTGAATTTCACTGAGCTTTCCCTGGACTTCGAGGGGGCTGAAAGCTCGAAGGGCAGAGCCCTAAGCTTTATTGACCCCTTTCCCCTTACTGTTTGGGCCTGCCTTCCCAGGAGATGGGGGCAAGCTCAGATATCTAAACGAAAGGAACTGGCAGCCTCCAAGTTGAAAATCAAGCCTTCTGCCAGCTTTAGCAGTCACTTGAAGAATGAGAACCTTTCCAAAGAACATGGGGTTTGTCAAAGATCAAAGACTGACCAGGATCTGAAGAACATCTACCAGGTTCCAGAGACAATGGATGTCTTGGGAGAATCTGACTGTGAAATCGATGGGGGAGTAGATGATAAAGAGCTGGAAGCCTCTGCTGATATCCATGTGCTTGTATCCTCGTCTGTGCACATCAAAGTTCGGCTCAACCACTACCAATACCTGGTGCTGCTCAGGATGAAAGAGGTTCTGCAGACACTACAGGAGCAGTTGGCCCAAGACTCCCAGGAGGTAACTGGTTCTCCTTTAGATCCCATGTCTGCCTGCGTAGGAGTTGTGTTCCATAGTGCTGAAGTGGCCTTACTCATGAATCCTGCCCCAGGGTCCATCTTGGAACCCAGATCCCTCGACTCGGACACAACAAGCCTGATAGAGTCTGAGCTCTCACCTTCAGACAGCAAGGAGGGTCTGGTGGCTGAAGAGAAGGAGCTGAAATCGGAGAGCAGTTCGGAGAAGGGAGCGGGCAGTACCTCGGAGGTACCCGAGGGCAATGAGATCGAAAATGCAGGTGCCAGTGTCACCAACGTACCGCTGGAGAGGCTCCCACGATCCGCAAGTGATGGAGCTCTGAGTACAGCTCCACATAGTAAGAACGTAGAGGAGAGAGGTTTGATAGCGGAAGCAGATGAAGCCATGGAAGCCCTGGTTGCAGAAAGACCAGCAGAGAGCAGCAGCCATCCTCAGAGCCCTCCTGTTCTCCCTTCCAGCCCAACCTCAGACACGCAGCCTGTGGCGAGAGGGAACATCGCTCTCAACGGCCAGGCAGAGCTTATCCCTTTGAAGAACATAGAGGTGGAGCTGTCTAGCGCGCTGCACATCACGAAGGATGCCACGAAGGAAGCTTTGCACGCGACTATGGACCTCACCAAAGAAGCCATGTCCATCACGAAAGACGCCCTGAGCCTGAGCCGGGAGAAGATGACCTCCACCATGCAGAAGATGCTCTCTCTGCCCCCAGCCAAGTGAGTGGGTCATCCTCCTCCTGGGCTCCGCAGCAGCAGCAGCCAGGCTGTAGGGAAACAGAGGAGCGTAGGTAGACTGCTCCCTTTCTTTCCATGTCATTTGGAGTAGAGCTAGGCTAGATCTTCCTCTACTGGGGTTGGTCTAAGTACACCAGTCTGACTTGCAAGCCCCTTATCTGTTTAATCTGGGGGCCGCGCTCTTTGCCTTTATCACTGTTGTCTTTTGATAGGGATTCTGTGCCCAAAGCAGAAGAGGGAGTGGTGACTCCAGGTGGGGGTGGCAGCAGCCGAATGCGTTTCTTCTCCATGAAGAGGGTAGCGTCCCAGCATTCCTTTGACACCATGTCTGTGGACGGGAGCGGCCCAGAGGATGGGCTGTCGGTGGACAGCGATGGCAGTGACGGATTTGTGATGCTCACGGACTCTGGTAAGAAGCACTTGGCTTTGTCCTCTCTATGCTCTTATTACACGGTCTGCTGAGGGCAACCAAGTCACTTTGTGTTCGCGTGGAATTCACTTGTGCCTTTCCTTCCTTCTCAAGGTCGTGAGTAGTTCATCCCCAGTGGCTCTTTCTGCTTTTATAGATGCCTTTTCTTCGAGATGAGGAGCATAAATGAGTGGGGAGGGTGGCTCCTGCACACAACAGTGAGGTTCTGAGGCGTTCGATCATACTGGAGCAAGGACTGTAGATGTGTGCAGGCAGGGACGTAGCATTTAGGAAGGGTTTAGTAAGGGCTGGTTGGAAATACTGTGCACTGAACACCTTTTGTTTCAGCTCTGTATCGCTTAAGTTCATCTGTGGAGCTGGGGAAGGTTTCCTAGAGGACGGTGTAGGCTGAGAGGCCATGAGATTCAGGCAGCAGGACTTCCAAAAACCAGAAAAAGAAACAGAATCAAGTTGGTTTTGTTACTTCCATTTCAGAACCCAGCCTGGACCCTCTTTCCTCAGGGAACCTTCCTCAGGTCCACAATGACACAGGCAGCAGAACAAGCCTGATGGCAGAGGACGAGGGTGGAGTGTCTCCTGAAATAAACAGCTCGACTTCGCAGAGTGAAGACCCCAGTCTGCAGCTGGTCAGAGCTCTGTTCTTTTTTCACTGTGATGTTATTTCTGAGTGAATCTCAAACGAACCCCATAGTGGTGTTTGCTTTGATAAGTGAGCTCATTGCTTGCTGTTTCAGGTGTCTGTCCTCGTGTTGAAGATGAATGACTTGAACTGTGGCATAGAGGCACGAGGGCACGATTTGTCTGTTGCTTTACAAGTGATGAACGTGGTTCCAGAGCAACTGAACAATGTTGGAATGTGGCAGTATCTGCGTGGCTGTCTGGGTAAGATGCTGCCTCGTGGAGTCTGCTGCTTCTGTAGCTGCACTTCGATAACTGATTTTTATGCTGACTATCCTCAGGGAATCATCAAATCATGGAATGGTTTGGGTTGGAAGGGACTTCAAAGCCCATCCAGTTCCACCCCTGCCATGGGTAGGGACACCTCCCATTGGATCAGGAGCTCCAAGCCCCATCCAACCTGACCTTGAACCCCTCCAGGGATGGATTAGCCACCGCTGCTCTGGGCAACCTGGGCCAGGTCCTCTCCCTCCTCACAGGAGAACATTTCTTCCTAAGATCTCATCTCAATCTCCCTGCTTTGAGCTTAAAACCATTCCTTCTCTTCCTGTCCCTGCCCTCCCTGATCCAGAGCCCCTCCCCAGCTTTCCTAGAGCCCCTTTCAGCGTTAACATTTAGTGACTTCAGGGTTGAATACAACTTGTGGATGCTGAGAATCTTTCTGTCAGTGGTTCAGATCTGGTGTTTGAAAGATGTTTCCGAGGTGCCTACACAGTCAAAATCTGTGGTGCCTAATTATTGTCTGGGGCTTTTTTTTAGTGCTGCTAGGAGGCATGAAATGAATTCAAAGAGCTGTGTAGGGAAGACCCTGAGGTTATTCCTGCCTTGAGAATAGTGCTTCTGCGCTGGGTGCTTCCCCAGAGCTGATTATGAATTAAAACCAAACCATAAAAACTCCACCACACGAAAACCAACCAGGAAAAAAACCCAACCCGACTCGAAAAAATGAAACCAAAAGCAACTGCAACCTGAAACCTGAAGTGAAAACCTGGGCTTTTTCTGGCTGTTGGCCCTTCCCTCTGACAGTACTTGACTGTGGCCGCGAGGGGACACGCAAGGGGACACAGAGGCACGGGAGGCTGGAAGTGCTGAGGGCAGTGGAAAAGCCGAGCTCTGTCACCTGGGGTGTGTGTGAAATGAAGGCTGATTTACAGTGTGCTGAGGTGGTGAGAGGGGAGGGTGCGTCTCGGGGCTTAACCGCTCCAGTTCTGGCTCTCGCTCCTGTTAAGTGAGCTCTGTCATTTGAAATTTGGATTCCTTTTGTGTGAAGGATGATTTCAGACTGATATCATTTGTGAACTTGACCCCATTCCGCATCTGGACAGCAGAGGGCTTTTCAAGATACCTGGTTTGCATTCACATCTCGTTACCGATGCCATCTTCTGCAATGAGCTCTTTCTGCTGTAGCTCTAGGAGATCCAGGTGCAGAGAAGTCTCTGGTCCGTGAAGCTGATAAGATGCAGCCAGAAGTGTGTTTACGGCTGGAAGTAGGACCTGCTGCTGCTGCACATTCACCTCTCGCTGTTGAGAACGGCTTCCTTCACATGCTGGTCCACAGCTACACAGCAGAGCTCTTCATGTCCTCTCTCACCAACCTTGGCCCCTTCCTTGAGGATGAAATAATTCCGGAGGTGATCCCCATGGAGATAGAAGTCGTGGATGCCAAAATCACATTGAAGGTGAGTGTATTCATCCCCACAACTAGAAATTCCCTGCAGAATCATAGCCTGGGGGGCTCACTTGCGAGATTCTGCTTGGGGAAACAACCTGATCCAGGGGAAAGAGTCCCTGCCCATGGCAGAGGGGTTGGAATTGGATAATTGTGATGGATCCCACCCAAACCGTTCTATGATTCTATGAAAGGATGCTGTGGGATTGCTCTAGGCTTCTGCAGAGCTCCCGTTTTCCTGATGCTGTTTTATTTTGCTCCTAAAAGCTGCCTCAGGGATGAACAAGTAACACAGTGGAATTGTTGAGTGATCAGATTATGGAGAAACGGGAGCCTGACCTTTGGATCCTCCCCTAGCTTTGTTGCTGCCCTGTTTGCAGACTCAAGGCAGAGAATTAAATACCCCTTCCTCTGGGTGCTTGTGTGAAATGGGAAATTTTTGACCTTTACTGTAAGCATTTAGAGAATAAAAAAACATTATGTGAGAGCAGGTTGATACTTGGGAGGGGTCAGTGACAGAAGGTCTTGATTAAATCTTTTTGAAAGCAGTGCTCAGGCTCGACTGACAAATAGGAGCCTGTCTTGCTGCACAGCAGCACGAGAATCTCCAGAATAAGGAATATTGGCTTTTTTTTTGGCCCAGGAATGTTGGCTAGGGCTTTGAAGCAGTGATTTGCTGGAGGACAACTGTGATAGCAGCCTTTGGGGAGGTGATTGCAGGCCTCTCCTCAGTCTTTGTGATGGATGGATGCAGCAGGATTTGGTTCTGGTCTGTAGGAGTGTTTTCCACATGGATTGAGACCCACGTGCAGCCTGGTGTGTAAGCCAGGCTTCTCCGTATGGTGGGCGACCCTGGTGAGCTCTGGCAGTCTGTGCCACTCCTCACGTGAGGCTGGGGCCAAGGGGAATCCTTTGTAGAACCACCAGAGCTGTCACAGCAGTTAATCTCTTCTTGGCTTTGTTTTTTTTCCAGGATGACAGCCCCTGCGTCTACCCCACCTCCCCTGGCCCTGTTCCTATCACCCTGGCAGTAGATCACGTCATTGTGAAGCGCAGAGATGATGGGGTGTTCTATCTAACAGGTCAGCAACATCAGGAAACTTGTTTTACTCTCCTCCAGCACCCTCAGGCTGTGCTGAAACAGAGTTTTCTGCTGTGCCTGGTGTGTCAGACTGTTCTCTGCAGTCGCTTTGTCACCGTGAGGGTGGGGAGGCCCTGGAACAGGTTGCCTAGGGACGGCTGTGGCTGCTCTATCCCTAGGCCAGGTTGGATGGGGCTTGGAGCCCCTGATCCAGTGGGAGGTGTCCCTGCCCATCGCAGGGGGTGGAACTGGATGATCTTTAAGGTCCCTTCCAATCCAAACTATTCTATGACTCTGCCAGAATGGGCAAATCTGTCTTCAGTGCAAGGACACAAGTGTTTTGGCTGCTCTGCCGCGTTCATCTCGGGATGGATGCATTCCTGTCTCTCTAGTTCAGGCTGCTTTTCTTGTTTAGTTTGGACAGCAAATGTAATACCTCAGGCACAAGAGTTTAATACCTAAAGCAATGAACAGGCAGCCTGAATTCATGCCTGATGTCTCCTTGAGCTCGCACAGTGAGGATAGGTTACTGCTTCTTCCCTTCCTTTGCTTTCTCTATTTTAAAACGGGAATGAAATTTTCCTTGTTTAAGAAGCAGGAAAAAAAAGAAGAAATATGAAAAAAAAAAAGCCAAGTTATTCTTTTTGCCCTGAGATCTCTGCTGTATCAATATCCACTGCTGAGGGTTTTCTCTGCTGCTTTCCAGCTCCGCAAGAGGAAGGTTCAGCAAAACAGGAGAAACCTGTATCGGTTCTTCAGGAGCAGAAGGCCCCGGCAGAGTGTGTCTTGGCGGCCCCGGCAGCAGGAACACGCGGGCTGCAGGTGAGTCTGGGCAGCTGGAGAGCTGGCAAGGGGTGGCAAATGCAGCCCTTTGTCTTCGTGTTTGTGGTTTCTGGCAGGTGTGGTGCGTTACACATACTGGGAGCACACAAAAGCAGCCTGTGTCTCTTTTGACAGGCGTAAGGGTACTGTGCCCAGCATAAACTCTCTTGTGCCCCTTCAGAAATCTGGTATTTGTTTTGTGATTGGCTCCATCTTCCCACTGTGTCCAGTCCCTTGCTAGAGAAGTAGGTATTGAGGGGTTCCCAAAAAGAGAAGAGCAAGCCGTACAGACAGGGAGTTTCAGGTTCCTTAAAGTTTCTGCTATTCAGCTTGAACTATGATTCCAGTTTGATCCATATATGTGGCATCCAGATGCCTGGTTTGTTTTTAAATATGCAGTGTTCTCTCATTATTCTTCCTGTTTGGTGCCTTGGTAAATCGATCACTTGCTGTGGTTTAGTGGTTTAGTGGCAGATAGGAATGGTCGGACTCAATGATCTAAGAGGTCTTTTCCAATCTAGTGATTCTATGATTCTATGGAAAAATAGATACCAAGGGAGCAGTGTGGCTGGCCAGATACAGAACTGGGACTTCAGGTTCTGTTTATTAGATGGGGACACATCATTCCTCATCTTTCCCTTTTCCATTTAGTGCAGAGATTTTCTCTTCTCCCTGTCCACAGCACCTTGTGAAGCGACACCCTGACCAGAGCTGGAGGGCACAGGCGTCACAGCAGCTTCAGTTTATTTTCTGATGTTATTGAACTTAACGGGAACAAATGCAAAGGCTGAAGTTCTTGAGTAAAAGTATTCTGAGAGCCCAAGGAAATACTTGTCCCGTGCCGTGAAACTGCAGTGGCAATGTTTGAGGGCAGAATTAACTTTGTTCACAGAGGGAAGAGATAGGAATGAATTAATTTTGTTCATGGAGACAAGAAAGAGGAATGCCAGGCATCTGCTTGCCTCGGGTATCGTATCGGGACCCCTTATAAAAGCAGAGTGCAAATCAGAGCTCAAGTGGGTTGGGTTTTTTTCCTTAATATGGTTACCTTCAGGCGGAATCAGCTGGCTGCTTTGCCAGAAAAATCCTTGCCCACTGCAAGTCTTGGTCCTGTGCCTAGAAATACAGAGGAAAGACTTGGGAGAGGGTATTTGCTAGCCAGACATCACTCGCTCTAAGGACGGATACGGCAGTCAGCAGGTATTTCTGCAACTCAGACTGGGTCACGTCATCAGGGAGCTTTGTGGGGTTGTGTCACGATTCATCTCGGAAGCTTCCGCATTGGTTTTCCCCTCTGAGCAGAACAGTGGAGTCAGGTCTGCCCTGCTTCGACCTTTGGAAACTTCAGGTTTGTTTCTTCTCTGTCTCTTGTAGCTGAAGGAGGTTCCAGAGTTACAAAGGGAGCTTCAGACCATGAAAATTGCCCTTGCAGAAGCCAACATGGACAAGGCTCGCCTCCTGCAGGAGATTAGGAAATACAATCCCCTCTTCCAGCTTTGACAGTCAAGGCACAGGCTGCGGCTGCTCCGGAGGAGTGGAGACCACCACCGGCACTAAGGTGGGCACTTGGATTCTATCGCTGCTAGATGGCTCAGCTCCTGGAGACCAAGCACCTCCAAGAATGGAAACCAACCGTGACTGCAAAATGAACTTGAAAGAGGGAGAGAGGAAGGAACGAGGAGCAGTTATGTCTGCAGCCACTTTCCTCTGTCCTGGCAGTCCCTGAGCCAGGGCAGTGGTCAGCGGACACAGAAAAAGTCAGGAATTTGGTGGGACACCCCGTGTCTCTTCATCCGCGGGTGGCAGTGACAGCGTGCTTTCAGACCTTGCCCTCCGTGGCGACGTCTCGAGATGGTCCATCTTGGGGGTTTCTGCTGCTCTCAACCTTCCTCACCACGTTCTTGCCCAACCATGCAGTTCCTGATGCGCAGGCTCCTTAGCCTTGGGGTGCGTTGCTGCACCCCAAGTGCTCGGAAAAGGGACAGATGATCTGTGATCTTCCTTTATTAAGCAGATGGAAAGGTGTTTGTAAGGGAGCCCTCGTGTTTTCAGCTGAACTCTCTCCCCAAATGTTTAGCCTAGTGAGTTTTTCTCTTTTTTTTGATGTAAGCATTACTGCACTGGAATTGGTTCAGCTGAGGCAATACAAGATCATAATCCCACTCACTATGCAAGGTGCAGCCTCTCAGTGACAAGCCACGATGAGCTGAGGCCTGGAAACTACGCCAAGCAAGCCAATAACTTGGGAGTTATGTTTGGTTTTCCTACTGTGCTCTTATCCCCCTTTCCCTCTGCTGTGGGACGTCTCCCCGTAACTGGTGCTGCTGAGATCACTTCAGTTCTTCGGTAGCTCCAGGGGAAACGAGGCTGTTTCCAGCGCTGGGCTGGATGCGGAGGCACCGCTGCCTGTGGTTTGCGGAGAGCTGAGAGTGAATTCCTTGGGGTTGGTAGCTTTCACTGTGAAACAAGAGGGTTAGTTAGAGAGGGACAGTGATTAAAACAGCTGTCACACTGAAGAACATCATCTTAGTTCTGTGTTTGGCTCCATTAGATTGTAGGGAGCTCTGAATAAGATCTGTTGGAATCAGTCCCTATAGGGAAGGCTTGGGCAGGCTGTGCCGCTGGCGTCCAGCGTTTCTGCCACCATCTGATGATCCAGTGCCTAAAAGCAGATAAAACGGAGGCAGCGAGAGCCCAACCTTCCTCCTGCAACCCCTGGGAAGGAGGCAGCCACAAATGAATTTGAAGGAGGCGTAGTTGCACGGGAGCGGAGCTGCAGGAATCTGCTGTGGTGCACAGTGCGCTCGAGCTCACCCCCCGGATGAATTTTGGGTGCTGTGACTTCTGCTTTCCCTCTTCCATGAGAGAGAATGACTCCTCCTTGTTCCCGTTGGACGCCTGTGACCTGTCCCTGCTCGAGGCAGCCTCTGCCAGGACAGATTCAAGGTGCTGCCTGCAATGGAAAGTGTCCTAGAACAGCTTGTCCCTAGTGGAAAATGCACTTTAACTTTTCAACCATCAGCGGGCATTTCCTTCACCAATACTGCCTCGTGCGTGGAGTAATTCAGAGGTAAAAGCAGGGGATCCAAAACACAAGTTCTCTTCCGTAGTGAATAAGTCTTGCTGTGAGCAGTCCTTATGGCAAGAAGGGAGGTGACAAAGCCTCTGCGCATCCAGACTCGCTGTGAATCCACCCTCCTGCCAGCAGCTCACTGTTAAGTACCATCCCCCAGCACAAAACCTACACGAGAAGTTGTTCAGCCAAACCTTTGTGCTTCTGTGGTTGCTCCCTCTTCCTGTGCGAAGCAAGAAATACAGGAATGCTTGCCTGCCTTGGCGGAATGCAATGATGTTCGATGATGTTCATTCTTTATCTTCACTAGTTGCTTGAAAATGGGAGGTTTGTTTCTTCTCTCATGTTTTTATGACTCTTGGGGTTGTTCAGCCTCATCTCCCACCAGGTTTGTTTCTTCTCTCTCTCGTTTTCATAAGTCTTTAAGGTGTCCAGCCTCACCTGAGGCAGGGAGCAGTGTGCCTAGGGGGCCGTGGTGCCTCTCGCTGTCACACAGCTCCGTACCGCTCCCTCCCACACCTACAGACCCGACAGAGCTGGGGCCAGGCTGTTTACAGCAAATTCCTTGCTCCGGCAGCTCCCGTCAGGCGGGTTTGGTTAAGAATTAATGCACTTCCATTGTTTTAAGTACTAGTAAAAAGCACTGTAAACAAAAATCTGCTTCCTTTGTACATGGTGTCCGTGGAGGAGGACAAAAATCTATCTCCACTGATGCTGATCAGCTGAGTTTACTGTTTGGAGCTTTTCGTTTAAGGACTTTTTCTGTGTTACGATGAGAGCCACCTTAATCCTCTGTGTGACCGCGCTGCGGTTGCCCTAGGAAGAGCACATGGCCTCAGCCTGTGTTACCCAGCGCTAGGAGCCAGGAGCTCGCAGGGGATGACTGTACGGGGGTAACGCGTCCCTCTGAACCCCAGTTTGAGTTTTAGGCAGTATTGGAACTTTGTTGCAGTGTATTTCCACTCATGCATTTATTGGTTCTATGAACCATAATAAGAAATTAAACTTGTTAACCTCCTTCCAGGCTCACGTGGTTTTTTCTCCCCCTTTCCCTTGCCTTCATCTTGGGAATTGTCCCCTTTTCCCCAAGCCAGTTTTACTTCTAGAAGAGATGCTGAGCAATGGCTTCAGACCCATCAACTCTCAGCGCGTTCCCTTGCTCATGCAAATGGAACAATGCGAGCCGGAGGCGAGACGAAGCTTCGAGACGAAGCTTCGGAATGTGTCTAGGGCGGCTGAGACAGATCATCCTGCTGCGCTGCCCCTGCTTTGAATCACACCATTACACAATTAATGCTTCCCAGCAACATCAAGATGACAATAAGGAGTTTAATGTATAAAAGAGAGACTTCTATACACAGACACCGCTCCAGCGCTGCCAGCAGGAACTGCGGCCTGGTGGGTAAATGCACTGAGGACCGTGAGCTTTCCTACCCCTGCACTGTTGCAGCAGGAGCCCAAGGCTCCAGGGCAGGGACTGGGCTCCTGCTGAGTGCTTGGATGCCAGGAATCCTTCCTGCAATCCTTTTAAGTCTATGCGCGATGCCCCCGACAGAGCTGCACTCCCCTGGCTCTGCTGTAACTGCTGTGAGGTTCACAGCTTGCGTTAACTTCTCTCTCCCGTGGCTGCCATTGCGACGCCTCAGTGGAAGATGATCTTCTTGTACTTGGAATTTGGGATCTGTCCTCGTGACTTGAGCCTCCTGACCGCCTCTCGCATGTGTTTGGGCTGCAGGGGGGGCAGCTCCCCCCACTTCTCACACACATCCAGCGCTGAATGAGAGAAACCAGAAAGCTCACGTGAGCGGGACGGCCCAGCTCAGCCGCTACCCACACTGCCAGCTTTAAGGGTAACATTTTTGTGTAGGGTTTACAGCTCACATGTTGTTAACACACACCAAAGAAACCACTTTGCACGCTTCTCTGAAAAAGTCTCTCTGGGGACCATTGATACTGGACCAGCATAAACTGCTGTTTATACCACTCTGGCTACTGTGAAACGTGCTGGTTTGAGTCACACATGGACTTAAGATCCTAAACCTGCTCCAAGGTGGGCAGTGAGTTCTGGGGCTGCGGACTTAAGGGCAGGTTCTTTTTTATTATTACAGTAAAAGCATCATTCACGCCTCCTGCCAAGGACATGAAGCAATTAATGACACGAAGCAATTAATGACAGCAGCAAAGCTGCTTATCCAAACCACGCCAGGTAATGCAGCGGAGAAGCTGTATCTCCCCAGTGGTGGTGATCCTGGCACATCCAGGCCACGTTTTGCCTGTACAAGCTGGCATCAAAATCGGAATCGCTGCCTCCTCCAGCCTGAATGGAGCAGGGACACAGCTGGGTCGGCCTCCCACCCCCTGTCCCAAAACGATCCCAGCACATCCCATAAAGGAGGAGAAATAACTCTGTTTCCTCTGGGCTGAGTTTGCCTACGGCAGGATTAACAGCAGATCCCTGCTGCTTGCTCACAGCATAGCTTAGAGCAAGAACTTCCACGTTATCCTCCTTTGAGAGGATAAAACAGGAGGGCATCACTGGCCTCTGCTGACTCACGGGCAGCAACATGGATAGGGTCACAGAGACGAGGTGTGACGCTGTGTTTCACCCCTCCGAGCGCTTCCCGTAGCGTCCTCTGCTGCTGGAAGGTCAGAGCCCCCTCCAAACAGCAGGGAAGCAAGACTGGGAACCACAAAGTGTTCAGTCTTGTTTCACATCCTGCTCTGCTGTGAGCAACACACTTACCCTCCTATTCTTAACTTTATACTCAACAATCATCTCTGTCACTCACCTTCTTCCACCACCTCCCCAACGAAGACTTTGGAGATGCCGGACATGGCGATCACCACGTTCTGAGACACGGAGGTGCCGGTGATGGACTGGATCAGCTGGGTGAGAGAGTCAACTGAGTGAGCTGCGCACAGTGACCGCGACACATTTCAACTCATTTACCAGTTTGAGCCTGTCAAACATCAACCCCGTGCTGTTCTGCCCACTTCAGCTTTTGAATTCAGTCATGCAGCTTGAGGTGTGCTGGCTGGCAGGATTTTAGCTTGTCCCCATTCAGTGGCAGCCCCTGTTCCTGCAGTTCCTTCTCCTGTTGTCCCATGGCCACCCAGCCCACTGCCAGTTAAGATGAGCTCCTATTTCATAGAATTGCAGAATGGTTTGGGTTGAAAGGGACCTTAAAGCCCTTCCAGTTCCGACCTCTGGCCATGGGCAGGGACACCTCCCACTGGGTCAGGTCGCCACCTCAACCCCATCAGCCCTTTGAAGGCACTGAGCTGATCCAGGGAAAAGGATCTCAGCCCCAGGGGCTGAGGAGCAGCTGGAGGAGGCCGCGCACAGAGCCTGCTCGTGCTGTGCAGGACTCGGTGAGGAGCAGCCGCTCACTCAGCTTTAGTTGTGTTGGTGGCGAGGTGTTATTGAAGCCGTACCCGTTTAATGGCAGCTTTGGGGAACGCAGATCGGCGATACATCTCGTATCGGTTGAGCTGTTCTTCAGAGAAGGAAGAAACCAGTATTCTGAAGGGGAGAGAAGTGATTACAGCAAAATGAAAACACAAGTCTGCAACAGCCTGGAGTGCTGCAGCCATCCTGGGAGGCCCTTCTACCACCCCAACACTGAGTGGGAAGAAGAAGGCAGTGCCACAACAGGCCACAAAATCATTAAGGTTGGAAAAGACCTCTCAGCTCATCCAGTCCAACCACCAGCCCAACCCCACCGTGCCTGCCAGACCACGTCCCCAAGTGCCACACGGTTTTCTAACCCCTCTAGGGATGAAGAGTCTAGCATTGTCCTGGGCAGCCTCTGCCAGTGCTTCACTGCGCTGTCAGTGAAAAAATTGTTCCTAATATCCAATCTAAACCTCCTCTGGATGCAACTTGAGGCCATTTCCTCTTGTCCTACTGCTTGTTGCATGGGAGGAGGTTTGTAACGGCTGGGCCTGCTCAAGAGGGACCCAGGGTGGAACCACAACCAGCATTACCCACAGGCTCACAAACCCACTGAACATGGGCCCCCAAGCAGCAGCTCCCCCTGCACTCACTGCATCTTCTGGATCTCGTCTTCATCCACTTTCTGCTTCTTCTCCTTCCTCTCCTTCAGCTCCAGCTTCACCCTCTTGGCCGCAGACTGCAGGCTGGGGTCCTCCCCATCCACCACATCCCCCTCGGCGTTCCTCACCTGGGCGAGAGCACAGCGCTCAGTTCCTCACTCCCTGTAGCCTCCCCCCCAGGTCCCCTGGGCTCTGCAGACCCTGTGGGTCTTGCTCCCCATTCCCCACAGCCCCCCCACTCCCCCAGGACCCCACTCCCTGCAGTGTCTCCCCCCCCCCATGCCTCACTTCCCATTCCCCAGAGCCCCCCACTCCCCATAGTCTCCCCAGGACCCCTGGACCCTCCTGCTCCCCTCCCTGCCCGCACCCCTCAGCTCCATTTCCTGCAGGGCTCCTGGACCCTGCTCTCCAGAGCTCCGCTGGAACCCCCTGCTCCCTACAGACCCCCAGCCCTGCTCCCCCCAGCTCCCCATGCCCCTCGGTCCCATTCCCTGCAGCCCCCACAGGCCCTATTCCCCAGATCCCCCC
The DNA here is from genome assembly GCA_033459285.1 of Clamator glandarius. NCBI lineage: Eukaryota > Metazoa > Chordata > Aves > Cuculiformes > Cuculidae > Clamator > Clamator glandarius. The sequence goes on from JAUNZM010000037.1 coordinate 710,503, forward strand.
GGGACCCCTCATTCCCCAGAGCCCTCCAGTCCTGCACCCCCAACCCTATTCCCTGCAGCACCCTTGACCTTGCTTCCCCCCCACAGCCCCCTGCTCCCGTTCCCTTTGCCCCCAGTCCTGTGCCCCCCTGTTCCCCCCCGCTTCCCTGCTCCCCTCAGCACCTCTCCCCCCCCATTCTCCTCCATTACACCCTTCCCCTCAAATTCCCCCTCTCAATCCCCTCATTCCCTTCTCTGTTACCCCCTCATTCCCCTCTACCCCCCCACTTCCTCCCATTCCTCTCTCCCCCCCACTCCCCTCATTCCCCTCCTTCCCCCTCATTGCCCCCCACTCCCCTCATTCCCTTTCTTACCCCTCATTCCCCTTTCTCCCACCATCAGAGCCCCCCAATTTTCTTTCTCCCCCTCTCCCCTGATTCCCCCTTTCTCCCAGCAATTGCCCCCACTCTCCTTTTTTCCTTTACTCCCCCGGCCTTCCCCTTACCCCCCCGTACCCCCCTCTCCCCTCTCTCCCCTCCATTCCCCTCACTCCTTCCCGTTCCCCCCCCAGTCCCACCTCCCCATCGGCCGCCGCCTCCGCTCCGCTCTCGCCGCCCCCGCCGGCCTCTCCCGCCTCCGCCAGCCCCTCGGGGGCCCTGGGCTCCTCCTGGGCTGCCGCCGCCGCAGGCCCGTCCTGCGCGGGGGCTACGGGCGGCGGGGGCTGCTCGGGGCCGGGACCGCGCTCCTCACGGGTCACCTCGCCCGGCGCCGCCATCGCCGCGGGGCCGCAGGGGCGGGGCCGCAGGGGCGGGGCCAAAAGGGCGGGCGACTGCGAAGGGGTGGGGCCAAAGGGATTTAGTCTATCGGAAGGAGGCGTGGCCAATGGAGTGGGCGTGGCCGACAGGATGGGTAGCAGGGAAGGGCGGGGCCAATAAAATAGGGCTAAATAGAAAGGGGGTAGTCAGTGGGTGTGGGCGTGGCCATTGTGGATGAGTTGCTCGGAAGGGGCGGAGACAACTTGCTGGGGGCGTGGTCGCGTGAAGGGGCGTGGCCATAAGCACATTTTGTTGTGAAAGGGGGCGTGACCATGCGAGGTGGGCGCGGCCATTACAGATAGGTTCGGCTGGGAAGGGGCGGGGCTAAGTGGAGGGGGCGGGGCCATCGGGGGGGGAAATGGGACCCGGGGAACTGAGGGGGATCTCAGGGGACTTTGAGGGACTGGGAGGATCTGAGGGGGAATGGGGACACTGGGGTGAACTCAGGCGACTGGGGGAACTGGGGGGAAGTCAAGGGGTGGGGGAAATGGAGGGACTGTGGAGAACTCAAGGGATTGGGGGAACTAGAATGAACTCAAGGGATTAAAGGAACAGGGGGGATTGGGGCACTGGGGTGAATAGATGAACTGGAGAGAAACTAGGGGTGACTGGGAGAACTCACGGGACTGAGAGGAGCTGGAGGCACTGGTTACTGAGTGGAACTGGGGTAACAGGGGTAACTGAGAGGGACTGGGGGACCTCACAGGCTTGGAGGGAACTCAGGACACTTGGGGAACTGAAGGGAACTGGAAGGACTGGGGGTGAGCTGCGAAAGGCTGGGTCAGTTTACGGGGGACTGTGGGAATTTGTGGGGACTGGGAGAACTGGTGGGGACTGAGGGCTCTGGGATGAACCCAAGAGACTTGGACAGACTGGAGGAGCTGGGGGATCTGGAGGGCACTGGGGTGAACTCAAGGGAAATGGAAGAACTAGGGAGAACTCAAGGGATTAAAGGAACAGGAGGGATTGGGGCACTGGGGTGAACTCGAGGAACCAGGGGGAACTGGGTTGGATAGGTGAATTGGAGAGAAACTGCGGAGAACTGGGTGAACTCAGGGGACTGAGGGGAGCTGGAGGCACTGGTGGGGACTGGGGTAACTGAGAGGGACTGGGGGACCTCACGGGGTTGGGGGGAACTCAGGACACTGGGGTAACTGAGGACAGTGGGGGAACTGGGGTGAACTCAAGGGCCTGGAGGCACTCGGGGTGAGCTGCGAAAGGCTGGGTCAGTTTACAGGGGACTGTGGGAATTTGTGGGGACTGGGAGAACAGGTGGGGACTGAGGGCTCTGGGGCGAACTCGAGAGACTTGGGGGGACTGGAGGAACTGGGAGGTTTGGGGTGAACTCAAGGGACTGGTGGGGACTGGGCCCAAAACGAAGTGGAATCGAAGCTTCACTGAGAGAATAAGACAGCGGGGGGGCGGGGCCTGTGCGCGCGGGGGAGGGCCCGCCCCCCACTCGCACAGGCCCCGCCCCCCGCCCTAGAGAGCGTTTTCCATTGGCTACCTCTCCCCTTGACCCCGCCCACTAACGATGCCATTGGCTAATCTCATACTATCTCCGCCCCCTAAGCAACTCCCACACCTCCCCAACAACGCCCACGTCGCGTCCCCATTGGCCCCGCCTCCCCTTCAGGCCCCGCCCCGGAAGCGCCTCTGAGGGGGCGGTTGAGGGCGGTCTCGGCGGGCGGCGGCGATGGGGAAGGAGCAGGAGCTGCTGGAGGCCGCTCGCACTGGCAATTTACCTGCTGTAGAGAAGCTGCTGTCGGGGAAACGGCTTAGCTCCGGGTTTGGGGGCTCGGGAGGAGGAGGCGGAGGAGGAGGAGGAGGAGGAGGGGGAAGCGGCTCCGCTGGGGGAAGCGGCGGAGGAAGCGGCGGGAGCGGCGGTGTGGGGCACCCGCTGTCCAGTTTGCTCAGGTGAGGGGGGCTGTGGGGCGTGGGAGGCGGGAGCAGGGACAAGAGAGGTTGGTGTGGGGCAGAGGAGGGGGGCTGAGTGCCTGGAGAGGGGCTTATGGGGAGTAAGAGGGAGACTGAGGGGCTGGGGAGGGGGTTATGGGCAGTGGGAGGGGGGCTGAGTGTCTGGAGAGGGGGTTGTGGGCAGTGAGAGGGAGACAGAGGGGGTTATGGGGAATGAAGGGGAGACTGGGGGGCTGAGGAGGGGTTTATGGGGCGTGGGGAGGGGAGTGAGTGGCTGTAGAGGTTGTTGTGGGGCGTAGGAGAGGGACTGAGTGGCTGTAGAGGGGGTTATGGGTCGTGGGAGAGGGGCTGAGGGGCTGGAGGGGGGTTATGTGGTGTGTGAAGGAGAGTGAGGGGCTGGGGAGGGGGTTATGGGGAGTGGAGGAAGAGTGAGGGGCTGGGGAGGGGGTTATGGGGAGTGGAGGAAGAGTGAGGGGCTGGGGAGGGGGTTATGGGGAGTGGAGGAAGAGTGAGGGGCTGGGGAGGGGGTTATGGGGAGTGGAGGGAGAGTGAGGGGCTGGGGAGGGGGTTATTGTGTTGTGGGAGGCGGGGAGTTTGTGGGAGGGGGGCTGAGGTGGAGTAGGGGGGTTATGGGGTGTGGGAAGGGGGCTGAGTAGCTGGGGAAGAGGTATGGGGAGGGGTTTATAAGACTGAGGGGAGGTCTGTGAGGGGCTGTGGTGGAGCTTGGGGTAGGGGTGGCATGTGTGAGGAGGGGCTCGTAGGAATAGGGTGAGGGGATGTGTATGGAGGGGCTTATGTATAGCACAAGGGGATCTGTAGGGCAGAGGAGAGTGTATAGGGTTAGGAGGCATGTGTAGGGCAAGAGAGGAGTGTGTGTAGGGTGGGAGGACTGAAAGACTTCAGGGTTGTGGGGTCAGAGGTCGGGAAGGAGGTGGGATCTGTGAGAGTTTGGATTTGAGAACTGTGGGGATGGGGAACTGTAAGGTCATGGAGCTGGAGGTGGGGTGTATGGGAGGGTTTCGGGTCTTGAGGGGAATGTGTGGGGTTGAGGGACCTGTAAAGCCATTCAGTGGGGCTGGGGGGTACAGCAGGTTTGGGCTTTTGGGGCGTTGTTGGATCGTGGGAAGACAGGGAGCATGGAGCTGTGGGGTGCTGAGGATGGGGTTGGGGGGGTCTTCAGGGGGCGTGGACTGGATGGTGTGAGCTGGGGGTTGTGGGACAAGGGTCTAGAGGTCAGCTGGAGGGGTCTGGATGCCCTCCTGGGGTGAGGGGGCTGTGAGATTGAGGGGTGTTGGGGTCCCTCGGGCTTGCCAGTGGGTGCTGGAGCCCTGGGGGATGTAGCTCTTGGCATGGAGAGGCTGTGAACAGGATCCTTGGGGTCTGGGATAGCGTAGGCCAAAGGATGAGAACATCGGATGAGAATTGGGGATCCAAGGGCTGGGATGAGGTGTTACAGCAGGCTGGGGTGGATGCAGGGCATGCAGGTTGTGCGAAATGGGCTGGAGGAAGCCTGAGGGGCTGGAGCTGCTTCTGGTGGGACCAGGGCTTCGAGGAGGCCATGCTTGGAGGTGCGGAGCAGCTTGAGAGAGGAGATGATGCTCTCTAGCTCTCTGGGTGCTGCCCCGTGGGGTGGGCTGTGCCCTGCTGGGGGGGTGGATGCTGCTGGTTGCTGTCGGTAGCTGCTGACTGGTATGACTGGGATGTGTGTGGAGGAGGGCTCTGGATCAGGGTGCTGAGCTCCCACAGCGAGGAAAACCGCTGGATGTTTGTGCTGGGCCAGATGTGCGTCTGTCTGGCTGGCCAGGTGTCCTCTCGCTCAGTCTGTGCTCGCCCTTCCTCAGCAATCCATAATACTCCTCTGCTCTCTTCTCCGACTGGTGTGGCTGGTGGGCTCCACGGCTGCAGCTGCTTTGGAGCTCCAAGACCTTTGTCAGGTTTTCCTCCTCCCCTTTTTTCTGGCACCTCCCAAGGAAACCACTCACTGGTGCGATTTTTGAGTCACATCTTTTTGCCGTTTCACCTTCACTGCTGGAAATGCTGCTATTCCTGTTCCCAGAGCAACTGGTTTCTATCAGGGCAGGGGGAGGAGATGGGTGTCCAGTGCTCAGTGACACTGTCACTGTGCGATGTGGCTTTTGAGAGGGAGCTGCCTTGCTCATTTCTAGACAAATTTGTTCCATTTTTCCTTCCAGAACCGTATCAGGAGTCTCTCGCACGCTGACCTGAGTGGCAGAGACGTGCAGGTGCAAGGAGCTTGTGCTTTCCCAGTGCTTACATTTGCTTCTCTGAAATGTAAATCTGCTCTGGGATTGAGCTTTATTCTTCTCTGTTAATGTATCAAACACTCTGAGCCCTCATTTTGAGTGGGAAATTGCTCTGGCCACTTCAGGCTTGTCCGTGTTCGAAGCTGGATGTACTTGCAGGGTGGTTAGATAAAGTGGAGAGGGTCAGCGAGTTAAATACACACTGTGAGTGCTATCAGCCTCTTGTTCTAACAGCACCGCTGCACTTTCCAGCAGCAAATGGTGATGATGGTGACCTTTTTTTCCTGGGTAAGAGCTCCTTGAGATACCTGCTGAGCTGTGGAGTTGGGTGTCTGATCAGTTAGAGTTGAGAGGAGGCCCTGAGGGCTGGAGCACCTGCCGTATGAGGACAGGCTGAGAGAGTTTGGGTTGTTCAGCCTGGAGAAGAGAAGGCTGTGGGTGAAGAGAAGGCTCTGAAAGACCTTAGAGTAGCTTCCAGTGCTGAAAGGGGCTCCAGGAAAGCTGCAGAGGGGCTCTGGAGCAGCAAGTGCAGGGATAGGATTGCCTTCTGCCTGTGTGTCAGCCGGTCTCTGTTGTGGTCTGTGCTCACTCTGCAAGGTGTGAAATGAGCTCCTGCCCTGGTGCCAAGCCTGATTACTGGCTGCTTTGCTCCTCTCTGGAGGTGTGTGGTTCCTCTGGAGCACCTTCGCCTGCGGTTTCCCTGCTTCCCGGGGGCAGGGAGGGTGTCACAGCAGGCACGGGGTTTAATTATAGTGAACTCTGCCTTTCTGTACCCTTTTTAAAATGACTTCAAGGGTTTGGAAATGGCAAATATGATATCTTGTCTGCCTGACGCTTCATGACAAGTTGGAGATCGGCAAATTAAAGGGACCTGATGGTATGGGAGGAGAGTGGAAAGGTAGAGATGACAGCAAAGAGTCTGCAGTGTCCACTCCTACCTTCTCTGGAGAGCTGCATCCAGAGGTGTGCAACAGGTCAAGAACAACGTGGGAATAACTTTTATGTCAAAGGAATAACTTTAAAGTCAAAGTGTTTTCTCTTAAATCTTACCCTCATATCTTCATTTTTTTTTCCTAATGCATTTTCTAAATTAAGCACAGTAAATATGGACTGGACGTGTGCCTAGAGAAAGTCGTGGGGCTAATTAAGTGGAAACATTAATGGCAGCAGTAAGTTGATGGGGAAGGTGAAGGTGCCTCAACTGGTTGTCAAGGCTCTATGGTGCAAGAAAACCGCTTGAAAGATAGCTGTCTTCAGTGCTGGTGAGGGAATAAATCACAAAATAGGCATCTGGAGCAGGGATTTAGGTTTTTGTATGATTGATCAAGCCATATCGGAGAGAATTTAGGTTATAGAGCTTTGTCTTTGAGGTTCAGAATCATTTAGAAAAGGGGTAAGGCAGCTTTTATCCTTGCCCAGAAGTGGGTCCTTGCTGCAAGCTCTAAGCAAACGGTCCCTTGTGCCCTCTGTAAGAGCCATGCGGTGTTTCTTAGCTGGGACCTGTGAAAAGCATCTTTTGAGCCCACGCAAGTGCTTTGCAAGAGCACTGTTGGTCTGCATGATGAGAAGGTGGCCAGGGTTGGTGGGGTCTTCTCCAGGCAGAATAAATCCAACTCTCCCAGCCTGTCCTCGCATGGGAGATGCTTCAGCCCTCAAGTCACCTTCATGGCCCCCTCTCATTGATAGTTTCTTACCCCTCGGTTGCAGTGGAGGAGCCTGTTGATGGTCAGTTCTGTACCTTTCATGTTTTCCCTTTTCCAGATAACTTTGCAGCCTCCCTCTGTTTGTCCAGTCATTCTGATTCCTGGTCCTGCTGAAGCTGCTCATGTATTTAAAGAAACCTCCTGATACGGAGCTGCTAAGCTGCTCTCTGAAACTCATTCAAGAACAGGGTCGTAAATGCTTGGCTGGGCTGGCAGAGCTCGCTGCTTCTTTCCTCTGTCTGATGTCGGGTCCCTTTGATGTCGGCAGGGTATTTAGTTCCTTTTTAAGTCCCACCGCTTGGAGTACCTGTTGTCTAAAGAGCATCTGCAGCGCTGCTCCGGGCTTTCTCTATACAATTCCACAGCATTTCAGATCTCTCAGATACCGGTTTGAATTGGGTACAGAATAGGTGTTTCCTGGAAACCAATGTTCTCGTGGGCATGACGCAGGGAGCTGCCTTCCCACTGCTGCACCTGGGAAGTGTTTGTGTTGAGCTTTCTGCTCTGAGCTTGGAAATAATGGGTTTATGCCTTTCTTTTTAACAAAAAGAGCAAATGCTGATCCGTAAAGCCACAGGGGATGCTCTCAGCAGTCAGTGCTGTGGAACCTGTTGTTTTATCACGTCAACTTAACTGCCCACCATGTTTATTGTGGTTTAAATGTGAACTTTGTCATGGGCTGAGGCTTTCATACTTCCTGCTTGGATCACAGACGTGTGCGAACTTTAAATGTAATCACTGGTTCCTGCAGGTAAGCAGGAAACGAGATGAGATGGATGTGGATAAGCCAGCCGAGAAGGAAAGGCAGAGGTAGAATTAAAGATAATGCCTCTCCCTAGGGAGTGAATGTGGAATGCTGAAAATATTGGGCAAGAATATAAACCCCGGTGGAAAGCTGATGGGTGTAAGGGAATTGAAAGGGCAGGCTGAGGAAATGAGGAGGATGTGGGAGGACAAGGAGCAGTGGTGCGGGAGATGAGTTTCTAGCTCTTGCTGAAGAGGATGGTGGGGCTCACAAAGAGGTGGTGCCTTGCCAGTGTTTTGGGGACGGCTTGGCTCCATGTGCTGTGCACGCGGTCTCTGGGATCTGCTCATGGAATGTGCTTGTTGGGATCTCCTGTGAAATCCACCAAAAGCCAGGTCCACAAGTCTTCTCTCCCTGATTGTACCTTGGCTGTTCAGAATATCTCTCGTAGAGCAGGGGCAAAAGCACTCCTGTACGTACCTAGAGATACAGGAAAGCTGGGGAAGGTCTTGAATCCTGTGTTCAGTTCTGGGCCCCTCACCACAAGAAGGATGTTGAGGCTCTGGAGCGAGTCCAGAGAAGAGCAACGAAGCTGGTGAAGGGGCTGGAGAACAAGAGGAGCAGCTGAGAGAGCTGGGGGTGTTTAGCCTGGAGAAGAGGAGGCTGAGGGGAGACCTCATTGCTCTCTCCTACTACCTGAAAGGAGGTTGTGGAGAGGAGGGAGCTGGGCTCTTCTCCCAAGGGACAGGGGACAGGACGAGAGGGAATGGCCTCAAGCTCCACATGGGGAGGTTCAGGCTGGACATTAGGAAAAAGTTTTTCACAGAAAGGGTCATTGGGCAGTGGCAGAGGCTGCCCAGGGAGGGTGTTGAGTCACCTTCCCTGGAGGGATTTAAGGGACGGGTGGACGAGATGCTGAGGGACATGGGTTAGTGATTGGTGGGAATGGTTGGACTCGATGATCCAGTAGGTCTCTTCCAGCATGGTTATTCTATGATTCTATGAAATCGTGGACTGCAAGGGCAGAACAAAGGGTAATGGTTTTCAGCTGCAAGAGGGGAGATTGAGATGAGATCTTGGGAAGAAATGTTTTCCTGTGAGGGTGGGGAGGCCCTGGCCCAGGTTGCCCAGAGCAGTGATGGCTCCCCCATCCCTGGAGATGTTCAAGGCCAGGTTGGATGGGGCTTGGAGCCCCTGATCCAGTTGGAGGTGTCCCTGCCCATGGCAGGGGTGGGACTGGATGGGCTTTGAATTCCCTTCCAACCCGACCCATTCCATGATAATATCATTTTAATGTAAACACTGATTAATGCTTATGAGCAAAAGCAAGCCCAGAAATCACAAATGCTCTCTGAATCCATGAGGTTTTGGGGGGCATTTCTGCAGAATTTGGTTATCAATTTTTTGCTGCTTTGCTGTGAAGTTCAAGGCAGGAAGCAACAACACAATCTGTGGCCTGAAATATCAAGCTGCATTCAGAAGGTTTTGCCAGTAGCAGTAAGGGATGGATTGTGCTAAAGCCAAATCTGCAGAAAAAGCTTTTCATTTTCATCTATTGATGTGAAAAGACTGGATCTTTGTTGCCGTGAGAGGGAAACTGAGGCTGCCGTCGAGCCCCAGATTGTATATGGAATCCTCTGGATGTGTAGGAAAAAGAAACTTCTGCTGGGAATTGGGACTTTTTTTGCATACATCTGTTGTGGGAAAGGGTTCGGCTGTTGTTTCGCAGGAGCCACAGCAAGTGTTGTAGGGAATCTGCAGCAGTTATTGCTGGTGAGGGGTTGGTTTGGTTTCGGAAATGACACGGTCTGATGGCCAAACACTCAAAGCAGCTTCCAGTGTGGTTTGGAGTTGGAAACATTATCTAAATAAAAGAAATAAGAGTGAGGGTTTCATATTTGTTCTTGTGCAGCTGGATGGTTTAAAGAAATGACATTCGTGCTGCATGTTCTCTCAGTGGCCGGAGAATCTGGCTCCATCCTTTCTGCCTGCTGCGTTCCCATCGGGAAGGGAGCTCCTGCTCTGGCCATTCAGCTGCAGGGGGGAAAGTGGAATTGTCCCATCCGTAGTGAGGATAAGCTTGTTGGATTGTGTCTGTCTGCTCACAGGGGTGATGTTACTACACTGCATGTGGCCAGGTCTTGTGATTTGGCCAAGATAGTGGCCAGGAACAGCAGTTTGGCATCAAGGGCTGAGCTCCAGCACTGGGTAAAGGTGCAAACAAACGATTTCCCTGGTTTTTTTTTCACTGTTCCTCATAAAAAGGAATTGCTCCTAGTGCACTCACATTAACCAGGGCTGTGTTAGAAATCCCAACTGGGTCTTTCCCTCCTCTGGGCACTGTGATTAATAATCTCGCTCACTTTTAGGCTCTTCTATCCCACACCCTGTGTGCAAACAGCAACGCAGTGCAGATCACACTTTAATTAGATCCCTGCTTGTTGAGGGTGTTAGTGCCACAGGCAGTAGGTGTGCACTGGCTCCTTTTGGTGAATTGTTTCCTAAGCACTTTTTAAATCATTCAGGAAGGCTGTAACTATCGGCAGTGACTGTGAAGTGTTTTGGATCTGTGTGATCATCTCATCCAGCTTTAGAAGTTTTTATTTGCTAGTTTTGGTCAGTGTGACTCTGAGGAGAAGGCTGTGTCTGGGGAGGACTGGTTTCACAGCTTGAACTCACTGCATGACCTCGAAGAAGCCATGCTGGCCGTGCCCTGCATTGCCCACCAAAGCCTTGGATACTCCTTGATTTCTCTGCAGAGAAGGACTTGAATTTTATGTAGGGCTTGCTTGGCGTACCCATGGAAATTGCTGTGTAGGTGGCTTCCCTGTCAGTGAAACTCTCTCTGAAGGGTTTTGTCCTGGTTCCTTCCACTCGGTGTACAGCCTGAGGTTTTTGTGCTGTGGAATGACCTGCTGCTGCCTGATTCTGCGGGTAGAAGAGTGATTGGAAGCAGAAGGGAGGGGCAGTGACGCTGCAGAGGTGTGCAAGAGCTGGATTAAATGGGCAAGGAGTTGGGAGCATATGTGAATCGATGGAAGTGGTGCAGCCTTCGAGCAAAATGCTCCGAGCGTAGCACATCAGATTGGAATCTCTCTGTTAATGCTGAGTAGAAGTATTTTAACTGTGTAGGCAGTGACTCAAAGCCTCTCTTGCTGATTAACCTAACATTGGTTCTATAAGATATGTGGATGTCTGGGCTGGAGTGGATTCTTCTGGTTGTTGACTTCCCATTAGTCTCTGTCCACGTGCGAAGTCCTCTGCTGTCCTGGGGTTTACTCTCTCGAGAGTGCCAATGTGTTTGTGTCAGGTGGAGGACGAGAACACAGGAGATTAATTTCTGCCTTTCACTGAGGATTTCTTAGCATTTTGAAATGCCAGACAGGTTTTGGAAACATCTGTATGTTCACACAGGTCACCTCAAGTGCTCCATTAGGGATCTGCTGTGGGCTAAGATTGATGTGAGGGATGTGCGGCAGGTTGGGATGCTGGGTGAGGGGTGTTGGGTGGGTCAGATGATGTTGAGGATGGCAGAACCGAGCTTGTTAGCACATGCTGACAGATACTAGGATATAAACAGTTGCAGCATCTCCATGGATTGCTGGGGGCAGGAGCTGAGCCAAGGAGGCACTGCAATCCAATTGCTAGGTCACCATGCTTCTCTGGAGCATCATCGTATGGCTCTTGGCATTCACAGGGCTCACATAAGATTTGTGCTCTGCCCCGTCATGAGAGGAAGAGTGAAACGTGTCCCTGATGTACAATTTGCCTGTTCTCTGTGCTCTGAACAAGCTTGAACTCCGGAGCTGGCTAGAGTATTCCAAACAGCGGTGGGAAGCCTGAGGACCAAGAAGGTGGTGTGTGATTAAGGTGCCCTCGTGAGTGGTTTGAGCTTGGCTCAAATGCTGAGGCAGCCTGAAATTTGCCTCTTGAAGACTTCAGCGCTCATTTTATTGATGCTGGAATGAGCAGCTGCATTCAGCACGTTCCTGCAGAGGGATTTCTGGGTTTACCATGATGGCAAAGTGGACACTGGTGAGACTTGAGTGGGCTGAGTGGATGTTTGTGAAATTCCGTGGTGGCTCTTTGATCTTTATGTCCCAACTTCTTATCTTACCATTGAGCTGTGGGTAGGAATTTCAGGACCAAAGCAGCAGCTGTGCCTGTAAACAAATATGTGAGATCCTGACACTTCGGTAACCTTGCTCCCCTCTACTATTGTCTGTGGTCCTGAAACCACAGAAATGTCACTGTGGGTTTGAGTACTTCCAGCGTGCTCTGTGTTCTGAAGGCAGGAGCCATGCAGAGTTCAGCTGGATGCTGAACATTTAACAAATGGGTTTTGTCGTGATATGTGAAGGTCAAAACTAACCTTGTCCAGCAGTGTGAGCGGTGGGCTTGTCCTTCCTCTCTATCCCTGATGTCCAAGGAGTGATGCGGCTGTGCCAGAGCAAATCCCTCCAGTTGATGAATCTAATGGAAAACGTGTTTCCTGAGGCTGCACAGTTCCTAGATCCGATGGGAAGGGCACGGCAGCAACCTGCAGGTGATGGTACAGAAAAGCAGCATCTCCCCTTCCCTTCTATTTTTCTTGGAGAGCTGTTGTCCTGCCATCACTCTGCATACAGTATTTTGCATCTGGACATCAACTTCCTGAAAAGCGTGTTCTTATGGAAGTGGAGCTGCTCTGCTTGGTGACGTAGGTCCTGCATGCTCTGGCTGATTGAGGCTCTTTGGCAGAGAACTGAACTTTCTAAAGATGAATGTATGGAACTGCTTGATGCACTGGGAGCAGCTGAGCCAAGAAACAGTGTTCATCCTGCAGATTTTTTTAATGTAATGCATTGTAACGCCTTCAGGAAAGCTGAGAAGGGGCTCTTGATCAGGGAGTGCAGGGATAGAATGAGGGGCATTGGTTTTCAACTGAAGGATGGGAGATTGAGATGAGATATTAGGAAGAAATGTTTTCCTGTGAGAGTGGGGAGGCCCTGGCCCTGGTTGGCCCATCCCTTGAGGTTCTCAAGGCCAGGTTGGATGGGGCTTGGAGCCCCTCATCCAGTGGGAAGTGTCCCTGCCCATGGCAGGGGGTGGGACTGGATGGGCTTTGAGGCCCCTTCCAACCCAAACCATTCCTTGATTCTATGACTGTTTGACTGAGATTGGAAGAGAGCAAGCAGGATATAAAGACTGTGTGAGAACTGTGGTACAGAACAGAGGCAATACATACAGATTACACCTGTGTTGATCCCAGACCAAAAGCGAAGGCTCCTTCCTGCTTGCTCGTGGACAAGGATAAGACAAGTTCCTGGAGACAGAGCTCCTTCACAGAATCACTAGGTTGGAAAAACCCTCTTAGATCAAGCCCAACCATTCCTATGAACCACTGAGCCATGTCCCTGAGCATCTCATCCACTTGTCTTTTAAGTATCTCCAGGAATGGTGACTCTACCACCTCCCTGGGCAGCCTCTGCCAGTGCCTGATGACCATTTCTGTGAAATTTTTTTTTCTGATGTCCAGCCTGAAACTCCTCTGGCAGAGCTTGAGGCCATTGCCCTTTGTCCTGTCCCCTGTTATATGGGAGAGGAGGCCAGCTCCCTCCTCTCTACAACCTCCTTTCAGGTAGTTAATGCCTCGATTCTCATTTGAGCCCTTTGCCTTTCATGAGGGGCTTACAGGGAGTTGGATTCTGCCTGTGGGCACAGCTCTTTGCAAGGACTCGATGAAGGAGATCCATCTGCTGCATAGAGTGCTTGATGCCTTGTGGGTGCTCAGCCTTCTGGTGGGTTCCCTGCTGAGCTTTCCCTGCATGTTCATGTGCTTCCACTCTCTGCCATCCGCTCCTCTCCCCTTTTCTGCTCCGCAGATGCATCTCGGTTGCGCTCTGGCTTGGGGCATCCTTTCAAGGTGAAGTGTCCTCTCGAAATGAAGAAGGTGCTTGTGGATAAGGGTTATGGCTATTTCCTCTTGTCCTTGACTCGGTGTATGAGGTCCTGTCCAGTGCCGAGATGGCACAGTCTCTGTCCCAAAGAGCCGCTCTGGAGTACAGCTTAGTCATGGAAATGAGATAAATCCTATTTCAGAGAAACTGGTAAAAATAAAACTGTTGAGGATTGATTTGTTTCTATAGCAACAGATTCGAGAAGCTGGTACAGCTGCAGAAGGGAGAAAAACAGACATGGAAGTGTTGGTCCACCTGGGACCATCACTGTCAGCAAAGGGAAGATCGTCAATAGACTGATGAAGGAATGAGATGCTTAATTAGAGATGGAGGGCAGGAAGATGTGAGCTGCCCTCAGGGAGACATTGGTGGCAGAATGTGTGAGCGTGCCCTCTTTTCTGAGCAAAACCTGGAGAGCCTGTTATGTCCTCAGCTATTTATATCCTGTTTCCCAAAGGGCTGCTTGTGGAACTTGCCTGCTACCCTCTTGTGGGTTGGGAAGTGCCCTTTAATGCCCTTCAGGGCTTGAGTGTTCATGTCAAGTGCATCCTTATAAACCTGAATTTCCAATGATTTTGTCCTGTGGCGTGTCACCATGGCTTGGTGGAGAAGCATCCAAGGTTTATCAGGGAATCTCCTTGTGGCATGAGCTGGGAGATGGCCGTGGAGAAGCCTGGATGGATTTCTGAGCTCAATTTTCTTTAGCTTCAGCATGACATGGAGCTAGATGTTCCATAACAATGTGTGCCAAGGCAATTTTCCATAAGTGTTTGCATCCTGGAAGAAAAATCCTTTAAAGTACTCAGACTGCTGGATAAGGTGCTTGGATTTAAAACTATTTTTATCTATGTAGATTCCCGTAGGGTTTGGCTTTCCTTTTGCCAAACGTCAAGCACTGTAGCAAAGGAGGGACCTACAGTGATGTGAAGGAGACTGTTTCCCCATGGTTAGTACAGTCAGACTGCTGAAAGGTTAGTGATGCCAAGGGCAGAATGTTTGTGGAATTACAGAAAAAGTTTCTTTTTAAAACAGACACAAGGCTTGTACAGGGTTCTCCAAGAGAGTCTGTGTTGTTTAGCTTAAGGAAAGCAAAGTGGGAGCTTTGGTTGGTGGTGTTTGTAACCCCAGATTACATTAGCACTCTTCCCTTGTTATTTAAACATGTGGTTTCTTTTAAAGGGAAATTACATTTAAAAACAAACCTCAAGATCTTTCCAGCTTAAAGGAAGTGTCTGGAGTGCTGTGTGCTAAGGATGCAAGAACCCAGCCCTCTAAAAGCGAATGCTGTAAATATTACATAAATACATTACCTCATTAGATTTGTAGCTAATCCCGTTGCCTGCTGGGTTTCGGACTTTTAGGGCAAGCAAGGCTGAAGATGTCACAGACAGTGTTCAAATTTAACATTTAAGTGGACTGGAAGTGAAATGAAATTACTTTTGCCTCATCCCAGTTAAGTCACTATGAGAAAGCCTTTTGAGTTTGGCATCACGAAGGAAATTGCCTGGTTTTAAAGTGTAATCCGATTAAAGCAGCCCGGTGCCTGGGAAGGTCTGACGCCTGCCCGTGCAGTGGCACAGATGGGCTCCCCAGACCCTTTCTGTACTGCTCTTGATTCCAGACATCAACACAGTTCCTTTAGGAAGCAGGATCAGGATTATGATAAAACCTTGAACTCCAGAGACGTCAAAGCTCTTGCATTCTGATTTTGGTTCTGTTGGAAGGTTTGTGGAGTCCATCAGACGGTTGAAAAAATGGGATTTTATGTCCCAGGGACCTGTTTTTTTTGCTAGTATTTCTTTCCAGTGTATTTTCAAGCTAGTGTTTCTTGCTGCCTGGTGTTAAGTCTGTTAAAGTGTTGGCTGTCGTGTAGGAGATGTTTAAACAACCCTGATTCATGCTGTGATCCCTGTGGATGATTTGGAGTGGTGTTAGTAACTACACTCGTGTGATCTAAAATCACTTGCATTCCTCATGTGACACTGGGCTCTTTACAGCCTGGTGAAGCCCGAACCCTGTGTCTGAACTCCTGTGGCTCCTCTTCATTGAGTCAAATGAGTGAAAACACCCACAGCTTGGGTGATGTAAATAATTAGTGCTGAATTTGGCATTTTGGAAATATGTCCTTTAACCTCAATGGGAATTATTTCAGAGTGAAAATAATTCACTTATTGGTTGACATCACCAGGGCAGATGCAAAGGTCAGGGGGGTTGACAAATAAGGTAAAACTCTTCAGGTGTGGTTGACAAATAAGAGAAATTGGAATCTCAAAGTAAACTTCTGAATGTCAAATGTTACATTTACATTGTGTGTGCAAAATGCATAGTGAGCTGTTTTTTTTTCTTGTGCGCTGACCATTACTGCTTCACAATAATTTAGTTTTCAGTCTATGACATTATCTGAGTTTGAGGTGAGGATGCTGGTTTTCTCCACAGCTCACTCATGCTTGACTTATGCTTTTTATTCTGAATTCCTCAGGAAAGTCGGGTACAATTTAATGGTCCTCACCACTGCTCTGAGGCAGCAGCACCGCTGAGGAAAGAAGTTTGTGCTCTCCGTCCCCAAAGCTGGTGCTGTTGGTGGTGGGGAAGCTTTTGAAGCCGGCTGAAATGCTGCAGGATTCTGGGAGCTAGAAGGGTATGAGCTGTTACAGCTGAGATATAATTATTTGCCGGGATGGAGTTGCATTGGCCTTGAAATCGTTTGAAGTAACGGAGAATTTTATCCCTGCATAAGTTTATAATTTAGTAACCTGACTTGCACAGATACATTTATTACAAATGTTAGGCTGGGAAAGGCTCTACTGCTGCTTCTGGCTGGGAGAACTGTATTTAACAGAGAAAAAGCCTGGAATTGGGTTTGTATCCTTTCAAATAAGTGGGCAGAAATAATTTTAGGGTTTGGAAACATGTTATTTTATGTTGTTTATGCTCCCCAAAGAGAATGTGTTTTTTCCTGGTGAGGAGAAAGCCTGTTGGAGGCTGGCTTGTCATCTTAGGCAAAATCAGATCTGGCAGGTGGAGGCAAACGCAGCTGGAAGCTTAAGGTGTGCAGCAAAATGTGTAGGAAAGAGCAGTCTCTGTTGCCTGGTCCATTATTTATTCAGTTTACTGCTGTTGGAGTTGCCTGCAGACGTCCCTGCTGGTGCTCTGAGGAGCGATTCCTGCCCTTCTGGCCTTCCCCACAGCTCCTCACAAGCGTTTAGTGGGGAAAGGACCTTAGTGTTTAATGGGTACCCTTCAGCTGGCTGATGTGCACTTCTGTTTTTCAGCTCTAACCTTATCTCTGTTCCACAGATAGCATAGACGAGTAATGACAGCTCTATAGGAACTATCTTGAGGTTCAGAAATAATTTACTGCCTTGGCCATTTGTTCTCATCCTGTTTTTTTAAATCATGGAATGGTTTGCGTTGGAGGGGACCTCAAAGCCCAGCCAGTTCCAACTCCTGCCGTGGGCAGGGACACCTCCCACTGGATCAGGGGCTCCAAGCCCCATCCAACCTGGCCTTGAACCCCTCCAGGGATGGGGCAGCCACCACTGCTCTGGGCAACCTGGGCCAGGGCCTCCCCACCCTCACGGGAAAATATTTCTTCCTAAGATCCCATATCAATCTCTCTGCTTTCAGGTTAAAACTGTTCCACCTTGTCCCATCCCTGCCCTCCCTGTTCCAGAGCCCCTCCTCAGCTTTCCTGGAGCCCTTTTCAGCACAGGAAGCTGCTCTAAGGTCTTCGTGGAGCCTTCTCTTTGCCTTTGACAGATGTTGCTAGAGTAACAGGGTGTCCTATTTCATTTCCATCCTGCTTTTCTCAAGCTTTCTTAAGTAGTGTTGCCTTGTCTAAGTTGATGCGCTCTCCTCAACACATGCCAAGAAAGCACCGGGTCTCACTGCAGTGCTCTATAACCACTCAGATGTCTCCTTAATGTTCCTATCACCTTTCTATTTGCCTTCTTGCCCTTGCTGCCTCCTTTCCCTGTTTCCTGCTCTTTGGGCATCCAATTAAAAAGCTGATCAAGAAGGAATTCCAGTTGGAGTCAGTGCCGTGGTATGTAGCTGCTTTTTTTTTTTGCGTCCCGCGTTGTTGCCAGTTAATTCCTTGCTCGACCGTGTCTCTCTTGAGCCTTCAGGGACTTCAGATTAAGCCGGAGCGCTGGGATTTGATACGTGCCATGTGGGTGAAACAACTTGACTGCTGATGTGGGTCACGTTGAAGGGCAAAGTCTGCTCCAAAGGCTTCAGTGGAAGCTTTGTCGTGGCTCTGAATTCTCCAACACCACGTTCCCCTCCTTGAGGGCCTCTTCTCCCATCCTATTGCGTTCAGTCTTCAATATCAGAGCAGCTAATTTCCTTTTTGAGCTTAACGTTTCTCCCCCTATCTTGATGTGCTGGGATGGGCACCCTGGGAGTCTCCCGGAGGTGCCTGGGATCTCCCTGCGTGTGCTGTGCCCTTTCCCCGTCTGTCGGAACAATTCAGCACTTCAATGCCAGCACAAATTCAAAGCCCTCGTGTCACTGATCTTGGCAATGTCACCAGCGACATGGGATGTTCTGCTAGCCCCTGTCTCATTTTTATTTTCGGTCTCCCTAAGGCAAAAGTGCACTCTGGATGCAGTTATTGGTACGAAATAATTGCGTTTGCTTTTTAATTGACGTAGGGAGGGGTAATTTAGTCTTTCAATCTCTGTTTCTCTGGCTGTGCTCTACTTGACCTATTTACCTGCTTCTAATCTACGCCAGGTCAGAGACAAGCGCTGTTGTTCAGTGTTCTGGGCATCGCTTCTAGGCAGCAGCCAGCCTGAAAAGGCAGAACCCACTTTGCTGTGGAAGTGAGCGAGCTGGCGTGGTTTCCCAGTGATAAGGGATCAAGCAGAGATGGCTCTGCTGGGCTGGAGGGCCATGTGGAGCGTCTGAGCTTCACTGTCATGGGCTGGAGCAAGGGAGATGAGTTCTCTTTGGCACTGGGAGACAGGGGATACGTGGAGGTGTATTTATCTTGTATCTATAGAATCATAGAATGGTTTGGGTTGGAAGGGACCTTAAAGCTGGTTCCAACACCCTGCCATGGGCAGGGACACCTCCCACTGGATCAGGGGCTCCAAGCCCCATCCAACCTGGCCTTGAACCCCTCCAGGGATGGGGCAGCCACCCCTGCTCTGGGCAACCTGGGCCAGGGCCTCCTGACACTCACAGCAAAACATTTCATCCTAAGATCTCATCTCAGTCTCCCCACTTTCAGCTGAAAACCACCCCCCCTCATCCTATCCCTGCCCTCCCTGATCAAGAGCCTCTCTCCAGCTTCACTGGAGCCCCTTTCACTATTAGAAGCTGCTCTAAGGCCTCCCCACAGCCTTCTCTTCTCCAGGCTGAACAACCCCAACTCTCTCAGCCTGTCCTCATACATGAGGTGCTCCAGCCCTCGGATCATCTCCGTGGCCTCCTCTGGACTCACTCCAACAGCTCCATGTCCTTCCTGGGCTGAGGACTCCAGAGCTGGACATAGTAAGATGGGGTGACAAGAGCATAAATACACTTAACCCGGAGGAATGTGTCCATATTTAAAACTTCACCTAGAAACATATAGGTTCCCTGCTATAGAAATCCCATATTCCTACTGAGATGCGTATTGGGTCAGATCACTGTCGATGCTGGGAAAAAACAGTAACTTTGCCTTGTTTTACTCCTATTATTTCATCTAACAGTGAAGATATTGCCGTTTCACAGAGCAAAAGGCTCGCAGACACGTTTTGTGCCATCCTGAAATTCTTACTGGGTTTGTCCATTCCCCCATATGAGGGGAATGACAGGAGCTGGGAATGAAATGCCCTCTGCCAGAATTCCTTTTGGCAACGTTTTTATTCCCACCTTGGACCTTTTGTGTGTCCGTCAGAAGGGAACGGCACAGATGGACACGGACACTTCAAGACGTGATATGCTGTTTCTGTTGGTTGACTGTCAAGTCTCTTGGGTTTCTGTGGCTTGTTAAATCATCTCCCAGAAGCAAAAGGGGGAAGGAAAATACAGTATGAGTTTGCCAGCTGTAGCCAGCTCAGCACCGCTTGGTATTTTTTGATTAAGGATTTATGGTTGCCCAGGCAGATTGCTTCCATTTCTCTGGAAGCACTAGCTGGAGGGAAGATGAAGTCCTGCACTTTTCTGAGGAGTTGTGCTTCAACAGAATGTGCCTTGTTGATTTTCTCTGCATCTCATTATTTAATTACTGCATTTTCTTCATGTAGTTGCCTCTTCTCCAGTGCTGTGGAGAAAGAGCTTTACTTCATATGAAGAGCGAGGGATGCTTACCTGAGCAGTTGCAAGTCTGTGATATTATCCGCTCCAGGCTGTTTAGTGTGACTTTCATAAAGCTGCTCGATTTATTGAATTTCTGCAGGAATGTTTGGCTTCCATTTGCTCATATTCCTCAATTCCCCATCTCCTTGGATGCAGAAGAGGAGAATGCAACACAAAATTGCTATTTAGTCAGTCTCATTCAGGGCTTTGTAAGCTTTCTGTGGAAGTTGTCCAATTTCTTTCCTCTCTTAGAGGTTGGTTTCCCCACCTGGAAGAAACAAGGCAGCTTTTTCAGCTTCAGTGCTTCACGGATAATTGTACAGAAGCTGTTGAGTGATCAGGGTTTGCTCACTGACAAGCGCAGGAGCCTCCAGTATGAGATTACTGTTATTGAGGTGCTGGTGTTGACTGCATCTCACGTTTAGTTATGTGTGTTAGGAGCTAAATTCAAACTTGCTTTTAAAAATTATTCCAGTGAGCATTTTCCATTCTCCTCACCTCTTCTGAGTTTTGTCCTGTCAAGCTAACTTCAGACAGGGCAGTGGTGGAGTCTCCTTCCCTGGAGGTGTTAAAAACCACGTGGCCGAGGCACTTGGGGAAATGGTTTAGGAGACGCAGTGGGGCTGGGCTGATGTGGAAGAGTTGGAAAAGACCTCAGTCTTAATGATTCTATGATTCCATGCAAGTCCTTGTGAGCTGAAAATGTGAAGGACCTTAGGCTGATGTCGTTTCGATGTCACCTTCTCATTTTCCATACTGACACATTTCCCTTGGGACCACGCGTGGAGAGCAGGATGCTCCTGGCACCATACACTTTGGAAACCAAAGCTCCTGACCCCTCTTCCCTGGAGAGCTTGGCTTTCCTTGTCCTATTGTCTGAAATCTTTTGCCCTTCTTTCACAGGGGCTTTGTTTGGCGCTGGCCCTGATCATCGTGCCAGCGTGCAGAGCCCGTGTTGTATGTGAGCTCTGCTCCGTGGCATGTAATCAGCTGGAAACGCTCCCGTAATGGGAGCAGATTGCAGAGCGAGCTCTGTAATGCTTTTAAGAATAAAGGGCGGCATATGCACTCAAACCAGACCAGTTTTCTTTCCTCTCCTCCAGCTATTTATTTTGCCTCCAGCTCTGAGAGATTCTTTGATGGAGCGTAACGTGCACGTGTGACCCATCCTTTCTGTCTCCCCTCACATAATGCAGGTGACAGCACCCACTGTCACACCCCCTCAACCGTACATTAAGCTTAAAAAATGCATTTCCACCGCCAGGAGCCATCTGAAAGCAGAGGGCTGTCCTCTTCTCAGTATTTTCTCAGCTAAAATTCTCAGGGAATTTTAGCTTGGGTGGATGCTTTTCTATTAGTGATGTCAACCATATCTTGATCCTTTATGGGGTGAGACTGCAAGCCCAGGAGTAAAATGTGTGGCTCGTAGAATCATGGAATCATTCAAGTTGGAAAAGCCCAGCCCCACCGTGCCTGCTAAACCATGTCCCCAAGTGCCACAGCCACACGGATTTTGAACCCCTCCAGGGATGGAGACTCCCCTGCTGCCCTGGGCAGCCTCTGCCAGGGCTTCACCACTCTGTCAGTAAAGAAATTGTTCCTCATATCCAGTCTAAACCTCCCCTGGTGCAACTTGAGGCCCTTTCATCTCATCCCATCCCTTGGCATGTGGGAGAAGAGCCCAGCATGCATCTCACTACAACCTCCTTTCAGGTAGTCATAGTTCTTGCACCATGCTCCTTATGGAAATGAGGAGTTGGCAGGCTGGTTTTGAGAGAAATACACGAGCCTCTCGCGGTTCCTGAACTGATTCTTCACGCGGCTGCTGCTACTTGGAAAATCCATGCAGGTTTCCTGCAGCCACTTGCTGCACCTCAGGAGTGAGCAGTTCTGCTCTCTTCATAAAGAGAGGACCGGTTGCTGCCTGGTGTTGTTCCCCTGGTTGACGAGCTGGCTTGTTCCCAGCGTGCTGTCATGCTGCTGCTGCCCGAGCTGTCTGTCGGTGTTGGGCAATGAGGCTGTTAGCAATCTGCTTTCTTCTGAACTGTTGCTTCACCCTGCAAAAGAGCTGACAAAGTGGAAGGGCTGGAGGGGTGGGAGCTTGGGTCTCGTACTGTACCTGTGCAGATGTTCAGGCACGCTTTCTGGCTGCCACAGAATCAGACTGTAGCCAAACATTTGCCCCCCGAATCCCTCATCGTTTGCTCTGCTTTTGCCGCTGGGGACCTTGGAGCAGGAGTCCGGCTGTGGAGCCTGAGCTCAGTGGCTCCTGGGCTGGGTTGTGATGTTGAGCAATGTCAGCTGGGTCGTTTTGGTTTAGTATTTGATGGGAATGGTTGGACTTGATGATCCAGTGGGTCTTTTCCAACCTGGTGATTCTATGATTCTGTTTTCACAGAATCACAGAACAACCAGGTTGGAAGAGACCCACCGGCTCATTGAGTCCAACCATCCCCATCAAACACTAAATCATGCCCCTCAGCACCTCATCCACCTGTCCCTTAAACCCCTCCAGGGAAGGTGACTCAACCCCCTCCCTGGGCAGCCTCTGCCACTGCCCAATGACCCTTTCTGTGAAAAAAATTTTCCTAATGTCCAGCCTAAATCTCCCCTGGTGGAGCTTGAGGCCATTCCCTCTCGTCCTGTCCCCTGTCACTTGGGAGAAGAGCCCAGCTCCCTCCTCTCCACAACCTCCTTTCAGGGAGTTGGAGAGAGCAATGAGGTCTCCCCTCAGCCTCCTCTTCTCCAGGCTAAACACCCCCAGCTCTCTCAGCCGTTCCTCATCAGGCCTGTTCTCCAGCCCCTTCACCAGCTTTGTTGCTCTTCTCTGGACTCGCTCCAGAGCCTCAACATCCTTCTTGTGGTGAGGGGCCAGAACTGAACACAGGATTCGAGGTTTGGTCTCCCCAGGGCCGAGTCCAGAGGGAGAAGAACCTCCCTGGACCTGCTGGTCGTGCCGTTTCTGATCCAAGCCAAGATGCCATTGGCCTTTTCATGTGTCCTGCCCTTATTAAGGTCTTCACTTTTCCCCATCTATTCTGGCATCATGTACTTGACCTTGTGATCCTATGACCGAGCTAAAATTGCCTTTTGGCTCTAATTTATCTAGTGGTATTTTGAGAAGAGACTGTGCTTCATCCTTTCACTGTTTAGGTCTAACTTTTGTGTCACACGTGCAAAGTTGGCCTTACCAAATATTAGCAACTACTAAAGGAGGAGCCTTGAGGCTTTCAGGATGGATTGGATGAAGCTTGTTCTGATCCTGATGCTGGAGAGAAAAGGGAAGGTGTCCAGCAACTTGACATGGGCAGAGGTTTGTTCTGCTGCTCAGACTTCACATGGTGTCAGTGTCCCCAGAAGCTGCTTTTCAGTTGTTCTTACTGCTTGCTCTGTTTTCTTACGCATCCCTTCCATGCATATTTCATTTAGCGCAATAGGATTAAGTCTTTTAATCTGTCTGCCCTGTGTGTTTGGTCTTGCACTTCAGCGTACTTAGTCATATGGGAAGCGCTCTACATGGGAGGGATAAATGTAAACCTTAAAAGTGATATTAGCCATAACCATGAGCTGTTCTTTCACTAGATTTTGTGGTTTAGGGTCTTGTCTATGTTTCCATTTCTTAAACAGGATACAAACTGCACTGAAGTGTTGTAATTCCCACAAGAGAAAGCCTGTGCCTTCCTCCTTGAAAAGCCAATCTTTGTTTTTTATTCGAGATAGTTAGACGTGACCTAAGGCTGGAAATATAGAAGATTTTGGATTGGAAGGGACCTCAAAGCCCATCCAATTCCACCCCCTGCCATGGGCAGGGACACTTCCCACTGGATCAGGCTGCCCAAGGCTCATCCAACTTGGTCTTGAACACCTCCAGGGATGGGGCAGCCACAGCTTCCCTGGGCAACCTGGGCCAGGGCCTCCCCATCCTCATAGTGAAGAAATTCTTCCTTATGTCTAGCCTAAATCTGCCCCTCTCCAGTTTATACCCATTGCCCCTTGTCCTATCACTCCAAACCTATGCAGGATTTCAGTGTGATGGTTCGCATTGAAGAGTTTTCTGGAATCACTTGTTTACTTGGAGTGAGAAAAGCCCAAGACAATTCCAGGAAAAATACATTTAAGCTTCTCCAAGAGTTGAATGTCATTACCAAGCTGATGTGTGTGATGGTTTGGGGGAGATGCAGATACCAATCAAGCAGCAGAAAAAAATGCCTTCTTGTTGGTGCGATGATTGAAGAGGTCTCTGGAGAGCAAGAGGAAGAGAACCAAGTGGGACGTTGGCCAGAGTCCCGTCACAGCCACATGCAGGTGGATGCTGCCGTGTTTGGAGTTGAATGTCCATGCTGGCTCTGAGGACTCTTGGTGATCACCCCAGTGCTGTCATTCCTGGTGCATCTGGAGGTGCTTGGCTTCCTCTGCTATGTTAGTCAAAGCCAGTTTCCCACCATCGTGCCTTCCAAACACATGGATTCTCCACTCCTGCGGGAAATTCCTCGCCGCATCCTGCTGTTGGAAACTGGGCTGTGTGACAGCTTTGCTCTAGAGGAAGTTATGTTTTTCTCATGTGCCAAACCTGCTTCTTTTGGCCAAGATTTTGAAAGGGAAGAAATCCAGATGCATGTAGGAGATCAAAAAGTCACTCTAGGAAAAACTCACTCCCAGTTTCCCTTGGTTATTGTAATGTTACAGAGCTGCACTGTGGTTTCTCCTTCCAAGCACACTCTTTCCTACCAGAGAGCTGGTGGAGATGGGAGATGTATTCCGTCCTCTTTGAGTTATGTAAATATCAATGGATGATGAGGAAATTTGAGTCTCACTTAGGTGCCCCTCTCCAAAACTTGAGTGCCAGGAGATGCTAGGTGGTTGTTTCCATTAAAAGTTGCAGCTGCATAGTTAAAATTGGCTGATGCTGTCGAGTTCTTTGCCAAGATCCGGATCCAAACTTGATCTAAAATCTGATGGAACAAAGTCCACTGGGAGGTGTGAGTTGATACTGGAGGTACGAGATGAGATAAAGCGTGTAGAGCTGTTCCTTGTATGCATGCAGATGGGTATGTGAGAGTTAAAGGGAGTTTTGTGGATACAGCTGTTGAAAAAGCTTGTTACTCCCTTAAAACTTAACTTGATATACAAATGCAGATACAAAATAAGCAAATTCTCCCTATGAACATGTCCATAAATCTGGAAGTTTGTAGAAGTCGGTGAATGCAGGGGTAGGATGAGAGGGAGCAGTTTTCAGTGGAAAGAGGGGAGATTGAGGTGATATCTGAGGAAGAAATATTTTGCTGTGAGGCTGGGGAGGCCCTGGCCCAGGTTGCCCAGAGCAGGGGTGGCTGCCCCATCCCTGGAGGGGTTCAAGGCCAGGTTGGATGGAGCTTGGAGCCCCTGATCCAGTGGGAGGCGTCCCTGCCCATGGCAGGGGTGGAACTGGATGGGCTTCTGGTCCCTTCGAGCCCAAACCATTCTATGTTTCTGTGAAGTTGCTCTCAGGTGAGGTCCACTACCTTTTCAAGGAGATTGTTTTATGCTGCCGTGTGATGCTTTCAATTTAGTTGTCAAGATTTGTTAGGTGTTTGTACCTACACTGGGCAACTGGGTTCTTTTTCCTGCACTTGAAAAGAATTATCTGGAAGGAGCTTTCTGCAATTAGAGTGGGAAAGGCACCTCAGCAGGCACTGAATTCTTCTTTGCATCATCTATACTGCATGTCCTCACCTGTTGGCTCTAATTGGAAACGCAATTGTTGTTCACTGATAGATGACTGACTCAGCTCTGGTGTAAGCCTGCCTCTCTGTAAGGAGAGATGGTCTGTTCCAAGAATGGGGAAAACCGGAGAGAGTAAGATCGTAGAACAGTTTAAGTTGGAAAGGACTTTAAACATTATCCAGTTCCAACTCCCCTGCCATGGGCAGGGACACCTCCCACTGGATCAGGGGCTCAAATCCCCATCCAACCTGGCCTTGAACCCCTCCAGGGATGGAGCAGCCACCCCTGCTCTGGGCAGCCGGGCCAGGGCCTCCCCACCCTCTTAGTGAAGAAATTCTTCCTTATGTCTAGTCTAAATCTGCCCCTCTCCAGTTTATACCCATTGTCCCTTGCCTTTTCACGATAAGCCTTTGTGAACAGTCCCTCCTCAGCTTTCTTGTAGCCCCTTCAGGTGCTGTAAGGTCTCTCAGAGCTTTCTCTTCTCCAGGCTGAACAACCCCAACTCTCTCAGCCTGTCCTCGTATGGGAGGTGCTCCAGCCCTTGGATCATCTTTATAGCCTCCTCTGGACCCATTCCCGTATAGATCCCTGAGCACAGTTTAGTGACCTCTGCCATTTCATCCCACGTTGCATGGGTGACACAACATTAATCCCAGAGCTGTGAGACCGAGTCTTCCACGGATCGCAGGGTGTGAGTCGTCCCCACGTTAACAGAGTCTCTTCCATGGAGACACTGCCGTACAGCTCCTCTCTGAGAAGGAGCCTGGAGCGAGTGTGCTTTGTCTTTTTAGGAATGACGCTTACTGGGTTCAGCAGTAACTACACATTTAATGCATGTGCTCCTTCGCTTTAAGCTTAACCTACGCTGCGTGTCTCAAGTATCCAGATTTCCTGGAGTGTTGATGTTCAAATCCCAGTCAAACCAATTTGTCTGCTCTGGTGGTTCATATTTGAACACTGGACGCTTTGCACAGATGTTTATAATCCCAGTGTTCTTTTCTTATAGGTGTTGCTCTCCTACTTCTGTGGGTTAATTGCCAGGAATGTTTCTGCTTTGCAGCCCAGAATTAACAGCATTTCAGGGGGAATTTTTCATGTCACAGGTGCTTTCTGGAAGGGAGAGGCATTAAAAGCACCATGTAAATCTATGCTGATGCTGTAGCAGCTGGGCATTGCTGGACTCTTCAGTGTGTTGGTTGTTGTGCGTGGGCTCAGTCATCTCCCATTTCCTCTAATTTTAGGTTTCTAAGCACAACAGTGAGAAACTGCTGGGTTCCAGCCGGAGGAAGCGTGGGCAGCAATTCCTCATAACTGGTTTAAGGTGGCATTGCACCTCGTGAGCTTTCTCTCCGTGGTGTCTGTGATCAGAAGGCTGGCAGCTCTGGAAATACAGATGAGATCTTTAATTCTTTTCCGATTCGTTTTGCCATCTGCATTTATCAATGTCACTTACAACTTGCAGTGTGAAGGATTTGTCCACGCTTCTCCTGACCACTTTGGGAATACATTTAGCTCTAACTGCTGCAGTGAAAAGGTGGTTGAATGCTTCAGCTCTTCTGAGGTCTCAAAGGCTGTGATATCCATGGATAGCAGCCTTGTTGACAGTTCTTCCTGCCTGCTTTGAGATGTGTTTTGTTGTAGAACTATGGAACAGTTTGGGTTGGAAGGGACCTTAAAGATCATCCAGTCCCACCCCTGCCATGGGCAGGGACACCTCCCACTGGATCAGGGGCTCCAAGCCCCATCCAACCTGGCCTTGAACCCCTCCAGGGATGGGGCAGCCACCCCTGCTCTGGGTAACCTGTTCCAGGGCCTCCCCGCCCTCACAGCAAAGCATTTCATCCTAAGATCTCATCTCAATCTCTGCTCTTTCAGCTGAAAACCCTTCCCCTCATCCTATTCCTGCACTCCCTGATCAAGAGCCTCATCCCACCTTTCTTATAGAACCCCTGGAAATAAGAGGAAGAGGGCAGCCAAGGAATATGAAGTGGGAGCAATCATCCTGCCTGACTGCTTTTTTTATAGCAAAGGAAAATCTGGATGAAAATGTTGAGGAGTGTAGAAGCCAAAGATCACCGCTTTGGCTTCCTTTCGAGCCAGTCTGATAGCTGGAATCTAACCGGACTGCTCTGCGCTGTCTTCCCTCAAGCCTCCCAAGAGGGGCTGAGAAAGCAGCGCTTGGGATCTGGCCACGTTCCCCCCTGCCCCAGGAATACTCTGCTTTAATCTTCTCCAGCCTTGCATCAGCCGTTTATTCTTGGAAAGGCTGTTGTATTATCTCGTGGTTGAGGCACGCAAGGAAAGGGGTCGCAGCTCCGTTGTGAGTCCTGCCACACCATCCCCATCCCATCAGTGAGAACGCTGCCTTTCTCTCTTCAGAAGCATTTCAGTTTGCTTCCTAAGCCTCGCGCAAAGCATTTGAGTTGTTTGTGTTACCAGCCTGTAAGCAGGAAATACCAAAAGAGGGTTGTGTTCGCCTCGCAGGAGTCAAGCAGTTGTACGGATATGAACAGCAGAGATGTGTGTGTGGACTTGCTGGTGACATCCTTGGGCCAATGCACAAGGAGTCATTCTGCCTCCAGCCTTAGCTGCCCTCACAGTGCTTTGTCCCTAAGGCGATGAACTAAGTTTCCAAACATCTGGGACCAGTTCTCAGCTACTTTAAACTTCCACTGTGACCTTGAGGCCAGCCACTCGTGCGTACTGGTTTCTTGTATCTGAAGCAGCAACAGCATTGCCGTTGTGCCTCTTGTCTCTGGTTTTGAGTACGTCAGTACAAGGTGGGTGGTGATGGCCTCTGCTCCGAGATCTGCACAAGTGACTACTGGTCCCTGAAGTCTCAAGGTGCTTTTGCAATCCAGATATGTGAGACTATAAATCATAGAATAAACTATTCCAACCCAAACTGGCTGGAAGGAACCTCAAAGACCATCCAGCTCCACCCCCTGCCATGGGCAGGGACACCTCTCAATGGATCCAGTTGCTCCAAGCCCCATCCAACCTGGTCTTGAACCCCCTCCAGGGATGGGGCAGCCACCCCTGCTCTGGGCAACCTGGGCCAGGGCCTCCCCAGCCTCACAGGAAAACGTTTCTTCCTCAGATCTCATCTCACTCTCCCCTCTTTCAGCTGAAAAACGTTCCCCCTCATCCTGTCCCTGCCCTCCCTGATCCAGAACCCCTCCCCAGCTTTCCTGGAGCCCCTTTCAGCACTGGAAGCTGCTTTAATGTCTCCCCACAGCCTTCTCTTCTCCAGAGTGAACAAACCCAACTCTCTCAGCCTGTCCTCATACGGGAGGTTCTCCAGCCCTTGGATCATCTCCATGGCCTCCTCTGGACTCATTGATCTTTTGGCTTGAAAACTTATGTTTTAGGTGGGTTGCCCTTTGCTCGAGCCCACTGCCCCACACATTTATATGAATAAGGTTACTGCAGTCAGGAGGAAGCTGAAAAGCAAGAGGACAAATGTGGTCTTGTATAGAGGAACCGTTGGGTTGTACTGTGACCTAAAGTAATGTGCTTTATTCAGCAATTTTTGCAAACAGGAAGCTGTATTTGCAAGGCGACAACTTGCTGAATCATGGAGCGAGAAAAAACAGCGCAAGAATTAGTTTGAACAGAGCAGGTTTTGCAATTTTCCAGGCTTTTGTTGTCCTTAACATTCAGTCTCGGAAACGTGGGGATGCAACCCTTGTGCAGCAGGAGGGAGGTGAAGTCGAGGGAATCATTATAGACATTTGCTTTCATAACGGAGGCTGCTCATATAAAAGCAAACGCTCCCTTTCATATGAAGGGGTTCTGGGGGACTGGGGAAGAAAAGAAAGCAAACAGTGTTGGGAGTTGAATTGGCTCCAGACCTTCGGGGAGCTTTATTGGGAGCTTGTATTTACAGCATTCTCCTTCCTGTGCAGGGATCTATTTAATCAGAAGCAGCCCCACATCTCACTGCACATAGATAGTGCTTGGCATTGTCCTCTGCCTCTGTCTATGCTGTATTTCCATTTCACAGATGGGGAAAACAGAGGTCTGGAAGTTGCTTTTCCTAAGACTCCACAGCGCAGCGAGCAGCAAAGCCCTTGTGGTTTCCAGAGTCATCACCTACACCCCAGCTCGCAAGGCTTGAAGTGTATCGCAGTGGTTTGGCATTGGGATTCCCTGCGTTCTGTTCTATCTTGTCTGGTTTTGCCGTAGGGAAGGTTGATGCCGTCCTGTTTGGAATTGCTTCCCTTCTGCCATGCAAGATCAGGGCAGTGGGTCTGTAAGCAGGCATTAAGGTGGTTTCTGCTTCACCGCTGCGTGATCTCCCAGCGCCAGAAATCAGTGCTCATCTCTCTCATTTCATTTCTCATTTGCGAGCCATCGAGGCGATGGATTCTAGGTGGAGATGCAGCCCCGAGCCTTGATGTGAGCATCTCTGCTTCAGTGCAGCAGGAGGGTGGTGATTTGGAGGGGAAACTGCTCTGAAAGGGATCAATCCTGCCTGGCTGCTGGGTGCTCGGGGTCTCCCTGCAGTGATTTTTAGTGTTTAAACTCACTTGCTTGGTTCTTAATGGATAATTTGTATTGCTTTCTGTGTTGTGAAAAGTTCTTCTTATGCTCGGCTGAACCAATAGGAGTTGGATGCTATTCCCAATTTATTTGTCTAATTAACGTTCCCAAAATGGGGCTAGTTGAATGGGATTTCGCGGGCAGCTCTCCTACATATTCATGAGCTCAATATCTCAAGGTCTTGCTGTTCATAGAATCATAGAATCACCAGGTTGGAAAAGACCCACCAGATCGTCAAGTCCAACCATTCCTATCAAACACTAAACCGTGTCCCTCAGCACCTTGTCCACCTCCAGGGAAGGTGACTCAACCCCCTCCCTGGGCAGCCTGTTCCAGTGCCCCATGACTCTTGCTGTGAAAATTTTTTCCTAATGTTCAGCCTGTTGTTCCTGTTGGCTTAAACTTCTTTATATTTCCCTGTCGGGACTGAAAAGACCTGATGAGCTCCTCAATTCCAAAGGAGATTTTAATCCTGGAGTACCCTAAAGTGATCTGAGGGGGTTCCTAAGGCCCTGGGGAGACCTTAGAGCTTTCCAGAACTTAAAGGGGACTCCAGGAAAGGTGAGTAGGGGCTCTTGATCATCAGGAGTGCACGAGTTGGATGAGGGGGAATGGTTTTAAGCTGAAGGAGAGGAGACGGAGACGAGATTTTGGAAAGAAATGTTCTGCTGTGAGGGTGGGGAGGCCCTGGCCCAGGTTGCCCAGAGCAGGGGTGGCTGCCCCATCCCTGGAGGGGTTCCAGGCCAGGTTGGATGGATCTTGGAGCCCCTGATCCAGTGGGAGGTGTCCCTGCCCACAGCAAGGGTGGAACTGGGTGGGCTTTGGGGTCCCTTTTCAACCCAAACCATTCCATGAGTTGAACATTTTAGATTAGAACCTGGGATTTGTTTCCTGTGGTTCTGCCACGGTTCCTACAGATTTTGCCTGAGATGTCATTCCAATCGGATGCACCAGGCGCTGCAGTCAGTGCTCTGGAGGAATCGCTGTGTCCTTTGGATGTAACCTTCTTGTGCTAGTGTTTTTCCAACTCATAGTTTCTGCAGACCGTAGTGGAGTTATTTTCCTGTGTTTAGTTCTCAGATGAGAAGTTTGGGAGCTTATCTTTGTCCGTCACTTTAATGCTATGCATTGCGTTAATAAACACGGGATGAAAGGTTTGGTTTCCATTAACTTGGAGGAGCTGTGTGGCCTTCCCAGTGGAGTGGAGAGGAAAAGGAGGGAAGGGACAAATAGACTTCACTGCAGTCCTCACATCTAAATATAAATATTCTCCTCTTGAATCCTTTCAGACTGAACTGGGTGATTTGACCTTTCTTTGATAAAAGCTTTCTTTATTTGCAAGAAGAAAAGGGCAAAGGGGAGAAAAGGACACAGCAGATCCGGTTTTCGGTTTGTTTTTTTTTTTTTTTAGTATCTTCCAATCCTGGCTAATTTCTGCAGCACCAGCACTTGCTGTTGAGCCAACTCCATCCTGCGCTTCGACTTTTCTACTTGTCTGAGACTTTTGAGTGAATTTTGCGTTTCTAAGGAGGTTTATGGAAGTGTTTTCTGACAAGGAGACAGCGCTGCGATGGGAACGCCTGGCTCCCTCCCAGCCGTGCTGCTGATAGGATGGATCACTGAGCGAGTCACTATGTTTGTGCCCACTACACCGCTCACCTCAATTTCCCTTACTTTATAACTTCAGCTGAAAGAAGTATTTGCGTGAGGTGCTGCTGGTTTTTTCATGTGCACACCCTGAAGGTTTTTTGAGCTCTGCATCAAAACCCAGCGCTGTTTCATGTGTGAAACCACGGAGCTCTTTGGCTTTGGTGAGGGCAGCAGAGGATGCGCAGGCATGGTGTTCGTAACCACCCCAGACTGCACACAAGTCCTCCTGGCACTTGTTTTAACCATTAATTGCCCCTTTAAATCCAGCAATAACTTATTTGGGCAACCACACTGTGTGAGCCCACTGCCAAAAATAAACCAGAGCCTGAGAATTACTCAGGTCCCCTTCATCCTTCAGGTCTGTTGCAACTGGATGGGGTAGGGCACCTCCTCGACTCAATCTGATTGGTTTTTGGGGTCTCCTGTGTCTTCTGGGGATGGTTTAAGCAGTCATCCCGCTAATGATTGCGGAAGAATGATGTGAGGAGCGCTTGGAATGTGTTGCATGCATATGGTGGTGTGGTGGTGTACGGGAATGCCTCTGGATAAGTCGTCTGATCCTTTAAAATTGGATTTTGTGGCTTACTTCTTTGTCCTGGTGGATAAAGTTTCCCCTTAGCTGCCTCTCCTCTGGTGGAGTCTCTGTCTGTCTCGGGACACAAAGCCTTTTATACTGCTCTGCTGGATCAGGAGTCACTTGAGGGGACAGACTTTCCATTTCAGAGCGTGCACCCAAGTCCCACCTGGAACATGCCTGAGAGTAACCATGCAGCTTAGTTTGATTCTGAATTTCCACTGCATGAGATTCCTGTTGGTCTGGTGCCTTTCCTGCTGCTTTTATACACTGTGGTACGTGGTTTTTATCTGGCCAGCAGCCCTCTAGGAATGGCTGTTATTGTAAAAAACCTGGTTATTGCTTGGGCTGCCTCTGTATCATACAATGAGTCTCAGCGATTACGTGCTGGGGAGGGAATGAAGTGATCAGGAAGGGTCTGCTTCCTAAAGAGCAACAGCTGACTTCATTTCAAACCAGCTAAACTGGGAATTAGAGGGTGCTGTTAAGTTCTACCTCTGCTTAAAGAAGACAGTGCAGAAGAATGTTACTGTAGTAGCGAACATGCGATTGTCCAGGCTTCTAATAAATTCTTAAAATCTAATTCTTAAAGCACTGAGTTTAAAACAGGCCAGCAAATGAGGAATGATGGGTTGTAATGGAGAGGGCTGCCTTCAGGAGAGGTGAAGGTTTCAATAGTGATTAGTGTTCCTGTGCTCTTTCTGGGAGAGGGAGGTAGCGCTGGTGGAACCAAACTGTTTTGGCAGCAGCTCAGGAGCAGCGCCAGCTCCTTACACGTGGGTTTCTCCGCTGGTTTAAATAGGACACCTTGCAGAGTTAGAAGGAAGATTAATCCTCTACAGGGTTAATCCTTAAATCCTTGGTGTTCAACTTGTGAACAAGGGAGGGAAGTTGTTCTCAGGGACCACCTACTTGTTCATAGGGACTGCCAGAAGCTGTCAGATGGAAATGATTTTGGGGCAGCAAGAAGTTAGGGTGGAATCCCACTGGTGACGCGGAGCAGGGTCTGTATCCCACAGCCTTTGACTCACACCCCTAGTGACTCTTGCCTTGGAGGAAAGAGGGTTTCCCAGACCTATCACAACCCTGTGAATTGGTGGTTGATGGTTTGCTGTCTCTTGTGGTTAGCTTTAATAGCCCTGTGTCCTGCTGAAGATGCTTTTTGGCAAGCACATGTGCAGGCGAAAGATGTCTGGTAGCAGGAGAACGCGGGAGCTCTGTTTTAAAGCCAGGACGGTCTGATAAAGCGCGGAGTAGTCAATCCCCATGCCGGCTCTCTGTGTTGTGACACTAACCCTTCTGCTCAGTGCAGTGCTGTGTGGTCTGTTCTCTGTACTACTGCTCTTAACCACAGCTTCCAGATAACCAGCTTGGTGCGAGAGCCCTGCTGAAACTTGTCCCTGCCAGCTGTCCATGTGTTTGGTGTTTGCTAAGTGTTCCCTGTCCGTTTTCTGTCTTGCAGCATCTGGAGAGGGCCAAATGTGAACTGCGTGGACAGTACTGGATACACTCCACTGCACCATGCTGCTTTGAATGGCCATAAGTGAGTCACCTTCTCATGCCTTTGATCGCAGGGGATGCTTTGTGCTTTACAAGCCGCAGGTTCTGTGTAGTTTAATGCTTTTCCCACTGAAGATGAGGTGGTGGTGCAGCACTACACCATCTTCAGGACAAGAGGTGAAGAACATCGATGCGGTGAAACATCGGCTGCTGCACGGTGTGATCAGACACCTCTAAAAATTAGGCAAAACACCAAGGTTTTCAACCACGCTGTTATTCATAAGCGATTTGGATAAGATCTAACAACATCTCAACGGTGGCTCCTCCAGTATCAGTCCTCTGCAGTCTGTGTGGTGTCTGATGTGTTGCTGTGCCTGCACCACTTAAAATTTGCTTCTGTGCATTATGATGTTTTTAAGTAACTCCAGTCTTCAGTGTGGTAAATCTGGTATTGTTCATTGCTACTTAAAATACGAAGAAACAGAATAGAGTTAAAATCCTTGTTCATCGTCATCGTGCTGGTGCAATTCACTTTTCACCAGAGTGGCTCACGGGCAACTTCAGTCCCTGTTGAGCTCCATTGCTATGAAGGTAACAGATCTTTCCTGAGCTCATCTCAGCAGGCTCTAATTGTTTATTCCCTTGAGCAGCTTTTAATAGGAATGCTTTAAAATCACATTTCAAGAGTATCTCTGAAATTCTCCTGTTCAGATCGAATTTTTGTAGAACACTGCAGAATTTAAGCTGTGAAACAAGGACTGAATATCTCAAGGACTCACGTTTCCTACTCTTGCAGGGATGTTGTGGAAGTTCTGCTGAGGAACGACGCACTAACCAACGTCGCGGACTGTAAAGGCTGTTACCCCCCTCCACCTGGCAGCTTGGAAGGGCGATGCAGACATAGTGAAGCTCCTCATCCACCAGGGACCTTCGCATACTAAAGTGAATGAGCAGGTCTGCCTGTTTTTCTCTATTACATTGTTGAATCGCTTCTCTAATGGAGAGAGACACTACTTCAGCCAACTCCTGACCCTTCCCAGACCTGTAGCAATTGGTATGAAGTCCTACTTGCTAGAAGGGCACTGCCTAAAGTGACACCTCTAGTGCTGAGTTAGTGGTTGAATGAATAAGGTATATATGTTTGTACAGAGATATATAAATATGAGAACCACTCAACACCTAGGAAGTGGTCTCCTGCTTTTGTCCTGGGCTTCTAAAACTAACCTCTAGTGTTTTCTTTCAGTTGCTGGACAGCTGAGAAGGTTTCTAGCTCTGTCAGAGGATACATTGGCTCCATTCCTTGGGAACTAATCAAAGCAGCTTTGTTTAGTCTTTGTTTGGCCATGCTCTCTTAGCTCCTCTCCTGGCTTGTCTCTAGCGCTTGCTCCAGTTAACTAATTTTTAAGCTGTAAGACAATTTTAGCCCTGCTTGCCCCCAGATAAAGCCCTAGCTTGGTCTCGAATTATTTTCTCAATCAGACAAGAGAAAAATCATCTAGCATATTTCTTCCCTGTGTCAAGCTGACAGTTTTCAGTCTAGGGAGGGATCCATTTATACCAGACAGTGGCTGCTCCATATAGGAGGACTGGCTGCCATGTAATTTACCTGTGGAAGTCAGCAGGTATCTTACAGTTCCAGGGAACTTCTGACATGTTGCTGCTGGAAAACCCAAAGATTTCTTTTGTTTAAGAGTTTTGGAGAAGGGAACTGGCTTACTGGGTGAGGCCAGTGTTACTGAGCTGCTTATGGCTGAGTAAGCTTGAGCTGACATGCAGCAACAGATCCACACAGATGGTTAAAGTTACCTGTAGCCCTTGGTTGTCCTGTCCCTGAGGCAGGATTATGCCTGCAGGAATAACGTCCCTGCAAATCAACTCCTAAACCACTCAGGTTTTCCTCCAGGAGGAGATGAGTGAACCAAAATATGTTTGTCTGCCTTATTACCAGAAGGCTAAAAAAGTCTATTAATTCAGAAGTTAATCCCCAGGGAGGTCAGGTACTCATGGCTTGAGTTTAGCAAAAGGAGCAGCTGGGAACTGTGAGCTTCTGCTGTTTAGTTTTGATCTGCAGGGGATACTTGTCAGAAGCTGAGGAGCAAGCTCCCTTCAGGGTGGGTTTTAGGAGTCCTAATCCTGTTCCCAGCTATACTGTGTGGGACTAGTGTGGCTAATGATGCACAAGCCTCACTGGGGCTAAATGGGTGCTTCGAAAGCATCACAAAGTGAAAAATAGGTAGTAATGCTAGTCACTGCGACTCCTCAGTCGAGCAGCAATAACTGAGAGTGTGTGTTTTAATGTCCTTGGTAGTTTGGGGCAGTGGTTAATGTCTTCAGGCACAGCTGCAGGCACCCGGTCTGTTTAAATAGATTTGAGAAGCGTCTTTAGCTGTTTGCAATCGATCTGATAAGAACTGACTGAGGGCCCTGTGTGTAAACTGTTCTGTTCCGAGTAGGACAGGTGAAACCTTTACAAAAGATTAAAAGCTCAGTGTAATCCTTCCAGGTAATGTTTCATTAATGTCTGCTTAGTGGGAGCCTTTTTAAACGAGGAAAGTCAGCGAATAGGAAAGTCAGCGAATAGCCCACGCTGCTTGTTTGGAGTCTGATAAATGAAATGCCCAGTGGTTTAGGTTACAGGAATTGCAGCTGGAATGGCTTCTGCTGTTAATGGCTCTGACTGGAACGAGATGCTGTGTGCTGTCATTCCCACCCCTTGGGAGTCACCCGTTGCTTTGTTGCTATATCTCACCCATTTCATGATCACATTTTTGTTTTCTTTTTCCTCTTCCTTTTTGTAGAATGCTCTTGAGATCAAAGAACTCAAAAAGTACGGCCCCTTTGACCCATATATCAATGCCAAGGTGTGTACTTTGCTGTCAGCATTCCACTGCATCATCACTCCAAGCTGCACTCGCGTGCTTCCAGGTGCAATGTCATCCACTTGCAGCAATACCTGTTCAGTTTGCAGCTGCTTGGGGAGAAGTAAAATGCGACCGTTTTATTTACTGTGGGTTTCTTTCTTCAAAGCAGTTCTAGAAACATAATTTAAGGGAAGCTTTTCCTTACTTTCCTGGGGGCTCCTTCATTCCTTAGCCTTGTAGGATTCCTGCTGGTGGTCAGTTTGCTTGGTTTGGCTGGATGACTTCCAAAAGGTAACGTTATTTCCATTAAAATGCTTTAGGTTTTGTTTTGTTGTGCTAATGTTGCTGATAAATGCAAAGATAAGGAATTTTCTTTTCCTGCTTAAACATGGATGCATTCTCTCTGTGGGCTGTTTGGAGTGAATTTCCTTGCCTTTTTCCCTACAAAACGCATACTGCTGTGTTTGTCCTTTGAAGAGGCAGTTATTTCTTGTGGTGGCGGTGGGGAGAGGGGAAGGCAGTAGTGTCCACGCCTCCCTTCCCAAGTCCTTCATGTCCTGCTTATGGCGTCAGTCTCTCTTTTTCCATGTGAAGTCTCTTGTGTCGTCTGACCCTTCAGCCCTGGTCTCTGTTCCTGTTTTCTTGCCTGTTTTACTCCTCACTTTGAGTTGTTCCTGAGCTACAAAAGGTGTGACATCAGCACTTAACGACACACCAAGGCTGAGCAGTTGAGGAAGCAGATGAAGTTCCTGGTGGTGTTTTCTCAGACACCGTTGTTCCTCATTATTGATAGTGGAGCTGCAGGCCAGCAGTGGCATCCCAGTCCACTGAATTATTTCTCCGTACTGCCGTAAGCCACCTCATCACAGTCATTTTCAGCTGATTATTTTGGATCCAGCCATCCATGGCAGATTTCTCTCTCAAACTTTGGTTAAAACTTTCCCTCTGCTTGATCTGCAGCTAAAAACACACATTCAGAATTCCCAAGCTCACTAACCGCTCAGAGCTCTGTTTGGTTTTGCAGACTCCTGTTTCAGGAAATACTGGAGCGCATACCTCTAAGCACAAATGTGTTTTCATGAAGCTCATCCGTATCGGTGATTTTTACAAAAATCCAGATGGGAGTTTTACAGCTGCAAATGTCTCGGAGGAAACATCCTGTTCAGCTGCCTGAAAGGAGCTTTCTGAAACACTGTTAATAAGACTCCAGTCTTCACTCCAGCATTAAAGTGTTGAATGAAGAAGGAATATAAAGCTGAAACTTGTGGATTTTTGTTTCAAGTATTCCATTTTGGATTTTATGTTTTTGACAAGTGTGTGATTCTGTGGTTATTTTAAACTCTCAGTGCAGTTTTGGGATGGCTGTAATGCTCTCAGAAACAAAGCTAGTGGCTTTGAAGTCTTTGTCTTGATTTTAAGAGGAGAAATGTGATTTATACACAACCTGTGAGGTTCAGCACAAGTTCTGACCAGCTTCGCTTTGGTGTCTGACCAGATTTGAAGATGGAACCATATGCCTGTGATGCAAAACAAGATATTTTCTCAGTAGCCTGGTTGCAGGTGGGAGAACCAAACCAAGTCCAGGTGCAGAGCATAGGAGTCCTTTTTCAGTTGGTGCTTCCAGCCTCTTTGATCCCATACAGGATGGGATCTCATGTAGACACGATTAAAGTGAGATATTAATCTTCCCAAATATTTTGGGATGTTTAGAAGAGAGGGAAACTGTTCATGTATAGCTGGACTAAAATTTAATATCCTGTTGAGGAAGAGATGGGAAAGCCAGAAGCTTCTTCCTCTCCTGAATGCTAGAGAAGTAGTTAACAACTTTTTTAATAAGGTATGCAGGGGTAGGACGAGAGGGAATGGATTTCAGATGAAAGAGGGGAGATTGAGGTGAGATCTTAGGGAGAAATGTTTTGCTGTGAGGGTGGGGAGGCCCTGGCCCAGGTTGCCCAGAGCAGGGGTGGCTGCCTCATCCCTGGAGGGGTTCAAGGCCAGGTTGGATGGAGCTTGGAGCCCCTGATCCAGTGGGAGGTGTCCCTGCCCATGGCAGGGGTGGAACTGGATGGGCTTTGAGGTTCCTTCCAACCCAAACCTTTCCATGGTTCTATGATTCTATGAAGTGGCTGTGAATTCTCTAAGCGTCTGGTGAGGAGCACAAGGGCGATGTTTTGTGGTATCTGGTTTCCAGGGCTTGAGAAGTCTGATGGAGCTCATATGAAAGCAGAGGCATTTCTGCTTGTGTTTCCATTTTGTGGTTTTGTAGGCAGGCATCATACGAGCCCAGCTTCTCCCTCCCAGCTCTGGATTTGGAGGGGATGCTACGATTCCTGCAGGAATGCAGCCCCTGGGCCCTATCAAGTGCACTATTTTTCTAAGACATTTTGAAATTTGAACCTGTGGGCCTTCTGGCTGCTGGAAAGAAATTTTCTTTTTCCATTTTTGATAATTATATATGCCTTGAGTGCTCATGCTCAGTGTTCAGACTCTGTTCTGGTCTGTGCTGAGAGACACAGTGCAGGCAAGAGAAGCAAACTCCCTTGCCTGGAATGGCTCTGTGATTTTTGGCTGCTCAAAACTCTCTTGAACTGGAGACAGTAAAGGCTTAGGCAGTAGAGGGAGTTTCCAGTATGCAGTTTGTGATGAGGAAAGACTTGCTGTAAAGAGGTTTCCACCTGGTGATCTCTGTTGCTGGAGGACAGTCTGGGGATTTTGCCCTGAGCATCAGAGCCCTGACCTGCTTCAAGAAAATTAGACTAAATGGCTGTGAAGATGGGGGAAGTCTCTGACAATTATGTTATTAAAGGATGTTATGTGCCCATTTCTGAGCTGTCAGGCAGGTGTTTGGAGTTGCTGCGTGCATTAAAGCACCCGTGAGGTCTCTGTGGCAGGGAGGGGTGGGAGGAGACAATCCTAACAGTGGAACTCACCCCTAGGCAGGGCTAGCATGGCACGAGCGTGCGTGCCCCGTGGTTCCTGGGCTCACAGCCACAGCTCCAGCAGGGCTGGGTTATCTAGTAATCTGTAAACTCTGCCTCCGAGCCTCTCGGTGCTGCGGAGCAGGGGAGCACATCGGGCTGGCTCGCCAATGCCCAGGCTCCTTCCCTCTCAAAGGGGAATAATGCCATTTACCAACCTTTTCAATGCTTCAGGACCGGCAGCTTAAGTCGATCGACAGGTGTAATCTCTGTGGTTCTCTGTTTACTCCCCTTCTTACTCCGTTTGTGTATTTTATGTGCAGATTTCTTTATTCCACAGTAACTTTGTCCACTTCTTTGTGCCTCCCTTCACTGTGGCTGCTCCTGCCTCTCCACGTATCCAGCCTGTCATTTGACTTTGAGCTTCTGTGCTAACAGCGATGCCGTGTTTTCCTCGTCTTCCTAAACACCTCCCTTCTGCATGAGGCTGCCGCTTCCTTTCTCCTCAGCCATTGCTTTTATACCAGTCGCAGCTGCAGAGAGCTCCTCCAGAGCTCCTCGCTTCGCTCGTGCTTTTCACGTGGCTGAAAAATGATGTAAATGCCAGACAAAACCAAATGGGAACTTGCATGCGTGACTCCCTAGAATGACTGAACATGTTAATAGGATTAACTTGTACAGCAGAGCAAGTTCTGGAGCATGGCTGCAGAAGTGGTGCAAAATACTGACTGTTCCTACAAGCTGGTAGCCTAAAAAATCAGCAAAACAGAAGAAATTTTAATGAAATTCAGTTTCTAAAGTAGTGCTTCTGACTCATAGAATCATGGGATGGGTTGGGTTGGAAGGGACCTCAAAGCCCATCCAGCCCCACCCCTGCCATGGGCAGGGACAACTCCCGCTGGATCAGGGGCTCCAAGCCCCATCCAACCTGGCCTTGAACCCCTCCAGGGATGGGGCAGCCACCCCTGCTCTGGGCAACCTGGGCCAGGGCCTCCCCACCCTCACAGGAATGCATTTATTCCTAAAATCTCACCTCAATCTCCCCTCTTTCAGGTGAAATCCATTCCCCCTCGTCCTGTCCCTGCCCTCCCAGATCTAGAGCCCCTCCCCAGCTTTCCTGGGGCCCCTTTCAGCACTGGAAGCTGCTTTAAGGTCTCCTCGGAGCCTTCTCTTCTCCAGGCTGAACACCCCCAACTCTCTTAGTCTGTCATCCATCAGGACAAGTACGTTCTCTGTTTTCTTTCATGGGAACTGTTCTTAACATGATAAATCCTACCATTCTTCTTTCAACTTAACTTGAAGCCTCTGACACTTTGTACTGAAGCTTTTTGGGTCAGATGGCCCTGGCTAAGGTTGCCCAAGGGTGCTGTGATTGCCCCATCCCTGGAGGGGTTCAAGGCCAGGTTGAGTGGAGCTTGGAGCCCCTGATCCAGTGGGAGGTGTCCCTGCCCATGGCCAGGATGGAACTGGGTGATCTTTGAGGTCCCTTCCAACCCAAACTCTTCTATGAGCATAAGTATTTGTTTCTCGAGTCCTTTAACAGAAATCTCTCTGTATTATAACACAGTAGTAAAACTAGAAGCTTGAGTTGAATTTAATTTGAGAAAAGGCTCTTTTAAGCCTGGCAAGGTTCCTATTTTGCACCTGTGAGTGAAATGTGTTAGGCTGCTTGTCTGTGCTTTGCATTGCTGATTTCTAACCTGGCAGGCGGTGCATGCATTAATTGGATCTGGCTTGCACCATGGAGGTGTTCCGTTGTCGCTTGGACATCTCTTCCCTTGGTTGACCCGAGACCTTGACTACAAGGGCTTGTTAGCTGAGTGATCTAATTGCGCTGCTCTCAGCCTCACGCCCTGCACGTAACTCAATGCACCCTGTCTCTAACCCAGCCAGCTTGAGAATTGCAAAGGCGGAATGACCGTTATAATCAGGATAAGTAGGATTTGAAACAATTGAAGTTTAAATCTAAAATGATGACGATGAGGTTACAGCAGAGAGAATTCACGCTGCAGTTTGCCTATCGTATATCGCAGCCTTTTGGTTTTGTGGAGCCCCAAAGTGCGGGATGATGCTAAAAAATAACGGACCTCCTTCCCTAGCAGCATTAATGGGAATCCAGATACAGGTCGATGATCCCTTAAACATAAGCATGGTCCTTTGATTTTGACCTCAGTGCTTTGGAAGCAGGCTATTCCATGTATAGCACCTATTTCCCATAGAGGAGCTTTCCCAGATCTGAGTAGAGCTTATTCTTCTGGATGATTTTGATGCATTTACTGAGTTGCTGAGTTCATGAGGGTATGTCTATGCCTGGTAAATGTCTTGTGAGATGGTGAAAAGATTGCTCCAAGCTTTGTTTCAAACCAGGCTTTCTGCTTCCCAACTGCTTTTTTTTTTTTTTTTTGGTCTTGTTTTTGCATTTAAACTTCAATGGTTTGAGTGAGACTTGGAGCAGCTCTGTTCTCCCCTGTTCTCACCCTCTGGCTTTTGTGATCCCCCCCCCCCCTAGAACAACGACAACGAGACGGCGCTGCACTGTGCCGCGCAGTACGGCCACACGGAGGTGGTGAAGGTCCTTCTGGAGGAGCTGACCGACCCCACCATGCGCAATAACAAGTTTGAGACTCCGCTGGACCTGGCCGCGCTCTACGGGAGGCTGGAAGTGGTGAAGATGCTCTTGAACGCTCACCCCAATCTTTTAAGCTGCAACACTAAGAAACACACTCCCCTGCACTTGGCGGCTAGGAATGGCCACAAAACTGTAGTCCACGTCCTCCTGGATGCTGGAATGGATAGCAACTATCAGGTACCGAGTGCGTCTGTGAGTGGAGCGCTGCTCAGATCTCTGCGGGTGGAGAACTCCTGTAGCTGTGATGCAGAGCTCCACCTTACCTTGCTCCAGAAGGATCGCTTCTGGAAAATGAGCGATGGCTTTGTTTTCCTCCGGGCTGTTTGTTCAGCTCTTGGTTGCTCCAAGAAGCTGCTCAGAGAGATTCTGGTGCTGTGCATGCTTCACGCCTGCTTGTGACTTGGGCCAAGAGCCCCAGACACACAGTGAGGGAGGGGATAGAAAAGCCCTCTCACCTAAGCTGTTCTGCTCCGCAAATCCATCAGCTCTTGATAGCAGTGGAGGCAACCTGTTTCTCTTCCTATCAAGCTGAATACGCTGTTTTCACAGCAGCAGCTTGTATGTGGTGGTCTTGTCTTTCCTTCTCAGGACATGACCACTTGCTGAGCTGTAAAAAGCCCTTTTTTGGTCTCTAACCTGGACCCGCATGTGTTTCTGAACAGCTCATCCCATTTTCCATTGCGAATTCCAGCATTGTAGTAAAGTTGATAGTTTGTCCTCAGTTGTAGATATTGTTGCCCACATTTCTATGTGGTGCTGTGTATTTATTGCTTCTATAACCTCCTAAAACATGCCTCCATCACCATTCCCCACTGTCCAGCTTCATGCGATTTTCCATTTAATTTGCAGACTGAAAAAGGCAGTGCTTTGCACGAAGCTGCTTTGTTTGGCAAGACTGATGTGGTACAAATATTGCTGGCTGCAGGTGAGAAGAATGATCCCCTTTTGAAGCAATAACATGGTTATCCCTTCACCCAGAACTCGAGGAAACCCCTTTATAGTGGCAGCATGTTTCTCCAAATGGCTATCCGAGTGTTTTTCCTTGGAGAGGGTTAGAGGAGAGGTTTGTCTCTCAGTGTTTGGCTTTAAGTTTGCCTCTCTGGAGCATTTTTTTCACTCCCTCCCCACCCAGTGACGCTCACAA
Organism: Clamator glandarius; assembly: GCA_033459285.1. Taxonomy (NCBI): domain Eukaryota; kingdom Metazoa; phylum Chordata; class Aves; order Cuculiformes; family Cuculidae; genus Clamator; species Clamator glandarius. Next base: position 753,676 of record JAUNZM010000037.1, read on the forward strand.
GCGTAAGATCTGACTTGATTAAAAGCATGAATTTGCACACAGGTAGAAAATATTCTTGGTTTTGCCTCCCCTGCGCCTCTTGCCACAGGTATTGACGTGAACATAAAGGATAACAGAGGTCTCACAGCTCTGGATATTGTGAGGGAGCTCCCTTCTCAGAAGAGCCAGCACATTGCAGCTCTCATCGAAGGTAAGTGATGTAGCTCTGTGTGTGGACAGGGGAGAAAGGTTTGAGGGGGATAATTGTGCCAGTGCAAGCATGGGATTTTGCTCTTTAGCCCTGGAAAGTGCTGAAAGCAAAGCAGCTTCAGGCCAGGTCCCTCGATGAGAACCTCATGGGTGTTGGAAGCAATGATGCTCAAATGCTCGAGTGAGCTGTCTCGAGAGCAGGAGGACTTCCAGGGGGGAACTAGGGGAATTAGCTCCTTTGCTGAAGGCGTGTGGCGTGACTTTTGCAGTTTAAGTGGGCTTAATTGAGCTTTGTTTAACTCACTTGGAAAGTTAATTAAAATTAAGGATAGCCTAAATCTGCTTGCAGAATGCAAAGTAACAGCTTTAAAAATGGGTTTGGATTAACTGTGCTTTATGCGCCTGTGTAGACAAGTCGTCATCCGTGGATCATAGAGCCTACTCCTCGCTTCTTTGTGAAGCTCGGGTATGGATTTTGCAGATGAGATGTACAGAAAAGGCCTTGATTACTTGTGGTTATAAAGGAGTTTGGCTCATTGTCTTTCCAAGTTAGGGAATGAAATGTGGCATCTTGGCTGAATTCATACCTTGTAATTACGCTGTCTGAGTTCCCTCTCAGCTGTGGGGGGAAGATCAGAAGCCTTTGCAACTGGTGTGCGTTACTCATGCTTAGTATTTGGGAGCTTTACAGGTTCAAAGCACTTTGCAGAGACTTTAATTAAGCTTTGCCTGTGAGGCTGGAAGGTTTTGTCTTAGTTCTGAAATTGGAAACAAAGATGAGCTTTGAAACAAAAGTTCTTGCAGGTAAAGGAGGTTAGAGCTAGGTGGGTGCTGGTCTGTTCTCCCAAGTAACAAGTGATAGGATGAAACTGCTTTAAGTTGTGCCAGAGGGAGGTTGGATTGGATATTAGGAAAATTTTCTTCACTGACAGAGTGGTGAAGCCCTGGCAGAGGCTGCCCAGGGCAGTGGTGCGGCCTCCATCCCTGGAGGGCTTCAAAAACTGTGTGGCTGTGGCACCTGGGGACGTGGTTTAGCAGGCACAGTGGGGTTGGGCTGGCGACTGGACTGGATGAGCTTAGAGGGCTTTTCCAACCTTAATGATTCTATGATAAATGTCCAGTTTGCTCCTGCAGGTGAGCAGGCTGTGTGAGAATTTGCTGTCTGACTGTATTCATGCGAGCTTAATGTTTCTGATTTTGTGGTTTGGGACCACAGCAAGAATTGCTTTCGCTAAGTCTCCAGATGACCAGAGCGCATCTCTGTTCAGCGTGGTAGATTGTGTCTATCAAGTAATCAGCTCCATGACGTTGTGTCTGTACAGGAGCTTTGCAGCTTGTAAAAGTTCAAAGAATCATCCTTAACCTTGTGGGTGTGATGAAAGAGGCCGCCTATTCTGGGAGCCGAGCTGCAAGTTTTAATAATGCATTTGGGCTGGTTTTTTGAGAGTTAACAAGCTGGCAGTAACCCTTCAGTGCACGAGGGAGGAAGCACCGTGTGTGGAAGTGGATGAAAAAAGGGATTGATATTGACTGACCTTGTCTCCCCCCTCACTGCAGATTACACCATCGGGAAGAAAAGTGCAAAAGCTGCGGAGAAAACTGTTCAAGCACCGCTCCTTCCAGCCACTGATCCCGTGTGCCGGATATCTCAGGGTAGGCTCGATGATGCGGTGGGTCTCTTCCAACCTGGTGATTCTATGATTCTATTCATGATTCTATTCTCTTCCACGTGACACTGGCACTCTCGTTCCTGCAAGTGCTGCCTTTCTGAGGGCAGAAGCCCCAAGTGATGAGCTTGTCTCTCTCTTCCCCCCCAGGTGATGTGGAGAAAGCAGTGACGGAACTGATCATAGATTTTGATGTGAACCCAGAAGAGGAGAGCCCATACGAAGCTTTGTACAACGCAACGTCTTGCCACTCCCTGGACAGCCTTGCCAGTGGGAGATCTTCGGATCGAGAGTCTGTGAATAAGGAAGCAGAATCAGCTGGTCTCAAAGCAGCAGGAGTCAGGCCTGTATGTAGCGATGCGTGCTCATCTCCATTTGCCTTTAGAAGGGTAGGGAACTTCTCTCCATCTCCATGGTTTTGCAGCAGGAGGTCAGTCCCTAGCTTGAGGAAATCTTTAAACCCAGCCTTACACTGATGAGAGCAGGCAGGTATCTCTCTTTATAACTGCCCTGTTTGCATAACCTCTCCTGTTGCCCACAAGCAGACACTTGTTTGTGCTTGATTCTCACCTGGAGTTACGTCCTTAAGTTTTCTGGCAGCTGAATGCTGGAGCCTGTGAATTTTGGTTTATCTCGGGGCATCGTGCTTAGTGGAAAGGCTAACTTCTTGCCTGGAAGGAAGCTTTGGAAAGTTCTGTGCAAAGTAATTTTGTCATCTCTCTTGCTCCCTGCTTTGTCCAGGAGAACCATAGAATGGTTTGGGTTGGAAGGGACCTCAAAGCCCATCCAGTTCCACTCCTGCCATGGGCAGGGACACCTCCCACTGGATCAGGGGCTCCAAGCCCCATCCAACCTGGCCTTGAACCCCTCCAGGGATGGGGCAGCCACCCCTGCTCTGGGCAACCTGGGCCAGGGCCTCCCCACCCTCACAGGAAAACTTTTTATCCTAAGATCTCATCTCAATCTCCCCTCTTTCAGGTGAAAACTATTCCCCCTCATCTTATCCCTGCCCTGCCTGATCCAGAGCCCCTCCTGAGCTTTCCCGGAGCCCCATTCAGTACTGGAAGCTGCTCTAAGGTCTCCACGGAAGAAGGCTCTGAGGAAATTATCTTTTAAGACTATCCTGTTGGAAACTAGTTGGCAGTGGAAGCTTTTTTTTTTTCTGTATTACTTGCAGAGATCCATGGAGGGTACTCAGGGCTTTCTAAGGCAATGAGAGCTGCTGGAACTGTCTCCAGAGAGACCTTCCTTCCCGTCTGTTAGCTGCATCTGCCTCCCCTTTAGCAATTGGAAGCACACAGCGATGGGGCAGATGGGATGCTGGCCTTGCTGCATGCTTTGTCAGCTTCCAGAGCTTGTTTTCTGGTCGTTTTTACAAAGCCTACTCCATAGATGGACAAAAGGCAAAGCAGCAACGAACAATTAAACTGCTGGTGTTGCTGTAACTGTGCCTGCTCTTCCTCTGCAAAGAGGTGCGTCCTTTTGCCTCTATGAGTAGCAAATATCATAGAAATGAGGCACAAGCTGTAGGAAACTGACCTCTCAGTGAGATCAGGTCTCTCTAGGGTTTGCAATACGAGATGCTCTCTCCTGTTGTTGACTAAATCTTGGTGCATCTCTGTGCTGTCTTGTGTTAATTGTGTTAATAAGCTCAGTTCTGTCCCACGCAAGCAAAGGTGAGAGGCTGAACAGCAGTGAAAAGGGAGAAGAAAGAAGGACATGCTCCAGGAGGTTGCTGAAATTCCTCCCAAAGCTGGCTGGAGCGTTTTGTTGGGAGCCGTTCTCCTCTGCTGCCTTTCCTGGTGTCGTTAGATGGAGCTGTTGCAGGGCAGGAGATGACCTGGAGCTGTGTCGAGCTCTGCATGCAGGCAGTGCTGCTCTGGCTGCCCACAGGCAGGAAGGTGTGGAATGTGGTGCAGCGCTGCCTCTCCATGGGTAGCGTTCTCCGCTATCGAAAGTGTCTTTAGCATCACTTATTCTGGTTTCATTAAGAAGCAAGGAGTCTTCCCTTTCTACCCTTTAAACGAGTTCATTACTGACCTACCCCTTGCAAAGCTGGTGAGGGGGCTGGAGAACAGGCCTTATGAGGAGCGGCTGAGAGAGCTGGGGGTGTTTATCCTGGAGAAGGGGAGGCTGAGGGGAGACCTCATTGCTCTCTCCAACTACCTGAGAGGAGGTTGTGGAGAGGAGGGAGCTGGGCTCTTCTCCCAAGGGACAGGGGACAGGATGAGAGGGAATGGCCTCAAGCTCCACCAGGGGAGGTTCAGACTGGACATTAGGAAAAAATTTTTGACGGAAAGGGTCACTGGGCAGTGGCAGAGGCTGCCCAGGGAGGGGGTTGAGTCCCCTTCCCTGGAGGGGTTTAAGGGACGGGTGGACGAGGTGCTGAGGGACATGGGTTAGTGATTGATGGGAATGGTTGGACTTGATGATCCGATGGGTCTTTTCCAACCTGGTGATTCTATGATTCTATGAACACGCTGCCATTGAGATTGCCAGTCTGGGTCTGATGAATCAGCTTAAGTAACAAAGTGCTAAACCTGTATAAACAGCACCAGCAAGCAGTTTTAGCCTCCTTGAAGGCAGAGCTGCTGCTGCTGTGTTGTGTTATCAACAGCAGGGCTGCGGTACAGTGAATCTGCAGAAAGGGCGCTCTGCCTGAGTAGGAGGAAGAGGAGGAGGAAAGCAGCAACCACTGCCAGGCTCCATGCTGTTAGGACTGAACTTCTGCTCCACCCAGATTAATTTGAGGAGGTCCTTACCATGGGCGTAGTGTTGGTGGGACTAGGAGGGGACGTGCTTTCACACAATGCAGTTGACACTGGTCTTCTAAACTGCAGAGGGAACGTCCGCCGCCACCTGCCAAGCCTCCGCCTGATGAAGAGGAGGATCAGCATATGGAGAAGAAGATCGGCCATGGTGCTACTTGTGAGGTTCGTGGGGGCTTGGACTGGGATGTTTTATATGAATGTGGTTTAAAGAACAGTTTTAATAGTCTGGGAGCAGCTGACTGTGATATTCCCTCCCTTTCAAGTCGGGTTGTGACTGTGAAGTTTTGTTTCACTCCAGCATTGCTGCTCTCACTTGCCATGGGAACATCCTTTGTGTGGTTCTTCCAGGGCACCTCTGTGTTGACCTTCAGCCTTACTGTCTTATTCTTGGCTCGAAATTCCCTTAGGAAGAGGTTTTTTTCTGCATCACGTTGTGCTGTGGACTGTTGGCGCACTAGTTATGGTCCCACCAAATGTATCTTCACTGGAGACTAAAACCCAGAGGACCAGCGCTTCCTGCATCCTCTGAGCTTACAGCTGTGAAGGAGGCACGTGGGCTTGTGAGTCCCACTGACGTGAATAGGGATCAGGGGCTTGAATTCAGCTGAGAATATGGTCTAGCACATGTTCAAGCTGTCTTCTGCAGAGGCCAGTGTGTGTGAGTTGCTTTTTGATGAAGCTAATTGTCTCCTCTTCTGTGTTGTTGTTCCTGGGCTCGTGTTTACTCACCTGTCTGTGAAGCTCAGGTATGAGGGCTCTCCTGGAGATGCTGGTATGGGGATGTGTGAAACCACAAATGGGTCTTGGCAGCTTCTGCTGACACCCAGGAAAATCTCCAAAGCAAACCCAAATCTTGTGGAGTTCCTTGCTTCTCCAAATGCAGTAGGTTTAGTGTGAAACCCATGGATGTTCAACCCCATGCAATGCTCCTGGCTTAGGGAAGAGGAGCTGGAAAGCTGCCCAGTGTAAAAGGACCCGAGGGTCTTCATCAACACTGGCTGAACACAAGCCAGCAGTGGCCAAGAAGGCCAACAGCATCCTGGCTTGGATCAGCCATGGGGTGGTCAGCAGGAGCAGGGAAGGGATCAACTCCTGGACTTGGCACTGGTGAGGCCGCACCTCGAATTCTGGTTTCAGTTTTGGGCTTCTCACTCCAAGAAGGACACTGAGGGGCTGGGGTATGTCAGGAGGAGGGGAACGGAGCTGGGAAGTGTCTGGAGCCCCGGGGTTGTGGGAACGACTGAGGGACCTGGGGTTGTTTAGCCTGGAGAGGAGGGGGCTGAGGGGAGACCTCATCGCTCTCTGCAGCTCCTGGAAAGGAGGTTGGAGCCAGGCAGGTGCTGGGCTCTTCTCCCATGTGAAGGGATAGTACGAGAGGACATGGTCTCACGTTGTGCCAGGGGAGGTTTCGGTTGGATATAGTGGGGTGTAGCAGGTTAGAAGCTGGTTCTAGGAATAAGAGGTGCAGGGGGCTGTGTGATGACTTCAGGGGACCTCAGGCTTGGAAAGGGGTTCTTTGAGAAACTCTTCAGGGAATGCTGCTTGAACACCACTTAATGGAAGTTTTTTTTAACAATTGTATTGTGAAAACAAGAAAATAACTAGCAAGAATTGGAACATCTTATAAGAACTGGACAACGTGCATCAACAAGGAACAACTTACAAGAACTAGGAACAACTTACAAGAACTAGGAACAACTTACAAAAACTAGAACAACTTACAACAACTACGAACAACTTACAACAACTACGAACAACTTACAACAACTACGAACAACTTACAACAACTACGAACAACTTACAACAACTACGAACAACTTACAACAACTACGAACAACTTACAACAACTACGAACAACTTACAACAACTACGAACAACTTACAACAACTACGAACAACATGCAAAACCTTAACTATCCCTCCCCAACGCCCCTCTGAACCGCTGACGATCTTTATCCACACCCGCCATACTCTTCATCAGGCCCCCAGGAATCCCCCTCAAAGTTGGCAGGTGTTATGCGTGCGGGAGCAGCTGTGGCTGCAGGAGCTGGATGAAGGTTCGCTGATGTAAGCTGCCCAGAACCCAGAAGCACACGTTGTCCCACTGTGGTGTTGCAGAAGGTCCTCCCAGTGCCCTGGGGACCATCAGGTGCTCCAGCTGTTCCTTGGGTTCTGGGTTCATCAGCTCCTGAGCCGTTCTCCTAGTTCTCCTCACGGTGTGGTCTCTTCTTTGGTGGTACGGTGGCCTCCAGGCTGCTGACTCTTCTTTTTGGGGCTCTCCGAGGCTGTGTGGTGGAGCGTGGGCTGCCCGTGCTGGCCGAGGAGGGCCCTGCCCCATCCACCTCCAGTTGCTCTTGCACCTCCTGTTGCTCCTGGTTGGCATTAGAGGGGGCAGAGCTGGTGGAAGCCCCAACAAGGGCAGGTGGAGGGGAGCTCTGAGACTCTTGTGGCCGAGAGGTGCTAGAGCTGGTGGAGGCGGCTGGAGCAGGGGCAGGAGAAGCCTCTCCGGTGGCATTGGGACTGGAGGTGGCTGGAGCAGGGTCAGGAGAAGCAGCTCGGGTGGCGTTTGGGCCGGAGGCGGCTGGAGCAGGGGCTGGGGAAACTGCTCGGGTGGCACTGGGGCTGGAGGCAGCTGGAGCAGGGGCTGGAGAAGCTGCTCGGGTGGCACTGGGGCTGGAGGCAGCTGGAGCAGGGTCAGGAGGTGCTGCTCTGGTGGCAGTTGCGCTCTGGGCAGATGGGGCGAGACGGGCAGCCTCTCTTCTTCCATAACTCTGGTTGTCCCAGCCGAGCCGGATCCTGATGGTCTGAATGAGTCTTTCCACAAAGCCTCTTGTATGCTGCCGCAGAGCATCGTGCAGCACGTGGTACAGGATCTCCCTGTCTGGGCCAAAGCGGCGCAGGCTCGACAGGACGAGGCTCTGGGCTTCCCGTGGTTCCATGTGGCCGTCCCCAAGGAGCTGTCTCAACTCCTGTTGGAGCCACGACAGCATGGGGCGGAGAAGACCTGGGTCCTGCTGGAACCTGAAGGCCCAGATCTGGGGGTGGGGGTTGCGCTGAGGTGTTCTGAGCGCCAAAAAGTCCCCAGGTGCTGGCTGGGGTGCTTGGTGGTGACGGCGCCTGGGGATGGCTGGGGTCCCCTGAGCCCCCTCTGCCAGGTGGACAACGGCAGGTGGCGTCTCGGGTGGTTGGATGACGCGTTCCTCAAACTGGTCATCTGCCTGCACAGAGTGGAGGATGGACACAACTCTCCTTCTGCAGAGGGGGCATTCGGGCTTCTGGAGAGCCCACTGCAGGATACAGGTGTAACAGAAGGTGTGGAGGCACGGCATCGCGTAGGCAGCTGCCTCCCGGGTGTCTAGGCAGATGGTACAACGCTCGGGTGCCTCCGCGGCCGTGCCTCCTGCCTGCAGTGGGCTGGCGGAGCTGGTGGTGGACGCAAACCGCCTCTCCTCCATCTACAGCAGCACGTGTTGGGCTAGAGAAGGAAGAGAGATCTCTCTAAGTGACTGGCTCGGGCAGGGGTGGAAGAAAGGGGTAGGACCCTCAGGAGGGAAACCCTTCCAGCTCCTCGGGGCCTTGTTTCCCCGCAAAGCTCACCTGTGCTGCCTGGAGTGTTTCTCTGGGCTGCTTTGGGTGCCCTCTTATGGTTTGGCTTCCAAAAATCTTCTGTCAGGACCGAGGTCAGACAGGAGCTCAAGTCTGGGCCTCCTGCTTCGCGAGCTGCTCAGCTGGAGTCCCACCGAGTGGACTCGGTACCGTATCTTAGCAGCGAGGGCTGATGTTGACCACCCGTCGCTAGGTGATGACGGACCCCCTGCCCTGGGGATGTTGCCATGGGCTATCTCACCCATGTTGCTTGGCCAGCACAGGTGTCTGGGGCTACTGCAACGTCACTGCCCCTTCCATGCGCCAATCTCTTCTCTTGTGCTTGGTGGTGGTGTTGCCAGGCCAGTCACCGCGGCCTCAGCTTGAATGGTGAAGCACCCAGGGCAGTGGTTGAATCTCCATCCTGGAAGGGGCTCAAAACCCACGGCAGTTGGGGCTGTGGTTTAACGGGCCCAGTCGTGCTGGGCTGGTGGTTGGATTGGAGAAGCTTAGAGGGCTTTTCCATCTTTAAGGATTCTGTGATTCTCTAAGACAAGTGGAATGGGTGCTGCCTCCAGCTGTCAGACCGGGCTCTGGTTCACCAGATGCTTTGCTTTGAACGAATTGACCTGCTGAAGTTCCTACGAGGCATGAATATAATCTGTTTTCTGGCGTGATGTCGAATCTACACGAGGAGTGAATAAATGTTGCTTTAATAGAACTGACTGTTTATAGAGGGAGTTAATGCCTAGAGAGTAAAACTGAAATGTAAAATTGTGGAGTGATGGCTCCGCTGCTGTTAAAGTGGTTTTGTTGTGCTTTAGACTGGACATAAGGAAGAATTTCTTCCCCATGAGGGGGGTGAGGCCCTGGAACAGGTCGCCCAGGGAAGGTGTGGCTGCTCCATCCCTGGAGGTGTTCAAGGCCAGGTTGGATGGGGCTTGGAGCCCCTGATCCAGAGGGACGTATCCCTGCTGCCCATGGATGATCTAGATGATCTTTGAGGTCCCTTCCAACCCAAACTGTTCTATGGTTCCACGATACCCAGTGCTTTGGGTGGCTCGGGGCAGAGGAGAGCTGAGGAGCAGGTCGCAGCGCAATTGCAAAGCAGAACTCGTTCGTGGTGATAAACACGAGGGAGGGAAGCAGACATTGACTACTCACACTGAGTTCTCTTGCCATATTTGATTATAAACCACCTGGTGTGTTGTCCTGCCATTAAGAGCTTTGGAAACACGCTCCGTTACAGGAATCTTGCTGGCAGATAGATTTGTTTGCCAAGTGGTTTGCAGGGGAGATCTTGATCTGCAGCCGATTTTGCTGATAGGACTTAGGGGCAGGGAGTGTCGCTGCCTGGCAGTGACCTCTGGATAAAGCAGTTCTGGGTCTGTTTTTTTCTGTTTGCTTGCTTTGTCCGGGTACCCTACGTTGCTGATTTCTGCTCGTTATTTATTAGCTCAGTGTATGTTCCCTGTGGATTGGGGAGGTGTGAACAGGAATATGCTTCGGGAATGCTGTAAAGGTCTCATCTCGTAGCAGCATCGTGACCTGCCCTCCTCCAAACCTTCTCTGCTAGGACAGTTTGACATTGCCTATGCTGGGGTTGGGACAAACTCTCTTAGAGCAGATCTTTTACCTTTCATCGTAGAAAAACATGAGTACAAACAGGCTAAGCAGCTGATTGTTTGGAGGTGCTGGGGTGCCTTCTTTCGCTATCTGCAGAAACCTTCTGGGTTTATAGCTGAATAAAAGTTTTGTTATCACATGAAACTTGATTTTCATTTGTTTACATCTCATCTGGGAAAGGGAAGTGCAGACAAAAGACGAGGCGCTGTGGTTGTTCCAGCAATTTGGTCTGCAGTTCTGGTGGGGCTGGAGAGAGAAATGAGATGACTTACCCTTTAAAAAGTCTTTTGGAGTCGACTGCTGTGGATGAAGTGGCCTTTAAAGAGCATCCCTGGAGGTGTTCAAGGCCAGGTTGGATGGGGCTGGGATCACCCTGATCTAGGGGGATGTGTCCCTTCCCATGGCAAAGCGTTTGAACTGAATGGGCTTTGATGTCCCTTCCAAGCCAAACCATTCTGTGATTAACTACATCTCATTTTGGGGCTTTGTTAATAGTGCATATTTATACACGCTAACTGACCTGTATTGATAAATTAAAGATACACTGGAAGAAAGTTTGATTTGATTGCGTTACTCCTGGTTGGGGAGCCTCATGGTTCTCCAGCACCCACTGGTCTTCATTTTGTGTGAATTTGAACCCAAAACTCTGTTTAAAGCCTGAAAAGATGAGTGATGAAGAAAATGAAGCATAACCAAGCTTGTAAATGCATGTCTAACGGTTTACTAAGCAAAAGCTGGGAACTGTGGGCTGCTAGAGAGCCTCCAGGTTCAGAGAACAGCAGGATAATCATCACCTGCAGGATATTTAGGAGCACACGAAAGCCTGGTTTGAGGTCCAGGCTACCACTGTTACGCCAGGCTGCTTCTGTGCAGTGCTGTTCCAAGATCTCTGGTGAGAGCCACTTACCTACTGTTACAGTCTGAGGTTTTTGTGCCACCATCTGGTCAGAAGCTTTTCTCCTTAATTTGCTCATTTGGAGCTCCTTCACCTGAAAAGGAGCTGATCTGCCTGACAGCTTCTGCTCAAAGCAGGGTCGATAAAGACTTTCTTTGCCGGATGGAGCCCGTTTCCTCCCATTGAGAGAGTTGGTTTAAAAGCCAGCGGGGCTCACGCAGGAGCAGTACACGGATGCAGGACTCTGCTGCTGGCTCTGGGTGTCTTTCCAAGACTCCCGAAGCCTCCAGGGGTCTAACTTGCAGTCTGGTAGGTACCTGTTTACCCTTGAAACAACTCTGATGCTTTCGCTTTGGGGAAGAAATTGGAGGTGATGCTTAAGCTGCTGTCTGTGTTAGTTCCCAGAGTCTGAGTAGCGTGAGAGCCCTCCTTAGGGGGGTGTTTTTTTCAGATCTGTTCTGTGTTCAGTTCTGGGCCCCTCACCACAAGAAGGATGTTGAGGCTCTGGAGCGACTGCAGAGAAGAGCAACGAAGCTGGTGAAGGGGCTGGAGAACAGGCCTGATGAGGAGCAGCTGAGAGAGCTGGGGGTGTTCAGCCTGGAGGAGGCTGAGGAGAGACCTCATTGCTCTCTCCAAATCCCTGAGAGGAGGTTGTGGAGAGGAGGGAGCTGGGCTCTTCTCCCAAGGGACAGGGGACAGGACGAGAGGGAATGGCCTCAAGCTCCACCAGGGGAGGTTTAGGCTGGACATTAGGAAAAAACTTTTAATGGAAAGGGACATTGGACACTGGAACATGTTGAGTCCCCTTCCCTGGAGGGGTTTAAGGGACGGATGGAGGAGGCTCTGAGGGACATGGTTTAGTGATTCATGGAAATGGTTGGACTCGATGATCCAGTGAGTCTCTTCCAAGCTGGTGATTCTATGATTCCCTGTCTTGGAAGCAGGTAGGGATCTGCTTTTGGGCTTGAGTTGGACCCCACCACGGCTGGCTGTTGGCACACAAGGTTGCATCAGCCTGCCAGGAGATGGGGCTGGAAGGCAGCTGACCATGCAGGCAGGTTGCCTTGGAGCCCAGTATAGCCCCGTTAATACTGGGATGGCACCCGCAGCTCTCCAAGGATGTCAAATGCCTATTTTCCTTGGCGCTGAGGTAGACTGACATGTGCGAGCCTGCAGCCAGACTCGTTTGGATCCTGCAGCGAGACCGCTTCCTGCACATGGATGGTGACTTTCCAAATCCAGATCGCTGGAGGCTTTGCCAGTATCACAAACAAGCTCTAATCAGAGGCTTTTTGGGATTCAAACGCGCACAATTGCTTCTGCAAGTCCCGAGGTTAAACTGAGTTTATACAGTGTTGCCCAAGGGCTCTCTAGTCCTGAACGCGCTGTGCAAGGTTAGAAACATCCCAAGGTTAGAAATGCCACATCTGAGACTTTGGAGAAGGTGGCAGGAATTTGAGCTTTTTACTTTTTCCAGCTGTGTCCTAGCAGAGCCAGCAACTAAATAGCGAATGACGATGCAGATTCCAATAGCAACAGTGAGTCCGAGATGGGATGAACAGGAATAACGGTCTCAGCTCTTTTTCTCCCTCCAGGCTGTCAGCAGCCTTGGTGCAGTGAATCAGTTGATCAGTGCTAGAAAGCTGTCAGCAACCTTAAATACTAGAAAAAAAGGGGGCTGGGGTGTTTTTTTTGAGGCTGGGAGGGAAGGAGTATTAAATTTTTGATCACACTCCGCAGCGAAGGTGTTGTCTCTGCCAATTCCTTGCTTAACCCATGGCATAAAGAGACCTTGTGCTTCATTGCCGGGATAAAGAGCGTTGCTTTTGTGGAGAGCTACATTATGCTGTTTTTCATTAGGCCTCTGGTGCCCGAGGAAAGAACAGGGGAAGTGGAGCTGAGGAAGAGGAACATCCTTACGAGCTCTTGCTGACAGCAGAAACTAAAAAGCCAGTGGCGGTGGACAGGAAAACAAAAGGTAAGTGACCGTCCAAAATGCTTCGATGCATTCAAGGAAAATAGAGAGGGCAGAGAGCAACTGGAACAATTGAACTCTTTGTTGGGTGGAGCGGTTGGGGTCCGGGTAGCAATTGTTTTGTTTCCTGGTAATCTTCACTTTGATAAAGGCAAGATCTAAACGTTCCTGTACAAAATGTACACAGAGGAAGGACAACGCTGCTGTTTTGAGAAGTGAGAGATTGTGAGGACCTACTCTGTTAACTTGAGAAATAAGGGAATTTTGTGTGGAGTCAAGTAAATGCAGAGGGGTGGGAGGCTGTGCCGTGGTGTTAGAAGGGAGACGACCCAATATAAGCATTGAAATGAGCAGTGCTCTCCATCCAGATGAAGCTGAAGACCTGCTGGTACTGCATGTTCATATCGCTGGGCGACTGGCCCTGCTATTCTGATCTTAAAAAGAACATCCCACTCTATATTAAAGTGCATTCAAGGTCTAAACTAGCAGAGGAGGAGAACAAACGTGTAACGCAAGCTCTACTCCAGAACTGGCTGGAAGTCCGCTGCATAGCCAGGTTAAGTATCGGACCAGCCTCTCTTCTCCCAGAGGGACTTCTGTGCTTTACAGAGGATCTGGGAACACCTCGTCTCTTGTGTTTGGCTGTTGCTGGGCGTTTTGGCTTTCCTTCAACAACAACACAAGATTTGTTTAGAGGGAAAAACATCTCTTGCTTTATTAAAAAATCCTGAACTGGAATTTGGAAGGATTTAATTTGGGCTCTAAGCCTGGAAAGCATCTCCCTTTGAGGAGGAACAGAGGATAATGAGGACTCGATGTGATGCCCCAGTGACTGCCCTGTAAGACCTGCAGCTTCTTTTTCCCCTTCTCGCAGTGTGATAGCTTTCATTCTGCGAGTCCTGCTGCACTCCTGGCTTGTCGAGGGTGGCACAAGAGGTCGTTGTTTTCCCACCAGCATTTGCCAAAGCCACTTGCTGCCGGAGGCAAAGTTAGGATGCGTTTTAGGTTGGTGCTTTGAGGTCTCCGCCAGGAATAGTCCTTGGGCGACAGCCACTGAACTTGTAGCTTTCAGGCTATCTTTTCTGTGCTGGGTACTCAAGTGTGAGCTATTCCTGACTGCTTCCCTCCTCTCTTTGGCTACCGTGTCTGGGCTTGATGAAAATGAGTGAAGGTGTTTCGTAATTACGTGTCAGATTGATGAAAATCTCAAAGCAACACATCTTGCTTGTTCTTGATGCAAATCTCTTGCCCTGAGCACCTGAAGCTGTTGGTACTGCAGGCTGAGTCCCATTTCATGGAGAGGTGGTAGGAAGCATCTTTGGCCTGTTAGGATCCAGAGCAGAGTCCTGTCTTTTAGCGTACAGCCAGAAAGAAAGTAGCTGTGACTTCAGGGTTTGCAGCCAACGGGAAGTGTTATAGTGTTTGTAACAAACCTAGAGCCCTTTCAGTTGTCATAGTGGGAGAAATAGAATCAATGCTTTGGGTTGGAAGAGAACTTCTCATGTCATCCAGTCCAACTTGCCTGCAGGAGCAGGGACAACTTTAACAAGATCAGCTTGCTCGAGGTTGCTGCATCCAAGGATGCAGTTGAGTTTTCTCATGTTCCAGTGCATCTCTACTCTTTTAAATGCAAGTAGAGCTCAGTGGAGCCTTCAATTGATTCCTTGGGGAAGGCATCCAGCCAATGTATTTCTCATCTCTTCAGTTTCTTAAGCTTGCCGGTGCCATCTCCCATCGCTCCTCGTGGTGGAAATGGAGAAAGGGGCACAATTGTTTGTCCTCTTTCTCCAGAAGGTACCAGCTGTTTTCCAGACCATCTCAGGGTGATCCCTGTGGCACAAATGCACACGTGGCACTGTCCCCACCTGGCTGCTCTCCGTGTACTGCAGGAGCAGCTGGTCCATGCCATCCTTCACTGGCTCCTCATCCTCTTGGGGACTCCAACCTTCTCGGCCCCAGCAGGAAATCCGGCACCGACTCTTTTTCTGGTTGGGATTCATCTTTGCTTTCTGTTGCAGCATTACAGATTTCTTCTTTGTGCATGAGCATTGTAACAGCTCTGGAAGCTTTGAAAAATGTTGTATTGCACTGGGAACAAAAGCAAATGTTTCCGGCTCTCGGAGCAGTTGAGGTCAGATGCCAGAAGGGGATGCGGAAGCGGAGGAAGCTGAGTATGAAATGTGAGGTATTTGCTGATAGGGAGGGAGAAGACGCTTTTAGGTCGTAGCAGAGTCATTTTGGAAAAACCTAAACAAGGGCTGAGCCTGGGACTGAAGCCTTAATTGGAGCGTTGGAGAATTTTCCCACCTCTGGATTAGTAGGGTCTTACCTGGAAGAGTAAGACCAGGGTTCAAGGCCAGGTTGGATGGAGCTTGGAGCCCCTGATGCAGTGGGAGGTGTCCCTGCCCCTGGCAGGGGATGGAACTGGATGGTCTTTCAGGTCCCTTCCAACCCAAACCACTCTATGATCAAAAGCAGCAGCTCAATCCCAAGATAAGGAGCAGGCTGAAGCAGGGCTGTGAATTACTTCTTGGCCCTCAATCTGAGAGGCTGGGCTTCTAGATGTCACTTGATGTTCTGGAGGAGCTTTTGGTCAGAAGAGAAGGACTCAAATTCTTGATGTGCTGTTGAGAAGGGCTTTTCAGGGCAGCGGAAAGGCCGAATTTCAAGCCTGCTGGTTTTAATGGTGCCTTTCATATGTGATAGCTGCCTTTGTTCCCCTTGCCACAAGTTGTCTTGTGTCCAGCAATGTGATGAATGTGGTATTATCCGCCTGGCTTTGGTCGCCTTTTGTGTACGTTATAGCCGCTTGGTGTCACATGCTGGAGCTCTGGGAAAAGTTGGCCCCGTGTTTTGGGCAGAGAATCAGAAGCTGTTTGAAGCCAAACGCTTTCCCATCCCCTTTGGTAAGGAAACGCCGTGCGATTGCATGCGGGAAGTCAGGACGTTCAGACTTTGTAACGGGAGTTGTAAATAGGCCTGGAGCCGTGAACTGACCAGGAGGAGCTTGTGTGACTCATGCTGCGTTCGGAGAGATCTGATGGAGGATGAATATGGAAAACACTTCTGACTTCTGATGTCCATCTTGCTTCTCAGCAGAGTCATCCTCAAGTGCTGTCAGCAGTAACCAGCTGCAGGTAGGGCTTGCTTGGTTCCTTCTGATGGTTTTTAGAAACTGATATTTGTTGGTTTCTGCTGTGCTGCTTCCATAGGAAGCTCAGCTTGAAGTCCTGGCCTTTGCCTCTCCTCCTGCTGGAGGTTTTCTTTATGGTTGCACTCGTGCCCTGAACCAGATATCCTACCTGGTGATAAAAGACAAAACGTGCTGCTGGGAGATTTAAAGGATTTTTTCCCAGAGCCAGAGTACGGCTACAGGAGCAGTGGGAAAGGTATCCCTGGACGGGATCTGTGGGGACACACGGGTATTGCAGACCAAGGTTGGAAGCAACAGAAGCCTCTTGGTTTGCTGTGAGATGGGTCGTAGTGTGGAACCACAGCTTGCGTCCTCTCCCTTGTTTTGTCGTGGCTGGAGGATGGAGCATTTTCCCGTGTGTCAGACATAGGAAACAAGAGTGGTGGTTTATTGCTCTCTTAAAAGGGGAGCAGAGGAGGGAGTATGAGCAGAGGTTCAGGGAGCTTTTGGAGGATGAAGTCTGCCTGATCCTGATGAAACCAATACAAGAGCGAACTGAGCGGCTCTGGGTTCCTCTCTGTGAAAAGGAGCCTTTGCATTAGTTTTACCGCAACCGAAGGTTGTTTTTGCACCTCTAAAGTAGAATCATAGAATGATTTGGGTTGGAAGGGACCTCAAAACCCATTCAGTTCCACCCCTGCCATGGGCAGGGACACCTCCCACTGGATCAGAGGCTCCAAGCCGCATCCAACCTGGCCTTGAACCCCTCCAGGGATGGGGCAGCCACCACTGCTCTGGGCAACCTGGGCCAGGGCCTCCCCATCTTCACAGGGAATCATTTCTTCCTGAGATCCAGTCTAAGAAGCATCCTAAAGGCTAGCTTCCCTCTCTTCTCTGGGCTTCTCTGCCACGGGAGATAGGTTTTCATGCTCCTCACTTGACAAATTCCGGCACGATGTGGCATGGGGAGCCTTTTTCCATAGGAAAGCTACAGGCTAGTGTATGCCCATGCTTGTTTTAAGGTTGAGGAGCTTGAGCAAAAAGCAGCTGCAATAACAGCTTCATTCTCCTAATCCAGGGGCATGAAACAAATCCTCCTGATGATATATAGGGAGGGAAATTCGATCAAGGCAGGGCGGTTGCAGCTTAGCGTTAGGAGGTTAGGGAAGTTCTTTGTATCTGGAATGATCAAGTGGCTGGCAGGGAAGCTTTTCATTGAATCCTCCCAGGGGAGCAGACAGACGGTACCCAGAAAGACGTTCCTGTTCCCAATAGGTGTTGGAAGTTCCTCCTGTCAGTGAAATCTGCAGCAGGCAGGGCCAGTCTGGTGTCTGTACTTGGGTGTAAAGTGAGCTAAGGGATTTGAACAGAAGGCCCTGTGCTAAGGATGACTCCCTTTCTGAATTAAAAGGTGTAACTTTCAAAGGCGTGCTTTCAAATCCCTTGCAGGTGCATAGAACTGGGTTGTTTCTGCTTTTCTAGCACCTAAATGTTATTTTCCCTATTCCAAATTCACAACAACCCTGAAAAAATGAGGACAGGTCATCATTTTGCCATGAAAAAGTGATCAGCATGTCAGCTGAATCATGTCAGTAACCTGTCCCAAGATGGGCAGTGGCTGTCCCAGCCTCTCAGCTAGTCCTGAGGCACATTTAGTCCTCAAAAGGACTCTTCAAAACCCCAAAAGGACTCCTTGAAACCCCAGGATCCCCTGGGGAGCTCTGTGTTCCTGCCATGTGCACCTCTGTGGTACAGAGGAGTGGAATTGCTTTTCTCTGTCGGTTCTTCCGTCTGCAGCTTCCACCTCTGAAATGTCTCCTTTAAGATGTTTCTCACATCTTCTGAACAAGCGTTGTGGTCCTTGCTGCCTTGTGTTTCGAAGCTCTCCTTCGCTGGCTCGTGGATGAATGGGTGGCTGTGATTCCATTCAACAGGACCCCTTTTGTCAGCCTCTGGAGCTGGGGTTGGAGCCCTTTGTTCTGGCTGGACCCAAGCATTCCGGCACGTGGCATAAACTTTCACCAACCGCCTCTCTGCCTTCAGCAGAAATGTCAGTAAAGGTTAAGCTGGACCATGAAAGAAATTATTCCAAGGAAGCAAAGAGGTTGGGAAGAGAGGCTGTTGAGATTCTGGAGCGAGTCCAGAGAAGAGCAATGAAGCTGGTGAAGGGGCTGGAGAACAGGCCTGATGAGGAGCGACTGAGAGAGCTGGGGGTGTTTAGCCTGGAGAAGAGGAGGCTGAGGGGAGACCTCATTGCTCTCTCCAACTCCCTGAAAGGAGGTTGTGGAGAGGAGAGAGCTGGGCTCTTCTCCCAAGGGACAGGGGACAGGACGAGAGGGAATGGCCTCAAGCTCCACCAGGGGAGGTTTAGGCTGAACATTATGAAAAAAAATTTCATGGAAAGGGTCACTGGTCCCTGGCAGAGGCTGCCCAGGGAGGAGGTTGAGTCCCCTTCCCTGGAGGGGTTTAAGGGACGGGTGGACAAGGCACTGAGGGACATGGTTTCAGTGTTTGATGGGAATGGTTGGACTCGATGATCCAGTGGGTCTCTTCCAACCTGGTGATTCTATGATTCTATGATTCTATGATTTTGCAAAGGTTTTTCCTTCCCTTTCAGGTTGTCCTGTCAGTGCTGTGTCCCTCGTGCCACATTGGTAGCTTTTTCTTATTCATACCAGTCTGTCCTATGAATGCAGCGTATCTGGTCTCCGCTAAGGTTTCTCTCCAGCGTTACAGCTTCATAACTCTATGCAGAGTTCACTGGACATAGTCTGGTTTTAAGCTCTTCCCGTCAGGTGCCGCTGCTGCCTCTCGCTGGGAATGATGCTGATGACACCACCTCCCCATGGGGAAAGTGCCTCCCCTTTGGCAGCTTCAGTTGCAGAACTTGTGGTTTCTGTGCCTGTGCAATTTAATCAACAACTACTTCATTGTCCTGGAATCTTTAACTCATCGGATCCAGGATGAAATAAGCCCTCGTATCGCTTGATCCCAGAGAGAAGCGAGGGCTGCCGGCGCGCTGCCCTGGCAGTTAACCTCCGTTCAGGCTTTTGCTGTTCCTGACTCAGCTGCCAGCTGAGCGAGCTGCTTTTAGCCTTTCAGTGGAGTAAACAAATGCCTGTGAGAGGGACGAGCTACGCTCATCAAACACAGGGTGCAGGAGACCCCAGCATCCTTTTAGTGCTGAAAGTGGCTCCAGGAAAGCTGGGGAGGGGCTCTTGATCCGAGAGGGCAGGGATAGGATGAGGGGGAATGGTTTTGAGCTGAAAGTGAGGAGATTGAGATGAGATCTTAGGAAGAAATGTTCTCCTGTGAGGCTGGGGAGGCCCAGGATGCCCAGAGCAGGGGTGGCTGCCCCATCCCTGGAGGGGTTCAAGGCCAGGTTGGATGGAGCTTGGAGCCCCTGATCCTGTGGGAAGTGTCCCTGCCCATGGCAGGGGTGGGACTGGATGGGCTTTGAGGTCCCTTGCAACCCAAACCATTCTATGGTTCTATGATCTGAAGCAGCTTGCAAAGCCAAATGACCAATTTAGTCCTTTCCTGCCCCATTTCTGGTGTGAGGACAGACTGCAGAACCAGATGGGTGGTAGTGTTTGAAAATGGTCAAGCCCAGTGCTGGAAAGGATGCAGCGGGGGAAGGAGCTGATCTCCTGTTGTTGCTAATTGGCTGCTTTTAGTTAAAGATCAGTAAAATTCATTAGTGCATTTTGCCTCACTGGGATGAGGGTTCCTTTGCCTTGGCTTCCGAGAGCTGCTGTTGTGCGAAGAGAGCTATTTCCTCTTCACATCTAAACATCCTCCTTGTACTTCAGAGCCGTGTTATCCATGTGCTTTGCTTTATCGCTCCTTTGCGGTGTCAATTTTTGCTCCTCAGACTGAAAAGCCTAAGTAGAAGTGGTTAAAATCTCCAAGCAAGTATGGACAGGTTTAGAAATCCTTGGTAAACAAAAGTTTTGCTGCTTAACTATACACAGTTTGGCTTTTACAGTTCAAACACTCGTGTGTAACCCGACCAAGGTGAGTACACGCGTGTCTCTGCACACGCTGGGCAATTGGGATCAGTTAATTATCCATGATTTATGCAGGACCCTGGTACCTGATATTAAAGTGGCAGCAGCTGAGTGACAGCAGTGTCACATTTCTGCGGCAGCCAGTGCTCGCGCGGCTCGCTGTGGTTGTGGATCAGACCGTTCCGTGGTTCACTTGCAAGAGAGAGACTTCTTGAGCAGTTTTCTTATTGCATAAACTGTTTGTTTCTCTCCCCTGGCTAAGGGGGAGAGGTTAAACTCAGAAACCGCTAGGGAGGAAAGCAGTGGGGTTTTTTTTGGGAACGGATTTTGGAACTCGCAGGTTGATTACAGTCCAGAAGTTTTCCCACCCTGGAGCTCGAGCCAAGAGCAGGGAGCGCTGCTCTAAATAACACTTTGGCCTTTATGGAAATGTATCAGATGTTCCAGGAGCCTCTGTCTCCGCTTCTCCTACCTCACTTGCTCTCTCTGCAGGATATAGTTAGCACTTCTCTTAGCCTTATATAGCAAGGCCTGATAGTTAGTGTTAACAGGAATAAAACAACAAGGAGAGCTGCCAGATTGCATAAATCAGGCCAGTGTTTGCAATTTTGTAAATGCCATGACTTTGGGTACAAGTTGAGTGCTCGGAACAATACTGAACTGTTCTCTCTTTATCTCTCCCTCTCTTGCCGAGGGAGGGCAGGGGGGGAGCTGGAATTTTGCTGCTTCTTCCATGTTTTTAATTTCCCCCCCTCCTCCCTATTTTCATCTTCTTGAAGACCATAGGAGGAGCAGCGGCAGCCGCAGCCAGGACTCTGCCGACGGCCAGGACATCCAGGTTCCAGAGCAGTTTTCAGGCTTACTTCACGGTTCTTCTCCGATCTGTGAGATAAGTGAGGACCCTTTCAGGCTCGTTTCCTCCACAGAGAAGGGAGGCACGGAAGCTCCAAGCCACCCACCTGCTATGCAGCTGGAGGATGCTGACTTACCTGCCTCTGGATCAGTACGGACCAGCTCTCCGGACCAAAACCAGCAAGTGGTCTACGCAACCGTCCAGCACACACACGTCAACCGGGCGGATCCTGAAACTGTAGTCACGCCCCACGGGCTCCAGCACCCCGGCGGTGCTGAGGAAGAGGGGGACAGAGCTGTGGGCAGAGCCCACCCAGGGAACAAGCCCAAAGCCGAGCTTAAACTCAGCCGCAGCTTATCCAAATCGGACTCTGATCTTCTGACCTGCTCGCCAACAGAGGACGATGCCATGGGGAGCCGAAGCGAATCGCTCTCCAACTGTAGCACGGGGAAGAAGAGGCTGGAGAAGTCCCCGTCCTTTGCTTCGGAGTGGGATGAGGTAAGGCTGACTTTGCTTAAGAGTTTCTGTGCCAGGAGGGAATCTGTACGGCGTGAGCTCCTCTCTACCTCACTGGCCTCTGGAGGGGGTCCTGGGTGGTGTTCTCTGCTTTTACTAACTCCCACATCACGTTAACAGGCAAACGCTCACTCCTGAGTCTATAAGGTGTTAAATGACAACAGGTAGGCTTAACTGGAGTCAGAGAAAAGCAAAATTCCAAGAAGTGAAGGGCTTCTCAAAGTTTAAGTTGCTCAAATACAGGGCTTGATTTCTTTTAGGCAAGCTGGATGAGTTTTTACATCCCCCAAATGAGGGGGAATTGCTAACAGTGCTCCTCACACATCTTTCTATTGATCTTCTCTTTCCATATCTCCCCCTGTTGACTCTCCCAGCATCCAGAGGAGATGTTTTGTTTCTGGGTCCCTGCTGCAGGGGGGCCAGCAGTGTTCTGGGTTCACGGGAACGAGAGGAAGGCAGCAATCGGGCTGTGTTTTGTGTATTCAACAGCTCCTGCTTTCCTCTTCACTTATTTATTTCAGGGGCTGGTTAGAAGTCTCTTTATTATAGTCCAGGAGGCCCGTGGATAGTTAAATATTTCATGCTCAGAAAGTTGGCCCTAGTGAACCACTCAGGCAAGATTAAGTGTCCCTCTGAAATCCAGCACCGCAGCATTACTGAAACATTCTTTGGAGATGATTCTCTGCTGGTAGAGCAGCAGCGCTGCGAAGATAAGCTCGGACGAACCACACTTTGTACGCTGCAAGGAAACAAACCCCCTGGTGTGGTGCTGGGAGTGTGGAGCTGCGTGTGCCGGGCGTGTAAACCCCTGGGATGCTTGTGCCCCCTGCTCACCTCTCCCGTGCACTGACTCAGCTCAGCTGCCTCGGCTCCTGGCGTGGAGAAAAAACCATGCTTGGTGGATAAGGGACGCGTTCGAAGATGTCAAAAGCAAAGTGGGAATCCCTCCTCAGTAGGAGCTCATCGTGCGGTTTATACGCACACTCCCTGCTGTGTTTCAGGGTTGCAAATACATCTTTTTTTTCCTCTGTAGCTGTTTTAATTGTGGCGGCTTTGCTCTTAATTACCTGGGTTGGTTGTGCTGTGACTGTGAGCAAAAGATTCTGCAGCAGAAGGCTTGTTAGAAAGGACTAGATAATTTTCACTGGGCTTTTCATGCCTAACTCAGCGTTGAAAGGGAAGGAGCCTTTGGCTTTGCATGACTTCACAGTAGCAGAGGGCAAGTGTTAGTGTGCTTGTGCTTCCTCTGTTCAGAGAATGAACCCCCGGATCTGCCTCCCTGCTTGTAAAGAAAAAGCAGCATTTCCACCCAGAGGCAGCTGAACAAGAAGAAAATCTGTGTTTCCGGCCCCTTATTCCAGTGAGGAAATCAGGGAAAGAATATGAAAAATGCACATCTGTCTAGAACAGAGCAGGTCTGACTTATAAAAATGTGTACTATGAAAACTTGATGAGTTTATTTGACTTCCTGGTTTCTGGTGTAATTTAAACATTTGTGGAATTGCTTTGAGCTGGCGTAACATCCTGTGGAGCACTGAGTCGCCGTGGGTCTCCTGGCTGTCACGGACCAGCTTGAATGATTCTGGACAAAGGTTTCTCCTCTCTGCCTCAGTTTCCCCATCTGTGGGATGACAATAGCCTTCCTGCAGAATGTTTTTGTTCCCACTGAAAGTCATAGAATCATGGAATGGTTTAGGTTGGAAGGGACCTTAAAGATCATCCAGTTCCACCCCTGCCATGGGCAGGGACGCCTCCCACAGGATCAGGGGCTCCAAGCTCCATCCAACCTGGCCTTGAACCCCTCCAGGGATGGGGCAGCCACCCCTGCTCTGGGCAACCTGTTCCAGTGCCTCCCCACCCTCACAGGAGAACATTTCTCCCTAAGATCTCATCTCAATCTCCCATCTTTCAATTGAAAACTGTTCCTCCTCATGCTATCCCTGCACTCCTTGATCCAGAGCCCCTCCCCAGCTCTCCTGGAGACCCTTTCAGCACTGGAAGCTGCTCTAAGGTCTCCTCGTAGCCTTCTCTTCTCCAGGCTGAGCAACCCCAACTCCTCCAGCCTGTCCTCATAGCATCATGTGAAGCGAAATATTCTTATAAGAAGAGGAATAAACCAGCAGCTGGCGATGCACTGCCTTTAGCTTGCTGCGCTCTTTCATCTCCTAAGTCTGCACAGAGGCATTTGAGGTCTCATCCTGACTCCTGGTACAGCGGTTGCACTCTTTGTTGCCGTCAGCAAGAGGGGCACAGTTCACAGGGTAGAGCAATTTTCTCTAGGAGCAGTATGAAAGGGAGCTGCTGATAGGAATCATAGAATCATAGAATCACCGGGTTGGAAAAGACCCACCCGATCATTGAGTCCAACCATTTTCATCAATCACTAACCCATGTCCCTCAGCACCTCGTCCACCCGTCCCTTAAACCCATCCAGGGAAGGGGACTCAATCCCCTCTCTGGGCAGCCTCTGCCAGGGACCAGTGACCCTTTCCATGAAAAATTTTTCCTGATGTTTAGCCTGAACCTCCCCTGGTGGAGCTTGAGGCCATTCCCTCTCGTCCTGTCCCCTGTCCCTTGGGAGAAGAGCCCAGCTCCCTCCTCTCCACAACCTCCTTTCAGGTAGTTGGAGAGAGCAATGAGGTCTCCCCTCAGCCTCCTCTTCTCCAGGATAAACACCCCCAGCTCTCTCAGCTGTTCCTCATCAGGCCTGTTCTCCAGCCCCTTCACCAGCTTCGTTGCTCTTCTCTGAACTCGCTCCAGGAGTTTGTGATCAGGCCAGGTCTTGCTATAAAATATCCTTACACAGATAAGAAACGATAAAGATGCACCTGTGGGGAACGCTTGGGGTCTTTTTGCACTGATTTATATGGGCAGGAAGGGGCTGATCTGGCTGCTCATAATGACAACAATGAGACTGAAACGTCGCTCTGGTGCCATTGCTGGAGGTTTAATTAGTTCCCTGAATGGGATAACGCAGCTGCTCTGAATTAGATGCAACTTCCAGCCTCCTGAATTCACCAGGCTGATGTAAAACCTTGTTGAGCCGCCCCTGTTAGCAGTGATTTGGCTCTTCCTCTGTGTTGAGGGGAAACAATGGCAGATTTATGGGCATTATTCTGTTAATTTTAATAGCCTTTATGCAGGGGAAAGCGATCCATGTGTAGCTCTACGTGACACGCAGCTGGAGCAGACAAGCCGAGGGCTTTGCCAGCAGTAGGTGTGTCTGTTCTGGGCGCTGGGGATGCGAGGAGGGACCTGGTTGTGTCCCAGACAGATGGATCTGTGGCAGAGGCCGTGCTAGCATTGCTCTGGGCCATGGGTGACTGCGCTCAGCGAGTCCCGTTGACTGGGAACAGCAGGAAAATCAGCTGCTTGGAAGCCAAGGGTCACGTCCCGTCCCCAGCCGAGCGCAGCCAATGCCCTTTGTTGGAAGTGGAAGCTGGGGCTGGCCTTGCCAAAAGGGTGGGATGGGGAAGAAATGATTCACTTGGCAAAGCTCGTCCTTGTTCCCAGTTGCAGCTCCTCTGTTCCAAGGGCTTGGCCCAAAAAACCAGATGTCAACAGCTCTGCTTTGTGCTCCGTCCTGTGAAGGATGCTCAGCGTGCGTCCCGTCTGCCTCCTGACCCACAGCTCCTTCACAGGAGCGTGAGCACACACATGGGCTTCCCCTCAGCTGCTGGCAGATAGCAATGCTTTGCAGAGAAATTAGTAAAGCAAACAATCATAGAATCATAGAATAACCAGGTTAGAAGAGACCCACCGGATCATGAAGTCCAACCATTCCCATCAATCACTAACCCATGTCCCTCAGCACCTCGTCCACCCATCCCTTAAACCCCTCCAGGGATGGTGACTCAACCCCCTCCCTGGGCAGCCTCTGCCAGTGCCCAGTGACCCTTTCCATGAAAATTTTTTTGCTAATGTCCAGCCTGAACCTCCCCTGGTGGATCTTGAGGCCATTCCCTCTCACCCTGTCCCCTGTCCCTTGGGAGAAGAGCCCAGCTCCCTCCTCTCCACAACCTCCTCTCAGGTAGTTGCAGAGAGCAACGAGGTCTCCCCTCAGCCTCCTCCAGGCTAAACACCCCCAGCTCTCTCAACTGTTCCTCATCAGGCCTGTTCTCCAGCCCCCTCACCAGCTTCGTTGCTCTTCTCTGGACTCGCTCCAGAGCCTCAACATCCTTCTTGTGGTGAGGGGCCCAGAACTGAACACAGGATTCCAGGTTTGGTCTCCCCAGGGCCGAGTCCAGAGGGAGAAGAACCTCCCTGGACCTGCTGGCCAAGCCGTTTCTGATCCAAGCCAAGATGCCATTGGCCTTCTTGGCCACCTGGGCCACTGCTGGCTCATGGTCAGTCACTGCCAACCAACACCCCCAGGTCCTTCTCCTCCAGGCAGCTTTCCAGCCAGGCTTCTCCTAGTCTGGAGCTGCCCAGGGTTGTTGTGCCCCACGTGTGGGACCCGGCGTTTGACCGTGTTAAACCTCCTGCCGTTGGACTCTGCCCAATGATGTATTGTCCAGGGACAGGGTGGAAAATGCTTGGTTCTGCGCTTGAGTGAGAAGCAAGGTGGGAGAGAGGAAGCGTGTGAGGGGGAAGAGCTCCCAGTCAGCATAAATATTTGGATCCTTCAAATTTGGCTGAGGGCTAAAGTGATAAATATGTTTTTTGTAATCGGCTCATAAATATTTAGCAGCTGGGAGATGAGCACCTGGCAGCCGCAGCTCGCTATGGATTTTGTACAGGAGGATAAACTGTGTTGTCCTCCTGCAGGAGGGGGGATTTTGGCACCCAGCTCAGCTACCAGCCCCCCTTTCCGGGGTGGATTAACCCACAGCTGCTCTGCTTTCCTGCTCCGTAGAGCAGTTCCAGCCCTGGTTATCTGCCTGGCTTCAGGCATCAGCTCTGCCATGTGCAAGCAAACCTTGCAGCGTGTAAAATGGTCCTAGAGTCCCTTGAGTTTGTTCAACCACCCTCCCACCCACAGGATGCGATCCAGGAGGGTCTGAAACCATTTTTTCCCTTGGTGAGAAGCTATTCCAGGTCTCTTTGGATGAAAGGCAACCTAAACCTGTGTAATGTGAATAGTAAGCTATGAAACGAAGGGTAAAGGGGTAGGGAACAACTCGGCTTTATTTTGAGCCTACGCTATCTGATTGTTCTTATCCAGGCTGAGGTGTTGAATGGCTCTTTCACCCCCTGCCCCAACTTCTGGTGCATGTTTTATCGAGATCCTTTTATCCCTTCTGTTATCCCATCATGGCCATTATCAATGTGAGCCAGCAACATGTGTTTGCAGCCCAGAAACCAACCGTATCCTGGGCTGCATCCAGAGCGGTGGGACCAGCAGGGAGGGAGGAGATTCTGCCCCTCTGCTCTGGTGAGACCAGACCTGGAGCCCTGTGTCCAGCTCTGGAGCCCTCAGCACAAGAAGGACGTGGAGCTTTTGGAACAGTGGTGGCTGCCCCATCCCTGGAGGGGTTCAAGGCCAGGTTGGATGGGGCTTGGAGCCCCTGATCCAGTGGGAGGTGTCTCTGCCCAAGGCAGGGGATGGAACTGGGTGGGCTTTGAGGTCCCTTCCAACCCAAACCATTCCATGATTCTACGATTTGAGAGAGCATCGTGTCTGTGCTAAAGAAGAGAGCCTGGCCAAGACAAAGCAAAACTTCATCACCGTCAAACACTGAGCTGCCAAAGCTCCACTGCAGGAGCAGCTTTCTGACAGTCAGTAATTAGCGGGATGTAATATCCTGGCGGAAGCAATAGAGGGACGATGGCTGGGCTTGAGGATTTTGTAAAAAAGTCATCTAAGAACGATGCTCTCTCAAGGAGTAGAGCTGTGGCAAATGCTTTCCGTTCCTTGGTGCTGTCAGGTTGATAAAAGCACTGCCTGGGTATTTGGAAGCCGCAGCCTTGCTTCCCACAGGACCAAGTGAAGTGATGCAGTGAAAACTCGTCAGTGCAAAGAGCAGATAAGGAGGAGGGAGAAGGAGGAAGTGTTGGGCAGCGTCGTGGTTTCAGGAATTGAGGTTTAGTGCCTTTTTAATAGGTTTCCGATATGCTGGTGCCCTTGCAGTCCTCTCTTGTTCCTTTCTGCTCCACAGGGCAGCCAGGATACCCTGCTCCACGGATTTTGGTTTCTTGAGGGTTGCGATGTGGTGGTTGTTGATGTGCACGTGATCCAGGAGATGCCTTGGTACGATCTGATGCCACCAGCCCATATCTGCCTCCGCGCTCTGAGTGGAGGTGGAGTTGATACACAGCAGTGTCTGAGTTTATCTCCTCTTCTGGGTTGTAGGTGTCAGTAAGAAAAATGATCTGTGAAGTGTTCAGGGGTGAGGAATGAGGCAGGGAACAGAGAATTAGCCTCAAACCCAGCTCGTGACATCTCTTAATCCTCCACTTCCAGCTGTCTGCCATCAAGAAAGTGTTTCAGATGCTGAATTTGCAACGAATGCCAGGCTTGGAGGTTCCAGCATCATTCCTCAAAGTGAGCCAGTCGCTTTGCGTTCTGTCTTCAGCTCTTTTAGGAAGAGATTAAACCTCCTTCAAAAGAAACTTAGGGAACTGAATAAAACATGCATTTCACTTTAGGTTTTTTTAGAAAAAAGGAGATGCACAGTCCACCGTTTTGATGCATTTTTTTTTTCTCCAAGTGAATTAGTTGAATTAATGAAAATGCTGTAGCTAATTATAGAATCACAGAATCATTAAGATTGCAAAAGACCTCCAAGCTCATCCAGTCCAACCATCAGCCCAACCCCACCCTGCCTGCTAAACCACGTCCCCAAGCTCCACAGCCACGTGGGTTTTGAACCCCTCCAGGGATGGAGACTCCCCCTCTGCCCTGGGCAGCCTCTGCCAGGCTTCCCCACTCTGTCAGTGAATGAATTGTTCCCAGTATCAAATCTAAACCTCCCCTGGTGCAACCTGAGGCCGTTTCCTCTCATTCAATCTCTTGTTCCTTGGGAGAAGAGCCCAGCACCCGCCTGGCTCCAACCTCCTTTCAGGGACCTGCAGAGAGCGATGAGGTCTCTACAAGTGGCGCTGGACAAGCACCATCCATGAGTACTTGCAGGGCTGCTCCACGTTTCATTCTTGCCACTGGAGGAATTCTTTCCCATTTGCAGTAACCATGAATGTGGCACGTTTCTGACCCATATTTTGGGGTCTTCATATCACAGAAGGATGGAAGCCAGGAGCAACCCCTTCCATCACAGGGTTTGAAGTGCTGGGGTGCAACTCTCTAGAGGTTGCAGCTATGGGTGACTTTAAATACCTGAGCTCCATTAACCTTGTCAGGACTGCTTGGATGCTTAAGTACTGAGCGGAATTAGTGCTTTAATTAAAGGCTCACAGTTGAGGATTAGGAACATTTGCACTGAGATGTGAAACTTTGAGGAAAGCTCTTGATGCAGAATCTTAAAATGACACACAGAAGTTGAAAACCAGACAGCCAGAAGTTGAAATTCAGAGCTGTAAGCTGGTGTTGAAAGAAAATGCAAATATTCCCCTTGTTATCCAGGGGGAGAGCTGCTATTTTTGTGCCTGCTGCAACTGCATCTTGTAAAAGCTCAGTGGTTTTTGTTCTGACAAGCCCATGCTGCTTCCCTGCTGGTAAGAGCTCCCGAATGGCCCATGCTGGAGGTCAAAGTGCTGGAGTTTCAAAGGAGAAATGAGAAAAAAATATATATATTCAGCCTCTCCACGTTGGTACCACCTGCAGCACACAGGCTGCCCGTCGCTTCGCTTGCTTGTGTGGTCCTGCTGGCCCAAGGACAGTCCCTGTCACACGGGTCGTGGGGCTCCTTCCTTGCTTGCCAGCAGCCTGTGCTTCCTAAAGCATTTAATTTATTAATTAGCTGGTGGAGGGAGACCAGAGGAGGCCACTGAGATGATCCGAGGGCTGGAGCACTTTCTGTATGAGGACAGGCTGAGAGAGTTGGGGTTGTTCACTGTGGAGAAGGGAAGGCTCCAGGGAGACCTTAGAGCAGCTTCCAGTGCTGAAAGGGGCTCCAGGAAAGCTGAGGAGGGGCTCTGGATCAGGAAGGGCAGGGAGAGGATGTGGGGGAATGTTTTTCAACTGAAAGAGGGGAGATTGAGATGAGACCTTGGGGAGAAATATTTCCCTGTGAGGGTGGGGAGGCCCTGGCCCAGGCTGCCCAGAGCAGGGGTGGCTGCCCCATCCCTGGAGGGGTTCCAGGCCAGGTTGGATGGAGCTTGGAGATCTTGATCCAATGGGAGGTGCCCCTGCCCCTGGCAGGGCTGGGACTGGATGGGCTTTGAGATCCCTTCCACCTAAACCATTCCATGATTTATGCTTCTCTTGGCTCAGGTGGCTCAATACTAAGGCTTCACTCATCCTGTGTGTGGCTTGTGGGAGCAGCAGACCCAGTTTGAGAAGCAAGGTGTGCTTGGCGTGCTTTCTGTCTGACCTCCTTTGCCTGGAGCTGGCCCTCGTCTCTGAGCTCTCATTCTTCATTTGCCTGTTTAAAATGTTTTACAGTTTAGGGGAAAAGCAGTATTTTTGTTCTGATTCCTGCTACTCTAAACACTATGTTCATCAGGATCTCAATCCACCTAATTATCGGGCTAATTATTCCGTTATCTCCAGATCCCAACGTTTCCTCTTGTTTTTCCTGTGCTAAGGTCAAGAATTCTTACATCAACCCTTGTGCTGAATCTCTTTTCCCTTTGCCCCATCGGTGAGATTTCCTTTATCCTGATGAATTTTTGGAAGTGAAAGTTTTTGTGTTCCCACGACGCAAGTTTGCTTTGTGTCTCTGCTGCAGGTGGCCAGCCTGTTAAAATTATAAATTAGTGTTGAACTCAGCCAAATGAAGACAATTTATCAGTATTGCCAGTAAAATTGGTCAGTGTTCTGGTCGGAAAGGTAGACATTAAGAACAAGCGTATTTATCCCTGTATTTAGCAGCAAGGTTTAGAATTAGAGAGTCATGGAATGGGTTGGGTTGGAAGGGACCTCAAAGCCCATCCAGTCCCACCCCTGCCATGGGCAGGGACACCTCCCATTGGATCAAGATCTCCAAGCCTCATCCAACCTGGCCTTGAACCCCTCCAGGGATGAAGCAGCCACCCCTGCTCTGGGCAACCTGGGCCAGGGTCTCCTCACCCTCACAGGAAAACATTTCTTCCTAAAATCTCACCTCAGTCTCCCTTCTTGCAGCTCAAAACTGTTTCCCCTCATCCTATCCCTGCACTCCTTGATCCAGAGTCCCTCCCCAGCTTTCCTGGAGTCCCTTTCAGCACTGGAAGATGCTCTAAGGTCTCCTTGTAGCCTTCTCTTCTCCAGGCTGAAGAACCCCAGCTCTCTTCACTCATCCTCATCTAGGAGGTGCTTCAGCCATCGGATCATCTTTGTGGCCCTTTAGACATAACAAGGATTCTATTTGCCAGCTCTTTGAATCGTATCAATTCATAGAACCATTATGGTTGGAAGAGACCTCCAAGCCCGTCAAGTCCAACTGTCATTCATCTGGAATGAGACGTGTACCTGGGGCAGTTCTCCCTAAGGCAGGTTTGCAAAATACAATGAGAAATCCTGCTTTATTGGCTGCCTTGTGTGTGGAAGAAGTTTTATTCAGAAGGATTTGTCAAGGTGCCCTCGCTACAGATCTAAACGTGCGATGACTTCTTCCTCCCTTAAGTTGTAGGTCACCAGTTTCAGGCTGAACATAGATCTGAATTAGTAACAGCCCGTCCAGTGAATAATGGAACAATCTAAGTCCACTGCCGTTATGTTTCTGTGATGCGTATTAGCTCAGTATTTCTGAATGGGAAGATTTTCATTTTTTTATGTAAATTATCTATGCTCTGATGGTTGTTTTGTTTGCATAACAATCTTGTGATCATTAGCGGGTTTGAGAGTCTTTTTCAGGAACAGAAATGTCCGGCCTCTGTGTCCTTACTAAATTTGTTCTATTGATGTGTTCTTTTCTTCTTTACATCCCATCTTCCAGCACTTCAGCAGCTTTGATTTATAGGAAAGCCTTTCTGTAGCTCTATCCAAAGTCTCCAAGAGGGCCTCTCCACCCTGCACTGCATCCTGCACCGAGCAGAACAAATCATTTTTGGCTTTACCTGTTAGGATACGAAGAGTAGAGACCGTAGCCGTGCAGGCAGCCAATCAATTCCACGTTCTTAAAGGGTTTTGCCTTTTTATTGTGAGTTCAAAATCACCAGCACCCACCTATTTCATGGTTAGGAGCAGGTTATTGTCACACTTGCCCATCTTTCTTGCCGTGTAGATGTTGAATTTTACTGGGTGTTTGTTGCCTGCAGGAGAGCTGGGGAGGGGCTCTTGGTCAGGGAGTGCAGGGATGGGACGAGGAGGAAGGGGTTTGAGCTGAAAGAGGGGAGATTGAGATGAGATCTTGGGGAGAAATGTTCTCCTGTGAGGGTGGGGAGGCCCTGGCCCAGGTTGCCCAGAGCAGGGGTGGCTGCCCCATCCCTGGAGGGGTTCAAGGCCAGGTTGGATGGAGCTTGGAGCCCCTGATCCAGTGGGAGGTGTCCCCATGGCAGAGGTGGGACTGGATGGGCTTTGAGGTCCCTTCCAACCCAAACCATTCCGTGGTTCTGCGATTTGACCATCTTTCTTGCCATGTTAATTTTGAATTTGACTGGATGTTTGCTATTTGGAGGGCTCTGAGACTGCAGATCCGCCACCCGCTGCTTGAGAAATACAAGTTTATCCCCTAAATTCCTTTCCTTCTGCTGTGTGCTCAGATTTGTAATGTTGGGATTTGTACAGAAACACAGACTGGAAAGTGATATGAGGCAACAGCCCCTGATCCCGATCCAAATGGATTCTCAGAGACTGTATTAAGCCAGGAAATGTGTGCGACTTTACCGCTAATGAACAGTTGCAGAATGTCTTGAGATAAATAACAAAGTCAGGGAGTCCTCGCGTTGTTGTGTGAGGAGACAGCTTGGGAACTCTGAAGTTCAAATGCTGAAATGTGCCTCAACCAACCAGCTTGCTGTTGTCATTTAGGTTTGACTTAATAAATTGAGCATTATATTTCCCAGGCATTTGGTGTTTGTTGTGCTGAGTTCATAACACAGGCTAGTTATCTGTGGAATACACGGAATATATTAAGCGATGAAATACGACGCTCTGCTCTATGGGATGATGGTGGAACAGAAGCCTAAGTGGCATAAACCGAACCAGCAGTGGTTTATGTGCTGTCATCAACCTAGAAATGAGATTCCTGGCCCAGACTCTTAAGTTCCCAGCATTACACGGGTGCTAAGGAGCCAGTAGGTATTGTCCCACGTCCTTGTCTTAATATTCTGTCACATTGGAGGGATGGGATGTCATCCAGAGGGACGTGGACAGGCTGGAGAGGTGGGTCTGTGAGAGTCTCATGAGGTTCAACCAGGCCAAGTGCAAGGTCCTGCACCTGGGTCGGGGCAATCTCCAATTTCAGTACTGGTTGGGGGATGATGTGATGGAGAGGAACCCTGCAGAGAAGGACTTGGGGTGCTGGTGGATGAGAAGCTTGACATGAGCCAACTACGTGTGCTCACAGCCCAGAAACCAGCGGTGTCCTGGGCTGCATCCAAAGCAGCGCGGCCAGCAGGGCGAGGGAGGGGATTCTGCCCCTCTGTTCCTCTCCTGGGAGACCTCAGCTGGAGGATCGTGTCCAGTTCTGGAATCCTGAATGTAAGAAGGAGATGGAGGTGGTGGGATGGGTCCAGAGGAGGATATGAGGATGATCAGAGGTGCTGGAGCACCTCCCATATGAGGACAGGCTGGGAGAGTTGGGGTTGTTCAGCCTGTAGAAGAGAAGGCTCTGAGGAGATCTTATAGATCTTTCAGTACCTAAAAGGAGCCTACAAGAAAGCTGGAGAGGGACTATTCATAAAAGCTTGTGGTGATAGGACAAGGGGGAATGGATATAAGCTGTAGAGGGGCCGATTTAGGCTAGACATAAGGAGGAATTCCTTCCTGGTGAGGGTGGGGAGGCCCTGGAAGAGGTTGCCCAGGGAAGCTGTGGCTGCCCCATCCCTGGAGAGGTTCAAGGCCAGGTTGGATGGGGCTTGGAGCCCCTGATCTAGTGGGAGGTGTCTCTGCCCATGGCAGGGGGTGGAACTAGATGATCTTTAAGGTCCTGTCCAACCCTAACTGTTCTATGATTTGCAACTCCATCCCTTTCAGAGATCCTGATGGATGCTGATCCATTCTTTCCTCTTCTCCAAGGACATATCCCAGCTGGGTCTGAGCAGCCTTGCTTCCAACTATCCATTTATAATATCAGGTATCCATTAACCAAAGGGTTTTCTGGGAGGAATGCCGTGGCTCCCATGTGTCTCCCATCAGCAGGACAAGGAGGGAGGCAGGCAGGAGCTAATTGCTTGTTAAAGCAGCACTTGCTCTATTGTCTCCTAGATGAACGGCTGCAGAACAGCATCTTCTTGGCTTGCAGAGCATCTCCTTGGCTTGCCCACCACCTGTGCTGTTTGGAGCCTGGGTAGCTCTGGCCTTTAGAAAAGCTGCCTGGCTCTTGGCTTCATCCCCTCTATTGTTATCTGGGCTGTTGTCACATCAAGCCTCAATTATCTTGAATCTGCAGAATGCTCGGAAGCTGCAGCGGGGTCGGCGTGTGACCGGGGCGCTCGCCGTGCCGGGCTTGGCCGGGCTGTGGAGCAGCCAGTGTTGAAAGAGACAGTGGAGGAACGGGGAGCAGCACATCCTGGGTAGTTTTGGGCTCCTCACTCCAAGAAGGACATTGAGGGGCTGCAGCGTGTCCGGAGAAGAAGAATGGAGCTGGAAGGGTCTGGAGAACAGGGGTTCTGGGAGTGGTTGAGCAAGCTGAGGCTGTTAAGCCTGGAGGAGAGGAGGCTGAGGGGAGACCTCATTGCTCTCTGCAGCTCCTGGAAAGGAGGTTGGAGCCAGGCAGGTGCTGGGCTCTTCTCCCCAAAACAGGGGAAATGGCCTCAGGTTGTGCCAGGGGAGGTTTAGATTGGATATTAGGAAAAATTTCTTTACTGAAGGTGTGTTGGGGCACTGGCAGAGGCTGCTGAGGGCAGTGGTGGAGTCTCCATCCCTGGAGAGATTCAAACACCACGTGACCGTGGCACTTGCAAACATGATTTAGCAGGCGTGATGGGGCTGGGCTGGTGGTTGGACTGGATGAGTTTAGAGGTCTTTTCCAATCTTAATGATTCCATGATTTACAGATCTTGTGGTTTAAATTGATTATTAATTTTGAGGTGTTCAGAAAGGCAAGTTAAAGCTGGTTTTGTTCAGTCTGTTGGTCTCATGCACGTGTTGGTGTCCAGGACCGTTGTGCAGTTGCCTTTTGAGTCATTTGCGCATGCTGACCTTTTCCGTCCCCTCCAGACCACTTACTGCATCTCTTGAGAGAGGATTTCACGAGTCAACAATTAAAGAAGAAAATCCTGAATCTCAATTCAATTATTCTGCTTGCTTTTTCCTAAAAAATCTATAAACCAGTGGGAAATGTAGATGATCAGAAGGGCCACAAAGGTGATCTGAGGGGTACGAGGACAGGCTATGAGAATTGGGGATGTTCAGTGTGGAGAAGAGAAAGCTCTGGGAAGACCTTAAAGCAGCTTCCAGCGCTTAAAGGGGCTCCTGGAAAGCTGGGGAGCTCTTGGTTAGGGAGGGCAGGGATAGGATGAGGGAGAGCAGTTTTGAGCTGCAAGAGGGGACATTGTGATGCGATCTTAGGCAGAAATGTTCTGCAAGGGTGGGGAGACCCTGGCCCAGGTTACCCAGAGCAGGGGTGGCTGCCCCATCCCTGGAGGGGTTCAAGGCCAGGTTGGATGGGGCTTGGAGCCCCTGACCCAGTGGGAGGTGTCCCTGCCCATGGCAGCGGGTGGAACTGTCTGGGCTTTGAGGTCCCTTCCAACCCAAAGCATTTGATGATTCTAAGAAACAAGGAGCAGCATGGCATGTTCATCTGGAGTCACCTCCTACTTGTCTGACACGAACTTTCAACCATGATATTGAAGTTCTAGAATCAGGTTTTGTGTGCAGCATCCCCATCTTTCTCAGGCAACCGTATAGCTCGTGGCTGATCCTCCCTTGGCTGTATCTGGGCTTTGTTGTTGTGGTATTGGAAATGGAAGCGCCAGATGGAGCCGTTCCAAGCTTTCCCGGCACTGTCCACTGACCTAACGCACCCCTATTTTCTCCCCTGCTTTTTCAAGCAAGCCCATTAGTCTGTAATGAGCCTGGTCACTCTAGTTGGAGATGTTTGTGTTCAAAGGAGTTTTTCAACTGTAAAAGCAGCTTGTCTGGTTTTTTAATTTTTGTAAACCAAATCTTCTCCATCCCTCAGTTGCAGAAGCTGAGAAATAAGGAAGTCTTAACCCCTGACACTCACTTGGAATTGCAGAAATGTAAAATACCGATAACCTTTCAACCTGACTTTGTAAGTAGCTTTCAAAACTAAAATATGCTGCTGGAGCTGCTATCTCCTCTGCCAAGCTGCAGCCCCAGGCGAGTTTGTACAATGGGTTATGAACCCCTTAATAATGAGGATTTATAATGGGAATCCTGATATATTCTTAATTATGCTTCTGCTGCAGGGTGTCATTACAATGCACTAATACTCCACATATGCTGCGTACTCTGCCATTTGTTTCTGCCTGTTTTTATTTAATTATAGACTTTTATCTGAATAACTTTATTGCTCGGTGTTTGTCTTTCGTGACGCGTGTCGCAGCCGCACTGTAGCTTCCCTTCCTCACCACCAGGCTTCTGGACTGATGGTTTTAAGCTGCTGGTTTGGAAAGGGGCCACGGAGGAAGCAGAAGGCGTTGACCCTATGTAGGGTTTTTGCATCCGATGTGCAGAGCTTGGAAAGAGATGGGCAGAACCCCTCTTCTCCAGCCCCTTCCCATCTCCGTTCCCTTCTCCAGACACGCTCCAGCCCCTTAATGTCCATCTTGAAGTGAGGGGCCAAAACTGAACCCAGGATTCAAGGTGTGGCCTCACCAGCACTGAGTCCAGGTGTCAATCCCTTCCCTGCTCCTGCTGGCCACCCCATGGCTGATCCAAGCCAGGATGCTGCTGGCTTTCTTGGCCACCTGGGCCACTGCTGGCTCATGTTCACCTGCTGTTGACTTGCACCCCCAGGTCCTTTTCCACCGGGCAGCTTTCCAGATGCTCTTCCCCAAGCCTGGAGCATTGCATGAGGGTGTTGTGACCCAAGGGCAGGACCTGGCGCTTGGCTTTGTTACACATAAGCTCTTGGAATATCTGGTCATCTGGATACAGGCAGACCACGTGCATATATATTGTTTTTTTCCTTCTCCCAGAACAACCTTGCTGCGTCCTTGGGAATCACTGATGCTGCACGTAGAGGCTGAGAACAAAACTTCTCCCTTTAGCTTCATGGTAGATGTAAAGGCTTCTCAGCCATAGGGGAGGTTTTACTAAGCCCCTTCCAGAAAGCTTTGGTAACATAAAGATGCCCCTGAAACACGAGTGAGTGTCACACGGATGGAGCGCTGCTCTGTTTTGTGGTTCGTGAATGAAGCTTCCTTTCCCTGCATGCAAATGAGTCACTGCAGACAGCTCTTACTGCATGAAGCTGGCTTTTATTCTGGTGATAAAAGACCCTGGGACTTGTTTAATCGTCCTCTTTCTCTCTCAATGGACTTGCTGGCTACAAACTTCAGCTTTGGCTCTGGGGAGGAAAAACTGGAGAGATTAATAGGGGCACCACAGCATCACATCCATCAGGGCAGGGGAGGGGAAAGGAAACGTGTTTAGGCTGGCTGGGGAGTGGGGCCATCATGGAAAGGTTTGGGTTGGAAGAGACCTCACAGTCCATCCAGTTCCACCCCTGCAGTGGGCAGGGACACCTCCCACTGGATCAGGGGCTCCCAGCCCCATCCAACCTGGCCTTGAACCCCTCCAGGGATGGAGCAGCCACCACTGCCCTGGGCAACCTGGGCCAGGGCCTCCCCACCCTCACAGGAAAGCATTTCTCCCTAAGATCTCACCTCAATCTCCCCTCTTGCAGCTGAAAACCATTACCCTTTGTTCTATCCTTGCAGTCCCTGATTTCATCAAATCATAGAATAACCAGGTTGGAAGAGACCCACCGGATCATCGAGTCCAACCATTCCCATCAGTCACTAACCCATGTCCCTCAGCGCCTCGTCCACCCGTGAGGTGAAGGGTCTGGAGAACAGGCCTTATGAGGAGCGGCTGAGAGAGCTGGGGGTGTTTATCCTGGAGAAGAGGAGGCTGAGAGGAGACCTCATTGCTCTCTCCAACTACCTGAAAGGAGGTTGTGGAGAGCGGGGAGCTGGGCTCTTCTCCCAAGGGACAGGGGACAGGACGAGAGGGAATGGCCTCAAGCTCCTCCAGGAGAGGTTCAGACTGGACATCAGGAAAAAATTTTTCAGGGAAAGGATGATTGGGCAGTGGCAGAGGCTGCCCAGGGAGGGGGTTGAGTCCCCTTCCCTGGAGGGGTTTAAGGGACGGGTGGACGAGGTGCTGAGGGACATGGGTTAGTGATTGATGGGAATGGTTGGACTTGATGATCCAGTGGGTCTTTTCCAACCTGGTGATTCTATGATTCTATGATATTTTACATTCTAACATTGAAAGCCATTAGTTAGTTCTGCCACAAGCACTGAGGTGGAGAATTACTTTGCCAGCGTTGAAATGTCTTTGTCCTGCCAGCAGAACTGACCTGAGCACACAGCTTCTCCTCCAACCTGGCTTTGCTTTACTCACCTTCTTCTGTGTTAATCATAGAATCATAGAATAAGTTGGAAGAGACCCACCGGATCATCGAGTCCAACCATTCCTATCAAACACTAAACCGTGCCCCTTAGCACCTCATCCACCCGTGCCTTAAACACCTCCAGGGAAGGACACAATCGCCCAGGATAATTTGTTTGAGATAAAGTTCTGTTTTGGAGTAAATTGCTGGTTGCTATGTTTTCGTGGCTGTCTGCCTGCGTGGAAGAGCTGACCGCTTCCCAGTCCCAGGATGACTTGCAGCCGCACCCAGCTCTGTTTTTTTCAGGATATTTTTATTTTTCAGGCGAATATGAAAATAAGTCAGTGTGCTTCAATCCCGGTAACAGCTCTGTAGCTCCTTCCCATCACACTCTTTGCCCTGGAGGTTGCTGAAGGGCGCTTTTTCATCCTTGCAGCCTTTCCTTCTCCTAAAGTAATTTAGATGTGTGATAGTTTGTCTTCTTTCCTGCTAGGGTCTCATGGAATGGTTTGGGTTTGAAGGGACCTCAAAGCCCACTGAGTCCCACCCCTGCCCTGGGCAGGGACACCTCCCACTGGATCAGGGGCTCCAAGCCCCATCCAACCTGGCCTTGAACCCCTCCAGGGATGGGGCAGCCACCCTGTTCTGGGCAACCTGTTCCAGGGCCTCCCCACCCTCAGTGTAAAAAGAACTTCTTCCTAAAATCTAGTTTCAGGGCTCTTTCTCCAGGACATCTTTTTATTGTGGAGCCAGTTACACCTCCAGGTTAAGAATAACAGAAATGATTGTATCAATGTAGGAGGGAATGGGATTTTGCGGGTTTTTTTTCCTGTGGTTGTAGGAAAATAACCAACTGAAGGAAAAAAAAAGCACTTTTAAACCCCATACTTCAAGCCCACACCCCAACCTGTTTGCAAATGGATGCGTGGTGCTGGAGTGGAAAAAAACAGGTTAAGGCAAACTAAATCAGAACTGAGTGTTCCAGCTACAACTAAGTCTGAACTGCAGCGCTATATTTAAACATGGTATTTTTATATTTTAATAATTAACCACTGGGAAAGAGCAGCCTAAAAAAACTGTAGCGTCGGCTGTTTTTAAGGTATCTTCTTGTCCAGCCCCATCCTGGTGCTGCGAGGACTGGGTGCAGAGGACAGGGATGCTCTAGGGTGTTCATTCCCTCTAGCTTTGCGTCCTTCCCCTGTAATCTTATCTTTCCAACCTCTTAACGGTTAAATCCAGATGATCAGCAGTGTTTGAGTTGGTGTGTGACTTGGGAGAGTGTTTTCTTTTCATGGAGAGCTGAGGGCACGGAGCAGGATTTCCCTTTGTGTTATTTGTAATAGAGCTTTTGAGGGTGTGACCGTCTCCCGATCCAGCTGATGTTTAGCCATGGATGGGTTGTGAAAGGTAATCTCTCGCCGTGTGACTGTTTCATTACCGTTTAGTTGTAGCACAAGGCAATTTTCTGCTTTTGAGGGAAGGTTCCTGGGTGTTTTAGTGCTGAAGAACCTCCTGCGAGTCCTCATTGCTGTGTTTTGACTGGTGGTGCTGGGTGCTGAACCTTGCAAAGCATCAAATTCCTCTTGTATTCGGTGGGAGCAAGGGAACTTGGCCTGGCACCCAGAGTTAATTTGCTCTTGGAATCCAACTGCAGCAAAGGGATGGAGGGAAGGAAGCAAATTTGTCGCGGTGTCAGACCGTGGCGACCTGCCCTTGGCAGGGGAAACTCATCCAGGCTGTTGGGAGCAGGGTGGGTGTGATCGGCATTCAAGGTGTCCTCTCATCTGATGCCTTTGGGCACCCGTTACCTCCATGTGTGGGAGAGAAATTGGTTTTAGAAAGCTCTTATCTACATTTAGAGGAAGTGAAAAGCTGGAGAGACTCTCCAGGGTCGCGGCGCTGCTGTAGGCATTGCTATTCCCTGGTGAGAAACACAGCGGAGGAGCCGACCTTTCCTAAAACCAAGTTAAAACTTCCTCTTATCCTTCACGCTGCATCGTGAAAGAGCGAAACTGCAAGTGGGTAAGGGTGGAAGAGGGCGTCCAAGCATGGAGTGTGGCGAGGAGGGGGAAACGCTGGCTCTGCTGATGCAAAACTGCAATGAATGGCATTTCTTCTGGAACGAGCAGCTGATGGGAAGGAACTTGCTCTTGCCAAAAAGCATTTGGAGTTGCGGCTCTGACCAAAGAGGGGCAGCAGATGTGGGGTTTGAGTCTGCCATGGAAACACGCTCTTGTGCTCTTTGCCTTTCCCAGCAGCGCCGGCCGCAGTCCCCACACGTCTCCAGAGCTCAGCCCCAGCACAGCGTAAGAGATCCACCAAGCGCTTTGCCTCTGTTGCTGGGAGACAGGCCAAGGGAGCTGGGGCTGCTTAAACCATTGTGCTTTTCTCCTCCCCTCCTCTTTCCCTTCCTCCCCACCTATTTGTTTCTTTTCCCTCTTGGTGACTGGTTATAAGAAAAGCTTTGGCTGGAACCGAGTGATGCTTCCTCCAAATGATCCTGTGGGACTAAAGAACCTTGCAGGCTTCCAGACTCGCTGTGGTAAACATCTTTTAGATAAAGATCAGAGAATCATGGAATGGTTTGGATTGGAAGAGACCTCCAAGCCCATCCAGTTCCAACCCTCCTGCCATGGGCAGGGACACCTCCGATTGGATCCACTCACCAGATCCCAGACTGTACGTACAAGGGCAACTCCAGCTTCGAAATCTACCTCGTAATGAAGCTGATTGACATAAATCTTCAAAGTTTAATGCCCTTCAACTCTTGGAGCTTAAACTGAATTGACCTCAAGACCCAAATTCTGCAGCAAGCCCTCCGGGTTGTAGCATTATCCCAGCAGTCCTGCTGCGGCTCCGGTTTGGTGCCTGCCTGTGGGCGTGAATGAAACAATCGGTACCAAAACCTTTGCTCTTATTTGGACACTAGGCTTGTTCATCCCTGTATTTCCCTCCAGTCCTGCATGGTCTTTACATACTGGTGATGCGTATGAAATTCCAATGCTTTGCTGGGGAGCACCGGCTGCTTCGGAGAGGTGAAAGAAGACAAAGCGAGTGGTTCTGGCTGGAATGCTGACTGGCAAACCCGTGCATCGTGAGACCTAGGATTCCTCTGGGTTCCAGGCAGTGACCCCTGGTGAGAAATAGGAGGCAATTAATGCTTTTCAATTATTTCACATTGTCTGCAGGCTTGAGCAGAAGCTGCTGCATTGCTCCCGCATCCTTCAGGCTCCATCACAACTGTGAGAAATGGAAACGGGTCTTTAAAACCGAGCCCGTGCAGAGGAGTGGGGCTGATGGAGCTAAGGCAACTGCCAGGACTGCCTTTGGTGGAGGAAAGCAGTTAAAAGCCATAACCCAGCTAGAATTAAAAATCAGCATCACAGGGCAGGCTTTAAACACACAACAAACCGCCCTGTCTGCGTCTGGTTTTTGTCATTTAAGGGCTACTCCTGCCCGCTTGAAATGAGGTTGGGTTTTGTC
Organism: Clamator glandarius; assembly: GCA_033459285.1. Classification (NCBI taxonomy): domain Eukaryota; kingdom Metazoa; phylum Chordata; class Aves; order Cuculiformes; family Cuculidae; genus Clamator; species Clamator glandarius. The sequence continues at coordinate 795,105 of JAUNZM010000037.1, forward strand.
TTTTATGTGGCCTCAACCTATTTTAGCAGATCCTTTTAAACTTGAGCTTAAAACACACACTCCCTTTCCTTAAGTGGGTAGCTTGCAGGTTTTGATTTAAGTTCAGACTGACCTGTCTTCTCAAAGCACCAGCTTTCACGTCCCAGGCTGTCATACCTGTTCTCTTTGTCATTTTGACCCTCCTGTGAAGCAAGGGACCTGATCGCTCATCCTGCCACCCCGGTAATGACTCTCTTAACCCCGGTGGCAGCATTTGATGGCATCTGGCCTTCAGTGGAGAGCCTGGTGTTGGCATCAGGTATCTTCCAGCTGGTTTAGCAGGTGTCACATTGGAGATCTGGTGGTGCCCGAGGCAGGTGCTTTTGCTTTACACACTGCAGGGCAACATGCTGATGACAGGACTCGTGTGTTCAGCGACTTCAGAGCCCTTCCTTTAACCGAAAGCTCTTTTTAGAACATACTGCACTTCCATACGTGTTTGAATTCTGGATTCTGATTATGTTTTTTCAGGCTGGCATTCAAAGCTCCCACTAAGTATGCATTAACTGTGGTTCAAGCCCAATCCTTGCGATTTTCTAGGGGCAAAGGACCCACATATTTTAATGACTCCTCTATAGATCACGTGAACCCCTTCTCCCTGGTGAGATTTAATGCCACAAGTGTGCTGTCTGTCTGCTCCCCACAGACGGGAAGGACTTCACTGGAGAGCCGACTTGGCAGGAGCCTTCTAAAACTGTATTCTTTTTCTGTTTTACCAAAAAACCACCCTCCACAGTGGAATTCACCTTCAAGCTGCTGTTGATTTTGAATGGAAGCTGAGCTCCCAGCTCCCTGCAGCACTTCCAGGAGCTCCACTCACCAGGAGCTCCTGCTGCTGCCCCGAGCGAAGCGTCTCACTGGGATGCAGGCAGTGCGAGGGTGGCTGGGGAGTGAGGTCAAGGAGAACTTGGACTCCTTCCCCAAATCTGTCCTTAAAGGACCAGGGAAACAAAAACTTGTGGAGGAATTGAAGTTTATTTCCCCAGCACTCTGTTGCCAGTCAATGAATTGGCTTTGCATTCTGCAACTGCTCTGAAGTGCCTCACAGGAATATTTTACTGGAGATTTCTGTTTTGAAATCCCTGGCTTGGGGCTCTTTTTTCAATGTTTTAATTTTGTTTTTAATTCTCCGTTCAGCTATAGACCAAAGACTGGAGTAACAACCAGACCTGAGCCTCTTGAGCATCTCATTGCTCTTTGGAAAATGGTGCACTTGAGTGCTCTAGGTTATTGGAAATTCTGAGCCAACTAACAGAGGTGCTATTCATCAGTCTTTCTTCTTAATGGAATTAACCAAGTAACTGCAACTGTCAGGTTTCCCTTTGCAGCATCGCATGAGAAAGCCTGGACTTACAAATTCTGCAGTCATTTCCTTGCAACTCTTAAGTGGATTTGATAAGACACCGTCTCAGGCAGTAGATTTTACCTTTTTTATTAACTGCAGTAAGTTTTTCATTGAGCTCTTGGCTGCGAACCACTTCAATCAGAGGATGAAAGTGTCTTCAGCTCCCTCTCCTGGGTAGTTAAGGCATTTGCCCCCATGATGCTGCTGCTTTTGCAAACTTGATTTTCAAACTCTTTCTAGGCATCTCTGCTCTTGGTGGGAATGGAGAACAGCTCAGCACAGAATCCTAGAATGGTTTGGGTGGAAGGGACCTCAAAGCCCATCCAGTCCTACCCCTGCCATGGGCAGGGACACCTCCCACTGGATCGGGGGTTCCAAGCCCCATCCAGCCTGGCCTTGAACCCCTCCAGGGATGGAGCAGCCACCCCTGCTCTGGGCAGCCTGGCCCAGGGCCTCTCCACCCTCACAGGAGAACATTTCTTCCTAAGATCTCATCTCAATCTCCCCTCTTGCAGCTTAAATGCATCCATGCCTGGGATTGGGAGATGTGATGGTTTTTTAAAAAAAAAAACCTAAATCAAACAAAAAATACCCAACAAAGCCCAGGGTGTGGTGAAGCCGAGTTCACTCTCTGCATGCTGTGAAAGAGTTCGAGAGCTGCGTTTCTCCAGCTTTGCTGCTGGTGGAGGTGGGGCTGCATGTTTGTACTGCGTGAGCTGAGGAGCCTGGGGTTCTTTTCCTTCACCTGAACTTCGTGTGCCGGAGGAGTGGTTCTGTTTATTCTCAGGCACTGGTGAGTTGTGGAAGGGAAGGGTCCATGACTCCCAGCCTCTCCGCACCTCCTCGGAGTCATCCAGCCTTTTCCAGGCAAGATGTTAAGGGCACCTTTGCTGGATCAGAGGTACCTTAACATCCTTCCCTGGATTTCTTTGGCAGTCACGTAGCAGGTGAAATCCCGGGGCTGCCTTTAACTTTTCCAGAGGCTTTGTGAATAATGCAGCGTGTGCTTTTTTTTTATCTTTTCAGATCGAGAAAATCATGAGTTCCATCGGCGAAGGCATTGACTTTTCACAGGAGCAGCAGAGGATCTCAGGTACCGTACCCAACCGTGTGTGTGTGTGTCTCTCATCTTAACTGTGCTCTGTACAAACACAAAGTGCTGGCTCCTGCCTGCAGAGCCCTGTGGTGGCTCCCAGAAGGGACCTCGGCTTCCTAGCGTGATGCTCAGCACTGCTACCAGCAATTTTAATTCAATACTCACCTAGGTGGAGTCAATTGATTTTATATAATGCAGGTGTCCATCCCTCCCTGCAGGCTTTGGGGGAACCTTGCAGCTGGTACCTCCAGCTTGATGGAAAATGGGGACCCTGCTTGGCCCAGGGCTGGTTAATACTCACCCAGTGACAGCAGCGTGTGTGTAGGGGATCTTGTTTCTTCTCAAATGAACATTAGGAAAATAAACATTAGGAAAAAATCTTTCACAGAAAGGGTCATTGGGAACTGGCAGAGGCTGCCCAGGGAGGGGGTTGAGTCCCCTTCCCTGGAGGGGATTAAGGGACGGGTGGACGAGGTGCTGAGGGACATGGGTTAGTGATTGATGGGAATGGTTGGACTCCATTGGTCCATGTTGGGTCTCTTCCAACCTGGTGATTCTATGAGTCTATGGTTCAAATCCTCAGAAATAGGTGGACTTCGAGGTTATGGGGAATCCTGACTAGTTTGAAATCACATTCACTTACCACCTGTAACACTCAGGATGCCCTGATGTTGTTTCAAATCTGATAAAACCCACCACAAGTCCTTTTTTCTATGTATTTTGTCTGTGTATTTCTGTGACCTTGCCGTATGGAGTTCTGTTAATTTGACAATATAACTTTGTAAACAGAGTGTGAGATGGTTTAGTTGTGCATTTTCTCTTTGCCTTTCCTCATTTCCATAAGAGTGGGTGATGAAGGAATCGCAGCGTCATTTAGCACATTGATTTTCCTCAAGCAGAGCAGCATCTTCCTCCAGCCACGTTTGCAACTCTTATAACTTTTATCACCGCAATGCAGCATCGGACCAAGGGGAGACGGTCCTGGCTTAAAAATCCTCATTTCCATACACGTTGTCAGTAGATGCAGCTGGGCTGAGGGGATTCTCTCTGGTGACCAACGGTAGGACCTGAGGGGATGGCAGGAAGATGCCAGGAGAGGGTTGGATTGGACATTAGGGAAAGGTTCTTCACCCAGAGGGTGGTGGAACACCGGAACATCTCCCAGGGAAGCAGTCACAGCACGGAGCCTGACAATATTCCAGAAGCATTTGGCTAACGCCCTCAGGCACGTGGTGTATTGAGGTTGTTCTGTGCAGGGACAGGAGTTGGACTCAATGATCCTTGTGGGTCCCTTCCAACTTAGGACATTCTATGATTCTATGAATAGCGAACCCTCTGCCAAGCGTGTTCGGGGTCTGGACTGGAAGAGCAGAAGGACCCAAGTCTCAGTTAAAGCTCTTGCTCTGCTGCTCCTGGAATGACCTTAAGACATATCTCAAACAGGAGCATTTTGCCATTTTCCCAGCTTTTTTCATATCCTTTTGTGCCTTCTTCTGAGGAAATTAGGAAGGTAGAACTCAGAGAAGGAAGAGGCTTTGCTATGGGTGCAATCGTCCCTCAGCTTCTTTCTATGCTGTTTACAGAGCCAAGGAATAACCTACCCCTTTCCCTGCTGTCTGTCTCAGCGCATCTCCATTTCCGAGCTGCTCAGGAGATTTATTCTAATTCTTCTTTTCCTGGGATGCAGTGGAAACCAGCAGCTTAAGGAACTTGTCCTCCCTGCTGCTGCAGGCAGAGACACGGGTCCTCGGGAGCATTGTATGAAGCTGAGTCTGTGGCCTTCAAAGAGGAGATAATTGCTTGGCTTTAAAGGTGCCTTTTGAAAGGGAGCTGTTTGTAGTGAGACACGGCAAACAGAGCTCGATGAAACGGATGCCAATGAACTCTGCCTTCTGGGGACTGAAGGTGCTGAAATATCTTGTACTGCTCAAGGGCTTTAGGAAAACCTACGTCTCAAAGATGTTGTTGCAGGAAATGTTTTCTGATGGTGAGAGAGGTTCAGGATTGTCCTTTCCAGCCGCTTCTGCCACAGCAGTGGCTGCGTTGGGGCGATGCTGGTTGCAGGTCAGCACGGGTGTCCTAGAATCACAGAATCTTTAGGATTGGAAAAGCCCTCCAAGCTCATCCAGTCCAATCATCACCCCAGCCTCACCGTGCCTGCTAAATCACATCTCCAAGTGCCACAGCCGTATGGCTTTTGAACCCCTCCAGGGGTGGAGACCCTATCATTGCCCTGGGCAGCCTCTGCCAGGGCTTCACCACTCTTTCAGTAATGAAATTGTTCCTAATATCCAATCTAAACCTGCTCTGGTTCAACTTGAGGCCATTTCCTATCATCCTAAAGTCCTAGTGTCATGATGGCCATGCCCTTTGGATGTGGTTTACCTGCCGTGTGCCTCAACTCAGGTGATGCTGGGCTTTTTCCAGGTGTTCCTGCAGGTATTTACATCTTTCCTCCCTGTGCTTTAAGCATTAATTTCCTTCTCTGCCTTTAAATCAGGGGCAAAGACAAAAGCAGAACTCTGAAGCTTCTTGGCTTTACTGCAGCGTGACGGAGGCTGCTGGAGAGCTGCCACCGTGAGGGATTCTGTCCTTTTAAATCCTTCACCTCCAAACCGCCGCATCTGAGCTGCTCCGGGTGGGCAGCGTCCCCTCTTGATGAGATGCTAATGCGCATCCGCACGCACAGCTCGTGCTTGCCGTAATAAACCTGATCTCATATCCATTTGTCACTTGGGTTTTGCTTCGGTGAGGAGGCGTCCGCTGTGCGTTCCCAGTGAGAATTTACCCTCTGCCTGCCCTAGATGCTACATACTGATTAGGGCTTGTGCTTTTTTGGGGTCCAGTGGCCTCGCAGAGGGATGTGAAATGCTCTGTGGGTTTTGGTCTGTTCCAACAGCAACTGCTGAGCGTCTTGCTTTGTGACAAGCCCTCCCCTCCCTGAGCTGCTCTGTGGCAGCACGAGTGATGGATCGATAGCGTTAGTGAAGACATGGAGGGGAGAGGAGGAGCCAGCACTTCAGCAAAAGCTGCTGTTGTGCAAGGAGTTTCCAGCAAAATGGACACTCGTCTGAAAGCGGGTGGACCCAGGAGCTGCCTTCTCCTGGTTTGGGATCCCTCAAGCACAGATCAGCTGCTGGGCACAGTCCCTGTTTCTCCTGCTTCTCCTGGGAGTTCAGAGAGCAGGCAGGGCTGCGCCAGCCCCTTGCAGGGTGTCCTGGGCTGCCTGCACCTTGACATCTTTGTTTCGTGGCAGCGTTTTGCTTTTGCTCCTCAGAAATTTGCTTGGGCTGTTCTAACACTACAGACCCAACCCCAAATGTCCTCAAATGACAGGGGACAGGACGAGAGGGAATGGCCTCAAGCTCCACCAGGGGAGGTTTAGGCTGGGCATTAGGAAAAAAATTTTCATGGAAAGGGTCATTGGGCCCTGGCAGAGGCTGCCCAGGGAGGGGGTTGAGTCACCATCCCTGGAGGGGTTTAAGGGACGGGTGGATGAGGTGCTGAGGGACATGGGTTAGTGATTGATGGGAATGGTTGGACTCGAAGATCCGGTGGGTCTTTTCCAACCTGGTGATTCTATGATTCAAATCCTCAGAAATAGGTGGACTTTGAGGTTATAGGAACTCCTGACTAGTGTGGAAGGTAAAGTGCCTTTCTTGGCAGTTACTGCGGAGATAAATAGGCTTGGAGTCTGTTTGTCTCATACAGGCAGTTATTGCATACAACTGACTTGAAACAGCCTCAGGTTACACCAGGGGAGGTTTAGATTGGATATTAGGAGTGATTTCTTTACTGACAGAGTGGGGAAGCCCTGGCAGAGGCTGCCTAGGGCAGTCAGGGAGTCTTCATCCTGGAGAGGTTCAAAAACCATGTGGCTGTGGCACTTGGGGACGTGGTCCAGCAGGCACGGTGGGGCTGGGCTGGATGAGCTTGGAGGTCTTTTCCAACCTTAATGATGCTGTGGTCCTGTGGCTTGGGTCTAGGGAAAGCAAGGACCCTTGGAGTCACATTGGAACGAGCCCAGGCACTGAGATGCTTGTCCCAAACATAAAGCTTTCCTCCATAAAACAGGGTAACAAAGCTTGTGTGTCTTGCCGTGGTGTGACGGACGAGCACACTACACTTCCAAGGGTCCTGAATGAGATAACTAGATGCATCCTGGCTTCTATGGAAATTGGAGCTAGGAACTGTTCCTTGGCTAACAGGTTCAACAAATTTCCTGATAGAGCTTGTAAGAAAACCTTCCGAATGTATTTCCCGCACGTGGGGTGGCGTAGGGAGGAGGAAGAGAGAAGGCTGTCACCTTGGGCAAGTCACCTTCCCCACAGGTGTTTAAGGGATGGGTGGATGAGGTGCTGAGGGACATGTTTCAGTGTTTGATGGGAATGGTTGGACTCGATGATCCGATGGGTCTCTTCCAGCCTGGTGATTCTATGATTCTACGATCTAAGTGCTTCTCAGCAGTTAAAGACTCAAGGAACGGGGAATGTGTTTGGGGCGCTTTGAGCTGCCCTGAGATGTGAGAAACCCTGCTTGGTATTTCACTCGACGGAAGGGGGAGAAGTTTGCTGGCCATCTGCATCGGTTTAATTGATCTTAGTTCCAGGAAAGTCAGATGCTGGCTGTATTTCTTGCGTCTGATGGCACTAATGACTCCATCGTCCTTGCCTCTCCGTCTCGCCTAATGCACTGCTTGAGTTACAGCCCCCTCGGTGGATATAAGGGCTCTCAGCTGACAATGGTCTCCAGGGCTCCCTTTGTGCATGGGCAGTGCTTTCATCAACCCTTGTTTGGACTTGCAGTTCTTTCTTCAGGTGAAGCTGGGCCACAGGGCTTCAGGTCACACCAGGTCACATTAAACTGTGATGGGAAGATGCTGCTTGTCCAGCCCAACTACTCGCTTCTTCCTCCAAACGGACCCAAACTTTGCACAAATGGTCTTTATTGAAACAGTAACTTGGAAAAGGACTTTTCTGAACCCTGGTAGCCCTCTCCCTCCCCTGTTTACTTTGAAGCACGTTGTATTACTTGAGAAATGTCATTGCAAGAAGAACTGAAATGCTTGGCTTGCCTTTTTTTGCAGCTTTTAAATACTCTAATTATTTCTAACTACATGCTGTTTCATAGCATCATAGAATCATGGAATGGTTTGGGTTGAAAGGGACCTCAAAGCCCATCCAGTTCCACCCCTGCCATGGGCAGGGACACCTCCCACTGGATCAGGGGCTCCAAGCCCCATCCAACCTGGCCTTGAACCCCTCCAGGGATGGGGCAGCCACCCCTGCTCTGGGCAACCTGTTCCAGGGCCTCCCCGCCCTCACAGGAGAACATTTCTCCCCAAGATCTCATCTCAATCTCCCCTCTTGCAGCTCAAACCCATTCCCTGTCACTACGCTCTGCCATCCACACTCCTTTTAAAAGCAGGAATCCTAAAGCCTGGATATAAGGAGGAGGATGAAGCTGAGCATTAGGAGTTTGCTTCAATCGGAAATTGTGAGTGGGCTCTTGTTGGGAGGCAGAGGCTGGAATTCCTTGGCTCCTGTGTCATGCAAATATTGAGTGTATTTTGGACTCCCTTATTTTCAGTCTGGGATAGTTTTTGGCATCTGTTCCCTTTCTTAGTAAAGAAAACCCCTCCATTCTTCTCTCTCCAAATACCCTCCTCTTAATTTTGTCTTGATTCGAAGTGGTTTTAAAACCAGAAAACCTGCACTTGGCCTTACTGATGGTTTCCTCTTTGAAAGGAGCAATGGATTTATGAGCGTACAAAAGGCTGAGTAGAGTAAATAACTATATAAAATGAAATTCAGGACCTTGGAGGATGAAACTGCTGTGGTTTTATTCCCCCTGCCAATACTCAGCTGCTTCCAGAGATGCTGTAGTAGGCAACAAGCAGCTTGCTCACCTTTCTCTCGATAAATTAATTCTGAGCCAGCCACAAATCACTCGGAACTGTCAAAGCAGACCGGGAAGCCAATTTTTTGAAAACCCGAGCTGTGTAGTCCATCATCGGGTAAATATTGAGGAGTCAGTGATTTCCACTCGAGAGTTACGAAGCCGCTGCCTCCCTCCCCTCTCCTGCAGCTTCTGCTGGGGATGCTGCTCGTGTGCAGCGGCTGGAAAAGCTGGGAGGGGTAGGAGGATGGAGAGAAGGGAGGGACAGGAGGAGCAGGAGACAGGACTGCGAGTGGAACGGCGAGCGTGGAGCCAGCTGCCTTCAGACAAAGCACGTCGCTGCAGCGCTCTGCGAGAACACACCGGCTCTCGGTGAGGGGCCGTGGCTGCTGGATCCAGCCAGGATCGACGGGAGGGAAGGATGGAGACCCCGGGCGAGCGGGAGCTTGTTGCATTGATTCCAGTTTCCACGCTGCCCTTCTGCACAGGCTGCGTTAGGGGAGGGAGATGGAAGCTTTTTGTGAGCTCTGCGTTTCTCGTGCTGCAGTGAAGGAGGACTGGCCAGCTCGTAAAGTCGCTCCTGTGGACTGGAGCAGCAGGATCCTTACCCCAAGAACTCCCAGACAACACCGTGATCTCTGCGTGTGCAGCCGTTGCAGCGGGTGGGGGGGAAGGATCGCGTGGAAGGTACGGAACAGCTTCAGCTGACCTGCAGGCTCAAAGAAACCAAACTTGCTTTTCCTCATCATCTTTTTGTTTGCATAAACCCCTGTAACAGATGTGATAAGAAGCCTGAAAGATCCTGCCTGTCTTCCCTAGCGAATGCCCTGATGAAAAGGAGACCTCTGAACTTATTTTTGTCATATTTAAGGTCTTGAGCTTCTCTAGAGGGGAGTAACAAGTCCCTGGAAGGGAGAGCTTGTCTGCACAGCTTCCGTAGGGCGCTGGGAAGCATCTCATTTATCAGAGGCTGAGAGGAGGTGCCAGGGCATGTCTGGGACTCGAGAAGCTGCAGGAAGAGGAGAGAGTGTGCTCGCGTTTGCTTTCTTTTTGTTTTGATGTCGTTCGGAAGCAAGGAGCTCAAATACCTCCTCCTCCAGAACTGCTCTTTGTTTGAGGGATGCAGCAGCCGTGCTCTAGCTGAGGAAAATGAAGGAAGGGCGAATGCCAACAGGCACCAAACACCCAGCAGGACTGGATGTGTTGGGTGAAAACCATACCAATTCCTCTGTCTCTCGTGCTGTCACTCCGTGTAGTTCGAGTCTGCGGTGCAGGCAGCCTGCTCCGAGCGGCGTGCTGAGATGCCGTGCGTCGGGAGAGGTGGTAAAATGCCAGTGCTAGGATTCTTGGACTCATGCTTGGAGTCACTCACAGCTCCGCTCCTCTTAACACCCTAACGGAGAGCAAAAACCCTTACCATGGTTTGCCTCTTTCAGGACTGCTTGGGGAAAAAAAGTATAAGCCCTTCTTTTCTTCTGCTGCAGTTTGTGTGCTTTCTTTGTCTTGCATGTGGACAGCTTTGTCTTCTTGTGGAGAGCTGCTCTAGCCTGGCTTCTGCTGCTTTTCTGACAGTGCCCCGTGTCTGTTCTGTGTCTCGGCTGCATGAAGATGTATTTTCTCTCTAGCTGCTTTGTGCCTCCGCTGTGCCCGGCCCTCTCCGCTGCTCTGCCGAGCAGGGCGGCGCATCCAAACTTGCACGGACGAGAGGACCTGCCCAGCTCTGTGCGTTCGTGAGCAGCTCCCGCTCCTGTTCCCTCGCACCTTGGACTGGCTGCCAATGCCTTGGGTGAAAGTTTGCTGCCCTCCTCCCGCCCCCTTCAGACGAGCCAAGGAGTGGATCCGCATCCCTCTGGGGTTGGGCTTCACAGGTTTGCCTGGCAAGAAGCTCACCCAAGCCTTGAATACAGTGCATGCCATGTCCTGCTCGCAGGAGGGCTTCTAAACTCTTTACTCGAGCAAGGTTTTCCTTTTTCTGAGCATTAACTGGGATATAAATTTAAACCCGGAGCTCGTGGAGGCGCTGGAAGCTCATTGCCTGTGGTCTGTGCGCACAAGAGGAATTGTCTGCCAGCTGATTTGTTGTACTCTGAGCCTAATTTTTTGAGTTTCTTTATGGTAATGACTATGATGTGGCAATGCCATCTGTCTTCCTCAGAGTGCCGCTGCTACCGCCTTAACGGTTTCTCCCTTTTCAAGCGTCTGCCGATTCCTCTCTCGTCAGGTTCGCGGATGCTGGAGCAGAGCGTCGGGGAGTGGCTGGAGTCCATTGGCCTGCAGCAATATGAGAGTAAGCTGCTTTTGAACGGCTTTGATGATGTCCGCTTCCTGGTAAGTCGCTGGATGGGACCCACGGGCTCTAAGGAATGTCTTGGTATCCGTACCCCATCCGTGGCGGAGATGGGTTTCCAGCAGCCCAGTCCTGGGGAGATGTAGAAGGTTGGCCAAGAGGAGGAAATGAGGGTTGCGTCGGGTCATTCATCTTCACATTTCATAGAATCACAGAATCACCAGGTTGGAAGAGACCCACCGGATCATCGAGTCCAACCATTCCATCAATCACTAACCCATGTCCCTCAGCACCTCGTCCACTCGTCCCTTAAACCCCTCCAGGGAAGGGGACTCAACCACCTCCCTGGGCAGCCTGTTTAATTCGGGTGTGATAGTTTCTTCACTGTATTTTGATATAAAGATTTATTTACACTGACCCCTAAATCTTCACTACCCAATTTACTCCAGAAATGGGAGCTGGAGTTCCCTAGCGTGGGGAAGAAATCCCCAAGCAGTTTGTGTTGTGGACTGTGAAGGAGGTGGTGGACCTCATGTTGGAAGTCTCCATCCTCCTGGAGGTATTTAAAAGATGGGTAGACAAGGTGCTCAGGGACATGGTTTAGGGGCCGATAGGAATGGTTGGACTCGATGATCCAAGAGGTCTTTTCCAACCTGGCGATTCTATGATTCTATGAAAGTGCGCAGGCAGGATGCCAGGAAGCTGAACTTAACTGTGTTGACACTGTTGGCTCTGAAACCTAATGATGACAGTGTTAAGAGGCTTTTTTTAATAACCAGTGTCTAGAAACTTAAAGGCTCTTCCCTGGAGGTGTTTAAGGGATGGGTGGACGAGGTGCTAAGGGACATGGTTTAGTGTTTGATATGAATGGTTGGACTCAATGATCCGCTGGGTCTCTTCCAACCTGGTTATTCTACGATTCTATGATATAAAAATCTGAGTGTCCATATGGAACGATGAACCGCAAAGACAGAAACTCGTGGTGCTGCGGGAGGGTTCTTTCTGCATGGCTAGAGGAAATGCTTTCTGAGAGTAGACTCCAAATTTTGCAAATGGAGGGTTTCTAAAAATGGATGTAAACCTTTGGAGAAGTCATTTGGGCTGATGTAATTCCTAATGTAACGTAGTTCCTAGTGTAATGCAATATCCTGCCTTGGAAAGGGAGTGGAGGCATCTCTTTGGTACCGTGGATGGTGCGGAGAGGGGGTATCCAGGAGGATGTGGGCTTGACAGATGAGTTGTCAGCTGGGTAAAGGGCATTCAGAAAGCACAGTGGCCGTTCGACCCTTGTGAGGGTCTGGGGAGTCTGATGGAAAGAAAGGGAGACTGGAGAGGGCATGGATGGAGGAGAAGGAAGCACATCTGAGCCGCGTCAATAGGGGAATGTAAAGACAGGATGTAATGATGCTTGTATAAATGACCAGGACAACAGGATCGACGTCCCTGTGAATGCTGAGGGGTCTCCAGGCACGGCTGGAAGCTGAACGCAGTGGCAGCTTAGCCTGGCAGGGCCAGCACTCCCCTAGGGAACTGGGTTTTGCTGTGGTTGGTGCACCTTCAGGTGAAGAACTGCCGGTGACAGGTGATGCTCTTGCCATGCACCCTTCTCCCTCTGTTCCCACAGCGCTGTGTGACACCATCCCTCTTCCCTGGGGAGGATTTGGCGTGAGCTGCCCCTGCAGCAGCTCTGGGTGCCCTCACTGGTCTCCAGCACCGCTTGCAGACTTGCAGGGCCAGGGACATCTCCCTCCTACCCTTCCCAGAGTCTCCAGTTTACCCTCTTTTCCACCCAGTTGGTCCCAACCTTTCGGTGGACCTTGGGACTGTTGTGCTTCAGGTAGAGGTGTTCAACTTTCTGTGAGGTTTCAGCATCCTCTGCACGTTGGGGCACTCTGATCCAACTTCTGGGATGCTCTGGAGATGGCGCAAAGGATTTAAGTAATCGTAGGTTCACAGAATCATGGAATGGGTCGAGTTGGAAGGGACCTCAAAGCCCATCCAGTTTCAATGCCACGGGCAGGGACACCTCCCACTGGATCAGGGGCTCCAAGCCTCATCCAACCTGGCCTTGAACCCCTCCAGGGAGGGAGCAACCACCACAGATCCCTGCTCAGGATGCTCTGCTGATCTGGATCTTCGCTCTTTGTGGTACCAGCAGGCTGCTCCCCCTCCAGCAGTCAGTGGATAAATGCCTCTGCTCCGGCTGGCACTGCTTGCAAGGATGATGAGAGACCTTTCCCAGCACAGAACTTTAATCATGAAGAAAATTAACTTTCCCCTTGTCCCCAGAGAGGCAGGAGCTGGAGGCTGGGGAGCAGGGATTTTTTTATTGCTGGTGTTTATTTGCAGTAAACAGCAAACACTTAGTGCAAACCGTCCGATGGAGGGTTTTGTCATTTCCAGGGTGAAAGCAAAGACTCCCTGTCCATGCCTTATAATGTGACTTTATGCTGTATGTGGTAGGAGTTGCTTTTTAATGTTGTTTGCGGATGTTTTTCATCCCCATCTACTGCTGGGTAACTGGTCCCAGTGTAGGAAATGGGCTTCTGCTGGTGTCGGGAGGTGGTATGCTCTCCTCACTCCTTCCTCTCATTTTTAAAAGGTCAAATCATTACACAGAGCTTTCCTGCATCTCTGGCTTGTTTCCATTTTGCTGCTTATCCCTTTTACTCGCGAGCTCGTTCTGGTACCCATGCCAAGCCTGGCTTTAAATCCTTTCATCCAAGTCCTGGGAACTTGAAGCTGATGCAGTCAGTGCAGTGTGGAAGTTTAATTATTAAGACTCTTTTCCACTGTTGCTTGCCTTCAGCTTCTGGTGCGGGAGTAGAACTTTCAGATTCAGTCCAAACGAGGAACGACTGCTTCATGTGGATTTAGCAGTGATTTTGATGTTCTTGGATTAATTTTTGCATTGTTGTAGACACTGAAGCTGACCAGTACAGCGAGTGAGGAACAAACACAGGTTCAGGGCTCCTGGGATGGCAGGATCTGTTCTTTTTCTTTCTTAATGTAACAATTTCTTTATTAACTGCCACTTTCGGTCGCTAACGAAGAATATTCCCAGCTAAGCAGCGTTATTTTCCTGGCCTTGAATGATTTCTGTGAATGGATTAGTCCCTATTGTGACCTCATGATGTTAAATATTTCAAGGTCTAGCAAAGGCCTGGTAATGGTTTGCAAATCATCAGATGGGCTAGGAGGCTAATAAAGATTTAGTAGCAAAAATTAAGAAGTTGGAGTGATTTGATAAGGAAACACTCTTGGGTTTGGTATAAGGTTTCGCGTCGCGTTGCTCCCTTCATACAGGTCTGTGGGATTTTCAAGTTTAGGAGGATGCTTCCTTGATGCTCTCAAGGTGACCCTTGGAGAGCAACCAAGGAGCTTGGGTAGAGAAGAAACGTGTTGCAAAAGGAAACTGTTCGGTGTAAGTGACAGTACAGCTGTAAAACAGGCAGTGTCCTCGAAGAAGGGCTCTTTCATGTACTCGTGAGGAATGCTCAGCGTGTATTAGATGATAAATTAAGGTAGGATTAAGAAAACAGCCTAACAAGGAGCAGTTAGGACAGGGTGGGATGCCGTGTTTGCTGGTGCAGTGGCGTTGGATGCTGTTCTTCACTTGCAAAGAGATGTTTGCCATGTACTGTCCATGTCGATAGTGCAGAGTGGGGCAGAGGCAAAGACCAGAGGATGGAGAAGCCAGTCTGGTGCTTTTCAGTGCTCTTGTAGCCCTTAGTTCTGCCAGTTGAGATTTCAGGAATCTCTGCCTTTTTGTTTTCAGGTGGCTCTTGTGTTAATTTGTCCCCTGCATTACAAAAGATTTTACCCCCCAGATAGAGGAAAGAATTCCTGAGCGTGCTGTGTGGTAATGGGACTTTGAAAAGTGCTCTGTAAATATATATGGCTTCTTAATTTGATGTTAATGTAGAAAGGAAGAAACGTGTTGTTCCCAAGAGTAGGAATTCCGTTATTTGTAGAAATCATAGAATCATTGAGTGATTTCGGTTGGAAACGACCTTAAGGATCATTTAGTTCCACATCCCCTGCCATAGGCAGGGACACCTCCCTCTGGATCAGGGGCTCCAAGCCCCATCCAACCTGGCCTTGAACCCCTCCAGGGATGGAGCAGCCAACACTGCTCTGGGCATCCTGGGCCAGGACCTCCCCACCCTCACAGGAGAACATTTCTTCAATCAATTCAATGCACACCAACATGCTCACCAACGTCTGTGTTTCTGGGAAGGGACTTGTTTAGCCTGGAGAAGAGAAGGCTCCAAGGAGATCTTAGAGGGACCTTCCAGTACCTGAAGAGGCTACAAGAAAGCTGGGGAGAGACTGTTCACAAAGGTTTGGAGTGATAAGACAAGGAGCAATGGGAATAAACTGGAGAGGGGCAGATTTCGACTAGACATAAGGAGGAATTTTTCGCTGTGGGAGTGATGAGGCTCTGTCCCGGTTGCCCAGGGAAGCTGTGGCTGCCCCATCCCTGGAGGGGTTCAAGGCCAGGTTGGATGGGGCTTGGAGCCCCTAATCCAGTGGGAGGTGGCCCTGCCCATGGCAGGGGGGTTGGAAATGGATGATCTTTAAGGTCCCTTCCAACCCAAACTATTCGATGATTCTATGACTGAAGTCTAGACTTATTCCAGATTGTGTAATCTTTTGTCTCCATTGAGGAAAGAAATGGGCTATAAAAGATGGATTTATGTAGCTTAGTTTTCAAAAAACCTGAGTGCTCATTCCAAACTCTGGCATCACCTTATATGGCTGCATTTCTGTGGAATTATGATGTTCCCTTTAAGGTGAGCACAATAGCTCTGTTTGGTGTTGATGTGCGATGCTCGGGAAGAGTCTATCCCTGAATTTCTTGCCGTTACTCTCCAGCACGAACCCTGCAAACAGCTTCTCTCACTCCCCTTCTCCATGGCTGCTGAGTGACCTTCACTGCTGGCCTTCCTGGCTGGAGGCGATCGGACCGTGACACTCAGCTTCTGCTTCTCAGATGGGTCCTTAATTCGACGAGCAGCCTGTTCAGCCAGCTGGGGATTAAAAAAAAAAAGCTAAAACGGAGATGGTGCTTCAAATTCTCCTTCTCTGCTTCGCAGCCTACTGGAATTCTTTCATTTTATTTGTGCGATGGGTAAACATAACCGAGTTGGAGCTGTTGGCTGAGATTTCGCCAGCGTTGGCTGGGCTGTCCTTGACTTAGCAAAAATCCAGTTTTGCAAGTAGAATAAAATCCTCAGCAGATTTGCCTGCCAAACTTTAATGAGCCAAGAACACCCCACCACCCAGGAGCAGCCGGTCCTGCTGCCTCCCACGTGGTGGAATGCGGCTCTGGAGCCTGTGAGGGGTTTCAGGAGACCCATCGCCTCCTTCTCCACCGGAGGAGGGAAAGAAAAGGTCACACGAAACCGTAGCAGTGAGTGAGCGTTGTCAGTCAGGAAAAATGCACTGTAAATCGACTTAATCGTCCTTGACCGGCAACGAGATGGGGAAGCTGTAAGAGTAGGGAAAACATTGCAAGAATATGGACCAAGAGGGGTTTGTCTGCCTGGTGCTCGGTCCCGTCCTGTCTCCTGTGGTCCCCAGCGCATCAGCACCAGATGCTCCCCTTGGGAGGTCCCTGAGAAACTGGTTTTATGCTGGATCCCAGATCCCTGCGGCAAACACAGGCAGGACCTAGAGGGAATCACAGAATCATAGAATCACCAGGTTGGAAGAGACCCACTGGATCATTGAGTCCAACCATTCCCATCAATCACTAACCCATGTCCCTCAACACCTCATCCACCCGTCCCTTAAACCCCTCCAGGGAAGGGGACTCAACCCCCTCCCTGGGCAGCCTCTGCCAGTGCCCAATGACCCTTTCCCTGAAAAATTCTTTCCTAATGTCCAGCCTGAACCTCCCCTGGCAGAGCTTGAGGCCATTCCCTCTCGTCCTGTCCCCTGTCCGTTGGGAGAAGAGCCCAGCTCCCTCCTCTCCACAACCTCCTTTCAGGTAGTTGGAGAGAGCAATGAGGTGTCCCCAGACCAGGCTGGACTCTGCCATCCCAGGGAAAGAAGGGAGGGTGTCAGTGCAAGAAGAAGAATTTGCAGTAGTTCACGGTCAGATTCCCCCACGGAAGTAGGGATGGAAATGCCGTTACCTGCACCTCCTGCAGAGGAGGGCGACGGAGCTGGGAAGGGGCTGGAGCCCAGGGGTTCTGGGAGCGGCTGAGGGACCTGGGGCTGTTTAGCCTGGAGAAGAAGAGGCTTCCAGGAAGGAGGCTGGAGTGAGGTGGATGCTGGGCTCTGCTCCCCAGTAACAAGAGATGAGATGAGAGGAAATGGCCTTAAGTTGCGCCAGCAGAGGTTTAGATTGGATATTAGGTAAAATTTCTTTACTGACAGAGTGGGGAAGCCCAGGGCAGTGGGGGAGTCTCCATCCTTGGAGGGGTTCAAAACCCACGTGGCCGTGGCACGTGGGGACACGGTTTAACAGGCGCGTTGGGGTTGGGCTGTTGGTTGGACTGGATGAGCTTGGAGGTCTTTTCCAACAATAATGATTCTATGATTCTATTTTGTGATCCCACTGATCCCATAAATGCGTCGGAGATGCTTGCAAAAGCTTTTCCCTTCCCTTGGAGGGCTGAATGTCTGCTGCTACAGAATCACAGAATCTTTAGAGTGGAAAAGACCTTTAAGATCATTGAGCCCAGCCATAAATCTCGCACTGCCAGGTCCCTAAGTACCACATCCACACGACTTCTAAATCCCTCCAGGGATAGCAGACTCAGCCTCTTCCCTAGGCAGCCTGTTCCACTGCTTGACAACCCTTTTCTGGGAAGTAATATTCCCTAAAATCCAATCTAAACTGCCCCCAGACAACATTTCAAGCTGACACCTGAGAAGAGCAAACCTCTCACGCTCTCGCATTCGTATGATTATTCTGTAGTTGAACTTTTTATTCGGTCCAAAGATATTTTGATTCACAAATGAGCAGGTAAAACAGAACATAAACCATTTTTATGGCTTTTTTTTTATTGTTCAAGCCTGGATTCCCATGGAGTGCATGGAAAGCAGCTAATGCTGATTCAATGAGACAGCGTCAGACAGGGAAATCTGTTCTCCCTGTGTAGAGCCCTGGGCTCCTCTGGGCACTTGGTAATTTGTATTTTGTAACTGGGCAGAAGAAACATGAAGGCAGTGGAAGAACGAGGTGTCCACAAACAATTAAGACTACTGACGTTAATTTGATTAAATGTAATTCAGTGCCATGTTCTATTAGTCTGCAGTGGTCTTCGTTATGGAAGAGCCTTCCTCTTCCGTGTGTGTGTGTGTGTGTACGCAGGCAAACGGTTGATAAAAAGAGGAGCTGAGGTTTTAGTTTGATGTGTGAGCATCTGCCAGGCTGGGATGAGAACACCCACCCTGTTTCCGAGGGACGGAGCTGGGTTTGGATGCTGGCTGACATCTGCATCATCTTTCTTTTCACCTGGTACCTGTCCTGCTGGGGCAGGGGGCATCTCCTGGTGTCCTCAGTGAACTCTAGCTCGGCTTTGCACGAGCTGCTTCTGAACTGCCCAGCTTGGCTCGCAGATGCTGGTCCCCTGGGCAGCAGCCAGGCTTTTAGCATGCTCGGAGGATGCGTGTGCCCCTGAGCTTTTTGCTATTTTCATAAAAAAACATGTCATTTTGTAACAGTCAACTGGGGAAAACCTAACTGACATATTCCAGGAGCAGTTTGCACCCGGTAATGGTCTATGAAGAGCAGTGACCTACCAGAGATCCCACAGACAAGGTTTTACTGCTTCTACACATGGGGAAATGAAGAGAAAACTTGGCGTGGTTGCAACAGTTGGGGACTATTTTAGTGTAGACCCAAGTGAACCCCATGTAGGTTGTGCCTGGGCTGGGAGGCTTGGGTTCAAGCTGAAACAAGCTCTGTACATGCAGGCAGAAGCTCTTAGAATCAAAGAATGGTTTGGGTTGTAAGGGACCTCAAAGCCCAGCCAGTTCCACCCCCCTGCCATGGGTAGGGACACCTCCCACCGGATCAAGGGCTCCAAGCCCCATCCAATCTCATCCTATCTCTGCCCTCCCTGATCCAGAGACCCTTCCCAACTTTCCTGGAGCCCCTTTCAGCACTAGAAGCTGCTCTGAGTTCTCCTCAGAGCCTTCTCTTCTCTGGGCTGAACCCAACTCTCTCAGCCTGTCTTCATACGGGAGGTGCTCCAGCCCTCAGATCATCTTCGTGGCCTCCTCTGGGCTCCCTCCAGTAGATCCATGTCCTCCCTGTGCTGAGGACTCTTGGGTGGATGGTTCTGGATTTGCTCTTCCCAAAGCTTATGCTGCAAAGCTTTGCCCTGCAGCAGCGTTTGGTGACTGAGCTTGTAAATCGGTGTGTGTTGAGCTGCTGCGGGTGGAAACAAACACTGCTAATACCTCAGCGTGCTGGCAATCTACCCATTAGTGATGCTAATTGGATTTGAGGATCTCTCTGATGTGGCTTGTGCCAGCTGCAGATCCATTACTGTAGTGGCTTTCCTTTATGGCATAAGCAGGGAGCATCTCGGCCACGTTCCATGGTGTTGTCCCCTGTTCCTCAGTGCTTCCAGCCTACTGGAAATTCATTCCTTCCTTGGTCCCTGGACTGATTTTGATGCCCTGGATGAATATCCTATAAGAGTGGAATTGGACTCTTGCGTGAGGGTTTCTGCCAAGCCTCTGAGTAGGAATCACACAATGAAATGAGGGTTTCTGACAGCTCTCCGGCATGTTTCGCATCCTACTTGGGTGGTTCTCGCGGGCTGTGCTTTGTCTGTGATGTATGGCTTTGGGGTTTTCCTTGGAAGGGAATAGTGAGAGCGGAGATGCACAGTGATCCAGGGTCTGAAAGAGCCTTTTGGCTGCTCATCCATGGCTCCGAGCAGGGAAACGCGGTGGAGCTGCACCAAAGCTTCCTCAGATGATGGAAATGGACTTTATGGAGAGCGGTGGGTTTGGAGTGGATTTTGTGGAGCAAAGTGGGTGCACCAGAACTGGCAATTTAGAGGGTACTTACATTTGATTCATTAGTAGCTCCAGGCCCAATAAACATTAAAAAAGCCATTAAAGTAGCAGTTAATTTATTTTTCTTTCAATAAAATTGCCTGAACTTGACAACCATGACCGATTCCCTCCGTTGCCATTGTCACGCTGCCAGTCTACATGGGGAAGAGAATTAAACAGAAATGAAGCGGCTGTGTGCTAATCTTGGATTTCTTGTAGGTTTTTGTATGTGACCACCTTCCACAAACAAAAAAGCAAGAGCTCTGTGGTCCTGCCTTTAGCTGAACAATAATTTCTTTACCTCTGATTTCCACTGAAGTATCTCGAACTGCAGATTCCATGAACAGAAAGGAAGACACCTTGTAGATCACAAATCCAAGTATGGATTTGCATCCAAATATGCATCCAAATAAGCATCCAAATCCATATTTGCGTGAACAAGTGTTGGTCCTGTGCGTCTGAAATCGGGGTGTGCAGGTCTGGTTTGGGGGTCAGCAGCCTGCTCGGAGATAACGAAGCTGCTGGTGGAGGTTTCTCGGAAGGGCTGTGCAGCCAGGGGTGGCTGATGGAGCTTTAGGGGTGCACATCGCACTCAATACCCTTCGGTCATGGAATAGAGAATGGTTTGGGTTGGAAGGGACCTCAAAACCCATCCAGTTCCACCCCTGCCATGGGCAGGGACACCTCCCACTGGATCAGGGGCTCCAAGCTCATCCACCTAGCCTTGGACATCTCCAGGGATGGGGCAGCCACCCCTGCTCTGGGCAACCTGGGCCAGGGCCTCCCAACCCTCACAGGAGAACATTTCTTCCTAAAAGTTTTAAGGTCCCTTCCAACCTGAACCGTTCTATTGTTCTATCATTATCCCTGTTTAGGCTGGGTCTGTGGTCAGCTGGATCCATCTCTTGTCTCGCGCATCCAGACTTTTGGTTGCCAAAAGTAAAGCAACAGCAGTGGCAGCAAAATCCTTGACAAGATGCAAATTGCCTCGAATGTACTGAGGGAAAAAAAGAAAAAGAGCTTTGTATGCATTAACCTAAGAAAAAAAAACTGGATGTATTGGCTTACCCAGCTGAAGCCTCTCTGCTGTAGATGGTTGCAGAAGCCTTTGTAGTCTGGAAAAGCTGTGTTTGGGTTTTGCATCTGTTGCTTTTAATAGCAAACACATTCTGGTCCCTGTCTTCCCTGCAGCCTGTCTTTAAGCCAGGGCTTAGGGGGGCAGGCGGGATTCATTAAACTGCATCCCTGGCTGGATGAGACTCTGTGTCCTGGATGAAACTTTCTTTGCCTCTGGCCTTTCTTTAGCTGGAAAGAGAGGATGGAGCGAAGCCAGGCTCTGTGTGGCTGAAAATTGGGTAGTTAAGTGCCTGCGGAGTGTCCTGCTGGAGCGAGGATGCTGGAAGGTTTCACAGCCCTGGTCTTGGCACGCTTGCCTTTGGGGTCACCTAACCGGCGGGAGGGGACTCAGCCTCCCTCCAATAGAACCTCTGACTGCGCTTTATTTTTCCCTTAATGAGAAACCTGGAGCCTTGCAGGCTGTTTAATTACAGGGCAAGATGTGAAGCGTGACTAAAGCAGCCCCCGTTCTCTACAAGCTTAGATCCCGCAGGTGAGTTGGCTGCAGCAGCCGAGGACACTGGTCTCCAGCAGATCTGCGCAGAGGGCAGAGATGGGGTGTCAGAGGGGCCCCTCAAGGTCCTGTATATTTGTGCCTTTGTTCAGAGGGAACTCTGGTCAGCTCTGAGGAAGCTGAAGGACAGATTGGGGAGCAAAAGCCCCTCCAGACTGTCTGGCAGCCAGTCTCTGACCCTTTGGACCTGGGGAGTGGGATTCACCTTGCCCAGTTTCCAGTGCCTGCAGCCAGGCTGATCGTTCAGACTCTCTGGTTGCTTGAGGAAAGATTTACCTGGGGTGATGAATTCCCAGTGCATCCCGGTTCAGATCCTGCCTCCCTCGAACTGACGCATGTGGGTGCAGCTGAAGGTCAAGAGAGAACTTTTGCACCTGTGTCCATTGCAAAAATATTCCAGCCTCTGCTTCCTGGTAGGTTTTTTTTTTTTTTTTTTAGGGATCTTCCCAGCTCTTCTGGGAATAAAAAATCACCAAAGATTTTCGACCCAGACTGATTAATGTGTGCGCATCGTGCTGGATTAACGCAAGGATGTGTGTTGTAGGAACAAAGCACCCGCAGTGCAGGGAATGCTGAGGGCTCATTCCCGAGGGAAGCAAGGAGAAGATGATGAGGTGCTGGGATGAACGGGGTTTTTTGGATGTCCCCAGCTCCCCTGGTGTGGCTAAAAGTATGCGCACTGATTTGGGTGCAGCCCTGAGCTCCTCTCAGCCCCACAGCTGGGAGAAAGGCACAAGGTAAAAAGCACTTGTCACACCGAATAAAGTCTGAAATATGTCTTTGGAAACATGTTTTTGATTCTAATTGGTGTTTTGGAGGCTGCTGCTGGATCGTAGAGGACCAGGCTAACAGCAGAGCCAAGTCCCTGGAAGCAGGGACCAGTACCCCAAGTCCTTCTTGGGCATTTCTTGAATCTGTCCTCGGAGGATGAGAGGGGTCAGTGACCATGAGCCAGGGGTCGGTTCCAGGCTCTGCAGCCGTCAGCGGGATGCTTGGGAGATGGCTAAGGGAGCAGCCCTGAGGTGAAGGACTTGGGGTGCTGCTGGTTGAGAAGCTCCACATGAGTTGGCATATGCGTTCACAGCCCAGAAAGCCACTTGTGTCCTGGGCTGCATCCAGAGCAGTGGGAGCAGCAGGCAGAGAGGGGATTCGGCCCCTCTGCTCTCCTCTGGTGAGACCAAACCTGGACCCTGTGTCCAGCCCTGGAGTCCTCAGCACAGGAAGGACGTGGAGATGTTGGAGCAGGACCAGAAGAGGCCACGGAGATTATCCAAGGGCTGGAGCACCTCCTGTCTGAGGACAGGCTGAGAGAGATGGGGTTGTTCAGCCTGGAGAAGGGAAAGCTCTGAGGTGAACTTAGAGCAGCTTCCAGTGCTGAAAGAGGAAAAGCCTGAGAGGGACTCTAGATCAGGGAGGGCAGGGATAGGATGTGGGGGAATGTTTTTCAACTGAAAGAGGGGAGATTGAGATGAGATCTTAGGAAGAAATGTTTTGCTGTGATGGTGGGGAGGCCCTGGAACAGGTTGCCCAGAGCAGGGGTGGCTGCCCCATCCCTGGAGGGGTTCAAGGCCAGTTTGGATGAGGCTTGGAGCCCCTGATCCCGTGGGAGGTGTCCCTGCCCCTGGCAGGGGTGGAACTGGATGGGCTTTGAAGTCCCTTCCAGCCCAACCCATTCTGTGATTCTATGGTCTTCTGACCTGGTTACAAACCCCTGTCAGCACCAAATGGCACCTTTGTTTAAAAAAGCCCCAAGCAACCCAACCACCACCCCCACCACAAAAAAAACCCAAATCAAAACCTACACTGGGGTATTGTTTAAAAAACAATTTCCCCTAACAATCCCTTACAAAGCCTCACAGCAGTTATTCTGAAATTTTGCAGCCCTCCCTCCAGGCAATCTCCCTTTGAGCAGCCCTTGGTAAGGAAGAGGCTTTGTTTCATCTCCGTGATGAATGCTTCGTTGCCTTTTCCTCTGGATGTGTCTCTGGTCACCCTCTGGTCACCCTTTTGGTAGAGCCAAGAAATGGCTTTTTCCCGCTGCAGGATCAGAGCTCCCAGCAGCCCCGTGCCTGGCGTGAGCCGGTGCTGGCGAGGTGAGGAAGGATGAGGCTGGCGCTGAGAAGCTTAGGGAGCTTTTTTTTGCGAGGTCATTAGTTTCTGGTTGGCCAGAAGTGGTTTTGCAGCCACAGGAGCCCTAGCAGAATGCAGAGAGCACTAGCCTAACGTATGCAATTCTGGTGCTGGAGGAGAGTGGCTTGAAGGCTGGTGGCCTCAGTGGCCCAGGCAGAGCATCTCTGCCCCTTACTCTTTGCCTGAAAGTGCATTAAGTTTGAAAGTCTGGTTTAAACAGCTCATCTCTTCGCTTGGCAAAGGTTAAAAGACCTCTGGTGTGTTTGCATTTAATAGGCTATTTTAGCGTCAGATTATGTTTTTTCCTAGGAGATGAAATCCGGCTGAGTTTAAGGACATTTCGCTACGTGGAGGCTCACACACAATAGGCTGCAGTGATTTATTCGGAGCTGCTATGCTTTGTCTATCCTTGTTACGTACCCTGAGAATACGGACTGGCACTGAGGGAATTTAATGTGACACGTAAGGATAAGGAGTGGTGGAGAGAGCTGAAGGCTTTGCAGTGCTTAACCGACTTGTATCCTTGCTACAATTTGCTTTGAATTTGAGATGCCGGGAGTGGGAGAACTGGCTGTGTCAGCAGAACATGGGGTGAGCTGCTGGTTTGGGAGCGTGGCCGGGCTAGCCGGGCTTTGCTGTGCAAAAGGGGGTTAGCACCGCAGCAGCTCAGCACTGGAAAAGAAGCGTGAGTGAAGATGGAAATAGGATCAGCGAGCGCGTTTGGTTTTTATAAGTGAAAATTCCACCATTGTCACAGCTCGTTCAGTTGCAAATTGAACTTGGTGTCCTGGTCGGTGCGTGAAGGGTTTGCTGTGAGCATCCTCCCCCAGCCCCTGAGCCTCCTGCATCGCTGGCCCCCAGCTCTTCACAGGGGAGTGAAGCAGCAAAGCACCAAGATGGGCAGGTTGGGGGTTGAAGTGTTGGGACCTGGAGAAGAGGAGGCTGAGGGGAGACCTCATTGCTCTTTCCAACTACCTGAGAGGAGGTTGTGGAGAGGAGGGGGCTGGGCTCTTCTCCCAAGTGACAGGAGACAGGACGAGAGGGAATGGCCTCAGGCTCCGCAGGGGGGAGGTTCAGGCTGGACATCAGGAAAAAATATTTCATGGAAAGGGAGATTGGGCAGTGGCAGAGGCTGCCCAGGGAGGGGATTGAGTCACCTTCCCTGGAGGGGTTTAAGGGACAGGTGGACGAGGTGCTGAGGGACATGGGTTAGTGATTGATGGGAATGGTTGGACTCAATGATCCAGTGGGTCTTTTCCAACCTGGTGATTCTATGATTCGATGAACTGCAGGTTCATAGCCTGCTGCCGTGACTCCAGTGAGTCAGTCCCTTCCTGAGCTTCCCTTTGCCTCCCCCAGGCAGGACAGGAACGCTTTGCTCTCCAGCCTTACAGGAGAAATCCCACCACTGGCTCTAGCCCTCTTCTGACCCTTTAAAAAAGCCCTTTAAAAGCCATCTCCCTGTAGGAGATGAATTCCCCACACATGTTTTCCCTCGCAAAGACCTTCTGGCAACCCTTGTAGCAAGGCTTAGCCTGCAAAACCGCTTCTGCCAGGTAAGGTGCATGGCAGGAGAGTTAAGCTGCCTTTAATCCTTTTCCTTTTCCCCTGAGCCGAGCACACAATCTCCCACTGTTACAGAAAAGCATGTTAAACGTGGCTGTTTGGCTTAAGATTTGTGAGCAAGAAAGGGGAGGGGGGGGGTTCTCTTTTTTTTGGTGGGATGCTGCTGCTACCAAGCTGGAGTGATCGCTGCTTTACTCATGCAGGGGGTTTGCTCTCGATTCAGCAGAGCTTGCTGCTGCTCTTGGACCAAATGGGCACCCTCTGACCCTTCAGCCCTTCTGTGCAATCCCAGGGGTGCAGAGAGCAACTTGTACACCAGAATTAGATCCTCACACTGAGCTCTGAGTAGCTTTGCTGCTCAGGTGAGAGCCGGGGCTTTCCCGTGACCTTGCTTGCAGGCGGTGGGGTGCAAGCCACAAAAGACACGGGACGTAGCGATGTCTCCCTGTGCCCCTGCAGGGCTGTCACCCACCTGCGGTGCCATCTCGAGCAGTGGCAGGAGCTTTTTCCAGCTGACGGTGGGTAGAGTCACTGCAGACGAGCGCTGCAGCCTGCAGTTATCATAGGATCGTCATGGAATGGGTTGGGTTGGAAGGGAACTTAAAGAACATCGAGATCCAACCTCCCTTCCATAGGCAGGGACACCTCCCACTGGATCAGGTTCCTCAAAGCCCCATCCAACCTGGTCCTGAACACCTCCAGGGAAGGGGCAGCCACCACTCAATCTCCCCTCTTTCAGATGATATAAGCTGACCTTTTGGAAAGCAGGGAGCAAGCCACCTTAATCAGGTTGGATGGGGCTTTGAGCCCCCGATCCAGTGGGAGGTGTCCCTGCCCATGGCAGGTGGGGTGGAACTGGACGGGCTTTAAGGTCCTTTCCAACCCAAACCACGCTGTGATTGCATGATAATCAGCTGAAGGGTCTTCAGTCCCGGCTCTTCCTGCTGTTTAAACAACTCTTAGACAAATGCTTTTATGTTGCGGCTGGCTGCTCCAGATCCGTGGTCTCCAGCCCCACACGGCCTGCCAGGAATTGAGGGCCTTGGGCATCCCTGCCTGCCAAGGGCGGATGGAGGCAGAGGAGCCTCCGCCTCGGTGCCGTGGGTGCTGACGGTCACGGAGTGTCTGCAGGGCCCTGTTTCCCTGCCACCCGCTGCTTTAATTTGCCACTGTCGTTTGCTAAATAATTGTTTCTCTGCAGCCTGGCCTTTGAGGGCAGCTCTCCCAGCGCCAGCTGCTTCAGGCGCCTCTTATCTGTAGCGCTAATTCTCTCTTTCCCTGCCCACTTATCTCTGCAGCTGAGGGGAAGAGCAGCTCCCCCGGACGGAGCCATGAGGCGTCCTACCCAGCATTAGCACACCCGGCTGTGGAGGTGGTGGGAGCCGTGCTGATCATAGAATAGTTTGGGTTGAAAAGGGACCTCAAAGCCCATCCAGTCCCACCCCTGCCATGGGCAGGGACACCTCCCGCTGGATCAGGGGCTCCAAGCCCCATCCAACCTGGCTTTGAACCCCTCCAGGGATGGGGCAGCCACCCCTGCTCTGGGCAACCTGTTCCAGGGCCTCCCCACCCTCACAGGAAAACATTTCTTCCTAAAATCTCATCTCAATCTCCCCTCTTTCAGCTCAAACCCATTCCTCCTCATCCTGTCCCTGCCTTCCCTGATCCAGAGCCCCTCCCCAGCTTTCCTGGAGCCCCTTTCAGTGTTGGAGGCTGCTCTAAGGTCTCCTCAAAGCCTTCTCTTCTCCAGGCTGACCAGCCCCTAGTTTGCTGCCCTTCAAAGCAGATACTTGGCGATCTTCCCCTCTCCTTCCCCTCCTGAAGCCCTGACTGAACAACCCACTGTTCCTGCAGCCTGTGTGCCCGACAGCCAATTTTAATTAGGTTTCTCTTATAAAACCAAAATGTGGAACAGCGAAGCGCTGTCAGCTCAGACCTTCAGCTGTTCCTCTCCTGAGAGCAGAGGGAGGCAGGTCCGTGGAGGGGGGGAGGTCCAGGCTTGAGCCGAAGCCCTCGGTCCAACCGTGATGTGACTCTACCAGCCATGGGGAGACGGTTCCGGGCTTCCCGCTGAGCTCTCCCCAGGTACAAGGGGCAGGGAAGCAGGTTGGGATGGAGGCTTTGGAGAGGGGGGATGAAGTCAGCATGCTCTGCTTGCTCTGCAGGGGAAAGAGGGGCAGAAAATGGGCTTTAACAGAGCTCTGCGTGGTGACCAGAGCGATTCTACCCTAGCAGGGTGGGCTGCTTCCCTGCCTGGGAGAGGGAAGGGAAATCTGACCTTCGCCAGGTTGCCTGCTCTGGTGGAAAGAGATTTAGATTTCATTGTGTGGAAGGAGGTTGAGCAGAGCCGCGTGACTTTTCTCAGGCCCCGTGCACGGAGCTGGGGTTCACCTGGGGGTTGTTCCACAGGGATTAAAGCATCCGTGCATCAACCGGGAAGGTGCTGTCAGCTGTGACCTGAAGTCTAACAGCTAGAAGAGGGAGGAAGGGGATGGCAGTGCTCTGCCCCACTCAGTGCCTGAGGTTGATACATGAGGTCTTTAGGAGCCTTTTTCCTCCTCCTTTTCCTCCTCCTCCTCCTCCTCCTCCTCCTCCTCCTCCTCCTCCTCCTCCTCCTCCTCCTCCTCCGTGCTGGGAGGTGAAGTCAGGAGTGGGCTGTAAGGAGCATGATCTCTGCTCCCACATCTGAAGTGGCTTCTGTTGCCCTCTGCTCCCATGTCGCTCCGTCCTGTCCCCACAGGGCTGTAATGTCATGGAAGACCAAGACCTTCGGGACATTGGGATCGGTGACCCCCAGCACCGTCGGAAGCTCCTCCAGGCAGCTCGCTCCCTCCCAAAGGTCAGCACTGATGTCCGTCACGGGAAGCAGGGATGAGGCATTGCCTGACATGGCTGTGAAAGCAGAGGAAACAAAAGCCAGTCCCTGTGACTCCATCCATGTCCTTGTCACCCGCGAAGGAAATGCAGAGCTGTGGGAAGGGGTTTGGGGACAGCAGGGAGGGCGTGGAGTACATCGATCCACCAAGCTATGTGGACAGGACGACCCCGTGCTGGGGAGAGGCTGGCAGGCCCTCCTGCCAGTCTTGATCCCAAGTGTGTTCCCTGCTGATACAATGATTTTTTACCTTAAAGCTGCTAGTGGAGATGGCGGAGGCCTTTAAATTGATTTTAATTGATGCTTTTAACCCCTTTCTCGTGCTATTTCAGTTGAAACCCCTGGGCTGCGATGGCAACAGCCAGCCTTCGGTTCCTGCCTGGCTCGACTCTTTGGGGCTGCAGGATTACATTCAATCCTTCCTCTCGAGTGGCTACAGCTCTATTGATACTGTGAAAAACCTCTGGGAGCTTGAAATAGTGAACGTGAGTATTGCCTTTCTCTTGCCACGGCACCGAGGTCCGTGCCTGCGTTGCCTCCGGGGCTGTGACTTGCAGGGAGTTGTGTTAAATGTGAGCAGCTTTGCTTCGTGCTCAGTGCAGAAACCCAGCAGTGACCGTGGTCTCTCTCTGCAGGTGTTGAAAGTGAATCTGCTCGGCCATCGGAAGAGGATCATCGCCTCCCTGGCAGACAGACCGTACGAGGAGCCACCAGCAAAGCCGCCACGGTTCTCGCAGCTGAGAGTGAGTCACTGTTTGTGTGTTCCCTGCCTGGCTGCTAGGTCTGCGCAAAGCGCACTCAGTAGTGGCCAGGGTGCTTTCGTCCGCACCAGCTCTCCTTCACTTCCTTCCCTTTCCTTCAAAGAACTAAACCCAGCGCTGTCAGGAAGAATTATCCCTTTTCTTTTTACCAGCTATCACATCTGGGTTGCTTGCCCAAGTGGCCAAGAAGGCCAATGGCATCTTGACTTGGATCAGAAACGGTGTGGCCAGCAGGTCCAGGGAGGTTCTTCTCCCTCTGGACTCGGCACTGGGGAGACCAAACCTGGAATCCTGTGTTCAGTTCTGGGCCCCTCACCACAAGGAGGATGTTGAGGCTCTGGAGCGAGTCCAGAGAAGAGCAACAAAGCTGGGGAAGGGGCTGGAGAACAGGCCTTATGAGGAACGTCAAGTAGAACTTGGGAAACCTAATGGCCGGGCTGGTTCTGATTTGGCTGGAGCACGTGGGCAGCATAGAAACAGATTACGGATTTGTCATTGTGCTGTACAAATCCTGCTGTGGCCAGGCTGCACAACAGCACCCGTCACTGTTTGTTGGACAAATCCACTCCAGCTGAAGTGATTGGACGAGTTTACCAGCTCCGCTTTCTTCTTTGTGGGTCAAACTCCACCTTCCTTGTGCAAAATAAATCTGCCTCCATTCAGTTTTTCACCTTAGCTCCAGCGATCCAACCAGCAAATCCTCACGCAGGCACGACCCTGCTGTTGAAATGAGTAGGGGAAGACGATATTCAGCCCTTGCAGGTTAAATTCTGGATGCTTGCCCGATGGAAAATGTCAGGCAGCTCGTTTGGAGCAGGTGCCTCTGTGCAAGGTGGGTGCCTGCACTGATCGGGTAGCAGGGTGCTCCTCCCGCCTCTGTGCCCTGCACTGAAAGGGAATTCTGAACTGATTTTCTCCCCCTTGATTCCCTTCCTGCCTTCCCGCAGGCAGGAGCGTGACGTGGCTCAGCTGGTGAGATGGGATGCAGCTGGGACCTGGGGGTTTGATTGCACCGGTTGGGAGTCTGAGATCTGTCTCCCTGGGCTCCTCTAGAGCTCTTAGTCTCACAGCCAAATAGCACTCAA
Organism: Clamator glandarius; assembly: GCA_033459285.1. NCBI lineage: Eukaryota > Metazoa > Chordata > Aves > Cuculiformes > Cuculidae > Clamator > Clamator glandarius. The sequence continues at coordinate 824,844 of JAUNZM010000037.1, forward strand.
CGTGATTTGTGGATGTTGATTTTCTGCAGCGGGAGAGGGAGCGTTAGTATGTCAGGCCCTTCGTTATCGGGGTTGGCTGGGAAGGGAGCCATCACGTTCGCTGTTCTTCCTGAAAAGCAACATTTGAAAGCTGAGTTTGGCCAAACCCCTTGAGTTTGAAGCTAACCTGGGAGTTCGGAAGCAGGGCAGCATGTCATGGTCGTGCTGCTTCCTCCCAGTGTTTGCAAATCGGCTCCATGGAGCTGAAATGGGGAGAGACTGGAGTTTCTCCATCCCAAACACCTGATCTTGCCCTGCTGCAGAGCTCTTCTCAAGGCTTTTCAGCCAAAAGTCTTTGCTGAAGTGAGTTGAGCTGCTGGGCTCTGCTTGCTTGTGCTGGATCTTTTAGAAACTGGCGTTTGGGTGTTAAAAAAAGATAAAGTTGACGCTCCTGCGTGCGCTCAGGAGCTGGGAGGCTGCCAGGCACTGACTCTGCACCAGGAGCGTGTGCTTGGGAGCCGGAGGCTGCTTGGTACAAGCCCGGCACCTTCTCCTCGCTGCTCAACCACCTCGTGAGCAAAAGCCCAGGTGGGCAACCTGAGGATCCACACTCCTGAAAGGTCCTCTTGGACCTGCTGAGACTGAAGGCAAGGTTCTTGAGGGTGGAGAGGAGTCCTTTAGTGCCACATCGACTGATTGATACGCTGGCTGGAGAGGCTGTGGAAGAGAATGAGCCATTTGCAGCGTTTCCTGGTGCTACAGCTGGTGCCATCCAGCCCTGGCTTCGGCGCGGGGAGCGGAAGGACGTCAATGGCAAATTAAGCGAATCCGTTGAATAGGACTAATGCGCGTTGCAGCTGTGAGCTCCCCGCATTGTCTGCCGGGCGGTTGGCACGTACGGGCAGTGAATCTTGCCTGCAGGAAGAGCCGGGCTGGCAGGCAGCTGCGCTCATCTCTCGCTGGGCTCCCCAAGTGTCTCTCCTGAGCATCAGTGGCTTGGAGAGCTTTGCTCGGTGCTTTAGTGGAGCCTGTTCCTCTCTTTATACCTTCCCACGGCTCGGTGTGTCTCTTGCCCTGCTGGGATGAGCTCACGGGAGGTGTGCTCGGCAGACAGCTGAGTGAATCAGAAACCTGGAATGAATCTACCAGAAACCTGGAGTGAATCAGAGTATTGCATGGAAAATACATGGTGTGGTGGATGGCACTGAGGCCAGAGCCTGCAGAGAAGAGCTGACCCGGTTAACTCCACTCACTCGTAGAATCATTGAATAGTTTGGGTTGGAAGGGACCTCAAAGCCCATCCAGTTCCACCCCTGCCACGGGCAGGGACACCTCCCACTGGATCAGGGGCTCCAAGCCCCATCCAACCTGGCCTTGAACCCCTCCAGGGATGGGGCAGCCACCCCTGCTCTGGGCAACCTGGGCCAGGGCCTCCCCACCCTTACAGGAAAACATTTCTTCCTAAGATCTCATCTCAATCTCCTCTCTTTCAGCTGAAAACCGTCCCCCCTCATCCTGTCCCTGCCCTGATACTTGCAGCCGTTGTGTCGGATGCTGTAAAGGGGACCGAGGGGTGGGCACAGGTCCAGCATGGGCTGACCAGCACGGTTTGTGGTGTCTGCTTGTTTCAGTGCCAGGACTTGATGTCCCAGACGTCGTCCCCCTTGAGCCAGAACGACTCCTGCATGGGCAGATCTTCTGATCTCCTGCTGCCATCTGGGGACACGGGGAAGAAGCAACACGATCGCGGCACCGAGGTTACTCCATATTCCAGAGTAGATCGCTACAAAGCTCAGGTCAGTGGGTGGTTTTGTCTGTCCTGGGTGCCCTTCTGCACAGCTCAGGGCAGGCTTCCCCATTTCTGGAGCCAGCGAGGAGTTAGGGCAACGCCTGGAGAGCCAGGGAGATGATCTGGCACAGTTTCTCATGCTCTTGCTGCTCAAGCAGTAGAGCCAGCGGCTCATTTATGTCTCGGTCTCACCTTGAAAATGGGTGACTCACGCTTCTATGAGTGGTGGCACCTTCACCTGCAGCGTGCTGCCTCCTCAGCTCATGTGGGATTTGGCCACCGCAAACCTCAGTTGCTTCCGCCCTAAGAGAACTCCTAGAATACATGTTTCAATCCAGACTGGTCCTGTTGTGGCTTCACATCAAGGTTTTTTTCCCTTCCAGGAGGACCGTCGGGAGTCAAAGCTGACCCTGCGCCCCCCCAGCCTGGCTGCCCCGTACGCCCCAGTCCAAAACTGGCAGCACCAGCCGGAGAAGCTCATCTTCGAGTCCTGCGGGTACGAGGCCAACGTAAGTGGCTTTTGGAGAGGATGAGGAGGCTCTGGGGTCAGATTGATGTGTCCTGCTTCCTCCCTGCTCCTTGGGGGACCTGTCCCTGCTCCCTGGGGGACCTGTCCCTCCCCAGCCGCAGCTGCTGGCCGCTCACGAGGCCGTGGCCTTTGAGATTGGCAAGAATTCCTACCTGAAGCCTTTGGCATCTCTCCCTCTTCCAAACAGTACTTGGGCTCCATGTTGATCAAAGACCTTCGAGGGACAGAGTCGACGCAGGACGCCTGTGCCAAGATGAGGGTACGGAGGCCACGGGGACAGAGGGAAGTTTCTCACAGCCTGTGGTGGGTGATGTGGAGAGGAGAACGGGGGGATCTCAGTGCAGCTGTGGTTCCCAAGCCCTGCAGGCTGTCTGGGAGCAGCGTGGAGAGCCAGGCCACTTAACAGGCCCCCCCCCCAGCACTTACCACGTAGCTGGGTGTATGAGTTGTCCGTGGGGGAAGGAGTGCAGGGTTTGCTTTGGGTCCTGTCCCTTCCCCTCTGCTTCTACCAAGAGCAGGCTTTGCTCTTCCTGGTTCAAGACCTCCAAGGTCTTTGTCAGGCAGTGGGCTGGGGTGGTCATCAAGTGATTCTCCCCCTCAACTCTGCTCTCCTGAGACCTCTCCTGGACCCTGTGTCCACCTCTGGTGTCCTCAGCACAAGAGGGATCTGTTAGAGTGAGCGCAGAGGAGGCCACATCAATGATCAGAGGGCTGGAGCATCTTCTGTATGAAGACAGGCTGAGAGAGTTGGGATTGTTCAGCCTGAAGAAGAGAAGGCTACGGGGAGACCTTAGAGCCCCTTCCAGCACCGAAAGGGGCTCCAGGAAAGCTGAGGAGTGGCTCTGGATCAGGGAGTGAATGGACAGGACAAGGAGGGATGGTTTTGAGATGAAAGAGGGGAGATTGAGAGGAGATCTTAGGAAGAAATGTTCTACTGTGAGGGTGGGGAGGCCCTGGCCCAGGTTGCCCAGAGCAGTGGTGGCTGCCCCATCCCTGGAGGTGTTCAAGGCCAGGTTGGATGGGGCTTTGATCACCCTGATCCAGCGGGAGGTGTCCCTGCTCACGGCAGGAGTTGGAATTGGATGGTCTTTAAGGTCCCTTCCAACCCAAACCATTCTCTGATTCTATGATTCACAACTGATCACTTGAATGTTGTTGTTTCTGAAGAAATCTACAGAGCATATGAAGAAGATCCCGACCATAATCCTGTCCATCACGTATAAGGGGGTGAAGTTCATCGATGCCTCTAACAAGGTGAGCTCCAAATGCACCAAAGTTGGTGTCTGGAGGGATGAGACCAGTGGTCCCACCTGCCTGTGGGTCTGCAACTCACATTTAGTGGCTCCAGAAGCCTCGTCTGTTCCTGAGGAACTGCCAAGGCTATGGGAAAGCACCAAGGTGGTAATGGTTACCTCAGTGCCAAAGTCCTAGCAAACTGGCTGCTTGTGGATCATGCTGCCGTTTATTCCTACCATGGGAGGGAGCTAGGACTGCTCTGACTGGGAGACCCCCTCCTCCCTCCCAGTACGTGTTTTGCTCGCTTCAGCTACGACCACCGTTTGCCGGGTATATTTGCCATCCCCAGAAGGGTGACGGGTGCTTGTGGTTGACCCCGGCAGAATGTCATTGCTGAGCATGAGATCCGGAACATCTCCTGCGCAGCTCAGGACCCTGAGGATCTTTGCACCTTTGCTTACATCACCAAGGACCTGCAGACCAGCCACCACTACTGCCACGTCTTCAGCACAGTGGATGTGGTGAGTGGGTTATTGCAGTTTGTCTCCCAGTGTGCTGCAGGGCTTTGATTTTGTAGAATGGTTAAGGTTGGAAAAGACATCTAAGAACAGGTTGCCCGGAGCAGTGGTGGCTGCCCCATCCCTGGAGGGGTTCAAGGCCAGGTTGGATGGAGCTTGGAGCTCCTGATTCAGTGGGAGGTGTCCCTGCCCGTGGCAGGGGTGGAACTGGATGGGCCTTGAGGTTCCTTCCAACCCAAACCGTTCCATGATTCAATGATTATCAAGTCCAACCGTCAGCCACTTGTTCCGTCACTCAGTTTCATTTCATAGAATCATAGTATCATAGAATCATAGTATCATAGAATCATAGAATCACCAGGTTAGAAAAGACCCACCGGATCATCGAGTCCAACCATTCCCATCAATCACTAACCCATGTCCCTCAGCACCTCGTCCACCCGTCCCTTAAATCCCTCCAGGGAAGGTGACTCAACCCCCTCCCTGGGCAGCCTCTGCCACTGCCCAATGACCCTTTCTGTGAAAATTTTTTTCCTAATGTCCAGCCTGAACATCCCCTGGCGGAGCTTGTGGCCATTCCCTCTCGTCCTGTCCCCTGTCCCTTGCGAGAAGGGGCACAGAAGAGGATCTGCTCCGTTCCACGGCTCTCGTACCTGTTTTTACCTGAAAATATTCCTTTCAAGGTCCTGGCTCAAAATGGTTGTACTTTAGAGCTCTGTCAACAAAGAGAATATTTGTCTGGCTTCATTACTGCAGCCTCCAGCACAGAATAAAGCAGGGCAGGAGTTTGTCCCTCCTGGGGAATACGCCGTGAACTAAACCCTAATAAGCTTTCAATTATATTGAGTGTAATAGGCTGATTTAACAGCCTTTTAATTCACCAAGAGTGCGGACGCATAACTTGCTTTTATTTTTGGGCAGAATCGGCCGTACGAGATGTTTGGGTTTTTTTCTCTTTACAATACAAAATGCTGCTGAACTGTGATGCTCATGGGGCTGTAGCAGCCTTGCAGGTGGTCCCAGCTGGCGCTGTGTGAGCGTGGAAGCAACTCGGTGCCAGCTCCCTGTGGGGCAGGAGCTCAGCGCAGCCTTGTTTGTGTAGAACGGCTTTGCCAGGATGAGACCCGCTGATAGAAAAGTGCTGAGCTCTGCAGAGATCTGTGTCTCCAAAGAGACGGACAAGGTATGCACCTAACAGCTTTGTGTTTTCTCTGCTCTCCCTAAAGAACTTGACGTACGAGATCATCCTCACGTTGGGGCAGGCGTTCGAGGTCGCCTACCAGCTGGCCCTCCAAGCCCAGAGAGCGAAACCTTTGGGTGCTGTGGCAGGAGAAACGATCGAAACGAAATCTTCCAAACCGGTGCCTAAACCACGAGCTGGCGTGAGGAAATCCGCAGTACGTATGTGCAGGCCAGTGGGCTGCCGGGTGCCATCTGCGTGGTCCCAGCTGGGATTTTTCTTGGGTGCTGCACGCTTAAACCTCTCCGTTCAGAGCAGGGAGAGCCCAGTTGAGGACACGACACCTGTAACTTCAGGCACCACTGATATTGAGGTGTCTGTGGCACTGCCGCAGTCCTGCTGCGAGTTTAAGGTTTCCCTTGATAGGATGAAGGCGAGCAGAGGTGGAAATAGCTGGGATGAGGTGGGGGTTAAGTGCCCTGCTGGGTCCAGCACGGCTTCCATGCGCAAACCTGCAGAGCCGCAGTGCGATCACTGCAGTTTGCAGCCCAGCCTGGTCCAAAGCGAGGAGCAGGGATGCTGCCGAAGCCATTGCCTTCCTTTAATGTCTCCTTTTGTCTGTGTTCTGCTTGCTCCCCCCGCTCAGGTGCCGCACCCTCCCGACACTCGCTGTTGTTACTGTCAAACCTGCACAACACACCGTCCCTCCTACCTGCCGCTGCAGTCTGTTAGTCCCGGAGCTAAGGTCTTTACCCTTTTTCCTGCCGTCTTCCATTCCGAACCGACCCGGGCTGCCTGCCTCCCGGCTCCCCACGTCTCCCGCTCTGGTCCCGTGTCCTGCCTCGCTGCTGTCTCCCCTCCCTGCTCGTTCCGTGGGCTCAGATGAACCGCTCCTATCCATCCCCGCTGATGCGGAGTGGCAGTTCTCAACTCACTGCGTTGCTCGTTCTGGTGTAGTTAACCTTCCTGTAGGATCCTGATTTAGGAGGACAAGATGAAAGAGCCGTGCTTGGTCAGGAGAGTAGATCACGTGGGAGCTCACCTGCCTCGAGCTGCTTCCCTCTCTCCCCCTCTGCCTCTTTTTTTAGTGCCAACTTTATAGCGCTCGGTTCTTCACGCTCATTTGTGAGCCCAAGTGGAGCTGTCGCAGTCGGGGCTTGCAGGCCTGATGCAGGAGGTCCTCTCAGGGTGCCGGGTTGAGACTGAGGTGGCTTCAGCTTGGAAGGACTCAAATGCCTCCCCAGTGGGAGCTGCTTCCACACACACCCGCACATTTTTGGGATGGGCATTAGGCAGAGCATCAGCCTCTCTATTCTCTGCGTGCCCACACGTTCCGTCCCAGAAGCTCGGGTGACCTAATGTGCCTTTCCTCTCTTTATTCTCTAGCTGGACCCCCCTGAAGCGGACCAAGACTCCCAGTCTCATGCCAGCGTCTCTTGGGTCGTGGACCCCAAACAGGACTCCAAGCGGACCCTCAGCACTAAGTATGAGACCACTATCTTCTAAAAGCAAACACACCCCGTCTCACCGTGTCTAACCGTGCCTTTGCGATCTGATCTGTCTGCTCTTCTAAACTCCCTCTTCCTCCAGCTGCTCGCGCTGAGCCCCGCGTAGGCACTACGGCAAAGGCAGCAGCGCTTAGGAGACTGTAGACTTAAACGGCTTTTGTACCTGATCACTACTGAACACTGTGAATCCTCCTTACTCGGAAACAGGGGTAACGCGCCGTTAGATACATGGGAGGTGGGAGGTGCAGAGGGATGCAGGCTGGGAGAATCGGAGATGTGGATCCAGGAAGCCGCCTGCTGTTTTCACATCTTTCCCCTCGCTCTGGCACTGTGAATCCCTGGGGCAACGTGACACTCCCCAGGCCTTTTTTTTTTTCTTTTTTTTTTTTCTTTCCTATTTCACCTTCTTATTCTTGGACTGATGGAGACCTCTTGTCTCTGCGGTGCACGCACTCCCTCCTCGATCTTCCTCTTCCCAACTGAGCCACGGCTGCGTACTGTTCCAGTGAACTCACCCTTCTTCTTACCTGCCGTTCGAATCGACACTAACCACTGTGATGCTGTCTGCAAATAACACACGTTCACTAGATTCCCTCCCGGGAACCCTGCCCACAGCTTCTCCCCTCAAAGCCTGGAGCAGGAAACCTGCTCTGCCGGGGAGCGCTGGTTGGGGTGGGGGGTGATCGTTCCCACTGTGAGCTCTGTCCCCTCTAGGAGACGAGGTGCAGTTTTGCTTGCATGCAGTTTATTTCTTGTAGGATTTTGCCCTCCCCGTAGTCCCGTTTACACTCAGCGAACTCCCCGTGAGCTACGGGCGTCGTTCTCGCTTGGCAGATTTTGTAGAGGTTAAACGTTGAAAGGCACATCCCCTTAGCCACGCGTTGGGAAGGAAAGAGGTGTGAGAGGGGCTGGATTCTGTGCTGCTGGAGGGCTGGCAAAGCAGATGGAGCTCTGCTGTGCACAGCAGCCTTGCTGCAGTTGTTCTTGGCTTTGCTGGAGGGAGAAATGTGATTGAAATCAGTCTGCTGCCAATCCCAAAGCTTGTTTGCAGTCTACAAACCATTGTGTGCCGAGGGCTATAGGGATCTTGGAACATCAGTTGCCTTCCATCCTCGGGAATGAGAATTCCACTTAGAAGTGGCCCTGCAGTGGCCTTGTGTGGCTGTTTCTCGAGGAAAATGTTGCCTTTTCTGTGCATCTCAGCAGAAGCGGCTTTCAATTCCAGTGTATGACTGGGAATCATTGGCAGGAGATGGCAGGGGACTCGGCACAGGTCAGAGCAGAGCTGGGACAGGCCTGGGAATGCCGTTCGTAACCCTATGAAAGTCCTAGTGAGCCACCTACATCCCAACCTGATTCCTTCCCTTGGATCCCGTGAGTAACAGCACTGGGAGACAGGGCTCATGCCCCCAGGTGCTGCTTCCCCCTGACTTGCTCTGTCTCCATGCAATTTGCCCTCTTTTCACCTCGGTTCCCCCACGTACGGGATGGGATGGGAGTGTCCAAACTCACTGTGGGTTTTGCATCTTGGCAAAATCCCATTTTGGAGAGTGATTCTGTGTTAGAGAGTCATGAACAGAGCTGGCGGGGCAGCTACCCACTCGCCTCTGTGATGAATCTGAGTCCTGGGTACAAGTCAGGGAGAGGATACACCCACATCTCCAGGAAAGCTCCATTTCCAAAATAGCTTTTAGAATTTACCTGAGATTTCCCTTTGTGGTCGCCAGTTGGCATCAGTGGGGAGCGGTCCGTACGGTGGCCCTGAGTTGTTTGCACCTGATATTTAGGGGCTAGAAGCAGCTTGTTTGAGTTTTGCTGCAGCTTTAGAACCGTCACCTCAAAGCTTCTGCTTCCCCAGATTTGCGGTGAAATCTGATGTTTCAAAATCTTTATTTAGCTCTTTCTTGGGAACGGGTTGGATCTCCCAGGTGATTTGTGGCTTAATGGCACCGAGCGGCAAACTGACTTCAAACGAAGGGCTAGGCTGCTAGGAACCCAAAGGAGAGGACTGAAAGGATTGTCTTAAAGCCAAAACCCAAAGGAAAGGTCCGTTTAATACATGCATTTCCTATGCTATGGAGCCGGCGCTCCTCGGCTCGAAGCCCCCGAGGCAGAGGCTGGAGCGTTGTGGTCAGCAGGGTATTTCTGTGCCTGAGGTGCTCTGAGAAGCTAGAGGTGGGTTCCATCAACATCTTTCCAAGCTGTACGAGTGCCCTGAGGGTTTCTATACATCTTTCAAAGAGGAACTGAATTAAAAGCAGTGGTGGAATGATTTCTGTGAGTAAGCCCACGTGTATTCCTGACTCCAGAGGGTTCGGAGCTCTTGCATCTCCCTCTGCCTCCAGCTGGGAAGGGCAGGTTCCTCAGCACCTCCCAAAACCGGGTCTCTAGAGCACGTGCCTTTCCAAGGGTGCCCGTCCAAGCCCAGCTGTGTCCCAGGCAGCCGTGTCTGAGCTCCCGAGCTTCTGCTGTGTCCGTAACCCTCCCGGTTGTGTCCCATCTCCTGGCCGTACGCCTCGTCTTTCCCAGCGCTTGATTTTTTTTATATGACTCGGAAATCATTCATTCCATTATCTCCCTTTCTGTTTGCCTCTGCAAAGCTGATCTCCGGGCAGCTGTCTCCTACCACGGAAATGTAGTAACGGGGCAGAGACCTAAGAAGCAGTGGCCTGCTGACACGAAGATCATCTCCATCTGAGCCGAGGGGCTGCGAGGCTGCTCAGTGAGGGCTCCCAAAGCAGAGGGGGGAGAGGGATCCCGGCCCCCAGCTGGGAAAAGCAGCTCTCTCCATTTCTAGAAAGCTGAGACTTCCGAGGCCGAGAGCAAAATCACCTTTTCTAGTGTGAGCCAAACGTCTTTCGACCTGTTTCTTTTTATATATTTTTTTTTTTAATGTGCGAACCGATAACAGAGCAAATCCAGTTCACGGTTTAAGTGTAGCACTGCAGGTTTTTTGGTGAGGAAAGAAAAAAAAATATATAACCTTATTTACTGAGAATCCACGCAGTCCGGTAAGGAGAACAGTAGAAAGTCTTAGCAGCGGGAGTGGTTTGCGCATCTCTGATGGTACTTAAACTTGCTTCGATTCTGGGTGAACAGTAGAGAACGCCAAATTCTTGGAAATAACTCCCTCCAGGGTAAGTCCACGTCCTTTGTTTCCAAAGCTACCCCGTGCGTTTAGAGCAAGTGGAAATAACTTAAGGAAAAAGAGTCTGCAAAGGATTTTTCACCCCAGAGTGGTTGTGGCCAAGCGTTACCGATGGTACAAAACTTGCTTCCCTACAGAGAACTCTTGCAATACTTGACATTTCTATGGCAAGGACACAATTTCTTCCCATTTACGCACTGAAAACCTGGAGACGACTCCCTTCTCCAGCCTCTTGTGCACCTGTCTTGTTTTTAAATACAGTTCTGCCCTGAAGGGTTGGGTTGTTCGTCTTTTTTTCTTTTTTTTTTAAAGTATATCCAATTGTGATTTAGCACTTTTTCGATACTAGCTCATTATTTAATTCTTGCGACAGTTTCAGAAGGTGAACAAATAAGGAGTTAGATTTTGGGCATTACGCAGGAACGGTCCATACCTGGGGATAAATCAAATGAACCTGAGGATGGCTTGGCCCCCGTTGAAGCCTGGTGTCCCCGGATGCCACCGTCTCGAAGGTGCTGTGTGCTTTTCTTTCACATTACCCAAGTATTTACCAGTCATTTTGGCTGTGACTGATGTGTTTTCACAGCGTCGCTCCCCTCGAGGGGAGAGACGGTTGAAAGGCTTGTGATTTTCATTCTTCCGACGCAAAAACTCTAGCGCAGCACATTCATTAGAAGCTCGAGAGGCATCGGGAGGCTCGGGGCTGTGCTCCCCTGCTGCTTTACGAGAACGATGTGCTCAAATAATTCCCGTTTAACTCCACTTGCTGCTGTATGTCAGGATTTCATTTAATCTCTCCAGCCGGCCAGGCTGGGCGAGAAGTGAACCCTAATCCCTAGGGCATCGACCTGTAAATGATTAGGAGGGGGAAGCGGAGATGTTTTTGTTTGGTTTTTTTTTTTTTTTTTATATTGAGTTGATGAATTTAGGAAACCTAACATTCCTTGTTATGCATATGTTGCGATTCATACTGGTGTAAGTGTAAATATTTGGTGTGTTGGCAACGAGTCTGTTTTCGGAGAGATTGCAAATTGAACCTCTGCTTGGGAGGAGGAACACCACCTTTCTGTATTCCATGCAGGAGCTTTTAGAAGGTTGGCTTGGAGGTGTCGTGGTGATGAAGACTCCAATCTAAAGGGAGCTGGTGGCCCTGGTGGCTCTTCCCAGTCCCACGTGTAATCCTGTGGTTGTCTTTAGTGATCCAACAGTTCTTTAGCCAGATACTCTCGTTCTCATTTCATAGGCGAAGCAATCGTATCGGCAGTGCATCTCCCCTTTTGTTTTGATGGGGTTTTCTCAAGGTACTTACGTGCTGGAGCCTGACCCTGGACCACGCCAGTCACTGCCTCCCAGTAATCTCTTAACCAACCCATCCATCCATCGCACGCATCCTGGCTCTTCCTCCAGACGGGGTTTCTTGATGTCTGGAGGAAAACTCCCTAAATTTCTGGTGCTGAATCTGACTTTGACTCAAAATGCATCCATGGTTTTACCTGCTTGAGGGGTCCTTGCTCCCCTTTTTAAGTCCAGGCTGGTTTGTGGATGGCGTGAGTCCAGGCTAGAACTCTAGACAGGTAAACCAAGATGCATAGTCGTTGTCTTTATTTTTTTTAATATAGGAAGGGATGATTTTTATTGGGTTTGTTATTTTTTCTCGAATCGAAGCTGCTTAATCCTTGTTAAATTTGTATTTACAAAAGGAAAAAAACAAAAGCCAGTTGTAGCTGTGTTTGAACTCGCTTGGGATTGTGCTTTTTGGAGGAAATCACGCAACTCTTGCGGGGTACGTGCCTCTTCCCCTCCTGGGGTAGAGTTAGGGCACCTCCCAAGATGTCCCTCTGGGGATAAGTCTGTACCTCCACGAGGCTGCGGAGCCACAGACCAGATGCCAAATAGTCCCTCCCAGCACGTCCAGTTCTGTGCGCAGCTCAAGTGGAGCCGGTTGCTTTAATGCTCTTCCCGCCCCGCTTCAGAAGGTTCTAGCAGCAGGATTTTTCCCTGACTTGCTTCTGCTCGCATCATTTCCGTGCAATCCCATCTTTATTTTAGAGCAAGCGTGGTGGTTGCAGCGCTGTCTTGTTGCAAAGCACCTCCCTTTTAGGTCTCATCTTGGTTTATGTTGGTTTTTTGGGTTTTTTTTTTGGTTTTTTGGGTTTTTTTTTTCCATGCTGCTCTTGCAAAGTCAATCTAGCTCAAACAATTTTTCTTACCCATGGAAAAATAACCTGAGATTCCCTAACAGGGCAGAGAACGGTCGAGTTCAGTTTGCAATGTAGACATTTTTTGCTAATTGTGATGTATGGCAGTGGGACTGATTTGTAATACAAATGTTATTTAATCTGTCTGTATTTTGATACTTGAATTTCCTTTTATTCCCTGTATATACAATTGTTAATCTGTTCAAATTTGTCGGAATTTTAAACATCTTGTGGTACCAAACGTAACCGATCTGTGCAAGAACATAGACTGACCTCACTACAACAAGGCGAGATTGTAAATAGTCCTGGGCTTCCAGCAGTCGTTTTGTTGTTTTCATAATTGTACAACTTAGAACAGACTGAATTAATAAACAGACTTAGAAACACCATCGCCTCGGTCTTTACTCTGAAGTCTCCTGCTCACCTGAGTTAAAGCGATGCTGTTCTCATCCGACAGATGGAGCTTGGAAAGGTGAGAGGAAAGGGGGAGGTTAACTTTATGGGGGTTAATTAGCTCTGCCGACCCTCTCTGCTTGGTGAATCCGAGGAGAAAGAAAATAATAAAAATCCAGACCCACCTGCAGCACGATGTCTCCAAGCGCTTTGGGTACGTTCTCCATGTGGTGGCGAGAGAAGCTTGTTTTTAGCCCCACAAATGTATGTCGAATCTTGGAATCCTAGAATTGTGGAGTCAGAAGCATGGAATAAAGGAATTATGGAATGGGTTGGGTTGGGTTGGGTTGGAAAGGACCTTGAAGATCGTCTAGTTTGAACCTGGCCCTGGGCAGGGACACCTCCCACAAACTCCATCCAACCTGGCCTTGAGCACCTCCAGGGATGGGGCAGCCACAGCTTCTCTGGGAAACCAGTTCCAGGTCCTCCTCCACTCTCACGGTGAAGAAATTCCTCCTTATCTCTAGTCTAAATCTGTCCCTCTCCAGTTTATCCCCATTGCCCCTCATCCTATCACCGTGAGCCTTCAGGAACAGCCCCTCCGCATCTGCAAGGATTATTCCACTGGTCACCATCCAGCCCCTAATGACAAACAGTAAAATCGCTTTTCAGCAGCAAGTGGTTCATGTAACAACTGTAACAGTTGGAGCATCATTCTACTTTTATCCAGCAATGATTTCTGGCTTGCCAAGAAGTAGGGTATTTTCATTACATAAAATCAGAGCAAGAAATCCAACCATTTAAATACAGGTTAAAGTTCACATTTTCATTTCAAGTAAAATCTGGCGGATGTAAAATAACTAAATACGCCAGGGATTGCTAAATTTATACCATATGTTCCATTTCTAATAATTCAGTAAGTCAGGTTTTCCAGCTAACATTGAAATATATTGAGCAGTTTTAATGATTTTTAAATACCATGTGGCTTTATCAAAAGCAAACAGCGTCCCTGGGCAGTGACTAATATTTCAGCTAAGTAGGTTACAGGTCCATGGCAGAATTAACACCTTGAATTAAAAAAGCTTAAGCTGCACTGCAGTTTTATGAGCTCCACATCCCGTTGCCTTCCCCTGCAAACAGTGGCAGGGGGGTTTTAGGGGAGAAAAAGCAGCCACTCCCTTTCGTGGTTGAGCAGTTGATTCAGGTTGCCCCGGAAAGTTGTGGCTGCCCCATCCCTGGAGGGGTTCAGGGTCAGGTTGGATGGGGCTTGGAGCCCCTGATCCGGTGGGAGGTGTCCCTGCCCATGGCAGGGGAGGAACTGGATGATCATTAAGGTCCTTTCCAACCCAAACCATTCTATGATTCTACTTGAGCGTCGGGTGTTGCCTTGTTTTCCCTTCATCCAGGTAGCTGCTTCCAACCTTCCAACGATGACTCTCTGAGGTACGAGGCTGAAGGACTTACGAGTGGTCAAAACCATCACACCTAACGTTCAAGTGGAGCAAATCAACTGCATGTCACCCACTCAGTCTGAGAGTTTTTGAAGTGTTGATAGGAATGGTTGGACTCCATGACCTGGTGGGTCTCTTCCAACCTGGTTATTCTATGATTCTGTGATCTCAAAATCATAATGGAACACACACGACTTCAGAGCCTGGGATTTATCTTGCCTACCAAAGCAGCATTTTCAAGCTGAAGGCATTCAAGAAGCTTCTCTGAGGAACAGAGTTGAGATTCACCTACCTGGCTGCTTCAGATGTTCTTGTGCTTTAAGGGAGCATGTGGAAAATGTTGATAGTGGCCAAGGGTGCAAGTGAGACGTGGGGTTGATTTGTAGACGGGGAGGGGGTCGCGGCTGTCTAGTTCTACGGCCGCACCATCGCTGAGTCACTGCCCTCACACGCTGGGGTTTATCGAGGTCTGGTTTGGGCTCTTAATTCAGCCTTCTGAATGACATCAAACCCAAACAGCCTGACATAGGAAGGATAAACCCAAATAAACAGTGTGGTGGGATCCATAGGGGCCACGAAGGATGCTTGGCTGGAAGCACGAAGGATGCTTGGCAGTGAGCACGAAGAACATCACCTTGGTCTCATAGCTGATAAAAGCTGGTTTTCCACGCGGAAATAATCTTTCCCGTAGCGTACTCTGATGCGCAGTTAGCGTCCTGAGTACGAATGAAAGGTCAAAATAACCAGCTCTTATCCAAACCATTCGAATAAATATTTTGATGGAGCAGCATCATAGGGCAGCTTGGTTAGCTGAATACCAAGCAGCGCGATCCCTGGGGATAAATATTGTTTGAAGATCTTAACGTGGCGCTTTATGCAGACAGTGACTAAGCTCTCGAGCTGCATCCCAGCCTGCAGATTGCAACACGACCGAGGAACGCTTGGGCCTGTTTAGGTTTTAGCGAGGATAGGAGGATTTGAGATATTTTTGCGAGGAAGAGGAGGAATGGGTATAAACTGGAGAGGGGCAGATTTAGACTAGACATAAGGAGGAATTTCTTCACGATGAGGGTGAGGAGGCCCTGGAACAGGTTGCCCAGAGCAGTGATGGCTGCTCCATCCCTGGAAGGGTTCAAGGCCAGGTTGAATGGGGCTTGGAGCAGTTGCCTTCCAACCCAAACAATTCTTTGATTCTATGACCCATGTTACCTGCTTCACCTACAAACCTAGGTGAGCCCAACAAGGCACTTACACCCATAACGCTGGTCACTAGCAGGACTGACAAGACAGAATCAAGTCCGAGGATCTGAATTCCCCTTTCTCAGCATTCTAAAACACCCCAATTACAGCACTTACTGCAGTATCAAACCTTCAATTCACCGTATTTTATCCCAGAGAGATTTTCTGGGTGTTGGGCTGGATGAAAATGGATATGCTGAATTTTACCACCCAGAGCCTCCACACCCAACAGGAAAGGAAGAAATTCCAGGACCTCTTGGGTGAGCTGCCTAGTAAGTCGATGGGGAAGGGAGAGAAGAACTGTTATTTCTATGGGAGTTATTAGTGCACTAGAACGGAACTTCTATTATTCCAAAGCTGGTGCTTTCACCACATGCTCAGTGACAGATGAGAGAAATGCCTCTAAAAGCTGGAGGACTTCTGGGTCCCTTCCTCAGGGCTCTTCACTAACACACCTTGCAGAAAAGAAGTTAC
This sequence comes from Clamator glandarius, assembly GCA_033459285.1. Taxonomy (NCBI): domain Eukaryota; kingdom Metazoa; phylum Chordata; class Aves; order Cuculiformes; family Cuculidae; genus Clamator; species Clamator glandarius. The sequence continues at coordinate 840,486 of JAUNZM010000037.1, forward strand.
TTAGTGTGTCTTGGTTTCTGCATGTGTAAGACAGAGCTAGTAGCTGCCTCATGAGGAACTGTAGGTTCTCACGAGTTTAAACTGTTCTGAGATCCTCAGAGGAATGAGCAAAATGTTGTTAGGAGGCATATCTAAAGAGGAACGCCTGCATTTGATGTAGGAATCTCTTTTTGCAAGGCTGGAGAGGGTTTCCCTCTGGTCGCCTCTCTCCTTCACGAGTGCATTAAAGATACTTCCTGGGGACTGAAATCCTCTATGAAATATAATGTTTTCCAGACAGCAGTTACCTAACCCTGTGCCCTGGCAACGGGACATTAATATTGAATGTAGTGATGGTGTAAGCCATTCCTCACCGTTCCAGAAGCCTTTGTCTACCAAACACACATCCCCTTCACCCTGCAGGGTAACACAGAACCAGAGAATAGTTTGGGTTGGAAGGGACCTTAAAGATCATCTAGTTCCAACCCTCCCCCAGCCATGGGCAGGGACACCTCCCACTGGATCAGGGGCTCCAAGCCCCATCCATCTGGCCTTGAACCCCTCCAGGGATGGGGCAGCCACAACCTCCCTGGGCAACCTGTTCCAGGGCCTCCTCACTCTCATGGTGAAGAAATTCCTCCTTATGTCCAGTCTAACTCTGCCCCTCTCCAGTTTATCCCCATTCCCCCAAGTCATATCACCACAAGCCTTTGTAAACAGTCCCTCCCCAGCTTTCTTGTAGCCCCTTCATGTGCTGGAAGGTCTCTATAAGATCTCACAGAATCACAGAATCACAGAATAACCAGGTTGGAAGAGACCCACCGGATCGTCGAGTCCAACCATTCCCACCAATCCCTAAATCATGCTCCTAAGTACCTCATCCACCCTCACCTTAAACACCTCCAGGGACGGCGACTCAACCACCTCCCTTGGCAGACTGTTCCAATGCCTAACGACCCTCTCCATGAAGAACTTTTTCCTAATCTCAGTCTCCTCGGAGCCTTCTCTTCTCCAGGCTGAACAACCCCAACTTTCTCAGCCTGTCCTCATATGGGAGGTGCTCCAACCTTGTAGCCTCCTCTGGACCTGTTCCAACACCTCCACCTCCTTCTTATACTGGGGATTCCAGAACTGGACACAATCCTCCAGCTGAGGTCTCCCAAGAGAGGAACAGAGGGGCAGAATCCCCTCCCTCGCCCTGCTGGTCTCACTGCTTTGGATCCAGCCCAGGGCACGGTTGGTTTCTGGGCTGCAAGCACACACTGCTGGATAATATCAAGCTTCTTATCAACCAGCCCCCCCAAGTCCTTCTCTGCAGGACTTATGGTACCAGGGCTTGTCCAAACAAGCAGAAGTCTCTCTTTTTGGTCCAGCAACTTGACAACTGTCCAGAGTTGCTCAACAAGAATTGAGGATGGCCTTGTATGGAGACGAAACAAACTGTTCAGTACACAATTTCTGGGACACACAATCGCTTGCTTGACTCTCATGAGTCACTTCAGCATGTCTGGGTACTGTTTCATATCCTACAAACCCTCCTTTACTGTCATGGGTGAAAGAAGGGAGTTATCTGTCTGGAGCCTGACGGGAAGCATAGACTGAAAGAGACAACCAAGGACAACTTCATGCCCTGCTAAGAACGTTATTTGTTTTAGTGCTAAATCATGTTCTTATTCGCTAATTGTACACTTAAATAGTAGCTACATCTTCTCATACAGCTAAAGAGATGCCTTTGTACAGAGAATTGCAGGTGTTGGCTGGCTGTTCCTATAGCTAACTGTTCAAAGGCTTTCCATGCTGTTGGTAGAATTTGTGTTTCAGAGACCTGAGACCAGAGACTTGAGTTTCCTCTCAGACAGGTCTTAGGAGATGCAGCTGTGTAGTTTGTGACTCCCAATGAACTAAAGGGAGCCAATTTTCTGCTCCTCCTTATGTGTTCACATAGGAATATTGGATGTAAGCGGTGAGGTGACGATTCAGGGAAGACTAATTCTAAGGTGACCTTCTTCCTCGGCTTGGGAACAGCTCACCTCCTTTATCTCCTGCAGCAGCTGGATAGCCTAGCAGAGCATTGTTCCTCCAGGCCGTCCCAAAAGGCTTAGTGCAACGTCTCCTTCACTCTGTTTTCCAGGCTAGGAAAGAAGAGAGGATGGGAAGGGTTTTTCTTTTAATATCAGACAATCAAAACCTCTCACTTGGATGGGACTGTTCCTCTTGGCTTCCACTGCGGTTCAGGTCTTTGGACACAGAATCACAGAATCACAGAATCACAGAATGACCAGGTTGGAAGAGACCCACCGGATCGTCGAGTCCAACAATTCCCACCAATCCCTAAATCATGCTCCTAAGCACCTCATCTACCCTAACCTTAAACACCTCCAGGGACGGTGACTCAACCACCTCCCTGGGCAGACTGTTCCAATCCCTAACCACCCTCTCTGTGAAGAATTTTTTCCTAATCTCAAGCCTAAATCTCCCCTGGTGGAGCTTGAGGCCATTCCCTCTCGTCCTGTCCCCTGTCACTTGGGAGAAGAGCCCAGCTCCCTCCTCTCCACAACCTCCCTTCAGGTAGTTGTAGAAAGTAATAAGGTCTCCCCTCAGCCTCCTCTTCTCCAGGCTGAACAACCCCAGCTCTCTCATCCGCTCCTAGTAAGATTTGTTCTCCAGCCCCTTCCCCAGCTTCGTTGCTCTTCTCTGGACTCGCTCCAGAGCCTTAACATCCTTCTTGTGGTGAGGGGCCCAGAACTGAACACAGGATTCGAGGTTTGGTCTCACCAGTGCCGAGTACAGGGGGAGAATAACCTCCCTGGACCTGCTGGCCACGCCGTTCCTGATACAAGCCAGGATGCCATTGGCCTTTTTGGCCACCTGGGCCCCTGCTGGCTCATGTTCAGTCGGTTGTCAACCAACACTCCCAGGTCCTTCTCCTCCTGGCAGCTTTCCAGCCAGGTTTCTCCTAGTCTGTACCTCGTCCTTCTCTTAGTCTCTACTCCTCTCTGGCAGTAACACACCTCATGGAAATCTCTCTCAACCTAAATTTCTTATTCTGACTTAGAATTCCTTCCTTTCGCCCCTGTTGACAAAAAGCAGCACGTTTAACTTGTCTTTAAGCTTGAGGGGTAAAAAGAGCATAGGGCTTTCCAAAGAAACTCTCCAAGCCCTCAGAGAAGACCAACAGAACGTTTTTCTACCTAGTGCTTGTTTTTCCAACCGATCAGTCACCTCAACAGCCCCTTAACTAAAACACAGGCACCTCAGAGAAGATCTTCACTGGAAAGTCTGCTTTGTTCATATCAAAGCCACATCTTACGCAGCCGAAGCCTCTAAATCTTTCAGCGTCAGCCGGTCATGTCTGGTGCTCTCCATATTTGAGAACTCCTGAGTAAATCATGAAGTAATGAATAAATAAAACAAGCTCTAATGCTTTTTTTGTTTCATTCCAAGAGCTGTCTTATTATCTCCTTACTTCTACAGTGGGATCCAAGCCTTCCCACATTTTCGTGTGTTCTCTGTGATGTGACAGAAAGAAGCCAACCCTGAATATAATACATATATACACTTATATATTAAAAACATATATATATATAGGCACATCTTTCTTGCAGTTTGAAGTCTCTGTTGAGTGCAACATCACTTGCAAAGACCTGTTTGGAAAAGTCATCTGTTATGCCTTGTCCATGGAGAGCGTTCGTGGAAGGCTGGTGGAGAAAAGCAGAACAGACGCGAGCAAGAGGAAGAAAGCTGAGCACAGTCTTACAAGAGAAAAGGGTGTAAAAAAATAACTGGACAGCTTTGTAGGTGTCCTTGCAAAGAGTAAGCGGGGCTCCAGCGGAGCGGGGCTGACCTCTGCTGGCTGGGAACACCACTGCTGCCTCCTTCCCTGCGAGTCCAAGAGCAACACCCAACCCCACTTTAAAATAGAGTCATGGAATCATTAAGGTTGGAAAAGCCCTCTAAGCTCATCCAGTCCAACCGTCAACCCAACCCCACCGTGCCCAATAAACCATGTCCCCAAGCGCCACAGCTACGACGACAATCCAAGGGCTGGAGAACATGCGAGGACAGGCTGAGAGAGTTGGGATTGTTCAGGCTGGAGAAGAGAAGGCTACGGGGAGATCTTAGAGCAGCTTCCAGTGCTGAAAGGGGCTCCAGGAGAGCTGGGGAGGGGCGTGGAATGATAGGACAAGGGGGAATGGCTTTTAATTGGAAGGGGGAAGATATAGAGCAGGAATTAGGAAGAAATTCTTCACAATGAGGATGAGGAGGCCCTGGCCCAGGTTGCACAGAGCAGTGGTGGCTGCTCCATCCCTGGAGGGGTTCAAGGCCAGGTTGGATGGGGCTTGGAGCCCCTGATCCGGTGGGAGGTGTCCCTGCCCATGGCAGGGGTGGGACTGGATGGGCTTTGAGGTCCCTTCCAACCCAAACCCTTGTGTTCTCTCCTCCGATGACACCCACCAGCTGACAGACTCACGGTCATGGGCTGGAGCTGGGGGTCCAGAGCCCTGCGGGGCTATGGGCAGGTGCTGGGGGTCTCACAGTCTCACCATCCTCCACCTCCACGTTCATCCCCTTGTGTGTCCGTTTGGGATCGGGAGCCTTGATCCACCCTCATAAACCCACCCTGGCACAGCTCTGTCCTCCAAAGTCTGCGAGAAGCTTCAGATGTTTCCAGCTGAGGCTGGAGAAGTGCAGGGGATGAAAGGCACGGGGCTGGGACACCATGTGAGGATGGACAACCCCGTTACCACCCAGAATTAATTACAGCTTCACAGACTGGCTGCACAAAGCCAGCAAAGAAAGCATCCCAGGTGGGTTTAAAGGTAGATGGAGCTGCCACCATTGTCCTGGGTTTGCAGCAAGACACAAATGCAATTAATGCAACACGTCTGATGAGTTGGAACCGGTTTGGGTGTCACAGATGCCGGCCACAGCCTGACACCACGTCTGTGTCAGAGGGATCTCCTTAAACCATCAGTGATTTCCTCAAGCCCCCAGGGAGCTGGAAAAATCACCCCGTCCAAAAGCAACAAGGGAAAACTGCTTGGCTTGGGCAACACGGCAGCGACATCAGACGGTGTCTGGTTTGGGGATGGATGCAGCTCCGAAATGACCTGGGAAAACCCTCCATCCCAAAGTGCACATGGCTCTGGTTTGCCAGCCCAGGGTGGGAATTCGCCTCTTCTCAAATTGAGGGCTGTGCAGTCGAGCGGCACAGGCTTAGCGCTAGTGTCTGTGCAGTCTGCAGGCAGGTGAACACAGGTTTGAGGTTGGGTTTTTTTAGTATAACTCTTTTTTTTCCCCAAGAGAAAAAACGTGTCAGCACAACAGAGATCCAGCAGGAGCAGGGCTGGCTGCTCGCCGAGTGCAAGATGATGATTATTGTGTGAAACTCACAGTGTGTGATGGCTCAGAGGGGCAGCTGGAGTGGTTCTTGGTGGCTTTTGCATGGAAAACTCAACACTAGGAGAAGTGGGGAGCAAGGAACTTGGTGCGAAGGAGGATCCTCTCGATGGGTTCATCCCAAATAGCTCCTGCACCCACAAACAGGAGCACAAAGAGGCTTGAGGTGGGGATTGCTCTGCTCAAAGCCACAGAAAGGAGCAGGCAGGCAGCTTGTGTGCGGGAAAGCAAGTGGACATGAGAAATAAAAGCAGTAAAGCTCATCATGGGATCAGTCTGGCTCAAATCCTGCCTAAGAATTCCCCTCACTGTTCCCTGTTCAGCTTCAGGTGATGCCAAACCTGGCTTCTCTCTCTTATTGATCCTCCGCTGAGTATGAGGAAGCTGAGGGTGGGGAAACAGCGTTTCTAGAGACTAAACCAGCACAGCTCTTGAGGTGACTTCAATTTGCTCTTGTCTTTCTCTCTTTGAGAGCAAGACCCACTGCTCCCAGTCCATAAATCCCAGTTCCAGAAGAGGCAATTGTATGTATTTAAAATATATGTGCATTTGCCTGGCATTCATTTCCATCCCCAAGTGACTGGTGACATGAAGAGTTGTAATGGTAGAATGTATTTTTAATGCATTTCCTGGAGATTTCTGCAAGGCAATCCAATTCCTGGGTGGCTTTCACTTGCCACAAAGGCAAAAAGACCTCAGGAGCACTGGTAATAGGCAGGGTGGGGTTTTTAAATCTACATCTTTAATGAGCTCCATCCATTTCTCTGATGAGATTAAACTCATTTATTTTAGCCAAGCCATCTAGCTGAAATCCCAACAGAGGAAATTGGGATTTCAAGTCTTTCAGGGTGAGTGCTTGAGTCTCAGGCAGTGAGCTCCATGGGGACATTTCCAATTTACCCTTTGGTCACCTCAGAAATCTGTAACATTGATGATCCCATTGGAAAGGCACCATCTGAGCTGCAAACCTGTCTGCACCACTGACAGAGCCAACAATGAGCTGCTGAAGCACAGAATCAGAGAATCAGAGAATCACCAGGTTGGAAAAGACCCACCGGATCATCAAGTCCAACCATTCCCATCAATCACTAACCCATGTCCCTCAGCACCAAGTCCATCTGTCCCTTAAACCCCTCCAGGGAAGGGGACTCAACCCCCTCCCTGGGCAGCCTCTGCCAGGGACCAATCACCCTTTCCATCAAAAAATTTTCCTAATGTCCAGCCTAAACCTCCCCTGGTGGAGCTTGAGGCCATTCCCTCTCGTCCTGTCCCCTGTCCCTTGGGAGAAGAGCCCAGCTCCCTCCTCTCCACAACCTCCTTTCAGGTAGTTGGAGAGAGCAATGAGGTCTCCCCTCAGCCTCCTCTTCTCCAGGATAAACACCCCCCGCTCTCTCAGCCGTTCCTCATCAGGCCTGTTCTCCAGCCCCTTCACCAGCTTCGTTGCTCTTCTCTGGACTCGCTCCAGAGCCTCAACATCCTTCTTGTGGTGAGGGGCCAGAACTGAACACAGGATTCGAGGTTTGGTCTCCCCAGGGCCGAGTCCAGAGGGAAAAGAACCTCCCTGGACCTGCTGGTCTCACCGTGTCTGATCCAAGCCAAGATGCCATTGGCCTTCTTGGCCACCTGGGCCACTGCTGGCTCATGTTCAGTAGCTGTCAACCAACACCCCCAGGTCCTTCTCCTCCAGGCACGTCTCTCCCCTGCCCCCTTTTTAGCAGCTCCTCCCAAAAGATCAAACCCAACCTATCTAAGAGGGCTCAGCTTTCCAAAAAGACTCCATATTGCTTGATAGGAGCACGATGGTGGATGGAGCTTCCTTGCTGGTGGGACAGCTGCACTTTTATAAACCCACCAGCAGCGATAGATGGGAAGGGCTGTTTCAAACAGAAATATCTTTGACGGCGAGTACAGTTGATAGAGGGAAATATGGGTATTTTTTATTTTTATTTAAAAGGTGCTGTTGTTTTTTCAAGCCTAATGAATGTCAAAGTCCCATTTAAAAGAGTCGAATTGGCAGTGAAATTGGTGACTGTTTGCACACCCACGTGCTGACAGAGGCAGCGGAAAGCAAACCTTCTGCTGTGTCCTGATCCAAATCACCTGGGAGTGATGCCGAGCAAGCAGAGTGCACCAAGCTGTGAGCAGCACGAAGACTCTCTTTGCAAAGAAGGAAAGTCTGTCCAAAGAGGAGAGGAAAAGCCCAGTTGGTGTCAGCTCCTGCTTCCAAAAAATGAGGGAATTTGGAGCTTGGAAGCTCCAGATTTGGCTCTGTTAGAAATTCTAGGAGGAAGGCAATCAGGGTGGAGGGGAGAAAGTGTTAGCAGGTGTTTTTGGAGGGGGTAGAGAGCAGAGCTGGGGAAGCCAGGACTTTTCCTCTGCCTCATAAGCCAGGAAAGCTATTTTTGCAGGAGATCCTGGGGCACCAGACAAGGTCAGGATTGTTTCTGTGCTGGATGCTGGTGCAAATACGTGGGCAGGCAGCCGGCTCCTGAGGTCATAGAATCATAGAATCATAGAATCATAGAATCATAGAATAACCAGGTTGGAAGAGACTCACCGGATCATCGAGTCCAACCATTCCCATCAGTCACTAACCCATGTCCCTCAGCACCTCCCGTCCCTTAAACCCCTCCAGGGAAGGGGACTCAACCCCCTCCCTGGGCAGCCTCTGCCACTGCCCATTGACCCTTTCTGTGAAAATTTATTTCCTAATGTCCAGCCTGAACCTCCCCTGGTGGAGCTTGTGGCCATTTCCTCACAGCTTGAGGCCAGGTCCTCACAGCCTCCCTGCAGGGAATGACGTGGTGGTGTCCACCTTGTCCAGGTGAGCGGTTCTCTCGGGGCTGGATCTGCTGTAGTCACTGAGTTTGGTTTGGGGCTCCTTGGGAGAGGAAAGTGTCTGCTTCAGTGCTGCCTCTGGGATGTACAAGGTGTGTACGTGCTGTGCCACACCACATGCTTCACCGATGACTATGGAATTTATTAATTGCCTCCTACTAAGCTGGTATGTGACCTTTTCCATGAGACATCCCATCTGCATGAGCTGGCTGGTGCCACTTTGGTCACAGTGTCTAAGCTGTGGACACCGGTCAGTTCGAGCAAACCATCCTTCGTCCTGTCCAGCCTCCTGTGGCCAGTGCCCAGTCCCGAAGCATTTCGGAAGGATCCTGTCATCTGTGTCTTTAGGGAATGGGTTGGTGCTGGGTAAACTGAGGCTTTGAGAGGTTTGGCTCGTGGTCACGTAGGCCACCTGGCTGGAGCTCAGGTGTCATAGCTGGGAGGTGTGCACAGAGCTAAGATGCTCCTCGTGTTGTCTCATCCCTTTGGACACCCCGGGACACAGATTCAGCTCTAGGCTCCACATACAAGACACCGTTTTGCTGCCAGTGCTGCTGCCTCTGCGTTATCATTGTATTTGGTGACTTCACTTAATTATCACTCGAGCGAGAGCTCGGCTCTGGTGATGCTGTAGTACTGGGGGAGGGAGGGGAAACCACACACAGCGCTTGGGGAGGGATTTTGATCCAAAAAAAAAAAAAAAAAAAAAGTTCAAAGGTGTTTTTGGCTTAATGCGGTTTATCTAAATTGCTTTATGTTTGTTAATCTGGATTAACACAAATGCTTTTGGAATGGCTGGCTGGGGAAGGGTTTGCTCAGCTATTCTGATGAGGACAGACTTTTCCAAAAGGGAAAAGGTTGAGCTGGAGAGAAAAAAAAAAAAAAAAAGCCAGGTTCTTTCTCCTGTTGAATATGTGTGAGCCCTGTGATCAGAGCAAGGATGGGTTTAGCCCTCCTGCCCAAATCTTATCCTTTGCGGGTTCTCCTTGGCACTCACGTAGCCTAATGATCGGCTTCTCCTGCTGATGGTGGAAGATTCATCCACCTGTTCCTCTCTGGAGCGATACTAGTCCCTTTTTCAGCTGGCGTGCCAAAGCAATTGGCATGATTCGTTAGTGAACTTGAAGGTAAATTGGAGGTCAAGCCCAGATTTGAAGGTGGTGGTGGTGGGCGCGAGCACGACCCAGGGACCCATGTGATGTGGACGGCGTCCTGGAGAAGCAGGTGATCTCCCTGTCCTCTCCTTTCCCCAGCGCTGGGATTAGGAGAGATTTTACAGCTGAGTGGCTGGCCGCACGTTAAGATTCGGTTTGCAATGGCTCAGGCTCCTTGGCCTTTTGTCAGGAAGGACCTTTTAGTTCTTTTATGGACATTTTCATAGAATCATAGAATAGAATCATAGAATCACCAGGTTAGAAAAGACCCACCGGATCATCGAGTCCATCCATTCCCATCAATCACTAACCCATGTCCCTCAGCACCTTGTCCACCCGTCCCTTAAACCCCTCCAGGGAAGGGGACTCAACCCCCTCCCTGGGCAGCCTCTGCCACTGCCCAGTGACCCTTTCCATCAATTTTTTTTTCCTAATGTTCAGCCTGAACCTCCCCTGGTGGAGCTTGAGGCCATTCCCTCTCGTCCTGTCCCCTGTCCCTTGGGAGAAGAGCCCAGCTCCCTCCTCTCCACAATCTCCCCTCAGGTAGTTGGAGAGAGCAATGAGGTCTCCCCTCAGCCTCCTCTTCTCCAGGATAAACACCCCCAGCTCTCTCAGCTGTTCCTCATCAGGCCTGTTCTCCAGCCCCTTCCCCAGCTTCGTTGCTCTTCTCTGGACTCGCTCCAGAGCCTCAACATCCTTCTTGTGGTGAGGGACCCAGAACTGAACACAGGATTCGAGGTTTGGTCTCCCCAGTGCTGAGTCCAGAGGGAGGAGAACCTCCCTGGACCTGCTGGTCACGCTGTTTCTGATCCAAGCCAAGATGCCATTGGCCTTCTTGGCCACCTGGGCCACTGCTGGCTCATGGTCAGTCACTGCCAACCAACTCCCCCAGGTCCTTCTCCTCCAGGTAGCATGTCAGTAAGGGATGCTCGTGCCTGCCGGGGTCCTGTTGCACGGAGGGATTGGCCCTTTGCATCTGTAGGGACTTTCCACCTTGAGAACAGGCAGAGAAACATCCAGTGTGGAAACTGGGGCTCATGGAAGAGGATCACAAAGCCCAGAGCTCTGGAGAGGGTTGTCTCATGCTTGTGCCTCCACGTGGGATCTGGATGCTCTTTCTTGCCTTGCAAAAGGCTTCTTGGGCAGCATCTTTGCACCTTGGAGCATGATTCCTTCATGCATTGGGGAGAGTGACCCTTTCCACAAGCTGCCTGCACGTGATGGAGGAGACTTGGGTGCCACAGGGAGGGAGCTGGAGACCCACTGGGGACTGATGAATCAGCTCCGTGAAGCTCCCAGCTCCGGCTTTCGGCAGCCAGAAGCAGCAGCGGGTGAAGTGATGTTCTCCTACTGAGCTGAAATGGAAGTTGTAATAGGGACCTGGGCGCTGCCCAAAAACCAGAGGACTCCCTCCTCCCCCGGCCCCAGTGCAAACAGCAGATTAACAATTTATTTGACATGTTGCGGCTGGTTAGTCTCTTCGCCTGCTCCCCTGATCAGAGGGAATAAATGTTGCAGTGTGCAATAATGTTCATTTCAGGTGAGGGTAAATATAGAAAGGAAAACCTGCTGAGAGAGAGCCATTTATTTCTGCGTTTGGAAGCCTCTGCTCATAAACAGTCAGTCACAGCCATTTGGAAAATCCCAACGTGGTTTTCTTGGCCATCCTAAAAGAACGTTTGCTTTCCTGTAGGTTAAGAAGTTCATTTTAAACGTTAAAAAAATAATAACGACATCTCACTTCTAGCTGCCCTCGGGTGTTTAGGGCTCGTTGCCACACTAAGGCTGCTCTGTTCTAGTGCAGAACTGGTCGGGGGCAGGAGCACGGTGGAGATCCTGGAGGGTTTTCCTGGTTGGTGATGCTGGGGGAACCTTGTTCTTAGGGTTCTCCTTGTCCTCCTCTGCCTTGTGCTGGGCTTGGGGTCTTGTTAGACCTCTTGGCTCTGTGCAGGGTTAAAATTATAGAATCACCAGGTTGGAAAAGACCCATCAGATCATCAAGTCCAACCATTCCTATCAAATACTAAACCACGTCCCTCAGTGCCTCGTCCACCCGTGCCTTAAACTCCTCCAGGGAAAGTGATTCAACCCTCTCCCTGGGCAGCCTGTTAAAATACTCTGGTTTTGAGGTTGTCAGTGGGTGAAGAGGCAGGAAGGTGCTTGGAGGGACCTTGATAGCTCCACAGCTCAGGAGCCGTGCTTGGGAGCGGGTCCGTCAGGAGGCTGGGACGGAGGAATGAACGTACTGTGCTGAGCTCATGCTGCAGAAAAGCCGTGAGGGTTTTGGGAAGAGAGTGCCAAAGACAACAGGTTGGTGCGGTCTGCAGGAGCATCCACCAAGCAAGCCAACGGCCAGGGTGAGCCCGTGCCCTGCTGCAGCACAGGAGAGAATCCTCAAGACAGCATCACAGGAGGGAACTGAACATTAGGAAAAAAATTTCACAGAAAAGGTCATTGGGCCCTGGCAGAGGCTGCCCAGGGAGAGGGTTGAGTCCCCTTCCCTGGAGGAGTTTAAGGGACGGGTGGACAAGGCACTGAGGGACATGGTTTCAGTGTTTGATGGGAATGGTTGGACTCAATGATCCAATGGGTCTTTTCCAACCTGATGATCCTATGATTCTAAGGTGAGGACCTCATCTCAGCCAAGCCATCTACGTTCATCCTCTCTCCTGAAAATAGCACTGAGGAATCCTGTGGGAGAAAGCAGAACTTCCAGCTTGAATTGGACGGGTGCCCCACGCCGGCTCTCCACGGCCGGCACCGGCTGAGCTGGAGCCAGCTCCCAGCTCTGAACTTCTCTGCAGTCAATAAGGGTCTCTCCGTGTTTTCTGACAGGCTTTGGATTTGGCTCGCGTTTGCCTTGGTTTCCCACGGCAAGAGGCAGTTAAGTCTCTTGGAAGAATGAATTAATTAGCAAATGCCTTTGGTCAGGTCAGTGCCCTCGAGTAGTGTGTGTCACCCTTTAAAGCGATGCCTCTGCGCCCAGGTAAGCCGCTCGGAAAGGCTTAGATCGCCTCTAGTATTTTAAGAGCTCTCCATACATCATCCCCAAGGAGCTCTTTTGATTTAAATAAAACCATATTCCACCCCCTTCCCCATCCCGAACGTGGTGTTGACTCGAACGGTGGCATTTAAGCAACAAAATATTGACGCAGTTGGCTGGGGGCTGGCTGGGGCTCCTGGAAATAAACTGCTGCCTTGTTAAATCAGAGATGGAAATGCGAGTGGGAAAATGACTGACATCGTACACAGGGCGGGCACATAAAATCGCTGCTTTACTACGGCGTGAAAAAACTTGGGAATTAATAGGTCTCCTTCTGCTCGGGGGTGTTGGATTTATACCCGAGTGAGATTCATAAACTATTTTAAGGAGAGAAGTGCTACTTTTAAACACGCACATCTGCGTCCTGGAGTTAAAAGTGGTGTCACCAGGTTAACCCTTGCCGTCTCGCAGCGTTCCGGTCCCAGGATCGAGGGAAGGCAGAGCAGGCAGCCCTGCTCTTAGCAGATGATGCTTTAATCCAATATATGGACAGAGCAACATCTGATACATGCTGGGAGGTTATGTTCCCACCTAGAGCCCTGCGTCCAGGTTTGGAGTCGTCAGTAAAAAGACGTGGATCTGTTTGAGTGGGTCCAGAGGAGGCCACGGAGATGATCTGAGGGCTGCAGAACCTCCTGTACGAGGCCAGGCTGAGAGAGTTGGGGTTGTTCAGCCTGGAGAAGGCTCCAAGGAGGCCTTAGAGCAGCTTCCAGCACTGAAAGGGGCTCCAGGAAAGCTGGGAGGCCGTCTTGATCAGAGAGGGCAGGGATAGTATGAAGGGGAAGAGTTTTGAGCTGAAAGATGGGAGATTGAGATAAGATCTTAGGAAGAAGTGAGGGTGGGGAGGCCCTGGCCCAGGTTGCCCAGAGCAGGGGTGGCTGCCCCATCCCTGGAGGGGTTCCAGGCCAGGTTGGATGGGGCTTGGAGCCCCTGATCCAGTGGGAGGTGTTCCTGCCCATGGCAGGGGTGGAACTGGATGGGCTTTGAGGTCCCTTCCAACCCAACCCATTCTCTGATTCCATGACTGCTGAAGGGTACTGAGTACGATGTGTTCCAACAGCTGCTCTCAGAGATGCAATTCGGTCCTCAGCCTTAACTCTGAGGTGGATTTTACTTGTGAGGGACATAAAAAACATTTAAAGAAAACACCTGCTCCAAAGCAGGATGAACCTGGAGGTCCCTAGGATCATCTTGTGCTGTGATGAACTCGAAGCAGATGCACAGGGTGTTGCTGAATCTGACTGGGGCGTGATCCAGTGCTCCCCAAAAGGCTTCTTTTCACTCCAGTAGCAGTAAGAAATTCTGGAGATACAATTAACAGAGCTTTCAGGAAGGACGTATCGCTTCCCTTTCTACTCAAAGCCCCTTCCTTCTCCACTCACATCCCAGTGATCTGCCAGTTGACTTAGACGTGCTCATGGAAATGTAGGTTGAGATAAAGCCGTAAGGAGCGTGCAGCAAGTTTCACTGATGGCAACACCACCGGTGTAATTATACACACTCCTGTACGATTTCCCAGTAATTATTCTGGAATAAAAGCCTGCCTATTTCTGTAAGAGCTTATGTCACTTGGAAAGCTGTTATAAATTCAGCTGGAAAAAGGGGCCCTTATTCTGGGATAAGTGTGGTTAGTGGTTAGCTGGGAACGGGGCTATTCCTGGCGCTGCCATTGACCTTCCCGGTGACGCCAAGTAAGTCACCTCAGCGTGTGTCACCTTCTCCTGCTGCAACCTGGGAATTACAAACAAGGGCTTTCTCCAGATGCAGCATTTGGGGAAGCTCCGTGACACTGGAAAAAAAGTGTCACGGGGGACAAGCAGTCATTTAGTAAGACTCGGTGCTTTTTTACCCCCCTTGGAGGCATCTTGATGAAATTGTAGGTTGGGGAAAGGAGGAATGTAGCCAGGATGAGGATGGGGACTGGCTGAGTCGCTCAAGCCTGGGCTGTGGGAGAATTAATGGGAATACAGTGTTTTCCTCTCCGATTTTTAAAAATAGTCTATTCTGTTCTGAGTTTTAGACCGCACCCCTCGCTGGGGCATCGAAATATCTCGGCTGCTGTGTTCTCGAGCCAGCTTTTTCCTGCGTGAAGCATCAAGGAAAGATGCGTGGATCACCCCAGCTCCTGGGTGCCCTGGATGCAGCGCCGGGGTCGGGTCCTGCCCTGAGCTGGCAAGGTTGTGCTTTTGGTTCTCATGGACCACAAGGGGAAGGGAAGTCTCTCGTTTTGCACCATTGTGGCCTCTTCTTTCTCCAGCATCCCTGCTTGATTCAGAGCTGCTTCTGCAAGCCCTGGGGTCCCTTCTGCAAGCCCTGGGGTCCCTTCTGCAAGTTTTGCTTCTGCCACTTACTTCTCAGCAGCTTCTTGCACAGCCTTTGGAAACCCTTTTGGCTCTAGCATCACACACAGAGCTAAAGATGTGGCTCTTCCATAGCATATGGCATTAAACTTGTGTGGAGATGGTAAAGTCTGGATTCAAAGAGTGTTTTTCATGCTCATAGATAGCGCAGGGTGGCTCACAAGCCAAGAACTTCTCTGCTTTGCCACATGGGTTGGTGCCCATGGAGCAGCGGGACCAAAGTGCTGATGCTGAGAGGTGAAGGGAGAGTGTTCCCGCGATCTCTGTCCCTAAGCGAGTGCCTGAGCGGGGCTCACCGCTGCTCACAGTTGGGCTCCAGCCAAGGAGGCAGAGGGGAAAAAAAAGCATTTTACAGCCCATTAGTGCTCCCCAGAGCCGTTTAGCCCCTCTCCTAATAAAAGTGGTGGAAGCCACAGAAGCATTTAAGGGCAGGCTGCAGGAGATGCCAGCCTGCCTCCCGGCTCCGTGTCCCTTCCCAGTGACTTTTCCAGAGCCACCGACCCTCCCGGCAGCCCCAGCTGCTGGAATTCCCTCCGGGAAGGCAAAAACCAAGCTGGCGAGGGCTGGTCCCCGTCCATCCCCGAGCTTCCTCAGCAAAATGTACATGGGAAGGCTCCAAGTGCAAATGTGTGTGTGCTAATGGGAAATGAATTGCCTCTTGCCCCCAAGCCTTGCAGCTCGAGGGAAATAACGCAGGGTCTAGGAATGACCTCATATCGCCTCCCAGGGAATGCTTTGCCAGATGAAGGGGGGAGAAGCAGCATCAAGACAGCACAATGTATGTATCTCTCTCCCTGTGTAAACATCCCTGTAGCTGCAGAAACCTCTTAAAAATCCCAATGAGAAGAGGACGGGCGCTTTGATCTGTGGATGTGGTTGTTGTTTTCGAAGCGCGGATCCGTTCTTTTTTTAATTTTGCTTCAAATTAAAAAAACGCCCTTTGTGATCTTTTTGCTTTTATTCCTTGGCGAGGGACCGGGAGCAGGGTGCAGTAAATTTTCATTACTCCCCCACGTAACCGTTTCAGCATGGTTGACAATTCCTCGCCGGCTCTTGAGCGCCGCAGCACAATGGGTTGAATCTTCTGGCCCTACTTGAAGCCAAAGCGAATGGATTTTGCCCAGAAGTGCACGACGGGGAGTAGAGGCAGCGGGGAGGAGAGTCCTGCCACCTCCTTCCCTGCCCGAAGCACGCACACACGCAGAGAGACACACACGTGCACACACAGCTCGGGCTGCCAGGGCTGTCCCAGAGCCTTTGAAGGGCTTTGGAGAGGGATCCCAGGGATGGTTCCGTGCCAGCCCCATGCCGCGGCAGCAGGAGCTGGTAAGGAGCCATCGGGGCTGAGGAGCTGGGCTGTCTTGCAGACAATTTAAGTGCGACTCGTGGCCCTCCCACCAGCCTCCCTGGGTGATCTTGGGAATCTCCATCCGCCTGACTTTCCCCAGCTGCACGCCCAGCAGAGGGACAGCCCAGTGCTCGGAGGAGCACCGCGGTGCGGGACCTCCATCGAGCCTTCTTCCGCTCAACCCGGCACTGTGCTTTTGGAAGAAAGCAAGATTAGAGATATTTAATGGATTGTCTGAACAGCAGCAGCCCATCCCAATCCCGCTGCTTTGCTTTGATGCTTTGCAGCCCTGTTGGGAGCAGACGTGGAGCTCAGGTCTTTGCTTTTTGTGGTGCAAATGATGCAACAGCCAAGGACCTGACAGGGGACAGGACGAGAGGGAATGGCCTCAAGCTCCACCACGGGGAGGTTCAAGATGAACATAAGGAAAAAATTTTTCATGGAAAGGGTCACTGGGCAGTGGCAGAGGCTGCCCAGGGAGGGGGTTGAGTCACCTTCCCTGGAGGGGTTTAAGGGACGGGTGGATGAGGTGCTGAGGGACATGGGTTAGTGATTGATGGGAATGGTTGGACTCGATGATCTGGTGGGTCTCTTCCAACCTGGTGATTCTATTATTCAATGGCAAGATTCACCCACCAGTGCAAGGAACTGGTTTAACTGGGAGCGCTTAACTCTGGGCACGAGCGAGGAGCTTGCTCATCTCCCCGTGCCGTCACGTGGCTGGTTTGATTACATACAATGCTGTATATTTAAGCCTGGTTTATGGGTGTTTATACTAATGCGTAAACCTGTAATTTAGAAGCTTGGTTATAAATCAACATCGCTGAAGGTCTTGTCCCTCATGCCTTGAGATCGGTCTCCAGATTTAGAAGACAGGTTAGAGAGGAACAAAAAGGAGGACTGTTTAGTTTTCCTCTGGTTGTGATGATAACGGATCTCAGGATGGGAAGCAAGCGTGTCTCGCTCTGAGGGGCGGCAGCCGGCACAGGGATCCGCTGGGGGAAGCAAGCGGAGTTTCCATTTTGACTCTGCTCTTACAACAGCTGTAAAAGAGACTTGTGTTTATGTGGCCAGAAAGAAAAGCGGTGCCACAGCTGCTGAGCCGATGCTGGTAGAAGGGTGGTGACATCCCACCAGTGACATTCTCATCGTGGGCCAGGATGTGGGCTGCAAGGACCAAAGCCCCTTCCTGCACACGAGGAGGAGCTGCCTTCATCCCCAAGAGCTCCTAGCACAAGCTGAGCACCAGGAGCCTTCTCTAGTGGCAGTGCCAAGCACGACAGCACTTTCCCACTGGTGGGTCATGGTCCTCTCCCAGTACCTCCTAATCATAGAATCATAGAATCACCAGGTTGGAAGAAACCCACCAGATTATCGAGTCCAACCATTCCCATCAATCACTAACCCATGTCCCTCAGCACCTCGTCCACTCGTCCCTTAAACCCCTCCAGGGAAGGTGACTCAACCCCCTCCCTAGGCAGCCTCTGCCAGTGCCCAATGACCATTTCTGTGAAAATTTTTTCCTAATGTTCAGCCTCTGCCTCCCTATTGCTAGATATAAAATCCTTTAGAGCTTTAATACTCGTTTCTGCACCCTTGCACCTTCCTAGGCTGCCCTGGAGCCTGGCTGTGCCAGCGTGTGTGTTTGCCTTGCTGGTGTGCTTGACTATAGCATAGCAAAATGTGCTGTGAGTTATTTGGGCTGGTCATATCGCTGCAAGGGCTTTTCTGATGGATTTCTTATCCAAGGGGCTATGGCAGAGCCAGTTGTCCCTGTTGAGAAACTCTGATGGGCTGGAAGCCGCTTTGCCCAGGCAGACGAGTGCCACACAGACTCTCCTGGCTCTGGGTTCAGCTGCAGCCACTGTGCAAATGCTGTGCGAGTCTGAAGGGCATGTCTGTCTGTCCGTCTTTCAGTTGGTGCTGGTCTCCTGCTTCCCTGGAAGGGGTTGCTTTCCATGTGGCTTTATGATCCCAACCCTTTGGCAAGGGTGCAGGACGGCTCCACGGGGATGCGAGAGCCTCGCCCTTGGGCTCTGCCTTCGCAAAAACCCTGCGTGCAGATGAGCTCCCAGTCTGTGCGTGCTGCTCTCTGGAGCTGCCCGTGCTGCTTCTGTCCTGTCTAAAGCAGAATTACTCCCGCTAACCTCCTCCCTGTCCCAAGAAGGCATCCAGAGGGTTACGTGGCTTTGCAGGGAAAGCAGAACTAGACCCAGGGACACCTCAGCATCCTCCTGCCCAGCTGCGGGTACTCCCCTCCTCTCCGCAGCAAGCTGGCACTGGGTGTCTTGGCTTAGCTGGATGTTTTCCATTGCCTCTAGTCTCTTTTATTCCATCTTTAGGGTTTATTCCAACAAAAGGGGCCACAAGAGGCAGCAGTGCTGGGAGGACCTCATGGCACGATGACCACTGGGGCCGTGGGACCGTGTGTCCCCGGACAGGTGGAATCAGAGAACACTTCTCTCCTGGCTCCCACCCTTGTCTCCCACTGCAGTTTCCTTGCTGGCGATGCCTCTCCTGACTCGAGGAGCAGGAAAACCCCAGAAGAGAGACGGTGCTGGCAGTTCCCAGGTCAGAAGACAATTGCAGGAGTGAGGCAGTGGGTCCCCTTGTACCCCTAGGATGCTGGCTTCAAGGGGCCAGCCTGCAAGAGGCTTCTGCAAGCAAACAACCCCCTCCTATTTCAGAAACGTCTTTTTCACCCCCCCCTTCCACCTTTATTTCCACACCCCCCTCCCCATCTCTTCTTCGCAAAGAGCAGAGCTGCTCTCTAGTCTTATTTTCCACCGACCCAAGATGCTCCCACAGCCACCGAGCCAGGTCCCGCTGTCTGAAAACTCTTTTTCTTTTTTTTTTTTTTTTGGTCTTATCTATATATGTTTTCATGTTTTTCCTTCTTTTCCACCCATGGCTTTTTCCTCAGTCATCCTCCTCCCCCTCGCCCCCCCCTCCCCTGCCAGCACCCCAAGCCCTGGGCTGGCTGGGGGGCTGCGAGGGTGGGTCTGGGGGTTGCAGGGGGGGGGTTCTTTGCATTGATGCATTGATCGCCCCTGGTCTCCGCCTGACCTCCCTGCTCCCAGGGAAGCAGTCTCCATGGCTACTGGCCCTTCTCCTCCAGCACAGACTGTAAATTCCTGCAGGCAAAGCCCAGCCTTGGGGGTGCAAGGAGGAGGAGGAGGGGTGGGGGAGCAGGGAAGGAGTAACCAAAGCCAAATAGAAAGAAAGAAAGAAAGAAATGCTGGGAGAAAAAGGGCGTTGCTTGGATGGGGCTTTCTCCTTTCCACTCCCCTTTCTCAGGTCCCCAGCACCAGGGCAAGGCGCCTGCTTCCCCCCTCCAGCTCCTGCTCCTGCTGCTCTCTTGCAAAACTGGAATTGGCTGGGATTATTTAAGGAAAAAAAAAAAAAAAAAAAAAAAAAGAAGGAGAAATAGAAGAGATCAGAGCAGCCGCCAGAGAGAGGGCGATAGAGTCTACTTTCCTCCAACTGCCCTGGGTCTCCTTCCCTCGTTCTCTCCTCTTCAGCAACACCAAGAGCCCTAAACTGAACCCAGAGCAGCTTTTTCCATCAGTCCAGTTCCCTTCCCTCCCTCTGTCTCACACACAGCAAGAAGAGAGCCCCTTCCTCCTCTTGCCTCCCCTTCGCATGCTCAGCCTCTTGTTTCCTTACAAGCACTAGAAATCCCCTCTTCTTGCCCCAAGCAGACTGGGATTGCAATGGGAGCTTTGCAGATTGCTGGATTTTCCATCCTTTGCTTTCTTCTCCACTCGGGAAACTCACTGGCGAATAAAGCCGGTCAAGGTAAGAGAAAAACCTTCCCAGCTCAAATGTTTGCTGTTTGATGTGTGTACAGGCAGCCGGACCTCCTCCTCCTCCTCGTTAGATCTGGGATTTTATGTGCAGGCTGGAGAAATGAGCAGCAATACCAACAAATAGAGGAGAGGGTTGGAAATATGCTTTGGAGATATTCTTGCTGTCTTTCATTGGGGTTGGTTGGTTGGGTTTTTGTAAACTCTTTAACGAGTTGTGTTGCTTTATTTGTTTCGCTCCGGACTCTTTATCTCAAGGCAAAGGTAGAAAAAGAGGGTGAGCAAAAGACTCTGCACTCATTGAGGGGGAAACGTTGAGGTTTGGAGGGGCTTGGGGGCCTTTTTGGGGCGATGAGGCTGATGGTGCAGAGGAGGAAGGCTCGTTTCGGGCTTGGGTGGGAGGGAAGGGACGGCGAGCGGGTCTCTGGACCCCCAGGAGGCTGCAAACCGCGGTTGTGCATTTTCCATAGGCGCGGGTTGAATCTCAGATGTTGTGCTCTAAGGGGTGCGGGGCTTCAGAAAACTTCACGTAGCTGAACGCAGCAAAGCCCGAAAACCACAAGACGTCTTTCCCTATCTCCGGACAGAGAAGCGTGTCCCGTCGTTATCAACTTCAGGCTTTTCTGCTTCACCCCTCCTCTACTGAGCCCCAGTTTTTCCCTTCGCAAATGCACACACGTAGCTTTATGCATGGTCTATACCTAAGGTTTTCTATATTTAGCTTGGATTTTTCTCTCTCCACACGCGCAGGAGTGCGCGCGCACACCCAAACACACACAGCCCTGTGCGTGATCCTGTTGGCTGCCTGCGAGGGGGTTTTTCCTCCTCAGTTTCCACTATCTCTACAATCTCTTGGCGTTGGGTTGGTTTGTTTTGTTCCTCTATAGAACTTAACGTTGTGCGAGGTCTATCAAAACCAGCTTTGGCTCTCGCTGTTGTAGTAGCCGCGTGTTTATGCGTAGAACGCGATTAAATAGGGTGTGAATGGAATATGGAATTAAAGATCTCTTATCGGCGCTGGGAAGAGGTATATTTTAGCTACACACTAAGCCCTGTCACCAACAAAGTTAGAAGGAATTTCAAGGCTATTGTCTTATCTGGCTTAAAATGTTCTTAAAACAATAGGCAACTTTTCAGGAGGGCAGTCTGGGCAAGCACGGGGGAGATTTTCCAGGGCAAAGGTTTAGTAAGAAGGCGTCCAGCTTCACGTAAAGCTTTATGATTTTGGCTTAGAAAGGAATGCTTAGGTTTTTATCCCCCCTCAAATTATCTTGAGTGTATGCATTGCTTTCATTTCTTATCATAATATTTATTTATTAAGGCCTTTTGGTTTCCAGTTCCATTTAAGCCCGAGCCAGAATTGCATTAAAATAGCAAAGTAAAATTCCATCGTGTAGAGACTTGACAGATCCCTTCGGGGAAGGAGAGGGTTGGGGTGGGGTTGGAGAAAGGTGAGCTCAATCCTGCGCTGGGGTAAATCACTCGCCATACGCCCAGGATGGTGCTGGCTCCTCCCGGCCAAGGCACCGAGCAGATCTCGGGGCGCTTGGAATGGAGAGTTAATCCCCAAAGCCGCTGCTGGGAGCTTCCGTGGGGAGCTGAGGGGGAGGTGGATGCAGAAAGATGAAGGTTGATGCTTGCAGGGATGCTGGGGGACACGAGGGCTGTGGGTATAGATGGAGCCGGTTGGTTTTGGATGAGGCTGAACTCACAGACCTGATGTCACCAATGGCAGATAGAAACTCTGATTTTCCCAGGAACCTGCTACTGCTTGTTTTTCCCTATGTACAAGCGTCACTGAGCTCTTTGAAGCCACCCCTTGCAAGTGGGACACGATTTAGCAGGACATGTCTGAAATACGATGAGCATCCCTCCTGCATCTGTGAGCTGATGCCTTGAGGATGCACATCACCCCTCTGCCACCACCAAAGCCTTTTTCCTTCTGAGGGGCAGCCTGGGATGACCGACACAGACTGTCCTTCCCTGCTGGATTGGCTTGTTTTGTTGCGATAACATCGCACCCTGCGTAGGGCTTGCTGGCTCATTCCTCACGCTGAATTACCCCAGAAAGTTTAGTCTGTAGGGAAGGAAGGATTTAGCGGAGCCGCCAGCCTGGAGGATGTCTGCCAGAGGACCTGGCTGTCTGCTGGGTTTATTGGGTCAGTTTAAGGGCTAGGAAAGCTTTCCAGAGGAGAGCTGACAGTATAATTCCAAGTAGTCCTGGAGAGGCTCCCGACACGCGCTCAGCTGGGATGAAGTCTCCCTGTGGTCCCTGCGCCGAGCTGCTCAAATGGCCTCAACCTGCTGCTGTCCCCACAGGTCTCCCAGTTTCTGGACCACCAGTTAAGTGAGGCCACTCTCAGTCTCATCCCGGTGTCTGTCTAGCAGAAGAGCGAGTCCTGAGCTGCTCACAGTGGAGTGATGCCCTTGCCCATCGTCTGTGGGCGTTGTTTAGTATTTGATAGGAATGGTTGGACTCGATGATCTGGTGGGTCTCTTCCAACCTAGTGATTCTATGATTCTATGATTTGTACTCTTCTCTCGTACCAGAGAGTGCTTGGCCCCAGCCTTTGCTGCTCTCCTCTGGCAGCACCCCAAAACCTGGAGACTCGTCACAGGATTCACCACCTTTTCCTAGAAATTAATTGCCCGTCCCTCTCCAGTGGTGGTGGGGAAAGGGGCTGGGAGGGAGATGCAGCATCTCCCTGAGGGGCCCCAGCACCCCAGTTTCATAGAATCAGAGAATCACCAGGTTGGAAAAGACCCACCGGATCATCGAGTCCAACCATTCCCATCAATCGCTAACCCATGTCCCTCAGTACCTCGTCCACCCGTCCCTTAATCTCCTCCAGGGAAGGTGACTCAACCCACTCCCTGGGCAGCCTCTGCCAGGGCCCAATGACCCTTTCTGTGAAATATTTTTTCCTAACGTTCAGCCTAAACCTCCCCTTGTGGAGCTTGAGGCCATTCCCTCTCGTCTTGTCCCCTGTCCCTTGGGAGAAGAGCCCAGCTCCCTCCTCTCCACAACCTCCTTTCAGGTAGTTGGAGAAAGCAATGAGGTCTCCCCTCAGCCTCCTCTTCTCCAGCCACCCAGAGCAAGGGGTCCTGAGTGGGATCGTGTCCCCAGCCCAGCTCAGTGCTCCCACCAAACCCTTTGGGCTGGTGCCGTGCGACTGCCCCGCGACAGAGCATCCCTGACCAAGGGCTGGGTTTGGTGGGGATGCACCTGCAGAGCCTCCACCACCCGGGAGTACATTCAATTTCTTTTTTAGCAGTATAAAATTTTCCAATTGCGGGCTCGAGATGCTGTTGGATCCCACCTCTACCCAACCTCCTCCCCCTTGGCCTCCGCTTTCCTCCCTCTCCTGCATTCACAGTGTGCGACTGTTGTGCCTTGTCCCCTCCACCCCTCTGAAATATGAAATGTAAAACTGTAAACATTTCAACATACAGCAGTTCAAAGGAGATCTTTGAAGGCGTCTAACATGCCTGTACCGAGATTAAAAAGGGGCTAGGAAGGAGGGAAGAAGAGTTTTTTTGTAACTGCCAACAGGGGTATAAATATTCAGACACCCCAAGTCTTCCAGCGCGGAGATGTATTGCTGTCTCCAAACTGCTCTGGAGGTTTTATTTTTCCTCCTTTCATTTTTATATAGATTTTTCCTTTGCAGACGGTTGCACCGGAGCGATCCATTTAGGAAAAAAATATGCATGAATAACCTTAACCTTCACTTTCAAAATTATAAGTCCCCCGAGAGGCTTTAGGAGAAGCCTGGGATGGCAAATAAAGTTTGCTCTGTCTCGTGGTGCTGGAGAAAGCCTGGCTGGCCATGCTCCCCAGTGGAGATCTTGCAGCTGATGCTCGCGAAGCAGAAAACAAACACACACGTGGTTCTCTGGTGAGGCTTGGTCAACCTGAAAAGCCCAAGGACCAACAATTCTCCAGGGAGATGAACGTGCTGTTGGTGTGGAGCATCAAAGCTTACTTGGAGAAATCAGGGCTGAATTGGGCTGAAGCAAGTGGAGTTGGCACGAGGAGGTGGGATGGGGATGGAGGGGGACTTGGCAAGGGATCTGGGATCCATCCGGATGACCAAGGCTGGTGCAGGAGACGGAGAGCTCAACCCAACTCACCCCCCGTGGGAGTGGGAAATGTCAATAAGAGGGGGTGGTGGAACCCTTTAGGGGCACTCCCTGTTTGGGGAAGTAAAAATATGGTGTAAAGGGTGCAGAGCAGGGTCTGGGCACGGGGCGATGGGCGCACCAGGCTGGGAAGCCTCCCCATTTTCTTTTGGAGCATCTGGTTCCTCATCTTTCATCCAAGTTCCATCATTCAAGGTGTTCAAGGCCAAGTTGGATGGGCTTTGGGCAGCCTGATCTAGTGGGATGTCCCTGCGCATGGCAAGCGGGTTGGAACTGGATGATCTTTAAGGTCCCTTCCAACTCAAACTATTCGGTGGTTCTGTGATCATTCCGTGGCTGCGTCTACCGGGTGCCACCTGCTTCTGGGAGAGTTGGGTGGATGCGTGGGGTGTAGAGTTCCTACAGCGGGGCTGGTGCATCACGCGGTGAGATGCAGACATCCTCGATGCTAGAGTGCGGGTACCAGCCCCGTGACTGCTGGCAGAGCACCCCTGGCAACAAGCCGGCATCTGAGTTAGAATCTCCGGTTCAAACGATGTCTCTTTTTGACCAGTTTGGAAAAGGCTGCCCTGCAGAGCATCCTCCTGCCCCTTCTCCTGGTGGGATGCCCCCAGCCGTGCCCTGTGCCTGTCGTGGTGCACCATGAGTCGCCCTCACAGGCTCTCCAAGCGAACAAATGATTAATCAACCGGACTGGAGTGTCTGAGATGGTTATTAATACGCTGGTAAAAAAGAGCTACTGAAGTTATAAAGCTTTAATTTGGCATTAAGGCCAAGTGGAAACTCCACGTGGCTGCCAACAGCTACACCCACATCCCTATACAGACAGGCCGTTAGTATAGATGCCTATGTAAAAATAAAGAATAAAATTAATTTGATAGACTATGCTGAAGTGCTTGTAGAAGAGAGAAAAGTCGTGAGTAGGTTTGTTTTGGGGGGGAGGGGGTGTTCTAGCAGATTTTTGCTGCCCTGTCTCACCCGCCCCTCATCAATTTTATTGAGACGTTCAGCCTATCGGGTTAAAACCATCTTGTATTATGTCTTGCATTAAAAAATATATAAGGAAGTGAGGAAAGAGGCTCAATCCAGGCTCTAAAAATATACGAGCTGTTGCTTTATCCGCTGGCTCGTGGTAGCGCAGGGTGCAAGCGTGGGACCCAGGTGCCCGTGGGCTCCGCCAGCCTCGGTCAAAGCCCTTCGGCTCCTGGGTCCCAGGGGGCTGCTTTTGGCACGCTCGAAATGGCAGTGGCGTTGAAAGCGTCTGCCTCCGCTGCCTTTGAAATGGAGAATAAAGCTGCAGCTGGAGCGGAACGGGGCCCAACAGCCAGCGCTGGAAAATCCCACCCACAACGGAATAAAAAACAGCGCCCGAGGCGCGGGGCGAGCGCCGCAGCCTCCTTGCCCTTCACCGCAACCCTCCCCGGCACGGCCAAGGATGCTCTTGCCCTCTGATGAGCTCTAATTAGCCCCAAAGTGGGGCTAGTGAGGAGGTGGGCTTGGGCAGGGAGCCGGGGTCATTGGGCGTGGGCGAGACCTTGGGTCTGCAAAGGGATTCGGCGTCTTCGTCAACATTCAATTCCTCGCCTCGTGCAAAATCGTAGAACCGGGGAATGGTTTAGGTTGGAAGGGACCTCAAAGCCCATCCGGTTCCTACCTCCCCGCAATGGGACACCTCCCGCTGAATCTAGGCTGCTCAGAGTTTTGGGGATTTGGGGTACGATGCATCATAGAATCACCAGGTTGGAAAAGACCTCTTGGATCATCGAGTCCAGCCGTTCCTATCTGCCGCTAAAGCATGTCCCTGAGCACCTCGTCTATCTGTGCTGTGTGGTTTTGGCCCGTTTCAGGCAACTCTGGGTGAAAAAGAGGCACCTTTGATTATTTGTGCAGGTCTGCAGGCGATCCTGGCTGGCAACCGCACCCGAAAAACCCACCTGACTTTGGAATCTGGACTTCATAAGCTCCCCCAAAGCATGGGGACAAGTAGGTTGCACTCCAGAAAGGAGTGACTAGACTAGACATAAGGAAGAATTTCTTCACTATGAGAGCGGTGGGACAGGTTGCCCAGGGAAGTCGTGGCCACCCCATCCCTGGAGGGGTTCAAGGCCAGGTTGGATGGAGCTTGGAGCCCCTGATCCAGTGGGAGGTGTCCCTGCCCATGGCTGGGGGTGGGACTGGATGATCTTGAAGGTCCCTTGCAACACAAACTATTCTACGAGTCTATGAAATAGGGCTGGGAACATCAATAAGGGCTTTTAAAAAGAAAAAAAAACGCTTTGCTTGACTTGAACATGAAATCCCTTGTGCCGCGGTAGCGGCTGGAAGCACCTGCAGTGAGGCCGCAGGCGATTTTTTTGGATGGAGAAAATCGTCCTGCAGGAAAAGTGAGCTGTGCCGATGGATGGCAAACCTTCCCTTTCGTGGGAAAACGCCGCTTACGTTGATAAAAGGTGCCAAAATTTAGTTTTCAGAGGGCTTTTTTAAAAAGTTCTCTACATAATTTCTGAAAGAGACTCCTTCTTAGGAGCTGGCATGCTGGAATTATGATCTTTGCCAATCCTGGGATGGCTCCTGGGGTGCTGAGGAGGGTATTTATTCACTCTTCCCACACACACCATTTCCCCCTTTTTTTTCCTAATCCTGTAACCTTTCTGAAGGTCTCCAGCTTTGGAAAAATTACAGAGTAGCACATTTATAATGTTTTCTTTTGTACTTTTGCTGCTGTGTAATCTTTCCAAAGTTAGAGACGTTTTGAAGTTACAGAATGGAAAAAAAAAAGAAATGATAGAGAATAAAAAAAAAATACATGTGCGAGTGGGAAAGGCACATGGCATTGTGTTCAACCCCGCACAGACATTGTTCATTGTCTTGAGGTTGAGGGCACAGGAAGAAAAAGAAATAGAAATTAAACTTCCCCCCCAAAAGTGAGATTTCTGGCAACAAGCTGGGAAAAACAACAATGATGGGATGTGTGATGGATGCGTCGCATTGCGGGTGGTTTGAGTGGAAGGAGATGGGGGGGTTGAGGGATGGTCTGTGCTGTTTCATAGAATGGTTTGGGTTGGAAGGGACCTTAAAGCCCCTCCAATTTCAACCCTACTGTGATGAGCAGGGACACCTCCCACTGGATGAGGGGCTCCAAGCCCCATCCAACTTGGTCTTGGACACCTCCGGGAACACCCCAAGGGCAGCCACCACTGCTCTGGGCAAGAGAAGAGTTTGGTGCTGGTTCCCACCTGAGCTCTCAAACTTTGAGACCATCAAATGAAAGCATCGGGATGTAATTTATAACTTGGAGGGGGAATAGCTGAGGGAGGGCTCCCAAATCACGCAGGTTTAGGACCAGGATTTGCAAATTCAGTCGATTGTCGCTTCGGCGTTGGCTGCATGCCTTTGAGTCCCTGCGTCCATCCCTGCCTCTGAAAGCAGTGAGTGCTTGATATCCTCCATGCATTTCCCTGCTCCCGTGCTGCATCCCTCCCACCATTCGCCCAGGAGCCCCGGTGAGGGACGCCGGAGCCGGAGGCAAAACCACTGCAGGTTGCGATGCTGACTGGCGCTCGCCAGCGGCGGAGGTGCCTCCTCCTGTGCCAAAAGGCTCTTTAAGCCTGAAAAATGTGGTTGGGAAGGAGCGAGTTCTGCATTCCTGTGGCTTTTGCAGGTTTTTTTCCACCGGTGATTATTTGCACACGCTTTTTGGTCGGGGGGATGGGGCCTTTGCAGGTGGGTCAGGGGTGCGGTGGGGCAGCCGTGGCCCAGGCTGGGATGGGTTTTTTCAGCTAAATGTGAAGTTTGGCTGGCAAGGAAACGAATTTGAGCCACACTCATCTCCCTGGAGGGACGAGAGTACCCTGGAGGTCCTTGTGGGACCCCTGGTGATGCTGCTGGACGCTGGGGTGGCCGGGGATGTGGGTGCTGGAGGTGATGGTGCCATCAGGGAGCAGGGTGATGGTCCCCCACGCAATCCTTCCGTCGTCTCCGCCGCGGTGGGTCAGCCTCCAGCTGGTGATTAATGGTCCAAGGGAGGCCGTGGTGGCCGTGGGCCATGGCTAATGTCAAATAACAAATATGAATGTGGGCTGTAAATATTTAGACAATGCGCAGGCACGTGCCGCCTCCCTGGTGCAAAGGCAAAGCTCTTCTCTCCCCCCCTTCTTGGCTGGGTGACTCACATCTCCCGGGAAAAACCCACCGGGGTGGCCGGGACAGGGTTCAGGCCAGTGCTCCCGTGGCCATGGCCCCCAGCCCAGCAGGGCTTCCAAGGATGTTTCATGTCTTTGGGGACATCCCAGGGCGCTTCTGTTCTTGGGGCTGCTGAAAAGCAGATTTTAAAGGCATCTTGGAGCTTTGCAGCCTCAGGCTCCTCTTTATGGGGTATGAGGAAGCTGGAGGGACCTTTCCCATCCCCATAGAATCATAGAATTGCCAGGTTGGAAGAGACCCACCGGATCATCGAGTCCAACCATTCCCATCAATCACCAAACCATGTCCCTCAGCACCTCGTCCTTTAAACCCCTCCATGATTCAATGCTCTGGATGTGACCTCTGGGGTACTGAGAATCATAGAATCGTAGAATCACTAGGTTGGAAAGGACCCACTGGATCGTCGAGTCAAATCATTCCCATCCTGCATAAGTGAGTTGAGGGGGATGAAGGGGATGTAATTTTTGGCTGTGCCCCTGAGGAAGCCTTGATGTTTTTCCTGGTTCTCCCTCCTGCTCCTGGCTCCCAGGTTTATTTAGTGCGGTCCCTGCTAATTCATGCACATTCCACCGCACGTAAGAATAGAAAGCGATGACGATTATTTGGGTGACTGGCCGGCTCAGGAAACGGTTAATTGGAGACAGAGACTTTCACCTCTGCCTGGGCTGCCTCCAGCCTTAACTACAGGCTCCTGGGGGATGTTTCCTATCATCAGGAACATGAAAGGGTAGGGGAGTCTCAGGGTGGCAAGGACACTGGCATGGACAGTGTCCATCCAGCAGCCCATCCTGAGCCCATTACAGTTGCATCAGGGCTGGGTGCAGCGAAGCCACTAAGGAGTGAAGCAGCAGCTTTGCTCCTTTGTGTCACAGAATCATAGAATCACCAGCTTGGAAAAGACCCACCGGATCATTGAGTCCAACCATCCCTATCAAACACTAAACCACGTCCCTCAGCACCTTGTCCACCCATCCCTTAAACCCCTCCAGGGAAGGTGACTCAACCCCCTCCCTGGGCAGCCTCTGCCACTGCCCAATCACCCTTTCCCTGAAGAATTTTTTCCTAATGTCCAGCCTGAACCTCCCCTGGTGGAGCTTGAGGCCATTCCCTCTTGTCCTGTCCCCTGTCCCTTGGGAGAAGAGCCCAGCTCCCTCCTCTCCACAACCTCCTCTCAGGTAGTTGGAGAGAGCAATGAGGTCTCCCCTCAGCCTCCTCTTCTCCAGGATAAACACCCCCAGCTCTCTCAGACGCTCCTCTTGTTCTCCAGCCCCTTCCCCAGCTTTGTTGCTCTTCTCTGCACTCGCTCCAGAGCCTCAACATCCTTCTTGTGGTGAGGGGCCCAGAACTGTCTTACATGTTCACACGTGGGTTGAAAAGCCAGAAGGTTATTTGGGTGATGGCTCCTGTGGGAAAAACAGGGAGAGCTCCCCTCAGCTCTCCCCATCGCTCCCCCTGCCTCTCCCCTTGCAGATGTCGATGAGTGTGTGGAAGGCACTGACAACTGCCACATCGATGCCATCTGCCAGAACACCCCCAAGTCCTACAAGTGCATCTGCAAGTCCGGCTACACCGGAGATGGCAAGCACTGCAAAGGTAGGGGACCACAGCCCCTCCGACAACCCCCAGGTCGGAGGCAGGTGAGGGCTCACCAACAACATCCCCTGCCCTCGCAAAAAAGCTGCTTGTCCACCCCAACCACTGCAAAGCCTTCATTCCCTTTTTCTACCCCAAAACCCTGGCTCGTTGACTTTGCCGTGCGTGGGGATGGAGAGGAGTGTGACTGTCCCTCCCCTGCTCCACAAAGAGATGTGTTTGCAGGGCTGGGGCTGCTTGGGCTCAGGAGCATCAGCTGGGGCTTGGTTTGGATAAAGCTGGGCTTTTATTAACTGCAGGGTTTCCAACCCAAAGGCTGTAAAGCTAGGTTGGCAGAGAAAACAAGAGAAGCATAAAAATAAGAGATGGAGACATAGATGTATTTCATACAGATGTTGATGTAGATATAGATATTAATGGATAGACATTGATGTAGGTATTAATGGATATCGATGTCTGCAGCTGAAGGAAAAAGGGCTCCCTGGAGGAGCAGCACCAGGAAAGCAGGAGTGGGGCAGGGGAAAAAAATCCTGGCTCTGCTCAGAGTAGGTCCAGGGTTGGGGTGGGCTGAGTACAAATAGCAGAGGGATTAAAGCACGCTCCGAGCACAGCAAGGCTTCGCCATGGAGACGGCAGCTCTGCCCACCTCTCTTGGGAAATCCTGTGGGATTCCCAGAGCGCCCAGCGTGGGGTAGATAGAAGTCCAGGGTCTAGACTGGAGGGGACAGGGGGTGCTCCTGGAATAAGCAATGAGAGCAGAGCCTCCTGGGTGCAATATCAGCTGGAGATGGGGAGCAGCACCCGTGCAGCGAGTTGGCCTTGCAGCTCTCCTGCTCTCCTCTCTCCGCAGACGTCGATGAGTGTGAGCGGGAAGACAACGCGGGCTGCGTCCACGAGTGCGTGAACATCCCCGGCAACTACCGCTGTACCTGCTACGACGGCTTCCGCCTGGCTCACGATGGCCACAACTGCTTAGGTGAGAGACGCGCCCCCAGCACACGCCGGGGTGGGATGCTGGTGTCTCGCAGCTCTCACACCTTGTGACCAGCCCACTGGCTTTCTTTGCTGGGCACCTCCTGAGCTCTGTCATCCCCCAGGCCCATTGCAGAGCTGGGGGACTGTGGTGGCACTCCCAGGGCAGGTAGCTGGCTGCGGACATGTCCCATGGCACCGTGGCTCGCCAAGAAGAGGATTGCTCCCCATTGCACAGGGGTGAAGCCGAGGGAGGATGAAAAACTTGCTCCATGGGTCCATCCATAGACTGAGGGAGGCTGGGGTAGGCAGGCAAGACTGGGAGGCTTTCCCCTGCTGTTGGGTTTAGAATCATAGAATCACCAGGTTGGAAAAGACCTCTTGGATCACTGAGTCCAACTGTTCCTACCTGCCTCGAAACCATGTCCCTGAGCACCTTGTCTACCTGTCTTTTAAACACCTCTTGGGATGGTGACTTCACCACCTCCCTGGGCAGCCTGATGACTCTTTCTGTGAAAATATTTTTCCTGATATCCAGTCTGAATATCTGAAGCTCCCAGTGGAGCTTGAGGCCATTCCCTCTCGTCCTGTCCCCTGTCCCTTGGGAGAAGAGCCCAGCTCCCTCCTCTCCACAACCTCCTCTCAGGTAGTTGGAGAGAGCAATGAGGTCTCCCCTCAGCCTCCTCTTCTCCAGGCTGAACCCCCCCAGCTCTCTCAGCCGCTCCTCATCAGGCCTGTTCTCCAGCCCCTTCCCCAGCTTCGTTGCTCTTCTCTGCAGTCGCTCCAGAGCCTCAACGTCCTTCTTGTGGTGAGGGGCCCAGAACTGAACACAGGATTCGAGGTTTGGTCTCACCAGTGCCGAGTCCAGGGCTGGGATGCTGGGCACAAGCCGCAGCCTCCCCATGGCCGCATCCTACAGCCAGGAGGGCAGAACCAGACATCGGGGCTTCGCTGGTGCTCGAGGTCAGCCCTGCACCTGCCAAAATAGATGAGTTAATAGCAAATACGGTGGAGATGGGAACCGGCGAAGGGACTGGATAAATAATCTCTGGGCCAAGACAAACCCAGCATCTGCCTACGGAGCGACCGAGCATCCTCCCCACCGCTTCCCACCGCCCCAAACTCCATCCGGCCGTGGCAGAGCCGACGGTCCCGGCAGAGTCCTGAGTACCCGCATCCTCCCGCGGTACCCACGGGTGGGATCACCAGGGCCATCCCTCCCCCTGGAGCTCATGCTATTTTGTAATTAGTGTCTGCAGAGGGGTCATTAATGAGCTCATCACTGGAAAGAGGAGGAGGGGGAAGGGATTCTGGACACATACGCTTTGCATTAACCGCCGTCACTGGGATCTTTGCAGCAACCTCCGAGAAGGGGGAGATTTACACAGCTGGGAGGAGGCGCGGGCAGCTCTGCCTTCCTCTCCCAGGGGAGGATGAGCCCGAGGAGAAGAGAAGAAAAGAAAGCCGGGCTCGGCAAGCCGCAGACGTCATGTGTTTACAGAGTTGGGTGGGAGGGGATGGATGTGGCTGGGGAGATCTAGGGGCTCAGGCCCTTGAGCCTTTCTTCTGCTCATCCCAGCATCTCGAATGCTTTTTTTTTTTTTTTTTGCTGTAGGGATGGGACAGGTTTATCACCTTGAGCCCTTTTTACAGATGAGGGTGTGGACACTCCCTGTGCTCTGGCTGGCTTTGTTCTGTGGCTGCTCTCAGGGTGGGAAGCAGGGATGAACCCCAATGGGTTTTTTCCATCCTTCTTCCCCCTCATCCTGACTGCACTTTGCCCAGCCTGCAAGCATCCCCTCTTAGCCAAAAGAAAGAGCAGCAGAACGAAGCAGAGGACCGTGCCCAAGCTTTACTGGCACTGTGGCCAAGCCTGGGATGGGTTGGAGTCTGTGCCCAACCGGAGCCCCCCAGTTCCCCATCGCCCACCCCAGGCGACCTTTTGAACCAGGACAGGAATTCAAGCCCTTATCCTGACACAGGCTCTGCTGGCTTCTGCCCATGTCCATTGCATTTAATAAAACAGGTATTAGAGCGGCGGAGTCTCGTTTCAGACGTCGGTTTTGAACGGCTGCCTCCTCATTTTTGTGTGGAGCTCGGAGGAGAAGTTGCAAGACATTAAGCCCTCGCTATAAGCAAGGGGATTTGAGGAGAGTTATTGGCATCTGCAGGACATAACTTGGCTGGGATGAGTCTGGGAGGAAGCTGCGAGCATCCTACCATTGCAGAGACTTTTGTGTCTGTTTTCAATACCTCCTTTCCAGGGTAGTGGGTTTGTGGGATGCTCCTGGGCTCTGCTCCCACTGTGGTTTCCAGAAGGAGCTGCAGCCTCAGGAGATGCTGAGAAACCAAAGCAGGGGCTGCAGCCCCTGCTTTGGTTTCTCAGCATCTCCTGGGGCTGCTGCATCCATTGGGATCATCGCAGCATCCTCCAGAGAGCACCTGGGAACGGGGCATTGTGCAAGACACCAGTGCTGCTCAAGCATCCATCCATCCATCCATCCATCCATCCATCCATCCATCCATCCATCCATCCATCCATCTCTTGCCCAAACCCAAGGGGTTCCTCCTGCTCGAGGAGCTGAGAGCTCCCCCCCGGCACGTGCCGTCACCGAGCCACTATTCCAACGTTTCTGGCAGGCTCAGCTTTCCTCCCAGCCGCTGGCTCGGCAATGCTTGAGTTCACAGGAGGTTTTCTTTGGCACAGGGCCCCTTGTTCCCCGGCTTGATGCCGTCACCCAGCCCCGGCACCGCGGGCAGAGGGGGCAGGGGCAGCCGTGGTGGACATTAACCACTCTGCCCGAGACCAGCATCCCATTTGCTCCGCACCTCGGGGCACCAGCAGGTTCACCTTGGACACTGGAGAGAGCAATAGGCTCTTGCTCTTCATTAAATAAGAGATTTGCAGGGGTAGAGCAGGAGCAGCCTGGGGCAAGGGCATCACGGCTGCCACGGATGCACATCTTGAGCCCCTTCCAGCCTCGCTTTGTTAAACCAAAACAGGCACGAAGGCAGCAGAGCTCCCAGGGATTCGCCTCTCCTTACAAGTAATTATTCCTGCTCTAGGCTAAGGTTTCCCAGCTCCCCCTAATGAAATGCAGACATCTCCAGCTGGCAACGGGCTCGGAGGGGCTGGGGGTGAGGGGAGGCTGCAGTCGGCATCCCGGCCAAGCGTCCTGGGTGCTTCGGGGTCCCAGGACAAGGAAAATCCCTTCCTCTGTGGTTTGGTGTCCCATTCTGTAAAATGAAGCTGGACCTTTACCCATCAGCTGGGGATGCTGTATGGCCTCTGTGACCCAATCCTTGCTGTGTTTTGCCTTCCCTGTAGTCTTGACACGTTCATAGAATCATATAGAATCATAGAATCACCAGGTTGGAAGAGACTCACTGGATCATCGAGTTCAACCATTCCCATCAATCACTAACCCATGTCCCTCAGCACCTCGTCCACATGTCCCTTAAACCCCTCCAGGGAAAGTGACTCAACCCCCTCCCTGGGCAGCCTCTGCCAGTGCCTAATGACCCTTTCCGTGAAAATTTTTTTCCTAATGTTCAGCCTGAACCTCCCCTTGTGGAGCTTGAGGCCATTCCCTCTCGTCCTGTCCCCTGTCCCTTGGGAGAAGAGCCCAGCTCCCTCCTCTCCACAACCTCCTTGCAGGTAGTTCTCCTTCCTTCTGGCTGGGGGATCATGTATACAAAGCAGAAATAATTTGCTACCTGGCAAATCTGTCACTCTCGGCTAGCCATCCCCTCACGTGGAGCCACTCACCCCCTGCCACCTTCCCTTTGCAGACCTGGATGAGTGCTCGGAGGGCAACGGTGGCTGCCAGCAGACGTGCGTCAACATGATGGGCAGCTACGAGTGCTTCTGCCGGGAGGGCTTCTTCCTCAGCGACAACCAGCACACCTGCATCCAGCGCCCTGAAGGTTAGTGCATGGCATCCTCCTGCCCCAGATCACCCTCCATCCCCTCTGTTTATCCATCAGGTCTGTCTCCCAGCACCTCTGGCCACCCCTGCTTGGTGCTTGGCTCTGGGGGCTGGCACTGGTTCATGACTCGTCTTGGTGCAGCAAATCATAGAATGGTTTGGGTTGGAAGGGACCTCAAAGCCCATCCAGTTCCACCCCTGCGATGGGCAGGGGCACCTCCCACTGGATCAGGGGCTCCAAGCCCCATCCAACCTGGCCTGGAACCCCTCCAGGGATGGGGCAGCCACCCCTGCTCTGGGCAACCTGTTCCAGGGCCTCCCCACTCTCAGAGTGAATTCTTCCTTATGTCTAGTCTAAATCTGCCCCTCTCCAGTTGACACCCATTGTCCTATCACCACAAGCCTTTGTGAGCAGTCCCTCCCCAGCTTTCCTGGAGCCCCTTCAGGTACTGGAAGGTCACTATAAGGTCTCCTCGGAGCCTTCTCTTCTCCAGGCTGAATAACCCCGACTCTCTCAGCCTGGCCTCGTACGGGAGGTGCTCCATCCCCTCTAATCATCATTGTAGCCTCCTGTGGACCTGTTCCAACAGCTCCATCTCCTTCCTATGTTGGGGACTCCAGAACTGGACACAATCCTCCAGTTGAGGTCTCCCAAGAGAGGAACAGAGGGACAGAATCCCCTCCCTCGCCCTGCTGGCCGCGCTGCTTTGGATGCAGCTCAGGACACCGTTGGTTTCTGGGCTGTGAGCGCATGTTGCTGGCTCATGTCGAGCTTCTCATCCACCAGCACCTCAAGAACTTCTCTGCAGGGTTCCTCTCCATCACATCATCCCCCAACCTGTACTGTAACTGCAAATTACCCCTACCCAGGTGTAAACACAGATTTATTATGAGCACACTGGGAGAGGATGCCAGGGCAGTAATCAACGTCCCCAAAACAAAACCCTCACAGGCCCCTTTACCAAGCAAAATAATACCAAATGGAGGAGGTGAATCCCATCTCCAGAGCATTTTATTAAATAAATGGTATCCAGAGATCCTCACGCCACCCTGCAAGGCTTGTGTTCTCCTGCCAGGTCTGTGCAGCACCGAGCCCTTCGTCTCGATATCAACTCTAAATTGCTGCCGTCTGGAGCGATCTTGTAGCCAAAATAGGAGGAAATGAGAGATTTTTGCTTCTCTGCTGATTTTTATCCCTGCTGCTTGGCAAAGCCAGCTGGGTGGGTTTGCTTTCCTCCTTCCCTCTTTCCCAGCTGTGTCGGTCCCTCCAGCTCCCTGGGGTATCTCAGCATCTCCTGCACCTCCATCCCCTGTGCTCACAGGAGCGATGAGCTGGCTGCTCCATCCCCTGTGATGGGCTGGGGGTGTTGGGGGGCTCCTTCTAGGGCCAGAGATGCAGGTGTTGGGTTTTGAGAGGATTTGTTGAGCTGAGTGGCTGTGGGGTGCTGTGGTGCTTCTGCACCCTGAGACTGGATCCCAAGCTCGGGCTCAGGAGTGTCTGCTGGGAAGGTTGCAGCTGGTCCCCAGGCTGTGAGAACGCAGACACCTGAGGACTATTTGGGGTGTGATGTTAAAGCCTGTTTTGACTTTCCTCCTAGCTGCATGGGTGCTGCCAAGGCAGAAGCAGTGAGTATTAGCGAGCTAAACCTCAGTATTATGGCTGCTTCCTTTCTTCTGGGGTCCTTGCCAGCTCCTTGCCTGTCTTCTTCTACCCTGGCAGGAGGCTTTATCCTTTCCCTTTGCTTTTATTCTGTTTCTTAATCTCCCTCTAGCTTTCCCCTCTCCCTCCTCATGCAGACGGGATGAAGCACTGCTGGGTTGGAACACCTGGGGAATGGATCGATGGTTGGGCTCGATCCAGTGGGTCTTTTGCAACCTAATGATTCCATGATTCTATGATCCCAGGACCCCAGCAGCACCATCACCTTCTCCCTCTTACTAACCAGTATGGAGAGGCCAAGGGTTGGGGTTCACTGGGTGCCTTTAAACCCCATCATGCTCAGCCAGAGGAGCCACCAAAACCAAAAAGAGTGAGCAGGGTCCTTAGATGGTACCCGTGCAAGAGCAGGTGACGATGTTGCAGGGAGAGGAAGGATTAAAGGGATAGCAAAACTCAAGGGCTCCCTTCTCCAGCAGGAGAAGGCTGTAGGGACCAAGGGATTGCTGTGTCCTGGCGTTGTGCAGTGGAGGGGAATGCTGAGCCCGGGTGGAATTGCAGGGGGAGGCTTAGGAAAAGAGTGTGTGACCATCCCAGCCTGGAGGGGAGCCAGGGCAAATGCACATCAGAGCTTACATCTCTGCTGGGACGTTCCAGAGGATCCCTGCTGGCTGGTGGCCATCAGGATCCATCTTCTCTGGAGGGTGCATCTCTGGAGGAGAAGAGGTGCAGCAGGGCAGGGTTAGCCTTGAGGTCTCCATGTCCACCATGGTACCCAGGATGCAGCGGAGATGTTGCTAGGTAGTAAAGAACAGCAAAAAATAAAGAGAGGATGAGAATAAAGCCATTGTTTGGAGGAGAGGCTGAGAGCGCTTGGCTGTTCTCTGTGTGTCCTGGGGAGACTCTGGAGAAGAGCTGGGTGCAGCCCAGGGGCTCACAACGATGTCCTAGCCCTGGGGTAGGCTAGGGGGGCTGGAGAGATGGAGCAGGGGTTCCCACAGGCTGAGGGTTCTCAGCGCAGCATGGATGCCAGGGAAGGGATACTGGTGTTGTTGGAAGCAGGATTCTCTCTCTAATTAGCGGGCTCGCTTGCCACTGCAATTCCAAATGATCGCCCAGTCCTGAAGCAGAGCCAGGTGGGATCTGCTGTGCAGGTGATGGGCAGCAGACAGGGATGCCTTTAACCTGGACACCTTTAACCCTTCCTGCACATGCTTGGTGTGTTTCAGCATCCTCCTTTAAGGTGTCCCTGACCCTCAAACCCCAGGCTCTTATCAGACCCCAGGCTCACAGCCCTGCCTGGTCCTGATGCCAGCATCACTCACCTTGCAGTGGGTTCAGCACCTGCTGCCTGGAAAGGAGCCGACCCCCTCTCTGTGCCAGAAAAAGGCCCTGAGCAAGCAGTTGCATCTCCCACAGGACCTTCCCCAGCTTTCTGTGGGCATTTCTTAAGCGCCTCACGAACTCCTGTCAACGCCCTGCTGAGCCCAGCCTTGTGCGGCTGGGTGTCCTCGTGCCCCAGGAGAGGCTGTGATGGGAAGGAGGGTGTGGGCAGGTCAGCGAGGGTGAGATGTCAGCTCCGATAATGGAAGCCAGCAGCTCCCCAAACCCTCATTCTCCTAGAGCTGCCAGTGTATGAATCCTCCCAGAGCTGTCAAAGCATCCTATAGCTTAACCTGGGGGCTTAACCCAGTGGAGCAGCTCCAGGGCTCTCCTTGTCCCTCCAAAACCCTTCCTTGCTCTGCTGAACGATGCCGTGACTGCTCTCCCGAGGAGTCACAACCGTGCTCACCCCATCTTCCTCATATTCCAAACACCAGATGCATCTCTCCGTCTCCCAGTGCCAGGGCTGCTGGGCAGAGGCAGCTTCTGTGCCTGCTGCTTGCCCCGAAACACGGCAGTGGGGTCTGTCACCTAAGGTGGAGAAAGGGAATTGAAGGTTTAATGCTGCAAGGTGGCTTTGTCCACCTCCCAGAGCAGCCCTGTGCCTTTTGAGGCATTGCCTACGGTTATCCTTTCCTCACAAGGTTTTCCCCATCTCCCCATCCCACCCCAGACTCCCTCCTGCTGCCGTGGACCAGTGCCGATGAGCTTTTGGAGCTTTTCTTTGCTTCCTTCTCTCTTTTAGAAGGAATGAACTGCATGAACAAGAACCACGGCTGCGCCCACATCTGCCGGGAGACCCCCAAGGGGGGAATCGCCTGCGAGTGCCGCCCCGGCTTCGAGCTCACCAAGAACCAGCGCGACTGCAAACGTAAGGAGCCCTCCATGGAGGAGGATACGGTCTCCTGGAGCCCTCAAACCTTGTTCTCCTTGCACAGAACCCTCCTGGCCCCGCTGCAAAACCCTGACCCCGTGTTATCAATTGGTTTTATTGAACCTGAAGGCTTCTGGCTTTATTTCTTCCAGCATGCCCAGCTCTGTTGCCCTTACAGATGATGCTCCTTGCACCCCCTCTGCCAGGACACATTGTGCTGAGACTGAAATGGTAGTTGAAGAGGGTCCCAAAGGTGCAGGATCCCCTGTCCCAGTCCCACCAGCTTTGCTTTCCCAAGGGCAGATGAGTAGGGAAAGTGCAATCAGCACGGGAGGAGCTCAGCAATCCTTTCCCCAGGGCTCGTGGTGTTCTCAGCCTGTCTGATCTCCTGCCAGCGTTTCCCTGGCACTGCCAGATTTTTTAGATACGTGTGTGTTTATGCAATTATTTTTTATTTTGTTTCTCACTTGCTCTCTGCAGCAAACGTGTAAAATCACTGGTGGAATGGAGTTGTAATCCTATGAACCTATTTTCCCTTCAAGCTAAATGAATGCCTTACTTCCCCGTGAGGGGCTGGCAGGGATTCTCAGCAGCACCTGAGTCATTCCAGAGCTCAGGAAAGTCCCACCTTTTCCCTGGAATATCAGATCCAGAGTCAGGGGCAACCAGCCCACCAGTCCCCTTTGCTCCAGCCCCACCAGTGGCATTGAGCAATATGCAAAGGGAAAGGGTGAGAAACCACATAACAGTTTGCATCTTCCAAATCCCCCTAGGGAATTTTGAAGGGCTTTAGAAATTATCCAAGGAGAAAGGGATCTCCCTGAGGGTGAAGCCGAGGTATTTCCAAGCCAGCTTGGGGATGCTGAGTGAAGAAGAAAGGGGCTGGGGCAGTGACGGCTGCTGTTGTGCCTCTTACAGTGACCTGCAACTACGGGAACGGGGGCTGCCAGCACACCTGCGATGACACCGACCAGGGGCCCAAGTGCGGCTGCCACGTCAAGTTCCTGCTGCACTCCGACGGGGTGACGTGCATAGGTAGGTGCGAGCCAGTGCCTGCCCGCGGGGATGTGGGTCGGGGCGTGGGTTGGCTCATCTTCCCCTCCAGGCAATTTACTCTTGGTCTGATGAAGGAGGGTTTTTTCGCTGAGCGCTGTAGTTGCGCCGTTTCCTTTTATTGCCGTTTCCTTTTATTAGGATTGGAGAAACTTGGTGCGTGTGTGAGGGATGCTGCAGGGATGCTGCGAATGCCTACGAAGCTCAGAGATGCTGCGGGTACCTGCGAGGCTCAGGGTGCTGCAGGTGCCTGCGAGGCTCAGCGATGCTGCAGGTTGAGTACCCACGAGGCTCAGGGATGCTGTGCTTTGGGTACCTGTGAGGCTCAGGGATGTTGTAGTTTGGGTACCTGTGAGGCTCAGGGATGCTGTGAGTTGGGTAGCTGCGAGGCTCAGGGTGCTGCGGGTACCCGCGAGGCTCAGGGATGCTGTGAGTTGGGTACCCGCGAGGCTCAGGGTGCTGCGGGTACCCGTGAGGCTCAGAGATGCTGTGGTTTGGGTACCTGTGAGGCTCAGGGATGCTGTGGGTTGGGCACCCGCGAGGCTCAGGGTGCTGCGGGTTGGATACCTGCAAGGTGTAGGGATGATGCAGGTACCTGCAAGGCTCAGGGATGCTGCGGGTTGGATACCTGCAAGGTGCAGGGATGATGCAGGTACCTGCAAGGCTCAGGGATGCTGCGGGTTGGATACCTGCAAGGTGCAGGGATGATGCAGGTACCTGCAAGGCTCAGGGATGCTGCGGGTTGGATACCTGCAAGGTGCAGGGATGATGCAGGTACCTGCAAGGCTCAGGGATGCTGCGGGTTGGATACCTGCAAGGTGCAGGGATGATGCAGGTACCTGCAAGGCTCAGGGATGCTGCGGGTTGGATACCTGCAAGGTGCAGGGATGATGCAGGTATCTGCAAGGCTCAGGGATGCTGTGGGTTGGATACCTGCAAGGTGCAAGGATGCTGCAGGTACCTGTGAGGCTCAGGGATGCTGCGGGTTGGATACCTGCAAGGTGCAGGGATGATGCAGGTACCTGCGAGGCTCAGGATGCTGCGGGTACCTGCACGACGCAGGGATGCTGTGGGTTGCATGCCCATGAGGCTCAGGGAAGCTGCGGATGCCTGCAAGGTTCAGAGATGCTGTGGGTGCCTGCGAGGCCTGCCTATGAAACTCAGGGATGCATCGCTGCTGCTCTGTCAGGAGCAAAATTTGCCACAGGAATGCTTGAGACACTTGAGGATGTCCCCACGCTAGAAATTGTCACTGTCACCAGCAGCATTTGGGGAGAGACATGGAAGGGACAGAGTTGACTGCGATGATACATTCCGACTTGGCATAACGGGGACTCAGCTCAGGAACAATTGCCTTGCAAAAAAAAAAAACCCAAACCCCACAATTCAACCACCCCCAAAATTGTCCTTTTCCTGTGTATGTTTTCAAATTGTAAAACATCAAACAGAGATAGAAGTTTTACTGGTTTCATATGCTTGTGCTGCTGAGCAGCTGATTCGATTTAAAAAAATGTTACGTTCAGGGAGTGATTAAGTCCACAAATTGCTTGAGACATTTGAGTTCTTATTGCAAAATAAAGAAGAAAAAGGAATTGAAAGCAAGAGGGAGGTTTTGGCTCCCCACGTCCCTGCTGTGCCTGAACAGAAAACCTTCTGCGCTTTCCAGCAGCAGCTCCATCCTTGAGCCAAGCGATGGAGGAGCCCGTTGAGCCCCCGGCTGCTCCCCGCTGGCTGGAGGGATGCTTGGGGTGATCCCCCACCAAAGCCCTCCTGCTACATTAATGGCACCGCTGTCACCCAGCCTGATTCCAGGGTTCACCCTGAGCCTGGCAGCTCTCGCAGCCCCTTGTCTCTGTCATCCTTGTGTTTTCTCCCAAGGCTGTTGCTCCCTTAGCAAGGTTGCGGATGACACTAAGCTGGGTGGAAGCGTGGATCTGCTGGAGGGTCGGGAAGCTCCAAAGGGATCTGAACAGGCTGGATCCATGGGCTGAGACCAACGGCATGAGGTTTAACAAGGTCAAATGCCGGGTCCTGCACTTGGGGCACAACAACCCTGAGCAGCTACAGACTAGGAGAAGCCTGGCTGGAAAGTGCCTGGAGGAGAGGGACCTGGGTGTGTTGGTTGACAGTGACTGAACATGAGCCAGCAGTGGCCCAGGTGGCCAAGAAGGCCAATGGCATCTTGGCTTGGATCAGAAACGGCGTGGCCAGCAGGTCCAGGGAGGTTCTTCTCCCTCTGGACTCGTCACTGGGGAGACCAAACCTCGAATCCTGTGTTCAGTTCTGGGCCCCTCACCACAAGAAGGATGTTGAGGCTCTGGAGCGAGTCCAGAGAAGAGCAACGAAGCTGGTGAAGGGGCTGGAGAACAGACCTGATGAGGAGCGACTGAGAGAGCTGGGGGTGTTCAGCCTGGAGAAGAGGAGGCTGAGGGGAGACCTCATTGCTCTCTCCAACTACCTGAAAGGAGGTTGTGGAGAGGAGGGAGCTGGGCTCTTCTCCCAAGGGACAGGGGACAGGACGAGAGGGAATGGCCTCAAGCTCCACCAGGGGAGGTTTAGGCTGGACATTAGGAAAAAATTTTTCGGGGAAAAGGTCATTGGTCCCTGGCAGAGGCTGCCCAGGGAGGGGGTTGAGTCCCCTTCCCTGGAGGGGTTTAAGGGACGGGTGGACGAGGTGCTGAGGGACATGGTTTAGTGATTGATGGGAATGGTTAGACTCGATGATCCGGTGGGTCTTTTCCAACCTGGTGATTCTATGATCCCTTTCCACTCACTGAGGTCAGTCCCTTGTCCCCAGCATCCTCATGTTTGCTCCTGTGGTTGCTGCATCCCTTCCCACCTACCCAGGTTCCTCCTGTGGGGTTATTGTTGTGCCCAGGGTGGGGAGCGCTCCTCCGATGGGGGCTTTGAAACTCCAAGATGCATCAGCTGGTATGTTCCTCCTGGCTGGAGGTCCCTGCATGAGTGGTGTCTGTTTTGGTGCAAGGACTCGGGGAGGTTTGGCTCCTGACCCGCTGGGTGCAGGGGGTGGGAGAACAGCTCTCTGAAGCATCTCATGATTTAGGGGATGCTCGGAAGGGTCTCAGTACTTGGACCTTGGGTACCACAGGTGTGTGGGTGGGTTTTGGAGGTTCCTGGAATCGCTCATCCTCATGGCCTTGGCTGAAATCTCTCTTGTCATTCCCACGTTGTGCACCGTATCTGCTGGGATCTCCCACCAGAGCTGATACATCCCTGTGAG
Organism: Clamator glandarius; assembly: GCA_033459285.1. NCBI lineage: Eukaryota > Metazoa > Chordata > Aves > Cuculiformes > Cuculidae > Clamator > Clamator glandarius. The sequence goes on from JAUNZM010000037.1 coordinate 883,462, forward strand.
CGCTTCCCTTTCCCACCTTCCCTGGGGGAAATCAAACACCGCAACGGAGGATTTCAGGAGCAGTGCCAGCCCTAAACCCACTGCTGCACCTTTGGCATCCCTTTCAGGTTTGCACCCTGCTCCTCTCAGGAAGGAGCCCGTGTGGCTCCTGCATCCCCCGAGAGATTCCTGGCCCCCGGTCCCGCTGCGGGAACACTGTTGGATTGTGCTCTGGCCGCTGGGAGCCGGCAGCCGCCCCGCGGGGATGCCCAGCCAGCAGATTTACAGCCAAGCTACCTGCTCGGATATTTATAACCATCCTTTCTTGTTTTACAGCCAGGGCTCAAGAAACAGCCCTCCTTCCCCCTCCCCGGTGCTCCCTCTGCCACCCCTTCCCCATTTCCTCTGAAATATTTCATCATTTCAGGGGGAATAAAGTTTCCAGCGAGGGGAAACGCAAACTCGCTCCCCGGGCCATGGGCTTTGAAATTGTACGCGGTGCGTTTGATGGGCTGCCGGGACAGGCCCCTGGTCCAGGTTCCCTTCAGATCACACCACGCGGCAGGAAGCACGATCAGCCCCTTTGAGTGACAGTTTCATTAGGCCACGGCTGGTGTTTTTCATTTTTCCGCTTTTTATTGCCGCTTTTAAAAATGCGGATAATGAATAACATGCCTGTGAGCAACGCGGGGCCAGCCCTAATGGCTCCCAACAAGTCTGCAGGCTCAAAGGGGAGGGGGAGCCGGGAGGGGAGGCCGATGACCTTATATATTTATATTTATGCTCAAAAAAAAGCAGCCTTTTTTTTTTTTTTTTTTTTTTTTTTTTTTTAAACAAGTGAAAAAAGCACATCAACTCGCCCTCCAGGTCAACCCAGGCTGCAGCGCCTGCAGGGTGATGCAAACCAGGCTGCAGCAGCTGATGGAGATTTTGGCTCTCTGGGAAGATTTGCAAACCAGGGCATCGTTTCAGCTCCCTCTCGGAGATTTTTGGGGTGCAGTGAGGCTGTCACCTTTCTCCCCACTTGCAGCAAATGCTTGGGGCGTGGATGAGGAGGGAATACAATTTAGATGGAGGAGGAAACTAAACCAGCTCACTTCTGTGGCTGATTTCCTGACCCACACCAGGGTTGTTTGCGGCAGCATCACTGATGTCCTGCGGCTTTGTGAAGCTGGAAGTGCCAGGAGCAGGAGGCTGTGCTGGACTCCGCTGTTGGGTTGATGCTGGGGACACCAGAGCAAGGAGACGTCGGCATAGGAGGGTTCTGGGAAGGGGAAAACAGGGTGCGAGGACGCCGGATGGGTGGCCAGGGGAGTGTCGTGCACGTTCCTCAAGGACGTGGTCCCTGCAGAACCTCCTCACCCTGTGTCCTGGCTGCTGACTCCCTGCCCTCAGCCTCCTGGGACGGCTCCGGCACAGCTGTCGCTGTGTTTTCCCTTATTTCCCCTTTGACCGTCCTCCGCTCTGCACGGACCCGGCGTTGTTCCTCATTGAGCAGGGCTGCGCTCATCATCGCTCGGTCCTGTGGGTGATGAGCTCCTTGCGCCCCATCTCTCCAGCCAGGGGCTCTCAGGCTTCGGTTTCACGCTGCCGTGCAGCTCTACCCACACACGGGATCAAAACGAGCTCCTAGGGTGCCTTATCCCTCTCCGATGTGACCGGGATGATGCGAGGAACATGACCCAGATGTGTGGTGCCGGGCAGATTCACAGGCAAAGCTCAGGCTCATTCTTTGTAGGCAACGCCTCAAAGGGATCTCTGGCTGAGTTAGCATCAATTTGAGGGTCGGTGGCTTTGCCCAGGCTGCTCTCAGCTCCTTCTTATCCATTTTTTCCCCCTCAGGCTCCCTCAGTGCTCAGCACCCTGGGTGCACCGATGCATGAGTGAGGCTGAGCAGCACCAATGAACCCAAAATTTAGGTTGACTGTGAGCTTGGCTGCCTTCACCCCTAAATCCAAGCGACGCAGATGCTGCCAGCAGGATGTGGTCGTCTTCCCAAAGGCCACAGCTGTACGGCTCCTCTTGGGGATCCCCAGCACGCGCGGGTTTTGCTCCTGCGAGGGCAGTTCCCCAGACTAACGGGCTGCACTAACGTTCCTCGTATTGCGCTTCCTCCCTCTCGCTTGGGGCTCCGGCCAGCACGACGCAGACTGTGAAGCCCGAGGGGCTTTGAGAGGCCGCAGGGCTTGAGATGCTTTAAACAGGGTGATGGAGGAGTCGAGAGCATCGGACCCAAACCTCAGGTTTTGGCCCTTTTGGGAGGCGGGAGGAGAAAAAACCCAAAGGGAGAATTTCTACCAGGCTGGAAAGGCTGCAGATTGGAACCTATTAACGTGTGACACCAACTCCTTGCTGGATACTGTTTCTAAATCACTTTTTTATAATGTTAAACAGGGGAGAGACACTTCCAGCAACACGTTATCCTTGAGACGTTTTCTAATGGTAAATATTTTTGTTCTCTCTATCTCTACAAAGGGGTCTAACCATGGATGGTCTCTCACCTCGAGATCATAACCGGGCTCGGGGGGCTGAGCTGTTGTGCTAACCGCATGCCTCACTAACCTTGTCCCCTGCTGCTGCTTTTAAAGCCCACAGGGTGAGCCTGGCCTCTGGCTGCAAGCCGGCTTTGCTTTGGGGGGGCTGAGAAAGAAACCCTCTCCTGGCTGTGCTTGCATGAGGCGGGGGTTGTCGCGTTGCTTTGGTTGATCCAGCCTGGTGCAGGGGGTGAAAATCCGCTTTCGGGTGGCTGCAGCAATAGTTATTCCCCCGAGCTGCGGCTGAGCAAGCCTGCAAGGAGCTAGCAGTGGTCCGCAGCGGCTGCGGGATGGGGAGGGGGGTGTTCATGCTCGTCTCTGCGCTGCGTGCTCCTAAAGTTACCCCTTCTTGGAGTCCTTCTGCTTGCGGAGGGTCCCCTCTGCAGGCACAGGCGTTCAGGGGGTCGTGGAGTTTGTCCTGGCAAGGGTGCAGATGATGTTTAGAGTCCCCCAGCCCAGAGCCGCGACGGTCTTTTACTGGGCTGGGCACCTCAGCTGCTTCCCCAAGGGTTTCTTCGCAGTCCCCATGGGGTCTCTAAGCCCTTCACAAAGGTAAGGTGATGCCTCTGCTCCACCAGCAAGGGAACCGAGACAGGCTGAAGGCACCGTGACGTGCCTGCAGCAAGGAATCTTGCTGATGGACATGCTGGGTGCATGCAAACTCTTGGCACATCCAGGACGAGCTGTGGATTTGTGGCTCACCAGGGGCAGGGAGCACCACCTGGGGATTCCGGGGGGCTCTGCAGAGCCTTTCCCCCAGAGGTGGGAGAAGAGGGGACCCCCCAGCTCCGCGCCGTCCCTGCGCTCCAGCCAACCTGGCTCGAATCCCTCTGATTACGGTGCAATTATCCCCTTTGCAATCCCGCCGCGATGGCTGCTTCCCAGCAGGTGGAGGCGAAGCCGGAGCATGTGCAGGCAGGGCACTGCGGGGCACGGACAGGGGCTCAGTTGGGTCCTAGTGAGGGCCAGCACGGTGAAAGGTGCTGAGCAGGGCGAGGATTTCTATGGCACAGCAGTCGGGAAGAGAAATCAGTGCTGGGATGGAGGAGAGCGAGAAAAAGTGTGTATGTGTGTGTGTGTGTGTGCAAGCTGCTTTGTCTTCTCCCTCCCCAAGCGATGGAGGCCCTCGCCAAAGCTCTGTGTGGCTGGGTGAGTCACGCTTGGCTCACACCAGGCTGCCAGCAGCCCCCGGGCTTTCAGCAGCACCAAACAATTCTGCCCTCCCAGGGCTCTGCTCCTGAGTAGCATCCACCACCCAACCTCCGACCCTCGCAGGTGGCACAGCAGCCCCCAACCTGTTTGTAAAAGCTCTTTGCAAGGTTAGGACGCGGTCCCTGCTTTGCAATCGTGTGGTCCCTGCTTTGCAATCGTGTGGTCCCTGCTTTGCAATCGTGCTCCAGCCGTGCTGGGTCGCCTCCCACCCCACGCGCATCCCACAGCCGCATCCTGCATGAGACAACGGGTAAAGCTTTCCAGAATTCCTAAAGGTGCAAAGGGGCCAGGATGGAGCTGGGTGTCGCAGCGCTGGAGGAGGCTGTGAGCGTGGTAAAGCGTCCCCAGGGCTCTCCAGCTCCTCAGTCCTGCTGAAAGCACCTCCTGCACTGAGCCCATGGTCTCATCTCAGCAGTGACCCTGTTAAATCAATCCTCCCCAGGCCGCTTCTGCATCAGCTGCTGGAACAAAGGCTGCTGTTAGAGAATTCATTGGGCTTCCAGAAAGTTTCCCTTCCCTTTGGTGCGGTGTTCACCCCGGCTCCGTGGGGCTGGGATACACGCGGCGCGAGGACCTGGCTGGAGGACGAATATCTGCAGGAATCCCTCCCCTTGCCATTAGGTTTTGTAATTGTGTTGGCTATTAATTTCATAAAATGGTCCCTTTTGTTCTCTTATTATGGGACATCATAAAAATAGCAGTGGCAAGATGAGCACAGAGCGATCCCAGCTCCCTCACCCCGCGGCAAATGGTTGGATGGTTCAGTCATTCCCACCCCATGTGGTGCTCGCAAAGAGCAGGAGAACCTGGGATTTGCTCTTTCCAAGGAATTTCTTCAAGGCATTTTCATCTTGGGTTCCTTGAAGCCCAAATGCCTCATTTGGCCAAGCAACCAGCCTTCTGAAAGGAATATTTTATTATCCTTTGTGAACAACTTAATGCACTTCAAGCCATTGTTCTGGTGGTTGGGACCGAAATTGAGGATTGATCTCACAGGGAAGCTGTCAAGCTGAAAATGCTTCATTTAAATTAGTGTCCCTTCTAGTCCTACCAGCAACAGCTGACTTTGATAATGCTGAAATAATTAGCATTTTTTTTAATTGCATTTTTTTTTCCACTGATGCTGCCTGCCTCTGTGTGTGGGTTCTAATTATATGAAGCATCTCCCAGATTAGCTGAGACTGGACTGTCCGGCGTGCAATGAGCAGCGCGTGATGGTTAGGGACAGGCAGCAAGGGGTCATCTACGGCTTCACAACTCGGCGGTGGCAGCGAGGGGGCTGGGATCCCGCTGCCATCCCACTGGGGAAGCAGAACTGCGTACCTGCATTCCTGGGGAGCCACAGCCTGAGCATCTCTGGAAAGAGTCATGGAATGGGTTGGATTGGAAGGGACCTCAAAGCCCATCCAGTTCCACCCCTGCCATGGGCAGGGACACCTCCCACGGGATCAGGGTCTCCAAGCCCCATCCAACCTGGCCTTGAACCCCTCCAGGGATGGGGCAGCCACCCCTGCTCTGGGCAACCTGGGCCCCACCCTCATAGGAAAACCTTTCTTCCCAAGATCTCATCTCAATCTTCTCTCTTGCAGCTCAAAACTATTCCCCCCTCACCCTATCCCTGCCCCCCCAGATCCAGAGCCCCTCCCCAGCTCTCCCCTTTCAGCACTGGAAGGTGCTCTAAGGTCTCCTTGGAGTCTTCTCTTCTCCAGGCTGAGCAACCCACAACTCTCTCAGCCTGTCCTTGTATGGGAGGTGCTCCAGCCCTCGGACCATCTTCATGGTCCTTCATCTCCACTGGTCCTGTTCCGAAAGATCCATATCCTTCTATAGATCCTTCTCCTTATACAACTCCCTGAAAGGAGGTTGTGGAGAGGAGGGAGCTGGGCTCTTCTCCCAAAGGACAGGGGACAGGACAAGAGGGAATGGCCTCAAGCTCCACCAGGGGAGGTTTAGGCTGAACATTAGGAAAAAAATTTTCCCAGAAAGTGTCATTGGGCACTGGCAGAAGCTGCCCAGGGAGGGGGTTGAGTCACCTTCCCTGGAGGGGTTTAAGGGACGGGTGGATGAGGTGCTGAGGGACATGGGTTAGTGATTGATGGGAACGGTTGGAATTGGTGTCCCAGTGGGTCTCTTCCAACCTGGTGATTCTATGATTCTTATGTTGGGGATTCCAGAGCTGGACACAGGACTCCAGGTGGGATCTCAAGAGAGATCCGGCTCTGGCTTCATTTTGCACAGTGACTTTATCGCTTGGAAGTTCAATTCCTCCTCGTTGGCGCTGCCAAATCTGGCCTCCAGCAGGCTCTGTTTTAGGGGATCATGCAACCCTGATGCCAGCAAGGCAGGATTAATCCCACAGAGCAGCTTTTCCCTCCGTCAGCTGAAAATCCGACACGTTTTAGGAACGAAGAGCTTCTGTGGAACCACCTCCGCTTTTCCCAGCGCCCCGAGTGCCGGCTGTTTCGCAACCCTGCCTGCAATTCCCTGCCCGGGTCCCTGACCTCATCCTCCCTGGGACAGCCGGGTGCCACTCTGCTCCCTGATTGCAATTAATAAAACATCCCCTAACGAGGGGATGGGGCTGTCCTGACTCCCCTTTCTTCCTTAAATGTGGATGCCCAGTCTATGCGAGCAGGTTGTTGGAAAGGCAAGAGGGTTTTGCTGGGTTTTGGATGGGGAACTGGGAAGTCTGGGTGGTTTTTTTCCTGCTTTAGCACTGCCTGCAGCCTGGGGTGAATCACACATGCACTTAATTCACCTCCAAAATCCCTGGGGAGCGGCACCCAGGTGGGCAATGGGAAAGGCGATGAGTGCTGGGTCATCTGCAGAGGTGGAAGATGCTGCAGGATCCCCGAACGTTGATGCTTTAACCCCTCTGGCCCTCGTGGTCGCTATCTGGGGGGGAATTATTAATTCAGGGTCTCTATGACCTCTTTATGGCTTGTGTGAAAAGCCAAGGGTGGCTTTGGTGGCCTCTGTAGGGTGGTGTCTCTGCTGGGCTGCAGCGTGGGGATGGCTGGTGAGCATGGAGACGTCTGGGTTGGGGGGGTGCGTGTCCCCCCCAGCCTTTCAGGCACTGATCCCTCACCATGGCTGCTCTCTCTCCCCTCTCTCTGCAGAGACGTGTGCCGTCAACAACGGGGGCTGCGACAGCAAGTGTCACGACGCGGCCACGGGCGTGCACTGCAGCTGCCCCATGGGCTTCATGCTCCAGCCCGATAGGAAGACGTGCAAAGGTAGGTGGGTGCTCACCCACGAGTCCCTCAGACCCCCTTCTGTGTCCTCAGTCTTTTTAGAAAAGGCTCGGTTCTAGCTCAGCTTGGCACGTTTTTGCTTGCTTGGTGTTTGCACCCGTGGGGTGAGGATGACGATCGCATCCAGGCGAAAGGCACCACGATCAGACCCTTTCCACTGGGGAGGAGAAAACGAGTCGAGTTGGAGGAGATGATGCGGCGAGATATCAGGAAAAAAAAATTTCACGGAAAGGGTCATTGGGCACTGGAACCAGCTGCCCAGGGAGGGGGTTGAGTCACCCCAGGGAGGGGTTTAAGGGACGGGTGGACAAGGTGCTGAGGGACAGGGGTTAGTGATTGATGGGAATGGTTGGACTCGATGATCCGGTGGGTCTTTTCCAATCTAGTGATTCTATGATTCTATGATTGTGGGGCTGGAGGGTCCCATCCCACCTTGTTCCACCTCGCTGCCTCAGTTTCCCCAAAGGTGTGCAGGAAACCCACACCCACTTCAGGGATTTGACGTGCACGGTCCCTCTGGGGTTCACTCTCAAGCTGGATCCGAGCACCATGTCCACCTCAGGATGCCAAACGCCTCTGCATGCTCCCTCCAGCATCTCCAACCACCTGCCTGGCTCACACGCACTGGGGTTCACCCCAGTTGCAATAAACCTTCCCCCCTCCCTGGGCAAGGGGACGCTGTGACCCCAGAGCTGGCCGGCGCCTGCGTTGTGTCTGTCAGCAGCTCCAGGAACTTGACCCTAGTCAAAAAACAAAAAACCCGTCCTGCTGCGAGCTGCCTGTCTACCTGCTGACTGCTTCCAGAAACCCCCTGCCCCTTGTTATTTTATCAGAGCATCCCCCCCCTTCCACTCCTGCAGTTTCCAGGAGCGTGCAATAATCCGGAGTCACGTCCCCTCTGTCTGGGGGTTTTATTACGGCTAGTTTACAGCTCTCTCCCTCGCGGTCGTAAAATATAAATCCCAGCCCCAGAGAGGCAGAGCGGCTGCCCCAGCGCTGGTGGCGGGGAAGGAGGCTGCTTCTTCCTGGTCTCCTTCCATTTTACAGGTCATTTCCTAGCAGTTAATTTTGTCATTATGAGAAAAAGGCAAAAAAAAAAGATGAACAACTCCCAGCTTCTTTCTAGGTTGTTGGCGTTCTTTGCAGTTACTCTGCATCATCACTTTTAGCTTTGTTTATGGTATGAAGGAGATGGCAAGTAGAGAGGTGAGGGTTGAAAAGTATTTCTTTTGTGAAGCAGATGTTTTTGAAGGAGGTGGTTTCCCCTTCCAAGTTGCTTTTTCTCCCTGTTGCTCCAAACCTGTGACTCTGCAGACCCTGGTTTAGTGCTTTCCCCAAGCTGCGAGGCTCGTTTGGAGACTTTGGATCCTGGCTGTGCTCCGGGGGCTGCTGAGACCTGCAGAAACTATATATTTTGCACAATTTCCAAGGGGATCCAAGCCCAGGATCCCTGGATTTCTCCAATGTCATGTGTTGGCTCCCCAAATGCACGCAGAGAGGTCTAGAAGCCACATGCCCCTGGTCACCACCAGAACCCAGATGTTCTCCTAGCTTTGCTGGCTCCTTGTGGGGATGGGGCCCAAGGGGAGAAGATCCCCTTTCTCAGACCCCCAGCCTGGTTGTGATGCATGTTCCCTCTCCCCACCAGACATCGACGAGTGCCGGCTCAACAACGGCGGCTGCGACCACATCTGCAGGAACACGGTGGGCAGCTTTGAGTGCAGCTGCAAGAAGGGTTACAAGCTGCTCATCAACGAGAGGAACTGCCAAGGTAAGGGACATCACCTCTCCCTGCCCTCCCACGGCTTCTGCTGGTCTGGTTGCTCATTCCTCTTGGCTTTCTTCTGGACCGCGTACATCTTTGAGGGGATTAGTGTTGGAGTCGGGCTCTGGTCTGGAGCTCAGCGCTTTGATCTGCAAAGCTGGGCTGTCGTCCCAGCCCCACTCCCGAGCTGGGGAATTCTGGGTTCTTCTCACAGCAGAGTTAAAGCCAGCAATTAGGCAGATGCTGGGTGAAATCCTCTGGTCTTACTCAGGGCTGGGATGATGGTCACAAAGTCCCTGCAGCCCTGGGGCTTGCACACAGCTCTACGTGCAAGGAGCATCCCTACCAGGAGCCCTAGCAGCGAGCAGACCCTGAGCCTGGAGCTGTCCCCCATGCCAAGGGACCTCGGACCCCAGCAGCACCCCATGTGTGCTGGGAGGGCACCCCGAGCTTAGCACCCACCCTGACCCCTCTGGGCTTCCCCCAAGCTGCTCTGCTTTATTGCACAAAGTTTTTTTTGCAAGCAATCCCACAGCAGCAGGGCTGAAGTCGCGCTATGAGTCAGTAGCACGTGAACTGACCCACTGGCTGCTTCCTCCCATCCTGAGATGTCACGGTATTCCTGGGATGGGGAACGGGAAGAGCAGCGGGACGTGTCTTGCCTTGCTTCTCGCCCTCTGCCAGCTGCCCCGTGGCAGGGGTTGGATCATGCCCTGCTCAGAGATGCTCTATTTTTGCAAGCCTTTGAGGCAGAACGAGGATTTCAGTGGTTTTCGCAAAGGGATTCCTCTTTCCTCTGTCTGTCAGAAGGCATGAGGGGAGGGAAAGATCCATCCTGCGCTCCCTGGAGAAAGCTGGCTGCTCTGTGCTGCTTTTTTCCACCTTTTTTCCCCCTCCTTCATGTCCCACATAAACCCAGCAGGTTCAAATGACCCAGCAGGTCCCTGGGCTGTTGTGGGGAGAGCTCCAGATTCTGTCCCCCCAGCCCACCCAGGACTGAGCCCAGCACGGCTGGGAGATCATGAGCCCAAGGGTTGCTTCCCAAAAGCACGTGGCCGGGGAAGGAGGGAGCTGGCACGCTCCAGAGCTGCAACCGCTTTCATCTCCATCCAGGTTCTGCGCTCTTGGGCGTTTGACATGAGCGCAGCAATTAACTTAATGAAGCCAATGAAATGATGCTCAGACCCACCGGGTTGGCTTCACCCACCCAGCCAGGGCCTCCCTACCCCAGCGAGGTGCCCTGCGGGGCTGAGCAGACATCGCTGGGGCAGGACCTGCCCGCACAGCATCCTCCTTGGCACGGGCAGAGCCCTGACTGGGCAGCAACCGCAGCTCTCAAAAGGCACCCAGTGCCAGGGACACGATGCTGGTGCCAGGAGGTTGGGACAGGAGGGGATGCTGGTGCAGTGTGCTGCTGCTCCCATGTAGGAGCAGCTGGACCAGGCAAGGAGGGAGCTTGGAGGCAGGCAGGGTGGGAGCACAGGGTCCCAGAGCATCCCAGTGCGTGGTTCCAAGAGCATCCTGGTGCTGGATATCTGGGGCATTCCAGCATGGGGTCTCCATAGCATCCCAGTGCGGGGTCCCCAGAGCATCCCAGTGTGGGGTCCCCAAAGCATCCTAGTGCTGGATCGCTGACCACTGCAATGTGGGGCCCTGGAGCACCCCAATGCCAGATCCTGGAGAATTCTGGTGCAGGATCTCATAGCATTCCCAGCTTGCTGGATTGAGTTGCTTAGCCTGGAGAGGAGGAGGCTGAGGAGAGACCTCATTGCTCTCTACAGCTACGTGAAAGGAGGTTGTGGAGAGGAGGGAGCTGGGCTCTTCTCCCAAGGGACAGGGGACAGGACGAGAGGGAATGGCCTCAAGCTCCACCAGGGGAGGTTCAGGCTGGACATTAGGAAAAAAATTTTGATGGAAAGGGTCATTGGTCCCTGGCAGAGGGAGGGTGTTGAGTCCCCTTCCCTGGAGGGGTTTAAGGGACGGATGGACGAGGTGCTGAGGGACATGGGTTAGTGTTTGATGGGAATGGTTGGACTCGATGATCCAGTGGGTCTCTTCCAACCTGGTGATTCTATGATTCTATGATTGGAGCAGGAAGGGAACAGCCCTTGTGCAGGTGGCTGTCCCTCACCTCCACCTTTTACCTTTCCTGCAGACATCGACGAGTGCTCCTTCGACCGGACCTGCGACCACCTCTGCATCAACACGCCGGGCAGCTTCCAGTGCCTCTGCAACAAGGGCTACACGCTGTATGGGCTCACCCACTGTGGAGGTAGGGCCACCTGGGTGCTGGGTTCAGGTCCTGGGGAGGCACGTGGGGCACCCAGGGATGGGGCAGCCCCACGCCATGGGCACTCCAGGACCCCTGAGGACCACGCTCACCCCAAAGGCATGCGGGAAGGGCCAATTCCCTTCGTACCCCGAGTTGGAGCCAGGCAGGGAGAGGGCTCGCAGCCAGACGCTGGTGTCTGCAACTTCAAACGGAGCGACAGGAACAATTTGTGACTTGTCTGCAGCAGGAGAGAGGCAGAAATCCCCGACGTTTTTGGCAGGGAGCTGGGACGGGGTGGGAAGGGGAACATCAAAAGGGTTTAAGTTTCACAAGGCAGATAGCTCCCAAGGGCGGGGGCGTGCGGCGCCCCGGGAAGCAGAGAGGCAGATGAAACACGCACCGGCGGGGTTGTCGAAGCGTGTCACGGCAGCGATGCCGTTGGCCTCGGGAGACGGCGGCACGCGGCTGGGTGCTCCAGCGCTGCCCAGCTGGTGAGAGCTAAGCGACCTTCCTCACGCTCCCAACATCCACAGCTGGTGTGAGCCAGAGCAGCCCCTCAGATGCTCTCGGGGTGACCCTGCAATGAGGAGATCGCTGGATCCCAGTAACGCTCCCAAGAAGGGGCATCCGTGCAGGGAGGGGCGTTTGGGGACACATCTCCATCGGTGGATGCTCTCTGCCTCTGCTTCATACCAGACCTCGAGGGTCAAGCTCCTTTTCCTGCACTTGGGGCACAACAACCCTGGGCAGCTCCAGACTAAGAGAAGTCTGGCTGGAAAGCTGCCTGGAGGAGAAGGACCTGGGGGTGTTGGTTGACAGCGACTGAACATGAGCCAGCAGTGGCCCAGGTGGCCAAGAAGGCCAATGGCATCTTGGCTTGGATCAGAAACGGCATGGCCAGCAGGTCCAGGGAGGTTCTTCTCCCTCTGGACTCGTCACTGGGGAGACCAAACCTCGAATCCTGTGTTCAGTTCTGGGCCCCTCACCACAAGAAGGATGTTGAGGCTCTGGAGCGAGTCCAGAGAAGAGCAACAAAGCTGGTGAAGGGGCTGGAGAACAGGCCTGATGAGGAACAGCTGAGAGAGCTGGGGGTGTTTATCCTGGAGAAGAGGAGGCTGAGGGGAGACCTCATCGCTCTCTCCAACTACCTGAAGGGAGGTTGTGGAGAGGAGGGAGCTGGGCTCTTCTCCCAAGGGACAGGGGACAGGACGAGAGGGAATGGCCTCAAGCTCCACCAGGGGAGGTTCAGGCTGGACATTAGGAAAAAATTTTTGATGGAAAGGGTGATTGGGCAGTGGCAGAGGCTGCCCAGGGAGGGGGTTGAGTCCCCTTCCCTGGAGGGGTTTAAGGGACGGGTGGACGAGGTGCTGAGGGACATGGGTTAGTGATCGATGGGAATGGTTGGACTCGATGATCCGATGGGTCTCTTCCAACCTGGTTATTGTATGATTCTATGATTTTTAGGGCTGGGGTGGAGGGTCCCTGCCATGGGGAGAATGGCTGGGGCTGCCGAGCAGCTGCCTTTTGAATCCAGCTGCTCAATGCTTCCATGTCGTCTCCGTCTGCTGCCCCCCACAGCTCCCCAGCGCACCGCGGGGCTGGGGCCAGGCTCAGCCTGGGTGGGCTGCGCTCCTCGCTGCCTGGCCTTGGGGGACGTTTCCCTTGTCCCATGTCGTGGCTGCAAGGAGGAGACATGGCTGTGTCCTTCCCATCCCCAGCCAGGTCGTGCAACTTATCCATCCGAAATCACAGGCCTGAACCAATGCAGCAAGTCAGTGCCAGAGCCTGGAGGGGGTCTCGCTCATCCCCTGCTGCTACCCCTCGCCCACCACCTCTTCCTTCTTCCCTGCAGACATCGACGAATGCAGCATCAACCGGGGTGGCTGCAAATTTGGCTGCATCAACACTCCTGGAAGCTACCAGTGTACCTGTCCTGCTGGCTGCAAGCTGCACTGGAACAAAAAGGACTGTATAGGTATGTTGGGGTAGGACACACCACAGCTGGGTGAGCTCCAGCACAGGCTGGACATCCTCTAGCCAGAGGGTTCCAATGTCCCATGGACCCTTCAGCTCTTGGAGCTGTCGGGAGCAAGGTCAGGGTGGGTGGAGTGTGGGGATTTTGGGGATGTTCTGGGCTGCTTCAGGTTGGGGGCTCTGGATGGTAAGTGCCATAAGGTGTTGTCTCACTCTCTCTGCTATTGGTCCTCTCATTTGTTTTTTGACAAGATTTTGTGCCAACCACCTTAGGAAAAAAATATTTCACGGAAAGGGCCATTGGGCATTGGAACAGGCTGCCCAGGGAGGGGGTTGAGTCACCTTCCCTGGAGGGGTTTAAGGGACAGGTGGACGAGGTGCTGAGGGACACGGTTTAGTGATTGATGGGAATGGGGAATGGTTGGACTCGATGATCCAATGGGCCTTTTCCAACCTCGTGATTCTATGATTCTGTGAACCAATGTTCCCAAAGGAGCTCTTTTCATGGTTTCATTGGGGACATGCTGTCCTCCCCCCAAAAAATGTCACCTCTCATTTCCAAGGAGGAGCTGGAGGGGTTGGGATGCTGATCTGAGGTCCCCGTGCCGTGCTCTGGCACCCTCTCCTCCCTGGTGAATCCTCCCCGTGACTTGGGAGGGTGCAGGGGTCCCCCCAGCTACGGGTGTCCCCTCTTGTCATCGCCAGCCGGCGCGTGTCCCTCAGAGCTGGTGAAATGCCTGCCAGGTTCAGTGCCACCACGGGCCACCCTCACCTGCAACAAGATGGGCAAGAAGGACAGCTGTGCCCTCACCTGCGCCTCCAAGGCTCGCTTTCTGCCAGGTACCAGCGCCAGCGCCACCCCCAGCACGGGCAGGGTGGCCCCAGTTTCCTGCGTGGCCCAAACTGGAAGGGGAGAGCACTCAAGTAGTGGCCTGGGCAAGGGAGGGAGGGGGGTACTTGGGGGGTATAGATCTATGGGATAGTCCGTGGTGCAGATTGCTGGGTGTAAATCCATGGGATGAGTCCCTGATGCAGACCGCTGGGTGTAGTTCCATGGGATGGTCTGTGGTGCAAATCGCTGGGTCTAGATCTGTGGGATGAGTCCCTGGTGCAGATTGCTGGGTGTAGATCCATGGGATGAGTCCCAGGCGCAGATCACTGGGTGTAGATCTATGGGATGATTCCCAGATGCTGATCCCTGGGTGCAGGTCCATGGAATGAGTCCCTGGTGCAGATCACTGGGTGTAGATCTATGGGATGATTCCCAGATGCTGATCCCTGGGTGCAGGTCCATGGAATGAGTCCCTGGTGCAGATCACTGGGTGTAGATCCATGGGGTAAGTCCCGGGTGCAAATCGCTGGGTATAGATCCATGGGATGAGTCCCGGGTGCAGATCTCTGGGTGCAGGTCCATGGGATGAGTCCCTAGTGCAGATCACTGGGTGTAAATCACTGGGTACAGGTCCATGGGATGAGCTCCTGTTACAGATTGCTGGGTGTAGATCCATGGGATGGTCCGTGGTGCAGATTGCGGGGTCTAGATCCGTGGGATGAGTCCCTGGTGCACATCGCTGGGTGTAGATCCATGGGATGAGTCCCTGGTGCAGGATCCCCATGGCGGGGTGCTGGGCATCATCCCTCCATGGCGCAGCCGTGCCTCCCTGCATCCCCCTGGCAGAGCATCGTGGGGACCAGGCGGCCACTCCAGCATCCCCCGACTCCCATTCCTCCATCCCGCAGAGTCGGACAGCAGCTACACAGTGAGCTGTGGGACCCCTGTCCTGCGGCAGGGTGGCCAGCAGAGACCTGCCAACAGTAGCCAGCAGTGCCTCGGTAAGGGGGCTTCCCAGGGTGCCCACGGCCACCGCCGGCTCAGCTGCCCCGCGCAGGGGTTGTTGAGCACCCACCTTTTCTTTTAGAGACTGTCGCCGCACCAATCAAGCAAAAAGCCTCCTTCAAGATCAAGGATGCCAAGTGCCACCTGCATCCGCGGGCCAAGGGCAAGCAGGATGAGGCTGGGAAGGCCGGGGTGCAAGGTGAGGTGGATGGAGAGGGGGAGATGGGGATGCTCGTTCCCCTGGGAGGGACAGGTGCTGACTTGTCCCCCTGCATGCAGGCGGCTCGGCGCCTTGCTCCGACTGCCAGGTTGCCTTTGTCAACCTCAAGTGCGACTCGTCCAAGAAGGGAAAGGGCCGCCGGGCTCGCAACTCCTCCAACAAGGAGGTGACACGCATCACGCTGGAGTTCGAGGCAGAGATCAAGCCGGAGGAGATCACAGGTGGGCACAGCGCTGGTCTGACCCGTCTCGTGTGCAGACAGAAGTGATGGGAGCAGGGAGATGGTGGTGGGACCAAGGGATGGTGGTTGGACCAGGGAGACAGTGCTGGGACCAGAGTGACAGTGCAAGGACCAGGGGGATGGTGGTGGGACCAGAGAGACAATGCTGGGACCAGGGGGATGGTAGTGGGACCAGGGGGATGGTGGTGGGACCAGGAAGATAGTGCTGGGACCAGAGTGACAGTGCAAGGACCAGGGGGATGGTGGTGGGACCAGGGGGATGGTGATGGGACCAGGGAGACAATGCTGGGACCAGGGGGATGGTGATGGGACCAGAGAGACAATGCTGGGACCAGGGGGATGGTGGTGGGACCAGGGAGACAATGCTGGGACCAGGGAGACAGTGCAAGGACCAGGGGGACGGTGGTGGGACCAGGGGGATGGTGGTGGGACCAGAGAGACAATGCTGGGACCAGGGGGATGGTAGTGGGACCAGGAGGGATGCTGGTGGGATGAAGGGGATGGTGGTGGGACCAGGGGAACAGTGCCCTCCCCACGCAGCAAGGAGAGACAACCCAGTCCTCATCCCATCATCTGGGCAGCGCTTGGAGCCGAGCATTTGGGAGATGGTTTTAATCCTGCTGGGTTTCCCTCTCCATCCCTCCCTTCTCACTCACACCCTGGCCCCCCTGAACCCCCGCCTTCCCCCTGCACCCCCAGCCAGCTGCAACCTGCACTGCCTGCGACAGAGGGTGGAGAAAAAGCTGAAAGCGGCCATCAAAGCCCTGAAGAAATCCATCAACCAAGAGCGATTCCTGCTCCGCTTCGCCGGGATGGAGTACGAGGTGGCACGGAAGCTGAGCGTGACCCCGGAGCGCCAGGAGAGCTGCGGGCCAGGCCAGCAGCGCCTGGGTGGCAAGTGTGGTAAGGAGGCGCACACTGTCCTGGGTGGAAAACTGGTTGGGTGGAGGGCCCAGAGAGTGGTGGGAAATGGAGTTAAATCCAGCTGGAGGCCAGTGACAAGCGGTGTCCCCAGGGCTCAGTGCTGGGTCCAGCCCTGTTCAATGTCTTTATCAATGACCTGGATGAAGGCATCGAGGGCACCTTGAGGTGTTGGTTGACAGCGACTGAACATGAGCCAGTAGTGGCCCAGGTAGCCAAGAAGGCCGATGGCATCTTGGCTTGGATCAGAAACGGCGTGGCCAGGGAGGTGATTCT
The DNA here is from genome assembly GCA_033459285.1 of Clamator glandarius. Taxonomy (NCBI): domain Eukaryota; kingdom Metazoa; phylum Chordata; class Aves; order Cuculiformes; family Cuculidae; genus Clamator; species Clamator glandarius. Next base: position 899,947 of record JAUNZM010000037.1, read on the forward strand.
GCCTCTGGACTCAGCACTGGTTGAGACCAAACCTCGAATCCTGTGTTCAGTTCTGGGCCCCTCACCACAAGAAGGATGTTGAGGCTCTGGAGCGAGTCCAGAGAAGAGCAACGGAGCTGGTGAAGGGGCTGGAGAACAGGCCTGATGAGGAGCGACTGAGAGAGCTGGGGGTGTTTAGCCTGGAGAAGAGGAGGCTGAGGGGAGACCTCATTGCTCTCTCCAACTACCTGAAAGGAGGTTGTGGAGAGGAGGGAGCTGGGCTCTTCTCCCAAGGGACAGGGGACAGGATGAGAGGGAATGGCCTCAAGCCCTCAAGCTCCACCAGGGGAGGCTCAGGCTGGACATTAGGAAAAAATTTTTGATGGAAAGGGTGATTGGGCAGTGGCAGAGGCTGCCCAGGGAGGGGGTTGAGTCCCCTTCCCTGGAGGGGTTTAAGGGACGGGTGGACGAGGTGCTGAGGGACATGGGTTAGTGATTGATGGGAATGGTTGGACTTGATGATCCGATGGGTCTTTTCCAACCTGGTGATTCTGTGTGTGATTCTGTGACCAGGGTGGGGGACCCGCCATGTCCCCCCTGGTGGTGCCAGCCCCCCTGCCACCCCTCTGATTTCCCCCCCGGCTCTCAGTTAGCTGCTCGCAGGGCACGTATTACCACGGCCAGACGGAGCAATGCGTCCCCTGCCCTCCCGGCACCTACCAGGAGAAGGAAGGGCAGCTCTCCTGTGACCTGTGTCCCCGTGGCGATGCTTTAGGACCCGTGGGAGCCACCAATATCACCGGCTGCACAGGTAAGGGAGGGACACGCAAGGGATGGCCATGCACCTCAACCCTCAAAGTTCATCCCCACCCAAAAGAGGAAAGCCCTGAGCATCCTCAGCAGCCCACAGAAGTTATTTTGGGCATTTAGAATTTAGCTCAGGAAAGGCAGTGCTTGCTCTGGATTTACCAGTGCTATCAAGGCTGGGAAGGGGAGAGGAGCCACACTGGGAGTGGGGGTGCCCGGGGCTTGTTGGGTGCCAGGATTGAGTGATGCCAGGTGCTGAGACTGAAAGATGCCAGATGCCAGGACTGAGCAATGCGAACTGAATGATGCCAGGGTTAAGCGATGCTGGGTGCTGGGACTGAGCGATGCTAGATGCTGGCATTGAGTGATGCCAGGGTTAAGAGATGCTGGGTGCTGGGACTGAGTGATGCTGGGTGCGGGGACTGAGTGATGCTAGATGCTAGGATTGAGTGATACCAGGGTTAAGAGATGCTGGGTGCTGGGATTGAGCGATGCTAGATGCCGGCATTGAGTGATGCCAGGGTTAAGAGATGCTGGGTGCTGGGATTGAGCGATGCCAGGGTTAAGAGATGCCAGGTGCTGGGACTGAGCGATGACAGGGTTGAGTGATGCTGGGTGCTGGGACTGAGTGATGCTGGGTGCGGGGATTCAGTGATGCCAGGGTTAAGAGATGCTGAGTGCTGGGATTGAGCGATGCTGGGTGCTGGGATTGAGTGATGCCAGGGTTAAGGGATGCTGGGTGCTGGGATTGAGTGATGCCAGGTGCTGGGATTGAGCAATGCCAGGGTTAAGGGATGCTGGGTGCTGGGATTGAGTGATGCCAGGGTTAAGAGATGTCAGGTGCTGGGACAGAGCGATGCCAGGGTTAAGTGACGTTGAGTGCTGGGATTCAGTGACACCAGGGTTAAGGGATGCCGGGTGCTGGGATTGAGCGATGCCAGGGTTAAGGGATGCTGAGTGCTGGAACTGAGTGATGCCAGGGTTAAGTGATACTGAGTGCTGGGATTCAGTGACGCCAGGGTTAAGGGATGCCGGGTGCTGGGACTGAGCGATGCTGGGTGCTGGGATTGAGTGATGCCAGGGTTAAGAGATGCTGGGTGCCAAGACTGAGCGCTGCCCGTGCCTGCAGGTCAGTGTCCCCCCGGCCAGCACTCAGCCGATGGCTTCAAACCCTGCCAGCCGTGTCCCCGAGGCTCCTACCAGCCCGAGGTGGGGCGTGCGCTGTGCTTCCCCTGCGGCGGGGGGCTGACCACCCGCCACGAAGGAGCCCTCTCCTTCCAGGACTGCGACACCAAGGGTAGGTGGGAGCCGATCCCTAGGGAGGGGGGCACCCGGTGGGACCCTGCTGGAGGCTGACACAGCGCCCTTTGCTCTCTCTCACCCTCCCCAGTCCAGTGCTCCCCCGGGCACTACTACAACATCAGCGTTCACCGCTGCATCCGCTGCGCCGTGGGCACCTACCAGCCTGATTTTCGACAGAATTACTGCATCGCTTGTCCCGGCAACACCACCACCGACTTCGACGGCTCCACCTCCGTGTCCCAGTGCAAAAGTAAGCAAGCTGGGGGGCAGTGGAGAGGGAGGACGGGATGGCACGACCAGGATCCCTCCTTAAAAATCCTTCTAAATGCCTTAAAGTAGAGTTTGGGGTCATTTCTGTGCTTTACGCATGCAGTGCGAATAGAGTTGCCCGGCAACATACCTCCCCCATCCCAGTGCCCATGCAACTGGCTCCCAGTTGAAGTGGCTCTTCGTGCCTTGCAGACCGGCAGTGCGGGGGGGAGCTGGGCGAATACACGGGCTACATTGAGTCCCCCAACTACCCGGGGAATTATCCGGCCAATATCGAGTGTACCTGGAACATCAACCCACCGCCCAAGCGCAAGATCCTCATCGTGGTGCCGGAGATCTTCCTCCCTTCTGAGGACGAGTGCGGCGACGTCTTGGTCATGCGGAAAAACTGTAGGTAACCGAGCGTGTCGCAGCGGGAGGTGGAACTGGATGGGCTTTGAGGTCCCTTCCAACCCAAACCATTCCATGATTTTGGGGAACTGGGGGAGCGGAGAGATTGGCATCACCCTGCCAACCCAGTGTCTTGCGGGATCAGGAGGATATCGAGGCTCTGAGCATGGGCTGGGTTGCACACCTGGGTCTCAGCACTCTTATCTTGGGGTAAAAAAGCTCCATTCAGAGCTTTCCAGAGCAAGGAATGAAAAACAACATCCCCAGTATATAATGTGAGGTTTGGGGAAGGGGGTGACTCACCAAACACAGTCAATCCCCATACCCGGTGCCCCCTTCACCCTGAGCGTTTAAGCTGTGGGTAGCTCTGCTGGTGGGCAGCTCTGCTGGTGGGCATCCAACATCACGTGGCTCCTTGCTGTTCCCCTCCAGCTTCCCCATCCTCCATCACCACCTACGAGACGTGCCAGACCTACGAGAGGCCCATTGCCTTCACCGCCCGCTCTCGGAAGCTGTGGATCAACTTCAAAACCAGTGAAGCCAACAGCGCACGGGGCTTCCAGATCCCCTACGTGACCTACGATGGTGAGTGAGGGGATGCCAGCCCGGCACGCTGGTGCCGCCGTGCCCACTCCCAGTTCACATTCCCATGTATTTGGAGGGAATGGGCTTAGGGATGGGGACCAGGGATGTGGGGATGAGTGGCAGCTCATGCCTTACCACATGTTTTTGGTTGGGTGTTGCAGAAGACTATGAGCAGCTGGTGGAGGACATCGTGCGGGACGGCAGGCTCTACGCCTCTGAAAACCATCAGGAGATCCTCAAGGTGAGCATGTCCACGCTGAGTCCTCACTGCCCAGGACATGGGGCGATGCTGGGATGCAGAAGCATCCTTCCCTTTGGGTGTGTCCTGATGCCTTCCCTGCACCCGCGGCTTCGCTTTGGATCTGTCGTGGGGAGAACAGGCTGGGATGGTGACTCCCCCCTGCTTACTTCTGGCTTGGCTTCTCCTCAGGACAAGAAGCTCATCAAAGCTTTCTTCGACGTGCTGGCGCACCCCCAGAACTACTTCAAGTACACGGAGAAACACAAGGAGATGCTGCCCCGCTCCTTCATCAAGCTCCTCCGCTCCAAAGTCTCCAGCTTCCTCCGGCCTTACAAATAGCCCACCGTGCCCCTACTGCGACCGGGCCATCCCGCAGCCAAGGAAAACCTCTTCTCCCTTCCTTCTCCTTTCCGATTTTCTCCTTCCTCCGCTCGGCTCCACCAGGACAGCCACCTCTCGCCCCACAGATGTCCCCGCCACGATTTATCCACTGCTCCCGTGCCGCCGGCCGGAGGGGGGATGCTCCGGTCTCATCCAGCCTCCAGCGAAGCTGCTCCTCTCCTCCAAAGCAGCTTCGTTTCGGGAAACCGAAATGCCAGTGTTTCCACCAGCCTCTGTTCTCCCTTTGGTTTCCATCCCACCGGGTCATCCTGGCACCGGCTGCAGCCCTTTCGCAGAGGATGGCAAGAAGGTAACCGCCGTGTTTCTCGCAGCACCTGGGGTCGTGGGGATTGGCGTCGCTTTGCAGAGGTCGGGGGAAAAGAATGAAAAATAGCATCCTTGGTTTAGAAAGAAAAAAAATCCCAGAAAAACGAAAGGAGAGAGCGGCAAAGCGCGCCAGCAAACGGCAACCGTGGTGGCTCCGGTGGCTCCGTGCTGGCGCTGGGAGGGAAGCGCAGCCAAGCCACATTCCCGGAGAACAATGTCTGGGAGCGAAGGAGAAGAACTTTCAGCCGGGTTTGGGCTTTTTTTTTTTTCCCCCCCTTCACCCCCTCCCCAGACATTTGTGCCAAGAAACCAGACTTTCTTACAAGCTCTGCCAAAGAGTAACTCGGAAAAGCAAGCTTTGAGAAGAGCAGGAGTAAATGTCGGTGCACTAGGATATCCTCCTTTCTACCTTTTTCATATGAATTAAGTGCAATCGTTTGAGTCTTCTTTATATTATTTAGAGGGAAGGTTTTGTTTTGTTTTGTTTTTCTACTAGAAACGACAATATTTATACCTGCCTGAGAAATGAGAATGTGCGTTTGTAACAAAAAAAAAAAAACAAACACCCACCTAAAGCCAACCCCGCTGAGCGGTGGGACAGCGTTTTCAGGCCTTGCAACCTTTTCTGCTGCATTTGTCCCCAATAAAAAAACCTGTTTGGGGAGGCAGATGGTGCCTCTCCTGCTTGGATGAGGTTTAGCAGGGGTTTGAGGCATCTCGGTCCAACCACGGAGGAGAGGAAGGGGCTGGCTCAGGCTGATCCATCACAGTTTTTGGGGTCGTTCAAGTGCTTTTGTGAGGAAGATGCAAAATTTGACCCCATCACCTGCATGTCACCCGAGAGGCTCAGGATGAGCCAAGCCCCAGGGGAGACCCAGGACAGATGCCCCAAAAATCTCTCCCCCAGGTATGGAAATCTGCACCTTCCATGGCTCCGGGGAAGCTTTGTGCTTCCAAGTCCCTTCAGGTGCTTTGGGCTCCATCCCTCTCCATGCGCTCATCCTGCCACGATGCTGCGGGAGCCCCTTCCAGGGGGTTATAATCCTGGGGGGGACCCCAACCTGTCACCTCCCCTGCTTCACCTCCTTCCCCAGCTTTGCAGACAGGCAGGACGGGGGACGATAACCGGGTGGATGTCACCCAGGGGTTTGTCTCCCCCCGGCATCTTCTGGAGCCCTGGGGATAGGAACCCTATGCCACCAGTCACCCCGCTTCCTTCTCCCCAAGCTTCGCTCCCTTTCCAGCCCTCCCACCAGCTCTTGGCTTGTCACTTCCCTGTGCCTTCATCCCCATCTTCATCCTCTCAAGCACCCAGAGCTGCCAGGACCACAGCTTTCCCATTGGCAGGTCCCCTCCCATCTCGCTGTCCCCTTGACCACATCTGAGGTGAGCCCTGCTCCTAATGAACCAATTATTTATTGCTCTGCACATCCCCTCTGGATCAGTCCTCACCAAAACCAGGAGGCAGCTGCTGGCTCGTGTTTTCCCTCCTTGATCCATGCTGCTCCAGCGCCTCAAGAGCATCTTCTGGGCTCTCTTAGGGGTTGTGGGCTGGGTGAGCGCTGGCAAAGGGGGCTGAGCTTTGTCCCCAAGACGCATCGATTGGAAAAGTCTGTCTTGATTCATCCCAGCTGTGGATTTACTCCTCCTGCCGCCCAGCTCCCAGCCTGTTTGGAAGCTCCACATCTGCGGCCTGAGCTGTTTTGTCACTTGGTTGGTGTCTGAAAGCAGTTGCTTTGATGCACAAAAGCTGTTGTAGGGATTTGGAGGGGGAAGGGGGGTTTATTGCTGCGGGGCAGTGGAGCAGCCCGAAAGGGTCTTTTATAGTTAGAAAGGAAAAAAAAAAAAAAACAAAAAAACCCACAACAGCAAAACTAAAACCAAGCCAGGAATGACCAACCAGTGCAACACAGCTGCTCGTGCTCACTGAGGAGTTCATTAATTCTTTGTGATTTAACAGTGGGGTCGCTCTGACCCTGACCCTGAGGCTCCAGGACAGCCCCTGGTTGCCACCAACCACCTTACAGCAGCTTGGGAAGGGTGAGCTGGGCAGCAGATCCTCCTGTAACAGCCACAGCCACCACCTAATGGCTCCCCTGAATCCCTTTCACCAAATAATTCCCCCTCCAAATAACAGATCTCACCCCCCTGCAGCTCAGCCCCTCTACACCCACACCCAGAAAAGGCTTGGAAGGCTGAAAACTGCCTCAGCAGACACCTCGGATGCATTGAAGGTTGCACCACAGTGAATAAAAATAGGGGTTGTTTTGTTCTTTTCATGTTGGGATATTTATGTCTGCCTTTTGCAGCGGGCCTGGACGACCATCTCCAGCAAAAAGTGATTAAAGTAATGAGAAAGATGTAGTTCATGAAGTTATTTGCACTTGATTAAAAGAGGAAAAAAAAGAAATGTATCAGAACTTTGTAAAAAGAAATGTTTGCATTTTGTATTGTCTTTTTTTAATTATTAAATGGAATTTCTTGGTGTTGTGTTGATCTTTTGGAAACCACCTCGGAGGCTTTAAAATTAAAGCCTTTTAACAGCAGGAGCCAAAGCTATTTTCATTGTTTTGTTCCCTCGGATGCAAGGCAAGATCTGTTCGTGGGGTATTTTTTCCCCCCAGAAACTCAAATCCTACACAATTCCATAAGCTCACCCTTCACAACACAATGTATTTATTTATATACATTAGACTCATGGAATGGTTTGGGTTGGAAGGGACCTTAAAGCCCACTGAGTCCCACCCCCGCCACACGCAGGGACATCTCCGGCTGGATCAGGGGTTCCCAGCCCCATCCAACCTGGCCTTGAACCCCTCCAGGGATGGAGCAGCCACCACTGCTCTGGGCACCCTGGGTCAGGGCCTCCCCATCCTCACAGGACATTTCTTCCTAAAATCTCATCTCAAGCTCTCCTTCTGCAGCTCTAAACCCTTCCCTTCAACCTATCCCTGCCCTCTCCAATCTAGAGCCCCTTCCCAGCTCTCCTGGAGCACCCTCTCAGTCCTGGAAGCTGCTCTAAGGTCTACTTGGAGACTTTCCTTCTTCAGGCTGAACAACCCCAAGTGTCTCAGCCTGTTTGCAGCCCAGGACATAGTTCATTTCTGGGTTCCAAGCACACATTTGGACAAGGAGCAGCTCCAAGGGGATGGAAAACTCTTTACCTTCACCCTCAATCTTTCACTGGGCTGCAGCGCCCATCCCAGGCCCCCCATTATTCCTGGCAGGCCCCACCAGCTCCTCCAGAGCGGCTGCTGGGCAGGATCCCACAGCCCTAGAAGCCTCCAAGTGTCCATGCCCCCCAACCCGCTGCCCCACAAGCAAGGAGGCTGCTGGGCTGGGGCAGAGCCCTGCCTGCAGGGCAGCTTCAGCACAGGTTAAAGTCCCCTCTGTGGACAAACTGGGGGCTGCAGCACAACTGCTGAGCAATCAGTTAGGTCTGCACCATCCACTCTTAGTTGTGGTAACCACCACCTCAGTTTCACTTGTCCTAGATGCGAGCAAAGCTGCTCCCCTGACCCAACTTCTTCCTTCAAATCTCCCATAGCGTGATATTCCACCTAATTTCACATCCCCAGCAGCTCAACCGAGCATCTGAGATCTTTCTGGGTACAAGGAAGCTGGCAGCTCTTCAAGCAAACCCTTCCCACCAGGGTTTGGAGCAACACAACCAACCACACAGCTGTAGGTGTCCTAGAAGTTTATTGCTGCCCTGTTAGTAGAGGCGCTGGGGCTTCCCCATGGTGCTCTTGATGTACAACGCACGCACGTTCTGCCAGTTCTTCTTCAGCAAGGACACCAAGAAGTTGATGGCCAGGTGGATGTTGTAGACCAGCTCGTCCTCTGTCATCTTCACGTGGCCAACAGCCACAGCCAGACAGAGCACCTGGGAACAAACAGCAGGGTCACCCACTGCCAAGTGATGACCAAGGGACCAACAGGACAGGCCAGCACTGATCGAAACCCATCAGGCCACCAAATAATCGCATGCCTTTTTCTGTAGGCAAACATGACCTAGATCCATGGAACAGATTAGGTTGGAAGGGACCTCTAAGCCCCTCCAGTTCCACCCCTGCCATGGGCAGGGACACCTCCCGCTGGATCAGGGGCTCCAAGCTCCATCCAACTGGGCCCTGAACACCTCCAGGGATGGGGCAGCCACCACTGCTCTGGGCAACCTGGGCTAGGGCCTCTTCACCCTCATGGCAAAACATTTCTTCCTAAGATCTCATCTTAATCTCCCCTCTTTCAGTTTCAAACTGTTCCCCTCATCCTATCCCTGCCCTCCCTGTTCAAGAGCCCCTCCTCAGCTTTCCCCTTCCCGGACTTCTCCAAGTTATCCATCATATTTGGCACGTGGCACCCATGGAGACATCTGGGAACACCATCTCTGAACAAAAGCTTGGGTCGGGCTGCCCTCCTCTAAGAGCAAAGGTGACAGAGATGGGGAAACTAAGTGCCCAGTGCCGAACTGGTGCTGGAGCTGATCCCAGCACAACTCCATCGGGTATCAGGCAGCACAGGACAGACCCTTAGCTCCCAACTTCACTGCTGACCACAGCACCAGCTCCATTTTCTGATTTGGGCCCAATCTTTCTGCACACAAGATAGCACCAGGCCAGGTCTCTGCCTGCCACCCTCACCGAGGAGCCTGCAAATCCACAATCACCACCAGATGAGGATAAAAAGACAGTCAAGCATCACACCATCATTAGCTCAGCCACTTCCAACACTCCAGCATTTGCAAACTATCAGTTTGCTCTCCCAGCTGTTGTGTCCCCAGGCTCAGAACAGTTGGAGTCCAAGAATGTACCTTGGCTACCAGAGCTGTTAATTCCCAATAACACCCATGAGTCGCTTTCAGACTGCCGGCACGAGATTAAAGCGCCCCAAGGGGATATTTTGGTTTTGGGGAGTCAGCTCGCCTCAACATCTCGACAATAAGAGCAGGTATCGCAGACATCCTAAGGGTCACCTGCTTACTGCAAGAAGAATTAATTATGCTTGATTGTGCTCAGTATTGAAACATCAAGACCATCCAACCCTTTACGCTATCAACCACAGAGAAAGGACTCCTCCTTCCTAGTCTCCAGTTACTGTTTTGGGAAGATCGAGGGACATCTACAGCCCAGAGCAGGGATGGCAGCCATGCCCCAATCCAGCCTTCAAGCACAGAGCTAACTCTAGAGAGGAAAAGTCCCGCTTTACCTTCTTCATCTGGAACTTGATGGTAGATTTGACCTCATCCACTTTGGCCACCAGGTTCTCGTTGTGGGTGAGGAGGGAGGGGAATTTGCCAGCTTTGTTCAGCCCTGGTCCCAGGATTCGAGGAATTTGCTTGATCAAGGACTCGGAAGCCAGGAAGGCATCGTACTTCTTAGCTGCGAGGAGAGAACCAATGCAGGTAAGGACAGACTCGCAGCTCCAACCCTCTCAACACAAGCCCTTCTGACTTTCTCCAAGTGCCACCCAGCTGAACTTCAGCTGTTTTTGCTAATATTGTATTAGGAATGATCCCATCACAACAGCCAAACCCATCAGAACCCAGCATGACACCCTGAGAGGACACTCCTAACCGCACATTTCATCTCTCTGAAGAGCTGGTATTTCAGGAGCCACGGGCACCCAGCACTGAACTCCAAGCTCCCACCACAGCCTGTGCACACGTGAAGGGAGGGAGAGATGGGTGGATGACATCTCAGAGGGGCTGAGCTAACAGCCCTGGCCTCCTACATCATCTCCTACTTGCACAGGGCTCCAAAGCTAATTATGGACCAAGTGGGAGGTTTTAATTTGTGTGCCTATTTTGTGTGCCTCATTTGTGTATCACAAAGACAAGGACTTTGCAGGGAGGGAAGGACTTTCTCTCTTATCAAGTGAACATAAGTAAATTTCATTCTCTTCATGCGAGAACTGCCAGACTAAAGCTAACTTTTCCCCCAGCCTTTCTCTGCTTTTGCTGCACTCCAGCTCCCAAAATAGGAAGGCAAGGAACCAGCTGCTAAGGGTGAAAATTCCAAAGACAGGAACATTTTCCTGTCCCCCTTCCTTCTAGATGTCAACCATAAAATGGTTTGGGTTGAAAGGGCTCTTAAAGATCACGGAGTTTCAACCTCCCAATCAATCAGGCTCACTCCTGGTGGGCCGACCTGTCACACCTTCTCCACTGGTACCAGTTTGTTGGCTTTTCTGTCAAGATTCTAGACAGACTCCTGCACTTCAGGAATTCTATTCCCTAAAGGTAACAAGGTATAAGTCTGAACACAGGGAAAGCCACCCCACTTACCTAAGCCTTCCAAGTTAACCATAACACTCAGAACCTGACCCACACCACAACTCACCCAGCTTCTTCACCAGCTTCTTATTTTTGTTGAGCTTCTTCAGAGCTTCAATGTCCATGTGTGGGATGTCGACTGCTTTGGCCTCATCGCAGTGCTGCTGGTCGCCCAGCAGGCAGACCGAGAACTTAGGCCGTGGGGTTGACTTCAGCCTAGGGATGGAAGATTTTAAATCGCAACAACCACCCAGCGCCAACCGCGCTTCCATGGGAGCCAGCACGGAGATACCTTACCACAGCGCTTGAGAAGCTTCCTCCGTGGCTCCAAACCTGCCCCCTCGAGCAGGGCGGTGGGGATGGCCCAGAGACCTCTCCCACCTCCCCTTATGTTTTAAGACCCAGGGTGAGGGTCCGTCCAGCCGCTCCCGCTGCGCCGGGGCAGGCTGAACTACCCAAGCGGTTCAGCGCTGCATCCTCCCCCAGCTGAGGAAGAGGAGAAGGAGGAGGCACAGCCTGAAGGCTGGGTGGGAGCAAGAGGATGTCGAACCTGACGGTGCCGGAGAAACGCTTGTCCTTCTGCGGGTCGTAGTTCTTGAGGCTGATCTGCAGCTCCACCGTCTCCACAAACCTGGAGAGAAGGAAAGGGGTTAGGAAGAGGGGAGGAGGGAAAGATGGGAAAACGGGGGTGGGGGGAGAGGGGGGCAGGAGGGGAAAACAGGGGTGGGGGGAGAGGGGGCCGGGAGGGGAAAACGGGGAGGGGGAGAGAGGGGCGGGAGGGGAAAACGGGGGGGGGGGGGAGAGAGGGGCGGGAGGGGAAAACGGGGGGGGGGGGGGGGAGAGAGGGGCGGGAGGGGAAAACGGGGGGGGGGGGAGAGAGGGGCGGGAGGGGAAAACGGGGGGGGGGGAGAGAGGGGCGGGAGGGGAAAACAGGGGGGGGGGGGGAGAGGGGGGGGGGAGAGAGGGGCGGGAGGGGAAAACAGGGGGGGGGGGAGAGAGGGGCGGGAGGGGAAAACAGGGGGGGGGGGAGAGAGGGGCGGGAGGGGAAAACGGGGGGGGGAGAGAGGGGCGGGAGGGGAAAACGGGGGGGGAGAGAGGGGCGGGAGGGGAAAACGGGGGGGGGGGAGAGAGGGGCGGGAGGGGAAAACGGGGGGGGGGGAGAGAGGGGCGGGAGGGGAAAACGGGGGGGGGGAGAGAGGGGCGGGAGGGGAAAACGGGGGGGGGAGAGAGGGGCGGGAGGGGAAAACGGGGGGGGGAGAGAGGGGCGGGAGGGGAAAACGGGGGGGGGAGAGAGGGGCGGGAGGGGAAAACGGGGGGGGGAGAGAGGGGCGGGAGGGGAAAACGGGGGGGGGAGAGAGGGGCGGGAGGGGAAAACGGGGGGGGGAGAGAGGGGCGGGAGGGGAAAACGGGGGGGGGGAGAGAGGGGCGGGAGGGGAAAACGGGGGGGGGAGAGAGGGGCGGGAGGGGAAAACGGGGGGGGAGAGAGGGGCGGGAGGGGAAAACGGGGGGGGGAGAGAGGGGCGGGAGGGGAAAACGGGGGGGGGAGAGAGGGGCGGGAGGGGAAAACGGGAGGGGGAGAGAGGGGCGGGAGGGGAAAACGGGAGGGGGAGAGAGGGGCGGGAGGGGAAAACGGGAGGGGGAGAGAGGGGCGGGAGGGGAAAACGGGGTGGGGAGAGAGGGGCGGGAGGGGAAAACGGGGGGGGGAGAGAGGGGCGGGAGGGGAAAACGGGGGGGGGAGAGAGGGGCGGGAGGGGAAAACGGGGGGGGGGAGAGAGGGGCGGGAGGGGAAAACGGGGGGGGGGAGAGAGGGGCGGGAGGGGAAAACGGGGGGGGGGAGAGAGGGGCGGGAGGGGAAAACGGGGGGGGGAGAGAGGGGCGGGAGGGGAAAACGGGGGGGGGAGAGAGGGGCGGGAGGGGAAAACGGGGGGGGGAGAGAGGGGCGGGAGGGGAAAACGGGGGGGGGAGAGGGGGACGGGAGGGGAAAACGGGGGGGGGGGAGAGAGGGGCGGGAGGGGAAAACGGGGGGGGGGAGAGGGGGACGGGAGGGGAAAACGGGGGGGGGGAGAGGGGGACGGGAGGGGAAAACGGGGGGGGGGAGAGGGGGACGGGAGGGATAAAAGGAGGGGAGAGGGGGACGGGAGGGATAAAAGGAGGGGAGAGGGGGACGGGAGGGATAAAAGGAGGGGAGAGAGGGACGGGAGGGATAAAAGGAGGGGAGAGGGGGACGGGAGGGATAAAAGGAGGGGAGAGGGGGACGGGAGGGATAAAAGGAGGGGAGAGGGGGACGGGAGGGATAAAAGGAGGGGAGAGGGGGACGGGAGGGATAAAAGGAGGGGAGAGGGGGACGGGAGGGATAAAAGGAGGGGAGAGGGGGACGGGAGGGATAAAAGGAGGGGAGAGGGGGACGGGAGGGATAAAAGGAGGGGAGAGGGGGACGGGAGGGATAAAAGGAGGGGAGAGGGGGACGGGAGGGATAAAAGGAGGGGAGAGGGGGACGGGAGGTTAAAAACGGGGAAGTAGGGATGGGAGAAGAAGAAAGGCGGGGGTCAGAGAAGGGGAAAAAATTAGGGAGCGAGGGGGGGAAGAAGGAAACAGAACAGGGAGGAAGGGGGGAGCAGAAGGACGATAGGGAAAGGAGCAGCAAAGAGAAGGAGGGGAGAAGCAGAGGGCAGAAAAAAGCAGGGGGCAGTCAGAGGAGAAGGGAAGGCCGCTGAGGGCCCAGGCGGCCTGAGGGAGAGCGAGTACCCAGCCCAGGGCTCTTACTTGCGCTTCTTGACCCTGCTGCCCTGCAGCACCTCCTTCACCGCCTCGTACAGGGTGTCCCGGGAGACTTTGCTGCTGCGGGGGGGGGAGGCAGGGCGGGCTCAGGCCTCGCCGGGCCGCGGAGCCCCCGACCTGGCCCCGAGCTCCCCCCCGGTCACCCCCGCGCCCGCACCCCGCCGCCCGCACCCCCCCGGCCGCTCGGGGCGCCCCACGAGGACGGGGCGGGCGCTGATGGCGATGGATGGAGCGGCGGGGCCCGCACCAACCTCATGGCGGCGGCTGCGAGGGGAGAAAGGGGAGTGAGGGGGCCGGCCCCGCCTTCTATAAATAGGGGAGATCTCGCGAGATTTAGCCGCGAGGCTGGCGCCATGCTGGGCGTGGCGGAGGGTGCGCGGTGTGGCCGCCATGTTGGGAGTGGCGCCCGGCGCCGTACTGAGAATAGCGGAGCATGCTTAGAGCGGCGGAGAGTAGCATCTAGTGCAACGTGCGGAGGGGAACAGCGGGCAGCCCTGGCTCTATGCTGCGAGGGTTAGGGTGTGGTACCCGGTGTATGTTGGGAGGAGATGTGCTTAATCAGCGCCATGTTGGGAAGGACAAAATGCGGCGCCCGGCGCCATGTTCGGGGTGGCAGAGTGGTGCCATGTTGGAAGGGGCAGCTTGGCCCCCGGGCTCCATGTTGGGAGCGGCGGGACAGCATCGGTGCCATGTTGGGAAGGACAGAGCGCATTGGCGCCATGTTGGATGGGGCACCCGGCGCCATTTTGGGAGGGGCGGTGTGTTACCCAGCGCCATGTTGGATGTGGCACCCGGCGCCATGTTGGGAGTGGCAATGTGTCTCCGGGCGCCATGTTGGATGTGGCTCACAGGGTCATGTTCGATGCGTCACCCGGCGCCATGTCGGTTGTGGCACCCGGCGCCATGTTGGGGCGGCCATGTTGGGAGTGGCGCGGGGCCCTAACGGCGTCTCCGCCCCGGCGGGCGCTCGAAGCGTTTCTCCTTCGCCGCCGAGCGATCGGCCGCGGCCTCTCCGCGCCCCGCCGAGCCGGGAGCCTCGCCGGCCCTTCCAGGGTGCGCATCCCGCGGGGCTCGGGGTCGAGAGAAACCTTGGGGGAGTGGGGCGAGCCCGGGGTGGGAGGGGATAAATGAGCCGCTTCCAGCCCAGAAACCGTGTCCGGGGCTGCATCCAGAGCAGTGGGAGCTGCAGGGGATTCTGCCCCTCTTCTCCGCTCTGTGAAAGCCACCTGGAGCGCTATGTCCAGCTCTGGGGCCCTCAGCTCAAGAAGGACATGGAGCTGTCGGAGCAGGGGCAGAGGAGGCCACGGAGATGATCTGAGGGCTGGAGCACCTCCTGTTTACAAGGACAGTCTGAGAGAGCTGGGGTTGTTCAGCCTGGAGAAGAGAAGGCTCTGGGGAGACCTTAGACAGCTTCCAGTGCTGAAAGGGGCTCCAGGAAAGCTGGGGAGGGGCTCTGGATCAGAGAGGGCAGGGATGGGATGAGGGGGAATGGTTTTCAGCTGAAAGACGGGAGGTTGGGATGAGATCTTGGGGAGAAATGTTCTGCTGGGAGGGTGGGGAGGCCCTGGCCCAGGTTGCCCAGAGCAGTGGTGGCTGCCCCATCCCTGGAGGGGTTCAAGGCCTGGTTGGATGGAGCTGGGAGCTGGTGGGGCCTGCCAGGAATAATGGGGGGCCTGGGATGGGCGCTGCAGCCCAGTGAAAAGACCGAGGGTGAATGTAAAGAGTTTTCCACCCCTTGGATCTGCTCCTTGTCCAAATGTGTGCTTGGAACCCAGAAATGAACTGTGTCCTGGGCTGCATCCAGGCTGAGACACTTGGGGTTGTTCAGCCTGAAGAAGGAAAGTCTCCAAGGAGACCTTAGAGCAGCTTCCAGGACTGAGAGGGCGCTCCAGGAGAGCTGGGAAGGGGCTCTAGATTGGAGTGGGCAGGGATAGGTTGAAGGGAAGGGTTTAGAGCTGCAGAAGGAGAGCTTGAGATGAGATTTTAGGAAGAAATGTTCTGTGAGGGTGGGCAGGCCCTGGCCCAGGTTGCCCAGAGCAGTGGTGGCCGCCCCATCCCTGGAGGGGTTCAAGGCCAGGTGGGATGGGGCTTGGAGCCCCTGATCCAGTGGGAGGGTCTTCCCACCCTCATCCTGAAGAATTTCTTCCTAATGTCTAATCTAAATATTCCCCTTCCAATTTAAAGCCATTTCCCCTCGTCCTTTCATTCCAGGCCCTCATAAAAAGCCCCTCCCCAGCTTTCCTGGAACCCCTTTCAGTACTGGAAACTGCTCTAAGGTCTCCCCAGAGCCTTCTCCTCTCCAGGCTGAACAACTCCAACTCTCTCAGCCTGGCCTCATAGCAGAGGTGCTCTAGCCCTTGGATCATCTTCATGATCTTTTCCGGACTTATTCCAACAGTTCTGTGTCCTTCTTATGTTGAGGATTCCAGAACTGAACACAGGAATCTAGGTGGGTTCTCATGAGAACACAGTAGAGGGACAGAATTCCCTCCCTCAATCTACTTGCCATGCTTTGGATGTTGTAGTATGATAAGCTTCATCTTGTATTTGTTTGTGAAGTCCTGCCTGCCATTAGTATGGGAAGGGGTATATCTTTTGTCTGGTTTAATCCTTTAAATAGTTTGTCATTGAAGCCTTTCTTATTGTGCAAAAGTGAGTATAAGTTGGGAGAAAAATAACATCAGAATTATTCTTTTTATTTAAGGTTTGCAGCAGAGAAGAGAACTCGCTTTTCCACTAACTTTCTGCTCTGGGTCCCAGTGCTCTCCCTGAGCACACAGAGTAAAGTGAAATTCATGTCTGAGGAGCAGCTGTCAGCGCAGGATGGAGAGCCTGGGCCTGCCAGAAGTGATCCTTAGTGACGGGACAACAGCCTACGTTCAGCAGGCTATCAAAGGTAACGACTCTTTGGCTGCAAAGTCTAAAAGCCTCTCGATTGACCCTGTGTGATTAAAGTCAGAATCATCAGAAGTGCCCTCCTGGCACACAGACTGTCACACTTCTTGTGTGGTTGCTTTCTGCAGGCAGGTCGTGGCACTTAGATTGCACAGAAGGGGGACAGGGTGGAAATAAAGCCACACCTCTGGTTTGGAACCAAAGCTTTGGGGACAGGAGAGCTCTTGCTGCAGAAAATAAAGCTCTCTTCAGACTAGAGCGAGCCCTGTTCTCTCTGGGGTAACTGGGGAAACATGGCCTGCAGGACTCTACTCAAGCAGAGCTTCCCCTGCAGCTGAGCAGGATGCTTTGCTTCCCCAAGATGCCCAGAATTTGATGCACAGCAACACTTTCCTCACTTAAAGGGGTGCTGAGCCTTGCATTGGTTAACTGGAGCGACATCGGTGCCAAATTCAACATCTGCCCTGACTGGGGTGTGTGAGGGGTGCTGCTTTTTTCACCACCCACTGTTCGGAGAGAAGGATCAGGCCGCTTCCCAGCCTGCGGAACGGGATGGTTGAGTTGCAAGGTTTCGTGTCCCAGGGATTGCTTTCTTGCTTTCTTTTCTGCAGGAGCTCACCACATGGTGATTACATGGGTGGAGCTGAGCAACACTGAAAACCACTTGGTTTTGTCACCCCCCCAGACACTGTGCAGCAGGTGAAAGCATCCTGGATTCCTCACATTTGAGTGGGACATAGCAATGTCCTCTTAGCATCAAAATAATTCAGTCACTAAAATATTGCAAGGTTACTCAGAGTTGGGTTATTTTTAAGAGTCCAACCTTCACACCCCATCAAGGACAGCAACACCTAGAGTTGATGCTTCAGCAAAAGAAAAAAAACCTTCAGCCCCTGCTGATGATGTTGAAAGCTCCCGGTTCAGTTTTTCTCCAGCACAAGCGTAATTGCTTTCTACTTTAGATCCAAAGTGCTTGGCGCACGCATCACTCGCTCTGCTCTTGGCTCCCAGGGCTGTGAAGGGCAGCTTGTAAACAAGTGATGACTGGGGTTCTTTGTCTTGAATCCTCCTGTCTAGGAAAGGGAGGCTCCAGCATTTCTGGGAAGTTCAGTGCCTCTGTGGCTGATAAATAACAACTTATAAGCAACAGTTTTGCTGTCTTCTGTGGGACCGGTTTCCTTGATAAGATGCGGCAGAGGGGACAGCTCGTGGGACTGGACTCTGCAAGCAGCGCTGATGGCATTTCTTTAACTGCTTCAGGTGAAAATCTGATTGAAGGACAAGTCATTGAACTTGAAGATGGGACCACAGCTTATGTCCATCAGGTGGTAGTTCAGAAAGGTGAGGACCATAAATTCACCTCTCTTTTTAGAATCTACATTGTAGATGTAACTGCAATTGTCTGTTTCAACAATCTGGCTCTTCTGTTGGCTGCAACTTTAAGAATTCCATATAGGTGTAGGGTTTTTTTTCTTGCCCATGGTTTTGAGGCTCAGTGAGCAAGAATGTAGACAGTATAATTTCTTGAACTGTTTCTAGTGATCTGACAAGAAGGAAAATTTGCTGGTGGTGTAAGCAAATGTTTGTTTAAGTGTTGTTTCACCTGTGAGCGCTCTCACAGTCGTCAGGCTGACAGGTCACAGTCTGCGAGCCAGGCCAGTCAGCTGTGTTTGTGCCAACTACAGAGCGCAAATGAAGTTTGTTTCCTGTGGGAGCGATTGGGTAGGAATTTCCTCTGAACCATGAGAAAATATAGAGCTTCTGGAATAGGTGTTTGTGGGAGGAGGGAGGGCATTGTTGGAATAAATGTCGTCTTGGTCGTTGACCCATCGGCCGATGTCGCCTTATTTCAGTAATGACATCGGCTGATGGGTCAACGACCAAGATGACATTTATTCCAACAGTACCTCTGAAATGAGGTGACATCAATTAATCTGAGAGGTAATGGGAATTTACTTCATGTGGCTGGAACCCGAGTGGCACAGAGGAATCCTCTCCAGCCATGATAAGGTGTAAAAGGGCAGGTAGAAAGAGCTCTTGCTCTGGGCAGGCCTCCATTTGCCCTCCGAAGCTCCTTGTATGCTGCCTCCCTTTTCTATCCTTAAAAGGTTTTTTGAAACCCACTGAGTCTTCCAGTAAGGTGTGTGGATTATTTTTTTTTTTTCTTTTAGAGCTTGTGGCATTAGAAGTCTGTCAGCCAGTAGTGCTGGGACATGGCAGTGTGGCCTCCATAAATAACACAGCTATAGGTAGAGCCTGTTCTCTGTTTATCCCTTGGAAGCTGCAGCAGAAACTGCTGGGGTGTCAGTGATTTCGAAGGCTGGAGGTAGCTCAGGGAGACGAAAAGCGCCTTGTACTCGGCAGCTCTTCTACATTTGATTTGATTGGTTTCCTCTTGCAGAAAGTTATGACCCCAGCACCTTTGAGGCCATCCAGCTGGAGGATGGCTCCACTGCCTACATACATTGTCCTGTCATCGTGCCACCTGGCAGCACCGTCCTGGAAGTACAGGCAGAAACTGGGCTGGAGGAGTTGGCTGGAGAGGAGGAAGAAGATGCCTTTGATGTGGAGGCCATGAATGCATTGAAGCAGTACGCCAGTAAGGTGAGAAGGCAACGCGGCTTTCATGGTCTGCCAGAATCATGGAGGGGCTGGTGTCATAGTCTGCGCTTGGCTTGGCGTTTAAGTCTCCTTCCTTCGTTAGTTCTTCTGTGTATTTGCTTCTCAGCAGCGCCAGCTTTGAGAGGAGAAACAGGGCAGGGCTGCCATGGGAGCGCCACCACTGAGAGGTGGCTGAGGTTGAGGATCTAGTGCAGGGTAGTTCCCTGCTCGACCCCCTAGTTACTCCCTACAGCCCTTAGTCTGCTTCAGGCACTGGTTTGGCAAGAGCAGAGAGCTGCTGTGATACAGCTTGGTTTGGTTTTTTATTTTTTTCTGGCTTTAAATGTCCCTTCTTGTAGGTGTTATTCTTCTATTTGCCTGAGTTTCTCACTGTGCCTTCTGGGTGTGATGTTCTCTTCCCCAGATGACTGAGGATGGTCTTGTGTGTATCAGGAGAGGCTACGTTATGGCCACCAGTCCCCACGTTGGGAAAGGCCTCAAAAACCAAAGCAGCTTCAGATCCTAACATATTGTGTGAGAAGGGGCTGCTGGGGGGTTGTTGATGTAATGCTCAGCTGGGCAGCATTCAGATTTGCTGATGGAGACCTTTCTGCTGCGGTGGGATCGGCTTCCCTGGAGCTCTCTGGAGATGAGTGGGGTGGCGCTGCAGACATTAACGCCTTCCTGCTTGGATTGCTCACAAACAGCCCCCACGTGGCTTTACTTGCAGGTGTCTGATGAGGAAGACGAAGGGATGACAGACACCGGCCATATGAAGAGCAGAGACTCCAGCAACGTCCCTTCCCAGGTCTGAGTTGTTCAGTGATGCATTTTGGAAACTAGACCCAATTCCTCTCGATGCAGAGACCTCTGCCAGTTGGTAATTTAAACAGCTTTGTGGCCTCTGGAGAAGAGGAGGCTGTGGTGAGGTGGGTGGTGGTCTCTCCTCCCACGTGACAAGAGATAGTATGGGAGGAAGCTGCTTCATGTTGTGCCAGGGTAGGCTTAGATTGGATATTAGGAAAAGTATCTTTACCAAAAGAATGGTGAAGCCCTGGCAGAGGCTGCCCAGGGCAGTGAGGGGGTCTCCATTCCTGGAGGGGTTCAAAAACCATGCGGCTGTGGCCCTTGGGGACATGATTTAGCAGGCACAGAATGTGTGTTTGAGAACACCAAGTGAGTTGGAAGGTGGGAATGGGAAATGCTGGTTCTTAGACACCTGCTCTGCTCCCTGGGCTTGACCATATGTGCGCAAGCTGTGTTGGGAGGAACATGTTTTTGTGAGCATAACTGAAGGAGTGCTTGTGTATGATAAGGAGGGACATTATTTGCATGGGCTTTGCAGAGCCTGCTGTAGTGGTTTGCCGAGTTCATTTTCATGCCTCTCAGCAGGATTTGCAGGAGGAAGAAGTGCACAGCAACGAGAAGGGGCAGCAGGTCAGCCGCAGAGCTTTCCG
This sequence comes from Clamator glandarius, assembly GCA_033459285.1. Lineage (NCBI taxonomy): Eukaryota > Metazoa > Chordata > Aves > Cuculiformes > Cuculidae > Clamator > Clamator glandarius. The sequence continues at coordinate 920,234 of JAUNZM010000037.1, forward strand.
GTGTGAGTATGAAGGCTGTGGCCGCATCTACACCACCGCCAACCATCTGAAGGTAAAGAGACAGAGACACGATGTGCAGACTGACCCACTGAGAGAGTTGAGGGTGTTCAGCCTGGAGAAGAGAAGGCTTTGGGGAGAACTTAGAGCAGCTTCCAGTACTGAAAGGGGCTCCAGGAGAGTTGGGGAGGGGCTCTTGATCAGGGAGTGCAGGGACAGGACAAGGAGAATGTTTTGAAGATGAAAGAGGGGAGATTTAGATGAGATCTTAGGGAGAAATGCTTTCCTGTGAGATGGGGTGAGGCCCTGGCCCAGGTTGCCCAGAGCAGTGGTGGCTGCCCCATCCCTGGAGGGGTTCAAGACCATTTTGATGGGGCTTGGAGCCCCTGATCCAGTGGGAGGTGTCCCTGCCCATGGCAGGGGGTTGGAACTGGTTGGGCTTTGAGGTCCCTTCCAACCCAAACTATTCCATGATTCTATGCCCAGAAACATCCTTGTGTTACGGTGCCAGATCATAATTCTGCTGTACAAAAGATTGAGTGGTATGCTTGGCTCCCCAAGAGATCCATGTGTGATAATTGCTCCAGGTGAAATCCAACATGGAACTTCATATTCCTTCCACCAGCTGGATTCCTCCACGCTCTTTTCCTTCCTTCTTGTCTCAGACCTCACGTTAGGGATGTGTTCTTTCTTTTCCAGGTACACGAACGTTCTCACACCGGTGACCGGCCATACACGTGCGACTTCCCCAGCTGTGGGAAAGCATTTGCTACAGGTAACGATTTATCTTTTTGAGCAGATTTTGTTTTCTGTCCAGTCCAAACCACCCTTGACTGTGAGCCCTGGCTTTTTTCAAGCAGAGCATAATAAGCATAGCTTTTAAAGCCTTCTGAGAAGGAATTGCAGCATGGGAGACTCCCTGAGACTTGATTGATTATGGACAGATTAAAGGAACTCCAGGAAGAAGCTGAGTTGTCAGTGGCATTTGGATATTTCTTCCCCTTTAGCTTTGCAGACACAGGACAGGCATTCAAAAGTGCATGAACCGAGAAGGTGGCATGGAGTTTGCCATGTTACTTCTTTCTTGTTATAAAATGTAATTGTGGTTTCTTTCCCGGACAGGGTACGGGCTGAAGAGCCACATGAGAACACACACTGGTGAGAAACCATACAAATGTCCAGAAGACATGTGTAGCAAAGCCTTCAAAACCTCTGGGGATCTCCAGAAACACATCCGGACACACACAGGTGGGATTAGAGGAGAACTGAGCTCCCTTTGGAAGGGTCTCCGAGATGAAGTACTGCTTCAGCCATTGCCTGAGTTGTGCCTGTTTGTATCTTGAGTGAAGCAAGGCAGAGCTGAAGTTGTTTTCAGATAGACGTAGATGGATTGGTACTAGGGCTTCTTGACTTGGTTACGAACAGCAGAGCAAAAGGGGTCAGGCTGCCAGTGTTGCTGGAGGAAGCGATGTGATCTGAGGTCTCACTGATGGAGGAGTGAAGAGATACGGGTGTCCAGGGCATCCCTTCTAACAGGACTCTCATGGTCTTCTCTCAATGCAGGTGAGCGTCCCTTCAAATGCCCCTTTGAGGGCTGTGGCCGCTCTTTTACCACATCCAACATCCTCAAGGTTCACATCCGAACACACACGGGCGAGCGGCCGTACACGTGTCCGGAGCCAAACTGTGGAAGGGGCTTCACCAGTGCCACCAATTACAAGAACCACATGAGAATCCACACAGGTGAGGGGAGGAGAGGGCGAAAGGCAACCAGCTCCTGCCCAGGCAGCTGTGGCAGCGGGGAAATTGAGGGGCTGAAATGTGCATTTCCAGGCCAGGCATTGCAGGGGTGGGTCTGGGAGTAGCCAGTGAGTTAAAGAAAATAGGAATGGCTTGATTGGGCTACTTATTGTTCTACCTCTTGGAGTGGCCTGCCTCAAGCTATTCCTTCTTGATGGGGAATCCCTTCTTAGATCACGAGCAGGGTGAGTGGGCTAAGTTCAGCTCTGTGGCCTTTTCCCTAGGAGAGAAGCCGTACGTGTGTGCTGTGCCGGGCTGCGGGAAGTGCTTCACTGAGTATTCCAGCCTCTACAAGCACCACGTGGTCCACACGCACTGCAAGCCCTATACCTGCAATAGTTGTGGGAAGACCTACCGCCAGACCTCCACGCTGACCATGCACAAGCGCAGCAGCCACGGTGAGCTGGAGGCCACCGAGGAGAGCAAACAGACTCTTTATGAGCAGCAGCAGCAGCTGGAGGGTGAGCAACCACTTGGAGATCATAGAATCATCATGTTGGAAAAGACCCACGGGATCATCGAGTCCAGCCATTCCTATCAAACACTAAACCATGTCTCTCAGCGCCTCGTCCACCCATCCCTTAAACCCCTCCAGGGAAAGTGACTCAACCCCCTCCCTGGGCAGCCTCTGCCAGGGACCAATGACCCTTTCCGTGAAAATTTTTTTCCTAACGTCCAGCCTGAACCTCCCCTGGTGGAGCTTGAGGCCATTCCCTCTCGTCCTGTCCCCTGTCACTTGGGAGAAGAGCCCAGCTCCCTCCTCTCTACAACCTCCTTTCAAGTAGTTGGAGAGAGCAATGAGGTCTCCCCTCAGCCTCCTCTTCTCCAGGATAAACACCCCCAGCTTTCTCAGCCGCTCCTCATCAGGCCTGTTCTTCAGCCCCTTCACCAGCTTCGTTGCTCTTCTCTGGACTCGCTCCAGAGCCTCAACATCCTTCTTGTGGTGAGGGGCCCAGAAATGAACCCAGGATTCGAGGAGCGGTCTCACCCATTACTGTGATCTTGTGCTCTTCTGTGTGGCCCTTCAGGGAACAGGCATGCCTGAGGTCAGGCATGTGTTTTCCTGCTCTGATAGCACTTCTCTCACCCCTTTTGCTCTTCTTCCCTGACTCAGCAGCTGCTGCTGGCAGAGGCTCCCATCTGAAGAGCCAGCACGTTGCTTTCCTCTCGGAGATGAAGGAGGAGGAGGATGATGTGCCTACACAGGTCTCACTTATCTCTCAGGATGGGACAGAGCAGGTATGGACACTGACAGCCACTGACACGTGAGGGACAGCAGTTAACTGAGTCAGACTCTGCCTCCACTCAGCCTTGGTGTTCTCGTTAAGGCTTTTCTTTCAGTGTAAAACAGACCCTGGGCTTCTGAGCTCTGTCTGTGATGAGGGCTCCCCTTTTACAGCCTTCCCCACTGGTGCAGCCTCTGGTCCCCAACTCACCTTCTCCTGGGTGGGGTCTTGACCAGGCTTATGTGCAGCCCTGGCAGCTTCCGCCTCCTGCCCAGCTCCCAATCTGCTGACACAGGCTGGATGTGGAGATTGTTTTTAAATCATTTTATACAGTAGTGCTTTTCTTGTTCTTCCCTCTACCAGCTGCCTGTGTGCTGACTTGGTAAAACTCTCTTCTGTGGCATGGGACAAAGGAAACAGCTGCCATGAGGAACACGTGTTTCCTCTTGGCCTGAGATGCTCCCCGCGGCAGCAATGCACAAGCTGTCACTTCAAAGCCTGGAGAGAATATGATAAATCATATAATCATGGAATGGTTTAGGTTGCAAGGGACCTCAAAGCCCATCCAGTTCTACCCCCTGCCATGGGCAGGGACACCTCCCACTGGATCAGGGGCTCCAAGCCCCATCCAACCAGGCCTTGAACCCCTCCAGGGATGGGGCAGCCACCACTGCTCTGGGCAACCTGGGCCAGGGCCTCCCTGCCCTCACAGCAAAACATTTCTCCCTAAGATCTCATCTCAACCTCCCCTCTTTCAGCTGAAAACTGTTCCCCCTCATCCCATCCCTGCACTCCCTGATCAAGAGCCCCTCCCCAGCTTTCCTGTGTGCAGGAATGGGAAGGGGAGATGTGGTAGAATGGGTGGGGTTGGAGACTTGAGGTCTGAGAGTTCTCCATCAACTCCATCGGTCGCCTTGTGGAAAGTCCTTGAGGTTCTCAGTGCCCTCAGTCTTCCAAGCAGAGGAGGAGAGATTTTATCCTTACTGAGACCTTTGTGTTGTTAAACTCAGGAGCTGTGTAAGGTTTCCTGAGAAGCCATCCTGGCTGAAGGCATCTGCTTTTATTCCTCTCAGGTCAGTTTGTTGCAAGAAGACCTGCAGGGCCTGGGCAGTGCAATTGGCATGGTGACACAGAGCAGTGACCTGGCCGTGCCTGAGGAAGAGCTGTCGGGTGGTGACACACACACTGTGACTGTGGCCAACATGGAGACGCAGACGGTATGGACAAAATCTCCATCTCCTGTGGAGAAAGCCTGCTGGAAGGGAGCTGTGTTTTATTTAAAACATGATTGTCTTTCATCTGAACTTCTCCTAGGTTACTATAGTCACTGCTGGAGCGGTCATGTCAGAAGAGTCGGGCATCACATCCCTCAGTCATCAGCAGGTGGCATTGCTGGCCACTGCTAATGGCACCCACATCGCAGTGCAGGTACCCACAGCGCAGTGCAGATACCCACAGCTCCTGCCGCCTTCCCCATTGCTCACCTGCCCACCCACTGCCTTCAGTGCTTCCCCTCTTGCTCTGCGGCATCTCCTCCTGCCCAGGGTGCTTCATTCCTTCATTCCAAGATGCCTTGTGTTGTGGAGGAGAGTGGGAACGTGCTCCTTGGGTTGCAGAATGCTCCTTTGTAAACATCCCTGTCGCGGCCATGTCCCTGCTTTGTCCTTCCACCTTCTCTTTGTCACCTGCTGCCAATCCCTTGTACCTCTGTTCTACTAGGAGCTGCCTGGAAGCTTTTGGGAAGAGTGTGCCACCTCTTTCTTTCTCCCCCTAGTTAGAAGAGCAGCAGAACCTGGAGGAAGCCATCAGCGTGGCTGCAGCAGCGGTCCAGCGTGAACCCGTAATGCTTGCTACAGCCGTGTCGGAGAATGGGTGCTGAGACCCTGCGGAGCCTCCTGGGCAGGGGGAGAGGCAGCCTGAGCCTGTTCTCTGCAGGGGCAACCGGAGCCACAGGACACGGGCCTTGGGGCACGCAGAAGAGGTGGGGCACGCAAGCCAAGGCAGGTGTCTGAGACCAGCAGCCAGCCTGTGCGCCACAGGAGCCCTGAGGGATGCTACCGGTGGCGTTGGGCTACCATGCTGACCCTGTTGGAAGTGCTTTTCTCTCCAGGGAGGTTTGTCAAAGGTGCTTGGCTGCTGCCTTCTCCTTGAGGCTCTGCTGTGTTCCTGGGCTCTGCGCAGCAGCTTCCCTGCTCCTTGCCTCGGGCACCAATTCCTCTGTCTGGAGGAGACAGCACGTTGTGTCTTCTATTTATTTCTTCATGGCCAAGATTTCCAAAACCTGCCAGTCTCCTTCAGCAGAGGTGGAGTCACAGAGGTGGAAACAGTCTTGGGGAGTGCAAATTATTTTTGGAGAGGCATTTCCTGCCCTTTCCCCCTAGGAATGGTCCAACAGCTCCTCTTTCCTGCCCACCCCTGGGTAAGGGGGCAGCGTGTGCACAGGAGCAATAAAGCCCCATCAAGGCAAGCACAGGCTGCCCTGGGCTGAGTCTGGAGTAGTGACCAGTTCCTGCCCTCTGAGCTGGCTCAGACAGGAATTATCCCTTCTCTTTATCACACTCCGCTCTCAAACAAACTCCCTTGGCAGTCTCAGATGTGGAGCGGAGCAATGCGCTCCCTCCAGCGCTTCTTGGGGGCTGAGATAGACCTGGCTGTAAATACTGAGTTGAGTTAAAAACAAATGAAATGTTTCTTGTATAAATAAAAGCACCCTTTTCTCTTTCTATTCCTCGGTGTAGTGGCCAGCAGACAGTGGGCTGGATATTACTGTTTTGCAGATCACTGAATCATGGAATGGTTTAGGTTGGAAGAGACCTCAAAGCCCATCCAGTTCCACCCCTGCCATGGGCAGGGACACCTCCCACTGGATCAGGGGCTCCAAGCCCCATCCAACCTGGCCTGGAACCCCTCCAGGGATGGGGCAGCCACCCCTGCTCTGGGCAACCTGGGCCAGGACCTCCCCACCCTCATCGTGAAGAATTTCTTCCTAATATCTAATCTAAATCTTCTCCTTTCCAATTTAAAGCCATTCCCCCTCACCCTCTCAATCCAGGCCCTTGTGAAAAGCCCCTGCCCAGCTTTCCTGGAGCCCCTTTCAGCACTGGAAGCTGCTCTAAGGTCTCCCCAGAGCTTTCTCTTCTCCAGGCTGAACAACCCCAACTCTCTCAGCCTCTTCTCACAGCAGAGGTTCTCCAGCTCTTGGATCATCTTTGTAGCCTCCTCTGGACCCGTTCCAACGGTTCCATATCCTTATTATGTTTGGAACCCCAGAACTGGGCGCAGGGCTTCAGGTGGGGTCTCACGAGGGTGGAGCAGAGGGGGAGAATCCCCTCCCTTCACCTGCTGCAGGTGTAAGGATTAAGGAAGTTCGGATTTGTCATATTGTCCTGCCAGAGCAGTGATTGTCCAAGACACCTCAGCCCATCTGCCGCGTGCCTCTGCCCTGGACACTCCAGAGACAAAACCAGCTGGGAGCGGCACTGCAGGCTCCCAGCATCCAGGTATTTATTTGTTGGATATTCCCAAGGAGCTGAGAAGAGGTTTCTCTGCAGGCTCTGTCTTTGCTTGAGACCCATCCCCAAACAAGCAGGGCTGGAGCCTTTCCAGAAGGCACGAGGAGAAGCTCTTCATTTACATCCCAGCGGAGGAAGCTGCTGTTTGAGTCAGGGAGGGGATTTCTCTCCGCAGAACACTGAGAAATCTTTTGATCTCTAGGCTGAGCGAGCAAAGGGTTACGATTCCCAGTCCTATTTGAGCGCTGGATTGTGCTGCCTTGGGTGCGTTGGGGCTCTGGCCTGCAGCCCTGGTGGTTGTGGGGCTGAAATGGGGTCAAGGGGGCTGAGACAGGGACCGTGGGGCCAAGATGGGAACCGTGGGGCCAAGATGAGAGCCGTGGGGCCAAGATGGGCATCTCCAGGCTGCGCCCAAGCAGATGGCGCTCCTGCTTTGCGCGTCCGCCGCCCAAGGCTGTCGAGGCAGGCGGTTTCCTGGAACCGGATCCTCGGCCTCGACAGAGCAGCCTCTGCCATCGCCGCCTGTAGCCATGGACCTGCGAGCGGAGCTGCTCAAGTCCATCTGGTACGCCTTCACCGCCTTGGACGTGGAGAAGAGCGGCAAGGTCTCCAAATCGCAGCTCAAAGTGAGTCTCTCGGGAGGGTCCCGAGCGGCAGTGGGGCTGCGGGTGGGCTGCGAGGGGCAGAGCAGGACCAGGGATGCTGAGCATCCCCCCCCCGACTTTCCTTGGGGGAATCGTGAAATAATTTAAGATCAATAAGACCTTGTCCCCTCCACGCTGGTTTTGGTGAAGTTCTCTGGCTTTGCCTCATCTCCCTTTGAAACAAAACAGACGGGGAGTTAATGCTTAACTGTATTTTCCAGGTGATAATAAGGAGAAATGTGATTTTCAGTTGTTTTCAGTTTCTGAGGCTTTTTATGGCCAATTTAACAGCCCAAACTCAGGTTATATTTTCTTGCTTGCTGGAGCAGCCCCATTTCTGCTTCCTGTTCAACCGGCAGGTCGGTAGGTAAAGGCAGACTAGTTTTAAACCAAAACTCCTCAGTGCTCTGGCCAGAAATAACATCGTGCTTTTAAAAAAATCTCAGCTTTCCCCTTTCTCCCACCCCCTTAGCAGCTTTGCAGATAGCTCCTACCCTCAGCCCTTGATCAAACCATCGTGGCTTTAAAAGCTTTTTCGTCTGCTGCCAGGACGGGGTCTGCTCCAATCCACCAAGTTACACCTTGGCTTTGACAATAATTATCGATTTTTAGGGTTTGTTTTTTTTAACCTTTGCAGATTACAGGGTTCCTTTTTTTTGTTGCCACGTGAATGTCCCAGCGTGGTTGGAAATGCTGGTTGGGGCAGGGGGCTGTGATGCGGAGGGAAAACCTGAGCTAAAAACATGCAAAACAGAGGGAGATGTTGCGTCAGGACTTGGCAGCTGCTGCCGGTCTCTGAGATGAGTTGAGAAACGCTGCGAAGAAACACTCTTTTCCTCTATTCTCTCGCCTTTACAGGGCTTCCCCCGGGACAGTTTGCAGTTAAGGTGTTGGGCTTGGCAACTTGGCAACTGGAAGGGATGTTTTGTCCAAAAATTAAGGGGTTTGTTTGCAGGGAGGAGAAGCTGCTGAATGCGCGTGTGCCCTGCCAGCTGTGCTCGCCTACTTAAAACTGTAGAAATAGCTGAAGGAATGCAGGAAAATCCTTAATCCCTCTTGCTAATCCCCGGGAAGGTGCTGAGCTCCCCTCACCCTGCAGCTGGGCTCAGGGTCAGGGATGCAGCTGGCCCTGTGAGCGCTGGCATGAACATGTGAGGCGCTTGTCTTGCGAGATCTTTATCACCGGCGATGATGCTGAGGCCACAGAGAACCCAACGGTAACGGCAGTTTCCTAGCATGATGCTGGGGACGGTGCCTCCGCTTGGCTTGGCCCACGGTGACATTTTGGAGGGGAAGGGGACTTCAGCCCGTGCTGGTTTTCCACCCGCCTCCAGTGCCGGGATGGGATGGCGATGGGTCAGGCTGCACCGTTGCCCGACAAAGCTCAGCTCCTGGTAACTTTCCATCGGTCTTAAGGCTGGGGAGAGCTCCTTTCCATCTCTTGGTGCTGCAAAACACCAGCTCAGCTTTGCCCCAGCCTTCGCAGCTGTACAGGAGCAGCCTGGGGTCTTGCAGGCTAACAATCATAGAATCGTAGAATCACCAGGTTGGAAAAGATCCACTGGATCATTGAGTCCAACCATTCCCATCAATCACTAAACCATGTCTCTCAGCACCTCGTCCACCTGTGCCTTAAACACCTCCAGGGAAGGTGACTCAACCCCCTCCCTGGGCAGCCTCTGCCAGGGATCAATGACCCTTTCCATCAAAAATTTTTTCCTGATGTCCAGCCTGAACCTCCCCTGGTGGAGCTTGAGGCCATTCCCTCTCGTCCTGTCCCCTGTCCCTTGGGAGAAGAGCCCAGCTCCCTCCTCTCCACAACCTCCTTTCAGGGAGTTGGAGAGAGCAATGAGGTCTCCCCTCAGCCTCCTCTTCTCCAGGATAAACACCCCCAGCTCTCTCAGCTGTTCCTCATAAGGCCTGTTCTCCAGCCCCTTCCCCAGCTTCGTTGCTCTTCTCTGGACTCGCTCCAGAGCCTCAACATCCTTCTTGTGGTGAGGGACCCAGAACTGAACACAGGATTCGAGGTTTGGTCTCCCCAGTGCTGAGTCCAGAGGGAGAAGAACCTCCCTGGACCTGCTGGCCACACTGTGTCTGATCCAAGCTTGAGCAATAATGTGTTAAAACAGCTGTGGCCGTGCCTTCTCCAAACTCCTCCCAGGCTGCGCTCTGCGTGTTCCTGCAAGAAGGGTCTTGAACAAGGGTGGGAGAAACGTTCACACCTACAGAAGCAAACCCAGGAGCTGGGGTGGGGTTTTTTGCTGGTAGATGAGCCTCACGCCAGCAGGTGCCGGGGCCTCAACCCCTCCAACTTCTCTCCAGTCACTTGCACAAATACATCGCGCAGCATTTCTGAGTGTGATGGCAAAGCTGGGGGAAGACGTTGGGTCCAGCAGATGAGTTCTGTGCGCGGACACTCGTATGCAAGCGAGCACATGCACGTGGATGGACGCGGGAGGGTAGGTTTGTATCTACACAGGAAGGAAAGAAGGGCTTGTGGTTGAGCGCTGCGCGCCGAGAGATGTCGGGGAGCTCTGTTCCCCATGCGGGCAAGCGCCAGCCCTGAGCTTTTATCCCCCTATGCCATCGCATCCTCCCTTTCTGAGCTGGAGGAGCTGCTCTCCGTCTCCATCCTGGTGCTCTGTCACCTCTGTCCCTGTCCCTGCTGCAGAGGAAGAGGAGCGAGTGTGTTGACTGGGGGGTGAGTGGTTTAACTGGGGGGCACAGGGCTCCCCCTCCTGCTACGTGGGGCTGCAGGGTGCAAACAGCATTTTCTGCCCATAAGCTGTGCAAGTTTCTGGGTGTAAACGGTGCCCTGAGGGGCTGGGTTAGCACAGTCAGGGCTCACGGACCCTCAGGAGGCACCTGGCTTGGGCTGAAAGCTCCTCTCCTTGTTGAATGCACGCGAGGCTCTTGGCACTGCCCAGTGGGTCCCAGTTTGGCCAGTAACTGATCTTTGCAGGCAAGGGGAAAAACCTTTCTCGAGGTCAGGATCCAATGAGCCCACGGCTGGGCATGAGCCGAAGGGGCAGGGAGACAGCGATGTCCGCACAGCTAAAGGGACCTTCACTGTGGGCTCCCAGCGCTGAGTATCCCCTGGGATAGGAGTCCCTCCAGCTCCAGGGAGGCTTTGATTCCCCCAGCATGGGGAAACTGAGGCAGCACCAACTCTCCTGCCATGCTGCAGGAACCTCAATTGCTTCCTTCCACCCACTGGGGCCAGAGGGGTTTGTGTTTAACACGAGGAGCCAGCCTGGAAGGTCATCCCCAGCGCTGGCATCACCTCCGACACCTCCCACGGGGAGAAGAAGAGGGGCTGCCATTCTCCAGCAGCATTAAATATTCCGCCCCTGGCTCCAGCTGACGTCGTTGGAGGGCAGGGGCGAGGGTGGAGAATGATGCTGTCCTCAGAGGGATTTGGGGTGCTCAGGGGTGTCGAACAAACCTCTGCCTCTCCAACCACCCCTACCCACCGCAGGGCAAAGTTTGCATCACTAAACCTCTCTCAGAGCATCACTTCCCTTCTCCATTCTGCTGTTTTCCCCTCCTGTCCCTCCTTTCAGATCCCGAGGGTGCTTTCCCACCTCTCCAAGGAGCTGGGGCAGCCCCGTGCTCGCTGCCATCTGCCTGGCCAAGGCTTTCCTCCTCACCCTGCTCCACTTTTATTTCATACGTGAGCAGAGGGGCTGTGGTTTGCTTGGTGCCAGGGTGGATGGAGGAGGTTGGGGCACGGCTAAGGGCACCCTGAGACCTCCGGTGGCTCTTTGAGGTGCTGTGAGAGGAGATGCCAGGGCTGGGGATGAAGCCCCACATTTGAAAAGAGGGGCGGGATGTGATTCCCAAGCTTTTAATCCATCCTGGTGGATTCCTTAGCCACCCTGAAGGATGCTCGGGGTGTTTCCATCCCTCCCTAACTCTGTGCAGGGCTGTGTGAAACCCCAAAAGGCGCAGCTGTAGCAGCAGCGCTCAGGGCTACAGCCCCGTGTTTGTGCACAGGGTGGAGTTCTGCTGATAAAATCGGTCCAGAGGGTGAAGAGGGGGAAGAAAATCTGGTTGAGCAAGAACCATCTCCCTCTGCAGCAGCTGGCATGGCCCCTGGCGGCTCCACTACTCCTGGGAGGAAATTTCCAGTGGAGGAAACAGCAAGGAGACAACTGCCTGCCCAGCGTCATCAAGTCAGGATCGTTTGGGTTGGAAGGGACCTCAAAGTCCATCCAGTTCCATCCCTGCCAGGGGCAGGGACACCTCCCACTGGATCAGGGGCTCCAAGCCCCATCCAACCTGGCCTTGAACCCCTCCAGGGACGGGGCAGCCACCACTGCTCTGGGCAACCTGTGCAAAATCCTCAAAATGAAGAATTTCTTCCCAAGATCTCATCTCAATCTCCCCTCTTTCAGCTTAAAACCATTCCCCCTTGTCTTATCCCTGCCCTCCCTGATCCAGAGCCCCTCCCAGGTTTCCTGGAGCCCCTTTCTACGATGGAAGGAGCTGATGGTGGTGCTCATGGGCAGCCTTGCACATGGGAAAGCTGAAAGCTTCAAAACATGCTTTATTTTAGGGGATTTAAATGAAAATGAGCTGGTTTGTGACACTCATGGGCTGCTTCTGGAGCTGGTGTAGCTCCAGACACCTTTGTCTGCTGCCATTCCAGACCAAATATTTTCTTCGTTTCTTATAAATCTTTTCTTCTTTCCATCTTGGCTTCTTTCCATGCCCACTGGCAGAAGGCAACCACTGCCAGGCTGGGTGCCTTCGTTAACTGTGTTTTTTTGAGAAGTTGTTAAGGTGGCTGCCAGACAGCATGGCTTGGGATGGCTTATCGTCTTCTCCAGATCAAAGCGTGTCCTGTTTGCTCTTTAATTTTTGAAATAGCCCTTTCTTTTTAAAAAAAAAAAAAAAAAATTTCTCCACATGCCAAGAAAGTAAAGAGGATTTTTCAACATTGGTTTTTGCCTCTTTCTAAATGATTCTCTAAGGTTTATATGTGGGGAGAGTCCCCTGTCCCTCTGCCAAACCTAATCGCAGCAGGGAGGTGATGCTGGCTCAGTCCCTGGGGGTGGTGGAGCAAGGTTGGAGGTTGTTCACCATCTCCTCATCCCTCGTGCTTGGCCAGGTGCTGTCTCACAACCTCTACACGGTGCTGTGCATCCCTCACGACCCCGTGGCGCTGGAAGAGCATTTCCGCGATGACGACGATGGGCCGGTGTCCAGCCAGGGTTACATGCCGTACCTCAACAAGTACATCCTGGATAAGGTGAGTCCCTCAGGCATCCCCCTGACCTGCTGGATCTCAGGTGGGCTCACCGTGCTCCCCTAGATCCGCTCTTGCATCCCATGGAAGCCCCGCAGCTCCGAGCCTCTCTGCTCTTGGAGATCCCATGGGTGGAAAAAGGGTACAGAGAGCTGGGGAGCGTTCAAGTAAATGCCAAAGCGAGTCAGAATGTTTAACACCCAATTTCTCTTTGGCAAGGTTGAAGTTAGGGCTCTTCATCAAAGCTCTGTCAAGGCCAGGCTGGATGGGGCTTGGGCAGCCTGACTTGGGATGTCCCTGCCCATTGGGGGGTTGGAACTAGATGATCTTTAAGGTCCCTTCCAACCCAAACTATTCTATGATTCTATGATTCTATGATTCGACGATTCTATGATTCTATGACTCTATAATTCCATGACTCTATGCTTCTGTGCTTCTATGGATGGAGGTGCATCTCTGCCCACATTTCCTAAATGACTCAGAGGGAGAAATCAACCCCTTTTTCCTCTCCACCCAGGTCAGATGTAAGGTGTGACCTCATCTGGTAAAGAGGAAAGAGTGAAGGACGAGGTACAGGAGCAGAGGCTGAGGTGGGCAGGGGCTCTCTCCCTTTTTTCCACACCCGAAGGCACCTCGCACAGCGAGGCTTTGCAGCTGGGTGCTCGTTTCCTCCAGGCATGCGAGGAGAGGAAAAAGGACTGACAACTTTCTTCCGTTCGAAAGAAGTGGGGGGCCCAGAGCTGGGTGCTGGAACCCTTCCCTCCCCTGCCGCTTCCCCAAGGCTGAGCTGTGCCTCTCCCCAGTGTTCAGTGCTCCGTGTCGATCTCCACGAAGTCCTTGCCTTGCCCTGAGCTGCTCAGGAGCTCTCAGCCTGGTCCAGGGATGCTGATCCCAGCTGCATCCCCAGCTCCCTCTGCCCAAGGTCAGCCCAGCCCAACTTCTCATCACAGAACAGCCAAAATCCCTTGTGGTTCTTTGGGAAACAACCTTTAAACCCCCTTCTTCTGGTTTTGTCATGGCTCATAAAGTCCCAGGGGCAGCCTGAGAAGGATTTTCCTAGTTGAGAGGGGCTTTCAGCTTTCTACCAGTAAAGGTTATTCTCCAGCACTGCTGCTGCAGGTTGTGTTTTGCCCTCGTGCTGGTGGCACACGGCTCACACAGCTGGAATGGGGTGGCCAGATGCAGCCCAGATCCTTTTGTCCCCATCAAAGTTCCACACCGAAATTGCCATGTGAAACAGGTCATGGTGCTGGGCAAGTGGTCGCAGGAGCTCATGGAGACGCAGCAGGGCTGAGGCCGCGTTCCTGCCTCTGTGCTGCCTGCCCCACGGCCACCAGTTCCCTTCACTTGAGCACCAATTCCTCTTTACGGTCAAATGGGATAAGAATCACTGAATCATAGAAGGGTTTGGTTTGGAAGGAACCTCCAAGCCCATCCAGTTCCATCCCTGCCATGGGCAGGGACACCTCCCACTGGATCAGGGGCTCCAAGCCCCATCCAACCTGGCCTTGAACCCCTCCAGGGATGGGGCAGCCACCACTGCTCTGGGCACTCTTCCCCATCATAAATAATTTCTTCCTAATGTCCAGTCTAAACCTTCTCCCCTGCCAATTTAAAGCCATTCCTGCTCAGCCCATCACTACAGGCCCTTGTAAAAGGTCCCTCCCCAGCTTTCCTGTACGCCCCAATGAAGAGTGACCCAAAGCTGTGGAGGCACTGGAGAGGTGGGTTTGACAGGGAGCCCCGCGGTGCTGTGTGTGCTCCACCAAGGGGTTTCTGCTGGTGCTCCAAAGCCCAGGAGGACGTGACTGAGCCACCATGGCCATGGCCCAGCGCCTGGGCACTGCAGCTATCCTGTAGGATCTTCTCTAGCAGCTGAGACGCCTCACCTGCTGCTTGTACTCAGCACTGGTGAGACCACTCCTTGAATCCTGTGTTCAGTTCTGGGCCCCTCACCACAAGAAGGATGTTGAGGCTCTGGAGCGAGTCCAGAGAAGAGCAACGAAGCTGGTGAAGGGGCTGGAGAACAGGCCTGATGAGGAACGGCTGAGAGAGCTGGGGGTGTTTATCCTGGAGAAGAGGAGGCTGAGGGGAGACCTCATTGCTCTCTCCAACTACCTGAAAGGAGGTTGTGGAGAGGAGGGAGCTGGGCTCTTCTCCCAAGTGACAGGGGACAGGACGAGAGGGAATGGCCTCAAGCTCCATCAGGGGAGGTTTAGGCTGGACATCAGGAAAAATTTTTCAGGGAAAAGGTCACTGGGCACTGGCAGAGGCTGCCCAGGGAGGGGGTTGAGTCACTTTCCCTGGAGGGGTTTAAGGGATGGGTGGACGAGGTGCTGAGGGACATGGTTTAGTGATTGATGGGAATGGTTGGACTCGATGATCCGATATGTCTTTTCCAACCTGGTGATTCTATGATTCTATAAGAGACCTGTTCTGGGGACATGTACTCTTGCATCGTAGGTCAGTGCTCACTAACACTTTGGTGGTGGGTCTCCTGTATCAGTTACCCCATGTTTCTCGCTGGCAGGGAGAGGAGATTTCAGATGTGAGGGTTTTTCCCCCTCCAGCACTTCTCCCCCAAAGTCCCCTCTGTAGCCCTGCAGCTCCTTGTTCACCTACCCGGCTCCTGCCCACAGGTGGAGGAAGGTGCTTTTGTCAAAGAAAACTTTGACGAGCTCTGCTGGACCCTGACGGCGAAGAAGAATTACAAGTCCGACCGGAATGGGAACAGCGTTATATCCCACCAAGATGCCTTCAAGCTCTGGTGTCTCTTCAACTTTCTGTCTGAAGACAAATACCCTCTCGTCATGGTGCCAGACGAGGTAGGACCTGCTTCCCTCCGCCACTTACCCATCCTTGTAGGGCTCTGCATGCTGGCAGAGCCCCATTTGGGGGTGACACATCCCACCTGGCATGTCCCACCACATTCTGCAAGATGTGGTGCCCTTGGGTGTGAGAGAGAGCAGGGTGGGAGGAAGGGGCTCTCTGCCCACGGCCACCCCAGCTGCCGAAGGAGAGGGAGGTGACTTGTGAGCAGCTGGCAGGACACCTCGGACATGCTGAAGCCTCTCAAGTGTAGATACCTTGGAGGATGAGGTATGGGATGGTCCAAGCCTGTGCCAACAAGCTCCTTTTCCTGCTGTGAATGTGCCACTTCTCAGAGCCCCAGCCAAGGAGCATCCGCAGCTCAGCTCTTCCTGGGGCTGGTCCCTTGCTTAAAGCCCTTCCACTTCACTCAAGGGTTGAGTCAAGCATGGTGTCGGAGGAGAACTGATTTTTTATGGGGGAGAAAGAGAAGATGATGAGAAACCTTTAAAAATCTGGTGCGGTGGGAAGTTGCTCCCCATGAAATCGCTGCCAGGCTGGATGGGGCTGTGACCCTTAGGCTGCTTGCAACCCACAACACCACAAAGGCAGTGGCAGATCAGAGCTGGTTGTCCCTCTCCATCCTATGCTCAACCTCTTCCCAGCATCCAGAGAGTTAAGAACGAGACACCCAGGCATGGCAAAGCTTCTGGAAATAATCTCCAAATCCCCAAATTCCAGTCGGCATTTGGAGAACGAGGTTCTCCCAGCATTTGCAGAACAAGGTTCTCCAGGGCTCAGATGAGAAGGTGAGCAGGTCTGGGGAGGAGGAACAAGCTCAGAAGCCAAGAGCAGCCTCACCAGGAGGAGCTCAGCTGGGCAAGCAGCTGCCGTCTGCTTCTCCACCATCAACCTCCTGAGATCAGCAGAAACGCTGACAAAAAAAGGCACAAAAAGCCAAGAAGAGCAGTTCTGCGCAGACGTAGGAGGGCAACCGCACTTCCTGCTCCCTGGGAGAGGGGTTTCCTGTTCCCCAGACCATGGCAACTGAATCATCTTCTGCTTACAGGGCTGAGCTTGTGAAAAAACAAGAAATGACTTTAAAATCTTGCCCTTCTCCCAGTTAGATGATGTAAAAAATAACCAGCTGGGTGCAGGGACTTGCTGTGTTTCCCCTTTCTGCGCTGTTCACCCATCCTCCTTGTTCCTAGATGATGGGTAGAGGAGAGCCGGCAGCAGAAGCGGAGCTGCAAGAAGTCCTCCTGCCATCATTTTAGCTCTTTTAAAAAGCAGTTTATTTAAAATTTCAAATTGGGGCTCATCTCCTCCAGCAGGACCTCTTCTCCTGCCCCTCCCCAGTGTTTTTACGACATGAGCTGGAAACCCAGAGCGGTGCTGAGGTCAGGGCTCTGGTCTGAGACACCTGCATTGTGGGCTGGATGTGGGGGGCAGCCGCGCTGTTCTGCTCACCCTCAGGCATTTGACTTTGGCCGAGCTTTCTCACTCTGCAGACAAACAAGCCAAAACCATCCCAGCCTTGTGGTTAAAGGAAAAACCTCCCAGTAGTGGTCAAGCTCTAACCCAACATCAACCTCCTGAGCCTGCCAGCTGCCTGGAGCAGCTTGGCCATATCTATCAACCATCGCAAAGGGTGATATCTCCAGGATGGAATTATTGAGGTTGGAAAAGACCTCTAAGCTCGTCCCAGAGGAGGTTACAAAGATGGTCGAAGGGCTGGAGCACCTCCCATATGAGGACAGGCTGAGAGACTTGAGGCTGTTCAGCCTGGAGGTGAAAAGGAGGTCTCCGAGGAGACCTTATAGTGACCTTCCAGTACCTGAAAGGGCTACAAGAAAGCTGGGGAAGGATTGTTCACAAAGGCTTGGAGTGATAGGACAAGGGGCAGTGGGTATAAACTGGAGAGGGGCAGATTTAGACCAGACATAAGGAGGAATTTCTTCACTGTGAGGGTGAGGAGGCCCTGGAACAGGTTCCCAGAGCAGTGGTGGCTGCCCCATCCCTGGAGGGGTTCAAGGCCAGGTTGGATGGAGCTTAGAGCCCCTGATCCAGTGGGAGGTGTCCCTGCCCATGGCAGGGGGTGGAACTGGATGGGCTTTGAGGTCCCTTTTAACCCAAACTACTCTATGATCTAGTCTGACCATCATCCCAACCCCACCGTGTCTACTAAACCATGTTCCCAAGTGCAACGGCCACAAGGTTCTTGAACCCCTGCAGGGATGGGAACTCTTATCACTTTCCTGGGTGGTTGGTTCCAATGCTTCACCTCTCTGTCAGAAAAGAAATTTAAGAGTCCCGCATCTCCGGGTGGAAAGAGATGTGGTCTTGGGCTCTCCAAATGGGTTGATGAGATGGGTCTCAACTGTCTCCATCACTGAGCTTCCCATCCCCACAGGTGGAGTACTTGCTAAAGAAGATCTGCACAGCCATGAACGTGGAGCTGAACTCCTGTGAGCTGGATGATTACCTCTCCCAGGAGTCACAGGGACAGGGGGGGCTGACAGTCTGGCAGTTCCTGGACATGGTAAACTCAGGGCGGTTCCTGCGAGGCATCGAGCAGGAGGCTGTCAGCATGGCTGTGGAGGAGGTGTACCAGGAGATCATCGAGGATGTGCTCAAACAGGCAAGGACAATACTAAGCTGGGTGGAAGTGTGGATCTGATGGAGGGCAGGGATGCTCCAAAGGAATCTGAACAGGCTGGACCATGGGCTAAAACCAACGGCAGGAGGTTTAACACGGCCAAATGCCCGGTCCTGCACTTGGGGCACAACAACCCTGGGCAGCTACAGACTAGGAGAAGTCTGGCTGGAAAGCTGCCTGGAGGAGAAGGACCTGGGAGTGTTGGTTGGCAGGGACTGAACATGAGCCAGCAGTGGCCCAGGTGGCCAAGAAGGCCAGTGGCATCTTGGCTTGGATCAGAAATGGCGTGGAAGATTCTTCTCCCTCTGGACTCGGCACTGGAGAAACCGAACCTCGAATCCTGTGTTCAGTTCTGGGCCCCTCACCACAAGAAGGATGTTGAGGCTCTGGAGCGAGTCCAGAGAAGAGCAACGAAGCTGGGGAAGGGGCTGGAGAACAGGCCTGATGAGGAACGGCTGAGAGAGCTGGGGGTGTTTAGCCTGGAGAAGAGGAGGCTGAGGGGAGACCTCATTGCTCTCTCCAACTACCTGAAAGGAGGTTGTGGAGAGGAGGGAGCTGGGCTCTTCTCCCAAGTGACAGGGCACAGGACGAGAGGGAATGGCCTCAAGCTCCTCCAGGAGAGGTTCAGGCTGAACATTAGGAAAAAAAAATTTCAGGGAAAGGGTCATTGGTCCCTAGCAGAGGCTGCCCAGGGAGGGGGTTGAGTCACCTTCCCTGGAGGGGTTTAAGGCACGGGTGGATGAGATGCTGAGGGACATGGTTTAGTGATTGATGGAATGGTTGGACTTGATGATCCAGTGGGTCTTTTCCAACCTGGTGATTCTATGATTCTATGTCCTCGGGCACAAATCCCATCCTGCTTCGACCATGGTTTTGATCCCCGTGTCTCTTGGGCACAGGGTTACCTCTGGAAGAAGGGTCAGCTGAGGAGGAATTGGTCGGAGCGGTGGTTCACCCTGAAGCCCAATGTCCTCTCCTACTACATGAGTGAGGAACGGAAGGAGAAGAAGGGGAGCATCACATTGGACAAGCACTGCTGTGTGGAGGTACGGTCTGGGCCATGCTCAGCTTGGGAACAGGAGGTATGGGAGGCCCCTTTCAGACCCCAGGAAGGGCAACTTAAGAACACACAATTTCACATCTAGGAACAATGGGAGAACAGGTCCTATGGCTGGAGAAAATGGGAATAAGGTGGGGTATAGGGGGGCGATGCCATCCTGTGTCGTCTCCCTGCAGGTGCTGCCCGACCGAGATGGGAAGAGGTGCATGTTCTGCGTGAAGACCTCCTCCCGCACCTACGAGATGAGCGCCTCTGACACTCGGCAGCGCCAGGAGTGGACGTTAGGTCCGTGCCCACCTTGTTCTGCCTTCCTCAGTTTCCCTGTGCCACCCTCCTTGTCCCCACTGATTGTCCCCTTCCCTCCCCAGCCATCCAGACGGCCATCCGGCTGCAGGCTGAGGGCAAGAAGTCCTTGCACAAAGACCTGAAGCAGAAGCGACGGGAGCAGCGGGAGCAACGAGAGCAGCGGAAGGCGGCCAAGGAGGAGGAGACGCAGCGGCTCAAGCAGCTCCAGGAGGAGAAGGAGAGGAAGCTGCAAGAGCTGGAGCTGCTCAAGGAGGCCCAGCGGCAGGCAGAGATACTCTTGCAAGAGGAGGAGCAGCGGCGGAGGCAACAGCACGAGGAGATGCAGAGGACCCTGGAGATCCAGCTGCAGGAGGCTGAGCAGGTGGTTGCATCCTCGCGGCGTGTCCTGCCATGGGGCTGTGTCAGTCATGGGGTAGACACTTTCTTCCCCTTCCTTTGCCTGTGGCAGCTCAGAGGCTTTGAAGCAGCTTTCAGTGCTGGGTCCAGCTCTGTTCAATGTCTTTATCAATGACCTGGATGAAGGCATTGAGTGCAGCCTTAGCAAGTTTGCGGATGACACTAAGCTGGGTGGAAGTGTGGATCTGCTGGAGGGTCTGCAAAGGGATCTGAACAGGCTGGATCCATGGGCTGAGACCAATGGCATGAGGTTTAACACGGCCAAATGCCGGGTCCTGCACTTGGGGCACAACAACCCTGGGCAGCTACAGACTAGGATAAGCCTGGCTGGAAAAATGCCTGGAGGAGAAGGACCTGGGAGTGTTGGTTGACAGTGACTGACCATGAGCCAGCAGTGGCCCAGGTGGCCAAGAAGGCCAATGGCATCTTGGCTTGGATCAGAAACGGCGTGGCCAGCAGGTCCAGGGAGGTTCTTCTCCCTCTGGACTCGTCACTGGGGAGACCAAACCTCGAATCCCGGGTACAATTCTGGGCCCCTCACCACAAGAAGGATGTTGAGGCTCTGGAGCGAGTCCAGAGAAGAGCAACGAAGCTGGTGAAGGGGCTGGAGAACAGGCCTGATGAGGAGCGGCTGAGAGAGCTGGGGGTGTTTATCCTGGAGAAGAGGAGGCTGAGGGGAGACCTCATTGCTCTCTCCAACTACCTGAAAGGAGGTTGTGGAGAGGAGGGTGCTGGGCTCTTCTCCCAAGGGACAGGGGACAGGATGAGAGGGAATGGCCTCAAGCTCTGCCAGGGGAGATTCAGGCTGGACATTAGGAAAAACTTTTTCCCAGAAAGGGTCATTGGGCACTGTCAGAGGCTGCCCAGGGAGGGGGTTGAGTCACCTTTCCTGGAGGGGTTTAAGGGACAGGTGGACAAGGTGCTGAAGGACATGGTTTAGTATTTGATAGGAATGGTTGGACTTGATGATCCGGTGGGTCTTTTCCAACCTGGTGATTCTATGATTCTATGAATCTATGTCCTTCACTTGTAACAATGCTGCCACTACCCATCACCTCTGGGCTCTGGGAGCTGTGTGTGACCAGGGGTCCAAAAGGACAGCATCTCCTGAGCAGGGAAAGAGCCTTGCTCTGGAGCTGTCTCCGTGGGTTCTCCCTGGTGTGGGAGATGTCTAGCCCCATCCACCCAGGGGTATAGGGGTAAGGGGGTCCTGGGGATGGTGGTGGTGGCTCTGCCAACCTGTCCTGATGGCTCCTCTCCCTGCCGCAGGCTCGTGCCTCCATGCAGGCAGAGATGGTCCTCAAGGAGGCAGAGGCAGAGCGTCAGCGCAAGCGCATCCTGGAGCTGGAGGACATGCAGGAACGTCTCCAGGAGGCCCTACAACAGGAGGTGAAAGCACGGCAGGACGAGGAGGCTGTAAGATACGCACAGGCCAGGTAGGACCAGGCATCCCTGCTCTTCCTCAACCAACTCTGTTGAGTGGCTGGGCATGGGGACATTCTCCCCAGGGCAATGCATCACTCCTTGGGGTACTGCGGAGTGCTGGTGACTTCCCAGTATGCCAGCAGGGATGGAGGATACTGGTAGATGGAGTGGTAGAGGAATATTCCACCTCTTGCTATTCCTTTACAGGCTACTTGCTGAGGAAGAGGAGAAGCTGAAGCAGCTAATGAAGCTGAAGGAGGAGCAGGAGGAATATATCATCAAAACGCAGCGGGAGAAGCAAGTGCTCAAGCAGGAGATGGAGAACAAGAACAAGTGTTTGGAAGAGGCACAGAAGCAGCTGGAAGAAGTGAGAGTGAACAGGCAGCGGGTGGACCAAGACGTCATGGTGAGTATCTCATCGGTGCCACATCCCTTCATGCTGAGAGCCCCTGGGGACTTCCCAGTCCCCCGAGTCACCTCCAAAATGCGAAGGAGCCAGCAACTCTGGGGACCAAGCTGACAGAGCCTAGGGGTGGGTGTCTGAGCTGTGCCGTGTGGGCAGGCAAGGGGTGAGTTGGTGGCTGAGGTGAGGCAAACATGTCCTGCCATGGGGGAACAGCAGTTTGGTCTCACCAGTACTGAGTACAGAGGGAGAAGAACCTCCCTGGACCTACTGGCCACACCGTTTCTGATCCAAGCCAAGATGCCATTGGCCTTCTTGGCCACCTGGGCCACTGCTGGCTCATGTTCAGTTGCTGTCAACCAACAGCCCCAGGTCCTTCTCCAGGCAGCTTTCCAGCCAGACTTCTCCTAATCTGTAGCTGCCCAGGGTTGTTGTGCCCCAAGTGCAGGACCCAGCATTTGGCCGTGTTAAACCTCCTGCCATTGGTCTCAGCCCAGCGGTCCAGCCTGTTCAGGTCCCTTTGCAGAGCCTCCCGACCCTCCAGCAGATCCATGCTTCTACGCAGCTTAACCCAGCAAACTCCTCTCCTTTGTCCCCTCCCAGGCGGCCCAGAAGAAGCTGCGACAAGCCAGCACCAACGTCAAGCACTGGAATGTCCAGATGAACCGACTGATGCATCCCATTGGACCAGGAGGTAGGAGATGGGGAGATGGCCCATCTTGCCCTTCGCTGCCCCTCCTTCGCATAACCATGCTAGGGCATGAGCCCAGTCTCCTACCTGTCTTCCCCTCTCTGGGGCATCCAGGGCCTGGAAGGACCCCCAGCTTTCAGAGAAGACCCCCCAGTGCTTTTGAGGAGAGACCCTGCACCCCTTTTCCTTAGCCAGTTTGGACCCGAGGTAAACAATCCTCTTTTTCTGTCCATCTCCAGACAAGCGTACGAATGTGAGTGTAGGAGGCTTCGCTGGCTATCAACCGCTCCTTTCCCAAAGAGATTCCTCCCTCAAACTCAAACAGAAAGTGGAGGATAAAAGCAGTGTCCCTGCAAGAGACAACAGCAAAGAAAATGTGAGCAACGGTGGGAACAGCAACATGCCGCCGTCTCCGGATGCGGACACCATGGCCACCGAGCCCACCAACTAGTCCTGCAGGAAAACAGAGCCGGCACATCTCTCAATACGTCTGTCTATGGATGGAGACAAGTGGGGACCAGCACAGTCTGTAGGTGACTACACATATGGCAGAGACACTCCCATTTTCTTCAGGGAAGGGCTGTGGCCATGACATGCCAGGAGGCTCGGATGCTGCGGAGAAGGCGGCGAGACCATCTCCTCTGGGCTACCCAGGTGTGGGATCTGGACCTAGCTCCCCAGACTCTGGTTTCCACCCTGACTAAAATAGAAGCCACCAGTGGGTTTGGACCACATGGCCCCGGGCTGCAGTTCCCTCTTGGTTTCTACCAGCAGTTCTTCTGCATCGCCCGCTGCGTCCCTGCGTGCGTAGCCTGCAACGGCAGCTGCCAGGGAAGCCTTGGCAGATGGAGCGATGCCTTCTTGATGCCCCCACAGAAAGGCCGGAGTGTCCTTAACCCAGACGTGCATTCCCCGAAGGTGGTTGTTTAGTCACTGGAGTCACGCAGATGTTAGCAGAAACCAACAAGCAATAAAGCTTTCATAGCCGCTGGCCCACAGACTTCCTTCCCTCAACATCTGTGTCTCTGCAGGTGCCACACCTCCTTCCTTGGTAGCGTTTTGATTTCCACTGTAGAAAAGAGCCCATTTATCAGAAATCAGATACCGTCCATGGAAAGAGGCTCCACCAGTGGATTTTGTGTTGGTCTGTGGAGGACCAAGGACACAGATGTTGGTGGACTGGCCAGAGATGATGAATTCTGGGTGGCAGGGCTGGCATGGGGGTAACATCTAGGATAGCCAACACCTCTATATGATTAATGAGTTGCTTGTAGGTAGGAAGGTAACAGTGCTTTGGGCTTCATTTAGGTCTTTGACTCCTCTTTCAGGAGTCCTGGCTCAGGATCTGGGCCAAAGCCCATGGAAGGTGATATCAGAGACTCCCAAGGGCTGAACTGGGAGCTGGTGAATGTGGCAGCTCTCTTCAGTAACCTTGGCCTGTCTCCTCTGGCTAATTTGCTCCCTGTAAAACTGAGAACGAAAGCCAAGTCCGGCAAACCTCCCTGAACAAAAAAACCCCAATCTATGCCAACATCAGGGTTAGTTTTTCCAAGCACCCCTGTTTAAATACAGCCCTGTTCGCCCATGACTTTGGGGTCGTCATTGCACGAGGCACAGCGAAGGGTTCCCTCTGGGCCCTGGGAGCAAGCCCTGCACCAAACCCCAGCTCACAGTTGCTTACACTAATGAACTGCAGTTCGTTAGGGAGATTACAATCTGTTTCCTACTCCTGGCTTTGAGCGTTTGCTCACATAGCTCTTCCCCTCCCCCAGGTTTTTTTTTTTTCTTTTTTACAGTTGTTTTTCATTGTGCCTGACTGCAGAGTGGCTGTTTCCACGGCTGCCCCAGGACAAAGCTCCTCTGTGTGCCCACAAGGGCGACTGGGTGGCTGTGTCCCACGCAGCCTCCCTGACGTGCAGGGAGGTCACTGGGGGCTGCAGCCCTCGTGGTGCTTGATGGCCATGGTGGCCCTAGCCCTGCAGGTCAAATTCATCGCCTCTCCTCCTTCTTCCCACTGCACTGGGATACAGTGGCGTGGTCCTGAGCCCCTACAGCCCCATGTGATCTCCATAAAGATTTAGGGTCCCTCCACTGTCTGCAGGTTTCGCTGGTGGAGCGAGACCTAGCCAAGGTTCTGCTCCAGAGGTTGGGTCTGTCTCTCATCAAGGTATGGGGGGGCTGTGGTGTGAATTGCTCCCAGGGGGACCTGGAAAGCTGCTTCCTGCTCCGAGTGATCCACAGGCAAAGCAAGAGCAAGGAGGGTGCCAAATGCCCGTCTCTACTGGGAAGGAAATGGGCTGGGTTGAAATGCACTGATGGGAGATGGCATCCTCCCTCATTTGTTTCGTTAGCTCAATCTCTTCCCTGATCAGGTGTCAGGACAGGCAGGTGCCACACCTCACTCAGGCAGGGAGGTAAAGGGCCACCTCCACCCATCTCATCACAAGGGCTCCCATACCACGTGCAGCCCCTGGCAGATGCAGGGCCACATCCCTGCTGGTGACAGTGCCATCGCTCTTCACCAGCTCTGGGGCTGCATTGTCCCTTCTTAAAGCAGCTCGCCAGGGCATCGCTTTTGCTCCAGAGACAAAAGTTCCCATGCAGCAAAAAAGCTATACATTACTTGCCGCAGGCAAAGACAGGCGTGGAGGGAACAGCCGGAACCAGTGTCAGCACCTGCCTTTGATCTACTGCCAAGTCTGGATTCACTCAGGTCTGTCTCACCCTTCTGGAGCAGCCGATTGAGGGCTGGAGCTTGCCTAAGTCAGCAGGGGATGCACGTTGCTGCTGTGCGCCTCACTGGGAATAAACTCCTGCAGCAGGACAACAAAGAGAGCTTATAGAGGCACTGGCAGAGTGCGGCTCTCTGCACCAGCACAAATGTGGGGGGGGTCTGCAAACCCAGAGGATCCTGGGGGGAACCTCCTGGAGCTTGCCATGGGGTAACATCACGTGTGTGAGTATTTGCAGAGTTGGATGCAAACCTTGATGCTCTCTGCCTGAACCTTCTGCAGCCCTAAGCCTGCAGCTGTTCCCAGACTCTGCTATCCTGGTGCACTGGCCTGGAGATCCATGGTTTTTGGGAAAGATAGGGGAGCTTTAGGCTGAACATTAGGAAAAAAATTTCACAGAAAGAGTCATTGGGCACTGGAACAAGCTGCCCAGGGAGGTGTTGAGTCACATTCCCTGGAGGTGTTTAAGGGATGGGTGGATGAGGCATTGAGGGGCACAGTTTAGTGATTGATGGGAATGGTTGGGCTCGATGATCTGGTGGGTCTCTTCCAACCTGGTGATTCTATGATTCTATGAAATCCTAAGTGTGGCTACATCCGAGCAGCACTGCTCCTTGAGTAACTGTAGTGGGAACAGGGCCTGTGCTTTTCAAGCGTAACACTTATCAGATTAGCCATCACTGTGACTTACCTGGGTGTGAAGGTATAAAATTAGCTCCATCCTACACCTCAAGTAACAGTGCTGACAGCAGAAAGCTTGCCACACTCCAGCAGGGAGCAGGTCTGGTCCTGGGGGTGTAGAAAGCAGCGAGAGACTGAGACTGGGAAGGGAAGGGAAGCCCAGATGCCCTGCAGGCACCTCAAGCATCCAACCCAACACCTGGCCTAGCAGAGCTGGTGTCGTCAAGGCCTAGCAGAGCTGGTGTCGTCAAGGCCCAGCAGAGCTGGTGTCAGTACGGCCCAGCAGAGCTGGTGTCAGTACGGCCCAGCAGAGCTGGTGTCGGCAAGGCCTAGCAGAGCTGGTGTCAATAAGGCCTAGCAGAGCTGGTGTCAGCAAGGCCTAGCAGAGCTGGTGTCAATAAGGCCTAGCAGAGCTGGTGTCAGTACGGCCCAGCAGAGCTGGTGTCATCAAGGCCTAGCAGAGCTGGTGTCGGCAAGGCCTAGCAGAGCTGGTGTCATCAAGGCCTAGCAGAGCTGGTGTCGGCAAGGCCTAGCAGAGCTGGTGTCAGTACGGCCTAGCAGAGCTGGTGTCAGCAAGGCCTAGCAGAGCTGGTGTCAATAAGGCCTAGCAGAGCTGGTGTCAGTACGGCCCAGCAGAGCTGGTGTCATCAAGGCCTAGCAGAGCTGGTGTCGGCAAGGCCTAGCAGAGCTGGTGTCATCAAGGCCTAGCAGAGCTGGTGTCGGCAAGGCCCAGCAGAGCTGGTGTCGGCAAGGCCCAGCAGAGCTGGTGTCGGCAAGGCCCAGCAGAGCTGGTGTCGGCAAGGCCCAGCAGAGCTGGTGTCGGCAAGGCCCAGCAGAGCTGGTGTCGGCAAGGCCTAGCAGAGCTGGTGTCGGCAAGGCCCAGCAGAGCTGGTGTCGGCAAGGCCCAGCAGAGCTGGTGTCAGCAAGGCCTAGCAGAGCTGGTGTCAGCAAGGCCCAGCAGAGCTGGTGTCAGCAAGGCCTAGCAGAGCTGGTGTCAGTACGGCCCAGCAGAGCTGGTGTCGGCAAGGCCCAGCAGAGCTGGTGTCGGCAAGGCCCAGCAGAGCTGGTGTCGGCAAGGCCCAGCAGAGCTGGTGTCATCAAGGCCCAGCAGAGCTGGTGTCGGCAAGGCCCAGCAGAGCTGGTGTCAGCAAGGCCTAGCAGAGCTGGTGTCAGCAAGGCCCAGCAGAGCTGGTGTCAGCAAGGCCTAGCAGAGCTGGTGTCAGTACGGCCCAGCAGAGCTGGTGTCGGCAAGGCCCAGCAGAGCTGGTGTCGGCAAGGCCCAGCAGAGCTGGTGTCAGCAAGGCCCAGCAGAGGTGGTGTCGGCAAGGCCTAGCAGAGCTGGTGTCAGTACGGCCCAGCAGAGCTGGTGTCAGCAAGGCCCAGCAGAGCTGGTGTCAGTACGGCCTAGCAGAGCTGGTGTCGGCAAGGCCTAGCAGAGCTGGTGTCAGTACGGCCCAGCAGAGCTGGTGTCAGCAAGGCCCAGCAGAGCTGGTGTCCGCAAGGCCTAGCAGAGCTGGTGTCAGCAAGGCCCAGCAGAGCTGGTGTCAGTACGGCCTAGCAGAGCTGGTGTCGGCAAGGCCTAGCAGAGCTGGTGTCATCAAGGCCTAGCAGAGCTGGTGTCGGCAAGGCCTAGCAGAGCTGATGTCAGCAAGCCCCAGCTTCGTTGCCTGGGACAAATTCCTCTTCCGTCCCCATTCCAGCACAGCGCGGGCTGGAGCAAGCTGGCTCTGTTGTCCAAAAAATCACGGGATCGTTTATTTGGTGTGCAAGCTGATAACACACAGAGTCGAGGTATCAAATTTGTGCAAAGCGGGGTGCCAGCCCAGTAATCTCACAAAGCCAGCAACCCCACAACGAAATTCACACAGTGTTTATTCTATTTCTCATTCACAAAACTCTGCCCATAATTACATCAGATTCACATTTACTGGTTATCTGTCTTATTAACTGATATGTCTTACTAACACAACTCTTGCTTGCTGTGCAGATCAGCTGCTCATGCCCTCTAGTGCCCAAGTTTTATGTCACAGGGTTTCTTTGGCTGGTGCTCCGTCAGGTGCTGATCCTGATGCCGCCTCGCCCCCGTTTGTCATCCCACTTTCTTCAAGGATTCTGCTGAGTTCGTGTTGGCTGGCAAACCACCAGCTTAGGACCCTGCTGAGCCCAAAGTCTTCCTTTAGGTTTAGACAGGTGTCTTGATTTAAGGTATTCAGTGTTCTTTTCATTTATCATACATATAGGAAGCTTAGTTACTTTCTACTAATCATTAATGGATGCTAACCTAATTATTCCTTTTGGGTCATATTTTTCTCAAGCTAAACACACGGCTAGCTTAGAAAGAATGAGGCTTTACATCGGGCTCACAGCAGCATTAACTGGTTTGAATTTTCAATGACAGTTTTACATTTGATTCTCTTATATCAGCCTCACCTCCTGATCTAGTGGGAGGTGTCCCTGTCCATGGCCAGGGTGGAACTGGATGGGCTTTGGGGTCCCTTCCAGCTCCAGCCATTCCATTACTCATTCTATGCCCGCGCCCCCTAACTTTGCAGCCCCCGCCGCCATTTTGCGCCCCGCCCCGGGGACTACATTTCCCATCGTGCCCCGCGGCGGAGGAGGGGAGGCGGGGCGGGCTTGGTCCGTTGCCGTGGTGACGCGGCCGGGACTTCCCGGCGGCAGCGATTGGCTGCGGGGCGCCGGCTGTGCGGTGGCGTCAGGGCGGGCGCGGTGACGTCACGGGGGGCGGGGCCGAGGGGCCGCGAGCCGGGAAGGAGGTGAGCGGGGTTGTGAGGGGGGGGGGGGACACAGGGGGTGTGTGGGGTACAGGGTTGTGGGGCACAGGGACAGCAGGGATGGGGGGACAGAGGGTGTGGGGCAGCGAGGGTGGAGTTTGAGGGGCAGGGATGTATGGGGTACGAGGACAGCAGGGATTGGGTGGAAAGGGGTGTGGGGTCTGTGGGGCACGGGGCTATGGGGCAGTGGAGTCTGAAGGGCAGGGGCTCTATGGGGCAGTAGGGGTAGAGTCTGTAGGGGGCAGGGGGTCTGTGGGGCACAGGAAAGCAGGGATTGGGGGGACAGGGCTGTGGGGCACAGGGCTATGGGGCAGTGGGGGTGGGGTCTGTAGGGGGCAGGGGGGCTGTGGGGCACAGGGATGGCAGGGGTGAGGGGGATAGCAGGGTGTGGGCAGCAGGGATGGGGTCTGAGGGGCACAGGGATGAGGGAAAGGGACAGAAAGTGTGGGGGGGGACAAGGGGTGTGGGGCAGCGGAGGTAGAGTCTGTGAGGGGCAGGAGAGGTGTGGTGTACAGGGACAGCAGGGATTGGAGGGGACAGGGCTGTGGGGTGTGTGGGCACAAGGCTATGGGGCAGTGGGATGGGGTCTGTGAGAGGCAGGGGATCTGTGGAGCACAGGGACAGCAGGGATGGGGGAGACGGGGTGTGGGGCAGCAGGAATGGAGTCTGTAATGTGCAGGGGGGTGTGGGGTACAGGGACAGCAGGGATGGGGAGACAGGGGTGTGGGGTCTGTGGGTCACAGGGCTATTTGTGGAGCTGTGGGGGTGGGGTCTGTAGGGGAAAAGGGGTGTGTGGGGCACAGGGACAGTAGGGATTGAGGGGACAGGGATGATCTTTTAGGTCCTTTCCAACCTAAATTATTCTGTGATTCTATGGTCCTTCAGTGGTGTGTTGGTGAGGATCCAGGAGCCCTTTTCTTGTCCGTCAAATCTTGCTGTTCTGCTCCCAGTCATATTCCTGCTTTCCCCAAGATCTTAGATTAAAAATGTTTACTTTTTGCGACTGCTTTTTCCACCTATGAATTAGGGCTACTGCTGCCCTCATGAAACAGTGGCACTGAAGCACCTGAGCTCCTGCAGGAGGTTGCTTGTCCCATGCTGCCAAGGCTTGTAGCTGGATGCAGGTATGGTGGGATTTGAGTGTAACTTTGAATTAGAATCATGGAATGGTTTGGGTTGGAGCCCATCCAGTTCCTCCCTCTCGCCCTCCCACTGCATCAGGGGCTCCAAGCCCCATCCAACCTGGCCTTGAACACTTCCAGGGATGGGGCAGCCACCACTGCTCTGGGCAACCCAGGCCAGTGTCTGGCTCTCACAGCAAAACATTTCTTCCTAAGTTCTCATCTCAGTGTCCCCTCTTTCATCTTCAAACAGTTCTCCCTTGTCCTATCCCTGCACTCCCCGGTCAAGAGCCCCTCCCCAGCTTTCCTATAGGCTTTAAAAGTGTTTGTAGAAATTCCTAGATGAAAAGCAGCGTGCAGGACATTGCAGCAAGAGACCTGAATTTCTTTCACCTTCTGCTTCCCTCCTTTGTTTTGTTCTGCTAACCTGTTGCATTTTTTCCTTCCTCATTGACCAACTCCACTCTCTTACTGTTCTGTCCAGCTGGGATCCTGTTGTTGCACAGAGCTTTTCCGCCCCAGATGAGGTTTGGCCTCCTCTTTTCCATATAGTCTAAATCCTGCATGTGCCTAACCCACCTCACGTGATGTTTAACAGCCCTGTTTATGATCAGAGCTTCCAACCTATTTACAGAAACCAGTGAATTAAGGCTCAAACCCTGTTTAGGAGGGAGAACTGTTTTAGTGTCCCTGGATGGAAAATCAAGGCACAGAGAGGAACAGGGGCTTAGTGTGCAGCTTGTCAGTGAAGCAGGAAAGGAAACCCACCCTCTGTGACAATCCCAGCCTTGCACTGGGCTTTTCCCAAAGCAACTGTTGTATCTGCATGGATTCAGACAGCATCCTGCTTTACCTTATCTCAGCTTTGTCCACCTTCCCTTGCGACTGCTCTGCCAGGAGGCCTCTTGTGCATGCGAGACAGTTGTGTGCAGGAAAGAATTGGTCTGTTGAGCCCACACGTGTTGGAAAAGGCCCTGAGAACGGGCCCTGGGTGAGCAGAGACAAACAAGCTTCAGATATGCCAGAGAGTCTGGGCAGTGTTCGTCACGGGGAAGCAGAGAGATCTGGGCATGGGAAGACAATGCTGCAGTGGCTGGTAGTGGTGTCAATCTCTTCAACCAGTGACCTGCTGGCTAGAGCAGCCCATGTACCCTTTATCCTGTCTGTTCCGCTTCTCCCCTCCACCTCTCTCCGTGCAAAATCCATTCCTGCCTTCCGCAGGGAATTCATTTCCCCTCCTGGTACTAACATGCTCCGGGCTGTGCTGAGGTGGGAGTTTTCTCCGTGACTGATCATGTGTCAGCCAGGGAGGCGAGAGGAAGCGTTCAGAGGGGTGTGTTGGCAGGTTCCTTCCGTGCCAGGTGTGCGACGGTGATGGGCAAGCCCTGGCACTTACCTGTGAGCAGGAGGAGGTGAGCCAGAAACTTGGTTTTGATTCTCTGGCAGCTCTGAGAGAGCAGTGTTACACTGTGCTGCTGAATCAGGGCCGGGTTTTATTGCTGGTGGTGATGAACGATGTCCCAGTGGGGTCGTAATGACTTTATTATTGTTCCTCATCAGGAAGGTTAAAGAAAAAATTTTTGAGGTGTTTAGAAAAACTGCCTCTGTCTTACGAGAGAGGGGATGGGAAACCTGCTGCGTTTTTAGCATCCTGCTGTGAAAGGAAGGTTGCTGTGTGTGGTTTTATGGCTCCCAGTAAAGCTGGGCACTGGGTCCGTGCTCCATCTCTCGCTGGCTGACCTTGGACCTTGGAGCAGGTTTGCCTCAGCCCCCTGCCTGCAAACCCTGGGTAATCACTTGCTTCCAAGGGGAGTGTGATTCTTTTATACTGCTGACCGCAAGGAAGAGTGGTCCTGATGTGAAAGAAGCTCTGGGGTAGGGGTTTATATGCTGGTGATGCCTGGTTTATTGCCAGCGCTGGGCTGCCTTGCAGGTCATCCTGTGTTGGAGGCAGCAATGTGAAACGGGGCTCTTCCAGGGGGATGGGAGGAGCAGCTAAGCCTGGGTAATGTCAGTGAGGGTACATGGGTTCAAGTAGCATCATGTTCACAACATCTTTGTTTAATATGTTAGTCCAGTTAGTCTGCATAACCGAGTCTAAATATAGAGCATATTTTCTCCAAGTCCTCTGGTTCAAAGCCTCACAAGCCTTTTTTTTTTTTATTTTTTCCCAGCGTTGGTCTCTCACTGCTCTCCTGAGCCTGAAATGAGTCCAATGCTATTTGCAAAGTTATCAGGAAAGCCAAGAGGAGTGAACTCTGTCGAATCCTTAAGTTTCAGCCACTTGAGAGGGAAGTTCATTAAAGTTGCAGTAACTTCCTGGCAGCAGCAGCTTCTTAAAGGTGGATTAAACAAGCTGAGTAAACAAACCACCCTATGGCCACCGTAGACCTTTTCCTAGCGCCAGCTTCATGCGTTGTCATAAAAACTCACGGTCATTGACCTGTAGCTGGGGGTGACATCGTGCAAAGGGGACATCCTGATGCTTAGAGCTGAGTGAGGGGTCAGGGCTCTGTCTGTTGGGGCACCTGGGGTTTGCTCTACCTCCTGGCTTGCTGGAGCTACCAGATCCCAGGGCACAAGGCTGGATTGCACGCGACAGTGGCTCCTCCGCCTCCCAATGGCGCGAGGGGAGTCACCCCAGCCGATGGTTTCAGCGTGCGGTAGAGGGAGTGTGTGTTTAAATTTCAGAGCTGTCGCTGGATCCAGCCCAGTTCTCCCAGCAGCATAAATATCTGGCCTTCGGCACAGCCACGGAAATTCACGTTGTGTTCTCTTGCAGATTACTTGGGGTTTCAGCGCTGACATGGTAATGGAACGGTGGCTTTCAGCGACGGGCAGACGGGAACTGCTGCTCCGGAGAGGTAATCCTTCCCTTTCGCATGCGGGTGATCTCTCAGAGCGCTTATTCTATGTGTTTTCCAAAACTCTGGATAGGAAAGAGCCTTGGAGGTCCGGTTTGCTTCCACCAAGTTTCACTTTTGCCCACGAGCTTAAGCATTCTTAAATTTCTTTTTAAATTTAAACTTTAGGCCTGATTTTTGATCAGTTTCTGAATGTAATCTTTGTGGATTATGCCTAGGAGTGTGCTGAGAGTATCATGGTTTAATCCTGTCTTCTGAGCTGACTGTTACCGTCAAAGTACAGCGACTTAATATTGGATTATTTCACTGATTTTTGCGACTGAAATTGGCTCTCAGGGAGAGGATATGAGATCAGGGACTGTATTTGGATAAATAATCGCCTCATGGTCCAGACAGGCAGCCTGGCAGCAGCACAAATACCATCAATCACTATGTAGCTGCCTTACTGGGGCAAAGCAGAGCAGGTTACAGCTGAACTGGGACAGGGAAGTTGAGGAGGTGGGTGACACGGGCTCAGGGAGACATCGTCCTGCCTGCAGATCTCTGAAGTGATGCCCTAAGGTCTTTGCTATCATTGCCCAGCACTCAAATACCACCCGTAGCTTCTGTCTATCTGTATGTAGGGGTGGTTTTTTTATTGCCACATCATGTCTAAGGTGTTTAGCGGGACAGGGATGAGGTTTTGTTTGTCAAGTTTGTGCAACTGCTGTGCTGTCGCTCTTCTGGCTTTCAAGACACGGACTTCCAAGGATCCTTGCAGCGTACGGAGGGGATTTTATAATGAGCCCCATGGGGCTTTGCTGATCAGAAGAGCATTGTTGTGTAGAATGACTTGCTGATGTTCATGGTTCTCGCTAGCGTGTTGCCTGTTGACAAATAAGTAGTTTTGTGCAGTACAGTTTCTTGCCTTTCAGGGAATATTTTGTCTGCGGCTGTTGAATTATGAGCTGGAAATCAGCAGATGTGCTTAGAGACTGAGGAATTAGCACAACAAGAGACTTTTGGGCAGCTTTGTGCAGCAGGACCCGACATGCAAATGATTCTTTTACACTGCTTGTCACCGCTGCAGTCATTTTTGAGACTCCAAGACAGTCTGGACAAGCAGAAGTGATTTCCATAGTGAGTGCAGATAAGGTTTTTCTCTATAACTATATTTTTAAAATATATTTTAAACTCTGAAATGCGCTTGCATTGGCAGAATGCCTAGGAAATTGCTTTCCCAAAGCAGGGTTTGGAACGGAAGGATTAATGCCTTTTGGTCAAGGAGATAGTGAAATGCATCTTCCCCAAAATAAATGTTTTGGGATGTCATTCACTGGAGTATTGCTTGGTTGCAAGAAGGGTTCAGAGCAAATCTGACTTGAATTGTATCTTGTTTTCAGGATAACTTCTTGAAATGCTTTAATATTCACTGCTGTGATCAGACTTTGAGCATCCTAATTCAGTGGGCAGTGTCCCTGCCCATGGCAGGGAGTTTGGAACTGAATGAGTTTTGAGGTTCCTTCCAACCCA
The DNA here is from genome assembly GCA_033459285.1 of Clamator glandarius. Taxonomy (NCBI): domain Eukaryota; kingdom Metazoa; phylum Chordata; class Aves; order Cuculiformes; family Cuculidae; genus Clamator; species Clamator glandarius. The sequence continues at coordinate 954,114 of JAUNZM010000037.1, forward strand.
GGTCCTTCTATGAAGCTGTGGTCACAGTGTCTGGAAAATGTCTGTGTCCTCCAAGGATTAGCCAAGAGCTTGTGAACATCTGAGCTCATTCGGGTCAAGTCTTTCCAGCTGGCTTTGCTGAGGGCTCTACCGTATCTATGTATGTGTTAGGGTGCTTCCCTGGGGATCCCTGTGGACAGGTTCAGCTTGGAAATGTGGGTTTTGCAGGGAAATCCTGACTGGGAAGGAGATGGCAGGATGAAAGCACAAGGCAGGAGCGCAAACACTTCTTGTGGTGCCGGGTCAAGCCAGAGCACATCTCTGAGGCCTGTGGATGGCAGAAGCCGGATAACATCCATGCTAACCAGAATCGTTGCCCTCATGCTGCATTTTCTGGTTTGCCCTGGTCTGGGAATTGAAACTTCAAACAGCAAAAACCAGAACATGCACGTTTAACCCTGTAATAGATGTGGGATGGAAACAGGGAACAGTTCTAGTGGTTTGAAAGGGCAGATGAGCTTTCCTACCTGAGCTGATAGGGAAGCATTTCTTTGATGGTTGGTAAAGATAAACTTACGTCTCGTTAGGAAAGGCTTTGTCAGACTGGAGAGAGGATGGGTGAGATGGCTTCAAAATGAGTGCACTGACCTCGAGGATGGGAACCTAAGATCAAATCTCTGGCTTGCCTGCCTTTATACAAACTGTTTTTTAATGCAGCTTTTGATTTCATCTTAATGCAAACATTTCTGAAAATTTCCAAATCTGCTTTTCACCTTTGCGTTGGTTTTATGGATTCTGCTGGAGCTGTTGGATCTTGAGCGCTGTTAACACCACAAGGGCGGATGGAGAGATCCCCGCACCTCTGAAAAAAATCTGTAGGTTCTCATATCCATGGAGCTGGTGTTATGTTGTGGGACTTGAGAACACAAGGACCTCTGGAAAAGGGTTTGAGAGCATGAGCTTGGGGCTAGAGCTTATGGAGCCCACTGAGCTCCTAGCAGCTGGCTGGGAAGTTGGGAAGTCACTGGCTCGCTGCTGTACCCCCAGGAAAGTGCCAAAGGCGTGAGGATGTTATGAAAAGCGCTAATGATTTGCTCAAGCGTTTTGTTTCCTGGGGGCCGAGGTGGAAAGCCACATAGTCAGAGCACGCTGCCATCCTCTAGTTGCCAGAAGAGTCTTGGCAGGGTCGTGCTGACACAATCGCTGCTCGTATCGCTACTGAAAATGCAGGGAGGCCTCTGTTCTTCCAGTTGGCTCTGGCTGTGTGAATGTGGCCAAAATCAGTAAGGAAACATCATTCTCCTCTGGTTCCCTGAGAGGGTGTTGAACTAGTTTGTCTAACAGAGTTATTCTAATGCTCTCCGGAGTTTTCCATCCGGAGACAGACGCGGTCAAACTCAAGCTCTGTCATTTTTCCTGCTTGGTGATTGAAATGGAGAGGCAGCGAATGTGGTGATTTGTTCTAATCGTTTCAGCGCATACGTTCCCAGACCTTGCTGAATCATCTGAACTTGTGCCTGGGCATCATTGCTCACTGTCAGCTGTGTCCTGGGATCAGAGCGGCGTGGCTGGTGCCCAGAGTGTTTTGCTAAGGTCTACAAAACCAGGAGCACTTTACTGGGAGGCCAAGTCTAAGCATAACAAACCTTATAGGCTGGGGGATTTTATTTTTTTCCCCACGGGATCTTAAAATCTCAGTTGCTGCAAAGAGGAGAAGGTTTGCTGCTGGTTTTATGGGCATTTTCCTGGATCTGGGAGCACTGGCAGCCTAGCAATAAAACATATGGCCTGCTGGGTGTTTGGCTCCAGGCACACAAGCATGTGTGTGATCCATAGCGATGCGCTGGCCTGCTGCTGTTGTTCTACCCCTTGCTGCGTTTCTGGTGAGCTGGTTGCCCTATCCAAGGCAGGGGCAGCATTTCGTGGTGTCCCAGGGATGCTGGAACTTCAGGGAAAACTAAGACAGGTTCTGGTGTGGGCAGCGCTGCCAAATGACAACCTCATGTGCTGCCACGGGTGCTCCTGTGACAGCTTGTTCCACTTGCCACTTTCCTGGTTTTCCATTTAAATGCTGCTCTGAGTCCGTAACGCTCTGTGCCCGCTGTTTCCTTGGGAAGTGTTGTGGCTGCTCCTCCCTTGTCAGCCCTGTTCTATAATTACTGATGTTCCTGAAACCGGATCCTTCCACGTGTCATGCTTGGCTTCAGGAGGATGAAGGGTCTATAAGCAGCCTCGCGCTTTACTCCAGGGCACTCGAGGACTTTGGGAGTTTTGGAAGGCATCAACTTACAGTAGTTAGGAGGGTTCTGTGAGCCAGCAACCTCCTCACCTTCGGCGTGGTAAAAGGAATATATCCCAGATGGCTTCTCTGGGACTTCTGGAGAAGAACTAGGGATATGGAAGCTGGCATCTGTGAAGCAGTGGAGGAGATGCCAGGCTGGGCAGTGGGTCTGTGCCAGAGATGGGCACAAGCCCATGGATTCAGAGTCCCTTGCAGACACTTTTCCATCTCCATAACCCTGGGTTAGCTCCGTGCCTCTCTCCCAGCAGCGTGTGTGCTCAGTTTGCAGCCGTGTTCCCAAGGCATTGCCACGGCTTCATGGCCACCTCTGCTGTGCCCTGGGGTGCAATGGGACACTGGTGAGACCGCTCCTCGAATCCTGGGTTTGGTTCTGGGCCCCTCACCACAAGAAGGATGTTGAGGCTCTGGAGCGAGTCCAGAGAAGAGCAACAAAGCTGGTGAAGGGGCTGGAGAACAGGCCTGATGAGGAACGGCTGAGAGAGCTGGGGGTGTTTATCCTGGAGAAGAGGAGGCTGAGGGGAGACCTCATTGCTCTCTCCAACTCCCTGAAAGGAGGTTGTGGAGAGGAGGGAGCTGGGCTCTTCTCCCAAGGGACAGGGGACAGGATGAGAGGGAATGGCCTCGAGCTCCACCAGGGGAGGTTCAGGCTGGACATTAGGAAAAAATTTTTGATGGAAAGGGTCATTGGTCCCTGGCAGAGGCTGCCCAGGGAGAGGGTTGAGTCCCCTTCCCTGGAGGTGTTTAAGGGACGGGTGGACGAGGTGCTGAGGGACATGGTTTAGTGTTTGATAGGAATGGTTGGACTTGATGATCCGGTGCGTCTCTTCCAACCTGGTTATTCTATGATTCAATGAATCCTTTCTCCTTACCAGACTTGATGCTCTTCTCAAACAGCAGCACTTCTATGCTGTTTCTAGCTCCAAGAAACCCCTGTGATGGAACCCTTCTGATACCTGCTTGTTTCCTGGCTTTGATCCTCACTCCAGCAGCTTAAACCCATGTGTCTGTCCCGCCTTGGGGTGCTCTGGGCTGTCCCGAGTTGACAGCAAATCACAAATATCGGTCAGCAATTGCCAGGATGAGATGTGCCAGTTTATTTGCTGCAAGTAATCTTGGAAACGCTCTGTATAGGAATGTACAGAGGGAGAAGAGAGTCACAAGCAGCGTGACATGCTGACCAGAGCTGGGGATGCCAGACTTGCAAGCGTGACTGCAAACAGGTGTCAAAATCCATAGTACAGGAATAAACAATGACGCTTGGCACCGATGTATTCCTCTGCACTTCTAAAACATGCCGTCTCTGTGAGCTAACACAGCAAGGAAAGGAGCAGGAAGGAAACACAATAAAAGTCCTGGGTTTGTTTTTTGGGGGCTTCTATTTGAGGCTTTTTTTTTTTTTAAGGAAATGGAAGTGTAGGCCTTGATGGGATTTGCTGGAAGTCGTGAAGCAAGACTCCAGGAAAGCTGGAGGAGGGGCTTCTTATCAGGGAGTGCAGGAACAGGATGAGGGGGAACAGTTTGAAGCTGAGAGAGGGAAGATTGAGATGAGATCTTGGGAAGAAATGGCTTCCTGTGAAGGTGGGGAGGCCCTGGCTCGGGCTGCCCAAAGAAGTAGTGGCTGCCTCATCCCTGGAGGTGTTTGAGGCCAGGTTGGATGGGGCTTTGATCACCCTGATCCAGTGGGAGGTGTCCCTGCCCATGGCAGGGGGTTTGGAACTGACTGCTCTGCTCTTCACTGCCTGAGCCCAGCTCATCAGAGGCTGTAAAGGGCAGGGAGCACCTCATCTGGAGAGGAGTGTGGGGATGAATCCTGTAGAAGCATTAACCAGTATCTACCATCTCAAGATTTTGGAGCACATCTGATGCATGGTTGGAGTTTTTGGATCTAGGGCTGTCTGCTGCTGCTGGGGGATGAGTGGAAAGAGAAGAAGCCTCTTTTGCACGTGGCTGTCAGTTCATTGCCCAAACTCTGATCCGCTTCTGCGATACCTCTGACTCTCTGAAGTAAGCCAGCAGAAGCGAGAAAGCAGGAAATTCCTTTTGGAGCAAAATAGCGTGACCTGTTTTGGAGACAGCATCAACTACGGTACGAGAAGAGAAGAATCCGATGAGTTTTGTAACCTTTTTAACTTCTTTTTTTTCCCCTCAGCGTCCAGGAAGTGGGTGAGTTGAAACACGCCGTAGATACGTGATTCATTTTGGCGAGCCCGGCTGCTGCAGGCAAGCAAGGGAATCCTGTGCCTTCTGTCACGTGCTCCTGAACAATTAGCAGCCAGACAGTAACAGCAGCTCTGGCAGCACCGTGTCACTTCATCGGTTGGGCGCATACTAGTGAAACACAGCCCACCCAGAGCAGCGTTGAAGAGATCACGGGACTGGCTGGGGCATGATACGATGTCTGAGCAGATGCTTCACGGGGAAGAGCTGGCCCTGAGTGTCCACACTGGTCAGGGCTATGTGGAAGGCTTCTCTCCTCTGGCTGTAGTAGCTTATTTCTGCATGTAGCCTGCCCTGCAGCCAAGACTTTGAGTAAGAGAGGAAGCGCTGGGGTAGTAAGTGCTGCTGAGCTCTCATTACCTAATGAGGGGATGTGTTGATCTTTCAGGAACAAAAACAAACATGTTTTCAGCATTTGGCTCTCCTGGTTTGTGCACTTAATTAGCTTTCCTGTATTGCAGCATCTGCTAAGCTCTTATTTGGCTTTAGTTAGCAGTAGCTACCGTGTAGGAGGAGGAACAGAAACTGGTACTTGATCAGTAGGTATTGGAAGCAGTGACACAACCCAAGAGACATCTGTAAATGATGAGCAACAAGTGGCAATCGCTTATATTTTTTTGTGGATTCAGTATATGCTGCACGTCACAAAGCACTGCTGTACCGAAGGCTGAGTTCTCATCCTGGCCCTTCTAAAAGGATTCACTTCTCTTAACTGTGAAATTAGCTACTATTTTTGTCCAGAGGAACAAAAATGCAAGCCAGAAATGCTCCCATGCTGAATTGGTTTCCTTTCACAATTCCTGGTGACCTCTTTTACAGCAACTTTAGCAACAGCTTTGAGCGGATCAGCTCTATGACTTGTCCCGTGGAAGGTCTGGACTTCTTTTTGGCACTTTGCTTTGCCTGGAAACTCCCATTTTCCTGGGAAGGCTCTTGTGTGGAGACACAACAGGGATTTGGTCAATCCCATGTGTATTTTAGAAACAAACGTGTGCTGTCCCAGAGGGGCTGGGGCAGGTGTCCTCTCTCTACCCCTGTGAGCAAGCTGAAATTACCTCTTGCCTTGAGCTAAGCTCAAGTGAAACTACACCTGGTTTAAAGAGGAGGTCCAGCTAATTAGGAGCATTTCCTCACTCTCATCTTGTGGCTGGCTGCCTGCCAGCACCAGGGTGTCTGCATCAAAACACACGTCCGCTTCTTGTGATGCTTTGCTCTGCGTGCGAGACTGTGTGGGCGGGGAGGCCCTGGCCCAGGTTGCCCAGAGCAGTGGTGGCTGCCCCATCCCTGGAGGGGTTCAAGGCCAGGTTGGATGGGGCTTTGAGCCCCTGATGCAGTGGGAGGTGTCCCTGCCCATGGCAGGGGGTTGGAACTGGATGGGCTCTAGGATCCTTTCCAACCCAAACAATTCTGTGATATGATTCTATGAGAAACTTGAATTGTCCGTCACGTCACCCTGTCACTCCTCCTGTGCACAGACTGCCAGGAAGTGGGCACGTCCTCACCACTTTGTCAGCTTCTGCTTCTCCAGATGTGGCTCCAAAGTTTCCACACTCATCAGCGGTGAGGAGCTCCAGGGTCAAAGGGGACAAGTTGCAGGGTGATGAGCTGGAGGCTTGGATCTTGGTCAGCTCCAGAGAAGTTCTGCCTTCTTGCAGAGGGTCCGTGCTGATGATTAGTCTCCCTTTAACTTTTATTCCTGTTTTCTGTCTCCTCTCGCTGAGCTGTGTCTCTCTCCTGTCATTCCCACCATGTGGTTTAGCTTGGCCTAGATGCCAGTTCCTGCTTCTAGTAAAGATAAACCTGTTGCCGTGCTGTTTGCAGCGTGGGAGCGGGGCACATAGCAGGCATCTGTCCAAGCCTGGAGCCAGCAAACAAACAAACCCACCCTCTGCCAGCTGCAGGCTCCCAGGAGCTCTTGGCTCAGCCAGGGTTGCTGAAGTTCCTTGGAACCGGAGCTGGGGCAAGGGCAGAGCAAGTCACGAGATGTTTGCCCTCTTGCTCCTTCCCATCCTGTGGGAAGAGGAAAGGAAACAGCTTTGCCGGATTCTCTGGAGAAGCTTATGAAGGAATTCATGGTCCTTGTCCTTGTTTCCATCCTCTTTCCATCACTGCCCCGTGACAGCTGCTGAATGTAAAAAGGGGGTGGCCTTGCCAGGCAGAAATCTCTGTCCTTCTCCCTGCAGCTCCTAGCTTGTGCGCCTTGCTCCGGTGGGTGGCCTTGTGTCCAAGGTGAGGGAGACAGAGTTATCCCACCTCTGTGCCCCCTTGGCAGCTGGATGTGGAGGCACCAAGCAGATACAGAGTTCCTGGGGTCGAGGTGGCCCTTTTGCCACCCTTTGCCATCCATGAAGTCACCCCCAGTGCCATCCTGCAAAGCTGCAACAATCGTGCCCATGGACAAACCTTGGGGGAGCTCCAGCTTCCCGGGATGCCCCCCTCTCAACCACAGGGGAACAGAGGAGCGTGTGTGAAACCCTGGCAAGTCTCTGCAGGCTCTGCATGGGGTTGAGCTTGGTTGCCACGCCACTGGCCCGGAGGGGACGGCTGGGGGTTCGCATCTCTCTGGGGATGCTGTGAGCTTATTCGCTCCACGCCGGGGTGTGCAGCCATGGACCCTGCCGTGCCTTTCATCTGAGCAGCAGCTGCCTCAGCCTCTCATCTGTTGAAGGCAGGAGGTGCAGCCTCCTGTGTGAAATCAATCCCTTTTTCTCCTTCCTCTCCCTCTGTTTCTCTTGTTTAGAAAACAGGGGAATGCCTAAGGGAAAGGCAGGTATGCAAACAGTTCTCTCAGCTTCCCTCTGCCCAGGCTTTTGGCCTGCAAGGAGATATGAAAACACTATATTCAGACCCTTGTGGGTGAGGATGAATAGGGAGCAGCCCTGAGGAGAAGGACTTGGGCATGATGGGGGATGAGAAGCTCTACATGAGCCAACAAAGTGTGCTGACAGCCCAGAAACCAATTGTGTCCTGAGCTGCATCCAGAGCAGTGGGACCAGCAGGGAAGGGGGGGGATTCTGCCCCTCTGCACTGCTCTGGTGAGACCCAGCTGGAGCCCCGTGTCCAGTTCTGGAGTCCTCAGCACAAGAATGACATGGATCTGTTGGAGCAGGACCAGGGGAGGTTATGGAGCTGGTCCGAGGGCTGGAGCACCTCCTGTATGAGGACGGGATGAGAGAACTGGAGTTGTTCAGCCTGGAGAAGAGGAGGCTCAGAGGAGACCTTAGAGCAGTTTCCAGTACTGAAAGAGGCTCCAGGAAAGCCGAGGAGGGGCTCTGGATCAGAGAGTGAAGGGGTTGGATGAGGTGGGAATGGTTTTGAGCTGCAAGAGGAGAGATTAAGATGAGATCTTAGGAAGAAATGTTTTACCATGAGGGTGGGGAGGCCCTAGCCCAGGTTGCCCAGAGCAGGGGTGGCTGCCCCATCCCTGGAGGGGTTCAAGGCCAGGTTGGATGGGGCTTGGAGCCCCTGATCCAGTGGGAGGTGTCCCTGCCCATGGCAGGGGTGGGGCTGGATGTGCTCTAAGATCCTTTCCAACCCAAACCATTCCATGATTCTGGTAAAAGCTTTTCTCTGTTTCTTCAGCCACTCTCACAGTGGAATGCCAGTCCTTATCCTCCCGGTAACGCCTGCATACGCATGGAGGTCCTTTGCTGCAGCCTGGTGTCTGTGTGCATCTCACCCTCTGCGTTCCCAGTTCTTGGGGCTGCATGCCTGCCTGTAACCAAACTGTGAGCACATTTTTGGCCTTGCTTTGGTGGGTTTTCATGTCATGAGCTCACTGCCACCCTGGGAACGCACACCCCTGAGTGGACCTGGTGGATGGAGGGCTGAGGGATGCAGCTGGAGGAGTGCGCCCGTGTTATGAGGAATGACTGAGAGAGCTGGCGCTGTTTAGCCTGGAGAAGAGGAGGCTGAGGGGAGACCTCATTGCTCTCTCCAACTACCTGAAAGGAGGTTGTTTAGAGGAGGGAGCTGGGCTCTTCTCCCAAGGGACAGGGGACAGGACGAGAGGGAATGGCCTCAAGCTCCACCAGGGGAGGGTCAGGCTGAACATTAGAAAAAACTTTTTCATGGAAAGGGTCATTGGGCACTGGCAGAGGCTGCCCAGGGAAGGGGTTGAGTCACCTTCCCTGGAGGGGTTTAAGGGACGAGTGGATGAGGTGCTGAGGGACATGGTTTAGTGATTGATGGGAATGGTTGGACTCGATAATCCGGTGGGTCTTTTCCAACCTGGTGATTCTATGATTCAAACAGCAACGCACCATGAGGCTGCTGGGGCGAAGCAGAGGGCTACAGCTGCAGTGGGTTTAAAGCCTGTGCTGAGTGCCAGAGACAAAGCAGAGCTAATGAGAAGCTCATTAAGCTGCTGCTGGATGTATTTTCCACTGTAGAGTAGTTCCTTTTGCCACAAGCTTCCCCTTCTAACTGGTGTTCAGGCCAAAGCCTCTTCCTGATGCTTGTACATTCATTTATATGTTGCCTTCTAAACGATTGAGCTCGTTACCCTCCATCTCTGATGAATCGGTTTTCCTGCCTGTGTGCCATGTCCCACCATGCAGGATGTGTGAGAGGGGGCCAAGGATAACACAGCCCTTGAATGGTCTCTCAGTGCTGTTGCAGGGGCACGGGAAGGGAGCGCTGTGCCCACATCTGAGCACCCGTGTGCCTGCTGGTGCAAACTCTCCTTGAAACAAAACCATCTGCCCCGCAGCCTGAATTCCCAGCGGGGTGGGGTGTAGCAAGGCTCCCGCATCCACAAGACACCCAAACTCCCTGGGGGATGACGTGGGTCCTGGCTTTGCAATGTGTTTGCCTTCAAACTCCCACGTGCAGGGTTTGTCCTCTCCCTCAGCTGCACGGAGCTCTGACCTCGCTCGGCGCTGACAGCTTTCCAGGGAATCCAAGGAGCTGGCTGTGGCTCAAGTTGGAAGCGCTGGGCATGAGGGTCCCTCTGGGGGAGGGAAAATGAGCCCAGGGTGTCCTGGGTCACTGCTGCTCTCCCTCAGGAAGCCCCAGGCTGTGCCGTGGTGTGGGCTCGGGGCTGGGATTGCCCTGGCAAGAGTCCCCTGCACGCAGCTCGCTCGCTGCACTCTAATGTGGGTGTGAAGGTGCCGCATCCGTTTAACTCGTGCCTGCAAATCAAGTCTTTCCTGATGGAAGCTGGGTTTCAATGGCTTTTTGAAAAGATATGCAGTGTATTTCCACTTTAAAGAAGTGGATGTAATTCTGTAAAAACTGGGCTTGAGGGATTGATTACTTGAGCAAGAGACAATTCAGGGACCGAGGTACTTGCAGTATGGAAAGGGGCTCCAGGAAAGCTGGGGAGGGGTTCTGGATCAGGGAGGGCAGGGGTGGGATGAGGGGGAATGGTTTTTGGCTCAAAAAGAGGAGATTGAGATGAGATCTTAGGAAGAAATGTTTTCCTGTGAGGACAGGGAGGCCCTAGCCCAAGTTGCCCAGAGCCGTGGTGGCTGCTCCATCCCTGGAGGGGTTCCAGGCCAGGTTGGATGGGGCTTGGAGCTCCTGATCCAGTGGGAGGTGTCCCTGCCCATGGCAGGGTTGGAACTGGACGGGCTTTGAGGTCCCTTACAACCCAAATTGTTCTATGATCTGGAGGCGAGCAGGCACTGGGATGTGGCGGTGTGTGCTGGACACTCAGGCGATATCCAGCATGGTTAGGAGGGAGGTGGGAATGGCCGTGCGATGGTCGTCGTATGGGTGATGTGTCGCTTGCTCAGCTTGCATTTTTTCTGGGCTGTTTGGGATGGACGAAGGCAAACAAGGAGCGGAAGCGTGCCGGGGGGAGGACCGGGCTGTTCCTCCCACAGGAAACCCAGGATTAAGACACTAGCTGGATTGTGCGGCCATCGCAATCGTGCTGCTGGATCCCGTGGCTGAGCACAGCCCAGCAGCTGCGCGGAGCAACAGCAACACATTCAACCCAGCAGCTCTTGGCAGCAGAGCCGGGGCCGGTTACAACACGAGGAGTGAAAATAAACACAACCGCTGTAGCTAACAGTGCTGTGATGGGAGGGAGCGTGAGCACAGGGGCCAGCAGGAAGCTATCGGTCTTGCAGATGGATCGCATGGGCCAGGGACTTTCAGGCACCTCTAGCATCTCGCACTGTGTCCTGATCAGCTGCTGCTTTCAGCCTGAGCTCTGCCTTAGCTGGGTGGAGGGTAAAGCTGGCGTTCCCTTGATCTTCCTGGTAGCATTGGCTCTGTCAAATCTCTGCCTTGTCTCCCACTGTGGCACCCCTGTCGGCTCTGGGGGACATGGTCTGGGGCAGCGTTTCTGCTGTGGGACTTACAGGTTGGGGAATCCAGGTCCCCCAGGTGGCATCTTGGCTGGTTTGTGGTCTGAGTTCTGTCTGCTGGGCTTTAAATATGAGTCCAGTAAGGTTTTGCTTCCTTGAGACCTTTAAAAGGCCCCTGGTTGTGCTTGTCTCCCTGGATGAGGAGAGAAAGCAGGGCAGGATGAGTGTGGTTCCACACTACTCTGTGTTCACCATGCGTATCTCCCTCTGTCCCGCAGGCTAGCAGGAACAGCCTGGTGGGGTCCATCTCGGATAGACACGGATGATGCCAGAGCTATGACAGGGATTGCAGTCTTGGCACTGAGGGGTGATCAGTTATGGAACAACTACAGGAGGAAGTACCTCAGGTCAAGGAAGAGGAGGAGGAAGAGGCAGTGAAGGTGGCAAGCGGAGCCTTGGACCCAAGCGGAGGACCAGACAGCTCACTGCCTTCGAGCAGCTACACAGGTGAGGAGAGCTGTGGGAGCTTTTCTTTCCCTGCAGCGTCCAGGCATCCTTATTCTCCAGGCAGCGTGCTCAGCTGCAAAGGGCAGAGGACTTGCCCGTGAATGGAGTTCGGCTTGTGTTAATCTCTTCCCTTTGTGAAATAATGCAGTGAGAGCCAAGCTATGGAGAGGCTTAATTCCTCCTTTGCAGTCACGGCACAGCCGTTGGCAGCGGTTTGGGAGTTGGTGATTAAAAGGACAAGCAGGAAACATTGTGCCCCAGATGGGGAGGACTCCCAGGCTGCCTGAGAACGCTTCCCTGGCTGTTTCTTGAAGGCCTCAGTGTAAAATGATTGTAGGAGCTGGGGGAGAAGGAAGAGGCTCCTCCAGAGCTTGGGGCATTGCAGCTGAACAGCCCTGTGCCAGCTGCCTGCCAACTGGGGATTATAAAATTTACTATCTTGGTTTTGTTGCCTTGACATGAACAACAGAGGGAAGAAATCGGCAGTGATGGGGAGTCTCTCAGCTGCTGGTCGCACTGGAGACACCTTTGGCTCCATGCGTGGCCTCTGCCTGCAGCCAGTGCCTGATCTCAGAGCCTGACTGCCCAGATGCAATGCCAGCTGCAGGCTGGGACCATGCTGGAAATCCTTTCTCAGCCTCACAGCTGGAGGAGTTAGACACAACACGGGGTCTTGCTGTTGCTGTACGAAAGAACAGATCCGTTTGTGTGTTTGCAGACCTTTCACAGAGCTCCTCTCCCTCGCTGTCGGACCAACTGCAGATGGGCTGCGAGGAGGCGACCTTGGGTGCGCTGAACGTGGAGTGTAGGGTCTGCGGAGACAAAGCCTCGGGGTTTCACTACGGCGTGCACGCCTGCGAGGGCTGCAAGGTACGTACGCCCTGGGGAGGGCTGGGTTCAGCCAAGCAGACGTTAGACCCCAGGGAGCACACTGTCCCTTCAGACAAGCATGTTTGCAGCAACGCAGGGATGCTGGATTGAGTCATTATAAAAAAAAAAATCATTTGCAACCTGTCCAGAGAGCATGGAGAGTAGAGGCAGGCACACAAATGCTGCCCTGGGGGAGGCAGCTGAGATGCGTGTTGCCCAGATCTTGCCCTGTCATGCTTTACTTTGTAAGGCAAATCCATCCATTGCCACATGGACCCTGGCTTTGCTTTTAGAGACGCTTTCTGTGCAGTGATCAGCAGCGAGCTGTGTGTTTATCCCTCTGGGATCACTGGCCGCAGCTTGGATGCTGCTCTGAAATTCTTTCCCCCACAGCAGATGCCAGCAGGGCTGTGTTAGTGGCTCAGGCCCTGCCAGACATTCCTGCAGGCTGGACGCAGCCCGCAGCTTGTTCCTCCATCCCTCCCTGCTGGCTGCCTGCAGTATCACACACCTGACATCCAGCACTGGACCATGGGCTGCCCCTCCATGGTTCCTCTTCTGCAGCCCCCGTCTCCCACTGCACCACTTCTTCTTGAGACAGACACTCTGTTTGTGTCGGAGACACCCAAGGTTCTTCCTCCCACCCAGAAAACCTCCATGAGGCTCCTGGGAATAATAAACCAACCTGGTCCCAAAACCACAAGTGCTAACACTGCTGTTCCCTTGTCCTCCTGCTCTGCGTCCCACTCTGTGTCACCTACCTTCAGGGTTTCTTCCGCCGGACAATCCGCATGAAGCTGGAGTATGAAAAGTGCGAGCGGAGCTGCAAGATTCAGAAGAAGAACCGGAACAAGTGCCAGTACTGCCGCTTCCAGAAATGCCTCTCGCTAGGCATGTCGCATAACGGTGAGTGTCACTGCTGTCCCCAGGCCTGCCACAGTGCCATCTGCCCTTCTGCGACAGGTTTGCAAAGGAAGGCTGCGTGTAGCTTGCTTTATCTCGTGGCTCATATCTTTCAAATCCAGCGTTTTGAGCCTTTGAATCTTCATCCCTTCTTCTGGACGAGAAGGGGCTGCTCATTCCCACCCTACAGCCTGGCTGTTGGCACGTGGCTGTCTCTTACAGGTTCACCCAGAGGGAAATGGAAGACACAGATTGCTCTGCTGTGCTGGGATGTTTAAACTTCAGGTGTAGGCATCTTATTCCTGGCCAAGCGAAGGTGTTTATGTGGGAAGCGAGAGCCCAGAGGAGTGGAGATGGGGGCTTAGTGTGAGGCTGTGTTGTCAAGGGTAGCAGTAATGGCTGGTTCAGGAAGGTGGTGGTGCCAAGAGCATCGTGTTGCGTAGCTGCATGTGTTCAGAGCAAACTGCTGCCTCCCTGGACACATCTCCTGGGGTCGTCCCCAGTGTCCTGACCCGCCAGCTTTGTCCCCTGAACAGCAATCCGCTTCGGCCGCATGCCGGAGGCCGAGAAGAGGAAGCTGGTGGCGGGGCTGACGGCAAGTGAGATCAGCTGCCAGAACCCGCAGGTGGCCGACCTGAAAGCTTTCTCCAAGCACATCTACAACGCCTACCTGAAAAACTTCAACATGACCAAAAAGAAGGCGAGAGGTATCTTGACCGGGAAGGCCAGCAGCACCCCAGTAAGTTCCCCTCCCCGGGGCAGGCGGGGTTGGCCATGAAACGACACGGGAGGCTGTTCTCTGGGAGATGCTGCAAATCTCCCTCCTGCTGGAACTGTTCCACATGCCCCAGTTCCCAGCGGCAGCCCGGTGGGCTCTAAACCCACTGGGAAAATTCGCACTGCTCCGCAGGCTTGTACTGTTGTGGGTGGCTGTGGATGGCCCGGGCACTGGCAGGCAGACAGATGCGAGTGTCCTTGGCAGAGCCGATATCTCAACTTGTCGCAGCAGGTTCCTAACTGCTTGCTTCTTTTCCAAGCAGCCTTTTGTGATCCACGACATAGACACTTTGTGGCAGGCAGAGAAAGGGCTGGTCTGGAAGCAGCTGGTGAACGGCATTCCGCCCTACAAGGAGATCGGGGTACACGTCTTCTACCGCTGCCAGTGCACCTCAGTGGAGACTGTGCGGGAGCTCACCGAGTTCGCCAAGAGCATCCCCAGCTTCATAGGCCTCTACTTGAACGACCAAGTGACTCTCCTGAAGTACGGAGTGCACGAGGCCATCTTTGCCATGCTGGCCTCAATCATGAACAAGGATGGGCTCTTGGTGGCCAACGGGAACGGCTTTGTCACCCGTGAGTTCCTGCGGAGCCTGCGCAAGCCCTTCAATGAGATCATGGAGCCCAAATTCGAGTTTGCCGTGAAGTTCAATGCGCTGGAGCTGGATGACAGCGACCTGTCCCTGTTCGTGGCTGCCATTATCTTGTGTGGAGGTGAGTCCTTCCGTACTTCTACGTAGTTGGGGCTGGGCAGGGGGAGCTCAACTGGTCTTGACGTCAGCCAGGGTTGTCTTAGGGGGTCAAGAAGAGCTGAACCATTCCAAACCAAAAGCTTCTACGTGTCAGTGATGCCTAGCAAGCTTGGACAAAGAACACAGAGCACAGAAGTGGCATCTCCTTCTTGTATGTTGCTGTGGGCCACGTTGTCCAAGGGCACTTTTCCCCCTTGCCTAGTTGACAAGGCTGGAGTCACAGCAGGTGGGCTGCATTCCCCATCTCCCTTTCCCCAGGAGAATCATGTGCTTTGGAGGACTCCCAAGTGACAAGTGGTAGGACGAGAGGAAGTGGCCTCAAGTTGTGCCAGAGGAGGCTGATATTGGATCTTGGGGAAAGTTTCTTTACCAAAAGAGTGGTGAAGCCCCGGCAGAGGCTGCCCACGGCAGTGGTGGAGTCTCCATCTCAGGAGGGGTTCAAAAAACGGAGTTCAGTTCTGGTCCCCTCACCACAAGAAGGATGTTGAGGCTCTGGAGCGAGTCCAGAGAAGAGCAACGAAGCTGGGAAAGGGGCTGGAGAACAAGAGGAGCGGCTTAGAGAGCTGGGGGTGTTGAGCCTGGAGAAGAGGAGGCTGAGGGGAGACCTCATTGCTGTCTCCAACTCCCTGAAAGGAGGTTGTGGAGGGGAGGGAGCTGGGCTCTTCTCCCAAGTGACAGGGGACAGGACGAGAGGCAATGGCCTCAAGCTCCAGCAGGGGAGGTTCAGGCTGAACATTAGGAAAAAATTTTTCATGGAAAGGGTCACTGGGCACAGGGAGGGGGTTGAGTCACCTTATCTGGAGGTGTTTAAGGGATGGGTGGACGAGGCGGTGAGAGATGTGGTTTAGTGATTGATAGGAATGTTTGGACTCGATGATCCGATATGTCTTTTCCAACCTGGTGATTCTATGATTCTGTGGTTTAGCAGGCATGGTGGCCTTGGGCTGGCAGTTGGACTGGAAGAGCTTAGAGGGCTTTTCCAACCTTAATGATTCCATGATTCTATAACACTACAGCTACTGTGCTTCCTCTCCACAGACCGTCCTGGCCTGATGAACGTGAAGCAGGTGGAGGAGATCCAAGACAACATCCTGCGCGCTCTGGAGTTTCACCTGCAGTCCAACCACCCGGATGCCCAGTACCTCTTCCCCAAGCTGCTGCAGAAGATGGCTGATCTGCGGCAGCTGGTGACCGAGCACGCCCAGCTGGTGCAGAAGATCAAGAAGACGGAGACGGAGACATCTCTGCACCCGCTTCTGCAGGAGATCTACAAGGACATGTACTAAGGACCTGTTATTTATGAGAATGAAGCCATGGATTCCCAGCAAAGACTCTGTACAGAAACAAAGAATACCTTTCCCTGTGTCTTCCATTTCTTCTACTGGAAACTCTTTTCTACGTGACCCTGACATACGGTACATAGGGCGAGATGCTGTAAGATTTTACAGCCACCACCTGCTAGGCCAGGGCTTCCATTAACACACACTAACGAAGTACAAATGCAAATCCTAAGCTACTGTTTCCGTTACCGCAGCCCAGCTCTTCAGCTGCTCCCTGGGGCCTCTGGAGCCGGTTGACATAGCCCAGACGGTGCTGTTCCTGCAGCAGAGGATGCTCTGGGCGTTAGGAGACCTCAGCCTAGTGCAGGTGTCCAGCGGGGCCAGCAACAGCACTTACAACCTGTCTTTCTTTTCTGTTTTGTATTGCACTCCGAAGAAAAGGTCCTGAGTCGTGGGCACTGTAACGAAAGGCAGTTTCTTTTCTCTCTTTCCCAAAGAAAAAACAGAGTATTTGAAGACGGGTAGGGCTGTCCTAGCTCAGCTGCAGCCCCCCTTCGCTGTGCGGTGTATTCCTGTCTCCCAGAGGGATCGTGTGATCTCTGTCTTCCCCCGAGTGCCGTGTGGGAGCTCTTCGTGCACTGCTTTGCCCTTGCTCCTGTTTCAGACGAAGCCTGCCCCTCCTCGGCACCTCATTATGAGAGAGGGAGGGATGGGGAAGTGGTTTGACTCATCAGAATTCACCTTCAGAGCAGAAGCCAGAATCTCTGTGCTTCTCCAGGCTGTTCTGCGCAGTTGTTTGTCACCAAAAAGGTCTGTGCGGGGCCAGGAGGAGGTCTGGGACTGGTTGGGGTTTAGGTGGCAGAGTTCACGGCTTGTCCTGCAGCTCCTTTCCTGCGCTCCAAGGGGCTCTGGGGGTTTTGCAGGGCGGTGCAGGCAGCTCACGATGAGCACCCGAGTGAGCAAAGCCTGCAGCAACAGGTGCTTGGGCACCAACCTGCCTGTTACGCTGTAAAACAGCATAAATGCCAAGTGTTTATAACAAGGGAGGGACAGGGTGGAATGCTCAAAATGAACAGGAGCTTCCTGGTGAGCGCAGCTGAGGTGGGGAAGCTGCCCTGTCCTCTGCCACCATCCTGAGCGGTGGCAACTTCTGCAACTTCTCACAGCCCTAGTGAAATGCCGCGGGGCTTCCTGCGCCCAGGATGAGGTCCCTGCCCCGGGGCTGCGTCCCCGAGGCTCTGGGAGAGGGGTTGAACCTGGGAAGGGCTCAGACCCCTCTCAGGTGTGACCCAAGAAGTGGGATTTGCCTGTCTGCAGCTCGTGGTGCCCTGTGCCCCAAGCCGCCTTATTGAAATACTGATGTTCCCAAGGAGGGGCTGTGGGAGCAAATGAGTCAGTTTTATTGTTTTTCCTCCAAGGTAGCACATTTCCCTGGTGCAATAATTCCTTTAAAACCAAAAGGGGGAAGAGCACTGGGCTTCCCCTCCACGTCACAGGGCTGGCCGGTCCCAAACCTGCCCCTACTGCTGCCCTCCAGCTCCTCGCTGTGCCTCAGTTTCCCCACCCTCTGCCTTCCTAGCCCCTTTCCTCTCCCTGCCTCGCCGGGGTGTTACGAATTCCCATTTCTAAAGCACTTTGAAGCCCTCTTGGGGAAGGCACTGGAGACAGGCGTGTGCTGCTTGGCACCCGGGGGATTTCTCCTTCCCAAAGCCCCCAGCATCCCCCGCCGTGGCCGGCATGCGGGACTTGCATGCTCATCACCTGGGGAACGTTTTGCTCTTCCCTCCTCGACAGTGTAACGACTCCCAAACTCAAATGTATATTTTTGCTAGAAGTACAAACCTCCAAGTGTTTTTAATAATATAAATAGCGCCCACAAGCTGACTTGACTCTAAATAAATCTGAATTAAATATTTAAGAACCTCTGAGTGTCCAGCCTGTCTTTGTGGGATTTCCTGTGGATGCCCTTGGGAGGCGATGGGATTTGCTGCGATTTCCAGCAATTTAGCATGATTCCCAGTCTTGGAGCTGCTCATCAAATGTGAAAGCAGGGAGAGGCAGCCGTGAGCAGGATCCCAGCCTCAGAGCTGAATTCTCTTTGTCCCAGACCTTGCCCGTGGCCTTCACTGCCACCCTGAGCTTTGTGAGCATGGATGAGCTCACGGACAGCTTGGCTGCAGCCACCTCAAGCTTGCAAAGATGAATGGGCTCAAGGACAGCTCAGTTGCAGCTACTGTGTTCAGTTCTGGGCCCTTCACCACAAGAAGGATGTTGAGGCTCTGGAGCGAGTGCAGAGAAGAGCAACGAAGCTGGGGAAGGGGCTGGAGAACAAGAGGAGCGGCTGAGAGAGCTGGGGGTGTTTAGCCTGGAGAAGAGGAGGCTGAGGGGAGACCTCATTGCTCTCTGCAACTCCCTGAAAGGAGGTTGTGGAGAGGAGGGAGCTGGGCTCTTCTCCCAAGGGACAGGGGACAGGACGAGAGGGAATGGCCTCAAGCTCCACCAGAGGAGGTTCAGGCTGGACATTAGGAAAAAAAATTTCACTGAAAGGGTCATTGGGCACTGGCAGAGGCTGCCCAGGGAGGTGGTTGAGTCACCTTCCCTTGAGGAGTTTAAGGGACGGGTGGACGAGGTGCTGAGGAACATGGTTTAGTGATTGATGGGAATGGTTGGACTCGTTGATCCGGTGGGTCTTTTCCAACCTGGTGATTCTATGATTCTACCTCAAGCTGGGTGAGGATGGATGGGCTCAAGGACATCCCAGTTGCAGCCACCTCAAGCTTGGTGAGGATGGATGGATGCAGGCATAAAATATTTCACTGCCACGCGTACTCTAGGACAAGCAGCCGATGCCTTTGCATACCCCTGATATTAGCAGCCGGCACAGAGCAAACGGCCGGTGTTCTCATGCTTGCTCGCTTGTTGAGACCTTGGAATCTTTACCAAGACCTGTGAGTTAATAAGAAAAGAATGCGTTAGACGGAAAGCATGAAGATAAGGGGCACATCTGTGGTAAATAGTGGGCTGCGCTTCATCGCTGCAGCTGCGGGGTTGTTACAGGTGGGAATTCACTGGGGTAGCTGCTGACTGGGTACAGAAACACTATATAAGGTTTTGCTTCTGCTCAATAAAACGATCTCATTTGTCGCCTCATGGATGAGGTCTGTGGCTTAATAGCTACAGATGGGCTCAAGGACAGCCTGGTTGCAGCCACCTCAAGCTTGTTGACGATGGATGAGCTCAAGGACAGCCTGGTTGCAGCCACCCCAAACTGGTGAGGATTGATGGGGCTCTGGGCTCTCCTCCTGCCTGCTCCGATCCCCAGAGAGTTTGCAGGGAGCTGCTGCAGCCCCCCAGCTCCCTTCTCCTGCCCAGCACTGTGTGAGAATTAATTGATAAGTTTTGCCGCAGCTGGTTTGTATGTTTTATTATCTTGTAATATAAATCTGTGTTTTATCAAGAGATAATATGCGGACGGTCTCCGGACATGGATGAATAACCTGAAAGAATAAACACTCTCTTCGAGTTGCAAGAATTTATTGATATGCTTGTCTTGTAAGAGGCAGTTATCTTAGGTCAAGAGATAACCTGAAGGAAGTCTCCAGACGTGGTTGGACAACTATAAAAGCAAACATTCTTTGGGGATTTACACCGTTCTTTGTCTAAAACCAGTATATCTACCCACTGCTTTTGGAAGATGGGATGCCTGATTTAGAAGGGCATCCGATCCAGGGCTGAATCGTAAAATATTATTGGTTTTGCTTGGAAGGTTTGGTCCTTTTCAAGATTTTAGCGGTGAAGAAGCGTTTCTCGGGCTGGGAAGCTGCCAGCCTGTGGGCTGGGCAGCGGCAGGGCGAGGGTTAACGCGCTGCACCCTCCGGGCAGGTCTGGGTTGCACCCACTGGCCCATCCAAGGCGATAAATAGCCCTGGGAGGTCACCCAACCCTCTCGGCTGCCGGGGAGGAGATGGAGCAGGGCTCGCTGGTGGCACCTGAGGCTCTTAGGGCTCGGGGGTGCAGACCCCTGTGCAGGTAGGGCTGAGGGGGGGGCTTTTGGAGTGGCTTTGGGGGTAAATCAGGGCTGAACCCCTCGTTGGGGGCAGAGGGGGCTTTGGGATGCCCTCCCTGCCTCTTTCCCCCGGAGGGTGAGGGGCTGGAGGGGACAGAGCCAGTCCCTCTGCCTGCCCCACCCCCCCCCCACACACACATCTGGGGGTCCCCAGCCTGGCACCCCCTCCCAGCCCCAAACTCCTGCTCCTTTCCTTGCTGCCCCAGACTCCCCTACCCCCTATTCTCCCCCAGGAGCCCCCCAGGCTCGTGGTGCTGCTGCTCCAGCCCAGCCTGGGCTTTGTTGTCCTGCTAATTAACCAGGAGAGAAGCTGGGATGGGGCAGGGAGAGCCCTGGGGGCTCCAAAAAGGGGTCACCATCCAGGCAAAGCTGGTACCCAGCAGGGTTTTTGGGGGGAGCAGTGATGGGGGGTGGCTGATCCCAGCCATGCGGTGAGTCTGTGAGTCTGTGATTCATCCCCCTGGCAGGAATTTTGCCCGTGGATTCTGTCGCTGGGGCCAGAGCTGCCGCTTCTCGCACGATGGAAAGCGAGGTCGGATCTGTAGGTACTTCCAGAACGGTTTTTGTTGGTACGGAGAGCAATGCAGGTAAGGGACAGCGTGCCCTGATGCCACGGGGATGGGCTGCGGGAGCCAGGAGGTCCCCATGCTGGGGCTGATGGGAACCCTTTTGTCTGTCCATCCCTCTTCACCTCCAGCTATGAACACGTCCAAGAGGAACCGGTGGCATTGGGGACCCGCTACGGTCCCGTGTCCCCCAACCGCTGGGACTCGGAGCCCAGGAATGTGCCTGCCGCCGTGACCCAGGACTCGGGGAGACCCCGGGATTCGGGGAGACCCCGGCACGGCTCAGCCCGCCCTGTCCCCAGCGCGATGCACATGGCTTTCAAATTCCCAAACGTGGAGGTTGAGGAGGAGGAGACGCACAAGGAGAACATCCCAGCACCTGAGAACGTCCGCCGTGGGGCTATCAGCAGAGAATTTGTCTCTGCACGAGCTCGGGGCGCCCGAGGTGGGTATTAGGATGCCCCATCTAGGTGTTATGGTGCTTGGGGACCTGCCAGGCTGAGGATACGGGTGGTCATGGTGGAGCATCCTCTGTGTGTCTCTGCCCTTGACTCCAACCCTTCTCTCCACCTCTGGGCAGGGCCCAGAAAGCTCTCTTAGCAGCTTTTTTAGGGTGGGGACCTTATCTGCTAAGCCTGAGCAACCAGCCTGCCTCTGATGATGGGGTGGGGTGTGCTTTTTTCTCCCTCTCTAAAAGCTTTCCTCCCTGCAAAGGTTCCCAACTGCCAAGGCTGGGACTGGCTCCTCATTCCCTGGACACCAGAGAGGCAGCGGTGGAGACGTCGAGGTGGACAGACAGAGAGGTGGGCTGGGGTGTGACCTCCTGCAGCTGGGTGATTCCTGTCACCCTGTGTGGGTCCCCAAGGCAGCGATGGAGCCAGGGGGTTGCGATGCTCTGTTTTCATAGAATCATAGAATCACCAGGTTGGAAAAGACCCACCGGATCATCAAGTCCAACCATTCCTATCAAATACTAACCCATGTCCTTCAGCACCTTGTCCACTTGTCCCTTAAACCCCTCCAGGGAAGGTGACTCAACCCCTCCCTGGGCAGCCTCTGCCAGTGCCCAATGACCCTTTCCCTGAAATTTTTTTTCCCTAATGTCCAGCCTGAACCTCCCCTGGCAGCCTGAGGCCATTCCCTCTCGTCCTGTCCCCTGTCACTTGGGAGAAGAGCCCAGCTCCCTCCTCTCCACAACCTCCTTTCGGGTAGTTGGAGAGAGCAATGAGGTCTCCCCTCAGCCTCCTCTTCTCCAGGCTGAACACCCCCAGCTCTCTCAGCCGTTCCTCATCAGGCCTGTTCTCCAGCCCCTTCCCCAGCTTCGTTGCTCTTCTCTGGACTCACTCCAGAGCCTCAACATCCTTCGTGTGGTGAGGGGCCCAGAACTGAACACAGGATTCGAGGTTTGGTCTCACCAGTGCTGAGTCCAGAGGGAGAAGAACCTCCCTGGCCCTGCTGGCCACGCCGTGTCTGATCCAAGCCAAGATGCCATTGGCCTTCTTGGCCACCTGGGCCCCTGCTGGCTCACATTCAGTCCCTGCCAACCAACACCCCCAGGTCTTTCTCCGCTCTCACAGGTCCCTGCGGCGCTCGGTGCTGCGGCTGCGCCGGTTCCCACCGCAGTGTTGAGGGCGCGGAGCGAGGCTGTGGTGTGCGGCATCTGCATGGACCGGGTGTACGAGAAGGCGCTGCCCGAGGAGCGGCTCTTCGGGATCCTCCCCAACTGCAGCCACGTCTACTGCCTGGGCTGCATCCGCAAGTGGCGCCGCAGCCGGGACTTCCAGAGCGGGGTCGTCAAGTGAGTGGAGACAGGGGACACGTGGCAGGATGGTCACCATTGCCCCTTCTGCACCCTCAAATCCTTCCTTGGGTCTGGTGATGGGTCAGGAGCGACTTTCCTTTGGGAAAGGGACTGCAGGTACTTCCAAAGTTTTTCATCGGATCATAGAATGGCTTAGGTTGGAATGGATCTTAAAGATCATCCAGTTCCAGTCCCCCTGCCATGGGCTGGGACACCTCCCACTGGATCAGGGGCTCCAAGCGCCATCCAACCTGGCCTTGAACCCCTCCAGGGATTAGGCAGCCACCACTTCCCTGGGCAATTTTTTTGTAGATACGGAGTGCAGGGGGCCTGATGCCACTAGGATGGGCTGGAAGCCAGGAGGCACCATGCTGGCCTGAGGGGGAACCCTTTGTCTGTCCGTCCCTGCGCTCTTCCAGCTCCGAGCACATCCAAGAGCTGGGATGAGGGACACAGGGATGCTGGATAAGGCTGTGACGGTGGGACCAGCACTTGTGCTGAGCTCCCTGCTGCCTTTCGGGGAGACCCACCTGTCCCCATTGCCTCCTCCCAGGGCCTGCCCGGAGTGCCGGGTCATCTCCAATTTCTACATCCCCCACAAATACTGGGTCTCGGATGCAAGTGAGAAAGAGAAGCTCATCGAAACCTTCAAGGCGCGAACGAGGTGAGTGTGTGGCGCTGCGTGCTTCACAGAGTCACCACGCTGGAGAAGACCTTCGAGATCATTGAACCCAACCATACGCGTCTCCTCCAAATCGTATCCCTGAGCACTTCACCTGCCCATCTCTAAACCCCTCCAGGGATGGGGACTCCACCACCTCCCTGGGCAGCCTCTTAAATGCAGCTCCTGGAGCATTTCGCGTGGAGAACATTCGCGATGGCTCTTTGAATCCCACAGGAAAATCAGATGCAAGTTCTTCGTGCAGAACCGCGGCTGCTGCCCGTTCGAGTCGGAGTGCATCTACCTGCACGAGCTGCCCCCGGGACGGCCGCGGCGGCGCAGGCGGCAGCGCCCCAGGATGCCAGTCGTAAGTGGGATGCAGCATCCCAGGGGGGCTGGAGAAACCCAAAGCAAGGAGGGGGGGGTGTCTCATCCTCTCTCCTGTGCTCCAGTTCAGCCCTTCGCCCTCAGAGAGCTCGGATGAAGAGGATGATGATCTCGAATGGGCTTTCTCCCTGTCCCTGATGGAGTCGGGCTTTTGGTACATGAGATACGGCTACGAGATGCTCTTCATGGACTCCAGTGACTCCGATTAAGCCGTGACCCTCCCCGTGCTGTGTCCGGGCTCTGCTGCTGCTGCTGGAATATCTTCTGGAAGCGGGAAGCATCTGCTTTGAATACGTTTAGCTGCTCCCACTGTCCTTTCCGAGTGGCTGCGGGCATGGAGGGTGTTGCAGGAGTTGGGTGGGATGGGGAAGTCGCCTGGCTGGTGTTTATCAACCACTCTGTGATGCTTGAAACCCCCCCCAGCAGGTCTCAGCATCCTTTTTTTTTCCCCCAGGAAGGTGTGGGGGGGTCAGAACCTGCAGGGGTTTTGGAGCAATGGGGCACAGCCTCCCACTTTCTCTCCACTCCTTGGTGGCACAGCACCTGCAGGAGACCTTGTAGGGAGGTGGAAAGGGGTTCGGGGAGGGCAGTTTGGAGTTTTAATGCCCACAGGGCAGGGAGAGGGGTGGCTCTGGGGGCTCTTTTTGACCTGCTTTTTAGCCAAATAAAACCTTTTCCTTAACACAACGGTGCCTCGTGGGGGGCTCCTGTTCCTGGGGCTTGGGGGGCTCACAGCCTCCTAGGGGAGTGCTGGTGGCTTTAAGGGCTTATTTGCATATTGCGCGCGCGCACGGGGGGGTTAATTTGCATGTTGCGCGCGCACATGGGGGTTGATTTGCATATTGCGCGCGCTTTTCGTGCGGAAGGGGCTGCATAGGGGGCTGGGCGGGGGGACCACGTCCAGAAATCCTTGGGCTTCTCCCCTCCCAGCCAACGTGGAGCTGGTGGTGGGGGAGCTGCGAGCACAGCAGGCTCAGAGGAGCTCCTGGTCCTCAGCTCGGTGCTGCTCCTGCATCCTGGGGTGGTGAGGACACCCCCCAAGGTAAGGGCAACGCCTAAAATTGCAGCCCAGGAGGGGTGAGCCCTGGGTGTGCTCCAGAGCATGTCTGGCTTGGGTCCTGCATGTGCCAATCGTCCCCACGCCTGTGAATCCACGTCACAGAATAGTTTGGGTTGGAAGGGATCTCAAAGCCCACCCAGTTCCAACCCCCCTGCCACTTCCAACTGCATCAGGTTGCTCCAAGCCACCTCAGATGGATTGGATGTTGAGCCACAGTGAGCAAAAATAGGGGTTGTCGGGGGTTATTTTTTTGGGTTTTTTTATGTTGGGACATCTGTGTCTGCCGTTTGCAGTGGGGCTTGGATGTCCATCTCCAGCAAAAAGTGATTAAAGTAATGAGAAAGATGCAGTTCATGAAGTTACTTATAGAATCAGAGAATCACCAGCTTGGGAAAGACCTACCGGATCATCGAGTCCAACCATAAGTCCAACTTGATTAAAAGAGGGGAAAAAACAAAAGTATCTAAACGTTGTATAAAGTAGTCTTTGCGTTTTGTGGTTTTTTTTAATTACTAAATGAATTTCATGGCGTTCGGTTGATTTTTTTTTTTTCAGAAGCCAGCTCTGAGGCTTATTTTAAAGCCTTCTAACAGCAGGATCCAAAGCTGTTTTTGTTGTTTTGTTCTTTCCAATGCAAGGCAAGCCCTGCTCGTGGGGGTTTTTCCCCCCGCCAAGAACTTAAATCCTACATAATTCCATGATCTCACCCTTCACTACACAATGTATTTATTTATATGGGGTAATTGGAGTTATGGAATGAGTTGGGTTGGAAGAGACCTCAAAACCCATCCCGTTCCACCTGGAACGGGATGGGTTTTGAGGTCTCTTCCAACCCACCTTCTGGTGGAACAGGATGGGACACCTCCCACTGGATCAGGGGCTCCCAAGCCCCATCCAACCTGGCTTTGAACACCTCCAGGGATGGGGCAGCCAACCCTCATCACGAAGAATTTCCTTAGGCTCCCCCTGGTTTTCTTGCAGGCAGCCCCAGCAGCAGCGATGGAATCCTCCTGGCTGCAAAGCTTCGACCAGCCGTGCCGCCTCCTGCTCCACGCGCTCTCCTCCGGCTCCTCGGGGACGCTGGCTGCTTTCCGGATGCTCCAACGGGTCCAGGTCCACGAGGGGCTGGAGCAAGCGTTCTCCTGGCAGGTCTTCACCGCAGCCTTGTGTGCCGAGGAGCCCACGCTGGAAGGACCGGAGGGGGCCCTGGTTGTGTGAGTTGGCCACGTTTCGAGAGCTTGCTGTTGGCTGGGAGGTTTGGTGTGTTAGGTGCCTGATTCGGCACCGTGCATCATCTCGCTGGTGCTGTGGTCTGAATGGGAAGTCAGGATCAGAGTTGAGACCCATCGGTATTCCAGCGTGTTTCTGAAAAAAAGGTGGTGAAGGTGTTTGCTGCTTTCTCTCGCTTCCCAGTCGCTGTTAGACCCTGCGGAGCAGGGCAAGGTTGGCAATAAGGACTTGGGGCTTTGCCTTAGAATCATAGAATCACCAGGTTGGAAAAGACCCACCGGATCAACGAGTCCAACCATTCCCATCAATCACTAACCCATCTCCCTCAGCACCTTGTCCACCCGTCCCTTAAACCCCTCCAGGGAAGGTGACTCAACCCCCTCCCTGGGCAGCCTCTGCCACTGCCCAGTGACCCTTTCCATGAATTTTTTTTTTCCTAATGTCCAGCCTGAACCTCCCCTGGTGGAGCTTGAGGCCATTCCCTCTCGTCCTGTCCCCTGTCCCTTGGGAGAAGAGCCCAGCTCCCTCCTCTCCACAACCTCCTTTCAGGTAGTTGCAGAGAGCAATGAGGTCTCTCCCCTCAGCCTCCTCTTCTCCAGGATAAACACCCCCAGCTCTCTCAGCCGTTCCTCTTGTTCTCCAGCCCCTTCCCCAGCTTTGTTGCTCTTCTCTGGACTCGCTCCAGAGCCTCAACATCCTTCTTGTGGTGAGGGGCCCAGAACTGACCCCAGGATTCGAGGTTTGGTCTCCCCAGTGCTGAGTCCAGAAGAAGAATCACCTCCCTGGACCTGCTGGCCATGCTGTTTCGGATCTAAGCCAAGATGCCATTGGCAAGATCTTTGACTCATTGCCTCTTCCTTTTCTTCTCTTTTCCAGCAAACCACGGCTGCTGCTGCTCCCCGTCATGTGCCAGAGAAACCTCTTCTCCCTTCTCCTCGTGGTTCGGGCTGTGGTGCCCCAGGGCTGCCTCAGCCGGCTGCTCCGGGCTGTGGAGCACGACTCCTGCGTGGATCCCTGGGTGCGGATGCTGAGGGATCTGCTTCGGCAGGGACCGAGGGGAGAGGAGTACTCCCTACCTCCTGTTCCATTGTCTTCTGCGTGCCAGGAACAGCTTAGGCATCTGTGCCGGAAAATTACCCAGGACAAACCAGAAGGGCAGAGGAAACTGAAATGGTGCTTCAGCAAGCAGCCCAGTGTCTCTGGGGATGTGGCTGACTCTGTGCTTCCAGGTAGGAAGCGCAAGAAAGTGTCGGAAGAGAGCCTGGAGTTGGATGAGGGGAGAGAGAGGAAGAGGCTGCTGCTGGAAGAGGGAGTGTTGGATTCCCCCGGAGCCCAGGAGGGTGAGGATGCAGCAGGGGTGGAAGAGGAGATGCCTGGGGAGACTTTTTGGGGTGAATCTGCTGAGAGCCTGGCCGGAGCCGCTCGGGAAAGCTCCCAGAAGGATGCAGCTGGGGAGCCCGGGAAGATTTCCCAGCCAGAGCTGGCAGCAGAGGACCAGTGCTTTCTCCAGGTACTGGGCAGGGTTCGCTTTCCCCTTCCAGCCCATGAGCCTTTGCAATCTGATTTCTGTTCCTTCACCTCATTCCCCGCAGGTGCACGGACCGAGGCTGAAAATGCTGCTGCAGGCAGAGTCCAGCGTAAGTGGCTGCTTCTGCCTCTTCTGGAGCTGATGGTGTGAGTGGGGCTGTGCCAGGGCCTGCAGAAGGGATGGGAGAGGAATTGGCTCTCCCAGGGAGGGCTGGAGAGGGGATAAAAAGCCTTTGCACCACCTCCTGTGGGCCCAGCTACTGATACCTGCCTCCAGCTTGCAGGGAACCCCAGCTTGTGGGGTTAGCGCTGCCCTGATAGGGGTGCGAGGGAAGAGAAAAGCCCTTGAGCTGCATTTTGTGGCTCTGTTTGTCTGCTGTATTACTCGAGGACTCTGTTTCTTTCCAGCACTCGGAGCCGAGCATCCCACCCGAGCTGCGCCTCCTGAACGACTGCTCTCCCAGCCAGGTGAGCCTCAGCTCCCTCGCTGCGACTAGTGGTGCCAGAGGAGCTCGTGCAGTCCCTAAGGTCCCTGTCCCCTCTGCTGTCCCCAGCTTGAGGGGCTGTGCTCCTTCCTCCAGCTCTCCACGGGCCCGGAGCACCTCCTGGTGCGTTTCTGCAGCTGGTTGCTGGCTCTCAGCCCTGGTCTCAGCTACACCGGCGCGGCCGTCCTGGCAGAGCAGCTTTTCCTCAAGCGAGTAAGTCCAAGGGGACAGAGATTTCCTTGCTCCTCGTTTCCCTCGTCCACCATCCCCATCTCCTGCCTCTTCTGTCCGTAGGTCCTGTCCCTCACCCAGCCGCCTTCCCGTCACCTCACGGCCGCCCTCGCTTTGTTCTGCTCCAAGTATCCCCAGCCCTTCTGTCACGTCCTGGTGGCTGCGATCCTGCGGGAGCCAGGGGCAGGTGCCATGGGTTCGAGGGAGGCGTGGATTCTGGGAGCAGCTGAGGGACCTGGAGAGGGGTTTGGAGCAGGAAAGGAAGCCCGAGCTGCAGCGCGTTGTCTGCTGGGAGGTGTTCATCACCCCGAACACGTTGGGAACCACAGAGGGAGATGCTGCTGGTTTTTTTTAGCTGGTGAGACCGCTCCTTGCATCTCATGTTCAGTTCTGGGCCCCTCACCACAAGGAGGATGTTGAGGCTCTGGAGCGAGTCCAGAGAAGAGCAACGAAGCTGGTGAAGGGGCTGGAGACCAGGCCTGATGAGGAGCGGCTGAGAGAGCTGGGGGTGTTCAGCCTGGAGAAGAGGAGGCTGAGGGGAGACCTCATTGCTCTTCCAACTACCTGAGAGGAGGTTGTGGAGAGGAGGGAGCTGGGCTCTTCTCCCAAGTGACAGGGGACAGGACGAGAGGGAATGGCCTCAAGCTCCTCCAGGGGAGGTTTAGGCTGAACATTAGGAAAAAAATTTTGATGGAAAGGGTCATTGGGCAGTGGCAGAAGCTGCCCAGGGAGGGGGTTGAGTCCCCTTCCCTGGAGGGGTTTAAGGGACGGGTGGATGAGGTGCTGAGGGCCATGATTTAGTGTTTGATAGGAATGGTTGGACTCGATGATCCGGTGGGTCTTTTCCAACCTGGTGATGCTATGATTCATCAAGCACATAGTCACACCTTTCTAATAAATGCCAAAGCCACTCCTTGCACCTTCTGTGCACGCTCCAAGGGGCCTTTAAGGGGTGCTGAGTGGTCACCACCACAAAAATTACCTGCCAAGACCGCCCATTGGTCACCTCCTCCTAGCCTCCTCCTGATTATTGGCTGTAACTCTAAGCTGCTGGCTTGGAACTTCTTAATTTAATTAAGCTCCCAGCTTCCCATTCAGAAGTCACGCTAATAAATTGCACTATTATTTAACCATATGGCTGAATGCATTTTAGTCCCATACCACAAAAATTACAAAGGATAATCATTAACTGGGACCCATCTCGTGCTTCTTCTGCCTGCCTGATGATCCTAAGATATTTTCAAAGATATTAAAAGCTTCTTGGGCTTTTACCAGCTTTAAGGCTGGGTCAGAGCTGCCCCTGGGTGGCTCTGCTGGCATGAGAAGAGGGTTCTGCATGAATCCCTGCCACAGTAATGTCCCTTTTTCCTTGAGATTGGTGCTAATTAAACCCCTGCTGATGATGAGCAAAGGAAGCTGGGTTATCTGGACAGCAGAAGAGGGCACGATGTAGTTTCTGGGTGTTCTGGCTGGGATGTACCCCTATGCGAAAGGGTGCTAGGAAGGATCAAGCACATCCTCACCGATTTAGCAGCCTCTAGAGGCTTGTGCTTTGCCCTTGCAGATGCTGAGCAGATCAAGCTGGTGTGTGAGCTTGTGGAGGAGTGCCTGGAGCCAGACTGTGTCAAACTGGTGCTAAGGTAAGAGATAACAGGGGTGACAGCTCTACTTTGCCCCTCACTCCTCCCTTCGTGGGGTCTGCCTGGCTCCAGACACTCAGGAGCATGAGTGAGGCTGTGTGAGCATCGCATCTCCTCTTCACCATCCCTTGCAGCCAAGTCCTGGAGGTGCCTTTGTCGGAGAAGCTGCTGCCGGTGGCGCAGGCTGTGCTGGAGCGGCAGGTGAGAGGATCCTCACCTTGTCCCCTTGAATTCCCTTGCAGCTCCAGCAGCTCTGGAGCAAGGACTGACTCTCCTCCCTGCTCTTGGGTCTCTTCCAGGAGGTGCTGCCCCCCGAGCTCTTCGATCTGCTGGTGCTGACTCTGTGCCGGCAGGCACCAGCCTTTGCCACGTCGCTGAATTACGCGAAGCTGGTGACGGCCGTGCTCACGATGTACCAAAGCCAGGTGGGTTTCACCACGTTTGGGTCCTGCAGATCAGTTGGTGAGCTGGCAGCCAGGCTTGTCGCTGACCCAGGACCTGCTTTGAGGGTCTCCCGTGGGCTCCCAGCACTGAAACTCTCTGGTAACCTTGCTACTCTCCATCGCAGGTCACCCCAGCCCACCGGAGCAGCGTGGCTGCCGCTCTGGATCGCAGCAACGTGACCCTGAAGAAATCGCTGCAGGCTGTGCTGGAAGGAGCCAGGTGAGGTGGATGCTGTGCCCTCCAGGCTGGGGTCTCTCCCAGGTCTCTCCTGCTCTGTCCTGGCTCATGACAAAAACCCACTGTGGTGACAGGAGCTGTGCTGGAGCACGGCCCAGAGAGTGGTGGGAAATGGAGTTAAATCCAGCTGGAGGCCAGTTCCAAGTGGTGTTCCCAGGGCTCAATGCTGGGTCCAGCCCTGTTCGATGTCTTTATCAATGACCTGGATGAAGGCATCGAGTTCTCCCTTAGCAAGTTTGCAGGTGACACTAAGCTGAGTGGAAGCTGGATCTGCTGGAGGGTCGGGAAGCTCCAAAGGGATCGGAACAGGCTGGATCCATGGGCTGAGACCAGTGGCAGGAGGTTTAACAAGGCCAAACGCTGGGTCCTGCACTTGGGGCACAACAACCCTGGGCAGCTCCAGACTAGGAGAAGCCTGGCTGGAAAGTGCCTGGAGGAGAAGGACCTGGGGGTGTTGGTTGACAGCGACTGAATGTGAGCCAGCAGTGGCCCAGGTGGCCAAGAAGGCCAATGGCAACTTGGCTTGGATCAGAAACGGCGTGGCCAGCAGGTCCAGGGAGGTTCTTCTCCCTCTGGACTCGGCACTGGTGAGACCAAACCTCGAATCCTGTGTTCAGTTCTGGGCCCCTCACCACACGAAGGATGTTGAGGCTCTGGAGCGAGTCCAGAGAAGAGCAACGAAGCTGGTGAGGGGGCTGGAGAACAGGCCTTATGAGGAGCGGCTGAGAGAGCTGGGGGTGTTCAGCCTGGAGAAGAGGAGGCTGAGGGGAGACCTCATTGCTCTCTCCAACTACCTGAGGGGAGGTTGTGGAGAGGAGGGAGCTGGGCTCTTCTCCCAAGGGACAGGGGACAGGACGAGAGGGAATGGCCTCAAGCTCCACCAGGGGAGGTTCAGGCTGGACATTAGGAAAAACTTTTTCATGGAAAGGGTCACTGGCAGAGGCTGCCCAGGGAGGGGGTTGAGTCCCCTTCCCTGGAGGGGTTTAAGGGACAGGTGGACGAGATGCTGAGGGACGTGGGTTAGTGATTGATGGGAATGATCGGACTCGATCTGGTGGATCTTTTCCAACCTGGTGATTCTATGTTTGGCAGTGGGTTTCCCTTTTCCTGATTTCTCTCCTCTTTCTCTCCTCCTGCCAGGTGACCACCAAAGCTGATGGCTTCCTGGGGTGGAGGATGCTTGTTCTGTGAGGGTGGCTACGTCCCAGTCCCTCACTGGGGCTCATGAAAGTGATGGGGGCCCACGCCTCCACCTAAGACCTTGCATTGCTTAGCCATGCTGGTTTGAGCTGGGAGAGCCGTCCCAGTCTCATGCGTGCCCTGAGGCTGGAAGAGAAAGGTTTCCTTACTTTAAATAACAAATACATTTGCAATCAGCTCTGTGTCTGCTCTGTCTCCACCACCATGGGTTGCACAGGAGGAGCTGCTGGACTGTGGAGTGTCTCAGGGCTTCTTTACTCCAACACCAAGAAGCCTTGGCTTGCCCCACATCTTCCCCGGGTTCATGGCTGTGAGGGGCAGCTGGGCTGTCCATCGCTTGGAGGGGGTAGTTGCAGCAAGGTGACTCTCTTGTAGCTGGTCTGTGCCCATAGGTATCTTTCTTTTTAATCAGTAAAACAAACAAATCCATTATTTTTCGCATTATGAATGGAGCCGTGTTGGCACACAAGGACCTGAACCACTCCTGAAGGCAGATGGGGTTGCAAGAAGGATGCTGAAGGATGAAATCCTTGAAAACACCCACTGGAACCCTTGTCTGGTCACCTTCTGCTCAGAGAACTGGATAGATAAGGATGGGAGAGGGTGGATGGACTCTGAGGGAGGTAGTGCTGGAGTTTGAATGGAGGTTTTGAAGCATTGCATTGCTCGGGAACTATTTAAAAACTCATAAACATTTACATCTACAAAGGGTGAAGAGGGATTAAAACATATAGGTGTGACATGTTGTTGCCTCAAGTTTGCTCGTTAATGTTTAGACCCAGCCAGAGGAATGAAACTCTGAAGCACCGAGTGATGCTCTTAATGCTGAGAGCCCAGATTTCTTTATAGTGAGAATCTCTTAAGCTATTTTAGGTGACAGTGGACTGATGAGGCTTCAAAGAAACCTCCGGGGAGCCAAATTGTTGATGTATTTGCATACCAGTGAGTTAATGGCCGAGTGCATTGAAGCTGTTGTAGGGCTGCCCAAAATACGACATAAATAGAAATTGTGCCCCGATCAGCAAGGTCTGAGCCTGCCGTTCTGGCTTTATTAGGTAGCAGCCCGCGGGCTTTGCAGTTTCTCTGCAAAGCTTCTACCAAGTGACCTCAGTGTCCTTGTCCCCAGTGCTCTGGCTGTGACCATCGGTCACGTGAAGATGACTGAGGACAAACTCGTCTCCCAAACTCAACTGGTTGTCAGCTTCTTGGTGTCCTCGCTGAAGAATGGGAAGATCCCATGTCCTGTGTGTCTATCTAGAGGGGAAGCCCCGGCATCTCGAGTCCATCTTTTTGGACTCGATGATCTTGGAGGTCTTTTCCAACCTAGTGATTCTGTGATTTTTGGACTGAGCAGCAAGAAAGGGTTCGAAATCTCCTGGCCCCGGTGTGTGTCTCCTCTCTGATGGGTGGTTGGTTTTGTAACTGCTCGCTGGTTTCTTTAGCCAACGGTCTCATTTTTATGGGTTGTTCTTGGCTGCTACGTGCCGTATATGGCTTGCGCTTCCAGCTCTTCTGGAGATAGAAGTTTTGGGCTAACCTACATATTTCTTGCAAGAAACAGCAGTCAAGCAGGGATGAGCTTTGCAAACTTCAAAGCGGAGGGGATCCTGTTCAGCTGGGAGCGTGATGCTGGCTTGTGGAAAAAGACTTTTTAGCCCTGTTCCAGCTCTTGCCTCCAGCTTATCCTGTACCATGGGTTCCTCTGGGGTGTATGCGCAAGATAACAGTCGCATTAGGAGAATTGGAAGCAAATCCTGGAGACACTAGCCGCGCTGCGGGAAGAAGGCTTGTTTGTGTGGTGGCTGGTAGCACCTGCATGGAAAACTTTACTTTTGACTTCTCTTGACCCTTTCAAGAACTTGAAAATTCAGCCACGACAGTGCAAAAAGAAGTGGATGTGGCATAAAACGTCAGTCGGATTTTATAGTTCTGCAGAACCTTATCCAGAAGAAGAGGGAGAGCCAGGGCTGGGTTTGTCCTTGTCCTGATTTATTAGCAGTGTTGGTGAGGTGAAAGGACTGAAGCTTTGGCTTTGAGGATTCCAAGGCTGGATATAGAAGACAGAGTATAATTTTCAGCTGACATATTTGCA
The DNA here is from genome assembly GCA_033459285.1 of Clamator glandarius. Lineage (NCBI taxonomy): Eukaryota > Metazoa > Chordata > Aves > Cuculiformes > Cuculidae > Clamator > Clamator glandarius. The sequence goes on from JAUNZM010000037.1 coordinate 987,585, forward strand.
GTGTTTGTCAGCATCTTCTTATTTTTTCCTCTTATGTTTGTCGAGCTTTACTTTCTTCATGCTAGAGAAGGGGAATTCCCTTTTTACCCTTATAATTTCTTTTAAGGAAATTAATTTTATGCAGTTATATGCATTTTCTGTTTGCTCTGCTGCTTCCCTGTTCTCCAACAGTGGTTTTTTGGACCAGTTTTATAATACCTATGGAAGTTAAACACTAGATATCGGAGCCGCATTGGAGCAGGACCACCTTGACCCATGCAACACCTTGTTGGAAATCATTAAAACTCAGCTGCTTTCCTGAAAACAGTTTGTATCCATCCCCTGAAGAGCTGCCCCTTTCCACACGGGAGCTGCAGGCACATCCAGGTAGTTGTGTGCAGCAGTGCTGGGAGCTGATAAAGTCACCCCACTTCACCCCACAGGTAACCCCATTTCAGTGACAACCTGTTAATCATAAGAATCGTTGGAAAAGACCTTTGAGATCGATTCCCACCATCCCTGTCCACTACTAAATCATATCCCTAAGCACTTCATCTACCAGCCTTTTTAAACCCCTCCCGGGATGGAATTTAAAATTGAACCAAAAGAAGAAAGAAAAAAAAAAATACACAACCCTTTCTCATTTGTTTTTCTGCCAACAACCTTTTAATTTTAATAAGGGAATCGTGTTCTCCCTTGGGTTAGGCTGGTGGCTGCCAGGTCCCTGTCAGCTGGAGAGACCAGGACCATCCAGGGTGTCCATCCAGGGCCAAAGATTAATTTGCTGCAAGGCTGGGCTGCTGGTTTATGGTTGGACCCCCTGCACGCAGCTAATAAATCACATCTGCCTCATCAGCAGGAGCAGCCGGTGTGGGGCTGAGCGGCTTTCCTTTGAGATGTGGATAATCCAGCTGACAGCGGTCCCAGCCATCTGAGCAGCAAGTTCAGCTCAGCTCTAGGAGGAGCCCTGGAAGATGCTGTAAGGCTGCTGGTGGGACCTTGTTGGAAAGAGGCAGGAGGGACTAAGCCCAAGCCTGCAGCTCCTTGCTGCCTCTCGCCTCTCCGGGCTGGAGATCTCCCAGCAGGGTCTTGTTCATCCCCGCTGAACAGGTCGGTGTGTGGGGAGCTGGGCTGCTTTTGCTTGTTTGAGGTATCGAATTGTAATCGCGATGCTCCTGGGTTAATATAAGAACGCACAAAAATCCCTGGGTGCTTTTAGTTAAGTGCTTTTGGAGGTTCTTGGAATGGGATGGTTTGCAAAGAGGGGTATTGCTTCTAATTGACCCCCTCAGCATGTGTACGGGGGGGGGGGGAGGAAATAGAGGATTTTTTGAGCAGAAAGCTCTGTTCTGGAGTGGGGGACAAATAAGGACATGGAGCAGAGGCTACAGAGCCCAATCTGCTGCCTTTCCCGTACCAGGCTGCAGCTCCTGGGGAAGGAGACAAGGTGTCTTTGGGATGGGGCCAGCAGGGCCAGGCTGTGTTGATGACGTGGTGTGCGTGCAAGGGGGTCCATCCTCCATCCCCCTAGCTCAGCAGCCTCTGCTGCTGCGCCTGCCCGTCCTTGGGGGCAGCTGGTTGTGCATCAGCTCGACTTTCTAGCTGCGAGTGTGGTTTTACTTCCATGAGCTGCTACGGGAGCCTTGGCTGCAGGCTCTGTCGAGGAGAGACCTCGTGCTCGCCTAGAAAATTGTAGTGATGGAGAGGAATGGTTGGACTCAATGATCCAGTGGGTCTTTTCTAACCTGGTGATTCCATGAAAAACCACTCAACAATAAAATATCCAGTTTAGATCCATGTGCCTAAGCAAACCCTCATGGAATGCCATCCGGAGAGGTCCTCGAGGAGGGGATTGGGTGGGATGCTGGGCTCCATCTGTTGCATCTCGGCCCCAAGGAAAGGTCTTCCCCTCTGCTTGGGTCTCCCCTTTGGTTCAGGGAGCATGTCTCGGCAAATCCTTCTCTGAAAAGAAGCCCCAAGAGGTCACCCCTTGCACCTGGAAACTCTTGGAGGTGGACAGCAAACCTGGAGGCTTGGAGGGAGAGGAAATCTTGGTGGAGATAGCTTAAGCCAAGGCAGAGGGTATTTGAGAACACAGAGGAGAAGGTGGCAGTGCTAACGTGCCTTTCAGCAAGTTCCCAGTGCTGGTGGTGGGAATTTAGGATGTGCTAATTATCATTAATTGGTGCTAAATCATGCTTACCACTGCTTGTGTTGCCAGGTATGAATGTTACAGGGAAGATTCATAGGAATTTGGGGCCATCCTTCCCTAAGATGACTCAATTTCTCAGCAGCTCTGCTTTTGGGTCAGGTCTGAGCAGGAGGTGTTTTCCCCAAGAGGGGAAAAACCCATCCCTGAAGCTTCAAGGATGTTTGAAATCCTCACTTGGCTGGGGGACCATTGCTGATGGCCATTTCAAAAGCCTCTCCCCAGTGCAGCACAGCAAGTTTTCTGTTTCAAAGCTGTAAATGAGCTCTCTCAGCCCTCCCTGGCCCTAGGGCCGCATCCTGCACTCTCTGCAGGTGGATATGAGGCAGGGCCAGCCCTGTCCCAGCACTGGGGGGATGATATTTGCTGGCTGACCTCTGAAGGCTTATGAGATTTACAGACCCCAAGGACCTGTCTTTTCTCACAGTCTCTCCCAAGTTATAGTTGGAGGGGGGGGGCAACAGCAGCTGCCGACCCGCAGCCTGGTCCCTTATAGCGCTGAGCATCGAGTCTGACTCCGTGTAAGCTCATTAGGGGGAAGAAAGCGGCTTTAGGAGATGTGAGGATTTGAGCAAAGGGGTCAAGCAGGGGAAGGGGCAGTGGGGGTGACGGCTGGGTGGGGGGAAAATGGTGCTGTGAGAGGGGGGTCCTGGGCAGAGTAGCTTCAGATATGGTGATGCTGCGGGTTCTTCTCGCTTTAGGCGAGAGCTGTGACCCCGTGAAGGCACGAGGGGATCCCTGATGAGGGGGTCCTGAGTGCCATCTCCCTGCCAGGGAGATGCTGAGGCTCAGCTCCGCAGACACCAAGCATGGGGGGAGCTCTGCGCCTCCAAAGAGCGAGTGCAGGATCTAGCCCTGCACCCAAAGCCAAAGTTGCCACCTGCAAACCGCTCAGCCCTCCCCAGCCCCGAGCAGGGAGCTCCCAGCCGCTCTCATGCATGTCCTTTAAAGGTCTTCTCCCATCCAGCTCTTCCCTGGCAGCTCCTTCTGCTGCAGAAACTCTGCTGCCAGCAGCTCGCGCTGCGTGGGGCCCTGGCACCCCTCGAGCGTCCGGCTGCACCGCGTCCCCGCGCTCTGCTGGGGACCTGACGGCACCGAGCGCCAGCTCTGAGCTGGGTGGCACCAGCACCTGCCTTCGGCTGCTTGAGACGAGTTGAGGCAGGTAACGACGCAGGGAGCGCTCGGTGAAGTCGCCGAACCCAGGGAAACCGCTCGGTTTGGCTTCCCGGGGGGTTATTCGTGCCACGATGGGCAAACAAGCTGTGTGCCTCCCTATTTCCATCCAGAAGGAGGGACTCTAAGGCTGCAGGGACTGGACCAGCCTTGTGGGAAAGCTCTGATGCTCACTTTGAGTTTGCCTGGTGACCATGGGGGCTCCTGAGCCCCCGCGTAGTGGTGTTGGGGACAGTTTCCAGTATATAGGCATGAAATGGGCTTATTTTAACAGATTCCAAGGGCTGCTTTGCTTTTATACCCCTATCAGGGCTGAGAAGGCTCAGGGAGGGTGGTGATGGCCCCACTTGACGTGGGGTGAATTGGGTGATGGCTCCACTCGGTGCTGAGGTGATTCGAGCTGAGTTTAACCAAGGCTTTGCACAAGAGCACAGGGCTTCAAGCCATCCCTGCTCTTTGTTCTCTTAAATCTAGCCTGCAATTCCTGTCCTGATCAAAAAAAATACCACCTTCCACCCCATATCTGCACATCCATGGGCGCAGCTCCCGAGGAGACGCATCTTGCAGGAGAGTCCTTTCAGCACAGTGTCTCTGTTGAATTTTGCCAGCTTTCTCTGATTTTTAAATGGTGCAAAATGGCTTAAATGAGACGTCCAAGCTCCCTCAGACCCGGGTATCTCTTGTGTTTATCCATCTGGGAACTGGCCTGGTAGGGGGATGCTCGGAGATGGGACTGTGGGTGAAAACTTACTTCGTGGAGACAACCCACATCGTGAGCCCCAAGCAAGGATCGTGGCGTGGGAGGGAGATGGGGGTGGCAAGCAGGAAAATCCTCCCTCAGCACTGTGCAGGAATGGGGCTTGTAATAAATTCCGCGTTCGCCTCACTCTGTGCCAGCCTGAATCCCAGCAGCATCCTCCCGCATCTCAGCGGGCCTCCCCACCTCTTTTCCCACAGATGCCTCCTCGCTGAGCAGAGGAGCTCAGAGCTCCTTGCTGGGTGAGAAAAAAAATGCTTTAAAAATGTGACATTCAGAGGCGTTCGCCCATCTGTGCGCAGCTAATATGCATCTCTCATGCTAGGTGTGCTGGTCCCGGAGCCTCTGGGCTTAAAAAATGAAGCCACTTGCAGGGACCTCGCTGGCAGAGGGGGAAGAGGAGGCGCAGGGGCTCGCCCAGGGGTGCCGGCGGCGGCAGCGGCGGAAGGCGAGTTGCCAACCCAGCCCCTTGCCTCGCAGGTACGTGCACAAACCCCTCGCCCCTGTGGTTCTCTGGGATGGGGATGGCGATGCCAGGCAAAGGGGGGATGCTGGCTTGAGCATCGTGCTGTTTGCAGGTGCCGAGCATCATCTCGGCTCAGCGGCCCCTTCTCCTGCAGCTGTTGCAGGGAGAAATAATAAAACCTCTTTGCAGCCTTTTCCAGTGCAAAGTTTGAGGGTTTGAGCCCCTTCCCAGTTGTGTGCTGAGCTCCAGCACGCCCACACCAAGGGCTATTTGCACAGCAGCCCCTGAGTCTTCATGTGCTGCAGGTGACCCGGTGAGCTCCAGCATCCCCAGACCAGCGAGCAGGGATGCTACAGAGCTACTGGGAAAGGGTTTTAGGGCGCTGAGGCCACCCTGGTGCAGTTTTAGGGTGCAAGACCACGCGTCAAGGCCTGCAGTCCCCTTGGCAGGGATGTGAGATCGCTCCGGGGTTTGTTGCGGTGCCTTGCGAAGAGGTCAGCTTGGCAGCCAGGGCCAAAAAAGAGAAAAAAAAAAAAACCAAACCAAAACAACCTAATGTGCTGAGGAGAAGCAGGGCCTTGGGCTGGTGACTCATTGCTGGCTGGAAACGGCTTTAGCGGGCTCCTCGGTGGCGGCTCTGCGGCGGGGGCTGCTGAATCCGTGCCAGGGACCAGGACAGGGACGGAGCAGGCTGCTGCAGAGGATGCTCGCGAAGGACCCAGGTCCAGAGCAGCATCCCATCTTGGGGTGCTGCCTTGGCTACGGGAAGGCAGAGGGGATGGGATGCTGCCTCTGCTGCCGGAGTTTCTTTGGGGTTTACGCAGGGTTGTCTCCGCAGGGAGCAGCAAGCAGAGCTGGCCGAGCTCCCCGCGTCTCCGGATGAAGGTAAGGGATGGAGTGGGGGGGGGGGGGGGGGAAAGGGGTGGCTTTTGCACCCTCATTCCCTGAGCAGCATTGCACAGGCGCAGCAGGAGCGCGTCCCCTGGCCTGGCAGCACCTGCCTGCAACCCCACGCTCCTTCCACCCCGGGGGCTCCGATCGTATCCCCTGGATCTATCTCAGCAGCTCGAACCCACCCGCTGCCCCAGACCCCTTGCCCTCCTCCCCCTGCCCTGCTCCAGCCTGGCTGCAGGTCCCTTTTCCCACAGCAACATTTTGAGGTTCAGCTGTGGTTTTGGGGTCTCCTTTGAAGTGGTGTCAGCCTGGGGAGGGGTTGCTGCAGCTGCCCAGATCCCATCACCTTTTCTGTCCTCAGGGAGGATGAACAATCCCCAGGGGCTCCCAGATGGGGTTTTGGATGGGAGCAAGCAGAGCGTGGAGCGCGTCGGCGAGGTGAGAGGGAGGGGAGTGTGATAGGTTGGGGACCCCCCTTCTGTTTCCAACCCCCTGGGCTCAGTCGGAACCCGCAGCCGTTCGGTGCTGCCCTTCTTGGGATGCAGCCAGTGGCAGGGAGGGGTTTGCTCCAACAGCATCCTTGTGCCCCCCAGGTGCCAGGCACGGACAGGCAGGAGCTGGCTGTGCCCACCAGGGACAGTGATGGCACCGAGGGAGGTGGGTGAGTCCCCACCCCACGTCCCAGCTACCCTTTAGGGGAAGGCTTGATGGGGTTTGTGTCCCTTAATGGGGACACGGGGCAGGGGGGACTGGTCTGGTGGGGGGTGCCCTGAAGCCCTGCTGATGCTGGGAGAAGGGTTGGGATGGTCCCACACCACAGGTACGTGCTCCCTGCTGGGACTGGAGGGCAGAGGGAGGGGAAAAGGCCAAGCAAAATCTCCACCTGTGGTCTCTCCTGTGGTTTTACTGCCTCCTCGCAGATGCAGAACCCCCAGAGGAGCCACTGCTGAGTTTTCCCAGTGAGCTCTCGGTGCTGGAGAGATTGGGCTTGCACAGGTAAGATCAGTGGGCGCCTGCATCCCTCTGGGGGCTGCAGGACAAGGGGGTCCCAGGGTACCACATGGTCCAGGGTTTGGACTTGCCTCCTTTTCCACAGCGCAAGAAACGCTCTCCAGGTGAGGGGCACTGGTATCCCCACTGCTGGTGGTGGCTGGCACTCCTGGCACCCACGGGAGCACAGACCACGGGCATTTTCAGCGTGCAGTCCTTGTGATGCCTCCACCTCTGACAGCAATTATCTTTTTGCAGGGTGGCTTTGACGGAGCAGGACGTGGAGGTGAGTGCTGCTGGGGAAGGGGGACAGAGGGATGGACACCTTGCTAGCTCACAGCCCTGGGGCTGTCTCCTGCTCCTGGCTTTTCTCCAGGCACCGCAGTCCCCTGGCAGCCGCCTCACAAATCCTTTTCCCAGCGATGCTGTTGGCATTGGGAGGCAGCTGCATTTCCACAGCAAGACGAGCCTGTCCTCTGTGTGCCCGGCAATCCCATAGTGTGCTCTGCAGCTCAATGAGAGCGCCCTTAACCGGGGAGGTGGCAGAAGCTGTGCTAATAAAAATAATTTCCCTGCGAGTGCCAGGGCTGAGTCAGGTCCCTCTGTCAGCTGGGACACGCAGCAAGGGCTGGCGTCTGCCCGGCACGTGCTCTTGCCAGGAGGGCTTGGGATTTCCATGCATTATCAGCTGCCTGGGGGATGTTTCTCGGTCAGGCTGGCATCTTGCAGGGTTCATCCCCAGCGTGCAGCAGCCTGAGCGCTTCCCTGGTCTTTCTGCGCCTTGGGGACAGCCGTGCCTGGCCCTGGTGGCCTCCCCTTGGCCCCCTGTGCCACCTCTCCCCCTTCCACCCTGCAGGCAGCCTTTGCCCACCTCGCCTTGGCTTTTCGCTGCGATGTATTCACGCTGCAGCAACGGGTGCTGGTGGAGAAACGAGCATGGGAGGCAGCGGAGGAAAACATCCAGGAGGAGCTGGGGCAGTGCCGGGCGGCCCTGGAGGTAGGTGGGCACCAGGGCTACGGGCTGGCATCGGCTGGGTTGTTCCAGCCCCAGAAGGGTTTGGAGACAACTCAAAGTCCAGGCTGCAGCAGCTCCATCCTTCTCGTGTCCCTCCACAGAGGCTGGGCTCATCCTGCAGCGACGCGGGCTGCAGGGAGGTGCTGGAGCAGCTGCAGCAAAGCCTGGTTGTGCTGGCGGCTGCTGTCGAGCGAGCAACCGGCGCTGCGGAGAAGCTGGGGGCTGTACAACAGGTATCCATCCCTGGCCTTAGAATCAGAGAATAGATTAGGTTGGAAGATCATCTTCAGGGACACCTCCCACTGGATCAGGGGCTCCAAGCCCCATCCAACCTGGCCTTGAACACCTCCAGGGATGGGGCAGCCACTACTGCTCTGGGCAACCTGGGCCAGGGCCTCTCCGCTCTCATCATGATGAAATTCCTCCTTATGTCCAGTCTAAATCTGCCCTTCCCCAGTTTATCCCCACTGCCCCTCGTCCTATCACTCCAAGCCTTTGTGAACAGCCCCTCCCCAGCTTTCTTGTAGCCCCTTCAGGTACTGGAAGGTCACTCTAAGGTCTCCTCGGAGCCTTGCTGGGGTTTGTCCCTCCTCATCGTGGTGCTGGCGTTGACCTCACGTTTGCACGTACCTGCCCGCCCTGGGGAGCAGGAGGGGGATGCTTTTGGAGCCCCTGGGTGGAGGCACAGTGGGATGCATGGATTTCTTGGGTCCTTAGGGACCTGATCCCCCATCCCACCTGGCTGCAGGAGGCGCGGATGAGCCGAGCAGCCGAGGTGATGGTCCAGCATGTGGAGAACCTGAAGCGGCACCACATGCGGGAGCACGCGGAGCTGGAGGAGATGAAGCGCCTGATCCAGCAAAACTCCCGCAACCGGCAGCTGGCGGAGACCCAGGGTGAGGTGGGCTCTGCTGCTGGTGCCCGTGCGGGGGTTGTGCGGGATAACCCTCTGGGATTTGATCTCAAACACCTCTGGGAGGTCAGTGTGACCCCGTGCCACAGTGCTGGTGCGCTGTGTGAGCTGGGGACCGGGGGCCGGCGGCAGCTGGGACCCGATGACAGATGCAAGGGGCTGCTGGGACAGCAGATGCAGCGTGGGAGCAGGTGCTGGTGCCCGGAGAGCCGTCAACTCACAGCCCAGCTGGGAATGTGGGGCAGGGGGCCACACAAAGGACGCTCTGTCCCCGGGCACCAAACCCCACGCACACCATGCAAGAAAGATCCTCTTGCTGGGGCACCCCAGGGTTTTATACCAAGCACAGAGCGCACAGCCAGGGCAGCTTTTGATGGGAGGGAGCTTTGCAACCGTCTCTGCACCTACCACCTCTTAATTTTCCAAAGTAGTGATGTAAAGCTGCTTCTTTTTGCTCCCAGATGACGTGGAGCCACGGCTGAGACCTCACCCCTTGATGAGAACTTTCCAGCAGGTAACTGGTCCCAGTTCAGTGGCCCCGGAGCCACCTTCTCCCCATGCCCTGCCACTCTCCCTTGCCTGGTTGGTCTTCATGCACCCGCTAGTCCCTGGGCAATGCCACTCCTGCCGGCTGCTTGCTGCGAGCAGAGGCTGCTAGAAACACCGGGGACGAGGCAAAATGTAGAGGTGTCCTTGGAGAGCTGTGGGGAGACAGAGTGCCTGGGGCTTGGGGAGCCAGGGTGCCCAGGGTTTGGGGAGCCAGGGTGCCCGGGGTATGGGGATCCTTGTCCAGGAGGTCTCAGGCAGGTCCCTCTGCGTTGCAGGGTCATAGCACGAGAGCAGCAGGCTTGGCTATTCTCTAGCACCAGCTCGAATTCGGCACTGATTCCCCTACAGCTCGAGAGGTAGGGGAGGGCTCGGGGAGGGGGTTAGGCAGCCCCTCCAGCACAGCTTGAAGCAGTAAGGACAGGCGTGAACCTCTTGGCTTCCAACTTCCCTCATCTCACCAGCTCTTTGCCTTCCCCCTGTAACACCAGGGCTGGTGGGAGGCTGGCAGCATCCTTTCTCCTCCTCCTTTCCCCTTCTCGGGGAGGTGCTGGGGAGGGAAGGGGATGGAGAGCACAGGGAGGCAGGCAGAGCACTGCTCACCCCCAGCCTCTCCCTTGCAGGGGGCTGCTCGCCGCAGGGTCAGCATCGCCGTCATCCCCAAGCAGCTCTTGGTAAGGACAGACCCCACGGGGACAGACGGGAGCCGTGTCCCCGCTGCCAGGTAGGCTTGGTGCTACCAGGAGGTAGGATCCCAGCTGATAATCCCATGTTTGGTGCCCAGCCAGGAGCCACCCTGGACAGCAGAACAGCCCTAACTGCTGAGCCGGAGACGGAGGGAGCCCAGCACCGACCCAGCACCCAGAGGTAACCACAGCAAGCGGCAGCGGCTGCTGCTGGCCTACCGGAGACATCACAGCACCCTGTCCTCTGCCTCCCCAGGAACGAGATGGAGCTACAAAGCCAGAGCCGTGCCGTGACGGGGGAGCTGGGGGCCGAGACGGATAGCAGGGGCTCAAGTGCAGGGGATGAGGAACGGGAGCAGCTCAGGCTAACGTGAGCAGCACCCTCTGTGTGCCCAGCATCCCCGCTATGGTCGCTGGGCTACCTTAGGGTCCCATGCTGGCCAGCATGCAGAAAACGGGCTGGGGTATTTGGTGATGGAAGAGTGGGATGGTGCTTGGCTATCCCGGCTCAGCCTTGCTCTGGCTCGGTATCATAGAATCACCAGGTTGGAAAAGATCCACCGGATCATCAAGTCCAACCATTCCCATCAATCACTAACCCACGTCCCTCAGCACCTCGTCCATCTGTCCCTTAAACCCCTCCAGGGAAGGGGACTCAACCCCCTCCCTGGGCAGCCTCTGCCCAGGACCAATGACCCTTTCTGGGAAATAGTTTTTCCTAATGTCCAGCCTGAACCTCCCTTGGTGGAGCTTGAGGCCATTCCCTCTCGTCCTGTCCCCTGTCCCTTGGGAGAAGAGCCCAGCTCCCTCCTCTCCACAACCTCCTTTCAGGGAGTTGGAGAGAGCAATGAGGTCTCCCCTCAGCCTCCTCTTCTCCAGGATAAACACCCCCAGCTCTCTCAGATGTTCCTCATCAGGCCTGTTCTCCAGCCCCTTCATCAGCTTCGTTGCTCTTCTCTGGACTCGCTCCAGAGCCTCAACATCCTTCTTGTGGTGAGGGGCCCAGAACTGAACACAGGATTCGAGGTTTGGTCTCACCAGTGCTGAGTCCAGAGGGAGAAGAACCTCCCTGGACCTGCTGGTCACACCATTTCTCATCCAAGCCAAGATGCCATTGGCCTTCTTGGCCACCTGGGCCACTGCTGGCTCATGGTCAGTCGCTGTCAACCAACACCCCCAGGTCCTTCACCTCCAGGCACCTCTCCAGCCAGACTCCTCCTAGTCTGGAGCTGTCCAGGGTTGTTGTGCCCCAAGTGCAGGACCCGGCATTTGGCCTTGTTAAACCTCCTGCCACTGGTCTCAGCCCATGGATCCAGCCTGTTCAGATCCCTTTGTAGCTTCCCCACTCTCCATCACATCCACATTGCCTTGGGGTCACCTGTGTCCTCTCTGGGCTTGTTGCCTTTGCAAAAGGGCCCGTGAGTTGTTCCATGAGTCTATGATTCTAAACACTCTCCTCGTCCCCAGCTGGGGCAGAGAGAGGTGGGATTTGCTCTCCCCTCCTGGATGATCCCCGGTTGCCTTCTCCCCAGGTCCAAGGGTTCCTCAGCGGAGCTGTGGCGGCCGTGGCTCTTCCTCCCACAGCACTACTGGGTTCTCATCTGGCTCCTTCTCCTCAGCATCGCCTTCCTCCTCCTCATCCGAGTCCTGGAGCTTCAGCGGCTGCAGCCTGCGGCATCACCCAAGGCTTAGCCGGAGCGGGGACGGGGGGAGGTAGCTGGGAGGCACCCGCTCTCTGTCGCTGCTCCTTCCCTGTACCCCTAGAATAATAAAATGGGAGGAAAATGAGGGGAAATTTAGTGCTGGAGCAGGATGCTGTGCATCTGAGGTTTGGCTGGAGCCAGCTTAGAGCCATGAAGGGCTCGGGGAGCTGCAGCCACTCACATCGATGACATGAGTTTGCCTGTTCTCTTGGCCCAGGGAGTGCTGTGGGCATTGTTGGGGACAGAGATGGGGCTGCTGGTGGGTTTGCACTGAAGCTGAGCCCCACGGTGCTAGCTGGGCACCCTCCACCACGGCACAACCTCACTCTGCGCTCCAGGCGAGCACTAATTAAGATCCAACGCTCTGTTTGCTGCTGCCCAGGGGACGAAGTTGGGGCTGGAAGAAGCAGCGCAGCCTTTCAGACTTTTCCACAGCACCACAAAGAACTCGCAAACAGAGGGAGCTGTTTCCGACAGCTCCAGTGACTGGGAAAAATCACTTGGTTTGACGCAAACGCCCCGTTTCCGCGTCCGCCCTGGACTCTCGCGGCCCCGAAACGTGGCTGGGCTCTGCTGCACCCCCACCCAGCAGCTTTGTAGGAGGATGAGGGTCTTGAAACACCCCCTAGGAGCTGTGTGGAGGGCTCTGGGGGCGATTCAGGGCTGGGACCCCCGCGGGAAGGAGGGATGGAGGTGCTGGGTTGGCCATGGGTGATTCACTGCTGACCGATGTAACCCTCGAGCCAGCTCACCCTGTGTCCCTGAGTCACCTTCCCCAGCCTTGTGGCAGGTTGTCACCATGCGTCACCGGCCCGTGAGCCCCTTCGCTGTGAAATCCTCCCCGACCGAGGACACCGACACCAGGGAACCCCAAAAAACACCCAGCCAGGAGCGACCGTCGGTGACCCAAGCGGCTCCGTCCTGTGCCCCAAGGTACCTCCACCCCACTAGGGTCATTCCCACTGAGAGGATCCAGGTGGAAACATCATCCCACGAGGTTCCACGAGGGCTGTGGTGGTCTGGGACACAGTTTGGGGTGCGGAGGTGGCGCTGAGCGTGTCCCCCCTGCCTGCGCCTCCCTCCTGTTCGCTGTGTCTGGCTGCAGGGGGGAAGTAGAGGCGGAAAGCGAAGTGGTTTTGTTTCATCACCCGAATCTTAAGAGTCTGCTTTGCAAAACCCCTGCTTGCTCCCCCCAAAAATTAACCCCCCGCCCAGCTGGGGTTGCACTGAGCATCCCCCTGCTCCAAACCCGGGGGGGGGGAGAGCGAGTGGGGTGTGGGGTTAAACTCCAACGCAGCCAACCCTCAAAAAATTATACAAAAACCTCCATTCCAGCAATATTTACACAAAGACAGGGCTCCCCGGGGGCCGCCCCCCTCCCTCCCCGCCCCGGCACCGCCTTCCAGCAGCTGGGATGCCTGCGTCCCCCCGGCCCTGGGGGAGGGGAGGAGAGGGGAGGGGAAGGAAAGCGAGGGGAGGGGAGGACCAGCCGGCAGAAGCTTGCGAGCCCGTTTCCTCCTCGCCCTCGCCCGGCTGCCAGCAGCCCCGCAGCCCTTGCTCGCTCCCGGGGCTGTGCCTCAGTTTCCCCGCTCCGAGAGGTGAGGAAGATGGGAAGATGGGAAGAGCATCCCTAGGGGTGGGGAGTTTGAGGGGGGGGAGTCAAGGCTCTGCTGCCCTTCCCTCTCCATGTCCCCCCCACATCCCTATGTCCCCCCCCACATCCCTGTATCCCCCCCTTCCCACTGGGATGCAGAGCAGCATCCCGCTGGTCCAGCCGAGAGCATCGCTCCGGGACCCGCCCTGCGCCAGCTGGATATGGGGGTGATTTTGGAGGGGCCTGGGGGGTCTGGAGCGCTCAGCCCCATCGTGCCCTTGTCCTGCGTGTCCTCGCTATGCCGAGCGGGGATGTTTTGCCCTTGGCTGCTCCCTCTGCCCCGTCTTCTCCCTCATCCCTCGCTGCTTTTCCTCTCCAGCCCGCACCAGGACAAAAGGAAAAGAGAGCACCCCTTCATCTCTCCCTCCCCAGTACCCCCAGTGCTCCCAGTGCCGGGTGGGAAGAGCTTTGTGCATCTCTCTTCCCCCTCGTTCTGGCTCCTTTCCCTCGTGCAGAGGGAAGGATGCTCCACGGGCCCCCGGGATGCAGCCCCAGCTCAGGGCTTTGCTCTCTGCTCCGTCCCAGGGCTGAGGGACCAGATCCCCAGCCTGGGGTGCACGAACCCCCTGGCACACTTGGTTAACCTAACATAGGGTTCACATTCCGTACCCCAAAACGCATCTCCTGCCAGTTCCACTGGGATAGCTCAGTCTGGAGATAAAGGAGAAGCAGGGGGAGCTTCATTGCTCTCTCCAACTCCCTGAAAGGAGGTTGTGGAGAGGAGGGAGCTGGGCTCTTCTCCCAAGGGACAGGGGACAGGACGAGAGGGAATGGCCTCAAGCTCCACCAGGGGAGATTTAGGCTGGACATTAGGAAAAATATTTTCCCAGAAAGGGTCATTGGTCCCTGGCAGAGGCTGCCCAGGGAGGGGGTTGAGTCACCTTCCCTGGAGGGGTTTAAGGGACGGGTGGATGAGGTGCTGAGGGACATGGTTTAGTGTTTGATGGGAATGGTTGGACTCGATGATCCGGTGGGTCTTTTCCAACCTGGTGATTCTATGATTCTATGAAAAGGTTGTGGGATGTGCAGCCTGGTGCCAAGCAGCCTTCCCCTCATGAGCTGCAAGAGGCAGCTCCCTCCGTGGGGCTGGTGCTGGGCAGGGAAGCAAAGCTGAGCAGCCAAAATAAGGGGGGGCAGGTTTGCTTCCCCTCCAGGGGTTGTCTCTGCCCAGCACTCCCCGGGCTGTGGCTTGTGCATCCCCTGCGAAGGACAACACCAAAATGCCCCGGAGGAGCACCCGCTTCTGCTCCCAGCAGCTGGGACCTGCATCTCTGAGGGGATTTTGGCATGTGCTTTCCAAGGGGGGGGTGGTTCTGCACCCTCAAAAGGGAACCTGCTCCACCACAACACCCCATCCCTGCAGCTGCCACCTTCTGTCCTCGCCCTTGTCCCCACAGCTCCATGCTGGGGGCTCAACCGAGATGTGCCATGTGCCCACATCCCCAGCTCAAGCCAGAGGAGCGGACCAGGATTTTTTTCCCCTCCCTCCAAGGATTACAACCCAGCCAAATTAGGGCAAGTTTCCATGGGGTCGGCCAAGGCGTTTCGGGCCTGGGAACTTTCTCCTGAGCACAGGAACGCTGGGGAGAGCAGTGCCTGAAAAGCAGGATTATTGGCCACCAGAAGCCCTCCATCCTGCCCACTGGCCACGAGGCTATCCCTGAAATTGCTGGAAGGAATTTCCTGCTTTCCAGCCCAGCTCAGCAGCCTATCCCGGGGGTCTCCAGGCTGCATCCCAAACCCAGAGCATCCTGTTCCGCGCTAGGAGCCGGCAGAGTGGTAAGACAAGAGCCTCAGCTGGAAGGGGATCAGCTGCTGCTGGAAACCTTCCCGGCTTTCCTTAGCTCCGTGTGGAGCTGTGTCCTTTCCCACCCCATCGCCACGTGCCTGGGGGACACGTGAGCTCTCCAGCACCCCCAAAGTGGTTTCCCAGAGCTGTTTCTCCCCATGCAAGGGGGACCCTTGACCTGCGAGGTGGGATGGGGGATGCTCCAGCGATGCTCCACTCGCGCCGCTTCCAGGCGATGCCCTCGCCGGCTGCATCAGAGCCAGAGTGAGCTGAGTCAGGGCTGGCTGCAACCCCTCCAACCTCCTCCCTCCGGCTCAGAGAAGCAGTTTGAAAGCAAGAAATGCAAAAAAAGGCGTTCACGGAGAGAGCAGAGCCGCAGGCAGCCTGGCTCAGAGCAGTGCCCTCCTTTGCTGGCAGGGGCTTTTGTGGGCTAAAAGCTGTTTATTTGCATCAAACCTGCAGGAGCTACGTACCCTGGGGATTTCTGTCCCCGCTTGCGATTGTTGAGGGGGCTCCAGCGTGCCAAGGGGGACGCGGCGTGCCTGCACGAGCATCGTTTCCGTAGGAAACTTGCTGTAACACAAGGCTTGTTGTTCTGCCTCCTGCAAGCCTCCCTGCCAAAGCACCAGGGCTGGAAGGCTGTCCTGGGCAGCGTGCTCCCCTCGGCACTGTGTCCAGTGCAAAACGAAGCCTTGAGATGTATTTTTTTTTTTTTAGCAGCCAGGGGCTGGTGAAGCTGAGGTGGGTGCTCCCAGCTCCCTGTCACCCCGCGGCTGCTGCGTAGTGGCCTCAGCAGGCGCCAGGGCTGTGACGTGAGCTCTCAGGGGAAAAAAACCATCGTGTTCTGGCAACACGGGGCACTGGAGCCCGGCCAGCACGGCTTCCCAGGTGGCTTCCCGCGGGACAATGGTTGCCTAGGGGGACAGAATGCCTGAGCTCTCTGCTGAGGTTTGCAGCGCTGCCTCAGTTTCCCCAGGCTCCTCATTCTGTCCCACTGGCAGGGTGACAGGAGCAGGAATCCCTGGGTCTCACAGCTCTGCGACAAATGCATTAGTTGTGCCCTCTCTCCTCACACTGCCACTCTGGGGACTGGTGGGTGGCTGCTCCTGCTCCAACCTGGCTGGGTGTTTCATCCTTGTGTCTGCCCAGGAAGGAAGAGGTTAAACCACCGGGATTTCCTGGTGCTGGGGAGGGAAGGTGACCTGTGGAAGTGCTTTGCCTCCTCCCCAGCTCCAGCTGGCTTTGCGAAACACCTTGGAAGCCACTGGAGCAAGACCAGACTTGGAACCCAGTTGGAATTTAGACTTTCTCATCCAAATTTAAGCCCAGGCTTAAGCACCTCCTATTCAGTGCGGGCACCTTGGCTGGGGTGCAGCATCCTTCCCCCTCCAGCATCCCGCGGCGGGGCCCTTGGGGTGCCACCACGTGCCCGCTGGTCACAGCAAGCAGCGAGAGGTCAAAGAGCGATGGTTCAAAGGTAGGAGCGCTCCGGTTTCCCGAGCCTTTCCCAGGCAGTTCCTCCTTGGCTGCTTTGCTGGGCTGAAGGAGACTTTCCCAATCCCAGGGCTTGGTGACAATGGCAAATCCTCGTGCTGGCGAGGTGGAAGGTGGCACGGGATGGTGCTGGTGGGCTTGTCAGGAGCAAGAGATGCCAGGGAAGGGGGGATTCGGAGTGCCCCGTGGTGGGATGTGCTGCACGCTGCCTCCCCCCAGGTTCCTTGGTGTTTCAGGGCTGTTTGTACAGCGGTTTGGGTTTTTTTGCTCTCCCCGCCGGTGCTTCCTCTGTGCTAAATCCGCTTCCACCCTGCGCTGGGGGTGGCAGAGACCGAGGTGGGGGAAAAGTCACCCCACTCCAGTGATAGAAGCCAAGCTGGTGGGATGGATCCAATCCTGCTCCCTCCCTTCCTGGCGCTGGCTCCTGCTGGATTTGGGGGTGGCTGCAGTTTGTCCCCGTGGCCGAGGGTCCCCTCCTCTGGCGAGGCTGAGGGTGAAGAGGAAGGAAGCGATGTCTTTGCTCCAAACCACCTCGCTGCTGCAGGTACCCGGCCGTATGGAGGAAGCCGCTTGCTGCCACCGCAGCCCTCGCCGTCCCCTCCCGTGACGTCAGGGTGACACCGTGGCTGTCTGGGTGCAGCACCCGGGGGAGGCTCCGCCGGCTGCCGACGGAAAAGGCCCTGATCTCGGTGGCATCGTCACCCAACCTCACGCCAAAGGTCTGCGATCTGATGGGTTTGAGGATGGGGAAGGGGGTCCAGGAGGGTTCCGCGCTTTGCTTATCTCTGCTGGCCCTCACCAGGGATGAGTTCGCCAGCTGACGAGCCGGGCAACTCGGCGCATGCCATCTTCGAGAGGTTCCTGCGTGCCGGAGAGTGCCGAGAGGTGCTGGGCTGCTTCGAGGAGCTGTGCCGGCAGCTGGGGCTGCGGGGGCAGCGGGCTGCAGCTCTACCACAGCCTCAAGGCTGCCCTCAACTACTGGAGCGCCAAGGCTCTGTGGAGCAAGCTGGATAAGAAAGCTGGGCACAAGGATTACGACCAGGGCACAGCCTGCGCCAGCACCAAGGTACTGGGGGCATGGGGCGCGGGGTCTGTCCTTGCTCTGCATCCTTATTCCTGGGGTGAGAGCATCCTGGTCCCCACCCTAGGAGGATGCAGGATGAGCCTGGTTGGAGGTTGATGGGGTTTAATGAGATGGGGTGTTAATTAGCACTGCACTCCTCCCCATGGCATGATGCCATGTTGGTGCCACCCAGCCAGCGGCATCTTTCCTCCTCCTGACTGCTTCTCACTGGGGGTCGGAAAGGGGCTGGGGGACCCTATTTCTGTTCCCCCCATCGCCGAGCTGATGGCTTTTGCTGATGCCCCATTGTGCCCCCAGAAGATCAAACCTCACGATCCTGGTTTTGAGCTGGTTGGTGGTGAAATCTCCCAGTCCCTGGGCTGCAGCAGGCAGGAGATGTGCCTGCCTTATCTCACTGAGCACTTTAATAGCTGCCCCGTGCAGAGGCAAAGCTCGGGCAGCCAGAGAGTTAGGGGGCACCCCAGAGACCCCCCCCAACTTTACAGGGAGAAGCAGAGCTTGGAAAAGTGGTGGGGGAAACAAGGAGAGCCAGATCCTGACCTGGGGAAGTGGAGGGAGATGCTGCCTGTGGTGATGCTGAGCTCCCTGGGCATTTCCCCTCTCCGCAACCCCTTGGTTTTGGGGTGTCCCCTTGGCAGTGCCTGGTGGTGGGGGCCGGTCCCTGCGGGCTACGAGCAGCTATCGAGCTGGCGCTGCTGGGCGCCCGCGTGGTGCTGCTGGAGAAGCGGGATTCCTTCTCTCGCAACAACGTCCTCCACCTCTGGCCCTTCACCATCCACGACCTGCGGGCGCTGGGTGCCAAGAAGTTCTATGGGCGCTTCTGCACCGGCACGCTGGACCACATCAGTGAGTTTTTTTGGAGGGGGAACAAGCTGTGGGGAGCCCCAGGGTCTTGGGGTGCAGCCCTGAGTGGCCCCTTCTCCCTTCCCAGGTATCCGGCAGCTCCAGCTGATCCTGCTGAAGGTGGCTTTGCTCCTGGGGGTGGAGGTGCACATCAACGTACAGTTCAAGGGCTTGGTCCCACCTGCAGGCAAGGCAGGTGGACAGGGTAAGGTGTTGCTGCGGGGTGAGTGGCATCCTTGGGGACAAGGACGGGTCTGTGAGTGGCTGCTCGGAGCCCCCCAGTTCCCCTACTAGCCCAGGGCATGTCTGAGAGGAGGATGAGATGCAACGCTCAACCCCTCCTTCCCCAGAGCAGGTCTCAGCTGAGACCCAGCACGCTCGTGACGGTCCCTCTCCCCGCAGGCGGCTGGCGAGCGGTGCTGCAGCCTGGCTCTTCTCCTCTCAGCCACTAT
The DNA here is from genome assembly GCA_033459285.1 of Clamator glandarius. NCBI lineage: Eukaryota > Metazoa > Chordata > Aves > Cuculiformes > Cuculidae > Clamator > Clamator glandarius. The sequence continues at coordinate 1,006,232 of JAUNZM010000037.1, forward strand.
GAGTTCGACGTCCTCATCTCAGCTGGCGGAGGCAAATTTGTCCCTGAAGGTGACACCAGTGGATCCCTGCAGCCCCGGGACTGGTATGGGAAGGATGAGGGAGGGGCTCATGCTTCTCCTGTCCCACAGGGTTCAAACGGAAGGAGACGCGGGGGAAACTGGCCATCGGCATCACCACCAACTTCATCAACCGCCACAGCCGGGCCGAGGTGGAGGTGGCCGAGATCAGCGGCGTGGCCCGAATCTACAACCAGAAGTTCTTCCAAAACCTCTACAACAAAACGGGTTGGTGGTCCTGGCCCTGCCACGGAGAGTGCCGGGGGTCCCTGTCCCCTCCTGGTGAAGCTGGAGGCTCAGCACCGGGATGTCCCTGGTGTGATGGGATGTGTGTCCCCCAAGTCAGAGAATCATAGAATCACCAGGTTGGAAGAAACCTATCGGATCATCGAGTCCAACCATTCCTATCAGTCACTAAACCATGTCCCTCAGAGCCTTGTCCACCCGTCCCTTAAGCCCTCCAGGGAAGGTGACTCAACACCCTCCCTGGGCAGCCTCTGCCAGTGCCCAGTGTCCCTTTTTTCCTGATGTCCAGCCTAAACCTCCCCTGGTGGAGCTTGAGGCCATTCCATCTTGTCCTGTCCCCTGTCACTTGGGAGAAGAGCCCAGCTCCTTCCTCTCCACAACCTCCTTTCAGGTAGCTGGAGAGAGCAATGAGGTCTCCTCCAGCCTAATCACCCCCAGCTCTCTCAGCCGTTCCTCATAAGGCCTGTAAATGACAAATGTCCTGACAGATGTCCCAATTGTCCCCATTGCAGGGACATTTGGTGGGTTAGCCCAGTGTGGGGGCTCCCCGTGGCCCTGGTTCTGCCCCATGGCTCAGCTCAGCCCCTTCCCCATCACCAGGCATCGACCTGGAGAACATCGTCTACTACAAGGATGACACTCACTATTTCGTCATGACGGCCAAGAAGCAGAGCCTCCTCGAGAAGAGAGTCATCCTCGAGGTGAGGAGGGCAGGATCTGGCCACGTGACCTCAGAGTGATGGGCAGCGGAAAGCCTGGACGGTGGGATGCAAATCGTGGGGACTGGTTTGTGCACCCCTGGGATGGTTGGGGCTTGGGCAGCTGCTGCCAGTGCTGAGTGAGAAGTCCTTTAGGGGGTTCACAGCAAACCTGGTTACTTGGCTTCACCCCAGTGCTGGCTGCACCTAGGCTCAGTGGGAAACGCCACCTCCTGCATCCCGACTGGCTTCATCCCATCCCCATTCTCACAGGACAAAGTGGACATCGAGAGCCTCCTGTCCCCAGAGAACGTGAACCGAGCTGCCCTCCTCAGCTACGCCAAAGAAGCTGCCAACTTCTCCACCAACTACCGCCTGCCCGAGCTGGAGTTTGCACTCAATCACCGGGACCTGCCGGACGTCGACATGTTCGACTTCACCTGCATGACGCGCTCGGAGAACGCGGTGCTGGTGCGGGAGCACAACGGGGTCCGGCTGCTCCTCGGGCTGGTGGGCGACTGCTTGGTGGAGGTGAGTGTCCAGCTTGTGGCACCACCCTGTGCCTCAGTTTCCCCTCTCCTTGCAAGGTCATAGAAGCATAGAATCACTAGGTTGGAAAGGACCCACTGGATCAATCATAGAATCATAGAATCACCAGGCTGGAAAAGACCACCTGTCCCTTAAACCCCTTCAGGGAAGGTGACTCAACCCCCTCCCTGGGCAGCCTCTGCCAGTGCCCAGTGACCCTTTCCATGAAAAAGTTTTTCCTAATGTCCAGCCTGACCCTCCCCTGGCAGAGCTTGAGGCCATTCCCTCTCGTCCTGTCCCCTGTCCCTTGGGAGAAGAGCCCAGCTCCCTCCTCTCCACAACCTCCTTTCAGGGAGTTGGAGAGAGCAATGAGGTCTCCCCTCAGCCTCCTCTTCTCCAGGATAAACACCCCCAGCTCTCTCAGCCGTTCCTCATCAGGCCTGTTCTCCAGCCCCTTCACCAGCTTTGGTTGTAATAATTTAATTTGGTTGTAATAAATTCTCCCTCCCTGAGTGCTTCTCCCCCCAGCTCCCCATCCCGGGGGGCACAGCTCCCCAGATCCTGGTAGCGGAATTCTTTGCTGTGTTTTTTTCCCCTTCCGTGGTGCTGCTGGAGACGTGGGGTGGGTTCAGGGTGGAGGAGCAGCACAGCTTCTCCCCAGACGCAGCCATACCGGCTAGAGAGGTAGCAACCTGTCCTCTCCCTGCGCGTCCTGCTGTCGCTCCTGCTTTCATCCCCAGCCAAGCCTGGCAGCTCCCAGCCTCCTCCCAGCTGCCCCGACCGGCCGCGCGGCTCCAGCTCTGCCTCACTTTGCCTTTCCCTTTGCAGCCCTTCTGGCCGCTGGGCACCGGCGTGGCCAGGGGCTTCCTCGCCGCCTTTGATGCCGCATGGATGGTGCGGCGGTGGGCGGCAGGGACGCCGCCGCTGGAGGTGCTGGCCGAGAGGTGAGAGGCCTTTATTTATTAGGCTGCTCCGGAACCGAACTAGGTTGGTGGTGTTGAGCCCAACTCTGTCCCTCACACCCAGGGAGAGCATCTACCAGCACCTCTCGCAGACCTCCCCGGACAACACCAACAAGAATATCAGCCAGTACAGCATCGACCCGGCCACGCGCTACCCCAACATCAACCTGCAGGCTATCAAAGCCAGCCAGGTAGGGAATCATAGAATCATAGAATCACCAGGTTGGAAAGGACCCATCGGATCATCGAATCCAACCATTCCCATCAATCACTAAACCATGTCCCTTAGCACCTCGCCCACCCATCCCTTAAACACCTCCAGGGAAAGGGACTCAACCCCCTCCCTGGGCAGCCTCTGCCACTGCCCAGTGACCCTTTCCATGAAAAATTTTTTCCTGATGTTCAGCCTGAACCTCCCCCGGTGGATCTTGAGGCCATTCCCTCTCGTCCTGTCCCCAGTCCCTTGGGAGAAGAGCCCAGCTCCCTCCTCTCCACAATCTCCCCTCAGGTTGTTGCAGAGAGCAATGAGGTCTCCCCTCAGCCTCCCCTTCTCCAGGATAAACACCCCCAGCTCTCCCAGTTGCTCCTCATAAGGCCTGTTCTCCAGCCCCTTCACCAGCTTCGTTGCTCTTCTCTGGACTCGCTCCAGAGCCTCAACATCCTTCTTGTGGTGAGGGGCCCAGAACTGAACACAGGATTCGAGGTTTGGTCTCCCCAGTGCTGAGTCCAGAGGGAGAAGAACCTCCCTGGACCTGCTGGTCACACCATTTCTCATCCAAGCCAAGATGCCATTGGCCTTCTTGGCCACCTGGGCCACTGCTGGCTCATGTTCAGTTGCTGTCAACCAACCCCCCCAGGTCCTTGTCCTCCAGGCACTTTCCAGCCAGGCTTCTCCTAGTCTGTAGCTGCCCAGGGTTGTTGTGCCCCAAGTGCAGGACCCGGCATTTGGCCTTGTTAAACCTCCTGCCGTTGGTCTCAGCCCAGCGGTCCAGCCTGTTCAGCTCAGCCCGGCTCCTGCCTCGGTGCAGCCATCCAGCCCAGCCTCCCCAGCACTCAGAGTGACACCAGGCTGCACTGTCCCCTGTCCCCAAAGGGTGCGAGGCTGAAGCAGTTGGTCCCCAGGCCATTTAATGCATTGCCTGTTGCAGATGGTTTGAGGTTGGGGTTGTTTGAGTGTCCCCCTTGCTGAGGTCACCTCCCTGTGCTGGCTCTGTGGTGACCTGTCACTCCTGTGTCCCCATCGGCAGGTCCAAGACCTCTACCTCATGGGCATGGTGGAGATGGACCACAAGAGGAAGAGCGACCACCGGCTCAGCACCGGTAAGGACGGTTGGTCCTGCTGCACCATGAGGACCTTACATTCCTTCCAGCGTCCCATGCCAGAGTGGCTCCTGCACTGATTTTCCTCCCCATCCTTCTTTCCTTGAGCCCTGCCTGGTGTCCAGCCGGCCACCGTGCTTCTCCCAGCACTGGCTGCGTTTCCATCCTGACGGCACCACTGGTTTCCATTTCCTTCACCCACGGCCCCCGTGGGGATACAGCCCCCCCACCTCTCTTCAGGCTGCCCCCCACCTTGATGGGACCATGAAATATTGATGGGTGCTTTATCAACCCATTCTTTGAGCCTTGGGGGGTGGCTGCATGGTGGTGGTGGGGGTCTCATATAACTCCCATGGGGCCCTTTCTCCTCTAAAAACACCGATGCCGGGCGTGGGGAGCAGCCTGGGGGTGTCCCCTGCCTCTTTGGGATGGGGACACGTGTGCTGCTTCCCCAGCGGTCTCTGGAGATGCCTATGAGGAGCTGCTGAGCTGGTGTCAGGCCAGCACGGCCGGGTACCGCGGCGTGGCGGTGACCGACTTCACCACCTCGTGGACCAGCGGCTTGGCCCTCTGCGCCCTCGTCCACCGCTTCCGCCCCGACCTGCTGTGAGTGCCTGCGACCCCCTTGGGACCCCCCAAACCCGCAGAGCCCACCCTCGCAGCACACCCCCCACCTCGTCTCTCCACAGGGACTTTGACTCCGTGGGCTCCCAGGATCCCATCCAGACCCACCAGATGATGCTGGACATGGCAGAGCAGGAGCTGGGCATCCAGCCGGTGCTCTCCAGTGCCGAGATGGCCACCATGGCAGAGCCCGACCGCCTGGGGCTCATCACCTACCTCAGCCAGTTTTATGAAGCTTTCAAGACTTCTCCAGGTGCAAGAATTTTTTCGAGGGGGAGGTTGTCCCACTCAAAGCCCCCGGTGGGGGGCTGGATGACCCTGAGCATTCCCCTCCTCCATCCCCTTCCCTATAACATGGGGATTTAGAGCCTTACCCCATGGGGCAGTGCCGGGGGCTCATCCTGAGGTTGGTCCTGAGGTTGTAGGGTGGGTCCCACCAACATGATTGTCTCCCCTCTGTGCAGAGCCAAAGGAGGTCAACAAGAAGCCGCTGTCTCCCCGGAGCACGCGAGGAGCCATCCTCTTCCTCAGCAAGCTACAGAAGAGCCGGAATTTGACACACAAGCGTGCTCAGGTGCGTATCCCCTAACCCAGACCCTCATGACACCCCAAAACCATGTCCTCTCCCCATCCTAGCCACTCCCTTTGGGTTTGCAGGACAGCACCCAGAAGGATGCTGAGGCCAAGAGGAGCCGCAGGGATGCAGAGGTGGGTCTGCGCCACACACCTCGAGGGACGCTCTGTGGGGTGCAGCCAATGCGGGGGCAGAGAGGGGCACTGACCCCCTTGACTTGCTTGTAGCTGGAACAAGGGCTGGATGGAGACACCCTGGACAATTCCCGTGATCCTCCACAAACCGCCACGATGGACGTAGGGCAGGTTGGTCCTCATGTCACCTCCACGTGGGTGGGCACTTGGGGGGCACCGACAGCTCGTGGGGCTGAACCAAGAGCTGGGACCAGGGCTGCGCTATCTCCACGATGGCTGCAGGGCAGGTTGGTCCTCACCGGCACCTCTGCTTGGGGGTCCAGCTCCAGGTTGGGTGGGTACTTGGGGGACACCAACAGCTTGTGGAGCTGAGCCAAGGGCTGGGGCCAGGGCTGCATTACCTCCACGATGGACCCAGGCAGGTTGGTCCTTGTTGTCACCTCCACGTGAGGGTCCAGCTCCAGGTTGAGTGGGCACTTGAGGGACACCAAAAGCTTGTGGAGCTGAGCCAAGGGCTGGGACCAGGGCTGCATTACCTCCACGATGGACCCAGGCAGGTTCATCCTTGTTGTCACCTCCACGTGAGGGTCCAGCTCCAGGTTGTCACCTCCACTTGAGGGACACCAAAAGCTTGTGGAGCTGAGCCAAGGGCTGGGAACCAGGGCTGTGCAAGTGAACGCCCACAGGCTCCCAGCTCCTCCCTGCCTGTTTCCTGACCCAACTGGTTTTCCGGAGCCAAGACTTTCTGTTCCCATGCTAGTGCCAACAAACCCGTCCTGAGCACCCAGACCCACCACTGCAAGAGGAGAAAACCCCCCTGAACCTCCTGGGCTGCTAACAAAGCCCTTGGGCAGGGTGGCTGCCAGCAGCCCGGTGCCACCTCAGACTATCCTCTCCCCTCCAGCCACCGGCCCGCGGGGAGAGCAGCGACGCCTGCTACTTCTGCAGCCGCCGCGTCTACATCTTGGAGCGAGCCAGCGCCGAAGGACACTTCTTCCACCGCGGCTGCTTCCAGTGCCGGCACTGCGGGGCCACCCTGCGCCTGGGCGACTACGCCTTCGACGAGGAGGAGGGTGAGGCGGGTTTTGGGGAGAGGGGATGCTTGGGGCAAGGCTTCTCCACCTTGCAGGTCATCGCATGTATGGGTTTGGACACCCCCCCCTAGGTCATTTTTACTGCTCGCTTCACTACCCCAGTCCTCCTGGCATGGATCAACCTCAGGATGAGCCCCCGGCACAGCCCCGTGGGGTAAGGCTCTAAATCCCCATGTTAGGGGGAAGGGGATGGAGGAGGAGGGTGCTCAGGCATGGCTCTGCCCTAGGATGTCACCACCTGCCTGCCCTCGGATGCTGGGAGCCCATGTCTGTCCCCCAAGGAGAGGCCACCCAGTCCCCTGCAGCCCCCACCAGCAGCCCCAGAGCCAGAGGAAGAACCTGGTGCTGGTGAGATGGAGGAGCAGGAGCTGCCAGCACAGCCCAGGGGGGATGCGAGGCTGGAGGAAGGTCCCGGAGCACAGCCCCAAGGGGTGGCAGAGGAGGGAGAGGAGAGCGGAGGCAGAAAGAAGATCATCCTCACGCCGCTGGAGAAGCTCAAGCTGTCCACACTGAACCTCACCAGCGAAGCAGAGTCCGAGCCACCGCCAAAGCCGGCTCGTCTGCGGCTCCAAGCAGCGCCCGAGGTCCTCCCTGCCCTGCTGCAAGGGCAGGATGTCTGGGAGGAGGAGGAAATGGCTGTGGAAGGTGGGTAGCTGCCAGCTGGAGTCTCTGGCTGAGCAGGACGGTGGGTCCCTGCTTGGTCCCTGCTGTATGTGCCACACGCCTCTCTGGCTGCTCAGTACCAGTCCCCGTGCTCATGAAGCGCTGGCTTGAAAAGTCTCTTTTCTTGGCGCAGCTTTGGAGGATAGTGACAGCGAAGAAGAAGAGGAGGAGGAGGAAGACGCAGACCTTGGCATCATGGCAGAGGCGGTGAGTGCTTTCCCCTTCCAGCCAGGGCGGTGGCTGGGGCTCTTGCCAGCATCTCCTCTCACCAAGGCATCGCTCTGGCTCTGCGGTTGCTGCTGGGGTAAGAGGTGCCAAGCACAGGGACTCACCCTGTGCCACTGTCACTTCACAGCTCCTGAACCTGGGAGAAGAGGAGAAATATCCAACCTGGAAGCGCACACTGACCCGCCGGGCCAGGGAAGCCCAGATGAAGCGGTTCTGCAAAGCCCAGGTAGCCCCACAGGGAAAAGCCACGTCCCCAGCCCTGTCCCCTATCCCCTCCATTCGGCTGCCGGTGGCCATGTGCCAGGAGGTGCTGGCCCACAGGCAAGCGCTGCCCTTCCCTCACAGGCCATCCAGAGGCGGCTGGAGGAGATCGAGGTGACCTTCCGGGAGCTGGAGCAGCAGGGCATCAAGCTGGAGAAGTTACTCCGCGATGAGGAGGGTAAAGCCAGAGCACCATGATACCTACCACGTCCAGGGGGTCTGTGCCCTGCTCATGTCCCTCTGCTGCCCCGCAGGCAACCCGGCCAACCAGAAGACGCAGTGGATGAACCAGCTGCTCTACCTGGTCCAGAAGAAGAACAGCCTGATGTCTGAGGAGTCGGACCTCATGATCGCGTAAGGCTTGGGGGGATGCTCCCCGGTCAGCATGGGGACTCGGCTCACCCCAGCCCTCCAAGCCCAGCTCCTAAACCCCTTCTTCCCTCCCATCAGGGTGCAGGAGCTGAAACTGGAGGAACAGCAGTGGCAGCTCGACCAGAAGCTGCGATGCTACATGAACAAAGAGGGTGAGTGCCAGCACATAGGGGCGGGGGATCCCTGTGCGGAGAGGGGCGTGCAGAACCAGGGTTGTGCTCCTCCCAGTCCTGCTCCAACCCCTTTGCTCCCACAGAATCCCTGAAGACACCTGAGGATCGTGCAGCCGAGCAGGAGATCCTGGTGCAACTGCTGGAGGTGGTGAACAAGCGCAACGTCCTCATCCACATCCAGGAGGAGAAGCGGCTCAGCGAGCTGCAGGCTTGATCCACACGGCCCCAGGACCCACCAGTTCCTCCCCAGGGGGGGATAAGCATTCCACCCACCACCACCGAGCATCGCTCTGAGCTGCATCTGAAGGTGGTGATGCCCAAGCTGCCTGTGGGTCATGGTGAATCCAGCTCCCTGCTTGCCAAAGCCTGTTGTGGAGGGGCCGGACCCGCTCGTGGACGCCTGCATGGGTGGACACGGAGGAGCACCCCAGCTTTGGGCTGCAAGGAGGGCACCCCCGTGCTTGGCTGGATTGCCTTTGCCTTGTGCTTGCTTGAGAAGAGCGGACTAAGAAATACGAGGGCTGTGGTGGCTCTGCCTGGGGTTTGTGGAAGGAGAAAGCCCCGCGGGGAAGTCTCACTCGGTGCAGGAGATCCCACGACCACCCGGTCCTTAAGGGGATGTTGCCTGGAGGCTTGGCTGGGGCATCAAAAGGTTTTTGTCCAGCAGAGCCCCTCGTGCTCAAGGTGCATCGCTGGCTGCCTCAGGACAGGTCCCCAGTGAGAGGGAACCTCTCAGTACTCCCCAGCCAGCCCCAAGCACCGAGGATATGACTGCAGCCATGCAGGTTACAGCGGAGATGCCAAATGTGGAGGGGAAGCATCAGAAGTAGCCCCTGGAAGCCACCCCAGGACATTGTTTTTAGCTGGGGACAACCATCTTAACCCAGGATGTCCATCCTAGCTTGGGACCTTCATCTCAGCTGGGGACATCCACCCTGACCCAGGATGTCCAGCCCAGCCCAGGACATCTATCCTAGCTGGGGACATTCCATCTTAATCCAGAACATCCCTCCCAGCCTGGGACACCCATCTTGGCCTGAGACATCCACCTAAGACACCTACTGCAGCCTGGAACATGCATCCCACTGGGAACATCCATCCTAAATCAGGACATCCATCCCAGACTGAGCTGTCCACCTCTTCCAGGACCATCCATCCCAGCAGGGACATCTGGCTCTACAAGACGAGTCAGCCACAGACAGACTGGGCTGATCTCTTGGGTGTCACATCCATGTTGTCCCCAGCCACATCAGAAAACCAGGGTCAGAAACCTCCCTGCGAGATCCCAGAGGTGGGGAAGAAACAGCTCCCTGAGGGGATTGTGTCACTGTGTGACACCGAGGAAAAGGGACACTGGTGTCCTCCTTGCCCCTTTTGAGGTTTCTCCCGCTTGGCAATGCCCAACTGGCCTTTGAACAGATCTCTCCAACCTTTCTGGGGTTCCTGGTTGTTGGGGGTGGCCTCTCACCTTTCGTTTGTACCAACCGGGCTGTCCTGCTGCAACCCCTTGGAATAAAGCTTCCTCGACCCAGCGCCAAGAGCTAAAACCGCCTTTATTTTCTATCCAAGTCAGATTTAGTTGCCAGCTTTCACTCGGAGCCCCTGAGGCCACCCTGGGCAAAGGGAGGCTGAGTCTCTCAAGCCTTCTGGCTGTGCTGGTGGGTCCCAACAGGTAGAAAAGGTGTATTAAAAAAAACAGCAATTAAAACCCGCTTCCGTCAAGGTTCCCATGGGGGCCAACATCACGGATCTGCTCCACAACTCTTCATTTCACCCGCAGCGCTGCTCACCTAAAACCAGAAGGCAACTAGAAAAAGGGAATGCAAAGGGCAAGGATGGGTCTAGGAGGGACATTAGAGGACACTGGTCCCGGCTTAGCTGTCCCTGGGACACTCCTGCAGTGCCCGCAGTGCCATCCGCAGCTGCTCCTCGGTGCCCTGCAGCATCTTCACCTCCATGGTGTGGAAGAGGTGGAGGCCAGTGGCGAGGAGGAGGACGCCGATGGCGAGGAAGGCCAGCAGGGAGAAGGAGAGCTTGGGGAAGGGCTGCTCGGCTGCCAGCCCTGCCAGCGTGCCCAGCGCGCCCGCCGCCTGCAGCAGCAGCAGCAGCAGGGCCAGCACAGCCAGCCTGCCCGTGAAGTAGCGCTGCCGCTGTGCTGCCCGCAGCCCCACGCCCACCTCTGTCCGCGCCTCCGTCACCACGTCCACCAGCGCCGGCTCTGTGGGAGGCAGGGGAGGGCTCAGTGGAGTGGCACACGCCCTGCACCTCTTTACTCCCCATCCTCACTGCTCTGCCCTGTCCATGCACCCATCATAGAATCACCAGGTTGGAAAAGACAAACAGGATCACCGAGTCCAACCATTCCTAACAAACACTAAACCATGTCCCTCAGCACCTCATCCACCTATCCCTTAAACCCCTCCAGGGAAGGTGACTCAACACCTTCCCTGGGCAGCCTCTGCCAGGGACCAATGACCCTTTCCAGGAAAAATTTTTTCCTAATGTTTAGCCTAAACCTGCCCTGGTGGAGCTTGAGGCCATTCCCTCTCGTCCTGTCCCCTGTCACTTGGGAGAAGAGCCCAGCTCCCTCCTCTCCACAACCTCCTTTCAGGGAGTTGCAGAGAGCAATGAGGTCTCCCCTCAGCCTCCTCTTCTCCAGGCTAAACACCCCCAGCTCTCTCAGCCGTTCCTCATCAGGCCTGTTCTCCAGCCCCTTCCCCAGCTTCGTTGCTCTTCTCTGGACTCGCTCCAGAGCCTCAACATCCTTCTTGTGGTGAGGGGCCCAGAACTGAACACAGGATTCGAGGTTTGGTCTCCCCAGTGCCCAGTTCAGAGGGAGAAGAACCTCCCTGGACCTGCTGGCCACTCTGTTTCTGATCCAAGCCAAGATGCCATTGGCCTTCTTGGCCACCTGGGCCACTGCTGGCTCATGTTCAGTCGCTGTCAACCAACAACCCCAGGTCTTTCTCCTCCAAGCAGCTCTCCAGCACCCCAAGGGATGCCCTAACTAAAAATTCCATCCCCAAAAATTCCATCTTCATCCATCGGTCCACCCACCAGCACATGGAGGACTCCGGTGGTGTCCCCCAACCTTACCTGTTGTGCCAAGATCGGCACCGACAGCCTGTCCCTGCCTCTGGATGTGCAGCGTTGCCATCACGGCTTCATGGTCTGAGAAGGGGATGTCCATGCCCGGGGCTGTCCCTGTGGTGGTCTTCAGCTCTTCACACTTCACCGTGAAGCTGGAGATGGCCTGGGCAAGGGGACAGGGAGGACAGAGCTGGTGTCACACCAGGGAAGACCTCATTGCTGTCTCCACCTGAAAAGAGGTTGTGGAGAGGAGGGAGCTGGGCTCTTCTCCCAAGGGACAGGGGACAGGACAAGAGGGAACGGCCTCAAGCTCCACCAGGGGAGGTTCAGGCTGGACATTAGCAAAAAACTTTTTCATGGAAAGGGTCATTGGTCCCTGGCAGAGGCTGCCCAGGGAGGGGGTTGAGTCACCTTCCCTGGAGGGGTTTAAGGGACGGGTGGATGAGGTGCCGAGGGACACAGTTTAGTGATTGATGGGAATGGTTGGACTCGATGATCCGGTGGGTCTTTTCCAACCTGGTGATTCTATGATTCTATGTCTCCCCTCCCTTCCACCCTCATCCAGCATCTGGTTGCCCCCATTACCTTGTAGAGGATGTAGTCGATGCGGATGCCCAGTGGGAAAGGCAGCAGCTCAGACTTGACAGTGAAACAGTTGTTGGGGATGAGGGTGCAACCATCCTCGCAGCCCTGAGAACAAGGGTTGGGGTGGGTGGGGGGGGCTCTTGGTGTGTCCCAGGACCTTGTTCACCCTTTGCTGCTCACCTCAAAGCGCGTGGCCTCGGTGAAGGCGTCCCGCAGCCCTGTCCAGCCGCGCAGCAGCCGGATGCCCACGTCTTCTGGGTGCATGTTGAGGTCCCCTCCCAGCAGCACCACATCAGCAGCCTTTGAGGTGTGTCTGTGGGGATGGGGTCAGCCAACTCCCTTCCCCACCTTGCCCCAAACCAGACTAGGATTACTGGGACCACATCCAGTGCTCCCCTGCCTGGGACTGGGGCAACTGGGAGCTCTCTGGAGCGCAAGCCCCAGGGGCAGGGGTGATCACACGTGCCCTGAGGACCCTGTGGGCCACCCTGCAGCTGCTCACCGGATGAATTGGGCCAGCTCCCAGGCCTGCACCAGGCGGTGGGGCAGGTAGGCGTCCTTCTCCCGGCTGTACTCAGCGTGCAGCTGCCAAGGCGGGGGGCAAAGTGGTTGTGACCCCCCCACGCCAGCACCTGCCCCGATCCAGGGCTCCCTGCAAACCCACCCAGCCCCTCGACATGGTCCCTCTGGAGTCTGGCTGACCCCTCTGTCTTCATCCCAACCCCCTGGGGACAGCCTGGGATGCTCAGCAGGTTGTGGGTCCCTGTGACCCACCCCCAGAGCAACACTGCAGTAAATCAGGGCATGATCTCAGTGCAGGGCAGTGGTTAAAGAAAGACGACAGCGAAGAAGGGGGTATGGCCACTCATCCCACTCCTCCCCATCATCCCCCCACACCAGGTCCTTCCCCAGGGCGCTCACGTGGGTGACGTAGACATTGAAGATGATCGCGGAGATCTTAATGATGATGAGGCCAACGGATTTGCCGCAGAACCAGTCCCCGTGCTGGAGCTGCCAAGGAGAAGGTGAGTGGGTTGGGGCCGGAGAGGACCCACGAGGCCAGGCACCACGGTGCCGCGTGCCCCCCATCCCGCTCACCATGTAGGGGTAGCCGTTCAGCGAGTACTGGTAGAGGAGGGTGTCCAGGATGGGGAACCTGGAGAAGACGCAGAGGCCACTGCCAATCACCCCACTGTGGGAGGGGAAAAGCACAGTTAGCAAGCGTGGTTCCCCCAGCTCTTCCTCCTGGCACCCCAAGCCGAGGGGGCTCCCCAGATTCCTGGATCCCATTCTGGCCCTGTGAGCATGGCAAGGGTGACCTACAGCACCTGCACTGGTCTCTCCACGTGGGAAACACTGAGGATGTGCCCTGCCCTGTGCACAGCCCGGGGGGGACTCGCCTGGCCCCTCTCACCTGCGGAAGTAATGGGAGAAGGGGTAACAGCTTCCCAGCCTTGCCTTCAGATCGCTGTAGTCCTGCTCGCTCCACACCTGGAGGACAGTGGGATGGGTTGAGAATGGGTACGTCCAGCTCATGAGCTGAGAACCAGTGCATTCGGCTCATGGGCTGAGAACGGGTGCACTCGGCTCGCAGTCTAAGAACAGGCACACTTGGCTCACAGCTCACAGGCTGAGAACAGGCGCGTTTGGCCCCCAGGCTGCCCCTCACCTCCTGGAGAAGTACCAGGTCGAAGCCCTGATGACGTAGCGTGTCCCCGATGAGCTGGATGCGCTCCTGCCGCCTCTTGCTCAGGTAGCGGATGGCCCTGATGGAGAAGGAGGGCGGTCACAGCTTGAGGGGCACGGGGTGACAGGGGCTCTCAGGGTTTGCTGGGACCCGACAAAGGAGAGAGAGGCTGCATGGATACGGGGAGAGATGGGAGGGGATGGAGAAAGGGACATGGGGACAAGATGTGCAGGGAAGCTGTTTCGGGACACCTTGTCTTGCCTGCAAGATGGAGGCTGCTTGTCCCTGGGTGGGGGGCAAATGGGGCACAAAGTGATCTTTTTATGGGGGAGCAGGTACAATGGGGCCCCAGCCAAGCTCCTTGCAACCCTGGGCTGGGAGAGCAAAACGAAAGAGATGGGAAGGTGACACCAAGGGGGGTGTCCCTGTCCCCAGCTGTGCAGCCAAGAGCGACCCCAGCGAACTCTGGACTCACCAGCAATTGAGGTCAAAGACGCGGAGCTGCAGGGTGTTGTCTCCCTCCATCGCTCACCAGGGCTTGGCCCGGGCCGGGGGGCAATGCCGAGCAGAGCGGGGGCCTGTGGGGAGCAGGGTAGAGCGACAGCCCTGGGGAGTTGGCACAGGGCAAAGGCTGTGAGGGAGGAGCGAGGGTGCTCCAGGATGGCCAGCACTTCTCCCTCCTCTCCCACCTACAAGGCCCATCCTGAACCCCAGTTTGCACCCAAACAGGGACCCACGTACCCAAACCACACGTGCGACCCCTCCGCCCCACAGATGGGGACACCGTCGGGTGAGGAATGGGGTACAGGGCTCAAATCCTTTGTCTGTCAGTCATGTTCCTGGATGGACCTTAAGTAGCACCTGCCCTGATCCAGGGCTCCCTGCAAACCCACCCAGCCCCTTGACATGGTCCCTTTAGGGTCCGGTTGACCTCTCTCTGCCTTCATCCCATCCCCGTGGAGACAACCCGGGATGCTCACCCACCGCACAGCCAGATTGTGGGTCCCTGTGCTCCCCGAGAGCAACACTGCATTAAATTGGGGCACGGTCTCAGTGCAGGGCAGTGGTTAAAGAAAGAGGAAAGCCAAGAAGGGGGGTTCAAAGCCCAGTTTCAAAGTGGAGCTGCGAGCCACAGGCATGGGACACCCCACCATGGGACACCCCACACCCACTGCCCCTCTGGGGAAGCCCATTTGAAGATCCCAAACCCCAGAGGACCCAGCAGCTCCCGGAGAAGCCCCAGAGAGGTTTGCTGGTTCCCACGCCTGATTCAGGAGGTTGTCCACTGGAAAGCCACCAAACAGCAAATCTGGGGATCCAGGATGCTGGGGGTGGGAGCTGGGGATGGGAGGAAGGGACAAGAGCCAGGAATGGGAGCTGGGGGCAGGGATGGAAGCTGGGGGGCAGGAGACACGGACAGGAACTGGGTGTGGGAGCCAGGGATGGGATCTGAGTGCAGGAGCCAGGGATGGAAAGCTGGGTAGAGGGATGGAAACTGGGTGTGGGAGCTGGGTGAAGAGCTGGAGATGGAAACCAGATGGCAGGAGCCTTGGATGTGAGTTGGTTGTAGGGATGGAAGACAGGTGGAGTGATGGAAGATGCATGGAGGGATGGAACCATGGATGGGAGCTGGGTGCAGGAGCCGCGCAGAGGGTGTGGGAGCTGGGGATGGAAGCTGGGTGTGGGGAGCTGGGTGCCAGATGAGGGAGCTGGGTGTGGAAAGCCGGGATGGGAACTGGGTGTGGGAACTGGGTGAAGAAAGCTGGGTGATGGCTGCGGGACTTGGGTGCAAGAGCTGGGGATGGGGAACGGGGTGTGGGAGCTGGGAGCTAGGGTCAGGAGCCACGCTCTGCCTGCCCTGGTTGGGTCACCGAGCTGCTCATCCCTGGGAGTAACTGGGGAACTGGGAGAGGAATCGGAGCAAGAGGGGAACAGGGAGAGGGATGGGAGCAAGAGAGGAACAGGGAGAGTAACTGGAGCAAGAGATGAACTGGGAGAGGAATCGGAGCAAGAGGGGAACTGAGAGAGGGATGGGAGCAAGAGAGGAGTGGGGAGAGGAACTGGAGCAAGAGGGGAATAGGGAGAGGAATTGGAGCAAGAGGGGAACCAGGAGAGGAATCGGAGCAACAGGGGAACTGGAAGAGGAGTCGGAGCAACAGGGGAACCGGGAGAGGAATCAGAGCAACAGGGGAACCGGGAGAGGGATGGGAGCAACAGGGGAACCGGGAGAGGAACTGGAGCAACAGGGGAATTGGGAGAGGGATGGGAGCAACAGGGGAACCAGGAGAGGGATGGGAGCAACAGGGGAACCGGGAGAGGGATGGGAGCAACAGGGGAACTGGGAGAGGGATGGGAGCAACAGGGGAACCGGGAGAGGGATGGGAGCAACAGGGGAACCGGGAGAGGGATGGGAGCAACAGGGGAACCGGGAGAGGGATGGGAGCAACAGGGGAACTGGGAGAGGGATGGGAGCAACAGGGGAACTGGGAGAGGGATGGGAGCAACAGGGGAACCAGGAGAGGGATGGGAGCAACAGGGGAACCGGGAGAGGGATGGGAGCAACAGGGGAACTGGGAGAGGGATGGGAGCAACAGGGGAACTGGGAGAGGGACAACCGGGGAACGAGGAGAGAAGCAACCGGGGAGAGGGACGCGAGCAACCGGGGAACAGGAATTGGAGCAATCAGGGAGCAATCGGAGCAACAGGAGAACCGGGACAGAAGTCGGAGCAACAGGAGAACGGAGAGAGGAATAACCGGAGAACCGAGAACGGAGCCACGGGGGAAGCAGGGAAGGAACAACCGGGGAGAGGGCTCGGAGCGAGCGGGGAAGCGGGGAGCGAGCGGGCTCGGGGCCGGGACCTGTTGCAGAGCTGGGGCGGCCTGGGAGCCGCCGAGCTCCCGGCAGGCAGCGAGCGGAACGGGCGGGGCCGGGGAGGGCCGAGCGGGGCCTGCCCCTCGCGGGGAGACATGTCGGCCCAGGAGCTCATCTCGTCCCTCTGTTGCCTCAAAACCCTTCCCCCTCATCCTGTCCCTGCCCTCCCTGATCCAGAGCCCCTCCCCAGCTTTCCTGGAGCCTCCTTCAGCCCTGGAAGCTGCTCTAAGGCCTACCCCTAGAGCCTTCTCTTCTCCAGGCTGAACAACCCCAACTCTTTCAGCCTGGCCTTATGCAGGAGGTGCTCCAGCCCTCTGATCACTTTGTGGCCTCCTCTGGTCCTGCTCAAACGGTTTCATGTCCTCCCTCTGTCCAGAGGTGGGGTCTCACCCTCCCTCCCTGCTGGTCCCACAGCTCTGGATGCAGCCCCAGACATGGTTGGTTTCCGGGCCGTGAGGACACTTTGTTGGCTCATATGGAGCTTCTCATCCCTCAGCATCCCCAAGTCATAGAATCGTGGAATAATTTGAGTTGGAAGGGACCTCAAAGCCCAGCCAGTTCCACCCCTTGCCATGGGGACACCTCCCACTGGATCAGGGGCTCCAAGCCCCATCCAACCTGGCCTTGAACCCCTCCAGGGATGGGGCAGCCACCACTGCTCTGGGCAGCCTGGGCCAGGGCCTCCTGACACTCACAGGAGAACATTTCTTCCCAAGATCTCATCTCAACCTCCCCTCTTTCATCTTCAAACCATTCTCCCTCATTCTATCCCTGCCCACCCTGATCTAGAGCCCCTCCCCAGCTTTCCTGGAGCCCCTTTCAGTGCTGGAAGCTGCTTTAAGGTCTCCCCAAAGCCTTCTCTTCTCCAGGCTGAACAACCCCAACCCTCATCTTCCTAATCTCAATGATTTACTTGTCTTTTTGTTACAAGCTTTTCAAACTGAACAACTTCCTCGTTACTTGTTCTAGTTACATCCCTAAAGATCTGGGAGTAAATTTTCTGTTGTTCCTCTTGTCTCTCAGAATATCCATCTGTGCCAGCGTGTAGCGTTCAGGAACTACTGCAATGTGTTAGAAGGTTCTGTCATAGAATCATAGAACAATTTGGGTTGGAAGGGACCTTAAGGATCATCCAGTTCCACCCTCCAACTGGATCAAGTTGGTCCAAGCCCCATCCGACCTGGACTTGAACATCTCCAGGGATGGGGCAGCCACCACTTCCTTGGACAACCTGTTCCAGGTCCTCCCAACCCTCATTGTGAAGAAATTCCTCCTTCTGTCTTGTCTAAGTCTGCCCCTCTCCAGTTTACACCGATAAGTCCTTCTCCTCCAGCTGCTCTCAATCCATTAATAGCCCTGGCTATTAATAGCCCATTCATCCATTATAGCCCTGGCTGTCACAGTAAATAAAAAAACTAGGAATTTCAGAACCACTTGAACCAACCCATGAACAAATAATTTTAATGATTTTTTTGTTGTTTTTCAGCAGACCGTAGTTTTCTTGGAGCTCCACAGTCTCCTCTCTTTGAAGTTGGACAGATACAGTAAACACAACAAATATATGATACAACCCATCACAGCTGGATTAAAAAAAATACACAAAAAATATAATACATAAAAAAATGGATTTTTTTTTTAAACATTGTGGACTGACACAGCTCTAAAAATGGTGATTGTAACCCTGGTAAGCTTTACAAAGTCTTTAAAAAAATAAAACAGTACTTCATGTGAAATTCATAAATACACTGGAGGAGAACGGAGGGGCTGAGGGGGTTGAGAAAGGGTCTCTGGGATCGGTGCTGGGCACCGTGTGCGTGGGGAGAGGGTGGGAGCCTTGTTGGGATGGAGCGAGGGATGGAGGCACAAACGGGTCCAGTTAATGATGAGCTTCATCCGCTGGCAGTGCCAGGAGCAGGGCACACACATGTTTTACAGTGGGGAAGTTTGGAGTTTTCATTCCCAGAGTTTTAGATCAGCGAGTGAAACCAAAGAAAGAAAAAAAAAAAGTACCACAAAACAACAATCAAACATGCTACATATGAGAACTCGGCTGTGTGGCCCTGGCACACCCCTGGGATTGGATGTCAGTGCCTTTTTCTGGATTTTTCCTTCTCTTTCCCACTGTTTGCCGCCTCCATCCATCCCTGCTCTGCCCCATTCTCTGGGGATGAGTGGCATCTCCCAGCAGCGAGATGTTAAATGGGACATGTGGCATTACAACCGCAGCCAAGGCCCTTTCCTGAGCTCTGGGGCTGCTCCTGCTCCTCTGCACCTGGCAGCATCAAGCCTAAGCCCCTTGTCCCCCCCATCCCAAGCTCCAGCACCCCTCGACCCGCTCCTGCCCTCCCACAGCACCCAGCTCCGCACCTCTCACTGCTTTCGCTCCCCAGCCAGCCAGCACGAGAAATCAACCCAGACCTGCCCTTCTAGAGCTCCCTGTCTCCCTGTCAGCCTCCTGCCACCCTGCTCCATGCCACCCCCACAAGACCCGATCTCTGTTCCTCCTCACCCCTCTTGCACCCTGGGGATGCTCTCCCTGGCGTCTGCCCTTGCAGGCTGCACCCACAGGACCCAGCGTGCTGCCTTGGCTTATTTTGGGCTGCAGCCACAAAAATACCTCCAATCAGACCCAGTCCTCTGTCCTGCTGTCCCTCCTGTCCTCTGTCCCCTCTCTGTCCCAAACTCTGCCCTGCACTGCACAATGTGCTTCTCCCTGCATGAGCCGCCTCGCTGGATGCTTCCCACAGGATGCAGGCGAGAGGCTGAAACCAGAAGAGTCGTCAACACAGAAAAAAGCCAAAAAAGGTGGAGGAAAAAAAAAAAAAAAGCTGCAAGATGTACATATGTGAAGTAAATCAGGCAAATCCAGCCTCGGTGCTATCACCCCAGTACTCCTCAGCAAGTGACCATGGTGCATTTAACCTGGGCCACCCCAAATGCAAGCCCTGAAAGCCCACGCAGAGCCTAGGGGATCCCACTGCCCCGTAAAATCCAGCCTCCAGTCTGCAGTGACCCCAGAGAGATGGTGACACCCCCAAACCTGCTCTACACAAGCCGGTCCCCCATGCCCAGCTCCAACCCCACACACGCCTCCTCCAGTCACCAGCACAGCAGGGTGGGAGGGGAGCAGGTCCTTGACAGCGCAAAGGGGCACAATCCTGATTCCAATCATGGTTCCTTTTTAAAAAGGATTAAAAAGCACTTTAATTTTTTAAAAAAGGGGGAAAAAATGAGCCATTAATAAAATAGTTTGCATCTCAATGCCTTCCTGCCTTCAGCGCCGCAGGCTCCTAGTGCCTCGGAGAAGGAAAAGGAGTATCCTTGGTGCCAATCCCTGGGGAGGTGGCAGCGTCCCCCTCCACCACTCTGCCCTGCCCTGCTCCTACCTGCTCCCGTCTCGCCACAACTGTCCCCACATCCCTGCCACCACCCACCACGCTGGGCTCTGCCGTGGCTGCTGTCGTGCCAATCCATTTCGAACCAGCCCTGGCGCGACGCCACGTCCTCCAGCCCATCCGCGCTCGCTCCTCTCCGCTCGGCACTGGGCAAAGGGGAATCACCCTCCGCGCCGACATCCCGCTGCTGGCGGCACGGCGGGCTCACAGCCTTCAGCAGCAGCTCCAAGAGCTGGTCTCTCCACATCCAGCACTGGACGCGGGTTTCCTTTCTCCCTACGCTGCTTTTCCCATTCTTCTTTTTTTTTTTTTTATTTATTTAAAAAAAAAAAGAAACTGTTCCTAAGTAGAAAACATCGGTGATCACAAGTCAGTCTTTTTTTTTTCTTTTGGCTATGGGTTTTTTTTTTTTCCTCCTCCTTCTCCTCCTCCTCTCTTCAAATGACTTCTCAGGAGGCACCGGGCACGGGTGGCATCTCTGCACGGCCCCCTCCC
Source organism: Clamator glandarius (assembly GCA_033459285.1). NCBI lineage: Eukaryota > Metazoa > Chordata > Aves > Cuculiformes > Cuculidae > Clamator > Clamator glandarius. Next base: position 1,026,291 of record JAUNZM010000037.1, read on the forward strand.
TCCCCTGCGCGCCCCTCATGCCCCCGAGGGCCCCTCTAGTCCTTGACCAACTTGTACACGTGGTGCTGGGCGCCGTGCTCGCTGGTGGAGACCTCAAAAACGAAGGCTATGCAGAGCAAGGTTTCCTGGGTATCCCTGTTGGTAACAACCTGCGGCAGAGCAGAAAGTGCGTTAGGAGGGGGCTGTGCTGAGGCACGCTGTTAATTAGAGGGTTGCATGGGTTCATGGAATCATAGAATCACCAGGTTGGAAAAGACCCACCGGATCATCGAGTCCAACCATTCCCATCAATCACTAACCCATCTCCCTCAGCACCTCGTCCACCCGTCCCTTAAACCCCTCCAGGGAAGGTGACTCAACCCCCTCCCTGGGCAGCCTCTGCCACTGCCCAGTGACCCTTACTCTGAAATATTTTTTCCTGATGTTCAGCCTGACCTTCCCCTGGTGGAGCTTGAGGCCATTCCCCCTTGTCCTGTCCCCTGTCACTTGGGAGAAGAGCCCAGCTCCCTCCTCTCCCCAACCTCCTTTCAGGCACAGGCACTTTAATTACATCACCTAAAATCTGCTACTCAGTTTTTGAGGAAATTCTGCTACCCATTTTTTTTGGGGGGAGTGGTTGCATGGCCTCAGGCACAAGGACCACCCCTGGAGGTATTTAAGACAGGTAGACGAGGTGCTCAGGGACATGGTTTAGTGGCAGATAGGAATGGTTGGATTTGATGATCTAAGAGGTCTTTCCCAACCTAGCGATTCTATGATTCTATGACTTAAATTGCACCACCAAAAATTTCCTACTTGTTATTTGGCAGGGGGAGGCATAGCCAATTTAATTAAAAAAACAAAAATTTGCTACCTGTTCAGGAGTTTGCATGGGCTCAGGCACAGCCACTGCATTTGCACCATGAAAAATTGGCTACTTGATATTAGGGGGAGTTGCAGCCTTAGGCACAGGGACTTTAATTGCCAAACCACCAAAAATCTGCTGCCTGTTATGTGGGACGGTTTGCGCAGCCAATTTAATTGCACCACCAAAAATCCGCTACCCAATTTTTGACTCGCGGGCTCAGGTACAGCCGATTTAATTGCACCATGAAAAAGTGACTACCTGTTTTCTGTGGGAGTTGCTGGGGCTCGGGCACAGCCCCTGTATTTGCACCATCAGGATTTGCTTCTTGTAATTATCATAGAATCATAGAATAGTTTGGGTTGGAGGGGATCTTAAAGATCATCTAGTTCCACCCCTCCTGCCATGGGCAGGGACACCTCCCACTAGATCAGGCTGCCCAAGGCCCATCCAACCTGGCCTTGAACACTTCCAGGGACGGGGCAGCCACAACTTCTCTAGGCAACCTGGGCCAGGGCCTCCTAACCCTCATAGTGTAGAACTCCTTCCTTAGAAGGAAACTAAGAATACGCTCCTGGTGGGAAACTCTCCCTAGAAAAGGCTGGTGAAAGGATGGTACCTGCAGGATGGTGAAATTCTCCAGGACGCTGTTCATCATGTACTTCTCTGGGAGGTGCTTGAGTTTGTGGATGAAGTTGATCATGTACTCGCACATGGGAGACCGGTGGATGCGGTAGACGAACCGGCCGTTCTCCAGCCGCGCGTATTCCGTCTGCAGGGGAGAGCCAGGGTGAGCAGCCACCTCATGGGAGCCAAAATATTCATAGAATCATAGAATCACCAGGTTGGAAGAGACCCACCGGATCATGGAGTCCAACCATTCTTATCATTGCGGCAGACGTGGGCACAGGTGGGTGGTGGCTAACTGGGACACGGTGGAGGTGGCCTCTTTGCTCCACCCATGGGACAGGCATGCATTCACGGGGTCTACACCCAGCCCTGGGGCTTTCTCCACCTCGGGACCCACAACAGATCCAATTCCCACCCCTTCCTGATGTAGTGGGGCGCAGGACTCACCTCCACCTTCTCCACGACCTGCTTCCCAAAGGAGCACACCTTGGTGGAGACCGTGATGGTCATGTTCTCTGCACTGCTGTACTGACTGCTGACACCGTAGAAAGTCCCCGGCCCGTCCTGGATCGTGCTGTTCAGATCCGCCTGGAGAGATGAGAATGGGATGTTCCATTAGAATTGTAGAATCACCAGGTTGGAAGAGACCCGTCGAGTCCAACCATTCCCATCAATCACTAACCCATGTCCCTCAGCACCTCATCCACCCATCCCTTAAACCCCTCCAGGGAAAGTGACTCAACCCCCTCCCAGGGCAGCCTCTGCCAGTGCCCAATGACCCTTTCCGTCAAAAATTTTTTCCTAATATTCAGCCTGAACCTCCCCTGGTGGAGCTTGAGGCCATTCCCTCTCATCCTGTCCCCTGTCACTTGGGGCCATCACACCCAGCACTAGATGGGGAGGGGGGACACCAGCTTATGGAGCTGCTCAGGATGCTCCCACTCCACTGGCAAGGTGCCCAACCTGCAACAAGCCCACAGGACAACTCTCCCCATCCTCCCTGTCCCAGCAACATACCCAAAATTTGACGAGGAAGAAGGAGTTTTGGGGCCCACGCTCATAGAGCTCCTTGAGGCCGCCTTTCTTCTCGGGGAACTTGTCATAGATCTGGCGGATGTCGACAGCCTCCAGCAGTGGGTCACTGTATGAGGGGTTTGTCTGGCCAATGTGCACGAAGAGGTGTTTGCTGTACTGTAAGGACCGGGGTGGAGTGAATGATAACAAGAGGTCAGGTGAAAGCCAGGTGCCACCAAGCCACAGGGATGAGCGTCACCCCACCCAGGTGGTGGGGATATGCAGGGGACTGTTACCGTTTCGGCATCCCGTGGCACCTCCATGAAGGCAGAGTACTCAAGGAGCCGGAGCTTGGCGGAGGCGATGGTGCGGTCCTGCCAGACGGGCACGGCCGAGGCAGCTGGTGGGAGCGGAGCCAAGGGCTCATAACCTGGAGATCATAGAATCACAGAATAACCAGGTTGGAAGAGACCCACATCACAGCATCACTAGGTTAGAAAAGACTTTTGAGATCATCAAGCACCATACCTGTCCACTCCTAAACCGTCTCCCTAAGCACCTCATCTACCCAGTTTTTAAACACCTGAGACTCCGCCGCCTCCGTGCGCAGCTTCTGCCAGTGCCTGAAAACCCTTTCAGTGAAGGTGTTTTTCCTGATGTCCAGTCTGAACCTGCCCTGGCGTAACTTAAGGCCATTCCCTCTCCTCCTTCCTCCTATCCCTTGGAGAAGAGACCAACACACATCTTGCTACAACCTCCTTTTAAGCAGTTGTAGACAGTGACGAGGTCTCTCCTCAGCCTCTTTTTCTCTAGGCTGCTTGTCCCCAGGTGCTAGAGGGGACATCCCTCCAGAACTGTTGCTGGAGGGAGAGCAGCCAGGGTCCGGCCACCATTCTTGTGTTCAGATCAGCACTGAGTGGTGCTTTATTCCAGCTTAAAGCCCCAACAGGATCCCCTGCCCCACCTCCATAGGGGGAACGATGCGGCGCTGGGTGAAAATGATGGTCCAGGGGGACTTGGAAAAGGCATAGAGTGCACGTGGCATTGTCCCCTCTGTGCCATCGTGTCCTGGGCAGCCTGGGGTCCCTTCTTATCATAGAATCACCAGGTTGGAAAAGACCCTCCAGATCATCGAGTCTAACCATTCCCATCAATCACTAAACCATTTTCTGTGAAAACTTTCTTCCTAATGTTCAGCCTAAACCTCCCCTGCCGGAGCTTGAGGCCATTCCCTCTCGTCCTGTCCCCTGTCACTTGGGAGAAGAGCCCAGCTCCCTCCTCTCCACAACCTCCTTTCAGGGAGTTGCAGAGAGCAATGAGGTCTCCCCTCAGCCTCCTCTTCTCCAGGCTAAACACCCCCAGCTCTCTCAGCCGCTCCTCATAAGGCTTATTCTCCAGCCCCCTCCCCAGCTTTGTTGCTCTTCTCTGGACTCGCTCCAGACGGGGAGAGCAACCATGAGCGGAGGTGAATTCTCCCTGCACCACCATGTCTCTGCCCTCCTTACTGCCCCCCTCATCCTCTCAAATCTCCCACATTTTTTTTCCATGCAGTGGCCGAATCATGGAATCATTAAGGTTGGAAAAGATCTCCAAGCTCATCCAGTCCAACCACCAAGCAACCCCACTGTGCCTGCTAAACCGTGTCCCCAAGTGCCACAGCCACACAGTTTTTTGAACATGGGGTCCTGCTCCTGTGTGGAAAGGGATGGGAGGACACAGCCTGGAGCAGCAGGTCCTGCTCACTGTGGGGCTTTTGTCTGGGTTCACCCCCAGGTTTCTCCCCCATCAGAGCTGGGAAAGGGACCGCAGGTGGGTGGCACAGGACGGGTGACAAAAAGGGACCCAGTAGGGGTGCAGGGTCCCCTGCAAAGAGGCAAGGACAGCACTTACTGGCTAGTGATGGAGGCATGGGTGGCTGGATGGGGTAAGCTGGCTGTGCAAACGGTTTAATGCTGGAAAACAAAGACTGTGGTTAGAGTAACGAAGCCTGTGTCACCCCAGCCCTTCGCCAAGGGGGGTCCTGCCCCCTGTACTTACTCCTGAGAGGGTCCAGGCTGTCCTGGGATAGGGCCACTCCAAAACTGGGGGAACAGCAGAGGGAAAAGTCAGCGGCTTCTGATCCACCCCAAATTCCCCCTCTCCGCCCCCTGCAAACAATGAGGAGCCCTCAAAGCCCCCCTTGCATTGCCACCACTCTGAGGGGCTGGTAAACATCTCCCCCCCGTGCCCGCTGAGCAGTTCCTGCATGGGGACCCATCATATCCCCCCTCCTGGGTTGTCCCCATGCAGGGGTTGTCCTCACCCTGGGGGCAGCAGAGAAGACGGCCTGAGGAAGAGGAGGAGGAGGGCTGAGCTTGTTCTGTAGGACGCTGGCCGACACGATCTGCGCGGAGGACATGGAAGCCATGCTCTGCAGAGCCTTATCCTTAGATACCTGGTCCTGGGAGGGGACAACAGGGAGACGAGGGGTTACATGGGCTCGCTGAGATCCCCCAGACCAAGTGTACCCAGATTTTGCAAAGCTCCGAGCTGCTCCTGCAGCCCAGCCAAGGGACCCAGGCATGGATGCACCCCCACCTCCCCAAAAGCACCCATTTAAATTCATGTTTTAAGCTTGCAAACATCCCCTGGACAGGAGCCTCTGGGGCTGGAAGGTCTCCCTATTTCCCCCAGGAATGGGAAGGGTTTAGCTCCTCTGCAAAAGAGGGTGAAAGGCAATGGGGAATGAAAGGCATCGCAAACACAAGCTCAACTTACCAAGTTCATGGCCTGTCCGCAAAAAAAAAGGAAAAACAAACAAAAAAACCAGGTTAGAGCACTGTGGGAACTTGCAGGCACCGTGTGCCCCCCACCCCGAGCCGCACACCCCCCACCTGCCTCATCACAGCCTGATCTGGTGAACCAACTCCCTCAAAAAATTGGTCACTGAGGGATGCACACGGCGGGCACTGATGCTTGAGCTTAATCCAACTAGGAATGGGACTCCAAACCCCCCACTATTTTAGGGGGTGGCTGTGGCGAGCCAGGCTTGCACTTTAGTTGCCTTTTCAATATCTTTGACAGTCGTTAATATCCTTTACAGCCTCCTCTGCAGCCCCCAAATTCTCACAACCAGGGCATGGAGAGGAAGTTCCAGCACCTGCACTTGGCTGCCCTGGGATGTCGGCACCAGCTCCCCTGTAGGCATCGCAAGAAAGACCCTGGGCACAACGTCCCTGTGTCGTGTGTTGTTTGTGGAGCAGGCCAGTCATTTTTCCTTTTCCCTTTTACTCTGGAGGTCACAGCAGAGCCAAGCAGGAGCAGGGGGGGCTCCGAGGTTTTGCCCCACGGCAAGGCTGCTTCTCCACCTGCATGGCCAGGACGTGTGCATGCTGATCCCACCACACACCTTCTGTTTTCCCTCTGAACCTTCCTCAGGGATCAATCGCTTCATTTATTCGCCCCTGGGGCAGGGCAGGAGAGCGGGCATGCAGCCACACGCCGGGCAGCCTAATACACATGTGACTGCAGCTTAAAAATACATCCATTGCTCACAAAAGGGAGTTTCCACTCAACAGGAGGAGCGCTGGATGAGGGAAGAGGGCTGCCTGCACTGGATTTTGCCTCAAAGCATGGCTGGGAAGGGATGTTCTGCATCCACGGGGTATCACTTAGGATCTCTGCCCTGGCCGTTCCCTGCAGGCAGCATGGCTGGGGATGGAGAGCACAGCCATGGGTGCTGGTCTTCATCCCTGGACCACTCAGGGTCACTCGGACTTCCCCTTGCCTTGCACTGTGCAGTGAGAAAATCCTATTTTTTAAATTTATTTATTTATTTATTGTGCAGAGGCTTCAGCTGTTGCTGCCCCAGCTCTCCCTCTCGAGGCTGGGACCTGGGTTCAAGCTGGACAAGCTCAGAGGTGTCTCCCAAAGCAGTTTCAAGTGCCCTCTCCTGGCTTCTCCCAGCAGGCACCCTCCTGGCACCCCAACTCAAGAGCAGCAAGGGCACCAGAGTCCCTGCTGGAGGGTTTTGGAGGGCACAGCTTGGTGGGTTCCCAGGCAGCATGAGCCAGTGCTCATGAAAGCTTTGGAGACCAAAATGCAAGCTTTGTGGTGGCCCCTGGTGCCACCCTCAGGGCTGGAGGCACGGACACAGCACCCACGATGCGAGCACGGGGAGCTGGTAATGCTTGTGGGACCGTCTGGTCTTGGTGCCTTGCAGGGAGGCTGCAGAGTTTTCTGGACAACCCCATCCTCTGCAAAGTAGCAGGGACCTCCTGATCCTGCCCAAGGAGATGCTCCTCGGGGTGACAATGCAGGGATTAACCCCGGAGCACCCCGAATTGCACAGTCCACTTGGGAGCCAGCTGTCCCCCGTGGACAGTCGTGTAGTGGGGAACGCTCTGTCCCCCACCTTGCACCATTGGGGTCCAACCCAAGCAGGGCTCGGTCCTTCGGCGAAGCCCCCAGTCCTATCCACACACCCCAACCCCTCGTTACCCTCCCCACCACTGCCACGAAGCTCGGTGGGAGCAGTTATGGAAGGGTTAGTTGGGCTCCAGTTAGGAGGGAGGGAGGAAGGAAGGAAGGAAGGAAGGAAGGAAGGAAAGAAAGAAAAGCCAATCAGAGAAAAGAGGATGATCCAGTTTTTCCTCCTTCGGCTCCCTTGGCCCCTGGAACCTGGAACCTCTGGCGCTGCTGTGCTCCATCCCCAGCAGCATGGCCCCATCCAGACCTGCTGCCACCCACATTCCTGAGGATCCACCTAGGCCGTATTCAGCTCCTGGTGCATCACAAGCTACTGGGCTGGCAGCCTGCAGAGACCCCCAGGACCCCCCTGTTTCTGCCTACATCCCACCAGCACCCATCACGAGTGGGGTCAGGTCTCAGGTCTGGGGCGTAGCCTTTGCACTCTTGGCTTGAATTTCACTTTGCCTCGATGGCTGCTTGGGGAGGGGAGTCGTTCCCCATCCTGGAACCCTCAAGTATCACCAGAAGTAGGTTTAAACCCTTATTTCCCCACAGCGGAGTCCTCGCCTGGACAAAAGGAGAGGATTTGCTACCCAAATTCACCCTCCTGGGGAAGAGGGAGCGCTCTGGTGTTCCCACCCAGCCTTTGAGCGGGACCCTCTTTTCCCTTGCACTTCTTTCTGGGCATCTCACGATGATGCTACTAAAAACCATTCGGTCCCAGGAGCCAAAGGAGGAGGGAAGAAAAATAAAATCACCAAAAAGAGAGAGGTGTAAGAGAAAGCAAGCAGCACACCGCAGAGCCGAGTGCGTTAGTCGTCAGCGAGCGGGGGGCCAAGGCGGGACGCGTACCTTCAGCTTGGACTGAATCTCACGAGATTTCCGTCGGGCAAGAACCTGCAAGTGGCTAGAGACCTGCAGAGAGAGAGCAGAAGGAGAGGGGGAACAGCAGAGCCGTCAACCAGAGGAAAGGAGGAAGAAGAAGAGGGGCTGCCCATGCTCACAGAGACACCGCCGCGGACACCTGGGCAAGGGCGCCAACGTACCTTGATGCCAACCTGGTACTCCCGCACCTTCTTCCGAGCTAGAACCTGTATGTGGCTGGACACCTAGCGCCCGCCACACCGTTCAGAAAGGAAAACACAGAGAGCATGAAGATATGGTTCCCCCTGTGAGGTGGGATGCTGTCCCCAGGGAAGGGAGCATGGAGAGAGGGGGAGTGCATGGGGCTGCCAGGGTGATGCTCCCGGAGATGCTGAGGGTCCTGCGCCTGCTGCGAGCTAGAAGCAAGAAAATTGTGGGAGGTCTTGGCGCTGCACTGATTGATGCTGGTTTGTGCCCCTCAGGCTGGGGTGAAGCTCCTTGTGGTGAAGCTGCTAGAGCTGGGAGCTCTGCATTTACCATCTATCCCCAACATAAGAAGGACATGGAACTGTTGGAACATGTCCAGAGGAGTCCATGAAGATGAGCGAGGGCTGAAGCACCTCTGCTACGAGGACAGGCGGAAAAAGTGGGGGTTGTTGAGCCTGGAGAAGAGCTGTGGGGAGAGACCTTAGAGCAGATACCAGCGCTGAAAGGGGCTCCAGGAAAGCTGAGGAGGTGCATGTGGTGATTGAATGAGGGGGAATGGCTTTAAATTGAAGGGGAGAAGACTTAAGACTAGACATTAGGATGAAATTCTTCATGATGACGGTGAGAAGGCACTGGAACAAGGAAGTCGTGGCTGCCCCATCCCTGGAGGTGTTAAAGGCCAGGCTGGATGGGGCTTGGAGCAACCTGCTGCAGTGGGAGGTGTCCCTGCCCACAGCAGGGGTGGAACTGAATGGGCTTTAAGGTCCCTTCCAACACCAACTATTCCATGATCCTATGACCTCTTGGGATTTCTCAGTTTTCCTGGCCCCTGTGAGCTGTGTGCACAGTCCTGAGGTTGGGGCTGCAGCAGGACCACTGCTCCCAAGGGAGATCCTGGAGGGACCAACTCATTCTTTACGGGTTCCTGCAGATTTTGTAGGTAGAAAAGGTGCGAAGAGGGTTTTTTTTTTTTTTGTGTCTAGATCCTTAAAAGAGCAAGATCCAAAGAAATAGGGCTGATGTCCAGGCAGGAAAGGTGCAGAGTGGTTTAGGTGCTGGCCCCAAGCCCCAGCAGGGTGGGGGGCTCTGCACCCACTGGCACCGGGGCTGATTTTGCTGAACTCCTTCTCACACCAGCTCCAGGCAGTCCAAGATCTGCCAGGGGAGGTTCAGGTTGAACATTAGGAAAAGAATTTTCACAGAAAGGGTCGTTGGGCACTGACAGAGGCTGCCCAGAGAGGGGGGTTGAGTCACCTTCCCTGGAAGGGTTTAAGGGACGGGTGGGCGAGGTGCTGAGGGACATGGGTTAGTGATTGATGGGAATGGTTAGACTCGATGACCTGGAGGGTCTTTTCCAACCTGGTGATTCTATGATAAGAAGGGACCCCAGGCTGCCCAGGACACGATGGCACAGAGGGGACAATGCCACATGCACTCTATGCCTTTTCCAAGTCCCCCTGGACCATCATTTTCACCCAGTGCCGCATCGTGCCCCCTATGGAGGTGGGGCAGGGGATCGTGTTGGGGCTTTAAGCTGGAATAAAGCACCACTCAGCGCTGGTCTGAACACAAGGATGGTGGCCGGACCCTGGCTGCTCTCCCTCCAGCAACAGTTCTGGAGGGACGTCCCCTCTAGCACCTGGGGACCAGCAGCCTAGAGAAAAAGAGGCTGAGAGACCTCGTCACTGTCTACAACTGCTTAAAAGGAGGTTGTAGCAAGATGTGTGTTGGTCTCTTCTCCAAGGGATAGGAGAAAGGAGGAGAGGGAACGGCCTTAAGTTACGCCGGGGCAGGTTCAGACTGGACATCAGGAAAAACACCTTCACTGAAAGGGTTTTCAGGCACTGGCAGAAGCTGCGCACGGAGGCGGCGGAGTCTCAGGTGTTTAAAAACTGGGTAGATGAGGTGCTTAGGGAGACGGTTTAGGAGTGGACAGGTATGGTGCTTGATGATCTCAAAAGTCTTTTCTAACCTAGTGATGCTGTGATCTCTCCCTTGCAGGGATTTGTGGCACGGGGCAGTCCCACCCTAAGTGTTGCCATGCTCCAAATCCATCTGTTGCCCTGCAGCGGGAGGGGTGCCACCAGCTCTGCTAGGGCAATCGGGGGGACACCACGGAGAGGAAGGAAGAGCCACAGGATGTGTGACAAACGGACGTATCCCATCAAAGGTGGTGGCAGGCTGGTCTGCAGCCGGCTTTGGGCTCTGGCACGAGGATGCAAGGCGAGCTCACAGCTGGGATGGAGGTGACCCTGCCCTCATACTGTCCTGGCAAAGGAGGATCGCTGCCTGCTCCCTGTCTTTCCTGAACGCTGCCTGTCCCAGTATCCAACCTTGCAGGGCAGCAAGGTTGGGGTAAGGGCTCTGTGGTACCTCCTGCTCTCCAGGACCAGTGCTGTCCCCAGGCAGGATGGGGACAGCTTGCTCTCCACCTAGTAGCTCTGGCTGCCCAGGGAGGGGGTTGAGTCACCTTCGCTGGAAGGGTTTAAGGGACAGGTGGACAAAGTGCTGAGGGACATGGTTTAGTGATTGATGGGAATGGTTGGACTTGATGATCCGAAGAGTCTTTTCCAACCTGGTGACTCCATGATTCTATGAGCTGGCACAAGCAGCATAAAGCCCAGCAAGGGGCAGAGGTGGGAATGGTCTCCGGATCCAGGTGGAGCAGGAGTGAGATGCACACAGACACGCACATGGCTTGGATGGAGATTTCGAGGGCTCCTGCCACCCACAGGGTGACCCCAGCCAGGCAGAGGGGGCTGCCTGCCCCCACATCCCAAATTTCAGGGCACCCCCAGCTAAGGCTGGGACAGTCCAACGGTGTTTTGCGCTCGCAGACGAAGCTCCTCGCAGAGGACAACATCCTCGCTGATAACTCCAGGAGGGGACACGTAGGATGGGTGACACAGCCAGACACCCACTGCCCCCCAGGCTTACCTGGCACCCCCTTCCCACCCCGAATAAAAAGCAGAGCGATGGCCTCACCTGCTTCCTCGTCCGTGTCTTCCCCGTCCGCAGCTTGATGTACCGGGCTATCAGTTCATTCCGACCTGCCGGCAGAGCCAAGGGGTCAGCGACATGGAGATGGGGGGCATCAGCCCCAAAAGGCACCTCGAACCCCCACCCTGTGATGATGCTGGGCCTTAATGAGCCTGGGACTTAATGAGAGGGAAGCACTGCCAGGAGATGGCGCTGCCATGACGGCTGAGGGGACACCAAGGTGGCCCAAGGGGACCTGGAGGTGGCCCAAGGGGACATGGAGGTGGCCTGGCCAGCAGGACCCACCTTGTGGCTACCACCTCCCCAGCTTTAGCAGCTCCTGTACATGGGGGTTGACAACCACCAGGGACTCGCGGTGCCTCCAAAGACGGATCCCCCCAAAAGCCATCCCAGCTGGAGCACCTTTCGGGGAGCCCATCATCCCCCAGCCCTTCCCATAGGGCTCCTGGGGTGCCCCCCCGCCCCCGGCACCCCGCTTCCCATTTGCCAGCCGCACTGGCCTTTCCACCAGTATTTCCTAACGTCCCGGGTCTAATTCGAAGCAGAAGTTGCTTTTGCGCCACATTTTAGGGGCCAGCTGTGGCCAATCTACGTTCAAACGTCAGAGCAGCTGGGAGCTTTCTTCTCCCATCCCTGTTCCCCCAGCACCCCCCTCCCCGCCACCGCGCCCCCCGCACATGGGGGCGGCCAGGCACGCCAGATTTATTTTAATGGACCAGATGGTCGCGGTTGGAACTTGTCGAAATGCCCTTGGAGCGGGTTTTGGCTTTAAAAAAAAAAAAAAAATCCCTTTAGAAAAAATAAAAAATAAAATACAACCACCCCAAGTGGCCCCCTCCCAGCCCTGGAGCAACTGGAGTTGTGCGGGGGAACGCGTTGGGGACAGACAGAGCCAGGTGCTGTGGGAATGGCTGGAGGACCCTGGAGCTGGTGGGTGGGCAGCGGGGTCGGGTGGGGGTCCTGGGAATGGGGGTACCCATCGTGTGGGTGGTGAGGCACCCCCCAAAGTGCTGTGTGGCACCCCCGAAATGCTGACACTCGGCCCCCCCCACCCCCAGCACTGATATCCCCCTCCACAGCACTGAGCGACGTCGCCAAAGCTCTGGGTGAACCCCCAAAACACTGAGCAGCACCCTCAAAATGCTGAGTGACATCCGCTGAGTGCACCCCCAAAGCACTGAGCGACACCCCCAAAGCACTGAGCAGCACTCCCAAAGCACTGAGTGCACCTCGAAAGCACTGAGAAGCTCCCAAAGCATTAAGTGCACTCCCAAAGCACTGAGAGGCACCCCCAAAGCTCTGAGCAGCGTCCCCAAAACCCTGAGTGCATTCCCAGAACACTGAGCAGCACCCCCAAAACCTTAAGGGCACCCCTGAAGCACTGAGAGGCACCCCCAAAGCACTGAGCAGCGCCCAAAGCATTAAGTGCACCCCCAAAGCACCGAGTGACACCCTCAGAACACTGAGCAACACCCTGCTGAGTGCTTCCCCAAAACATTGAGCAGCATCCCCAAATCACTTAGTGCACCCTCAAAGCATTGAGTGCATCCCCAAAGCACTGAGTGGCACCCCCAAAACCCTGACTGCATCCCCAGAACACTGAGCAGCACCCCCAAAACACCGAGGGCACCCCTGAAGCACTGAGTGGCACCCCAAAAGCTCTGAGTGCACCCTCAAAGGATGGAGTATCACCCCCAAAGGGGTGAGCAGCACCCCCAAAGTACTGACATCCCCAAAGCACTTAGCGGCACCCCCCAAAGAACTGAGCGCAGCCCCCCCAAAGTACTGAGTGCATCCCCAAAGCTCTGAGTGGCACCCCCAAAGACCTGAGCAGCACCCACAAAGTACTGACTCCCAAACACAGATCAGCACCTCCAAAGCACCAAGTGGCACCCCTAAAAGCACCGAGTGGCACCTCCAAAGCACCAAGTGGCACCTCTAAAGCACCCAGCAGCACCCCCAAAGCACTGAGCAGCACCCCTAAAGCACCAAGTGGCACCCCTAAAGCACCAAGCAGCACCCCTGAAGCACTAAGTGGCACCTCTAAAGCACCGAGCGGCACCCCCAAAGCACTGAGCAGCACCTGTAAAGCACCGAGCGGCACCCCCAAAGCACTGAGCAGCACCTGTAAAGCACCGAGCGGCACCCCCAAAGCACCAAGTGGCACCCCTAAAGCTCCAAGTGGCACCCCCAAAGAACCAAGAGGCACCCCTAAAGCACCAAGCAGCACCCCCAAACCACCATGTGGCACCCCTAAAGCACTGAGTGGCACCCCCAAAGCACCAAGTGCAGTTCCCATCCCTTCTGCCACTCCAGCCAGGTCACCAAGGGTGTCGCTTAAGCCCAGGTGAGCCGATGGTCACAGAGGGCTCTGCCAAGGGGTGCAAGCAGAGGGGACCCCGGTGCTGAGCCCGGCGTGGGGTGATGCCTTCACCAAGTACCCCTTTACACGCCCCACTCCGGAGTGCCAGCCTCTCCCTCCCCACACTCAGCCCCTGGGAAGTAAATATGGGGAATAAATATGGGAAATAAATGTGGGGAATAAAGGTGGGCACCTTCATGCCAGCCTAGTGGGGCAATGCCAGCCCAGCACCCAGCACCAAGCGCCTTCGGCACCCATCCTGCCTCCCACCACATCCCAGTCGCTGCCCTGGCTGCACCCTCGCAGCCTCCCTGTGCCCCGTCCCTGTCCCTCGTGATTCACCCAGGCCCGTGCCATTCCCTCCAAGCGGGCACGTCCTCCTCCAAATTACCACATTCCCCAAATTCCTCTCCCCTGACACCACCACGTGAACCAGTTGGACGGGCTGGGTTAAAAATAACCCGGAGTGAGAGCGGGGGCCAACAGGGGCCAACGTGCCCGTCACAGCCCCCCAGCTCCCACCTGCTCCACTGTCCCCTGCTCCTCACCGGGACGGTGGGGACACCCTGGCCCAGGTTGCCCAGAGAAATCGTGGCTTCTCCATCCCTGGAGGTGCTCAAGGCCAGGTTGGATGGAGCTTGGAGCCCCTGATCCAGTGGGAGGTGTCCCTGCCCATGGCAGGGGTGGAACTGGATGGGCTTTGAGGTCTCTTCCAAGCCAAACCATTCCAGGATTCTATGATCCCTGGCATCAGTGGGGTAGAGGGTGGCATGGCCATGGGAATTCCATGGGACAATCCCAAAAGAGGGGTGGTGGTGGTGGAGAGCGTTGGCCACCTTCACGTCGGATGCTGGCATCATCTGTGCCACCAGTGGTCTCGGGGGTCCCGGGAAGCTCAGCACCACCAGCTGGGGGTCCCGGTGGGGAGGTGGTGGAGAGGCTGAGGGTGGATGAAAGGCAGCTGGTGGGGGCTGCTGCCTCTTTAAGCAGCTGCCAGATGTCTCAGAAAGGCTGGAAAAACCGGTCGGGGCTCGGCGTGCAGGGCCAGGCTCCCGGCGGCACTTCAGCTATTCCGGGAGAAATCCAAAAAATGCACCCGCTTGGGAAACCCTGAGCTCCCCCCTGGCCGCAAACTCGCCCTGGGTTGGGAGCCCTGGCGAGTGGGGTGGCACAGGGAGCCAGCTCGGGATGGGGACAGTGACATGGTGCTTGTCACAAAGCCTCGGCCCCTTGGCCACTCTGCTGGCAGCGGGTGACCCATCGCGGGTGACGGCGATGGCAGCAGCCCAGGCGGGTGTGTTTTGGAGCCTGGGGATGGAAGCACCGATCCAGGTCCCTCCGTCAATGGCAACGCGGCAACTTGTCCCTGGCTCTGAGGTCACCGGCCCTGGGGGTGACACCTTGGGAGGTAGAGAGGAGGAGGGAGAAGTCGCTACCCCAGTGGGGATGGGGACACAGTGGTACCTTCCACTGCTCTTTGGTGTCACCACACCGTGCCAGTATCACCTTCTGCCTGCATCGCCCATCCACGTCCTCTTCCTCCCCACTGCAGGGAGCCACCGAGACAGAGATCATAGAATCACAACCACCAGGTTGGAAAAGACCCATCGGATCATCAAGTCCAAGCAGATGTTTCAAGAGACACCAGGAACCAGGCTGAGACCCCCCTAAACTCCCTGCACCAGTGAGGCTGACCAGTCCTGCTCCTTGGGAGGTGGAGAGGAGGAGGGACCAGCCCCTACCCCAGTGGGGATGGGGACACCACGGCACCTTCCACAACTCTATATTGTCACCATGCACTCTGCATCAGTATCATCTCCTGCCTCCATCCTCATCTTCTTCCTCCCAGTTGCAGAGAGGCACCAGGAACCAGGCTGAGACCTCCCCCAAATTCATCGCACCAGTGGGACCAACACCCCTCCTGCTACCGAGAAAGCCACCAAAATTCCAGCTGGGTGCTGGTGGCTTGGGGCACGCGGGTGGCCCTCCCCAAGGTGCTCCAGGTCTGGTTGGGGAAGGTTTGGGGTGCGATGCAGAGGTGCAGGGGAGCGGGAGGGTTGGCCCTGTGCTCCGGCACCCCCTCCCTGCCTGACGGCTTCACCAAACCAGTCGGTCCGGCAGGGCCGAAAGAGGGAGGGAAAGCCAGAGCAGAGGGAGGGGACGTGGGTCACTGCCACCTCCCTGGCTCTGCGATGCACCCAGAGAAGCTGTTGTGGGGCTGGGGGGTGCTCAAGGGCGATGCCGCACTGTGAGTTTTGGGGCAGAAGGTTTTGCTTCACCCCTGGTTTCTCCCTCCTGGCGCCCCGCTCGCCGCCTCCGTCCAGCCCCCATCACTCACCGTACATCTTGCCCTCATCCGAGAGGATGATTTTCCGCCGGCCACAGGGAGGGTAGATCGCCAGCGCCTCCTGGAAGCTCTGCTCGATGTCCGGACTCCACACGCCCTCGGCATCATTGTCCAGACTCTTGTCCATGCCGTCCTGGCCATCTTCTCGCCCCTCCCCGGGGCTGCCGCTGGCGTTCCAGCTGTTGGACGCTATGGTGCTGGCTGCTCTGGGCTCCGACCCCGAGCCCCGACGGACACACGACAACCTGCCGGGACACGAGAGAGAAACCTGTTGACACAGCGAGACCCTCACTGGGGCGCTGGGGCTGCGGTGACAGCATCGGCCCAGGACTGTCCCCAGTGCTGGCCCAAGCCCACACGCTCAGGGCTGGGAGCAGCATCCCGGAGGGTGGCATTAGACATAACCAGGATTTCCTTGGGGGCAGAGCTGTGATTTCCATGAGCACCCCCAAATCCACGGCACCAGTGACCACCTAGGGTCCACCCAGATAAAGTTTGGGAAGGAAAGAGCCCAGATGCTGCATTTAGTGATTGATGGGAATGGTTGGACTCGATGACCCGGTGGGTCTTTTCCAACCTAGTGATTCTATGTTTATCCATTATCAAGGAGCTCCATTGTCCAAGGAACTCAAGCGCCCACATGTGACACCTCAAGGCGGGTTGACGCCAACCCTACAGCCCCAAAACCACCCTCAGCCCCCAAACACCCAGCTCCACGGTGCCTGGCCGCGGCAGAGCCGGGATATGGAGACGTTGGGCGGCTCTAGCCAGACCCCGCTAATGGGAACCAGGTGGCCGAAGCCCTCCAGCTTCGGAGAGTCCCACTGCCCCAGGGATGCTCCACCAGGGTGCTCCCCAGCTGGTGGGTGATGCCGGGGAGCCTTCAACCATCATCCTCCTCCTCCTCCCTTCGCCCGGCTCCCAACACAGAGTTTTGCAACAACATGTTTGGCGGCAGCTGCCGGCGGTGGGAGCGGAGAGGTGTCTCCTGCACTGCTGCGTTTCCCGGACGGACTGGGAGTGTACAAAGGTCTCCGGCGCAGACATCTCCTTTTAAAGGAACTGCAGCAGCCCGCTGGCTCAAGCGCGCTGCGAGGCCTTGGTTGGTTGGTTGGTTGGTTTGGTTTTTTTTTTCCTTTTATAAAAAAAGAAACTTCCCCCCCCCTCCGCCCCCTGCTCCCCATCTCCCTCTCCCTCGTCGTGATGTGATGTCAGCCCCTCTGGTCCCCCCGCCCCTGCCCGCCGTCCCCCCCACCCGTCGCTCCCCCTCTTGCCGAGCGCTGTGGCCAAATAAGGAGAACTGGATTGTAGGATCGAGCCAGCCGGCCAAGGGAGGGATGGCGGCTGCGGTGTCGGACAGGCTTACGGGCCTTCAAGTCCCGGAGCACCTCACATCCCGCATCCCGCAGCGCCCCGAGTCCCATGACACCTCGAGTCTCGCAGCATCCCCAGTCCAAGGGCACCCCAAGTCCCATGGAATCCCAGCTGCGGGTGCTCCACGGCACAGCCCCTGGGAGGGATACGGTGTCCAAACCAAGGAGGAGGAGGTTGGCGATGGGAAGATGGGGGGACGCTGGGACGAGGCGCTACGTAGGGACAGCGAGAGTAGCATGTGGGGACCCCCCTTGCTCCATCCACCGTGGTCCTACAACGGGATGTGTGCCATCTCGGCTGGGCGCTGAGCCCCAGCTGAGCCCTGGCAGCCCAAGACCCCCAGACATGGGGAACCAGGGACCTTCCAGCTACACCACAGCAGCCCCAAGAGCCCCCAGAGCCCTGAAGTCACTGTGGCCAAGGGCCCCACAGCAGCCAAAGACCCCCCCAGCCGCACCATGGCAGCTCAGGAGCCCTCAGCCTCAAAATCTGAAGCTCTGTGCCAGCCTGGGACCCCAAAGGGCTGCTGCCAGCTCACCCCGAGAGGGTAAAATCTCAAAAGCTGATGCCGAGGGGTGGCTTTGCCAGCACCCCCTGCCCACTCCAGCTGATGGGTTCTTTTGGAGCCAAGGGTGAGGCTATAGGACCAAGAACAAAGCTACAGGGCCAAGGACAAAGCTATAGGGCTGAAAGCAAATCTACAGGGCACATATCCCCCATCTTTAACCAAGAGCTCCCCAGAATCCCTGGAATTCCCAGCTCTCTCCCACCCCACTGCCCTCCTGGCAGGGAAACCCCAGTCCTTTCATGGAAGCTGAGAGAAAAGGGAGTGTGATGCTAGAGCCTCAGCCAAGGTGTGAGGAAGCAGCTCCTCCTCCTCCTCCTCCACTGAACCTGCTTCTGGCCAAGCTGAGACATTGGATTTCCTGGAGGGAGGGTGCAAGGCACCGCGCTGACGCAAGGCACGGCCGAACACCGCGCTCCACCCAGCCCTTACAAAACACCAACAACAGAAGCAATTAGGAAACCGGCACAGCTGGACAGCCTGTGGACGGACTGCTGGACAGACCTGCTCCGGGCAGGGAGGGGACCCAACCTGCCGGAAAACGTCACCCACTCCTACCTCCCAGCAGCTCCTTGGGGATGGGGGGAAGAAACCCTCTCCCATGGCACAGGCATCTCCACAGGACCACTGGTCCATGGTGGGGATGCTCACCTCCCATGGGGATGCTCACCTTAGAATCACAGAATCACCAGGTTGGAAAAGACCCACTGGATCATCAAGTCCAACCATTCCTATCAAACACTAAACCATGTCCCTCAGCACCTTGTCCACCAGTCCCTCAAACCCCTCCAAGGAAGGTGACTCAACCCCCTCCCTGGGCAGCCTCTGCCAGGGACCAATGACCCTTTCTGTGAAATTTTTTTTCCTCATGTCCAGCCTAAATCTTCCCTGGTGGAGCTTGAAGGCCGTTCCCTCTCGTCCTGTCCCTGTCACTTGGGCGAAGAGCCCAGCTCCCTCCTCTCCACAACCTCCTTTCAGGTAGTTGGAGAGAGCGATGAGGTCTCCCCTCAGCCTCCTCTTCTCCAGGCTAAACATGAGCATCCCCTTCCACGGGGATGCTCACCTTCCGTGCACAGGGATGCTCGCAGACACCTATGCCAGGAGGAAGCTCCCTCACCCAGCTCACCCACCCCTCTGCACCCCCCCTTTGTGGGATGCCACGCTCCAGTCCAAGGTTTTAGAAGGTGCTGGAGGGGGGGCTGCATCCTCACAAGGTCCTGCAGCGGGTGTGCAGGACGGGTACCCGCAGCGGGCAGGGGAAGATGCTGCCCGGGACAGCCCTTATCTCCCCGTGGAGCCAAGGCTGCACCAGGAGACACGGACGGCGTTCCCACGGGCGCAGAAAGCTTGACCCCAGCACCGTGTACGGGGGGTGCAAGGGAAAGCCGGGGCTCACGCAGGGCTGCGGGCAGCTGCCTGCTTGGCGAGAGCTGCTTGGGGCTGGAGAGCGTGGAAAAGCAAAGAGAAGCCTCTTCGAAGTCTGCATAAGTAAAGATGAAGGTGGCAAAGTGGGAAGGCTGCTTAGGAGGCGAGTGTTTTCTGGTGGGTGGGGAGAAGGAAGTGTTTTGGAGGCAGAGGCTGTGGTTGCAGTGGTGCAGTGGGCACCCCGCTGCGGGCAGCGCGGGTGCCGGGGTCAGGAGCAGGGCACTGCTGGGACCAGCAAGACCTGCTGGGGTAGGAATCGGGATAGGGTTGTGCGGGGCAGAGCTGGGGAGAGGCCTCAGGGCTGGGAGCTCCATCGCTGCTCAGACACAAGGGCTGTGGGGCTGCAACGTGGGCAGCACCCTGTCCCCATCCCTGTCGCACGCCACCGAGCTGGGGGGAAGAGTGCATTCCTCTTCCTCAGCCTCAAAAGCGTTGCCTCACCTCATGCACCACCAGGCACAGCCCCAGCAGCCCCTGCATCGCCCCCAAACCCTCTGTTCCAGGGCACACAACAGAAAAAACAGGGTATGCAAAAAATAGAGGGGCGATACCCTAGTGCCCACCCAGCTGAGTGCCCCTCCTTGTGCCCTGGCCAGTGTCAGAGCAGAAGAAGCGATGCCTCCTGACGTGCTCCTCGCTGGCCGTGGCCACCCATGCCCTGGCAGCTGGTCCCGTGGCCAGCAGCGGTGTCACCCCTCCCAGACAGCCACTCTCTTGTTGAGAAGACAGGGGGGATGCTGTGGCAACAGCTGCCAGGGATGCACCCTCTAAGCAGCACATCCCAGCATCCAGGGGGACAAAGCGT
Organism: Clamator glandarius; assembly: GCA_033459285.1. Lineage (NCBI taxonomy): Eukaryota > Metazoa > Chordata > Aves > Cuculiformes > Cuculidae > Clamator > Clamator glandarius. Next base: position 1,046,177 of record JAUNZM010000037.1, read on the forward strand.
AGGGCAGAGCAGCCCCAAGGTCCCCTCCTCACCTGGGCCCCCCCGACCCGCGCCAAGGCAGCACCAGGACCCCAAAGGATAATCCCCCACGATGCTGGGGACACTGTGGGGTCGAGGGGGAACAAACCCTGCAATGGGGGCATCCAGCTGGATCCCTGCTCCATCCCACCTTCCCATGCGGGGGGCCTGGGGTGATCCAGCCCTCCGCCCTCCCCCCTGCACCCGGACCCCACGGCAAAAGGATAAAAGTTCACCGACAAGCCCAGGCAGGAGGCACAGCGCGGTCCTCAGCTTCGCAGCGGCACAGGCAAAGCGCCGCCGCCCTCGCCAGCAGGACCACCGTCCCCCATGCCTGGGATCCCATCCTCCCTGGCGCTGAGGAGGGGCTGGATTGGGAGAGGGGCTGGGAAACCACTCTGGCCCCACCACAGGGATGCTGAGAGGGGCTGCTCTGTCACACAGCAGGCTCTGCAACCCCCAAAAATGAGGCTCCTGAGCATCCCAGCTCCTCCTCACACCCCTCTGGCACCTCAGGGCTCCGCGAGAATGTGTTTGAGGGTCCAAGAGCAGGTATCGATTTGTAGGCGAGCACAGGCCTTCGTTAACGTGCTCTTCGTTTCAGGCAGGGGTCATTTATGTGCTCCTTGTTTCTAGCCGGGGTTAGCGTCCCTGCTGCCACCTCTGCCCACCCCATACATGACACAGCTGGGAATGGGGCTGGAAGGAACTCGGACACACCACTGGCTCTCGAGAGCCCCTTGGATGAAACCCAAAACTCTTGGGTCTCCTGAGGGACCCCAGCACGGCCACACCAAGGAAGATGCCGTCCCATCCAACGACAACCACAGCACCATGCTCAGAGCCCTGATGGTCTCTCGGCCAGGCACAACCCTACAGCACTTCTGCAATAGCGAAGGGTCTTTCAGAGGAGGCTACCCCTGGCAGCTCATCTAGAAACCCTCTGGGAACACCTTGACCCACGTCCTGCTCCAAACTCTGTCCCAGTCCTGCAAGGAACATCAACCTGGTTGGAACGTGACCATCCGAGGGCCAACCAGCACCCATCGGGGCCGGCAGCGGCGGCTGAGCGAGACTCAGCTCAGCTGGGAGGGCGGTGGAAAGAGGTTTGTTTACATTGTGCTCCTGTTCCAAACAGCTCTCAGGCTCCGGTGTGAGGGATTCCCCGCCTGGAGAAGGGAAGGGTGGCCATCCCGCTCCCTGCCAGCCAAGTCTGCACCTCAAAACAAACTGGTCAAGTCCTCCCCGAAGGGACCCTGGCACAAGCTGGGGACCCAGGCAGTATCGGAGCCCCCCATGCTCCGGGTTGGCTCCCCACGAGACAGCCGGACTAATTTCCTCTCCTCTATCGCTTCCTGTCCCTTCCGGCTTGGCGGGCGGCTCAGGAAGCAATCGGAGCGGGGAAACCACAGGAGGCCACGTGGCAGCATCCCACCGGGGTCCGCGGTGCTGCCAGGGCCACCCTGGGCACGTGTCTCCAGCCCGACCCGCCTCCCCCCGGTGCCCAGCGAAGCCCAGCAAGGACGCAGCTGGTCCTACCCAAGCGGCACGAGGCTGGGATGCTCACACCCCTCATCCCAAAGGGCTGTGGACGAACAAGGGGGAGATTCGAATGATTTGCCCCCCCAGAAAATTGGGGCAAGGAGGAGGGAGAGGATCAGGCAAACCCTAGGGCACAGCCCGAGATGCTCCCTCCTAATGGCAGAACCGTGGGCATGCAAACCAATCCTTCCATCTCCTCCTCTTCCAAGGCAGCAGAGCTGGGTTTTGGCTGCTGGAGAACCTGAGGTGGTTTTGCTCAAGCCTCCAGGTCCAAGACCTGAGGGCAGGGGACAGACGGACACCGTAACCCGGCTTCCCTCCGTGGCCCAATTACGGTCGCCCTGCCCAGCCAGGACGGGGCGTTTCACCCAGCAGCGCATAAATAAAGAGCTTTTGCAGCATTAATTGCTCTCTGTGTTATGAAATAAGCTGGATGGAAACAACAGGGTTGGAGGAGTCACTTGCTGGGGACGGGCCACGGCCGTCTTGTGACACCCCAACATCGGCGGCTTGTGTCACGACCAGTGCCAGGCACGGCACCCACTGGCCAATGCTGAATTTCCTTTGCTCCTGCACCAAAATACACCTATTCTGGGATGTCTCCTACTGAACAGCCCCTGTAGACGAGCTCAGGGTGGCCACCATGTCCCGATTCCCTCAGACGGTTCAGGCTGGACATTGGGAAAAATTATTTCACGGAAAGGGTCATTGGTCCCTGGCAGAGGCTGCCCAGGGAGGGGGTTGAGCCACCATCCCTGGAGGGGTTTAAGGGACGAGTGGACGAGGTGCTGAGGGACATGGGTTAGTGATTGATGGGAATGGTTGGACTCGATAATCCGAAGGGTCTTTTCCAACCTGGTGATTCTATGATAGAAGTTTCAGGTGCTGCTGACCCCGTTTTATGCCAGCGCAGCAGGGCCAGGGCAAGCATCTTCCGGGGGATGCCGGCTGCCAGGAAAGGAGGAGGAGGAGGAGGAGGAGGAGGAAGGCTGCAATGCATTTCACACCCACCCCCAGCCGCCTCCACCCCCGCGAAACCCAACCCTGCCCGGGGAGCAGCTGCACCCGCTGCCCGCACCACGGCACCCGCTGGATCCCTGAGCCAAGCCCATCACGTTCCCTGACCGAGACACCCAGCCGGGTGTCGGGGTGCAGGAGCTTATCCCCGCCCTGGGCACCCGAGGTGGCACAGTCAGGCTTTACCGCCCCGCCTGAGCCACAGAGATGTCCCTGGCTGCCAGAGGCTGAGGCAAAACATGACAGGGACACGTCACTTGGTCACTGTCACCTCTGGGACGAGGCACGATTCCCTGCCCTCCTGCGAGGAGTTCACGGAGCTCGGCGCAGTCACCAGGCTGAGATCCTGCGTTTAATGCGCTTCCCCACACAAACCACATCAGTGATTTATTCCCAGAAAGGGCTATTCTGGTTTAGCACCATTTTGCTGTATCCTATCACCCAAGGCCAGCAAACCCTCGTGCACTGGGGTGTCCGTGGCCGAGCGTTTCTTTCTCCCAGCACCTCTCGCTCTTGCCCAAGCCAAGAGCTGGAAATGGGCACAGCGACTCCGGCTCCCGCAGATTGAAACATTGCTCTGGAACCTTCGGGGAGGAAAGTTGCTAAAAATACACAGAAGGCGGTATTCTTGGTAAAAGAAGGAGCTCCAGGAAGAAGCGTGGCCCAAGGGCGCTGGAGAGCTTGGCACGGGACGCCGGTGCCTAAATATCAGAGCTGGACCCTGACCCTCTGCGATGTCGATGCCACCTGGGCAAGGGTGTAAGCGGGGCACAGCGGCCACTCCACAGGACAGACAGAGCCCAAACGCTTGCTGTGGATAAGCACGATGAGCATCAAGGGAGCCCTGAGAGCACCAAGAGCACCAAGGCATCAAGAGAGCCCGATCAGTCCACCAAGCACGCCAGCAAGAAGCCGCGCAGGGAGAAAGCAGCGCCTTGCACTTGGTCTCCTGGATGATAAAGCGTCCAAATCCTCTCACTACTTAAAAAACCTGGCGCTCACTTGGGTCAGGGGGCTCGCGTGCCTGTGCGCGGGTGCTTCTTCCCAAACCTGGATTGCCTCAGCGGGGTGGCAGAGAGGGGAAAGGCAGGAGCTGGTTGCCTCTGGGGGAAGGGCGAGGAGCTGGCATGGGAACGGCAGCCCATCCTCCATGCATGCCGCGCCGCTGCGCGTCTGTAAACTTTGAACATCTTCCGGAGAGAAGTTAGTGGCTATTGTGAACAGCTGGATCTAATTTTATGAGGAGCGAGGAGGAGACAGTCGTGGGGAAATAATAAGGCTTGGCGCTCCCAGGCGAGGATCCCCGAGCCCGGCCAGCCCTCCTGCCTCCACCGCACCCCGCCGGGGAAAAGCGCCGGCGAGACTGCTATGGGGAAACTGAGGCACGGAGCGGTGCGGGGCTCAGCTGTGTCCTGGGTAACGCAAACCAGGAGTCCAGGTGTCCAGGGTATTGTCCCACCGGACCCATTGCCCCTCCAGCAGTGGCACAGCTCTTCCCCATGTGGAAAGCTGGGCTGCCCATGCCAGGTCACCTCCTTGACCCTCAGAAAGTTCAGACCTAGAGACCCCCAGTGCTTGTTCTCAGTGCTCGACCCATCCCTCCTGCCGGCTGCTCCCCACGAGGCTCTGCCCACCTCCTAAAATTAGCTCCAGCTCTGCCATCCACCCCCCAGCACCCCCTGCAGCCAGGGGAGCTCTGCCAGCCCATGCTCCGGGTCCACACTGATCCCTTTGGCGCTGAGAGGGAAGGGCAAAAACCAGCCGCCTCCATCACTCGCATCTCGCTGGCTGGCCACGAGCCACCTAAGAGCAAGTATTTCCCGGCGTTATTTCTTACGGGCTGAGCCCTAAAGTCGCTGAAGTCACCTTCTGGTTCATCAGGGGTTGGCCAAGGATGAGCTCGGGGCCAGCCGAGATCCAGCGCATCTCACGACACACAGCTGGAAGGTGGCGTGTGCGGTGGGTGCGCTGAGTTTCGGTGCCACTGCCGTCTTGTGGCACATAGCAGGGGACGCTGGGGACATCGGAGCGTTGCATCTGTTTGGGATCAGGCCGGGGGACATGCTCTGGTAGGATTCGCACAATCGATACAGGACGAGCTTCATGCAAGAAGATGTTTATGTTTCTCTAGACCCTTCGCCCGCAGGATCCTGTCGGCTGTGCCAACGCCGAGCCCTACACAAACACCGTCCCTGCAGAGCCAGCATTTGCCACCTCCAGCGATGAGACCATGAGGTTCATGGCCTGTCACCTCCAAAGGGCTCAGTCACACGTTCTCGCCACGAAATCCCACAACAACGAGCCACACAGGGAGCCCAAAATTGTTCCCAGCACCGCATGACGCCCCGGCTTTTCACCACCACGGGCGGGCGAGTGGCCATCCACCACCACCACCACCTGGAGGTTCTGCCAGGGCCCCTCGCTCCCATTTCGCAGGCGGGGAAAACCGAAACACCGAGAGTTTGTAGCGGCGTGTCCAGACCCGCTGCAGGATCCGGCTGCGCGTTATCACAGAGTAAAAGCTTGGGGGGGGGGGGCTGCTCCTGCCGCGTGCCCGCTGCAGGCTGGCGCGGGGCACGGCCCCGCCGGCTCACCCCATCATTACCTTCCCTCCCTCCCTCCCTCCAAAAAAAACATTTCATAAGCCGCCACGTGACAGCGGCAACAGCGAACGCCCACACGCTTCAGGTGCTGCCTGCCCCCAACACGCAGGTGCCCGGGCTCGGCCGCCGTGGCCCCCGGCACGCGCCCAGCCCGGGCACCGACCCCGAGGAACACCTCGGACGCAAAGCTGAGGCGCTCCGAGCGTGGCCTGGCGCCCAGCAGATCCCTCGGGATGGGAGCTCCCAGAGTTGAAGGTAGTTGGTTCGAGCCGATCCACTCAAGGTGCTGCAAACACCACATCAGCCCCGCCAGCTTGCAATTGCCACCAGTGGTTTAATGAGAGAGAGAAGTTCCTAGAGGTGGGACATTTCTTGGACAGCATCCTTCCCGTCCCTGGATGGACAGAGGGATCCAAGCCCCACAAAATGCCTCGGGATGGCTCTTGCCATGTATATCCCAGCAGCACCCTTGGTGAGGGCTTGGTTCTCTTCTCCTCCACCCTCACTCCCACAGATGGGAGAAGAGGTACTAAAGCAGAAAACACAAATTTCCCCTCCAAACAGCCCCAAACTGCCTATTTCTCCCCTTTCCATCAGCTCCGAGCCTGCATTTCCCCACCACTGAGCTCACCTGCCGCCAGCCTTGTGCTCGCTGTGTGTTTGACGGGAGCTGCGCGGTTACTTGCTTTTTAATACATTAATTATAGCTGATTACCACTGCCACCCCCACCTCCCCAGAGCCGTGACCTGCTCGCACACTGCTGGGAAAAGCTCCTTCCTTCGGCGCAGCACCGGGACTCACCTCCCGACCCACTCGGTGGTGGCAAGATTGGGATTAAATGGTGATTAAAAGGAGATGCCATTTCCAGGAGCGCGATAAATAGCGACTGTATGTCATGGGAAATGGTTGCAATTCCCTTTTATTGATGGATGTGGATGCCAGAGGGGGATTTACTTCGCAGGAGGGGGATGTTAGAGGTGGGATGGTTGCTGGAGGGTTCGTCTTTGTGCCCTTTTGCCCCTCAAAATGCCCCTGACAAAGGATCCTCCTGCTCAGAGCTGAGGATTCACAGTACCTGGGTGCCACTTATACCAGGCAGCTGGAGTCCAGCACTCAGCCCATCGCTTTCAAAGGGTTATTTTTTTAGAAAATACAGTGTGGTGGTCACCTCGGGGAGGGAACTCGGTGTCCGAGGTCCCCTGGGGACCAAGGATGGGAAGATCCCCCCCCATGTCACCCCCCTAGGAGGTGGCGGCTCCTCACCCCACACCCACCTGCAGCCCCTTCCCGCAGGAACGCTGGCACGGGAAATCCAAACAGAGCCAGCGCCTTCTCCCAAAGGGACACTCGTGCCTGTCCTCTCCGGTGGGGAAGTCACTGTGGTGACCGGCACCTGCCCTGCCAGCAGGGTCCTGGTCCCACTGCTCCCCCTCCTCATTTCTCCCCCAGCTTGGGGTGACCTTGGCGAGCCCTCACCTCCATCCGCTTCACCGACCCTCTTCTTTCCATTCCAGGTGGAAAAAAATCCACCTCCACGACCCACCTTGGGTGCAGGGAACAGCTTTGTGGGTGCGTGGGGGGGCAGCCAGACCCCCGACTTCTCCACCTATCCTTGCGGGCACCCCAAATTCGCAGGGGATGGGGAGGGGGGGGGGATGCCAACCCCACCGGCAGGGCCCCCCGGGGTGGCCGGGCAGTGCCAAAGCCCTGACTCACGGCACGCACGTCCCCGCGCGGGGTAAAGCGATAGGAGGGGAGAGAGGACGCCGGAGCCCAAAATACCCCGGCGCGCCTGACACCGGAGATTAGCGCTTCGCCGGTGGGACAGTCGCCTGGCCCAGCTCAGCGCCAAAACCCCCCTAAAAACCACTCCCTCGCCGACCCCCCGAGAGCGATGAGGGGGGCTGCAGCACCCTGAAGGAAGCTGGTACCATTTCCAGCTGGTTTCTCCCCCTAAAAAACATGGGGGTTCGCAGCTGGTGAAGGCCAAACGCGTTGTACGGGGCCTGAGCGGTTTCGGGGGGCGTAGGCGGGCGGTGTTGTGAGGCCTTGGCCTTATTTTCCTTCCAAGAGGCTTAGGGGGGAAAGAAAACAACCCCGAACCCCAGGAAGGGTGTCAAAAATAAAAATAATAACAATAATAAAGATGACACATTGCCGAAAATTACACACCTAATTGCTGCCTCGTTAGCAATGCGCCCCTATGACGAGGCACAAAGTGTTTAGCATAGAGTCAGCGTATGGGTCATCCCCTATCATGCGTGTGACACACATGTAACGTGACACAAGCGTGGCCCCCACATCCCACCGGGGACCCCCCAGTGCGGCACGTCCAGGGCCCCGGCGGAGAAGCAGATAAAGGGGGTTTATCGCTCTATATACCGCCTGGCACCCAACGTATGGGCTATATGGTACACAAGGAGCCTTTGTCACCCTAAAGCCCGTGCCCACCCGGCATCCCGGGGATGCTCGGAGGAGGGGGAACCCAGGGCAGTCCCAGAGGGGTGGGAGGATGGGGACCTGATGGGGCGGGAGGACAGGAAAGGAGGTTGAGGACCCAGCGGGGCAGGAGGATCGGGGACTCGATGGGGCAGGAGGATGGGGAAGGAGGTTGGGGATCCAGATGGGGCAGGAGGATGGGAGACTCGATGGGGTTAGGAGGATGGGAAGATAGGAGACTCGATGGGGTTAGGAGGATGGGAAGATAGGAGACTCGATGGGGTTAGGAGGATGGGAAGATGGGAGACTCGATGGGGTTAGGAGGATGGGAGACTCGATGGGGTTAGGAGGATGGGAGACTCGATGGGGTTAGGAGGATGGGGAAGGAGGACTGGTAAGGAGGACAAGGCAGGAGGACAGGGAAGGAGGTTGGGGATCCAAACGGAGAAGGAAGATTGGGGGATCCAAATGGGGCAGGAGGATGGGAGAATCAATAGAGTTAGGAGGACAGGGAAGGAGGACAAGGCAGGAAGACAGGGAAGGAGGTTGGGGATCCAAATGGAGCAGGAGGATGAGAGAATCGATGGAGTTAGGAGGATGGGGAAGGAGGACAAGGTGGGAGGACAGGGAAGGAGGCTGGGGATCCAAATGGGGCAGGAGGATGGGAGACTCGATGGGGCAAGAGGATGGGGAAGGAGTACAGGGAAGGAGGCTGGGGATCCAAATGGGGCAGGAGGATGGGAGAATCTGTCGAGTTAGGAGTATGGGGAAGGAGGATGGGGACTCGATGGGGTTAGAAGGAGGATGGGGAAGGAGGACAGGGAAGGAGGATGGGGACCCGATGGGGTTAGAAGGATGGGGAAGGAGGACAAGGTGGGAGTACAGGGAAGGAGGCTGGGGATCCAAACGGGGCAGGAGGATGGGAGAATCTGTCGAGTTAGGAGTATGGGGAAGGAGGATGGGGACCCGATGGGGTTGGAAGGAGGATGGGGAAGGAGGACGGGGAAGGAGGATGGGGACCCGATGGGGCAAGAAGGCGGTAAAGGAGTACATAGAAGGAGGATGGGGACCCGATGGGGGAGTTTGGGGACACCCCACCGGTGTGTTCGCCCCCAGCCCCTCAGGGCAGCCCCGAGGGGGAGCTACTGGGAGGAACTGGTGGTCCCAGCGCTCCGGCAGGGGTGGGTGCAGCTGCGGGCTGGGAGGAAAGGAGGCGCCGGAGCGGCCAGAGGAGGAGGAGGAGGAGGAGGAGGAGGAGGAGGAGGAGGAGGAAGGGGAGGAAGGGGGGTTGGGAGTCTCCTCCCGGCGAGCTCCTACCTGCTCCGTGCTGCGGAGGGGCCGCGGGGTGCGGGGCGGGGGGCGCGGGGAGCACCGAGCGGCCCGGGGACGGCGAAGTTTGTGCGAGGGAGGAGCAGAAAGTTGGGAGGCAATCGGGGAGGCGGCGGGGCCGGGCCGGGCCTCTCCCCTCCTCCCGCTGCTCTGCTCCCTCCTCCCGGCCTATTCCCTCCTCCCGGCCCGGCCGCCCTCCCGCTTTCCCTCCCTCCCTCTTTCCCTCTTCCCGTCTTTCCCTCCTTCCTTGTCTCTTTCCTTCCTTCCTTCCTTCTCTCTTCCCTCTTTCCTTCTCTCTTTCCTTCCTTCCTTCTCTCTTCCCCTCTTTCCTTCTCTCTTCCCTCTTTCCTTCTCTCTTCCCCTCTTTCCTTCTCTCTTCCCTCTTTCCTTCTCTCTTCCCCTCCTTCCCTCCTTCTCTCTTCCCTCTTTCCTTCTCTCTTCCCTCTTTCCTTCTCTCTTCCCTCTTTCCTTCTCTCTTCCCCTCCTTCCTTCCTTCTCTCTTCCCTCCTTCCTTCTCTCTTCCCTCTTTCCTTCTCTCTTCCCTCCTTCCTTCACTCTTTCCCTCCTTCATTCTCTCTTCCCCTCCTTCCCTCCTTCTCTCTTCCCCTCTTTCCTTCTCTCTTCCCTCTTTCCTTCTCTCTTCCCTCCTTCCTTCACTCTTTCCCTCCTTCATTCTCTCTTCCCTTCCTTCCTTCCTTCTCTCTTCTCCTCTTTCCTTCTCTCTTCTCCTCTTTCCTTCTCTCTTCCCTCCTTCCTTCTCTCTTCCCTCTTTCCTTCTCTCTTCCCTCTTTCCTTCTCTCTTTCCCTCCTTTCCTCCCTCTTTCCCTTTTCTCCCTCTCTCCCTCCCTCTTTACTTTTTCCCTACTTCCTTCTTTCCCTTTATCCCTCTTTCCCTCCTTCCCTCTCTCCCTCTTTCCTTCCTCTTTCCATTTTCCCCTCCTTCCCTCTCTCTTGTCCTCTTTCCTTCTCTTTCCCTCTTTCCCTTCTTCCCTCCTTCCCTCTCTCTTTTCCTCTTTCCTTCTCTCTTTCCCTTCTTTCCCCCTCTTTTCCTCTTTCTCCCCTTCCTCTCTTCCTCCCTCTTACCCTCCTTACTTCTCTCCCTCTTTCCCTCCCTCTCTCCCTCTTTCCCTTTTTTTACCACCTTCACTCCCTCCCTCTCCTCCCTCCCTTTCTCTCCTTCCTTCCCCCCTTGGCTGCAGCTCTCTCCATCAGGGCAGGGGATGTGGAGGTTCCCTTCTTCCAGGAGGGTTTTCTGGGGAAGGGCAACCCTTGAACTAAGCTTGGCCCGACTCCAGCTCTGGGACTGCCCTCTAGGAGCCTTCCTCACACTCCTCCTCCTCTGGCCGCCGTCCCAAGATACAGCCCCGAGCCAGGGCACGAGGGTGCTGCTGTCCTGTCACCAGCCAGGGTCCCCACGCGCTCCTCCATCCCCCTCTGCACGTCTTCATTGCCCTTTGAACGCGTTCATCGCCCTCCACCCATCCTCGCTCCCCTTCACTCAGCTTCATCCCCGGGCTCTCCTTCATCTCCTTGTGCTCACCTTCTCCCCCTTCCTCACACGTTCATTGTCCTCTGCACACCCTCATACCCTGCCTCACACCTTCATCCTCATCCTTATCCTCACACCCTCACCCCCCTCCAAACACCTTCATCTACCTTCATCCACCTTCTCATCCCCATCCTCACACCCTCATCCCCCTCCAAACACCTTCATCTACCTTCATCCACCTTCTCAACCCCATCCTCACACCCTCACCCCCTCCAAACACCTTCATCTACCTTCATCCACCTTCTCATCCCCATCCTCACACCCTCATCCCCCTCCAATCACCTTCATCTACCTTCATCCACCTTCTTATCCCCATCCTCACACCCTCACCCCCCTCCAATCACCTTCATCTACCTTCATCCACCTTCTCATCCCCATCCTCACACCCTCACCCCCTCCAAACACCTTCATCTACCTTCATCCACCTTCTTATCCCCATCCTCACACCCTCACCCCCCTCCAAACACCTTCATCTGTCTCCTCACACCCTCCAAACATGTTCATCATCCTCCTCATTCCCCTACACCCTCAGTGCCCCCTGCCCCACCAGATTCCCTGTCTCTCCTGGACCCCAACTTCACCCCATCGTCCCCAGGATGGGGATCTCAGCCCACACGGCTGCGCTTTCCCAACGGAACCCCACCAGGAGCCAGACCATGGTAATTTCCTTGGAGCAAGCCAATGGGTGGTAACGTGCTAAGCCACATACAGCTGGTCACACGAGAGTCTGTGGCCACCACCCAGCCTGAGTGATGGGAACCATCCCTGGAGGGGTTCAAGGCCAGGTTGGATGGGGCTTGGAGCAACCTGATCCAGTGGGAGGTGTCCCTGCCCATGGCAAGGGTGGAACAGGATGGGCTTTGGGGTCCCTTCCAACCCAAACCATTCCATGATTCTACCATCCAGCAGAACCCTAACCCCACCAGCACACCCTGAGAACCTGTGTCATGGTACCCAAAACCCACCGAGGGATATCGGGGAGATGGATCCTCCTGGCTCCGTGCTTAGAGAAGGGATGGTCTCTGCATCCCATCCCTTCTAGAAACATATTTTTCTAATTTTTGTGCTGAGTGTGGTTGTATTCAAGCGTTTTGGGGCAAGCCAGCCAACGCTGCAGCTCATAAAGCAACCGTCTCCGAAGCATCCAACGCATTCAGCAATCGTGTGTGATTAATAAAACCATATCGCATTCTTCCCCCCCTTGGCCTGGTGCTAACTTGTATGAAATCTGGACCAAAAACTGCAACAAAATGGCTGCAATTCTCCAAGGGCCGTTCGGAGCACTCGTTACTCATCCCTTACTTGGGCAAAAATGACATTGAGAGCTCCTGGAGATGACAGCCCTAATTGAGTTCAATAGGAGTTTAGGCTGAGTAAGGCATGAGCAAACAAGCGTGCATTACCCCATGAATAAAAGCCTGGTCTGCAAATGGTTAGGAACACATGGAACGCCACGCAGGGGAATAGCGAGGGGGTCACCGCCGCGCCGGGGTCCGGTACGGCATCCCACCCAACCGCTGGCGATGGCAGGATGAGCTTGTTCTGAAGCGCGGCAATTCAAGCCCAACTCAGTGGTTTGTTACAAGCCAGCCCCTTCATTTCTATTTTTTCCCCTCCTCCAGAAGTCCGTAATCCTCGCCTCTGCTGTTCTTCGTCCACTGGTGGGAACAGCAACTTCCTTTCCCAAATTATAATATAAAAGAGCTGCGAGCAGCGACGCCATAAATAATATTTTCTTATGGCCAGAACATCCAAGTCTAGGCGAGACACCAAGAACAGCTACAACATTGTAAAACTCCAACACTTCTCCGGAATGGATTCACTAATTAAAAAATGATTCTTTTTTTAAAAGCAGTTGAAAAATATTGGCTTGCCCATCGCTCGCTGTGCCGGGAAATAGTCCATCCTGCAAAGCCGCAGCCCAGCTCGCAGCCACGAGTCTGCCTTTCAGTGTCACCAAGATGAATGTCACACGGGGAGGGAAAAGGGGGAGAATAACACCCTGTCACGATCGCTTCTTTAATTAATTAATGGATCACTTCAAAGCGCGGAGCCAGAGCCCCTGAGGCCGAGGCGATGCTCTCCGCTGGGCAGGGCACTCACTGGGGGCCAAACAGCTTCATTGTTGGGTGAGGAGTTTCCTGGTTCCAGCCTCCCATCCCGTACCTGCTGGGATGCAGGCAGCCCTCTCCCTCCGCAGGCTGCCTGCCTGATGGGCTGTTTGCCTTTTGGAGCCCCCCAAACAGTGCAGGCTGGGTGCACAGAGCCCCCCAAGTCCTGAGGAGTTGGAGAGGAGCCCATCACTTCCATCCTGCTTGATGGGCACCTTCCTGCTCATGGGTGTGGGATGGGGATGCCACTGACTATGGGAGCCAACAGCACTGCAGTGACATTGGTCTGAGGACACTCAGAAACAAGGTGGAACCAAGCCCTGGGGCAGAGGGACAAGAGAGAAGTCAGAGAGAAGCCCGTCGCTTCCATCCTCATGCTTAAATCTGGATGAGCATCATCTCACTCATCAGTTTGGGATGGGGATGCCACCAACCACCGCCTGTGGGAGCCAACAGCACGGCAGTGACATTGGTCCTAGCTAGGATGTGATGCTCAGAAACAAGGTGGGACCAAGCCCTGGGGCAGAGGGACAAGCGAGAAGTCTGAGAAGAGTCCTCCACTTCCATCTTGCTGCTGGATGGGCATCTTTCTGCTCAACGGTGTGGGATGGAGATGCCACCAACTACCATCTGCAGGAGCCAACAGCAGTGACATTGGTCCTAGCTAGGATGCAATGCTCAGAAACAAGGTGGGACCAAGCCCTGGGGCAGAGGGAGAAGCGAGAAGTCTGAGAAGAGTCCTCCACTTCCATCCTCCTGCTTACCTCTGGATCAGCATTTCCCCATTCATCAGTGTGGAACACGGATGCCGCCAACCACAACGGTGCTGGAGTAACATTGGTCCTAGCTAGGATGCGATGCTCAGTGATGGGGTGGGACCTTCTTTTTTCCCCCTCCCCTTTTCCTCTTATAACCATCTTTGCAAACACAAAATGCATTTCCCAGGAGGTTCCCTTGAGGAGCAGCCAACACTCGTTGCCGGTCACTGGCCATGCTTGTGCCCCTGGGGTTAAATCCATCCCTGCGCCACTAGCCTCACACCAGCCCCTGAAAATGAAGCTTCAGAAGCCTCAAAGCCTCGTGCTGTGAGGAAAACTTCATCCTTGGGGATGGAGAAAAGGCTTTCCCTGAGGAAGACGCACACTTTGGGCTCAAAAGCTGTTGATAAGGCTCCTTCGGCTCTCTCTTTTTTTTTTTCATCTTTTCTCGCTGTGAGCATTCCTTTCACACCCACGCACGCCCCAGCATCCCCAGCCATTGGTCTGCCGGCGCATCCGTCACACTTTCCATCAGCCAAAGTAGATACACATTTCAACTTCTCCCATTCCTCATCTCCTCTGGTGTTAACAGCCAGCGCAAACAAAGGCCCTGAATACCCATCGCCCAATTCAATTGGTTTCATTTGTTTCTCGTGCTGCAGTTGGTTTGGGTTAGAGGGTTTGTCTAAGGGATTTGGGGTGGATGGCTGATGCGGGGACTGGTCTGGCATGGGGTTGTTGGACTCGATGACCTAGTGGGTCTTTCCCAACCTGGTGATTCTATATTGGGCACCCATGGCAGATTTTTTTGCCCCATTTGGGCTGAAGGCTGGGATCCCAAGGAGGTTGGTGAGCAACCACGGAGATATTTTGAGTGTAGGGAGGGAGAAACTCCTTGGGGAGCAGCCGTGATAACGGCAGCTCATGCTCCAGCAGGACCTTGAGAAGCCCAAACCCCTCTCTCCCACCCTGCTTCGGCTTTTCAGCTTCCACCGAAGGAAATGGAGACAAGCGTTAGCTTGACTGTTAGCAGAGCTTTTCCCGATTTCAAACAGATGTTGGGTTCGTGGCTGGATTCAGGCAGAAAGCTCTCGCTTTCCCCACATTTGCTGGCCATACCTAACCGAGGGATGTTGGCCCTGGACCACGACGACTGGTTCTCCAAGCTCTTTAGCTCACAAGAAGGTCTCTGATCTTGCCACACGAGTAAGGGATGATGTCCCCTACCCAGCCCCTTGTCCAAGAGCTGTCCTCCTCCATCTGCCCCCGCCGTAAGCATCTGCCAATGAATCACGGAGCCTGCATTCATGCATCTGGTGGGAAAACCTCAGCTCCATCTGCAAAGCCATCAGGCAAGATATTTACCAGTGGCCCAGCTGCAGCTCGTGGTCCCACTGTCACTGTCATCTGTCCCCAGCCCCACATAGGGACAGAGCTGGGCTGCAGCAGCGTTGAACACTGCCCAGTGAGGATGAGCATCCCTCTTGCACAACCACATCTGTCTCCTGCTCCTCAGTCTTTCCACCCTGGTTACCTCTTGTGATGTTGAGGGGCTCGGATCACCCCTGGAACGCAGGAGAAGACCTGAATGTGACGCAGGAAAGGGACCCCAAACTGTATCAGCCCCTCATGGATTCAGTGCATGAGCCGAGCTGGAGAGAGAAGCGTTAACAGGGAACTGAGGACAGTGGTTTGGGCACCTTGGCACGTCCTGGTGGTGTTCTTCACTGAATTAATCAGACCCTCAGCCTGCAAAGATGAATTTGTGCTGAAATGGGGGCACGGGCTGCCCTGCTTCCCCTAGCATCTCTCCTTCCCATCGACTCTCCGTAGCAACCTGGATTGGCAAATGCCATCTTCCACTGCTCCAGGAGCAGGGAGCATCCACCAGAGGGGACACTGGGGGTGTGCTGGCCACCCCGGTAGGATGCGGAGAGATGCCACGGGGTGCCAGGTTGGAGAGCGGCAGAGACACCGGGAGCTCTGCAGGACCCATCCAGGCGCTGCATGTGACTCAGTGCCGCACCACACCTTGTGAGTCACCCCAGTGCTTCCTGGTGCACCCAGAGTTTTCCCTTCCAGGTCCCTCCTCGTGGCACCGACCCAACCCAACCCCTGTGCTAGCGGTGCCGGCTCTGCCTCACGTGGCTGCTGGCCCTCCCTCTGCCAACCCTGCCTTCCCTCGGCACGTGCCCGCGTGCCGCCAGCGCTCTGGGTGCCAGGCTGCTCCTCAGGAACCCAAATGTCCAAAGGTTTCCAGGCAGCAGGGTTAGACCCAGCGAGGGGAGAGTTTGGGGTGTGCAAAGACAAAGGTTTGGTGCCTGGTGGGCATCGAGCCGGTTGCAGGTCCCTTGCTGGGAATTTGGGCAGAGCCTGGCCAAGCGCGAGCTCTGGCTGCTTGGAGAGGGATGAGGAAACACAAAGCGAGGAGACCACCAACCCCCCCTCTCACTGCGAGATCGTGCTACAAAATACAAACCAGAACCTAAAAAAAAAAAAAAAAGCAGGATGAGTTTCCAGGATCCGAGTCCAAGAAACGTCTCAAAGGGATAAGACTGGGCTCACAGTCAGCCTCATCTGCTAAATATACCCAAGTCCTGGCTCTGTCATCTGCCCCAGACCAGTGATCTGTCCCCAGTTTGCTTGGAGAGGGTGATTGTGGCTGGATGACTGTCCCATCATGTTCTGTGGGCACTGTGCACCTCGAGTAACTCCAGGAGTGGCTGGAACCACAAGCATCCATCAAGCAAAAGATGGAGATGGAGGGAGCAGAGCAGGATAGGGATGCAGGAGTGTCCACTGGGCACTGTCTCATGGACTTGGTGGCCCCGGCATCCCTGGTGCAGGTGCTACTCGCAGGCGAGTTTCCCATCGAAGCTGGAGAGGGCGATGGCAAAGGCTTGCACTGCGCAGAGCGGGTAGTTGTAGTCCATGGTGAAGGCGTCATCCGCCACACGTCCAAACTGCATCACGATGTAGTCAGCTGCAGGAAAGAGGGTGAGGAGCTGGGATGTCACTTGTGTCCCCATCCCTCTCTTCTCCCACACAGCAGCATCCCAAAGAGTCATCAAATCAGAGAATTCTTTGGGTTGGAAGGGACCTCAAAGCCCACCCAGTTCCACCCCCTGCCATGGGCAGGGACACCTCCCACTGATTCAGGGGCTCCAAGCTCCAACCTGGTCTTGAACACCTCCAAGGACGGAATCTCAGGGTCTAGTTGACATCGAGTTAGAATCATGGAATGGTTTGGGTGGAAAGGGACCTCCAAGGTCATCCAGTTCCATCCCAGGGGCACCTTTCACTTGACCAGGTTTCTCCAAGCCCCATCCCACCTGGCCTTGAACACCTCCAGGGATGGGGCAGCCACCACTTCTCTGGGCAACATGGGCCAGCACCTCTGTGCCCTTGTCGTGAAGAATTTCTTCCTAATGTCTAGTCTAAATCTCCCCATTTCCAATTTAGAGCTCCCATCTCAAGCTCTGCTAGCGGCTCATGCACTGCCCGCACCGTACCACGCACGTGATACCAAAAATCATCATTTTCCCCATTGTGTGGTCCAGCACAGACCCCCCAGTACCAGTTCCCAGGAGCTATAGTCCCCCAAGGGACAGGGACACCGTCCCCCTGCCGTGGGACCGCTGCTACCAGAAGGCGGGTGACAGGAAATCTGTAAAAATAACCAGGGGCCCCCGAGAGGTTTTTTCTGTCCCGTAACCCAACACCTCGGAGGCTGAGGGCTTCTGACTGCGCTGGACAGGTGATGAACGGCCGCGTCCGGCCGCTTGCACGGGGACAGAGCCACTGCCACCACCCAGCCACTGTCCCCAAGGCACGATGCACCCCGGGGTGACCCCACCAGGGGCGTGTGCTGGGGGTGATGCTCTGGGTGGCTTGGGCCGAGTGGGTGGTTGTGGTGTGATATGGGGAGCTCAGCACCCCTCAGGATTTGTCCTTGTCCTAATCTGCCTGGCAACAGATGCCCCGTGCGCTCCCTCTGCCGGTGCCGCACACTCTGTCCGGCTCCATCCCAGCTCCAGCAAAGGCAGCCAGGACCCCAAATGCATGAAAAAACTAAACCTCAGTGAAAAAAGGAGGTGCTGGGGCTGCCTGATGGTAGACCTCCTCCCCATCACCCCCTATTCCATCCCCCTCCAGGCTTACGGTCGCTGCCGTGCACGATCTGGAAGTTTTTGACGGAGGCGTGAGTGACGCGGCCGTGGAAGTTGAGGACGTAGGACTGGGTCTCGTCGTTCCACACCGGTGCCTTGTTGTGCAGCTCAATCACGTTGTCCATGTTTCTGTTCTGCCAGCGCATCAGGAGGCCATCGTTATCCTAAGGAGGCAAAAAGCAAGGAGAACACAGTTGGGGTGTTCCCAGGAGGACATCTCTGTAGCAGCATCCAGCCAGGAGATGGGATCTAGTGTGGAAAACAAGCTACAGACACCACGTCTCCCACCTCCCAAGGAGATGCCTTGAATTTCAGGGACACCTGAAACCTTTCCATGCCCTGAAATAGGTGAAATTCAAGGTTAACCCCAGCAAATCCAACCCCCAGGGAGTTTTCCCATGTCTGGCCACCGGCTTACATTTCGAGGCCGGATGGGCACCCTCTCATTGTCGGAGTTCATCCCAGGGATGATGACTGTCATCTTCCGAGGGCCTTTAAACCCTAAAACATTAGTCTCCTGCAAGAGAAACCCCATTTCTAAAATCAGCAACTGCCTCTTGCGGGCAGCTGGATGAGGGCTTAGGGTGGATTCAGCCCATCCCACATCTCTGCAGCCCCTCCAGGGTGGAAGGAGAGTGTGTCCCGAGGAGGGTCCTGAAGGGGTTCCTCGAATCCCTGCTTACGTAAACCACAGCCGAGAGCTCCTGCCGCACGTTGGACCAGTCGGCGTTGGCCCTGTCGGGGTTCATGCCGTTGTCGAACACCGTGAACTTCGTACCCATCAGGTTGGATCTGCAGCCAAGGATGGGAGATGGTGCCACCGAGGTCCCTCCAGCTCTGCCTTGTCCACCCCCTATCTTTGCTCCAGCTGCAAACCCCACATGGAGCACCCCAACCAACGCCATCCTTCCCTACCCTTTAGCCTTTTGTTTGGGTTCAGGGCACCCCTAAATCATGGCGCTCTAGGATGCTGCCACCGCAGGGACCCCCCCAGCATCACTGCACGGCTGCTGGCAGTGTAGCGCGCCAGGACTTGCCAAGCTCACCGAGTGCTGTTTCCAGCCATGACCTGTCTGCTCAGAGGAACCAGACGAGCCTGTTTTCCCCTCCCGGCCCCCCGACATCCTCGGGTTGGACCCGGGGAACTCCAAATTTAGCTTCCTGCCTGACCCAGCCATGGCTTGGGGCACCGCGTAGAGCAGGAACGGGGCACTGCAGGAATGGGGTGCCACCAAAACGCAGGGCCACCCCTGCTCCTACCTCAGCTTCCCTATGAAGTTCTCTCCTCCCCGTGACAGATCGGTGGGGTCGATGGAGATGAGGTAGTTGGAGGTTTTGCTCTTCTTGCGCTTCCTCCCAGCAAGGAGGAACACCTGGGAGAGTGGTGGGACCAAGTAGGGATGGGGCATTGTCATCGCCATCACCGCTGTCACCCCTGGCTCGTTGCCCCACCACGCTTGGCCCAATAGGTTATTGCTGTGGCCTTGCAGAATCATAGAATCATCAGGTTGGAAAAGACCCACCGGATCGAGTCCAACCATTCCCATCAATCACTAAACCGTGTCCCTCACAGCACCTCGTCCACCTGTCCCTTAAACCCCTCCAGGGGAGGTGACTCAACCCCCTCCCTGGGCAGCCTCTGCCAGTGCCCAGTCACCCTTTCTGTGAAATATTTTTTCCTAATGTCCAGCCTAAACCTCCCCTGGTGGAGCTTGAGGCCATTCCCTCTCGTCCTGTCCCCTGTCACCTGGGAGAAGAGCCCAGCTCCCTCCTCTCCACGGAGTCATGGAGTGAAGACAATCCCCAAAATACCAGCTGAGCCGTGGGGTGGGAGGGTCTGAGCCCTGCTCCCCCACTGATATTTGCTCGTCCTCCTGGGTACCTTGGACGCAGGTCATTTCCCAAGAGGAATTGATGGCCAGGGGAGCAGCCCCATCTGGGGCTCAGCACCACGATGGGATGCAGATAGACATCCACCTAAAACCCTGAGGGAGCTACCCTCACCTTCTTGTCGTTATCCAAGTGGAGGTAATAGGTGGGATAAAGCCCCCGGTCCATCCCCTTCTTGTCCCGTGTCACCCGGCACTTGATGGTCACTCCCTGCGGCGCTGGCCGCAGCACGAACTCCTCCAGGTTGTCCACCTCGATGACGGGTGATGGGGGCCTCTCCTTTGTCTACAACATGGGAGGGGATGGTGACCACAAAGCCGATCCTGCTGAAAGCTCCTCTCCTTTCCCAGCTACCGCTCCTTGCCCCCAGTTCCCTGCTGGCACTGGACACAGTGCTGGAGCAGGTCACCCCAAGGGATGATCCAGCCCCCAGAACCACTCTGGTGGGGGGAAGAGCTGCTGCCCACCCCCCAAGGAGACCTTCACAATGAGAAGGATTTTGTACCTTCTTTGATTTCTTCCCTTTCCCCTTCTTGTTGGAGTTTTTCTGCGGGGTCTCCGGGGTCTCCTCCTCACTCTCAGCTGCTTTGGGAGGAGCTGCAAGCAGGAACAGGCAGGGGCATGGTGGGGAATAAAGAACCTGACTCTATCGAACCCCAAAACAGAGCCCAGTGAAGACTTAGCACCCTTGATCATAACCCGCCTCTCCACACCAGGTTCTCCCGCACCCACCCCAGCCTCCCCAGCACCCAGCTCTCACTTTTCTTTTTGGTTTTCTTCTCCTTAGGGGGGTCCCCACCCGTTTGGAAGAGAGATGCTGGGTTTTTCTTCTTCTCCGACCTGATGGGTTTGGTGCTGGAGTCAGAATCATCCTCCTCATCGCTGCTGCTGATGGCTGGGAGAGGAAAACGGAGCACGCTGTCGCACAGCACCGAGTGCTGTCGTCTCAGGACGATGATGTGGGACAGCAGGACTGGCTGCCACCCCTAACCCCTCACGCCTCCCCCAGTACCTTTCTTCTTGCTTTTCTTCTCCTTCTTCTCCCCGTTCACCTGGAACATGGACATTGGCTCCTTCTTGGTGCTTTTGGCAGTTTTGGCTTTGCTGGCTGGGTCACCTTTGTCTCCTGGCGGGATGGAGGAGCTGATGAGTGGCCAGGACAGGGGGACAGGAATGAGCAGGGATGGGGATGTTTGGAAGGGGAGAGCCGGAGGGAGATTGCACAGGGAGGGGGCAATTTCCCTGCAACTCCTTGAGCCTCCCAGGACAGAAATGGGGACAGAAAGTGAGTGGTCCCCCTACCCCAGCAAGAAAGCAAGTGACAATGGAGCCAGGCTCAAGCCATCCCTGTCCCCCAGGCACTCACCCTTCGTCTTCAGCTTCTTCTCACCCGAGGGGGGGTCTTTGGGCAGTCTCTTCTTGGGCTTTTTTGGTGGGTCTTTATTCTCCACCTCCTCTTCTTCCTCCTCATCCTCAGAGTCCTCTTCTGGCTCTGCCCAGAGGTGACGCCGTGGCATCAGCATCGCGTCGGGTACCCGCATCCCCGTGGTGTGTGAGCAGGGGAGATCCCACAGCAGCACCGGTTGGTGTGGAAACCCACCCCACCTTGGCCAGGGCTGTGGGGCCACAGGTGCCTGGCACAGTCACGGTGTCCAGCGGAGCTTTGGACGCGTCCAGTGCTGGACACAACAGGCGAAGTCACATCGCCATCTCGCGGCTGCAGCCCTGGGCTGCGTGGGGACACGGGGGGGGGGAGCCCCATCTTTATCGCTCACCCCATCTTTTTGCTCTGCAAAGAGGTTCAGGGAGCTGGTGGCACCAGCCAGCTGCCACGTACTCCCTGGAGAATGCGTTCCCCTCATCTGATCCCAGTTCCCCAGCCAATCATAGAATCATAGAATCACCAGGTTGGAAAAGACCCACCAGATCATCGAGTCCAGCCACTCCCATCAATCACTAACCCACGTCCCTCAGCACCTCATCCACCCATCCCTTAAACCCCTCCAGGGAAGGAGACTCAACCCCCTCCCTGGGCAGCCTCTGCCAGGGACCAATCACCCTTTCCAGGAACAATTTTTTCCTGATGTCCAGCCTGAACCTCCCCTGGCAGAGCTTGAGGCCATTCCCTCTCGTCCTGTCCCATGTCCCTTGGGAGAAAACCCCAGCTCCCTCCTCTCCACAACCTCCTCTCAGGTAGTTGGAGAGAGCAATGAGGTCTCCCCTCAGCCTCCTCTTCTCCAGGCTAAACACCCTCAGCTCTCTCAGCCTCTCCTCATCAGGCCTGTTCTCCAGCACAAACTGTGTCCCCTGCAGATGTGTAGCTGGGTCTTGGCCAAAAAAGACCTCGGGGACACCACGAGCCTGAGGGGGACACCAGCAGGACATGGGGTCCCCGCAGAGGGATGGATCCTGCCTTCCCACCTTGTTGCTTCCTGGGGCCCTTGGCCACGTGGGACCGGGGAGCTGGGCTCTCCTTCTTCTTCCGAGGCTCCTTGGTGGCTTTGGAGTAGAGGCCCTTGTTGCTCTCTTCCTCCCCCTTCTCCTCTTTCTTCTTCCTCAGCTTCTTCACCCCTGCACATTTCAAGAGATGCCTATGACGCCCCTTCAAGAGGTGCCCATGATGATGAACACCGCGGGTGAAGGACAGGACCATGGGGGGCACCCTGTCCCCCGACTTCTCTGGGAGCTGGAGGGCTCCCCGCTTACCCTGCGCTGGGGCGTGCAGCTCCTCCACAGCCCCCGCCTCACCCAGCTTCTTCACCCTCACCCGTCGTGGTTTGGCCTCAGCCTCCGGCACAGGGTCCTGCCGCTTCTTCTTCAGCTTCTACCGCCACGGACGGAGCTGTGGAGATGGTGCCAGCTTTAAATCCCTTCTCCCTTTGCAAGGTCAGGCCTGCTCACGGGGCACCAGGTCCCTTGCTGAAGCACAGCCAGGCTTTTCCTTGGCCCAGCAGGGATGGGGAGGTGTTTGCACCTTCAGACAAGCAACTTACCACAGGGCAGCCCCCCAGAGAAAGCAGAGGGAGGAAAAGAGAAAAGGACGTTAAGGGACAGACAGAGAGCATCATCCCTGGGGACAAGGGATGCTGGTGCTGCTCTGAGACCATAGACTGCGCTGGCATGGAGGGACAAGCCATGCGGTGCCAGAGGGACCCTGGGCACCGTCTCATCTGAGAATCCTGAGGGACCCGAGCCAGGACAGGGGACATGGGGACATGCCAGCAGCCTGGCTACACACCTCCATCCCTCTCACCCACACTCAAATCTCCTGTGGAAGGCAAGGAGCTGCGGAGCCGTGCCGGGATGGAGGTCAGCAGGAGCAGGGAGGCAGCGGGATTAGGCACAGCACACCTAATCCCAGTTAGCTGGGGCTATAAATAAACCCTGATTTACCAAATACAAATCATCTGGGGCAGTACTTGCCTCCAGACAGGAGATATTTGGGGCAAGAGGGTCAACTTAGAGCCCCAGAAGTGATTTAAGCAAACTCAGTTGCACCAGGACACCCCATGTCCAACACAGCATCTTCCCTCTCCCAGGGGTTTCATCCCTCCTGGATGCTCCAGCCTGGTGGGTGAAGGGATTTTGCAAGAATCCAGTAAAGCAGCAACACTTCACCCTCTCCCAGTGCCGTAGATCTGGGATGCGGGAAGCTGGGGGTCCCATGGCAGAGCTAGAAACCAGCTGTTTTCTTCCACGTCATCAGCTCCCACTGAGAAAATCTCCTTCGCATCCTTTAATCCCTTAAGCAGCTGGGGGGAAGAGGACAGCCGCTCGCTTCGTTACTGGACGAAGCCCTTCGAGGAGGGGCTGCTCGTTGCTTTTGGTGGTCAATGAAATTGCTGCCCAGAGCCCTCGGAAGCCAAGCAGCCCCCCAGGGCTGTGCCCAAACGCAGTGAGGGGCATCTGGCCTTTGGGGTCACAGCCTGGGGAAAGTGAGTCATAGCTGACGGCTTAACCGAGAGGCTTAATTAAAGCATTAATTAGGAACTAAGAGCCCACCTCATGAGGCAATTCAAAGCAATGGAAAGGAGGTTTGGAAGTGGGGGGGGGGGGATGCTATGGGAGCGCCTTCACCCACCTGCTTCAGGACAGGGGGTACCCCAAGAGCTCGTGCCCCTCCAGGGCCGCAGCACCCGATGGGGCAGCCCATCGAGTCTCAGCGTGGGGCTGAGGGACATTCCCTGCTCACAAACCATGGGGCTGTAGGTCCCCATCGCGCAGCTGAAGCCACCTCTGGGCTGAGCCACGAGAGGACTCGGAGGTGGAGAGTAAAGACCCTCAGGGTCCCCAGTGTCCTTGGGGAGATCCCACAGAAGGGGATGGTGGCACTGGCGACAGGGAGAAAAGGATTTTTTTCCTCACCTGCTTGGGCTTGTGCTGGGGGCTGCCTGGCTCCTCGCTGGGGCTGTGGGACACAGAAAGCAACGAGGTGATGGTTTTCACCCCTCCGCAGCTCCTGGCGGGGGCTGAGACCCTCCAGCCTAGCACCACCCCACTTTCTGGAGAGGAGAGGCAAGGTCAGCCTTTTGTTTGGCTCCCTTCATCCCAACTGGGTCGAGCTTGGGTGACAGCAAGGAGCATGGAATGGGCTCTTCCACGGCCAAGGGTGACAGCAACGGGGTTAATTTGGTGGCCACCTGCCCCCTAACAAACGCTTTTCCTCTCCCCAAGCCAATGTGCATCACCACACCAACCCACAGAGCCCATCAAACCCTCAACCTAATAGAAGAGCTCATTAATTTCATAGAATCATAGAGTCACTAGGTTGGAAAAGACCCACTGGATCATCGAGTCCTGTTCTCCAGCCCCTTCACCTGCTTCATTCACTTCTCTTAATTTGCAATTAAACTGAAAATAGGAGGAGATGGAAACCCGATGGGGACGCCCAGTGCAGCATCATCCACCCCACGGGTCGCATCCTTCTGGCTGGCACCCACCTGTCGGCCGCCCAGACCTCGCGCAGGATCTCCGTCTGCAGCGGCATCGCCCTCAGCCCCGTGTCCAGCAGGATGGTTCCTTCTGCTCTGCTCTCACCTCTTTTCCTTCTTTCCCGGTTGAAGCCGTTGAGCCCTTGGCCCTACAAGCCCCCACTCAGCTCCATGGGCTCAGCCACGGCTGCAAAGCTCCACGCGACCTCCCAGCATCGACTCGGCTGCCCCTGCAGCGCTCGGAGGAGGGAGGAAGAGCAGGTGAAGGAGATTATTAACTTTTTATTTCTCCTGAAACTCGGTAATAGGATTTCAGGGGCTGCCAGCCAGGCTCTCTGGGAGAGCAGCTGGCAGGGCTGTAATCCTAGGAAAAGCAGGACCTATGGGAGCACAATCGGTCCCTATGGGGGTGTGCGGCTCCCCCCATGTTGCGTGGGATCCCCAGCAGAGCAGATCCATTCGCTTCAGCCTGGTGTGGGCAGAGGGATGCAGCCTGACCTCATTTAGGGTTCCCTTCCCTGGATGTGCCTTTTTCCACCCAAAAATTATCTTCTTGGGGGGCGGGAAGGAAAGCAGAATATAGGTTGTTTTGTATGAGCTGAGCACAGGGAGCCTGCACAGGGGACAGAAGCATCCCCCCAGAGTCCCTAGCCCATCACAGACCCCCCCAAAACCCCCTGCTACTCCCTTCCCTGCCCATGCCCATCACAGACCCCCCAAATCCCTCTGCTCCCCCTTTCCCTGCCCATCACAGACCCCCCAAAACCCCCTGCTCCCCCTTTCCCTGCCCATGCCATTCACAGACCCCCCAAATCCCTCTGCTCCCCCTTTCCCTGCCCATCACAGACCCCCCCAAACCCCCTGCTCCCCCTTTCCCTGCCCATCACAGACCCCCCCAAACCCCCTGCTCCCCCTTTCCCTGCTCATGCCCATCACAGACCTCTCAGAACCCCTTGCTCCACCTTTCCTTGCCCATGCCCATCACAGTCCCCCCAAACCCCTGCTCCCCCTTTCCCTGCCCATCACAGACCCCCAAACCCCCTGCTCCCCCTTTCCCTGCCCATCCAGTACCCCCAAACCCCCTGCTACTCCTTTCCCTGCCCATGCCCATCACAGACTCCCCCAATCTCTCTGCTCCCCCTTTCCCTGCCCATCACAGAGCCCCCAAACTCCCTGCTCCCCCTCTCCCTGCCCATGCCCATCACAGACCCCCCCAAACCCCCTGCTCCCCCTTTCCCTGCCCATCACAGGGCCCCCCAAACCCCCTGCTCCCCCTTTCCTTGCCCATGCCCATCACAGACACCCCCAAACCCCCTGCTCCCCCTTTCCCTGCCCATGCCCATCACAGACCCCCCAAATCCCTCTGCTCCCCCTTTCCCTGCCCATCACAGACCCCCCCAAACCCCCTGCTCCCCCTTTCCCTGCCCATCACAGACCCCCCGAAACCCCCTGCTCCCCCTTTCCCTGCTCATGCCCATCACAGACCTCTCAGAACCCCTTGCTCCACCTTTCCTTGCCCATGCCCATCACAGTCCCCCCAAACCGCTGCTCCCCCTTTCCTTGCCCATCACAGACCACCCAAACCCCCTGCTCCCCCTTTCCCTGCCCATCACAGACCCCCAAACTCCCTGCTCCCCCTTTCCCTGCCCATCCAGTACCCCCAAAACCCCTGCTACTCCTTTCCCTGCCCATGCCCATCACAGACTCCCCCAATCTCTCTGCTCCCCCTTTCCCTGCCCATCACAGGCCCCCTCAAACCCCCTGCTCCCCCTTTCCCTGCCCATGCCCATCACAGACCACCCAAACCCCCTGCTCCCCCTTTCCCTGCCCATCACAGGCCCCCCCAAACCCCCTGCTCCCCCTTTCCCTGCCCATCACAGGCCCCCCCAAACCCCCTGCTCCCCCTTTCCCTGCCCATGCCCATCACAGACCCCCCAAATCCCTCTGCTCCCCCTTTCCCTGCCCATCACAGACCCCCTCAAACCCCCTGCTCCCCCTTTCCCTGCCCATCACAGGCCCCCCCAAACCCCCTGCTCCCCCTTTCCCTGCCCATCACAGGCCCCCCCAAACCCCCTGCTCCCCCTTTCCCTGCCCATGCCCATCACAGACCCCCCAAATCCCTCTGCTCCCCCTTTCCCTGCCCATCACAGACCCCCTCAAACCCCCTGCTCCCCCTTTCCCTGCCCATCACAGGCCCCCCCAAACCCCCTGCTCCCCCTTTCCCTGCCCATGCCCATCACAGACTCCCCCAATCTCTCTGCTCCCCCTTTCCCTGCCCATCACAGACCACCCAAACCCCCTGCTCCCCCTTTCCCTGCCCATCACAGGGCCCCCCAAACCCCCTGCTCCCCCTTTCCCTGCCCATGCCCATCACAGACTCCCCCAATCTCTCTGCTCCCCCTTTCCCTGCCCATGCCCATCACAGACTCCCCCAATCTCTCTGCTCCCCCTTTCCCTGCCCATCACAGACCACCCAAACCCCCTGCTCCCCCTTTCCCTGCCCATCACAGGGCCCCCCAAACCCCCTGCTCCCCCTTTCCCTGCCCATGCCCATCACAGACCCCCCCAAACCCCCTGCTCCCCCTTTCCCTGCCCATGCCCAGAGCCACTAGGTGGCATTTGAGCACCACACAGCCAGGACCCACCAGGTTTTGATGCCTTCACTACAAACCCCTCCCCGCTTCCCTTTCATCTCTAAACCACATCTCATCCTTGGCCCGAGGTTCTTTTCTCTTCTGAGGGGGGAAAAAAGCATCAAACCGAAAAAAGAAAGCCCAGAAACTGCAAAGCAAGTTGGGGTTTTTTTTGCTGTAGCGGGTGGTTTCCTACGGAAAATGTGGCTTGGGCTGCCCCCAAATGATTCTTTTTGCCATGGCTGCAAGAAAAAAAAGGCAATTCTTGGCAGAACCCCTGGCTCTTGCAGCATCTTCCCCAGACAGCAGCCCCAGGGATGCTCTGCTGGCTACAAGACACCCTGGGGTGGTGTAAAACCAAAGATCTGGCCCCAAGCCGCTGCAGCAGCCGAACAGCATCTTTGGTACGTGCACACTGGTCGTGTTCCTGCTGCTCTGGGCTCCATGCGGCACTGGGCAAGATCCTTGGCCAAAGGGCACAAAAACATTCTCCACCCATCCAGGGAGCCCAGGGAGCTCCTTCTCCAAGACACACGCTGGCACAAACGGTCTCAAGTTGTGCCAGGGAAGGTTTAGATAGAATATTAAGAATAATTGTTTACTGAAGGAGTAGGGAAGCCTTGGTGTAGGCTGCCCAGGGCAGTGGGGGAGTCTCCATCCCTGCTGGGGTTCAAAAATGATGCAGCCGTGGCATTTGGGGACATGGCTTCATAGAATCATAGAATCACCAGGTTGGAAAAGACCCACCGGATCATCGAGTCCAACCATTCCCGTCAAACACTAAACCATGTCCCTCAGCACCTCGTCCACCCGTCCCTTAAACCCCTCCAGGGAAGGTGACTCAACCCCCTCCCTGGGCAGCCTCTGCCAGGGACCAATGACCCTTTCCAGGAACAATTTTTTCCTAATGTTCAGCCTGAACCTCCCCTGGCGGAGCTTGAGGCCATTCCCTCTCGTCCTGTCCCCTGTCCGCTGGGAGAAGAGCCCAGCTCCCTCCTCTCCACAACCTCTTTCAGGGAGTTGGAGAGAGCAATGAGGTCTCCCCTCAGCCTCCTCTTCTCCAGGATAAACACCCCCAGCTCTCTCAGCCGTTCCTCATCAGGCCTGTTCTCCAGCCCCTTCACCAGCTTCGTTGCTCGTTTAGCAGGCACAGTGGGGTTGGGCTGGTGACTGGACTGGATGAGCTTAGAGGGCTTTTCCAACCTTAATGATTCCATGATAAAAAAGAGAAAAAGCAGTAGGATAAACTCCTCCAGGCTGGAAAGCCAGCTGGGACCTCCCATGTAGCATCCCCCAGCCGGGCATCCCCGAAACATGGCATGCTGGCACCTCCCTGGCTCTCCGGGGAATGATCTTGGGGACACCACTAATTCCTTAACGAAGCCCTCACTGAAGCCCCACCACTAATTCCTTAATGAAGCCCGTGCATCTCCACCACAGAGTGAGAGCGGATCTGTCCCCTCCCCAGCCAACACCTCCGCTAAGCAGGATCCAGAGAAAAAGCACTTTCTTTTTTTGAATCAGTTGTTTTATTTTCAAGCTCCGAAAGGGGTATTACAAAGGAGAGACGGCAAAAACAACCACTGGAAAGCTGTTCTCGCACAGTAGCGATGGTGTCACCTTAGGATGGAGGGGGACGATGGCCGAGGTGGCAGCAGCACCAGTGTGGGGACACGATGAGCCCCAATCACACCCGGGGTCACCCCTCGCTGCAGGAAAGCTGCTCGCTGAGGAGCTGTAAACCCACAGTACCAGCTCTGCCCCAGCCCCTCGCTTTCTGAACCACAGTGCCTCGACCTGCTGGGTTTTTTTTCCCGTTATGAACCCCAAATACACAATAAAATTCCCATTTAAAGATGGGAGCCAATGGATGGGGTGCAGGCTACGGACTGAGCGCCTGTGAGCTGGACAGGAGGCTTGTGCCCTCCAAGGAAACAGAAACCAGCTCTCTGAAACATAAATTCCCCCCAAAAGAGGGTTTTAAAGGCAAATTACATCCCTGCGCCGCGGTGCTGCAGTGGAGGTGACGCAGATCCTCACCTTCATGCCTGGTTCCACTCCGCAGCCGCTTTGGCCGCAGATAAAGAAGCCACCAGGAGAGAAAAACAATTTGCACCCTTAACCTAGAAAGCACCCATGGGTGAGCGAGCCACTGGGTGCTCCAGGGTGCTGGGTCAGCCCTGGGCTCCAGCAGCCAGAGCTACGTGATCGTGTGCCGGATACAACCGCAGGCGACCCAAGGAGCATCTCCTGCATCCCAACTCATCACAGAGAACACAGGATGCTGCGCCGACAGCCGGCACGAAGCCAAAGGAGATGGGACGAGCTGTCTACGGAAACCTCCCAAGAGCCAAAAGTTTAAATTTTTCTTTATTTGTTTTTCTCTTTCTCTCTGTTTAAAAGCTATTTTGTTCCACGGGTGGTGGTCCCACGGCGTCCCGCCGCTCCCACTCTGCCCTCGAGCAGGCTCAGGGCGGCGGGACGGGGTTCGTTTCTCTTTGCGAGGCGCTTTTTGCTTCCACGATCACACAAACTGTAACAAGCTTTACAAGAAAACACTGGCAAGTCCCAAGGTCTGGCAACAACCTTTTTCTGCAGGAGCCGAGGGCAGAAGGTTCTCCCTTCCCGTCCTCCTCCGTCATACGTGTCCTTCAGCCTCTTTGTCTTCAGCACTGGGAGTTTTCGGTCCCTTTTCACAAGCTGCTTTCTCCGCTGCTTTTTTGACCTCGGTTTTGCTAGATGCTTCCTGAAAAAAAAAACAAAACAAACCAGAAAATTAAGCACATGGTGTTGGAAATAGGAGTGAAGAGGGTGCAGCAAGTGAGTGGCAGCGATGCCAGAGATGGGTACAGCCAGCCAAGACTGGCAGGGCAGGTAAAAATCCTTTCCTCCACTGCAGCTCACAGCGGAGGCTCATGTTTTCTTGGCTGTTTGGCTCCGTGAGCCCTTGGGTAAAGGGATGGGAAAGCTACCCAGTGGAAAAGGACCTGAGGGTGCTGGTCGAGAGCAGCTGAACACGAGCCAGCAGTGGCCTAGGTGGCCAAGAAGGCCACCAGCATTCTGGTTTGGATCAGCCAGGGGCTGCCCTGATCACTTATTCCACAGCCTCGTCTCCAGGGAGAGAAGAGATCATACTAAAAATGACCCGCACGGACAGCTTGCAAAGCCGTGTCCTCTCTTGTAAGAGTACACTGGGTTTTGTTCAGAGGAATTTTGGATGAGAGCCTGTTACACGACAGCGATCTCTCCGTACGAGCAGAGGAGCAGACTATTACCTTACCAGCTTCAGGAAATCCATACTATCATGTCTCAAAATACTCCTGGCCTTGCCAGAGATGGGATGACATTTCATTTTACCGGCGACCAGGAGGTCATCGACAGTCACCAGCTACGAACAGCTAAATGAAGCACAAATGCCAACCCTGTTATCAGCGCTGAACATCTAACAGCAGCCTCAGCATACGCGAGACCAAGAAATCAACCCCTTCTTCCCATTGCAGCAGGCTCTATCCCTCCATCCTCAAGCTGATCTATAATTTAAAAGGGTTTAGCCCATCACAAACCTGCCAAGCACCATTCGAGGCAGCCTGCCAGATGGCTGAAACCAAGTAAACACGCACCTTTGCATCCCTCTCTGCAAACTTAGTGAACATGTTGGCGTAGATCCTCCGGTCCCGCTCGTTGTGCTCCTTTGTTTTCTTCTGGCAGACGGAGATCTGGGATTTGGCCGCTTTGTTCTGTGGATTCACTTCCAGCACTTTTTGAAAGTCACATTTGGCCAGCTCGAATTCGTTCATCAATAACCTGGCTTCGCCTCTCCGGTACAAACCCTTTTCGTTGTCCTGGTCCAGTCCTAATGCCTGGAAACACACAAGTCCCCGTTAGCAACCTGGGGCTCCCTCAAAAAACCCCTTTTACAGCCAAAAACTCATTAAATCTGCTAAAATCAGCACAAGGTGGCTTCAAGTCTCCAGAGTGCTCGCATCTTGCTCGACAAAAATTGACTCGTGTCCATCAGCAGTTGGCAGGTTATTAATATAGTTGAGTTGATGAAATAGTTCTCATCGCATAAAATCCCCCTGAGAGCGGCAGAGGCAGTGGGAGACAAACCCACAGCCAAGAGATCAGGTGTAAACACTAAACCTGAGCCCAGAGGAGCACGGGGAGCTCAGAGGCAAGGATTAAAAGTGGGTTTGTCTCCCTGCTTTAACAACGATGTTATTTTCCTTTAGTAATAATCATCTCAGAGATGATTTTCAGACCAAGGCAACTACCTTTGCTATCTTTCACATAGGCAAGATGCTTAAATCTAAGCCTTTTAAATAAGCATTGATAGTTTCCTAACAAAGACAAAGTTGTGGCTCTTTTAGAGACTGGCAAAACCCATCCCAGCCCTCAATGGGCTTGGAGGTTTGCTGCAGCCTCTAACGCACCCAGATGAACACCCAACACCCAGATCCAGCCTGGACAGACCCAACCAGCATCCTAAGCCTGCTGGTCCTTCCATGTGGCTCTGGCTTTGGAAGAAAAGCTGCTGCAAGCACACACCGAGGTGGATTTTGAACCCCAAAAGGCACTTTTGCTCCTGCAGTCTCTGAGCACACAGCACTCGTGGAAACCCCAAAGTGCACTGCAGCTTGGAAATTGCTTCTTACACCAAAAGAAATTCAGAAACCTCCAAACTCCAGTGGAAAGGTGCGAGAGGATGCTCTAAGCCTCGGGCTCGTGCGCCTCTACCTCAAGTTCCACCAGGGGAGGTTTAGGCTGGACATTAGGAAAAAATTTTTCACGGAAAGAGTCATTGGGCAGTGGCAGAGGCTGCCCAGGGAGGGGGTTGATTCACCTTCCCTGGAGGGGTTTAAGGGACGGGTGGACGAGGTGCTGAGGGACATGGTTTAGTGATTGATGGGAATGGTTGGACTCAATGATCCGGTGGGTCTCTTCCAACCTGGTGATTCTATAATTCTATGATTCTACCTTATCGCAGCACTCGACGGCTTTGGCGTATTCGCGCAGCT
Organism: Clamator glandarius; assembly: GCA_033459285.1. NCBI lineage: Eukaryota > Metazoa > Chordata > Aves > Cuculiformes > Cuculidae > Clamator > Clamator glandarius. Next base: position 1,078,185 of record JAUNZM010000037.1, read on the forward strand.
TCAGGTAGCACATGGCCAGGTTGAGGAAGGCAGCCAGGAGGAAGGAGTCGGAGGCTTTCGACTCTTTCTCAGACAAGCCGTATTCCATTTCTAGCCAAGACACGATCTTCCCATACTGAATCACCGCCTGCAGGTATTTGCCTTCCTGGGGTGGAGCAAAGAAGAAGAGGCTAGAGGAACCCGCGCCGACAACGCTCGCTCTGCTCCCGAAACACCCTGCAAACAGGTTACGGCTTTAATGTGTTGCGTGAAATAAAGAAATAACAGAAGGAGGGTGCGGGATGCCTACAAACATACCAGGGCTCAGCTGGAGCTGCTAGTGTGCAGCTCTCCTGAAAAGCCAAGGCAGAGCTTGTGTTCCTGCTCTTTGCAGAGCAGAGGAGGACTGGGCAAAGCCCCTTGGCATAAGCCCTGGCCACATCCACCCCTAGGAAAAGTCTGATCAGCTGTCCTGCTCTGCAGGGAGCACACACGGCCAAGGCAAAGGGATCTCAGGGAGCATCAAGGAGCAAAAAAAGGCACAGAAAGGCAGGACTCGCCTTGCCCAGCGCTGTTTAAGTGGATACGGCTTTTCTGACACCGACTGCTGAATTGGATACATGTCTGGCTGAAAAGGACCTGGAGGTGTTGGTCAACAGTGGCTGAGCACGAGCCAGCAGTGGCCCAGGTGGCCAAAGAGGCCAACAGCATCCTGGCTTGGATCAGCCATGGGGTGGCCAGCAGGAGCAGGGAAAGGATTGACCCCTGGACTCGGTGCTGGTGAGGCTGCACCTTGAATCCTGGGTTCAGTTTTGGACTCCTCACTCCAAGACGGACATTGAGGGGCTGGAGCGTGTCCAGAGAAGGGAACAGAGCTGGGACGGGTCTGGAGCCCAGAGGTTCTCGGAGCAGCTGAGGGACCTGGGGCTGTTCAGTGTGAAGAAGAGGAGGCTGAGAGGAGATCTCATCGCTCCCTGCAGCTCCAGGAAAGGATATTGTGGTAAGGTGGGTGCTGGTCTCTCCTTCCAAGTCACAGGTGATAGGATGAGAGTAAATGGCCTCAAATTGCACCAGGGGAGTTTTAGATTGCATATTAGGAGCAATTCCTTCTCTGACAGAGTGGGGAAGCCCTGGCAGAGGCTGCTCAGGGCAGTGGGGGAGTCTCCGTCCCTGGAGGGGTTCAAAAACCGTGTGGCTGTAGCACTTGGGGCCATGGTTTAGGAGGCACGGTGGGGTTGCTCTGTTGGTTGGACTGGGTGAGCTTAGAAAGCTTTTCCAACCTCAGTGATTCCATGACTTTACGATTCTGTGCCCCTGAATTTATTTCCAGCTCCCTCGCTCCAACTCCACCGTGCCCAAGATTACAAACCTTGAAGTACATGGTGCCTTTCTCCTTGACGATGGCAGCCTGTTCCAGCTTCTCTTTGGTATCCATCTCCCATGACTCCTTGGCCTGCAAGGAAACAGAAAAGGGGAAAAAGGAGAAAAATAGAAAAGAGAAGGGAAGAAACGTAAAGGGAAAAAAGAAAATAAAAGGGAAAAAATAAAGTACAAAAGGAACAAGGCTAGGAACGAATGAAAAAAACCCCAACCTTGGACCTCAGCCAGAAAAATAAACCAACCCAAGAGAGAAGAACAACTGCAGAACACAGAGATCCCTGGTGACGTTCCCACTCCAGCAGGGGCCAGGCTGCCGCCCCGCCAGGGACAAAGGGTGGATGCTGCACAGGGACTCGAGTTCCCGTCACCCAGGGAGGGCTCGACACACGCTGTGACCCTCACCTTCTCAAAGCTCTTGAGCGTCACCTCGTACACCAGCTCCGCGTTGGGCTGGATGCCGTACTTGGGCTTCCCTGCCTCGCCAAAGCCGTACCTGAAAAGGCAGAAAGGAGCTGTTACAGGGTTAAATCTTCATTTTGGCTGCATTTGACCATAAACCCAGCCCCAGGTCACTGACTCTGCTGTCACAGCCAGCTCAGTGCCTGCATCTTTCTAACATTTCAGGGCCAGGGTGATACTATTCTCCACCAGCAAAGGTATCTGACAACATAGGATGAATTATCTATCAGGATCAACCTCTCCAGATGCTTCAAATCTCTCTTTTTATACAGGTTTCTCCCCAGTCTAAGAACTCACCCCTAGCAATTTCCAGGGACGCTCTCACCTTTCAGCCACAGAACTCAGATAAAGCCCTTTTATCTGATTTTTGAAGCACCCTAAGATTGCCTCCACACTGCTGGTCGTTCTTGCTGCTCTAGCCAGTCAAGGCTCTCCTGGAAACCAAACCTGGATCCCAAATTTTTGGGATTGAGCTAAAACGATCTCAGATGCTGGAAGCTTAAAGCCAGATGGGATCCTCAAGGGGACGCTCCTTACCGTGGCCCAAGGTAGAGGATGCAGTGCTCTCCCCTCTGCATCTTCTCCAGGGCTTTGTCGATGCCGATGGGGATGTCGTGGTCTTCTCCTTCGCCAACGACAAACTTGACATCTCTGCAATCAAACCTGGTGCTGCCGCAGAATCCCTCGAGGCGAACTGGGGAGGGGTGAGAGGGGACAGGGCAGGAGTGCACACGGAGCTGCCCAAAGGGGCTCCAAAGAAAGCATCTTATGAACTATCTTATAAAGTAAGTTTCCCAATGGGTTTTCCCCATGGAATGGGTTGGGTTGGAAGGGACCTCAAAGCCCAGCCCGTTCCACCTCTGCCATGGGCAGGGACACCTCCCACTGGATCAGGGGCTCCAAGCCCCATCCAACCTGGCCTTGAAGCCCTCCAGGGATGGAGCAGCCACCACTGCTCTGGGCAACCTGGGCCAGGGCCTCCCCACTCTCACAGGAGAACATTTCTTTCCAAGATCTCATCTCATTCTCCCTTCTTTCAGCTTAAAACCATTCCCCCTCATCCTATCCCTGCACTCCCTGATCCAGAGCCCCTCCCCAGCTTTCTTGCAGCCCCTTTCAGCACTGGAAGCTGCAATATGGTCTCCGTGCACCATTCTCTTCTCCAGGCTGAACAACCCCAACTTCAGCAAATCTTCCAGCCTTGGAAGCCCTGGAAGCAGGAAGACCTGGGGCGGGGGGCAGCCAAGGAGCCCCTGGTGAGCAGAGAGGGATGGGGAGGGCTTGGAGACCTTGCTGAAAAGCAAGACAGGCATATCTTGTCTGACCAAGGACGAGACAACAGATAAACATCATGACTAATATGTTCCTCTCGTACTCAACTGCAGGAGTCAAGTCTTACTGGAACTGGATATTGCTCCTGGCACGCCGCCACGCCGTTTATCACAGCGATTACAAATCTTCTATACAGTGCTATACCACCTCGCCTTCTACCTCGAAATGTTCTCCTGCCTCTAAGAACTCAAAGTACAAGATAAACTTTTTTTTTTTCTTTTTAATCTTCAACCAATAACCACGCTGTTCCAGCCCCAGCGGACACCGGGTACCTGGCACATTCACCACCTGGTACTCCTGGCTGGATTTTCACAAGATATTCTTTATTTATTTGATTCTGAAGACAGCCCAGGGCTTTGGGGACAGTTTTATGTTCTTTGCGCTCTGTTTACAGGGTACAAGGCACACGCCTGCAGGCAGCTCTAACATAAAAGCAATTTCATAAGGAACCCCTATGTACTGCTAAAAAAAAAACCCAGCCAAAACAAATGAAAAGAGCTTTTAAGAGGAAAAATTCATAGTAGGCATCACAACTGTGCTTTGCAGCCTAGAGGGACACGAGCTTTATCTTTGCTTGCTGCAGAGCAGAGAGAGATGTCAACCTCTCTGAAGCTGGGAGAGGAAGGAGGCTCAGAAAGAAAACAGGGGGACAGGGGTTGTTTTCTTTCCGAGCATCCTTCCTCTCCCTGCTTCAGACAGGGGCTGCTCTCCGAGCTCCTCCAGCACCACGTGGATCTGCAGGATGCGACCCGAGCTACCACAAGGGGCACAAGGTGGGTGCAAGGAGATGCCATGCTGGACACAGCAGAGGGGGTCTAGGCTCTGTCCAGACCTGGGCTCGAGGAGACCTGCCGCACGGACACCTCCCTGCCCTGAAACCTACAGCAGTTCCCTGGGATGAAGTGCATGACCTAAAAATGAGAACACAGGCTCTGTTCCCATGGCAGGTCCAGCCCTTGGTCAATAAATACTGCCGTAACCACCCCGAGGATGCTCTTCCCACCGCAGGGTCAGGACGCGAGTTCTGCCTCGTCACCCCTCTTGCCACCAAAGCCACGCGAGGAGTCAACTGCAGCAGAGTGGATGATGCTCACGTGCTTGCCAGCAACACAGGAGGCATCTGCACCCATCACTGGTGCGCAGGGACCGCGAGGTTCAGGCTGCCTCTGCTCACCCAGCTCAGGACAAGGGCAAAAAGCAGCAACTCTGCTTTGACCTCCACTTTTGCACTACCTAAACCCAAGCTGGCTACTTCCACAAGCACGGGCGAGCAAAACAATTTTGTCTAAAACACAGGCAACCCACCATGCCTTCTCCCTGCTTATTCCCAGTGAGTACGGATCCATAATCCCCAAAATATGAACATGAGTTAGCAGTGGCTCAGGTGATCAAGAAGGCCACCAGCATCCTGGCTTGGATCAGCCATGGGGTGGCCAGCAAGAGCAGGGAAGGGATTGACCCCTGGACTCGGTGCTGGGGAGGCTGCACCTCGAATCCTGGGTTCAGTTTTAGCCCCTCACTCCAAGAAGAACATTGAGGGGCTGGAGCATGTCTGGAGAAGGGAACTGAGATGGGAAGGGGCTGAAGAACAGGGGTTCTAGGAACTGCTGAGGGATCTGGGGCTGTTTAGCCTGGAGAAGAGGAGGCTGAGGGGAGACCTCATCACTCTCTGCAGCTCCTGGAGAGGAGGTTGGAGCCAGGCTGGGCTCTTCTCTCGAGTCACAAGCGATAGGATGAGAAGGAAGTGCCTCATGTTCCAGCAGGAGAGGTTTAGATTGGATATTAGGAAAAATTTCTTTCCTAAAAGAGTGGTGAAGCCCTGGCAGAGGCTGCCCAGGGCAGTAGGAGGGTCTCCATCCCTGTTGGGGTTCAAAAACCGTGTGGCTGTGGCACTTAGGGACACGGTTTAGTAGACACAGTGGGGTTGGGCTGGTGAGCTTAAAGGTCTTTTCCAACCTTACTGATTCCATGACTCAAAAGCAGCAGCGCAGCTGTCCCAGGTCCCATCCCCAGTAGGATGTGGCAGTGACGGGAAGATCCTGCTTTAAAACAGGACGTGCAGGAGGATGCCGCAATCCTTCCCTTCGAGGGCGGTTTCGTCCCATTTTTATTGCACATAAAACACACCGGGTGAAGGGGAGAAATCTCCGCTCGGGTTTCCAGGAGCAGGTCAGCTGGTTTCAGTCGCTCTTGGATTACAGGGAAAAAAAAAAAACAAACCCGCTGAAGGAACATCACTCCAGTTGCAGCCCTGACTTATTGTTCTCTCGGTGCCTGCAGCGATTTTGTTTTTGAAGAGCTGAGAACAGAGTGTACCGAGTGCGGCTGGCACACGAACTTGATGTGCTGACAGCAATTTGTACTCAGATTAAAAACGGAGAAGGAGGAGGGGGGGGGAAAGGTTGTAACAAAAGCTGGAATGCCAGATTTCAACTGCAGCCTGTATTTTTTTTTTTTTTTGTAGGGACCAGAAGTGCGAATTAGGCGCTGTAAAACTTAAAATGCATAAAAACGCCTTCAAAACTCCAGCCTGGAGACATTCGCTCCTGGAAGTATAGTTTCTCCCAGCCTAATTCCAGCAGCGATGCGCCTCCCAAACACCTGGCTTGGGATGCAACCTTGTCCTGGGGTGGGCTGCTACGGTGTCCCCAGAGCTCCTGTGCCAGCCCCAAGCTCCTCAAGTCATTCCTGGGGCTCGTCCATGCCCAACACGAGGCCAATCATGAATAGGAATCATAGAATCATAGAATCACTCTGCCAGTGCCCAATGACCTTTTCCATGAAAAATTTTTTCCTAACGTTCAGCCTAAACCTCCCCTGGTGGAGCTTGAGGCCATTCCCTCTCGTCCTGTCCCCTGTCACTTGGGAGAAGAGCCCAGCTCCCTCCTCTCCACAACCTCCTTTCAGGTAGTTGGAGAGAGCAATGAGGTCTCCCCTCAGCCTCCTCTTCTCCAGGCTAAACACCTCCAGCTCTCTCAGCCGTTCCTCATAAGGCCTGTTCTCCAGACCCTTCACCAGCTTCGTTGCTCTTCTCTGACCTATTTGCAACCAAAACTGTCACTGCGAGGCTGCCTGGTGCTGCTTCTCCTCATCCTCACTCATGGGGAAAAAATCATAGAATCATAGAATCACCAGGCTGGAAAAGACCCATCGGATCATCGAGTCCAACCATAAATATATATGATATATAGGATCATCAATTCATGAAGTTTGGAAAAGACCTCTAAGATCAAAGCTATTTAAAGAGCCTCTGATGTTGTATGTACAGGGATACATCGGTCACAGAATCATGGAATGGGTTGGACTGGAAAGGACCTTAAAGCCCATCCAGTTCCACCTCTGCCATGGGCAGGGACACCTCCCACTGGATCAGGGGCTCCAAGTCCCATCCAACCTGGCCTTGAACACCTCCAGGAATGGAGCAGCTACAACTTCCCTGGACAACCTGGGCCAGGGAATGCGAATGAATTAAACGCCGCAGGAGCAGGCGGCTGACAAGGGAGTGGCTGGCACGGCAGGCGACCTGCTGGCTGGATTGGCACCGTGTTCCCGATCTCTGCCCTGCCCAAGCAAGAGCAGTTACGCAAGATCGCCTCCAAAGGCATTAATCTCCATTATTCTGACCATGCGTGTGCTCCCGCTCGCAGCGGTTGCGCTGATGGACGCTTTTGTTTGAAAGGGGTAAAGGGGCACCGGGCTTTGGGGCGGCATCAAGCGTACGTTGGAGCCTTGTAATTTGGCTCTTTATGGCCTTCCAGAGAGATGATTCCTGGCTAGTGCTGCCCCACTCCATGCCTCACCCCCTCCTGAGCCATTAAAGCATCAAAAAAACCTCAAGCTGCAAAGGGAACAACTTCAGAGGGACCAGGGCTCTCTCTGTCCCTGCCTGTAATGCCCTCAGATCCAGTCAAAATAAAGAGGAATGTTGGAGGTTTAGGCTGAACATGAGGAAAAAATTTTTCAGGGAAAGGGTCATTGGGCACTGGCAGATGCTGCCCAGGGAGGGAGTTGAGTCCCCTTCCCTGGAGGGGTTTAAGGGACGGGTGGACGAGGTGCTGAGGGACATGGTTTAGTGATTGATGGGAATGGTTGGACTCGATGATCCAATGGGTCCTTTCCAACCTGGTGATTCTATGATCTGCAAATCATTTCAATTATATTTAGTCTTCTTGTTTAATCTCTGGGGTAGCAGAGCCAGCTCGAACCTCAGCACACCGGTCCCCAGCTATGATGCTCACAGCAGTAGAGGCAGACACTTGAGTCTGGCTCAAAAAGCCCTTTTTCCTTAAAAAAAAGCCTCGTTAGAAGAACCAGCCGTTCAAGATGTTGAGCTTTATGAGCTGTCACAGCTCAGATTAAATTTCCCTTCGGCTCAAGGGAGTTAATCTTTGTGTACAGAAGCTCTGAAAGGGAGAAAAGAAAGTAAATGCCTCCCGTGTGGAGCAAGCGCTGTGGCTGAGTGGTTCTTTGGAAGGAAAAAACAATGAGCCCGGCTTCCGCCACCCAGCCCTGCGAAACGTTTGCTCCAGAGATGTGACCAGAGCAGGGAGAGCCCAATGGGCCTGTTTTTCAGCTGAAAGAGGGAAGATGGAGATGAGATCTTAGGAAGAAATGTTCTCCTGTGAGGATGGGGAAGCCCTGAACTGGTTGCCCAGAGCAGTGGTGGCTGCTCCATCCCTGGAGGTGTTCCAAGCCAGCCTGGATGGGGCTTGGAGCCCCTGATCCAGTGGGAGGTGTCCCTGCCCATGGCAGAGGGGGAGAACTGGATGGGCTTTGAGGTCCCTTCCACCCCAACCCACTCCATGATTCTATGAATCAGGCTCTTCACCCTCTGGCATGAGCTGAAGCTATCCTGACCTCAGCAAACCCTCCACATCAATCTCCTCCCCGCAGCAGCAGCAGCCCAGGGACCAGCACTCACTTTCCACTGTAGCACCTTCGTTAGGGTTGGAATAACCTTCACCCTTCCTCTTGATCCTCCGGATTATCCCTCCGTCCTCAAACAAGTCCTCGCCTTTGAAGTCAAGCAGCTCAACCTAAAACCAAAAAGTAATAAGGAAAAGGTGATCAGAGCTCAGGGAGGCGGGAAGGAGAGGAGAAAAACAATGGCAAAGCCACAAGGCAGCAGTTCATCCTCTGGCTGGAGAGCCAAGCCAGCTAATTCTCCATTCAGCTGACGAGTAGAAGTTGCCCATAAAAGCCCGCTCCAAGCCACTGGATTTATTAGGAATTGGGACACATCCAGTACCTGAAGCGTAACACAAAGTAACACTAAAAATCAGTTTATTAAGCCTGTAAAGGCACAACACGGCCAGTGCTGGAAGATGCTGTGAAAGCTGCCCAGACCCAGCATGGGTAGGACTTTTCCCTTCATTTTCCGACGGGATCAGCTCCGACTCAAGGTTTAGTCTCCGCTCGGCTTGCAAGGACTAAGCCTTAATTCAGGACAAACCCATTCCTCATCCCGGCGAGCCCTGCCATCCAGCGCCCTGTGCCAAACCCTTGGCTCCCCTACTGCCCCGCGGCACTAATCGGTTTTTAGCACCCGAAGGCATTTCCCAGGCACTTTCTCCCTCCCATGTGCATTTTGAAAGCTGGAATTAGCTCACTCCCACCCGCCTCAGCACTGGGGTTCTCCCCAGCCTCCTTCAGTCCCAGCCTCCCAGCTCAGACACACATTTCTGAGAAAACCCTGGCAGCAGTTCCTGGAGCAGAGGGACACGTTTCAGGAATCCAAGCTGGTTTATTTTTTTGTTGGTGGGTTGGTTTTGGTTTTTTTTTATTTCTGAGCTGGTTGGCAAGGCAGAAAGGGAGTGAGCGAGCTCATCCAAGCGTCAGCATTACTTGCCTCGAAAAAGAGGGTGGCATTGGAAGGTATTTTGGGGGCACTGCCAGCAGAGCCGTACGCGTACTCGGGTTTGCAGAGCAAGTAGCAGATCTCTCCCTTCTTCATAGTAGCCACCCCGATGTCCCATGCCTTGATTACCTGACCTAGGAGAGAGGGAGATGTCAGGCTGGAGGGAGCAACCAGCAGCCCAGAATAAAACAGCCTGGATGCTGTGAGGATGGCAGCCTTAAAAAAAACACCCTCAGAATCACAGAAGGGTTTGGGTTGGAAGGAAACTCAAAGCCCAGCCAGTTCCACCCCCTGCCATGGGCAGGGACACCTCCCACTGGATCAGGGGCTCAAAGCCCCATCCAACCTGAACTTGAACACCGCCAGGGATGGAATCTGAGGGTCTGGTTGACATCAAGTTAGAATCTCAGAATGGTTTGGGCGGGAAGGGATCTCCAAGCCCATCCGGTTCCATCCCAGGGGCACCTTTCACTTGATCAGGTTGCTCCAAGCTCCATCCAACCTGGCCTTGAACACCTCCAGGGAGTGGGTCACTTAAGACAGGGCTGACATTGAACATCTGTCTTGCAACAGAGTCTCAAGTCCCTCAGGAACATTCCATCCTCCCATCCCACCCACAAGCATCCCCACGGACGGATCCCCTGGACCCCCTCACCTTTGCCCAGGCTGAAGACAAATGGCTCATTCCGATCACGGCTGGAGTCGAATTTTTTACCGTTGGCCAATTTACCTTTGTAGTGGACATAAACCTTGTCCCCGATCATGGGGGACTCATCTTCACTCCCAGGTCTTTTGATGATCTGAGAGACAGAAAAGAAACCATGAGAAGTGAGGCCAGGGGGCAGCTAAGAACACATGTGGAGAGAAACGTAGAGAGAGATAAATAGATATAGATGATATAGATATAGAATCATAGAATCACCAGGTTGGAAGAGACCCATCAGATCATCAGGTCCAACCATTCCCATCAATCACTAAACCATGTCCCTCAACACCTCGTCCACTCGTCCCTTAAATCCCTCCAGGGAAGGTGACTCAACCCCCTCCCTGGGCAGCCTCTGCCACTGCCCAATGACCCCTTCCCTGAAACATCTTTCTCCTGATGTCCAGCCTAAACCTCCCCTGGTGGAGCTTGAGGCCATTCCCTCTCGTCCTGTCCCCTGTCCCTTGGGAGAAGAGCCCAGCTCCCTCCTCTCCACAACCTCCTTTCAGGTAGCTGGAGAGAGCGATGAGGTCTCCCCTCAGCCTCCTCTTAATATAGATAACATAGATATAGATTATATATATATATATATATACACACACACATATGTGTTTTTATACATAAGCACACACATCCATATATATAAAAAATATGCATACGTGCATGTATATACATAAAAATGCAAATATACACATGCATATACATCCTAGTGCTGCTCTAAACCAAAAGAAGGCTTGAGGAGAAGCCTTAAAATTTGCTCTTCCATCAGCCCCTAAAAATAAATCCCAAGCCGGAGCCGTGGTGACGGAGCGGGACAGGGCTGGGAGCACAGAGCTGCTTTGCGGAGGATAAACACCACGGTTCGAAACCTGAAGCGAATGTAATTTTGCTCCCTTTCTGCCCGTACACATTTTACTCGCAGGGGTGTGTCATTTCACTACTCACTATTTGTCAACGCTTCTTTTATTTTGAATACTCCAGCCTGGAACAAGCAGTTCTCGAGCTGAGGATAGAGCAGGGGAGGATGCTATTCTTAGAGGAAAGGTCCTATTCAAGTGGAGAAGAGCAAGCAGAACTATCCAGAAACGGCCCCGAATATGAAAAAGGAGTCATGGAGCAGACTGGATGACCTCAGTAATATGCTCTTTCTAACGTCTGTGAGTCACACACAAAAATGCTTTGTGGATTTACTGCTAATAATCTGATTAGGAACACAATAGCAGTGAAATTCATTGAGCAGCCTGAATCCATCAGTCTCAAATATTCCACCCTTCTTTATTCCAAGCGATGCCTTTGCGTTTCAAGGATAAAAATACCCCAGTCCTACCACCCTGGAAGTCCTACATGGCCCCAAGGGCTGGGGACAGCCCATCAACATGACCACGCACCCCAAAATGCAGATAGAAAGGCAGAACCCTGCTGGCAGTGCCCCCTCACCTTCAGGACCCCTCGGTCTCGAGCTGGCGTGATGTCCTCTCCGTGCTCAGCGAGAGCCGCTGCCTGCACCTCCACGTCGCTCCTGGTGGCCTCATCAGTGGTCATGGTCTCCTCACATAAGCACTGGACCTGGGGAGAGACAACACACACACCCTGTCAGCCCAGCAGGACACCAGGAGGTGGTGTAAGAGGAAAGGGTTAAACAAAATCAGCAGCCTCTGCTGCAGGGCCACGGCAGGAAGCTTTGAGCACATCTCAAGCCTGCAGAGCGGAAAATCCCTTCCCAGGGGCCACTCAGGCTCTGCTGAGCCACAGGGCGCAGGCAAACTCGATGTGTGACACGGGCTGTCCTCACCACCTGGGAACAGCCCTGAGGCTTCACTCGGCCATAGCGAAGCTCATGGAGTCCCCCAGCCTTCACCTTCAGCCTCCCCAGGTCAACATCACGCCCCGGAGGCTCCTCCAGCAAGAGTTTCACCCCCAAAAGCACAAGTAGGTAACACATGTGCTGGCCGATTGACTCCTGACACTAGGCAAAACATGGAAACTCATCTCCACGTGTTGCATCCAAACCACAAGTTCTTCTTTGGGGTGGACTCAAACCACTGGTGAAGTTCTACTTATGCAACAGCAATTTGATACAAAGCTAGTGCTGAATCACCAATGCTGGCAGACATCAAGGGCAGCGCTGAAACCAGAGGAGATGATGCTCATGGGCAAGAAGCAAAAGGACGATGGCCACCATGCTTCACCTGTCCCTTCTGGCTCATGTAGAATCATAGAATCACCAGGTTGGAAGAGACCCGTCAGATCATCGAGTCCAACCATTCCCATCAATCACTAAACCATCTTCCTTAGCACCTCGTCCACCTGTCCCTTAAACACCTCCAGGGAAGGGGACTCAACCCCCTCCCTGGGCAGCCTCTGCCACTGCCCAATGACCCTTTCTGTGAAAAATTTTTTTCCTAATGTTCAGCCTGAACCTCCCCTGGCAGAGCTTGAGGCCATTCCCTCTCGTCCTGTCCCCTGTCCCTTGGGAGAAGAGCCCAGCTCCCTCCTCTCCACAACCTTCTTTCAGACAGTTGTAGAGAGCAATAAGGAAAATACGTGCACCAGGCTAGTATTGCTGTTTTGAACTAGTTTATACAGTCCAAGGTTATTTTTCCCACCCCTGGAGAACAAGCTCCAACTCTCAGGCAAGCAAAGCATCATCCCAGATGGAAAGATCTGAATGCACAGCAAGCACCTTCTTCTAAAAGCTGAAAGAAACACAAGACCAAAGGAATCTCAACTATTCTAGGGCCTTCAACTATTCACCTTCAAATATTTCCCTGCGAGGGTGGGGAGGCCCTGGCCCAGGTTGCCCAGAGCAGGGGTGGCTGCCCCATCCCTGGAGGGGTTTAAGGCCAGGTTGGATGGGGCTTGGAGCCCCTGATCCAGTGGGAGGTGTCCCCTGCTTCGGGGTCCCTTCCAACCCAAACAACCATTCCATTACTCTATTTGGGTGGATAAAGACCAAATTCACGGCAAGACTGTAAGAAATCAGGGACTTGGGGGCAACCTACTGGAGCACCATGGTCCCAATGTCACGGTGCAAGCAGCCAAGGTGCCAGAAAAAAACATGTTTTCCATCAAATACAGACTTTTACCAGTGCTGCTTGGTGAAAAGAGAATTGCCTATGGCTGAAAACACATATTTCCTGATGATTTCCGTCACATCCCAAGGCTATTTTGGTAGTCGCACTGCTGTGCAACACGTAATCAAGGAAACATGTGACGAAGAATTAGAAAGCAATGGGGTTTTTTAGGACATAAACCAGATCTATTAAAGTCACTCTAATTGTGAAACTTTCCCACAGTCTTTGGTGTGGAATCTGATGTTAACCAGCAGGAGAAATCATTCATTTGAGGGATTCAAAAGAGCAAAGAAAGGATGTTTTCAGCTCCAAGTGTAGATAAGTCGTGCTGCAAGAAGAATTGTGCTCCTCACACCCGGGTGGAAAGGGAAGAACTGGAGCCCAGCCCCCCCGGCACAGGAAGCCACCGAGACACAAAGAGCCCCGCAATGGAAGAAACAAATAGAAAAATAAGGGAACTACTTGTTACAATGCTCAATTATCACAGTCTTTGGGGTCACGTTTAAAGAGGTTTTGCATCTGCTCCCTTTCACCAGCTCTGCTGAGGCTTAGGTGGGAACATCTCAAAAACACTAAGAAAAGCAACGTTGGTGGTGAGACTCATCATCTCCCAGGTATTTATATAATGGAAAACAGGCCGTTGGTTACTTTGAAAGATATTCTTTATGATGCGAGTGGTGAAGCACTGGGACAGGTTGCCCTGAGAGATGGTGATGTCCCATCCCTGGAGGTGTCCAAGGTCAGGTTGGACGAGGCTCTGAGCAACTTGATCTGGTTGAAGATGTTGGACTGGATGGACTTTAAAAGTCTCTTCCAATCCAAACTGTTCTATGATTTGGGTGCTGAGATGGTCTCCAAGCCACCACACTCCACGCTGCCCCACCACCATCAGGAACATCCTCTTGGAGGTGAGTGACGACGTGGTGGTTCCCTTGCGGCACCGTGCACTGGCTCAGGGCTCCCCAGCACAGATTCTGCGCAGCACCAGGGACGCAGCACCCATAACCCCTTTAGTGAAGACCCCAGAAGGTGAGCAGCTTGCAAAAGAAGTGCCACCTCCTGGAGCAGAACCTCCCGAGGTCCACCAAGCAGCCGCTCTTGGGATCCAGGAGATGGAGAGGGAGGTGCTAGCTCTGGCTCGCCGCTTGCTAAATCCCACCAAGAGACATCTAAAAATATATCATACGCATCCTTCTAATTATTTTTCTACGTAAGTAATTAGCAGAGTCATCCAGGGAAACTGGCCAAGGCGAGCGGGAGGGGAGACGCTCTGCGTCAGCAGCAGTGGGAGGGATGGAGCCCACAAGACCAGCTATTAAGATGTGGTCCATGTTATGAAACAGCTCAAGACTTCTCCGTCCAGCAAAAACGGCTCCAACTAGGTTAGAGAAAAGACTGCATTGCTCCTGCTTATCTCCGGTTTGGAGCAGCAGAAGGAGGCTGGCTGGGATCCAAGATCCCAATTAATTTGAAACAAACAGTTGTAAGGGAAAAAAAAAAAACAACCCTATCTGCTACTCCCTGAGATTTAATTTCCAGGGTGCCAGGGACTATTAGTGAGAGCTGTGCAAGCTTACTGGAGGTGTCAGAGCCTGAATCTTCTTGTTGCAGGACCACGTGTGCTCCAGATACAGGGAAGGGCTGCATTAATTAATTACCCAGTGCCTCTGGGTGTTTCTGATACCCTGAGCAAATCCTGCTCACCCATTGCTGTTGCCCACAAGCTTAATGTTGTAATTCTGCAAATGAAGTCAGGGATTTCCATGCACAGAGAAGAAAAGCGATGAGAAGGTGATTAAAGAAATCCAGAGTACATCCAAGGAAAGGTGCATGCGGATATCAGGGCAGTGTGTCACAGTTTGGGATCACAGAATCCTGGAATAGTTTGAGTTGGAAGGGACCTCAAAGCCCATCCAGTTCCACCCCTGCCATGACCAGGGACACCTCCCATTGGATCAGGGGCTCCAAGCCCCATCCAACCTGGCCTTGAACCCCTCCAGGGATGGGGCAGCCACCCCTGCTCTGGGCAACCTGGGCCAGGGCAACTATTCCAATGTTAATTAACATGAAATACATTAAAGAGCTTCTAGCTATGCAAGCAAGGAGACTTGGGAGTTCAGAGGGTCCTACACATGCACGACATGTGCTTCACTTGGACCAGCACATCCTGACCCGCAGCACTGGCACATGATGTTTTCAGCCCCATTAAATTCATATAAACTCCTTGAGTCACTCCAAAGCCACAACTGTTGCATCTTTCCTTCTTGCAAAGCCACTGTCCCACTCCAAACACTGCCCCACATGCTGGTGCAGGCGGTTGCAAACATTTCCTCCTCCAGATGGAGGGTGGCATCACCATGGCTGATGCTCACGAGCAAACAAAGCTGCAATAGATGCCCATGAGCAATCAAGCTATGATAGATGCCTACAAGCAATTAAGCACCTATGGATGCCCACAAGCAATTAAGCCACAATAGATGCCTACAAGCAACTATGCTCTGATGGATGCCCACGAGCAGTTAAGTTTCTCGCAGCTGGCACCCGTTGCCCAGGCAGAGCACCCTATGGCAGTGCCTACAGCTGTGATCCTGATTTTAGCACCCCCATACGATCCAGTTGCTTCTTCAGAAAAAGGCGTTTTGTGCTTTTTATGTCTATTTTTATGTCTACAGGCCTTACGAAGAATGGCTGAAGGAACTGGGGTTGCTTAGCCTGGAGAAGAGGAGGCTGAGGGGAGACCTCATTGCTCTCTACAACTACCTGAAAGGAGGTTGTGGAGAGGAGGGAGCTGGGCTCTTCTCCCAAGGGACAGGGGACAGGATGAGAGGGAATGGCCTTAAGCTCCTCCAGGGGAGGTTTTGGCTGAACATTAGGAAAAAATGTTTCATGGAAAGGGTCATTGGGCACTGGCAGAGGCTGCCCAGGGAGGGGGTTGATTCACCTTTCCTGGAGGTGTTTAAGGGACAGGTGGATGAGGTGCTGAGGGACATGGGTTAGTGATTGATGGGAATGGCTGGACTCGATGATCCAATGGGTCTTTTCCAACCTGGTGATTCTATGATTCTATGAAGTCCCATCCAACCTGGCCTCAAACACCTCCAGGGATGGGTGTTCAAGACACCAGCCACATGCTGGTGCAAATCCAGGCATCTCAAAGCACTTCCCCCTAGACACATGCCCTTCAAACAACGATCTTTGCAAGGAGAACACTGCTCTGGGTGGATACATGCCATGCAGCGCAGAAACCCACGCCACAAAAACAAGTCATTTATTTTGACAATCCTCTCTCTCTCCACACGGATGTTGCTATCTTCCAGACCGGAGAAATATGAGAAAATTCCAAGCAGGGAATGGGATGCAGATGTCTGACCCCAGGCTGAGGACAGACAGGTATCACACATTCTAGAGTTTCAATGAGTACATGATCCCAAGCCATGTTTCCTAGAAATCGGCATACCAGGAATTTGCCAGCTCCAAATGGAAACTTTGTGTTGCTGTTCCCTCCCAGAGGCTCGCGGGAGGGGGAAGGGGAAGGAGGGAAGAGAAAGGCTCGTGGGGGTTTTAGGGATCTCACCTCACCACCATGCGATTGCTGGAGAAAGTCGGAAGGTCTGGGGTCGTCCGGGGAGGCGCCCACCCAGAGACACGGTGGGGATTGCACTGCTAGGAAGAATTAAAAAAAAAACAATTAAAAATAAAATAATAAAATAAAAAAAAAAAACCGCGCTTTATTCTAACACAAGATTTAAGAAGAAGGGAGATCTGAGACAGTGGTTTTCAACCACAGACCACGCTCCCCCACAGTCAGACGAGACCGTGGACAAAACCTCTTCTCTGCTTCTCTGCTCCTCGCAGCCGCGGGGAGATGCTTTGACTCGTTGTTTCCATAAAACAGCGTTTAGCATCTTACCACCCGCTTCAAAAAAAAAAATTTTAAAAAAGTAAAAAGGCTATGTTCTGTCCAACTTTTTTATTGACCATTGCTGAAAGTCAGGATGAAAATTAACAGGATGGAAAAAGAAGAGCTGACTGCTCTGGGATTTGTTTCTGAAGACGCGCCTTCGCTTCCCCGGCACCACAACAGCCTGAGAAGCTTTGGATTGCAACACCGGAGGGAGTTTCTTTAAAATGTAAAGTTCAGGCTAAAAACCAGCAAGGTTAAATGCACAGGGTGGAGATGCAGGACCCCCGCATCCCAGCCACTGGGATGCTCCTCCAGCCTCCAACCTCACCACACCAGATAATGAAGAAAAACCCAATTAGCACAGCAGCCAGACTCTCTTGTCGTCCCTCTCTTGATCACAAAAACTATTTTATCTGACAAAACACTGAGCAAACCATCCCTGTGCAGAAGAGGGAAAGAGCAGAGCAATGATTTGCCCCAGATGAGGGTGTTTTAAAAGACCTGCAGAGCAGAGACCCAGGGAGACAGAGTTCGAGTCAATAATAAATGAAAATTGAGATTTCTAAGAAAAAATGAGCATCCTAAACTGACAAGGATGCCCCGCGTTATCCTCAGCTCCATCCTGATATGTAAAGATGCGCCCAGGCATCGAGTACCGTTTCTCACACCCATGCATCACAGCTTGATGTTAAAATTAACTTCTCTTTTTCCTTAAATCCCAGCCACTCAACTTCCCTCCCTGCTTTAAAAATAAACAGGGAAGTCAGAGATTTAAGTTATCCCTAGCTGAATAAGGCTCACATGGATTGATTTACTTCCTAGCACACACGTTGTGCAAGCAGCTAACATCCCGGCGGGCCAGTCATGGCAACTTCTATTCAAACAAAAAAACAACACGCAAACAGAGCTGCTTTAATTGCCCGGCACCCTGACGAACCCGTCGCACCCAGGGTGAACCGTGACTCACTGGGGACTGAAGTGAACTCCTTGGTTCTCCTTTATTCACAGCTGGTTGCTGCTGGAGGGTTAACTCCTTCTGCCACAGAGACCTTGGTACCGGCTGAGCATCCTCTGAGCATCCCTCCCCCAGCATCTCCTCCCATCCCAGAATGGGATGCAGCCACCTTTATCCCAATCCACCTCCTGATGACCAGCGGGTATCAGTGCTACAGCAGCAAAAGAGGTTTTTAAGCAATTAAGAGAATAACAAAGGGACAGAAGGAATCTACCACATAGTGTTCCCTTAACCATTTTGCCTAACTAATGTTCTTAAGCTTCTGAAGCGGTTTTCGTTAAAGTCCAAGTCATAACTGATTTTTTTTAATAAGTTGAATAAGACACTACCCTCAAGTTCCAACAAGAGAAACAAGTGAGCAGGATGGCTCGCTACTCCCTGCCAGAACAAATATTTCAGCAGAAAACACGATAGGCTCAGCCTGCCTGCATCCCACGGGAGTGAGGCAAGCGCACCCACACCAGCAACACCCAAAAAGTTCTCAGAAAGGGGGTTTTCTTCCCTGAGTTTACAACATAAACCTATTTAAAATAATAAAATAAGCTCTTTCTCTAGTTATCTAGCAAGGCACCAGCAAGGAAAAGGTTCTCGGGCACTGGCAGAGGCTGCCCAGGGAAATGGTTGAGTCCCATCCCTGAAGGGGTTTAGAAGGTGGATGAGGTGTTCAGGGATCTGGTTTAGCAGTGGACAGGTACAGCTGGATTCGATGAGCTCAAAGCTCTTTTCCAACCAAACAATTCTACGATTCTGTGATTTACCACGTTGCTTCAAAAAAGAAATCACAGGGACAAAGCTTGAAGCTCGTGAGCATCCCATCAGCACCCACGGTTCATCCACACCCCCTCCACTGCGGGTACCCAGAGGCATAACGTCCTCCGCTTTCAAATGGAAAACACCCAAGCAAATATATATTTTCCCCTCCTTTATTCCAAAAGACAAACAGACACTGGGGGAAGCAAAAGCCATAAACTTTTATGGGTTGCTGCTCTTCCAAGGAGAGAAGTCGCCAGGGTCCAGGGTTTTACACACCAATGCTCTGTGTCTCCTACCTCACAGCGAGGATTTCAGCTGCTCCCACCACAAAGATCACAACAAGCTTCTGCCACCAGCAGCACATCCCAAAAATACTGGAAAACACAGGAATGTCAGAGCCAGCAGCACAGCCTCCGCTCTCCATTGGCAGGGAGAGGCACCAGCCTGCACCCAGAGGGGGTGATGCACCTGATGGTAAAAAACCTAATTATTTAATAAAATAGTAATAGCAAGCGTGCACCTCCCATACGAGGCCAGGATAAGAAGGCTGGGGGGTGACCTTAGAGCAGCTTCCAGCGCTGAAAGGGGCTCCAGGAAAGCTGGGATGGGGCTCTGGATCAGGGAGGGCAGGGACAGGATAAGGGGGAATGGTTTTGAGCTGAAAAATGGGAGATGGAGAGGAGATCTTGGGAAGAAATGTTTTCCTGTGAGGGTGGGGAGGCCCTGACCCAGGTTGCCCAGAGCAGGGGTGGCTGCCCCATCCCTGGAGGGGTTCAAGGCCAGGTTGGACGGGGCTTGGAGCCCCTGATCCAGTGGGAGGTGTCCCTGCCCATGGCAGGGGTGGAACTGGATAGGCTTGGAGGTCCCTTCCAACCCAAACCGTTCCACGATACTGTGATAAATAGCTGTTCCATGCTTCCCTGAGCTTCTCAGGAGACAGTGGGCGAGGGGCCGAGTGCAGCATCCTAACGAGCAATGAGGCCATTATACACAGGCGCTCATGTAACAGCAGGGAATGCAATTTCCTAATGCTTTCATAAATTAGGTTTATATAACTGCAAGGGGGAAAAAAAAAACACAGTAACATAGCCAAGCAGGTTATATAAACCATCGTTAAAAAGTGAGAAAGCACTTGACATCCCACTACCCACTCCTTGGCACCCTCTCACAGGGGTTTCTGCCACCGACAATGAGCAGGCCGCTCTCACCGTGTCTTCTCCTCTGGTCAAAACAACTGGGGAGAACAGACCCAGCCAGGTTTTCCGGAAAGAAATATTCCACCTCTGGCTATTAAATGTGAAGCGGGTGGGGAGGCCCTGGCCCAGGTTGTCCAGGGAAGTGGCGGCCAGAACGGGGAGAGCCCAATAGGCCTGACCGGTTTTCAGCTGAAAGAGGGGAGACTGAGATGAGATCTTAGGGAGAAATGTTCTCCTGTGAGGGTGGGGAGGTCCTAAACAGGTTACCCAGAGCAGTGGTGGCTGCCCCATCCCTGGAGGTGTCCAAGGCCAGGCTGGATGGGGCCTGCTGGAGCCCCTGATCCATGGGAGGTGTCCCTGCCCGTGGCAGAGGTTTGGAACTGGATGATCTCTTAGTTCCCTTCCAACCCATCACACTCGAAGATTCCATGATTCATTCTATGATTCCAAGTTTCCCTCCCCGTACACGCACAACCTGGTAAATCACAACCCTGGATGCTCAGAGCCAGCAACCCCCTGGCTGCAGCGACACCAACACCAAGAATTCGATTTTAAGAAGCAGCTTGGGGGAACTAAAATAAATCCATAATGAGAAGAAACAAAAAATGCCTTGTTTGCCAATTCTCTCCTAATTTAGCCTTTTCTCCAGAATAAATCAGACAATTAATCTTGCTTTTATTTATTTTTTTTTTTCTAATTTCTAAAAGCATCTCATTGCTTGCAACAGATTTAAGGGGGTTCCCAACAAACTTGCAGCCGGGTATCCCCAGCCCACAGCAGTGGATACGCTGCTTTAAATCATTTATTTCCCACACATAAGGGCTTGGCAGCATCTTGAGAGCCCTGGTGCCAAATTCCAGAGGGGATGCCCAACTCGGCATCCAGCATTGCCGCCGGCAGCGCCACACCCCCAGAAATAATTTGGTGCCCGAGACCGTTTTTTGGAGCCACGTGTGCACCAATTGTCTAGCAATGCCCAATTATATCAGGAAAATAGAAATTCTCAGCGTGAAAGAGGGGAAATTGAGATGAGAACTGGGGAAGAAATGTTTTGCTGTGAGGGTGGGGAGGCCCTGGCCCAGGTTGCCCAGAGCAGGGGTGGCTGCCCCATCCCTGGAGGGGTTCAAGGCCAGGTTGGATGGAGCTTGGAGCCCCTGATCCAGTGGGAGGTGTCCCTGCCTATGGCAGGGGTGGAACTGGATGGGCTTTGAGGTCCCTTCCAACTCAAACCATTCCATAATTCTACGTTGTGAGGCTGCCGAGGATGCTGTGGCTTCAGGGTTGCACCTCAAAGATGACGCTATTGGCAGGCAAGAAGAGGTGGTGCCTTCTAGAGCTCTTTTTATTTAATTAGGTGATTAAATTTAACATGAATTAAAAAACACTCAAGACTGGAATAATTCTAATGATGCTAATTTTCTACATGCAATGCCACTATTTATTCACATGGGATATTGCAGAGAGAACACAATTTAATTCCCATCCCTCCTCACCACAGAATCATAGAATCACCAGGTTGGAAAAGACCCACCGGATCATCGAGTCCAACCATTCCTATCTCTTCCCCTCTGACAGTTGCTTTCCTACTATTTTCCTTATTTTCCAACACACTCATTTGCAAAATCAGAAAACCTTATTTCAATCACAATTACCACTTATGGAATAAGCTCCATGACAAACAAGTTACACAAACAACTCGTACCCTGCAGCACCCATTTCTTTAACACCCATTAATGAACAGCATTCAAATAAAACAAACTTTGCTAAGTCATTTATTATTTCCCCGGGATATGCAGAAGAGCAGCACGAGCTCGGCAGCTCCCTCAAGGGGCTGCAATAGTTTTATATATATATATGTAACTCTAAGTGAATAAACATACAGATAAACATGAATCGAAGTTGAAAGCAAAATCGAACTGTAAAGTGAAGTCTATAGTGAAACAGAAATCTAAACTGAAGGTGAAGTCTAAATCAAAAATCAAAGCCTATAATCAAAAATCAAAGCCTAAATCAATAATCAAAGCCTAAATTAAAAATCAAAGCCTAAATTAAAAATCAAAGCCTAAATCAAACTTGAAATTGAAATCAAAATCTAATTATATCAGAGGGAATGTAAAATTGTATAGAAATATAAAAACTAGAGTGAATTATTCCCCAAATACTTTATAAAATGCTTTCCCCCCCTGGAGCAGCCCAAGGACCCGTGGTCAGATGGAAGTGGGGATCTTGGTGTCCTTTCAAGCCTTATAGCCAACTTTCTCCTCCTGCCAGCTGCTAATTAAAACTCACCTAATTACACAGTGATGTTCCTGAGGGATGCCATTTGGTTCTTACTCTGGAATTGTTCTTATTTTCTGGCTCGTCCCAGCAAGGGAGACACTCTAACAGTGCTGGGAAAGGACTTCAAAATGATACAAGTGTGTGCTGCGCAAATATAGGCTTGGGAGGCTACAATGATTTATTTAAAAAAAAAAAAGGGAAAAAATACCCTGCAGCAGCTGTTATTCCAGCAGACTCCTCTGCTCTGGGCAGGACAAGCATCATGCCTCCATCCTCCAAGCCCCCAGCCACAAGACAGTCCATGTGTCACTGTCCCTCCACACAAGCTTCAACAAGGGGGGACCCCAGCAACCCACCTGCATCCCAGCATCTCCACCAATGAGGGACCTCAGCATCACACTGAGGACCCAGCATCCTGAGATGGACCCCAGCATCTCGAGATGGACCCCAGCATCCCTACAACGGACCCCAGTATCTCACTGAGAACCCAGCATCCCTACAAGAGACCCCAGCATCTCACTGAAGACCCAGCATCCCGAGATGGACCCCAGCATCTCGAGATGGACCCCAGCATCTCGAGATGGACCTCAGCGTCGCACTGAGAACCCAGCATCCCTACAAGGGACCCCAGCATCTCACTGAGGACCTAGCACCCTGAGATGGACCCCAGCATCTCACTGAGGACCCAGCATCCCGAGATGGACCCCAGCATCTCACCGAGGATCCAGCATCCCTACAAGGGACCCCAGCATCTCACTGAGAACCCAGCATCCCTACAAGGGACCCCAGCATCTCACTGAGGACCTAGCATCTCGAGATGGACTCCAGCATCTTGAGATGGACCCCAGCATCTCATGGAGTACCCAGCATCCCAAGATGGACCCCAGCATCTCACGGAGGATCCAGCATCTTGAGATGGACCCTAGCATCTTGAGATGGGCCCCAGCGTCTCGCTGAGGACCCAGCATTCCGAGATGGACCCCAACATCTCTAATGACGAGGGACCACAGTGTCTCACTGAGAACCCAGCAAAGTGACCAGGGACTCACATCTCATTGAGGACCCAACATCCCACTGAGAATTCAGCAACCTGACAAGGGACCCCAGCATCCCAAGAAGGAACTGCAGCATCCCAATGAGAACCCAGCATCTCGATGAGGGACCCCAGCATCCCGACGAGGAACCCCAGCATCTCACCGAGATCCCAACATCCTAAGAATGGACCCCAGCATGTTACCAAGCTCCCAGCATCCCAAGAAGGGACCCCGTGTCTAGGCTACAAAATTCTCAGTCCTGCTGGAAGTTATTCCTGCCCAGGCTCACACTCCTGGTTAACCCCTTCCCAGCCATTTCTGTCCTCTCCACGCAGTTCTTCTCACCTCTAGGGTATCAAGTTGGGAATAAAACCTGAGCATCTCTGAGTCACAGCATCACCACCCGACCCAAACCCACCATACTTCTGGGAAAACAGCCCATAAATGCCAGATATGGGTTCTGCCAGATGGATTTAATGATTTTCTTCCCCCCTAGCCCTTCATGGGGCAGGGAAAGAGGTGGTGGAGGGGGTAGAAGGGACGCAATTTCCCTGCATTTACAGGAAGGAACAGTTTGTGATTTCAAATTTTTTTTTGTTTTGGTTTAACTTGTAGTCCCAGTTTCCAAGCTGGATTTGATGCCTCAGGGATGTTCTAAACCCACCTCAACCATTTAATAACTCATTATGTAGCCACACCATTTAAACTCTACCTCTAAAATCCTAAAGTATCAGCTCTTGGGTTATTATTTTTCCATTTTCCAAGTGTTTTTTCCGCCGGCAGCAGCTCGGTCCTGTCTGCTCAGCACGGTGAGGACAAGAGCCAGGCTGAGGACACGGTGATGATGGATGGATCACCACGAGCTCTTACAACTCATTGCGTAAAATACTCTTTCCTGGTAAGGGCAAGCTCGCTCCAACGTGCATTTGAAAAAAGAAGAGCTTTGAAAGAGAGTTTGTGCCCAGAGAGGAAGGGAAAACAGCAAAAAGCTTAAAGAAAAAAAGTCATATTTCCCTTGTGCAATCGTCAATCTGTATATTTATGTCTGTGCCTTATGGAGGGGTAGGAAAAAACATCGGAGGAACACAGCAGTACGAGCTGGGGGCACCAGCCCCACTGCCTCCCCTCAGCCCCATACATGCCTCCCCACCCTCTACTGCCCCACGCCACCCCCTGTGCAGACCTCAAGTTCTTCTCTAGCCCTGCAGACCTCTCAAAGAACCACATAGCCCCAAGCACAGCACCCTCGAACCTCCCCCTGCCTCACGCACAGCCACACAGATTCCTCCAGCCCCATATCGGGTCCCCCTGGCACTCCGCAGCCCCACACTGGGTCCCCCCCGCATCCTCTGATCCCACACAGGGTCCCCTCAGCATCCCCTGACCCCACATTCGGTCCCCCAAGCTGCCTCCAACCTCACGCTGGATGCCCCCAGCATCTCCAGTCCCATGCTGGGTGGCCCCATCATCTCCCAGCCCCACATCGGGGCCCCCCAAGCTGCCTCCAACCTCACGCTGGATGCCCCCAGCATCTCCAGTCCCACGCTGGATCACCCCATCATCTCCCAGCCCCACATCGGGACCCCTAAGCTGCCCCCAACCCCACGCAGGGTGTCCCCAGCATCTCCAGTGCCACGCTGGATCACCCCATCATCTCCCAGCCCTACATCGGGTCCCCTAAGCTGCCCCCAACCCCATACCGGGTGCCCCCGAGTACCTCCAGTCCCACGCAGGGTCACCCCATCACCTCTCAGCCCCACAACGGGTCCCTCCCAGTATCCCCAGTCCCAGCCAGGGCCTCTGAAGCATCCTCCAGCCCCACACCGGGTCTCCCCCTCACGGCCCGTGCCCCACACAGGATCCCGCGGGGTTCCCCAGCATCCCCAGCCCCACACCGGCTACCCGAGCATCCCCCGCTCCCACGGCCGGACCCACCGAGGAACCAACTCAGGACCCACTCAGGACCAACTCAGGACCCACTCCAGAGCCGCTCCGGACTCAGCTGAGGACCCACTCCGGACCTATTCGTGACCCGATCCAGATCTGCTCAAGGACCCATGCCTCGACCCATTCAGGACTCACTCCGGACCCACTCAAGGACCCGCTGCAGTCTCACTCCGGATCCACTTCGGACCCGTTCTGGACCTGCTCCGGACCCAATCAGGACCCTCTCCGGATCCACACCCAGACCCGCTCCGGACCCGCTCCGGACCCGCTCGCTCCGCTCCCACCTGCCGCCGGGGCCGCCCCGCTCCGAGTGGCCCCTCGCGCCCGCGCCGGCCGGGCGGCTGGTCCCGGCGCTCTGGCCCCGCCCCTCGGCGCGCTGGCCCCGCCCCCGCTTTGTCCCCACTGGTCAGCCACGCCCAGGCCACGCCCCTTCTAGCTCCCCATTGGCCGCAGCGCCAGCCGCCGCGCCTCCTCATTGGTGCGTTCGCGGCCGTATGCAAATGAGGCACCGCCCCGCGCACTTGCCGGGAGCAGCGAGGGAGGGGAGGGGTCCCGGCCCCGTGTAATCGCTTGTGGGGGGCCTCTGACCCCTTGTAAGTGCTTGGGGGGGATCTGACCCCGTGTAACGGCTGGGGGGTTCTCTGACCCCATGTAATGGCGGGGGGAGGCGGGCTCTGACCCCGCGTAATGGCTTTGGGGGGGCTCTAACCCCGTGTAATGGTGGGGGGGGCTCTAACCCCGTGTAATGGCTTGTAGGGGGGCTCTGACCCCTTGTAATGGCTTTGGGGGGGGCTCTGACCCCGTATAATGGCGGGGGGGGCTCTAGCCCCGTGTAATGGTGGGGGGGGGGGGCTCTAACCCCGTGTAATGGCTTGTGGGGGGGCTCTGACCCCTTGTAATGGCTTTGGGGGGGGCTCTGCCCCCGTGTAGTGGCTGGGGGGGTACACTCTGACCCTGTGTAATGGCGGGAGGGGGGCTCTGACCCCTTGTAATGGCCTGGTGGGGGCCCTGACCCCCTATAATGGCTGGGGGGGAGTGCTCTGCCCCCATGTAGTGGCCTGGTGGGGGCTCTGACCCTTTACAATGGCTTGGGGGGGGGCTCTGCCCTCGTCTAGTGGCTGGGGGGGGGGCTCTGACCCTGTATAATGGCTGGGGGGGGGCTCTGCCCCCGTGTAGTGGCTGGGGGGGGGCTCTGACCCTGTATAATGGCTTGGGGGGGAGGTCTCTGGCCTCGGGAAATTGCTGGGGGGGGGCTCTGACCCCCTATAATGGCCGGGATGGGGGGAGCTCTGACCCTCTGCAATGTCCTGGGGGGGGGGGACACACAGCCCAGTGCAATGCCGGGGGGGTGATGTTCCTGGTCCCCTGTGATGCTCCAGGGGGGCCCAGCGCTGTGCAATACCCCGGGGGGGTCCTGGCCCCACACAGTGCTGGGGGGGCGCTCCAACCAGTCTAGGGGGGGCCCATGCAGTGCTCCAAGGACACCTTGGCTCCACACACTGTTCCAAGGTCTCCCTGGCCCTGAGCAGTTTGGGGGGGTTGGGATAGGAAGGGGGGTGGGGTGGAAGCTTCGTGCACCCCTCCCCTCAAGGGCATCCCAGCCCCAGAGGGACCAACTAGCCCTGTGTTTGCTCTGGAGGTGCCCCAGCAACACCCGTGCAACCCCTGTGATGCCCTGTGGGTACCCCAACTTGTACAGCATCCCAGGTGTACCCCAACCCCTGTGATGCCCCGTGGGTACCCCAACTTGTACAGCATCCCAGGTTTACCCCGACCCCTGTGATGCCCCATGGTTACCCCAACTCATACAGCATCCCAGGTGCCCCCCAACACCTGTGATGCCCCATGAGTACCCCAACTTGTACACCATCCCAGGCGTACCCCAACCCATGCAACACCCCACAGGTACCCCAAACCCATCCAACAATCCCATGGGTACCCTAACCCCCACAATGCCCCGTGGGAACCTCAACCTGTGCAAAACCCCATGGGTACCCCAACCCGTACAACATCCCAGGTGTACCCCAACCCATGGAGCACCCCACGGGTCCCCCAACTCTCAGGGTCTATTTGGGAAATGCTGAACTAGAGAGCGAATCACCATTTCCCACAGCTGAGGGAGGAGAAGTGCGGGTTTGGAGGATACACGGGGTGCTGGGACGCGGAGAAATGTTCCCATTCAGTATGAACGAGACAAGACTTTTGTAAAGAACTGCCTCAAAATACCCCCCCGAGATTAGAAATAATGTGCATTTGCAATTAACCTTCTGATCTCTCCTTGTGAGCGTTCAGCCTGAGCCCAAAGGGGCAAAAAAGAAACTGAGGGTGAAGCACGGGGTATGTTTAAAATGTAACATCTCCCAGTATTTTATAAAGTGACCAGTGTGTTTATTTTATAAAGTGTACCAGGCTTGTGTTGGAACTGGTGCCTACAGGTCCAAACCTGCAACCCCATTCCCTCGTGTTGATCCAATAAATCCCCCCGGGGCTCAGCTTAAGGCAGGGCAGCTGTGATGGATTCTTGCTCGCAGCTCTTTGATGATGAGTTTGGTTTTCCCAGCTGCATCTTAGACACCAGTGGCACTCATTGGACATCACAGAATCGTCGAATGGGTTGGGTTGGAAGGGACCTCAAAGCCCATCCAGTTCCACCCCTGCCATGGGCAGGGACACCTCCCACTGGATCAGGGGCTCCAAGCCCCATCCAACCTGGCCTTGAACCCCTCCAGGGATGGGGCAGCCACCACTGCTCTGGGCAACCTGTCCTCATAGGAAAATATTTCTTCCCAAGATCTCATCTCAATCTGTTCTCCCATTTCCTCTCATCCAAACCCTTCACTCCCTGATTCAGAGTCCCTCCCCAGCTTTCCTGGAGCCCCTTTCAGCCCTGGAAGCTGCTCTAAAGTCTCCCCAGAGCCTCCTCTTCTCCAGGTTGACCAACCCCAACTCTCTCAGCCTGTCCTCATACAGGAGGTGCTCCAGCCCTCAAATCGTCTCCGTGGCCTCCTCTGGACCTGCTCCAACAGCTCCATGTTCTCCCTGTGGAGAACTGGACCTAGGGCTCCAGGTTTGGTATCAACAGACAGGAGAAGAGGAGCAGAATCCCCTCCCTCCCTGCTGGACCCAGGGCTCCAGGTTTGGTATCAACAGACAGGAGAAGAGGAGCAGAATCCCCTCCCTCCCTGCTGCTCCCACTGCTCTGGATGCAGCCCAGGACTTGGTTGTCTTTTGGGGCTGTGTACTCATTGCCGGCCCACGTGGAGCTTCTCCACCAATACGGAGTTAAAATTAAACCCCATTTTAGGAAAAAAAAAAGATACCATCAACAACAATCACCAAGTTCTGGTTTTAAATGTTTCCCCACAGCCTCTGAGAGCTTTAAACTTCCCTTTACCAACTAAATATCACAGATTTCCAGCATCAGGACAGCCTGCGTCTTAATTTCGTGCGTGCTGCTTAGATAACCCTGAAAAACCCAACAGGGCTGACAGCAGTGGCGAAGGGGTCCAGCCCCACAAACATGATAAATGTGTTTGCGTGTTTGCATATAAATTAAAAGCAAAATAGATTGGGGGGGGAAGCAACAGAGTGGGGTTTTTTTAAAGACTCTACTAGAGCCAAACCCTTCAGTTCACTCCACTTTCTCAAGTGGTGGGATGCCCGGACTCCTCCAGTGCCCGTTCCACATCGCTGTAACACAACCTGGAGGAAATGTGCTCCATAAATAATCCCAGCTGGCTTTGGGGTGGCTGCCAGGGACACTGCTCGTTCCCCCTGGCCATGCAGCTGTCCTGCCCCAGCCCTGCGCCCGTCACACAGCCCCGAAAGGACGGCAATTTGAGGAAAAACCTTGCCCCTCATCAGAACTGGGGAGAGAATCCTCAAGATCCCCCTCTCTCCGCCGCTGATGTCCTTCCTCGTGCCACCCCCGAGCACCTCGGGTGCTGGGAGAGCGGCGGATCCTGAAAAAAAAAGGCAAAAAAAAAAAAAAACAGAAAATAAAAGGGGATATTTTTATTCATCCTTGTCTTCTGCTAAAAATAACTGGCGTCAAGCCACCTTGAGGAGAGGCGTCTCTCCGGCTCGGCTTCACATCGTAACGATGCAGCAGTGAATCTCCAGAGTGCTTTTGGGAGCAGAGAAATTGGGTTTTCACCCAGTGTCGTGGCACAAATCAATCTCCTTGGGCAGACGATGACCTGCAAGGGACGCGTCCTTCTCCTCAATACCCAGACACCCTTCCCATTTTGGGGAGAAAAGCAGCTTTTTGCAGCCTGGCCATGGTGTGACCTCTCCCCACCGTGGCATTTACCCCCCTCTGAGGGCTCCGTGTGTCACTGGAGGAGAGGAGTGCGGGGTGGTGGGACAGGCGGCACGGGAAGCCGGGTGTTTATGAGGCACAGAGGCTGTTGCACAACCCGCAGCGTGAGGCCAGGAGGACACGGTGTCCTCGCTGCCGCCCAAGGTGCATCTGCGCCTGGTGGGGACACGGGGGGGGGTGATGGGGGAGCTGGCTCGGTGTGGGGATGCTTGACCGGTACCTGAAGTGGGGGCCTGCAAAAAAGCTGGGGTGGGATTTTTTTACAAGGACGTGGAGTGATAGGACGAGAGGGAACAGCTTTAAATTGGAAGGGGAAGATTTCAATGAGATATTTGGAAGAAATTCTTCATGAGGAGGGTGGGGAGGCCCAGGTTGCTCAGGGAAGTTGTGGCTGCCCCATCCCTGGAGGTGTTCAAGGTCACATTGGATGGAGTTGGAGCAACCTGACCCATGGCAGGGGTGGAACTGGATGGGCTTTGAGGTCCCTTCCAACCCAAAGCAGTCTATGAGTTTATGATTCTGCGTGGAATCCCCCCAAATCAGGGATATGGTTTAGTATTTGATAGGAATGGTTGGACTCGATGATCCAATGGGTCTTTTCCAACCTGGTGATTCTATGATTCTATGATCCTCCAGCTATGACTTCCCTCGCTTGGCTCAGACTCACGGCTCCTGCGATGGGTTTTTTGCAGCAAAGACTCTGAGGAGTCCCCAGCACATGGGAGAACCCTGGAGCGTCTCAGGCCTGATGCTGCCTTGACCCCTCCGGCATGTCCAGTGCTGGACATCTCCCCGTGCATTTCCAATCCATAAATTCCCAGCTTGCCATCTCAACACTAGCCTCCATTGCAACAAAAACTCATGCAAGCAAGCGGTGGCATCTCCAGCTGAGGTTTTGCTGGGGCTGCATCCATCCCTGAGTCCCTGTTTCCCACACAACACTTCGTCCCTGATGCCAGGACACGATTTTCATAGAATCTATTTTTCTAGATTATTTTCCCACTGGAGAAAGGAAAGAAAATCCTCGCACACATCCCCTGAATGGAGATGGGTGGTGGGGGACAGCCAGGATCTGAGGTTTCCTCATCCCAGCTGAGGATCCGACCAGGCACAAGCGAGGGCAGGATGCAGCGGGGCCAGAGCAGGGAGGATAAATAAAGTCTGGCTTTGCCGTCCTGGCTTGGGGCCACTTCTAACACAAAGTACATTCCGGTCTGGACGTAACGAACTGTACCAGGCTCTGCCGGGGGCAGGCGGGTGCCTGGGGGAGGCCAGGGCTCCCCATCAGTCCTGCTGGGATAGGGTGTCGGGGGGCGATGGGGGCGCAAAGATGCAGGGCTGGCATCCCCGAGGATAATCAGCTATGGGGATGCTCCTGCCAGAGGGATCTGCGCCCCAAAAACAATCTCGGGGAGATCCTCTGTGGGTGCTCTAATGCTTGTGGGGTGGCAGGGATGGGGGGGTGTCTACAGGATGGGGGGCTCCCAGCGGGATGGGAGGGCTGCCCATGCGATAGGGGTGCTGCTGATGGGATGGGGTGTGTCTACAGGATGGAGGGGTGTCTGTGGGATTGGGGGGGCTGCCAGCACCATGGTGGCTGCCCATAGGATGAGGGGCCGTCCATAGGATGGGAGGCTCCCAGAGGGATGGGGGCTGCTGATGGGATGGGGGCTGCCAGTGGGATGAGGGCTGCCTGCAAGATAGGGGAGTGCCTGTGGGATGGGGGGCTGCCTGTGGGATGGGGGGGGGGGGGGGGGTGTCTATAGGATGAAGGGGTGTCTGTGGGATGGGGGGTTGCCCATGGGATGAGGAGCTGTCCATAGGATGGGGGGGCTGCCAGAGAGATGGAGGGCTGCTGATGGGATGGGGGCTGCCAGCAGGATGGGGGGCTGCTGATGGGATGGGGGCTGCTGATGGGATGGGGGCTGCCAGTGGGATGTGGGGCTGCCTGTAGGACGAGGGGACCCCAGTGGGATGAGGGCTGCCTGCAAGATAAGGGGGTGCCTGTGGGATGGGGGGTGTCTACAGGATGAGGGGGGAGGGTGGAAAGTGGGGGGCTGCCAGCACGATGGGGATTGCCCATGGGATGGGGGGCTGCTGATGGGATGGGGGGCTTCTAGCAGGATGTGGGCTGTCCATGGGATGGGGGGCTGCTGCTGGAATAGGGGATTCCAGCAGGATGGGGGCTGCCTATAGGATATGGGGGCTTCAAGCAGGATGGGAGGCTGTCCATAGGATGGGGGGCTCCCTATGGGATGGGGGCCAGTGATGGGATGGGGGGCTGCCTGTAAGACGAGGGGGTCCCAGCGGGATGGGGGCTGCCTGCAAGATAGGGGGTGTGCCTGTGGGATGAGGGGTGTCTATAGGATGGAGAGGTGTCTGTGGGTTGGGAGGGCTTCCAGCAGGATGGGGGCTGCCCATGGGTTAGGTGCTTCCAGCAGGATGGGGGGCTCCCAGTGGGATGGGGGGTTCCCAGTGGGATGGAGGCTGCCTGTAGGATAAAGGTCTCCCAGCGGGATGAGGGCTGCCTGCAAGAGAGGGGGGTGCCTGTGGGATGGGGGGTGTCTGCAGGATAGGGGGGTGTCTGTGGGATGGGGGTACTGCCTGTGGGATGGGGGGTGTCTGCAGGATAGGGGGGTGTCTGTGGCATGGGGGCACTGCCTGTGGGATGGGAGGGTGTCTACAGGATGGAGGGGTGTCTGTGGGATGAGGGGTGTCTGCAGGATAGGGGTGTCCTGGCAGGAGGGGGGGGGGGGTACCTGCAGGACAGGGGTGCCCAGAAGATTTGGGGTCCCCGAGCCTGCAGTTTTCCCAGAGCTGGTTCCTCCTGCCGGGTGCTTCCCCTCTTCCAGCCTCGAGGGAAAACAGAGTGGAAAACCAGGAGAGCATCTGACATGTTCCTTCCTCACATGCGACAGCAAAGCCGGAGAGGCTGGGGAAAAAAAAAATTTAAACAATTGGTTTTGGCAAGAAGAGGCAAAACCAGAGCTTTTCATGAATTTTTTTTTTGTTTCTATTTTTTTCGGTTGTTGCTAGAAAGGTTGCTTTGCCTCCAATGAAAGCAAAGTTGGCTTCTCACCCTCTCCAGCCCTAAACCATCTCCCCAGGATGGTGCAATCCCAGCCTAGGTTTAAGCAAACCCCATCCAGGCTCTGCACCATCCCGTCCTTGCGCCCCCAGGGCTGCAGTGGAGGGTGTGGGGTGTCCCCTGGAGGATCTCCTGAGGAGGAGACAGGTGATAGGATGAGAGGGAATCATTGAATGATGGAATCATGGAATGGGTTGGGTTGGAAGGGACCTTGAAGTCCATCCAGTCTCACCCTGCCATGGGCAGGGACACCTCCCGCTGGATCAGGGGCTCCAAGCCCCATCCAACCTGCCCTTGAACCCCTCCAGGGATGGAGCAGCCACAACTTCCCTGGACAACCTGTCCCAGGGCCTCCCCACCCTCACTGTGAAGAATTTCTTCCTAATATCTACTCTCAATCTTCTCTCTTCCAATTTAAATCCGTTTACTCTCACCTCATTGCTCCAGGTCCTTGTAAAAAGTCTCTCCCCAGCTTTCTTGTTGCCCCTTTCAGCCTCACGTTGCACCAGGGCAGGTTCAGATTGGACATCAGGAATAATTTCTTCACCGAAAGGGTCATCAGGCCCTGGCAGAGGCTGCCCGGGGCGGGTGGTGGAGCCCCCGTCCCTGGAGGGGTTTAAAAGACTGGGAGATGAGGGGCTTGGGGATGTGATTTATGAGCTGGACAGGTACGGTTGGGTTTGATGATCTCAAAGGTCTTTTCCAACATAGAGATTCCATGATTCCATGGTTCCATTATGATTCCATTATGATTCTACGATTTTGGGGTGCAGATCGCTCCTGAGAGGGGCCTCTGCGTGCTGTGCCCCGACCAAAACCAGGGAGGAAAGTCATCCAGAGCCTGGAGGGGGGAATAAAACTCAGCTCCAAAAGCAATCAGGTGGCCCCACATGCCACTTGACACCCCAAATCCCTCTTGGCACCCCCCAAACACCTCTAGGTGCCTCCATACAACTCCAGATATTTGAGGCACCCTTAAACACCTCTAGAACGTGTCCCAATGCCTCTGGGCACCCCCAACACCGCTAGGTGCCTTCATACAACTCTAGGCGTCCCTCAAATACCTTTGGAGCACCCTTCAACACCTCTAGGACATGCCGGAACGCCTCTGGGGAACCCCCAAATGCCTCTGGGCACCCTCAGACACCTCAAGGTGCCTCCATACAACTCTAGACACCCCCAAATGCCTTTGGGGCACCCTTAAACACCTCTAGGACATGCCCCAATGCTTCTGGGCACCCCCAAAACACCTCAAGGTGCCTCCATACAACTCTAGACACCCCCAAATGCCTTTAGGGCACCCTTAAACACCTCTAGGACATGCCGGAACGCCTCTGGGCACCCCCAAACACCTCTAGGTGCCTCCATACAACTCTAGGCGTCCCTCAAATACCTTTGGAGCACCCTTCAACACCTCTAGGACATGCCGGAATGCCTCTGGGGAACCCCCAAATGCCTCTGGGCACCCTCAGACACCTCTAGGTGCCTCCATACAACTCTGGGCATCCCCCAAATGCCTTTAGGGCACCCTTAAACACCTCTAAGACATGCCCGAACGCCTCTGGGGCACCCCTAAATGCCACTGGGCACCCCTAAACACCTCTGGGCACTCTCAGACTCCTCTAGGCACCCTCAAAGGTCTCTGGGCACCCGCAAATGACTCCTGGGCACCTCTAAACACCTCTGGACACCCTGAAATGCCTCTGAACATCCCTAAAACGCATCTGGGGCACCCTTAAACACCTCTAGGATACCTCAAAACACTTCTGGGGCACCCCCAGACTCCCCTGGGCATCCTCAAAGTTCTCTGGGCACCCCCAAACACCCCTAGGACTCCCTTTTTCCTGGGATCTTGGGCAAGACTGGGAGGATGGTCCTCTTTTTTAGGGGTGCTGGGGAGGCTGCAAGGATGGGTGTGGAAGAGGACCCCACTAGAGAACCCCCCCAAAAGGGTTGATTCCCCCCCCCCTCTGCCCACGGGGTGGGGGAGGCTGCAGGAGCAACAACCCCCCTGGGAACCCCTTTTTTCCTGGGATTTTGGGCACGGCTTTGGGGGGGATGCTCCCTGTTTTCTGGGGGCTGCAAGGATGGGGACACCCCCCTTTGCAGCCACAGCTGGTGATGGCACAAAGAGGAGGGGGGGGGGGGGGAGGGAGGGAGGGGGGGACACCTCTTTGCAGAAATGAAAAATGAATAATCAGACGCGTTCGAGGCGGGGGAAAAAAGGGTTAAAGCAGAGGAGGAGAAGAGGTGAAGGCCGAGGGCTGGCGGAAAGGGGGGGGAGAGAGGGAGGAGGGAGGCTGGGGAGAGGGAGGTTGTGCAGAACATCCTGTACCCTCCTGGTAAAAACAGCCCAGGCTGGGGGGGGGGGGGGGGGGACAGAGAAAGGGGGGGAGGGAGGAGGGATAGAGAAAAACCTTCCATCCAACCCCGCCCCAGGATAAGGGGAGACACTGGGGGCACCCCCAGGGGGGGAGCAGGCAGGGATAGGGGTGCAAATTGGGGTGAAAACCTGGGGGAGGGGGTAGAAGGGAGGGTTTTGGGGTGTCCCCCCCCGCCTCCCCAGCCTCGTTGCTTTTAAACCAAGGGGGATCCCCCAATTCTTGCATCCCTTCTTGCTTAGGGCTTGGAGCTTTGGGGGGGACATGGGGGCATCACCCCCCCTCCCCATACCCAATGTGTGCCCCCATGTGTCCCCCCCCCAGCTCCAAACAGGGTACGGAGAGGCCACCAGGACCATATATTTTTCAGCCTCATTGCTTTTTAACCAAGGGGGGGCACCCCAAACTCTTGCACCCAGGGTGAACTGAGGTCCCCGGAGGTGTATGTGCCCCCATGTGTCCCCCCCCAGCTCCAAACAGGGTACACAGAGGCCCACCAGGGTAATTTATTCTTCAGCCTCCTTGCTCTTTAACCAAAGGGGGGCACCCTGTGTGTAGCAGGAGAGGGGAAGGGGCACCCCAACACCTGTTCAGTGTGAAGTGAGGTCCCCAGAGGGGTGTGTGCCCCCACGTCCCCCCCAAAGCTCCAGACAAGGTACAAAGAGGGCACCAGGGGTCATATATTTTTCAGCCTCATTGCTTTTTATCCAAGGAGGGGACCCTGTGGAAAGAAGGGGGGGAAGGGGCACCCCAACTCTTGCACCCAGGGTGAACTGAGGTCCCCAGAGGGGTATGTGCCCCCATGTGTCCCCCCCCAGCTCCAAACAGGGTACGGAGAGGACACCAGGGTCATATTTTCTTCAGCCTCATTGCTTATTTAACCAAGGGGGGGAGACTGTGTGGAAAGGGGGGGGGAAGGGGCACCCCAACTCTTGCACCCAGCGTGAACTGAGGTCCATGGAGGTGTATGTGCCCCCATGTGTGTCCCCCCCCCAGCTCCAAACAGGGTACAGAGAGGCCACCAGGACCATATATTTTTCAGCTTCATTGCTTTTTAACCAAGGAGGGGACCCTGTGGAAAGGGGCGGGGGGGGGGGGAAGGAGCACCCCAACTCTTGCACCCAGGGTGAACTGAGGTCCCCAGAGGGGTGTGTGCCCCCATGTGTCCCCCCCCAGCTCCAGACAGGGTACAGAGAGGCCACCAGGACCATATATTTTTCAGCCTCATCGCTTTTTAACCAAGGGGAGGGACTGTGTGGAAAGAGGGGGGGAAAGGGGCACCCCAACTCTTGCACCCAGGGTGAACTGAGGTCCCCAGAGGGGTGTGTGCCCCTATGTGTGTCCCCCCCAGCTCCAAACAGGGTACGGAGTGGCCACCAGGGTAATTTATTCTTCAGCCTCCTTGCTCTTTAACCAAAGGGGGGCACCCTGTGTGTAGCAGGAGAGGGGAAGGGGGCACCCCAACACCTGTTCAGTGTGAAGTGAGGTCCCCAGAGGGGTGTGTGCCCCCACGTCCCCCCCAAAGCTCCAGACAAGGTACAAAGAGGGCACCAGGGTCATATATTTTTCAGCCTCATTGCTTTTTAACCAAAGGGGGGGACCCTTTGTGAAGCAGGGGGGGACGAAGGGGCACCCCAGTGCTTGCACCCCTTCATCACCCTGGTTGAACTGAGGTCCCCGGAGGGGTGTGTGCCCCCATGTCCCCCCCTCAGCTCCAAACAGGGTACAGAGAGCACATCAGGATCATGTATTTTTCAGCCTCATTGCTTTTTAACTAAGGGGGGGACCCTGTGGAGGGAGGGAGGGTCACCCCAGCACTTCTTCAGGGTGAACTGAGGTCCCCAGAGGGGTGTGTGTCCCCATGTGTCCCCCCCCCCCCAAAGCTCCAAACAGGCTACAGAGAGGATCCCAGGGTCGTATATTTTTCAGCCTCATTGCTCTTTAACCAAAGGGGGGGGGACCCTTTGTGCAGCAGGGGAGGGAGGAAAGGGCACCCCAATTCTTGCACCCCTTCATCACCCAGGGTGAACCGAGGTCCCTGGCGGGGGCGGGGGGGGGCATCACCCCCATATCGTCCCCCCCTCCAGGGATGTTCCCCCTTCCACTCACAGCAGCAAAATCCTGCACGAGGATGCTCTGTCCACTCTCCCATCTCCCAGCTGAGGGTGCCCCCACCCTGGTTTGGGCCCCCCCTAATCCCCAGGGCTGCCAGCACCCCACAC
Organism: Clamator glandarius; assembly: GCA_033459285.1. Classification (NCBI taxonomy): domain Eukaryota; kingdom Metazoa; phylum Chordata; class Aves; order Cuculiformes; family Cuculidae; genus Clamator; species Clamator glandarius. Next base: position 1,115,110 of record JAUNZM010000037.1, read on the forward strand.
GCACCGGGGCCCCTTCCTGTGTTTGTTAAGATGCTGTGAGTCAGGCGTCTGGTTTTCGGTTTAAACCAATATTTACCAGCCCAGAGCTGCCAAAATAAAGCCACCACTTCACCAGTAAATATAAGGCTGAGCTGGTGGGGGGGGGGTGTGTGTGTTCATCTGTGAGGGTGTCCCCCCACCTTCCCCTTAGCAGTCACCTCCTCCCACTCCTCTGGTGCCCCCATCCTCCTCCTGCCAATGAAGGGACACCCCAAAAATAGGGGCACCCCAAAAATAGGGGCACCCCAAAATCCCCATCATCTACACCAGGAGTTGACCCAGACTGAGCCCCCCCAAATATTTATACCCCCCCCTCCCTTCCAGAAGGGGGTGACCCCAAAGTGAGGCTCAGGGGGTGTCAGGGCTGGGTGTATTTCAGAGCCTCCCCCAAAGCCGAGCTGCCCTGGGATTGAGGGGGTCCTGCTAGGTTGGGGGGGTCCCCAGGGCTTGGGGGGCAGCCCAGGCAGTGGGCACGGTGCGGCTGCCCTCTGCTGGTTCCAGCCCCACCAGAGCCTGGGCAGTGGCCGCATCCTGCCCATGCCAGAGATGCAAAGCCCCGGTGAGCCCCACCCTGGCTCCCAGTATTCCCAGTATGTGTCCTGGCAGCCTCAAAGTGGGGACCTTGTGCAGATGAGGGGGGAGCGAGGAGGAGCCCCCACCTCCCCTGTCCCCTCGCTGTGCCCAGGGGTGCCCGTTTGCCGTGGGAGGGGGGCTGCTCTCCCTGTTCCCATCTCCCTTTTCCTCCAAGCTGCATCCATGAGGACATCAAGCCAGTAGCCGCCTGCTGGGACCACCATGGTGAGACCCTCAAAGCTTTCTCCACCCACCAAGATTAAAACTAAGACGCGGGTCTGTGGTTTCCCAGCTCGGCCAGGTGGCAGGTGCCAGCGGGTCCCTGGAGCATCCCTTCTCCTGCCCCCCAAGCCCCACCTCATTGTGGAACATCCCCCCCTCCCCAAGCCTTGCCACCCTCCCAGCCGCGTCCCTTGTGTTTCTGCAGGTCACCCTTGTCTTAGAAAGAAGGTTTTCTGCAGGACACCCTCAGCCACCCAGCGCAGCCCCCCAGGACCCCCCACCCACTGCAGATCCACCATGGAGTTGGGGCTGTGGGTGCCTGAGGCTCATCCTGCCCCCAGGATTAGAAACCCATGGAGTGAAGATGGCACTGGAGAAGCCAAGAACCCTCCCTCCGGTGACTCCTTTATCTCCTGCTGCCTCCCCAGCTCTGCCTCCTCTTCCTCGCATCCCTGCAGCTCATTTACACCCCCTCCCCATACCCAAATGTTGGGTCCGAGCTGGCATCACCCCCCCGCAGCCCACCCTGTGCCGGGCACAGCTCCACTGGATGCAGAGTTAAGGGGATTTGTCCCCTTGCTGCCAGCCGGGGCTGCTCCCAGCATCATCTCACCAGATCCATCCCAAATTCCTGAAGCTCCTGGGCATCTCACAGCTGCTCTGTGAGATGCTGGTGGAGGTGCTGTGTGATGGAGCTCCATGGCTTGTATGACTGCTGCTCATGTGAGATCCTATTCAAGGAGGATTCCTACCTGGCCCACCACCTCCTGGACACACCTGCCCACCACGAGAAGATGCAGATCCTGCATGCGGGATCATCCGGAGCCCAGGGTGCCACGGCCGAGGTGGACACAACCACCAAACCTTGAGTCCCCTTCCCTGGAGGGATTTAAGGGACAGGTGGACAAGGTGCTGAGGGACATGTTTTAGTGATTAATGAGAATGGTTGGACTCGATGATCTGGTGGGTCTCTTCCAACCTGGTGATTCTATGATTCTATGAAACACCCCAAGCACTCAGCAGCTTCAACCTCACCTTCTTCTCCAGCGACAAACCTTTTCCAGGGGTGTTTCCAACCAGAGCAGCCGCAGCAGCAAGTAGGCTGAGTCCAGCACAACCTGAGCAGCTCCCTTGGATCCTGGAGCTGCTGCATCTTCCCCTGCACCTGGAGCAGAGCTCACCCCACGGCTCCCTGCTGGCCCAGCCCGGGTTTTTATACAATTGTGCACGCATAGGTTCATCAAATCATGGAATGGGTTTGGTTGGAAGGGACCTAAAAGCCCATCCAGTTCCAGCCCTCCATGGACAGGGACACCTCCCACTGGATCAGGGGCTCCAAGCCCCATCCAACCTGGCCTTGAACCCCTCCAGGGATGAGGCAACCTGCGCCATCCTCACAGCAAAACATTTCTCCCTAAGATCTCATCCCAATCTCCCCTCTTTCAGCTCAAGACCATTCCCCTCATCCTCTCCCTGCCCTCCCTGATCCAGAGCCCCTCCCCAGCTTTCCTGGAGCCCCTTTCAGCACTGGAAGCTGCTCTTAAGTTCTTCCTGGAACCTTCTCTTCTCCAGGATGAACAACCCCAGGCTGGGAGGGCCACATCCCTGCAGATTTTTGCAGGACTTTCTGGTCCTGCTGTCCCCATCCCAATCCAGAGGGATACGTCAAGTGAAAAGGCCACTTTGCAGCTCAGCAGAAGATGCTCTTTACTGGACCCCCTGCAGCTGGAGCAATGCAGGCAGGTCCAGGCATCCCTGGGGAGGGGGAAAGGCAAGGGCAGCGCAGGGAAGCACCGGAGCAGGGTGTGTGTGTCTTTTCCTTCACTGTGACCCTTTGGATTCCCGGGGATCCTTGCAGATGCCGAAGTCGCTGTTAGTGATGGAGCCTATGATGGTCTTATCAGCTTCGCAAGTCAAGCCGCTCTCGCAGGGACACTTGTAGTAGACCCCATAGAGGCTCTGCAAGGAACCAAGGCACGATGCAGCGCGGGGGACGTGACCCTGTCCCTGGCTGCCCCCGGGAGCAGGGGAACACGTACCTTTGGGGAGCACTCCTGGGACTCGGCCGCCCTGGGTGCACATCGCGCCATGCTCAGGCCACCGGTGCGGTGGCAGCAGCTGCTCTTGCACTGGGCGCTTTGCATGCACAGCTCCCCCGTGTCCTGTGCCGCGAGGCAGCGTGTGAGCACCAGGTTCCTCTCTGTCCCCACTTAATCCCTCCCAGCTCTGGGCCCCGGCGGGGTTCGGGTGGGTGTCGGGCACCTTTCAGCACTTGAACCTCATGCCTACGTGTTTTTTCTCAGCCCAGCCCGAAATATCACCCGCTGGAGTGCTGTTTTCTGCTTGGCTCGTGGGAACAGGGCTGGAACGCCACAGAGAAAGCATCCCCCTACTTCCCATTCCCTGTGAGCCCCCCAAGGAGGGGTCCTCACTGGTGCAGGCAGCAGAGAGCTTCCATCTCATCCACCTTCAGGCTTCCTTGTCTTTTTGCACAGCTGCTTTTGTGGACTCTGAGATCCCTCCCAACCCTGGAAAATCCAGCAGACAATCCTCCCTGCCTCAGTTTCCCTGGATTCAGATCAATTTTGTTCTTAGTGGCTGTGGCCGTCACCCTGGCTTCTCCAAAGCCCCACAGACCCTTCTAGCCCACCCAACACATCACTTGGGGCATCCCATGCCGAGGACGGGACCAGCGTCCCTCTTACCAAGTTGAAGATGAGCCCTCGCTCGTGCGGCGCAGGCAAAGCCGGTGCCAGGAGCAGCAGGACCAGGACCAGGCAGAGGGGCAGCGAGTTGGCCATGGTGGGCTCGCTCACATCTTCACCGTGGGGCCAGCGGGCGCTTTATAGCGGGCGACTCCGTCAGCTGATGTGGCTGCTCCTATCACACCCCAACTCGTGGCACTAGGGCAGCGCCGCCCTGCCCGGGGCTGGAGACCGTCCTGCACCAGCAATGCCAACCTGCCCTTCGGCAGCTCCGTTGGCCAAAGTCAACATGAAGTCGCCACGCGCCCGTCCTTCACCGGGCAAGATTTCCAGTCCTCCCTCCTCTCCTTCCCTGGTTCTCCAAGGCGTCCTCCTTGCGGAGCTAATGGGTTCATGGTCAAAGCAAGAGATGCCACCACGGCAAGAGCTCTGCTCTGTGGCAAAGCACCCACCCCCAGATCCTCCAGCGCTTGATGATCGCAGACGCCAAGAAACCTGCTCGAGAAAACCTAAAGCAAGGCAGGAGAGAGCACACCCTCCTGCCAGCATCCTCCCAGCCTTGCTCGGTGCTCTGGAGCCCACCGAGGTCCCCATCCCATGGGTCACCACCACACTCTGCCCTGCCAGGTGTTTGTTCTCAGCGTTTCACGCTCAGGGTTGCAGCTTGGAAAGGAAAACAGCCCTGGGAATGGCACAGCTTTTCACACCCGTGTTGGCCCGGCTGCTCTCGGCAATGATTAACGGCTGGGCAGCCCTGGCCCTCAGTGGCCATGGAGGTGACGCCGGCGCTGGCTCTTGGGTGGCTTTCACGCTGGAACATGGTACCTGGATCCTACGGCAGGAGCTGAGCCTCTGAAGTCTCTCGTCCAGGTGTGGCTCCTGGAGAAAACCCCAGGGTGAACCAAAAGTGCTGGGGTTTGCGTTTGGGTCACAACAACCTCGTGTAGCTCCAGGCTTGAGGGAGAGTGGCTGGAAAGCTGCCTGGTGGAAAAGTCCTGGGGGTGCAGGTCAACAGCAGCTGAACATGAGCCAGCAGTGGCCCAGGTGGCCAAGGAGACCAACAGCATCCTGGCTTGGATCAGCCATGGGATGGCCAGCAGGAGCAGGGAAGGGATCGACCCCTGGACTCGGTGCTGGTGAGGCTGCACCTCGAATCCTGGGTTCAGTTTTGGGCTTCTCACTCCAAGACGGACATTGAGGGGCTGGAGTGTGTCTGGAGAAGAGAACAGAGCTGGGAAGGGTCTGGAGCTCAGGGGTTCTGGGAGCCGCTGAGGGACATGAATCTGCTTAATGTGGAGAAGAGGAAGCTGAGTAGAGACCTCATCGCTCCTGGAAGGGAGATTGGAGCCAGGCAGGTGCTGGGCTCTTCTCTCAAATCACAAGCAACAGGATCGTGAATGGCCTCAAGTTACACCAGGATAGGGTTAGACTGGATATTCAGTTTTGGGTTGGGGGCACGGGGCTCATCTCAGGGTCACATCCTGGAGACACAGGGTGCATCCCAAGAGCATCCCAGAGCCGTATCCTGGGGACACGGAGTGCATCCCAAGGGCTCAATCCTAGGGATACAGGGTACATCCCTGGAGTCCATCCCGGGGGTGCAGGGCACATTTGAAGGGGTCATCCTGGGAGCATCCCAGAGCCATTTCCTGGGGATACAGGGCATATCCTTCATCCCAGATCTGTATCCCGGGGATACAGGGTGCATCCTCCATCCCAGAGCCGTATCCCAGGGATACAGGGCACATCCTGGTAGCATCCCAGAGGTGCATGCCGTGGATAGAGGGAGCATCCCTTATCCCAGAGCCATATCCCAGGGATACAGGGCGCATCCTTCATCCCAGAGCTGTATCCTGGGATACAGGGCACATCCTTCATCCTAGAGCTATATCCTCGGGGATACAGGACACATCCTTCATCCCAGAGCCATTTCCTAGGGATACAGGGAGCATCCTTCATCCCAGAGCCATATCCTGGGATACAGGACACATCCTTCATCCCAGAGCCGTTTCCTAGGGATACAGGGTGCATCCTTCATCCCAGAGCTGTATCCCAGGGATACAGGGCACATCCCGGGAGCATCCCAGAGCCATATCCTGGGGATACAGGGAGCATCCTTCATCCCAGAGCCATATCCTGGGATACAGGACACATCCTTCATCCCAGAGCCGTTTCCTAGGGATACAGGGTGCATCCTTCATCCCAGAGCCGTATCCCAGGGATACAGGGTGCACCCCGGGAGTATCCCAGAGCTGTATCCTGGGGATACAGGAAGCATCCTTCATCCCAGAGGCATAACCTGGGGATAGAGGGAGCATCCTTCATCCCAGAGCCGTATCCTGGTAATACAGGGTGCATCCATCATCCCAGAGCTGTATCCCAGGGATACAGGGAGCATCCTTCATCCCAGAGTCGTATCCCAGGGATACAGGACACATCCTGGGAGCATCCCAGAGCCATATCCCGGGAATACAGGCAGCATCCCAGGGCAGAGCTCATTCCCCCCGCTCGGAGGGGGCTCTCGCAGCCCCGGGGCGGTCCCTGCTCCCCCTGCCCCCCTCCCTCCGGGGCGGGGCCCCCCCAGCTCGGTGTGGGTGTCGGTGCCGGTGCCCTGGCGATGCCCAAGCTGCTGCCGGCGCAGGAGGCGGCTCGGATCTACCACACCAACTATGTGCGGAACGCGCGGGCCATGGGGGTGCTCTGGGCGCTCTTCACCCTCTGCTTCTCCATCCTGATGGTGGTGACCTTCATCCAGCCCTACTGGATCGGCGACAGCATCGACACGCCGCAAGCCGGCTACTTCGGCCTCTTCTCCTACTGCATCGGCAACGCGCTCACCGGGGAGCTCATCTGCAAGGGCAGCCCCCTCGACTTTGGCACCATCCCCTCCAGCGCCTTCAAAACTGCCATGTTCTTCATCGGCATCTCTACCTTCCTCATCATCGGCTCCATCCTCTGCTTCAGCCTCTTCTTCTTCTGCAACGCGGCCACCGTGTATAAAGTCTGCGCTTGGATGCAGCTGGCGGCGGGTGAGCGGGGCTGGGGGTGAGGATCGGGGGGGGCTGGTCCCACCAGAGTCGCTTTTCCTTCTCCTGACTCTTCCCGGAGGAGGCTGGCCAGGAGCAGGACACCAGCAGATCCCCCGTGCCCCATTTCCTCTCCCTTACTGGATACCAGTAGGGAATTTACGGCAAGTCAGAGGCACCGAGGCCAAACAGACTCGCTGTGCAAAACCACGCGGCACCCACAGCCCAGACACAGCCCCTTCCCTCTTACCTGGGCTCCTCTCTCGCCCCACGGCGCCGCGGGGTCACAGCTTCGGAGCATCAAACCTTACAGCGTTAAGGCACAGGGCTCCCTGCTGTCATAAGGATCCTGCAGGAATTAATGAGGGATACAGGGATAGTGTTTCCTTGGTTATTTGGTGCCTGTGGTACCTCTTGCAGCAGCCGGTAACTCCTTTGGAAAGCAACAGACTGGGAGGGGTGGAACAGGAGGAGGGGACTGACAATAGGATTTATCATCACCCACGCTTTCCGACTCTTCTGCTCATCCCTCTACTCGTTCCCATGGATCCCCAGCCTTCTTCATCCCTCCCTGCAACGCAGCGAAACACCTGAGGCACCTGGTAACCCAGCTCCTGCCTCTGAAGCCTCAGCTGAAACCCAAACCCCAGCTCTTTGCTGCTCCTGCATCATTTATGCTGCCCAGGGAGGTGGTGGAGTCACCTTCCCTGGAGGTGTTTAAAGGACGAGTGGATGAGGTGCTCGGGGACGTGGTTTAGTGATTGATGGGAATGGTTGGACTCGATGATCCGGTGGGTCCTTTCCAACCTGGTGATTCTATGATTCTGAAACCCTGCCCTGCGGCACGGGGGTCGCTCCAGTTCCCGGCTAAAGAAACGCGCTCAAGCAAAGATTTAGATAAGAGGCTTGGGGCAGCTCAGCCCCACAGGGAGCCAGAGAAGGGAAAAGCTTTGCTGTCATATGTGGGGCTTTACATACGGTTTTTAGTGCTGGATGTGGGAGGGAAGCCCAGCACAGGCAGCTCCATCCACATGGATGAACCCGAATCACCCCCAGGAGCCCAGTTTCTCCACATCAGCCAGGTCTGGGGAGCTCTCGAGCCACCGCTGGGTGATGCAGGTGCTGCTGTGGTGCTGGGGGTGATTTTAAAACAGGGGCAGGCAATGAGCAGATCCATTCTCTGGCCTTTGTTCCACACCAGGGTTCATTTTCATGGGAGAAGCAATTTCTTTCCAGCTTCCTCCGTTTTTTCGAGCCCCTCCTTTCTGTCAGCTACAGGGGAAATAATTAAATAGAGGAGAAACCAGCCGCTTCTCAGTGATGCTCTCTGCAGACCTAGGAAGATGCCTGCTGGCCTTGCCACTCTCCTGTCCCCAAACCAAGGGAAAAAAAAAGGCAATGGGTGAGGCAACAACTCAAAAGTGTTTTCTGGCTTAGTGAGCACCCAGAGATGCAGAAAAGGCCCTGGTATGGGGTAGGGAGCATCTCGCTGCTGCAGGAGCCTGCGGATGTCATAGAATCATAGAATCGCTAGGTTGGAAAGGACCCACTGGATCAACGAGACCAACCACGAACCATCGAGTCCAACCTGCACACAAAGGGCAGGGGCAAACGGCCGCTCACCCAGAGCTCTGGTTGTTTCTGGCATGAGAGGAGCCTGGGAGATCCTCACGTTTGTGTGAGAAGACAGAAAGCACCAGGTACTTCCATGAACCGCTCCTCGAGTCCTGTGTTCAGTTCTGGGCCCCTCACCACAAGAAGGATGTTGAGGCTCTGGAGCGAGTCCAGAGAAGAGCAACGAAGCTGGGGAAGGGGCTGGAGAACAAGAGGAGCGGCTGAGAGAGCTGGGGGTGTTTATCCTGGAGAAGAGGAGGCTGAGGGGAGACCTCATTGCTCTCTCCAACTACCTGAAAGGAGGTTGTGGAGAGGAGGGAGCTGGGCTCTTCTCCCAAGGGACAGGGGACAGGACGAGAGGGAATGGCCTCAAGCTCCACCAGGGGAGGTTCAGGCTGGACATCAGGAAAAAATATTTCATGGAAAGGTTCACTGGGCACTGGCAGAGGCTGCCCAGGGAGGGTGTTGAGTCACCTTCCCTGGAGGGGTTTAAGGGGCTGGTGGACAAGGTGCTGAGGAACATGGGTTAGTGATTGATGGGAATGGTTGGACTCCATGATCCGGTGGGTCTCTTCCAACGTGGTGATTCTATGATTCCATAAGATAACAGCGCCTCCATTAATCACATCCCAAAGTTTTGCAGATGAGATTGGCTCTTCTCCCTGCTGAACTCAGTCACTCTCGTCCAGCAAATAGAAGAACGAATTCTCTGAGCGTGTCGGGAGAGGAGGGGAAAAAAGCGCTTCTGAGCTTCTGGGACATGAGCTGCTTGGCAGGAAAAGGGCCCTCGGGCAGCTTGCACTGGGTTAGTTGCAACTCCCATGGCAAAGCCACAAGGTTGATGTGCCAAGGGCCACGTGGCCGGGCTGGAGCAGCCGTCGAGGTCGCGTGTGCGAAGAGAACGGCTGCACGAGGAGCCGGTGGCTCACGGCCGGGCTGGAACCACCCCAGCTGAACAAGCAGAATTAATCTGCCTGCAGAGCTGCTACTCGGCAAAGCATAAGCTGATATCCAGCTACGCGCAGGGCAATAACAAGGCTCCTTACCTGGTACAGACTAAATCCATCCCAGTTTTGTGCTTTGAACTGACAGCCAGGGATGCGTGCGGAGGCAGGAGAAGTGTTGCCTGGGCAACGCAGTGATGGGAGATGCAGCCTGTCCGAGCTCAGGGGAAGGCAGCGTGATGTATCCTGCTCCTTCCCGGCTGCGTGGATGAAGCAGAGCCCATGGGCACAGGGAACGTTTAAAACTACTTAGCTGACCCGGAGTATTTTATCTGCTTGCAGCACTGTGGTTGTGGCTGGATGCAGCCCTGCCGTCCCCCTCCCTGTTTGCTACTGGCTCAGCAGGTATTGCTGTTAGGCTGAGAGAGTTGGGGTTGTTCAGCCTGGAGAAAAGAAGGCTGCAAGGAGACCTTAGAGCAGCTTCCAACGCTGAAAGCGCCTCCAGGAAAGCTGGGGAGGGGGCTCTGGATTAGGGAGGGCAGGGATAGGACGCAGGGGAACAGTTTCCAGCTGAAAGAGGGGAGATTGAGATGAGATCTTAGGAAGAAATTCTTCCTTTTGAGGATTTTGCACAAGTTGCCTACGGAAGCGGTGGCTGCCCCATCCCTGGAGGGGTTCAAGGCCAGGTTGGATGGGGCTTGGAGCCCCTGATCCAGTGGGAGATGTCCCTGCCCATGGCAGAGGTGGAACTGGATGGGCTTTGGGGTCCCTTCCACACCAAACCCATTCCATGACTCTAGGATTCTGTCTTGCAGCTGCTATAACATCTCCCTCTCCCCGCAGCGACCGGGCTGATGATCGGCTGCCTCATCTACCCGGACGGCTGGGACTCGAGCGAGGTGAAGCGCATGTGTGGGGACAAGACAGACAAGTACACGCTGGGCGCCTGCACCGTGCGCTGGGCGTACATCCTCTGCATCATCGGCATCCTCGACGCTCTCATCCTTTCCTTCCTGGCCTTTGTGTTGGGGAACCGGCAAGACAACCTCCTCCCCTCCGATTTTAAAGTGGAAAGTAAAGGTAAAGGCAGCTCAGCTGAGCTCGGAGCCCATCCTGCTGCAGAGCATCCTCCCCCCCAACCCCTGCCACCTCTGGCTCTTACTTGGGGGCTGGTGGCTTCTTCCAGGGGTCAGTAACAGCCCCATCCATGCCCAGGGAGGGGGTTGAGTCCCCTTCCCTGGAGGGGTTTAAGGGATGGGTGGACGAGGTGCTGAGGGACGTGGTTTAATGATGGATGGGAATGGTTGGACCCGATGATCTGGTGGGTCTCTTCCAACCTGGTGATTCTATGATTCTATACCCCATTAACACCACAATTATCTTTGTTTTACAGAAGAAGAGGGCAACGACTGACGGAGCCCATCACCACGTAAGTGCTGCCCGCAGTGGGTTTTAACCTTTCTTCCCAGCTCGCTGTGACGTTGCTGGTGTGGTTTGATCACTAAAGCATCGACAGCTCTAGGGATTTTGGTGCTGAAGTCACGGTGCCTCAAAGAGGAAAGCCTTTTACTTTGCCTCCTGGCATCAGGAAAACACAAATCCTTGCTCAGCAACCAAAATAAAACCTGCTTACAATTATAAGCTGTGCTCCCGTGGCAGCAGCTGAGCTGTTCTTTCTCTTCCCAGGGACACCTCCAGCTCTTCTTCCATCAGCCCGGCTCTTCCAAGTGGCCTTTCCAGGACCTTTAAACTTATCAGCTTCCATGGATTTTCTACAACTGCTCTTTCCACCACTACCGGCTCCCAGCTCTCATGGAGTTTATGGCATGGGAAGAGCCCAAACTGGATATGGGATTATTTTTTGAGTCCATCAGCAAGCTGGGGGAAAAAGGAGGAGGAGGGCGATTCGCTGGGGTTTGGGGTTTGCACATCTCCTCTTGAGGAAATTACTTCTGAATAAAACCCATGCGCGTTTTGGATGTTGCGCTGGTCTCCTCGGGGCAGGGGGGAATCCTCTGCCACATCCCAGGTCACCCCTGTAATCAAAAAACACCACAGCACAGCCAGTTCCTAGCAAAGCCGTGAATCAGCATCCTGCTTGAAGCATCAATGACCAATCACAACCTTTTAAAAAGGGAAAAAAAATACTTTTTCTGGGGGGGAAAAAAATCCATCTGCCAGGCTGAAGCAGCCTCTAAGAGCACCTGCAAACCGTGGCAGCTGGTGCTGGTCGGCATCAGCTCCCTGTGGCAGCCGATTAATCCCATTTAGCCATCATTTCTCCTCCGATCTAACACAGTCCACTCCTACAGAAGGGAAAGCAGCACCTCATCCCATCCAGAATCCAATTAGCCTGTAACATGATTTGCATTTCTACTCGTTGTCATTTCTCAGTTCCTGCAGCAGCCAATTCAATTCAGCACCTTCCAGTTTCATGCCTCCCTCTAAAAAAAAAAAAAAAAAAAAAAAAAAGAGCATTTGGGAATGTTTTCAGTCTCTTTGCCAGGGAAGACAGTAGAGATGCAACAGACTTGGAGGAAGACTTAGTTTCAAACGGAGATATTCATAGAATCATATAGAATCACCAGGATGGAAGAGACCCACCGGATCATTGAGTCCAACCATCGCAGCAGAGCTGTCCTGCTTTTCCCCTCTTTTTAAATAGATCACAACACCAGCCACAAAATCCCACACCATCTCCCTGCTCCCCATTCTAGAAATCAAAACTAAAGTGCTCCCCAGCAAAGAAAATCCAAGCCACGAGCCATTAGCTCCGAACAGCCTGATGGAGGGAAGAGATGAGGAGTAGGGCTCAGTTATTAAATAATCTCTTTATTGTACGGCTTTCACAAAGGAAAAAAAAAAAAAAAAAAAGACAAAGCACCGAAGTAGAAAGAATAAAAATGTATTTTCCTTCAGGTTTTAGACTGACAAGTACAAATCCTTTAGTGGGAGCACTAATTTGGAAATGTAACAAACCCAAGCGAGAGAGAAGGGATTCAGGAACCCAGTCCTGGCTGTCATCCTTCTGTAACGGCCTGGGAAGCGATGCACGACTGGAAAAACTCCAGAGGAAAGGGAAAAAAAAAAACCAAATCAGCAGTTTAAAACTCTTTTGGTACATTACCTTCCTTTAATTTTCGATTATATGCATAGAGAACCTGATCTACCCTAAAAGAACATGCAGCATGAGTCGCGTTAATGAGACCGATCAGGCACTGGATTGGAGAAACTCTGCTTCAAGTGGATTAAATGACACCAGGGTTTATGAATGAACGATCCTGACGAACAGGATCGTCAACCACACACACAGCGACATGTAACAGTGGTCTTGGCAGCTTTGGTAGCATAATTAGCTTGGAGAGCATCTGCAGGGCCTCCAGCAACTTCTGTCCTGAAAGCCACCGTGAATCCAAAGGTCTGTTTGGTCCAGGGTGAGGAATTGCCTCTCAAGTGCCAGTGCTGCCAAATCCTGGTTTAGAATCGAGTGGGACGCACTGAATCTGCAATAGGATGGGCAAGCCTAGAAGAAGCCATCATAAAACTTAACACCACAGTGATTTAATTAAAATTAACCCACTCACTCATCATATCCTACTCCCTCCGAGAAGTTTATATAGGAACCCCAAAGAACATTTTTACATTAACATTTTTACTCTAGAATCAGCTTCTAATCCAGTATCGAGACGGAAAAGTCAGTTCTTTTCCATTTGTCAGCTCTCCTTGCGCCAATGGCCCAGAAAATAAAAGGCAGTCCTATCCTGGGAAGTTATTTCTGAAGGCCAGCACCTGAAGCGAGTTAAAAGAAATCTTTACACTAGGCCTTCAAGTGTCGATTTTGAAAAGTCAAGGGCTATAGCGTGGCTGAAAAATACAGATGCTGCCACCCCTCCCTTGGGGAAAAAGCAAATGGTCGAAAACGAAGAGCCAGACTAGACTGTATCAATGAAAATCACTCACTCACGGATGCAGCGACCGCCTCAAGCAAGGCAAAAAAAGTGCCAGAAAGGGTTAAACCCCCCCCAAAAAAAGTTATAGCTCACTAAAATGTTGTAAGAGTTGCCTGCGACAAGGCTACCTCCGCACCCATCATTATGCTGAAGATTGTGCGTTGAGCAGGTTCCAGCTTTTGCCTGTTTTGCTTCTCACCTTGAAGCCACAGGCACGGGTGTTAACGTAGAAAATGTCACCGAGTTCAGAAACTATTCTGACTACTTGGGCTCAGGGGAAAGAAAAAGGGGGCAGGGCACTTCGGAGGAAGAGATAAAGGATACTAAGAGCTAAGTTTAAATAGCGCTTTTCAAAAGATCTAAGCAGCTAGAACTAAAGAAAAGGTGTGCGACCGGGAAGCAAAGAGCATAGTAGACACCTAGAAAATGTTGGAGGATGGAGGTCTTCGCTCTGCAAGGAGCTAATGTGGCCTTGGTGCCGCACGACCTCTCCCTGCACTGCCAGCTACGAGTCAACAGCAGGAAATAGGCTCCTGAGTCAGTGAGATAAGGGCACGTCTGGATCTCCACGTCCCCCTCGCGAAGAAAAGAGAGTTGAAATTTAGCTAAGGGAGGATATCTGAGCAGGGCTGAGCTCACACCTGTAATGCTCAGAGCCTCACAAGGAGGAGACTCGGGGGAAACTTTGTATTCTCATCAATTCTGTCTTTGGCAAAGCCCAATCAAGGCAAAAGACAGATGCCGCCCGCCGCCTGAGACGAGTCCCCATTGAGTCACACACGCAAACTCAGCGCAACAGGTTAGATTTATCTAAAAACTCGGAAGCCTCGAAGGAAGAACTTCACACTGGAAATGAACAAGGGAAAAAAAACTGATCTGGGAAGGGGCAGCGCGTACGCTATGCTGTAAACCAGAGTGTAGTGCTGTGGCGTTGGGGCAAAGCCTCTAGGAGTTAAGCCAGGGGTGCCTGAGACACTCGGCTGCCGTAGCTCGCTTCTCCGGAATCAGCTCCAGCATAGGTAATAAGAAGTCTGTGAATGCAGCTGCGTCCTCTTGGGACCACTCGTACTTCTCCACCAAGACTTCGAAAAGGCCCCAGGGCTTCAGTTTGGTGATGTGCTTCAGATCACCTGAAAAGCGAGACAGACAAATCAAGCACAAGTCATAGGAGCAGAGCAGCTGAATAATATAGGCTGAACAACTAAACAAGACAGATTGGATTCAGGAACCATTGGGCACAGGGAGTATAAATGGCAGGGAGGTGTTCAAAGCCAGGTTGGATGGGGCTTGGGCAGCCTGATCCAGTGAATCATAGAATCATCACCTTGGAAGAGACCCACTGGATCAGCAATTCCAACCATTCCCATCAATCACTAACCCATGTCCCTCATCCATGCACCTCATCCACCCGTCCCTTAAACCCCTCCAGGGAAGGTGACTCCACCCCCTCCCTGGGCAGCCTCTGCCACTGCCCAACGACCCTTTTCCTGAAAAATTCTTTCCTGATGTTCAGCCTGAACCTCCCCTGGTGGAGCTTGAGGCCACTCCCTCTCGTCCTGTCCCCTGTCCCTTGGGAGAAGAGCCCAGCTCCCTCCTCTCCACAACCTCCTTTCAGGTAGTTGCAGAGAGCAATGAGGTCTCCCCTCAGCCTCCTCTTCTCCAGGCTGAACCCCCCCAGCTCTCTCAGCCGCTCCTCATCAGGCCTGTTCTCCAGCCCCTTCCCCAGCTTCGTTGCTCTTCTCTGGACTCGCTCCAGAGCCTCAACAACCTTCTTGTGCTGAGGGGCCCAGAACTGAACACAGGATTCGAGGTTTGGTCTCACCAGTGGGAGGTGTCTCTATCCGTGGCAGGGGGGTTGGAACTGGGTGATCTTTAAGGTCCCTTCCAACCCAAACTATTCTATGATTCTATGTTGAAGGAAAAAATATATCACACTAAACCCCTTTTCTATCTCCGTCTGAAGACTGCTCTACAAACAAGCTTCCCTGAAGGCTTTTTTCCCCTTCTGCTATTTCTGATCCAATATCACAAATATCGGTTAGTTTGATTAAATCCCCAATTATACCAGTCGACATCGCAGATAAATGCTGTGCTGTTAACTTCAGAATACATGCAACATGGTTTGAGGACGTAATACGCTAATAAAAAAAAGGTTTGCTTTACGAAAATTAGTATTAAACCAGGTCAAAAACATCTTCTTGAGACTCAATACATTTTATGGGGTACTTAGAGCTTGGTGGTAATGGTATAACGTGTCCTGCGCAACACGGCTGAGGATGCAAGGCACTATGTAGGTGTCTGGCAGGCTTAGAAATGGAACAGAGTTGTCTAGAGAAGACTTGAAAGGCAAGTCAACGCCTCTAGTTGACAAAGATCAGCTAAATAAAGCCCCATCCAGTCTGAAGAAACGTCGACAGGTACTATTTTTCTACCTGCTGCATTTAATCTACACTGAGATGTCAAGTACTAGGATGCAGGATGCTTTTAGCAGGTAGACACGAACGCCTTCTCTTTAGCTGCTGCTTTACTGAGAAAGCCTTTCAACAAAACAAAGGAAAGACTTCAAGCTGCATCTTTGCCAGCATCTATTGTTAATTGCTATTTCCAGCAAGGCTCTCTTGTCTACTCGGGACAGGACATGACGGGGAACATGACGTTTGCTTTGCTTCTTTTTACCTTTTTTGGTGAAAAACTCCTTGGAATATTTTCCTGCCAAAATGAGCTTGCGAGGTATCTTCCCCAGAAGTTCTATGATCAATGCAATGTGATCTGCATTTGTTCCAAGAGAAAAGACAATGAGACACATCCCCACGTGACATCTCCCTGCCCCCGTTTCCCTCTCTGCAACACAAGGACAAAGACGTTATCTCCCTTAAAAATCACTTCGGGATCCACTTGAAATCAGATTACACTAAGCAAGGACAAAGTCAACGGGGAGGAAAGGTGAGGGCCCATTTGAGGCACGAACAGTTTGAGCAAGATAGCGAATCCAGAGGTAAGAGGAATGGGAAACGCCGAAATAAGAACACGGATTTCACCGCATGGTGCTTTGCTGCAGAGGCTCACGCACAGTTAGTGTTGATTTGGGTAAACAAGTTTTTGCAAGGAGCTTCTGCTCTGCTAATTTGTAAGAGAAGCTTGTTCTGAAGAAGCAACCATCGTGTTTCGTGCCTATTTTAGAAAGGAAAGACCTAGACAAACATACCTTCATCCCGTGAATAATCTTCTCCCGAATGAGGCTCGAATAGATAGTCCCCTGTCGCTAACTCAAAGGCCTAAACAAACAGAAAGGAGCACGTTAAATCACTTTAATACACTCCACACATACTGCTGGATGCGCTGCAGGTTGATTCTGCAGAAGCAAAGCGGTGGGAAGAAAAACCTCCAGTACTCCAGGACCATCTGAAGGTGGGTGATGACTTTGCAACGTTTTAGCAACTGCATCAAAAGCATCAGAAGCACATCTGAGCTGAATTCTGGAGCACAGCGTAACGGGGTAGGCTTAGAACCACAGAATTGTTAAGGTTAGAAGAGCCCTCTAAGCTCAACCAGTCCAAACACCAGCCCAGCCCCATCGTGTCTACTAAACCATGTCCCCAAGTGCAACAGCCACATGGTTTTTGAAGCCCTCCAGGGATGGAGACTCTCCCACTGCCCTGGGCAGCCTCTGCCAGGGCTTCACCACTCTGAGAAGAAACTTTTCCTAATATCTAATCTAAACCTCCCCTGGTGCAACTTGAGGCTGTTTCCTCTCATTCTGTCACTTGTCACTTGGGAGAAGAGACCAGCTCCCACCTGGCTCCAATCCCCTTTCCAGGAGCTGCAGGGAGCGATGAGGTCCCCCCTCAGCCTCCTCTTCTCCAAACACTCCCAGGTCCCTCATCCACTCCCAGAACCCCTGTTCTCCAGACTCTTCCCAGCAATGTTCCCTTCTCCGGACACGCTCCAGCCCCTCAATGTCCTTCTTGGATCGAGGAGCCCAAAGCTGAACCCAGGATTCGAGGTTCAGCCTCCCCAGCACCAAGTCCAAGGGTCGATCCCTTCCCTGCTTCTGCTGGCCACCCCATGGCTGATCCAAGCCAGGATGCTGGTGGCCTTCTTGGCCACTTGGGCCACTGCTGGCTCGTGCTCAGCCCTCTGTGAACCAACACCCCCAAGTCACAGCTTGTGTGGAGCTGGGTGAAGGTTTTGTCGGCTTAGCCTCTCTTCCCTCTCAACAGCATTTTGCAAAATGATGTCGTGTCCAAGCTCGAGGTTTGTTTGGTGTTGTTGAACAAAGATTTTTTCCCTTCTGCACAATTTTCAGTTAGTAGAGACATTTTTTAAACAGTTAATCTCTGAACATCTGTCTGTAGATAGAAAAACATGTTTTAAATGAGAAAAGCATTATCGTTCAAGTCACCACTCCTAAATTCCTCGACACATTTACCCATTACGTATTCACTTTTACTCCAAACAGCATCTCTGACCTTCTGCATTCTCAGTTTTCTTTAGAGACTGCTGTTGCCAAACTGCTGAGTTGGGCACTCAGAGTAACCACTGCAAAATTCTGACCCCACATTCTGCACAGACAACAAGATTCTATCGCATTTTACCACACTCATCTAAATCACGGTTTGTTTTCCAAGACAGAAAAAAATTATTTCACTATTTACCAAGCTTAAAATATAAAAAACAAACTTTGACTTGTAGAAAACACAGAATGAAGACACCAGAGGCACATGTAGTAACTGACTAGACTGATTTTTTTGTTGTTGTTCTGTTTAATCACTGTATTCTCCATGTGCCAGCTCTTACAGACACAGCTTCAGCCTCGCCTCAGCATTACTCAGATTAGAAAATGATTCCAAATATGCAGAGGATGCATATGATTAGAATATGAAATTATACTGAAGACATCTGTGCAACAGCACAAGATGCAGGAGAAAGGCTCTTTACATAAAAAGATTTATAAAAACTCATGAGGCTCAACCAGGCCAAGTGCGAGGTCCTACACCTGGGTCGGGGCAATCCTCAGTTTCAGTACACGATGAGGGATGATGAGATTGAGAGCGGCCCCTGCAGAGAAGGACTTGGGGTGCTGATGGATGAGAAGCTCGACATGAGCCAGCAATGTGCACTCACAGCCCAGAAACCAGCGGTGTCCTGGGCTGCATCCAAAGCAGCGCGGCCAGCAGGCTGAGGGAGGGGATTCTGCTCCTCTGTTCCTCTCCTGGGAGACCTCAGCTAGAGGATTGTGTCCAGTTCTGGAATCCTCAACGTATGAAGGATATGGAGCTGCTGGAACGGGTCCAGAGAAGGGCTACAAAGATGATCAGAGGGCAGGAGCACCTTCCATATGAGGCCAGGTTGAGAGACCTTCCGGTAACTGAAGGAGCTACAAGAAAGCTGCAGAGGGACTGTTCACAAAGGCTTGGAGTGACAGGACGAGGGGGAATGGGTATAAACTGGAGAGGGGCAGATCTAGGCTAGACATAAGGAGGAATTTCTTCACGATGAGAGTGGGGAGGCCCTGGAACAGGGTGTCCAGAGCAGTGGTGGCTGCCCCATCCCTGGAGGGGTTCAAGGCCAGGTTGGATGGGGCTTGGAGCCCCTGATCCAGTGGGAGGTGTCCCTGCCCATGGCAGGGGGGTTGGAACTAGATGATCTTTAAGGTCCCTTCAGACACGAATCATTCTACGATTCTATGAGTTTGTCTTCAGAACTGCCTGGTTCTCTTGTTTTTTCACAAAGCATGATAACAAAGTACAATCAAAGCCAAAAACTGCCACTGCTGCATAACAAAACTAACTTTCAAAAGGAAAGTAACAGGTGGCAAAAAAAAAACCCACAAGCAAAACCACTTCGCTACAGAAACATGGTATTCTGCAAGTCCGGGAGTTGGGTGAACACCTGAGAGGGTTTGTTGCCAGGCTTGGTAGGGACTCAGCAGTCCCGAGCGCATAGCACGGGCGCGGTTCCCAGAACGTAGTTTAAAATCCAGCAGGTAACACCACTCACCATGCACGCGGTGCTCCAGATGTCAGCGGGGGTGTTGTACCCCGAGCCTATCAACACCTCCAAGGATCGGTACTGTCTTGTCTGGATGTCTTCAGTGAAGTGCTTGTGCTAAAGAGAAGAGATGTTTTATGAACGAGAGAGTTTAAAAGAAGAGAATCAAGAGCCTGCAAGGCCAGAGCAGGTCAGAGATTATTCTCGTTATGTTTCACATCCTCGTTAAATAGAATCCCCTACGCAAGAAGGATATGGAACTGTCAGAGCAAGCCCAGAAGAGGCCATGCAGATGACCTGAGGGCTGGAGCACCTCTGCTGTGAGGCCAGGCTGAGAGAGTTGGGGTTGCTCAGCATGAAGAAGGCTGTGGGGAGACCTTAGAGCAGCTTCCAGCGCTGAAAGAGGCTCCAGGAGAGCTGGGGAGGGACTCTGGATCGGGGAGGGCATGGACAGGACGGGGGGAATGGCTTTAAATTGGAAGGGGGAAGATTTATATTGGACATTCGAAAGAATTTCTTCACTGTGAGGGTGGGGAGGCCCTGGCCCAGGTTGCCCAGAGCAGTGGTGGCTGCCCCATCCCTGGAGGGGTTCAAGGCCAGGTTGGATGGGACTTGGAGCCCCTGATCCAGTGGGAGGTGTCCCTACCCATGGCAGGGGTGGAACTGGATGATCTTTAAGGTCTCTTACAACTCAAACTGTTCTATGATTCTCCAACTGACAGACAGGCCTCGATTCAGCTACCTCAAAGCAGATCAGTGACACCAGCGTAAGAGATCGCCTCGCCAGATGCTGAAGCCTGAAACTTCATTCTGAGTCTGAGACTTCTCTCTCTCATAAGATCTGAAGTATTTTGCCATTTCAGAAGCCAAATAAAAGAGACATTTCTTCTATTTGAAATGTCAGACATTTAAAAGCAGCACAGCGCTACCATCAAAGAATAAAACTATTTATGAGTCTCTTTCATGTGCTTGTGAATCCACTGAAATGGTCTGGAAACCTAATAAAACTACAGAATTAACACATCAGAGACGTTGTTTGCAACTTTCTCATTCTCCAGGAGAGCTATAGACTCCCTCAGAAGTCTCACATGCACAGATTCTTATGCATTATATGTGCCACTCTTCACAAGCCTGTTAGAAGTGATCTAATGGCCAGCGAGGCACCCAGAATGCAAACTGGAATCTTATGTTAAAAGCACCACTTCATGGAATGGTTTAGGTTGGAAGGGACCTCAAAGCCCATCCAGTTCCACCTCTGCCACGGGCTGGGACACCTCCCACTGGATCAGGGGCTCCAAGCTCCATCCAATCTGGCCTTGAACCCCTCCAGGCATGGGGCAGCCACCACTGCTCTGGGCAACCTGGTCCAAGGCCTCCTCACCCTAACAGCAAAACAAAAAGATCTATATTTATTTCGTTCTGTCACTGTTCCCCCCACTTTCTTTCCCCGATGTGGTTTCAAACTGTCTCTACTTTCACAAGCAGGTTTAGGACAGAAGCTATTTTACAAATTCTCTTCCACCTTGGGGTACTGTGAATGAATTAGCAGGTTTAGACAGTCAATGTGAAAAGATTGTGAACTTACCACCCAGCAGGCATTTCCTAGGTCAGCTATCTTCACTTTGAGCTTATCGGCATTCTTGGGCTCAAGAGGATTAAGAAGGAAATTCCCAGCAGCTGATTTTCCTAGAGGCAATACGTACAACAGCTGATTAAAGCTACATGGACGCTGTCACCATCTGTCACTGTCCCACTGCCCTCTCCCAACCCAGGAAGGGTTTTGGTTACGGATCAGTACTTTTCCCTCCCCAAAGGCATAAAAATCAACATCGACCTGCAGCTGAAATAGCAGAGTTACTGCTGATAAGACCCAACTGGTGTTACAAAGCAGAAAGACAAGTCAGCATATGCAACAGCGACTGTTTCCCAGCACTTCTAACAGAGTTAAAACGTCTGTCTGCATCCAAACAGGCTTTGTAAATAAGGGCACTGTCAAAAGCAAACAAGATTTCAACCCTTAAGTCTTCCTAAGTTTCCAAAGAAGAGTCCACATGTTACACCACCTTTTTGAGGTACCTGTCACTCACTGCTGCAACACAGACAGTTACAAGAGCTAAAGTCATAGAATCATAAAATCACCACATTGGAAGAGACTCATCGGATCATCGAGTCCGACCATTCCCATCAATCACTAACCCGTGTCCCTCAGCATCTCATCCACCCGTCCCTTAAACCCCTAAAGGGAAGGTGACTCAATCCCCTCCCTGGGCAGCCTCTGCCAGGGCCCAATTTACTGTGAAAAATTTTTTTCCTAATGTCCAGCCTGAATCTCCCCTGGCAGAGCTTGAGGCCATTCCCTCTTGTCCTGTCCCCTGTCCCTTGGGAGAAGAGCCCAGCTCCCTCCTCTCCACAACCTCCTTTCAGGGAGTTGGAGAGAACAAAGAGGTCTCCCCTCAGCCTCCTCTTCTCCAGGAAATGTATCAGGGAAACCTCAGTGACACAACAAAGAGCAAAAATATTAAGTTTTAATCAAGCTTTAGCTCTAAAGCAATTTGGGAGAGAGCTGCAAGAAGCAAACTACACCTGGTAACCTAGCAGGGGCATCTGACTAAAGGCACTTCCAGTTGCAAAAAATCCAAGTTTCACATGCTACTTTTCATCCACTGAACCTCCTGGCAGCTCTCTGCTAAGAGAAAGCTATAGAATTTTCTTTAAAAGTACAAGAAGTAGTTTTTCCCTCCTCCAAGCAAATGCCTTTCACCTGGCTTTGAATCAAAGATGCAAAAAAGGGCAGTTCTACCAATTGATTCACGTTTTTTTAAAAGACCCCTGGAATGTGGCTAAATCACAGAACGCTACCGTGTGTCTTATGTTCTCCTACACCTACAAGACTGATTTCCCCCTCCTTGAAACAAATCATATTTAAACAGAAGCATTAAAGAAGTCTCTGCCCTAAGCTGAGTAAGTTTTCAGCCAGTTCTGGGCAGACGTTGACTCAGCTCAAGGAGCCGAGAGGTGCTCTGTGTTAAGAGCAAAATTTATCAGAACACGCTGAACTCATTTTATCATTTAACAGGTAGCGACAAATTGTAACCTTGGATTTCTTGAAAATGAAAAATCCCATAAGCGGCCCCTGATATACAAGGAGAGGGTGGGATGTTCCTATACGGAAAATAATGTATAGGTACTTTTTGAAGCGGGAATACTTACGCATTCAACAGTCAAAACTGAAGTACAACTACGACTGGAAGCTACAAAGGGGCTGTTTACAAAGGTTGAGGAGCAATGGGTATAAACTGCAGAGGGGAAGATCTAGACTAGATATAAGGAGGAATTTCTTCACCATGAGAGTGGGGAGGCCCTGGCCCAGGTTGCCCAGGGAGGTTGTGGCTGACCCATCCCTGGAGGGGTTCAAGGCCAGGTTGGATGGGGCTCGGAGCCCCTGATCCAGGGGGTTTGGAACTAGATGATCTTTAAGGTCTCTTCCAACTCGAACTATTCTCCGATTCTACAGACAGCAAATGTCTCAGAGCAGGACTGTCAGGTTAACTATTCCTGGCAGGGACAGGGAGATTCTGATCACTTCATCCTAGAAAATGGAGGTTTCTATCAATACCCTGACGAAGAACTGTAACACAGCTCTCCTGCACTAAGAGAAAGAAGCCCTTTCTCGCAGGATTCATCTTATACCTTTGTTGTCTGATGGGCTGTTATTCTCGTTCTCATCCTCTGAAGGGATCTCCGTTTGGATGCTTTCTTGCAAGTGGTTTATCTCCTGCTCACTGAACGATCGCTCTTTGTTGGACGTGGGCTGGCACACCATGGAATCTTCTGAAACTAAGGGTACAAACGAGTCCGACATTGCTTCTTGAGGCCCGTTCTCCGAGTCACCATTGCGTTGACTGTAACTACAACTATGGAAGTTCTCCTTCTGTGTGTGAGGGTGATCACCACAGTTGTTGGCGTTATGCAGGTCATCTTCAAGTCGCACACAGCCTTGATTGCCAGAGTCTGGGAAGTCTGTCATCTGTATCACTCCATTGCAATTTATTTCTGTTACACATTTTTCCACGCTGCTTTCCATCGATTGCTCTTGTACAACAACTTCAGCTAGAAGAGCAGAAAAGGAGAAGATAGCAGAATATGTCACAGAATCATAGAATCACCAGGTTGGAAAAGACCCACCGGATCATCAAGTCCAACCATTCCTATCAATCACTAACCCATGTCCCTCAGCACCTCGTCCACCCATCCCTTAAACCCCTCCAGGGAAGGGGACTCAACCCCCTCCCTGGGCAGCCTCTGCCAGGGACCAATCACCCTCTCCAGGAAAGTTTTTTTTCCTGATGTCCAGCCTGAACCTCCCCTGGTGGAGCTTGAGGCCATTCCCTCTCATCCTGTCCCCTGTCACCTGGGAGAAGAGCCCAGCTCCCTCCTCTCCACAAGCTCCTTTCAGGGAGTTGGAGAGAGCAATGAGGTCTCCCCTCAGCCTCCTCTTCTCCAGGATAAACACCCCCAGCTCTCTCAGCTGCTCCTCTTGTTCTCCAGCCCCTTCACCAGCTTCGTTGCTCTTCTCTGGACTCGCTCCAGAGCCTCAACATCCTTCTTGTGGTGAGGGGCTCAGAACTGAACACAGGATTCGAGGTTTGGTCTCCCCAGTGCTGAGTCCAGAGGGAGAAGAACCTCCCTGGACCTGCTGGCCACGCTGTTTCTGATCCAAGCCAAGATGCCATTGGCCTTCTTGGCCACCTGGGCCCCTGCTGGCTCATGGTCAGTCTCTGTCAACCAACACTCCCAGGTCCTTCTCCTCCAGGCAGCTTTCCAGCCAGACTCCTCCTAGTCTGTAGCTGCAGAGGGTTGTTGTGCCCCAAGTGCAGGTCTCGTATCTCATTGTATTTGCTACATATCTACCAGCAGTGTCACAGCAACACAGTACCTGAAGGTGCTCAGAGAGCCCTCAGGAGGAGATAGTACTCAAAACTCAACTGAGCACAACGAGTTATGAATTCGATTTGTAATAATGGACTCCTGAGCCACTTTGCATCGTGTTCTGCCCACCTAAACAGATTAAATAACAACAAACAGCTCTGCTAAAGGTGCTCACCCTCCTCATGCCAGCATGAGCAAAGCAAACACTGTCCTACTGAGTTCCAGGGCTACCACTGAGGGTGGAGAGGGCCTGGACCAGGTTGCTCAGAGCAGTGGTGGCTGCTCCATCCCTGGAGGCGTTCAAGGCCATGCTGCATGGCGTTCTAAGCAACCTGATCCATAGGGAGGTTGGAACTGGATGGGCTTTGAGGTCCCTTCCAACCGAAACTCTGTGATTATACTTTAACAACACTTTAAGTCCATACCTGTCTTTTTGTTGACATTTTCTTCTGGTGGACTAACTTTTATGACCATTTCCAGAGGAGTCTGAGCTTCTTCCTCCTCTTCAGGCTGTGTCTGCCCAGGGCTTGCTTCCTTCTCCATCTCCTCTATCTCTTGCATTCGCTTCTCTAGCAACTCAGCCTGCCGTTTCTGCTTCTTTTTCAACTTCTTTTTCTTATTCTTTGACATTTTGTCAGCCTACGTAGAAGCAAGGAGAGAAATTTGGCTTAGCATTTCCTATTTCAATAAATCTAAAACTCACGAAGTTCTAATTTATCTTAAGAGCTGAGGAAGCAGCTTGGGATAAAAACCTCTCAAGACAGTTCTTCTCTCAAATTAAAAGCAAGCATTAAGGGTTTTGGAGCAGTTGCCTAAGGCTTTTATCAGCCATATTCATTTTATCAGCCACTATTTCTCTTCTGATCGGAAACACCTACTGTATTCTCCAAATGAGGGATCTCGGAGTCCATAGACAACGGTCACCTTCACAACAGACGCCAAACCCCAAAAAAAAAAGATGGCTCATTCTGGTGATACATGAGCTAATGTCACTTACATCTCCGAGAGGAATAACATCAAATGATACCTATTTCTGTGACAAATCACATTTTTCCTTCTGATCAAAGGTTGCTGACTGTATGATCAAACAACACAGTAGATACTATAAAGAGATGAACAAGTATGCATGAAAACTATTACACTTACTGGTTTTGGCTGTGGTGCAGTGCTCACTGAAAGGGAAACGAAGATCAACAAATTAGAGTGTTGATATTCAAACCAGCAACTGCATTCTTAATAAAAGCTTTTTTTCCTATGTGGTTTGGCAACAACATTTTAAAGATATCAGCAAATGTTATTTTGAAGGCTCATTTCTCTACAGAAGCACAGCAAGAAATGAAGAAATGATTAAAACGTTAAACAAATAAATGCATAATTAAAACTCTAGGTAATAGATTTGCTTGATTGATATCAAAGACTTAAACTTCCTGTTATGCAACTTCATTTACTACGTGCATATAGCATCTGGCTGAAAAGAAAATGCAAACCAAAATATTAAAATACCCGAGTTAAGAGAGCTTCCCTCAACTCAGCTCTGCTAGGACGGGCTCAGCTCAGTGTTGGTGAGGTAAGGTGATGCCCAACAGCATAATCCTCAACATAAGAAGGAGATGGAGCTGTTGGAACGGGTCCAGAGGAGGCTACAAAGATGATCAGAGGGGCTGGAGCAGCTCCCGTACGAGGACAGGCTGAGAGAGTTGGGGTTGTTCAGCCTGGAGAAGAGAAGGCTCTGAGGAGACCTTAGAGCGACCTTCCAGTAGCTGAAGGGGCTCCAGGAAAGCTGGGGAGGGACTGTTTACAAAAGTTTGGAGTGATAGGACGAGGGGCAATGGGGATAAACTGAAGAGGGGCAGATTTAGACTAGACATAAGGAAGAATTTCTTCACTACAAGGACGGGGAAGCCCTGGTACAGGTTGCCCAGAGCAGTGGTGGCTGCCCCATCCCTGGAGGTGGTTCAAGGCCAAGTTGGATGGGGCTTGGAGCCCTTGATCCAGTGGGAGGTGTCCCTGACCATGAGGTCCCTTCCAACCCAAACTATTCTGTGATTCTACGGTTAGTGATGATCTGAGAGTGCATGGGGGGAATAGAATTTTCAGGAAAAAAGCACCTGCAGAGCCAGATGGTGGAGGAGCCCCAGATCGCTGCCACTCGGTGGCTTCTGCAGCCAGTCGGCGGATGTACTGGTCATTGACGCATAGAAGAATGTTTTCAGGCTTAATATCTGTATGGATGATTCGACACTTTGTGTGCAAGTAATCCAGACCCTGAAGAACCTGCAGTCAGGAGAGAAGGGAATTAATCATTAGAAAAAGTGATGAATGAGCAAACTGAGAGTGAAGTAGTGAAAATGCAAGATTGCCTTGGAGAACCAATGAACCTGAAGAACTTCTGTGTTTGACGACAGCTCTAACCTGGAGTAATGTGACCAGTGCTTTCTACTCTACCCCATCAAATACAGATTCATATACAGATTTTAGCTACAAATTAAAATTCTGCCTCTTAACCATTGTAACTCAGCACAGATGAAAATCTAATCTTAATACCCTACAATAAAATCACTCTCTTCTTCCCCTCCACCTCACATCCACAAAGATCTCTCTTCTTAGGCACCCGTCCAGTGAGAAGAACAGGTTTCTCTTGCTCTTCCCACCATTAAGCACCGTGACAGAGTTTTACAAAAATATTTGCAACTTAGGAGGAATAACCAAGGTAAGAGAAGGTTAAAAGCAGCCCCAGCCTCCCATGGATGTCAGAAAATACATATCTGTAGCAGATTTTTGCGGTAGAGAAAGAGAATATTAACCCAAGAATTATTTTGTTGCTTAAGACTGATTTTTAAACATTTGTTTTCCTGGATCTGAGGTAAACTAGTGGAAGAGTTCTCAGTGGGTAAAGGGGAACAGAGTCAGAGCTGGAACTTAACCTGTTTGATGATCTTCTTGACGCAAGGGAGTGGGAGCCCCTGATAATTTGACTTGATGATCCACTTCAGAAGATGGTGCCCTAGAACTTCAAACACCATACAAATATCTAGAAGATGGTCAAGGAAAAAGATGAACATCCTGACCCAAGGAGCCCGGAATTCCCAGGATTGAGGATCAAAAGAAATCCATACCTGTTAAGCGTTTAATATTAAAGAACCCTCAACCTTCTCACACAGCTTAGGCAACCTGCCTGCCTTAACTACAGCCTATCAGTATCGTTATCTAAAACCTAAAATACAGAGGGATAGAGTTTGTAAGGACAATGGTCCTGACAGAGCAGCAGCAATCTCCTGCTTTGAGTGGAAGCCAGTCACACAAGCAAACGTGCATTAGTTTTTCCTGCTTGAATTCAGACAGCTTCAAGCCAACAACGTCCACTTCTGCACAGCCGAGGCTCCTGCCCCAGGCAAAACCCGATGCCAGATCTCTCTGTACCAGCATTACCTGAAAAGATAATAAAATTTCCATTTATAAGTCATCTGCAGAACAATTAAGTTACTTTCTCCACCCTCCTTTGCCTCTTTACCAGCAAAACAAACTTTTTACAAGCCTGGACTTCAATGATGTTTACATTATCTGCTTTTTGTCTGTAAGATCTTAACAGCTACAGTCACTCCAGTGAGATATTTAGTATCGTGCCTTTGCTTTATAAGCCATGAATTTATTAGGTTGCTTTCCTTCTACACCAGCAGAAAGCACGTATTGTAAAACGTATGCAGCCAACATTTACTCAGTGCTAAGTATCAGAAAAATTAATGGAGGAAATACATTCGGCGGCAACTCTTTTCTAGAAGTGTTAGAACATTCATAACCCACAGCTGGATTCCCTCAAGCAGTCTAGTAATTCTTACGGAAATAAAATTGGAGGTACTGCAAAGCACCAACACGCAAAAAAGCCCAACTTTCAAACTTTAGGCGTGTGTTATTAGGACCTGCCACGACTCACTGCCTGTCAGAAGGAAAAACTACAGGGGATTTTCGAAGCGATCCACTTAAAACATCTTAACAGCATTGATAATTCCAAGGTTAGATGCTTCTGTAACTAGAACCACCTTGTTATCGAGTCACAGACTGCATGCGTTTGCTCTCTTTAATTACTGATCTTAACATTTTGTGCTGCTTTACTTAAACGAGAAGCTATTCCCAGCCTGCTGGCAAAATTGAGGGGCACAAAGGTACCTCAGACAATGAGCCATCGGCTCTGACTCACGAGCCAGATGCAGCCACCCCATCTCTCACATTAAGGGCATGACTAAGCAGCACTGTCCCCACCAGTTCTCCATCCTGGATCCAAGCTCAGCAGGCAGCTCCGAGGCAGATGACGCTACAAGCAGGTTTCCTCAGATGGGAAAAGGGACCCCTGGGCATCGCTCACCAGCCCAACCTGAGAGCAAGCCAGCAAATTCCCAGCTTGATGCAATTCATAGAATCATAGAATAACCAGGTTGGAAGAGACCCACTGGATCATCAAGTCCAACCATTCCTATCAAACACTGACCCACGTCCCTTAACACCTCGTCCACCCGTCCCTTAAGCCCCTCCAGGGAAGGGGACTCAACCCCCTCCCTGGGCAGCCTCTGCCAGTGCCCAGTGACCCTTCCAGGAAAAATTTTTTCCTAATGTCCAGCCTGAACCTCCCCTGGCGGAGCTTGTGGCCATTCCCTCTCGTCCTGTCCCCTGTCACCTGGGAGAAGAGCCCAGCTCCCTCCTCTCCACAACCTCCTTTCAGGGAGCTGGAGAGAGCAATGAGATCTCCCCTCAGCCTCCTCTTCTCCAGGATAAACACCCCCAGCTCTCTCAGCCGCTCCTCATCAGGCCTGTTCTCCAGCCCCTTCCCCAGCTTCGTTGCTCTTCTCTGGACTCGCTCCAGAGCCTCAACATCCTTCTTGTGCTGAGGGGCCAGAACTGAACACAGGATTCGAGGTTTGGTCTCACCAGTGCCAAGTCCAGAGGGAGAAGAACCTCCCTGGACCTGCTGGCCACGCCGTTTCTGATCCAAGCCAAGATGCCATTGGCCTTCTTGGCCACCCGGGCCACTGCTGGCTCATGTTCAGTCACTGTCAACCAACACCCCCAGGTCCTTCTCCTCCAGGCATTTTTCCAGCCAGGCTTCTCCTAGTCTGTAGCTGCTCAGGGTTGTTGTGCCCCAAGTGCAGGACCCGGCATTTGGTCGTGTTAAACCTCATCCCGTTGGTCTCAGCCCATGGGTCCAGCCTGTTCAGATCCCTTTGGAGCCTCCCGACCCTCCAGCAGATCCACACTCCCACCCAGCTCAGTGTCGTCCGCAAACTTGCTAAGGGTGCACTTGATGCCTTCATCCAGGTCGTTGATAAAGACATTGAACAGGGCTGGACCCAGCACTGAGCCCTGGGGAAATTCTTTGCTTCTGTTCCACAAAAGGATACGAGAGCCATTAACTCCTGAGATCTTGAAGTCATCTAACAACTGAACAACTCTCTCTTTACTGGGATCATTTGGATCACTGTTGCGGACCTGCAGAGGGAAAAAAAAAAGATTAATTTTGTGTTTCTAAAGGTGACTACCAGGCAAGAATATATTTTAAAGTTAAATCGACTGCACTATGTTAGGTTCCTAGCCCATTTCTTTGCAGCTAGAAAATCCAGAAATATCAGATACGGGACTGATGCGAACTCCCCAAAATGAATTAAGATTGACCCCCACTCTCAAGCACTCACCGATTTTAGCAACTTGATTTCATCCAGTGCTGTTTCTGTGTAGTGCTCAGCACTCTTCACCACCTTCATCGCCACAAATCTCCTCCCTCTACACGCACATAAGTAAATTGGAGACAGTTAATGCTCATACTTATTCTCCAGGATTATCCTAGGTCTTTTGCACAAGAAAGAGCTACTTATTTAAGGCACTACGGAAAAATACGGCTTAAGGACTCTTTGGGTCTCTTTTTATGAAACATCCATGTCGGTGATTTCTAATAAGATGAAATAATAGGTCAGAGACTGCTGAACACAAGAGCCCTCATTCCACATACAAGGTTAACGCCCTCCCACATGCACACAACCAAAAATGCTTCTGCACTGGGATGTCACACCTAGGTTCTCTGTTTTGAACTAAAACTAAAAAAGACGCTTTCTGATCACGTTTGCGCAATGCCGTGCGTTCCCAGAAGCGCCGGCGAGAAGAGACGGACTTACTGGATGTCCCAAGCCAGCCACACGGTGGAGAAGTGGCCCCATCCGAGCTTCCGAATCACGTGGTATCGCCCGTTAAAGAGATCTCCGATTTTCACAAGGTGGTAACCACCTAAAAGAATCACAGAATCATAGAATCATCAGGTTGGAAGAGACCCAGAACAGTGGGAAGCTCACATATCAAGAGATCACACAAGCGCTGAAGAGCAGGTATGCGGAACAAGCATCACAACTGGAGGCAGACTTACTTGATTTGTTTAAATTTTTAATCATATAAGCAAATGTTTCCTCTAATTGGATCTTGCCAAAACGAATGCGTGTTAGAGGAAGAGCTGTGACCAGCCCTGTAGTTGACTGAAAAGTTTTAATGTAATTCAACTGGGATGACTGACTGGTAGGTCACCACTCATAGAATCACAGAATAACCAGGTTGGAGGAGACCCACTGGATCATCGAGTCCAACCATTCCCATCAATCACTAACCCATGTCCCTCAGCACCTCATCCACCTGTCCCTTAAACCCCTCCAGGGAAGGGGACTCAACACCCTCCCTGGGCAGCCTCTGCCAGTGCCCAATGACCTTTTCCAGGAAAAATTTTTTCCTGATGTTCAGCCTAAACCTGCCCTGGTGGAGCTTGAGGCCATTCCCTCTCGTCCTGTCCTCTGTCACTTCAGAGAAGAGCCCAGCTCCCTCCTCTCCACAACCTCCTCTCAGGTAGTTCGAGAGAGCAATGAGGTCTCCCCTCAGCCTCCTCTTCTCCAGGCTGAACACCCCCAGCTCTCTCAGCCGTTCCTCATCAGGCCTGTTCTCCAGCCCCTTCACCAGCTTCGTTGCTCTTCTCTGGACTCGCTCCAGAGCCTCAACATCCTTCTTGTGGTGAGGGGCCCAGAACTGAACACAGGATTCGAGGTTTGGTCTCACCAGTGCCGAGTCCAGAGGGAGAAGAACCTTCCCTGAACCTGCTGGCCACGCCGTTTCTGATCCAAGCCAAGATGCCATTGGCCTTCTTGGCCACCTGGGCCACTGCTGGCTCATGTTCAGATGCTGTCAACCAACACCAACTGAAGCATAATGAAAAAATACAGCATCACTGAAAGCATCTCGAGTCTGCACGGCTCACCAGCCTGGGAAAACACAGCTTGTGATGCTAGTAACACGATCTCACAGCTAAATATCAGTATGGCTTTAGACCCCACAACGTGGGGAGTCCTGCACCCAAGATCCCAACGGACTTTCCCTCACAACTGCTTTCCTGACTGAAAGGCACTTTGCCATTTAAAACCAGCACTGAAAATCCGGGAGCCTCCTCCCTGCATCCCCAGCATCCCCCAGCTGCTCTCTACGCAGGAGGCTGTGACCGAAGTGGAGATTTGAAAAGCCAAAGACACAAGGGAACTGGCAGAAAACAGAATGAAAAGAACAATCTGTAATTGTCCAAGCACAATTTTTTTGCCAGAACCTGGAATTCCACCCTGGATTCCAGGTGCTTGCCGGTCGGTCGTGGTCAGCAAATACCACCCCTAAAATGCACGCTTTCCCAGGAAGATTCCTCTCTCTCGACTCCCTGGTCCACAAACAAGACAGGGTTTCACTGTCTCAAGCAGCAGAAGTCCCTTTTCACTTAACGACTTCAGCTACAGCAGCACCAGTTGCCAATTCACACAATGACCGCCTTCTTCCCACTTCCTTTGCAACAAAAAAATCCCACAAATAGTCGCTGAAGTCAAGCCCTAAAGAGTACAAAACACTGCAATTCAGACTCCCCGTGCTATTTCTCCTTTGCATTTCTTCCACGGCGTTTGTTACATGCTTCTCCCTCAGCTTTATTCGATATTTTCAATAAACAGCATCACAGAAGTCGTCTTACAGAGGGCTTGGAGGTGAGAGCACACACTCAAGCTTCAACTAATCGATCGGCTGAGCTTGTATGATCAGTTTTCTGCCTTTTTAAATTATTAGCTATGTTAAAAACAGCCTGAGCTTTTCGATACCAAATTATATGCTGCGGTATTGCCATCTGCTCCGCATTTAGTCTCTACTCAGAGAAACAGGAGAGCGCTGTATCCGCAGACACAACGACCTGTAGAACGGATGCAAAGATTACCTTCAAAAGAAAACAATAAAGAATTTGAACCCGATTGGAAGGATTTGAAAGTGCCCTTTTTCCGATGAAAATAAAAAGGAAATTGTATGTCTCCTTGCTTTTTCGAGTTTTGAAAGCCCCCTGGCACAGAGGAAAAGCTGAGAGCTTCAAACACAGGCATCACAAACGGCTCTCCAACTCAGATCTTGATGGATAAAGGGAACCTTGGAGAAGCACCTCCATTTCAGGTCAGCTTGAAAAAAAATATTATCATCATGCAGTTTCAGAAAAAACACTTAAAATACGAGGGAATCTATTTTCATTCTCTAGAGTAGATAGGAATTTCTTGACTACATTGAAAAACCTGCACCTTGAGCAGGGAAGCTCTCACCTTTACAGTAATCATTTGGATCCTCTTGCTCATCGTCGTCCGATCCCAGGATTTCCTCCTCTTGCTCTGGAAGGTCGTTCTCTGAATGAGCAGCGGGGCCGCGATGCTGCGTGTCGGGTCTGAAAGAGAACACACTGCGTGTCTCACACACGTTACTCCGCGGCTCAGTAGCTTTTTCCTTTCACACGACTTGTTGCTGATAACGGAGGAGGGGCAATATTCTGCCTTCAGAAATAGTATTTTCATATTTAAATGCTTTTACACCTACGTTAATGTCAAAGTAGGCAGAAACAATTTTTCATATACCGGTGAAAATTACAATTTCATGCCCTCGATTCGCTTTTATTGTGGAAGAAAAGGACAGAGCAGATAGCGAGTTAAAAGCTTGGCGATTCTGCCAAAACTCAGCCTCTTTGAACCTTTCTTCTCAGTTTTTCATTCAGTGAGAACTTTTTTAAAGAAAATTCGTGTTTAAAGATGTTATCTCACATAAAACCTGAAGATTTAGATGTTGATGGATGTTATTTTAAACACTAAATCAATTACATCTTCCACCTTTGGGGAAAAAAAAAATTAAACAGGGTTTTAGAATTTGTGCCCTTTGTCCCTCTGGCCTCTGAGATCAAATGAACATTTAACAATCCTGCTTCTAACGCTCTCAAATCCCTAATATTACCCTTGATCTCTCCAGTTCTCACATGGACGGCTGCATTTCCAGTTCGTCTCGTCACTGAAGTTCGTTACAGTTGCCTGAACCATGCGGAGTGGGCGCTGGCAGAGCAGACACTCTGCGTGTGATTGCAGGGGGACTGAACTCAAGCACCGGTTATTTACTTTACAAAGCGTTCCAGGGAATGTAATTGTCTACAAAGTTTAATCTTCAACATCCTTTTGTACAGAGCAAGGATTTAGAATGAAAACTGCACCCACGGCTCATTTCGTCAATGAGATTTCACGGCAAAAGTACTGCAGGATAGCAAGATTAAGCTTTCTTCTTTTAAAATTAAGAGATATATAGAAGGCTGGACTTGCGCAAAGAGATGCAATGACGTAGGAGCACAAGAGAACATTCTCCACAGCGAGTTTCCCTGCCAGGGTGAATGAGCGGAAGTTTCTGTACTGAAACTATTGTTCCAGGGAAGCTGCAGATACAAGCGATGCCTCCCAGCCAAGTTTAAAATTATAGAATCACCAGGCTGGAAAAGACTCATCAGATCATCGAGTCCAGCCATTCCCATCAATCACTAACCCATGTCCCTCAGCACCTCATCCACCCGTCCCTTAAACCCCTCCAGGGAAGGTGACTCAACCCCCTCCCTGGGCAGCCTCTGCCACTGCCCAATGACCCTTTCTGTGAAAAATTTTTTCCTAATCTTCAGCTTGAACCTCCCCTGGTGGAGCTTGAGGCCATTCCCTCTCGTCCTGTCCCTTGGGAGAAGAGCCCAGCTCCCTCCTCTCCACAACCTCCTTTCTGGTTCCAGCCAGTTTTGGTTATGCTGTGGAGATGCTAATGCTCGTGGGCTTTCGGATGCAGTTCACAGAATCACAGAATCACCAGGTAGGAAAAGACCCACCGGGTCATCGAGCCTCACAGCTCATAACCCAGCTGGAGTCGTGTGCATCGTATCCTGATCGTAACCCATGGGACAAATCTAATACTTCAATTCGGAGTAGTTATACAGCCGAAGGAATGTTCGGCATTTACCCACCGCTGAGCTCTCGCACACAAAACACATGGAACTGCAGCCATGTGAATCACTGAATCACAGAATCCCTAGATTGGGAATGACCTTTGAGATCACCTGTCCATTACTAAATCATATCCCTAAGCACTTCACCCACCAGCCTTTTAAACCCCTCCAGGGACAGGGGCTCAATCACCTCCCTGCGCAGCCTCTGCCGGCGCTTGAGAACCCTTTCAGTGAAGAAGTTTTTCCTGATGTCCAACCTGAACCTCCTCTGGTGCGGCTTGAGGCCGTTCCCTCTTGCTCTAAATC
Source organism: Clamator glandarius (assembly GCA_033459285.1). Taxonomy (NCBI): domain Eukaryota; kingdom Metazoa; phylum Chordata; class Aves; order Cuculiformes; family Cuculidae; genus Clamator; species Clamator glandarius. Next base: position 1,149,730 of record JAUNZM010000037.1, read on the forward strand.
TAAAATACTTATGGAGCATGAAAAGGAAGAAATCACCCGTGCCAACGCGACCGTGGCTAAACTCATAGCCATTTACATTCTGGAACGGAAGGTAATTAAAACAGAGAAGAGCTGCAAAGGTCATCTCAGCCACAACCACCCCACTTTTCTTTCAGTCGGTTGTCCGAGTTAGCGAGACCTGCTGATTTCTTGATTCACGACCAGGTAAGCACCACAGATCTGCAGCCCTGAGTCATAAGACAAGACTGCCAGGCAGTCTGTGCCGCTGCTGCCAGGCTAAGGAGATAAACATTAATGACCCTGCAGCTTGATCAAGCCTCAGGATATTTAACAGTTAGACTTTTCCCCCACCCAAGAGCCACAGAATTACAAGTTGGGGGTAGGAAGAAGGCAGCCAGCAAGGAAAAATAGTCTTGGAGGTCAAGAAGCTGCTTTAAAACTGCTGCATTCCTTCACGGACAAGCGAGCTACGAATAAAGTCATAGACTATCCACAAAATAAGAGCGAAAGCAATAAAGGGACACCAAGGAGATGGTCTAAGGGGAGATTGGGTGTTCCTACTTAACAAATCCTATAGGCAGGGTAAAAAGAACCAGAATGCAGAACCGGAGAGCAAGGAGAATCATAGGAATCGTAGAATCACCAGGTTGGAAAAGACCCACGAGATCACAGACTCATAGAATCACCAGGTTGAAAAAGACCCACTGGATCATCAAGTCCAACCATTCCTATCAAGGATGATTCGAGCTCGGTAGCCCCCCCCATGGCCTAAGTAATAAAGAGTAATTCTCCCCACGGTTTTCACTTTTGCAACTGCACAAGATGCAGGGGGTTAGAATGGACTGAAAAGAAAATTCATCTTAAGAGCCACTGATGCAGACAGAAACCTTGCGGCATTCCGAAGTCCCCAGGCTTTTCAATAATGGTCATTTCATGCATCGAGGAAGAAGTCACTGAAAGCACCAAACCCTGGTCTCTTAGCAGTTTTCTGGCTTTCCTGCTGCTCTCCAAGGGGCCAACGACTCAGGCTGCTGACACCTTCACACACCCTGTCATCTCCATCTGAGCCTGTCCCGGGGACGCAAAAGCATTTCCCTTCTCTATTATAATCCACTACAGCTACTAAAGTGATACCGAGCTGTATTCAGGTCACACACATTTCTGCAGTGCTATTTCCTTTAATAAATCGCCTCCAAACCACATCCCATTCCTTTGCCTTCCTGCTAAATGTCATTAGATGTTATTACATCCCACCACCTTCTTCCCCCAAAGTGACCATGTCAGCGGCAGATTTGGATTGAGAGGCTTAATCAGCGCAGAACGCGTATTAATACCAAGAGAAAAACTGATAGAGAAAACCACAGCCCTCATCCATCTGCCTCACTCACAGACAGCGCTCGAAAAGGCACAAAAGGCTGCTTAAGAGAGCAGAAAAATCCATACTCTCTATTTAAAGGTGAAACAGCAATATCGCAAACTGCAGATAAAAATATATAAAGAGCCTCTGAAAAATGGTTACTAGTCTCCACAGGAAGAAATCAAGCGTTCTGGGGTACTTTTTTTAGTAGGCACCTCTGTCCTACTTAAGAACACCTTGATCACCTTTTACTTCTGCTCCCACGATGTGCTAATTAATCCCCAGAATTAACAGGATTTGCAGAGTCCCTCTACAACTACATAGTGATATTTTACTTCATTGTGAAACAGCAGTGCTGAATCTTTTATGGAATTCGAGCAAACCCCTCTCCTGAGACCTTCCCAAGAGCCTTTATTCTCTCCAGAATGCCTGAAGAACTACAAATTTCTGAGACACGACATGAGAAAATAGAGAGGAGGGTAACCTACCTGCACGAGAAGCACTACAAATTTCTGAGATACGACATGAGAAAATAAAGAGGAGGGTAACCTACCTGCATGAGAAGCACTACAAATTTCTGAGATACGACATGAGTAAATAGAGAGGAGGGTAACCTACCTGCACGAGAAGCACTACAAATTTCTGAGATACGATGTGAGAAAATAAAGAGGAGGGTAACCTACCTGCACAAGAAGCACTACAAATTTCTGAGATACGACATGAGAAAATAAAGAGGAGGGTAACCTACCTGCATGAGAAGCACTACAAATTTCTGAGATATGACATGAGAAAATAAAGAGGAGGGTAACCTACCTGCATGAGAAGCACTACAAATTTCTGAGATACGACATGAGTAAATAGAGAGGAGGGTAACCTACCTGCACGAGAAGCACTACAAATTTCTGAGATACGATGTGAGAAAATAAAGAGGAGGGTAACCTACCTGCACGGGAAGCACTACAAATTTCTGAGATACGACGTGAGAAAATAGAGAGGAGGGTAACCTACCTGCACGAAGCTCGGCCTCCCATGGATAACGACAGTCCTGCAGGCAGCCCACCAGTTTTGGATAAAGCCATTAAAATCCCGATGCCACGCCGCTGGGGAGGCAGGGGGACATCAAGGGCAGGCGGAGGGGCTGCTCCTGGGGGAAAGCAGCAGGGCTTTGTGCAGGAGAAGAGGAGGAGAGGGCCCGTGCCTCCACCGCCCAGCTGCAGCTGCACAGCACTGCATTGCAGGTACGGGGCCTGGCAGCAGGGCTGGGGCTGCTCCCAGCTGAGCCTCCTGCAAATTCAAGTCCTCTCAGGGGCTGAGCGCAAGCAGAGGCACCTCCTCGCCTTGATCTTTTACCTGCCTCGGTCTTCCCTCTAATGAAATGCAACATTCAGCTTCATCTTCCTCAACAAGCCGGTTTTATTTGCCTATTCAATAGTCGGCTGGATTCAAAGCTGGGATGGAGGCAAGAATCATGGTAATTCCTGACAGTGCAATCCTTTTGATACTGAAAAGCCAGCACAATCACACAGGAGAGAAAGGGGATTCAAAGGAAAAATGAATTTTCTGAGGTAATTCCAAACCTCTCATCCCGAGTTAGAAGAAAAACCTTATCCTTCACGCTTAAAAGTAACCAAAAAGCAGAAGGAGGAGTCGAATCTTCTTTAAAAAGGTGAACGGCGTATTTTTTTACAGCAGCAGGCACTTAACATTGTCCTCCAATGATGTAGAAGAATTACCAGCCATTTCCTGCACCTGTTTACCCTGCTGGTTTATGTAAGCGATAGGGGAAACAACTCAGCAACAACGTGACACAGCAAGGAATAATTTCGATTTTTCTCTGCTAGGGAAGACTGTTTGTTAGTGGCAAACACCCTGAAGCTGCCTCTGCAGTCTCACACCAAGAGGTTTCAAGAATTGGATTCACTTGATTGTATATCTAAAACATTTTCACTCAGAAACATTTTCACCAAGCAGAAACTCGCCTAATTTTCTAAAGCTGATTTAGAGTAAGCCTCGCTGAAGTCTGAACATGATTTTAAGAGTTCAGAGTTAACAAACCTCTGCATATTAGAGGAGGTGTTAACAACATGCAAAGTTTTTCACCGTAGATGACGTCTGCATTAAATAGATCAACAAATCACAGACAAACAGGGGCAGCAAAAGCAACTGGTAGGAACTCAGATTTCAGTCCCTCACTTGCTCCTTACAAAGAGGCTGGAAAAAACACTTCTGGATTCTCCTGCCAGCTTCCCATAGAATGGCTGATAGAGTCCAGACACTAAAAATAAGGTGAAACCCATCAAGAAAGAAGCCTCAATGGCACCACGTCTGTTCTTCCCGGTTTCGCTGAGGTAGATCCAACAGCGTTGGGGGATGAGAAGATGGGAGACCACCCTCACACGGGCTGGGACGGGCAGTGCAGTGAACGAGCAGCGTTCTTCGGGCAGTGGAGCGGCACTGGCGTGGTCTCCTTGGCTCTTCTCTATAAATTAAGTCACACTTTCGCAACAGCCAAAACTCCAGGCCCAGCTTCACCATCAAAACTCAGAACTTGTTTCCTCCACCCTTGATAATGTATATAAAACACTGGGGGAGGTGCCTGGTTCTCCCTATTTAAGAAGAACTTCTTCAAATTGCCTCACACGTGTCAGTACATTCCCTTGTCCCAAATCCAGCAGAAATACTGCCCGTGCCACCTACCTACCTGCTTTCAACAGCCATGAAAGTGCAACCCTTCCACCCTCAAGCAAGGAATGCAGCACTCATTTAATCTGAATCGCGCCTCACACCAACCATCCTTAGGTATGTGCTAAAGATCCTCTCCTTGCTTCTCCTCCTCACTTCAGTTCGCCAATCGATCGATACCTGCAGAGCTCAGTTTGCCAATCAATCAATAACTGCAGAGCTCAGTTTGCCAATCGATTGATACCTGCAGAGCTCAGTTTGCCAATCGATCGATACCTGCAGAGCTCAGTTTGCCAATCGATCGATACCTGCAGAATCAATTGATACCTGCAGAGATCAGTTTGCCAATTGATCGATACCTGCAGAGATCAGTTTGCCAATCAATCAATAACTGCAGAGCTCAGTTTGCCAATCGATTGATACCTGCAGAGGTCAGTTTGCCTAAAGATCGATACCTGCAGTGGCCAGTTTGCCAACTGATTGTTACCTGCAGAATCTATTGATACCTGCAGAGGTCAGTTTGCCAATCGATCGATACCTGCAGAGGAAAGTTTGCCAATCGATCGATACCTGCAGAGATCAGTTTGCCAATCGATCGATACCTGCAGAGATCAGTTTGCCAATCGATTGATACCTGCAGAATCTATTGATACCTGCAGAGATCAGTCTGCCAATCGATCGATACCTGCAGAATCTATCGATACCTGCAGAGGTCAGTTTGCCAATTGACTGATACCTGCAGGATCTATTGATACCTGCAGAGGGCAGGTTGCCAATCGATTGATACCTGCAGAATCTACTGATACCTGCAGAGGTCAGTTTGCCAATCGATTGATACCTGCAGAATCTATTGATACTTGCACAGATCAGTTTGCCAGTCTATCAATACCTGCAGAGATGATGCTCGTCTGCTGGAAACCAAAGACAATTGCTTTCCTACATGATTTTTAAACCACCTGCAGCACAATCTTTGCAAACGCTGCCATCCCGTACTCGAGAGCTCAAATTGCACCCATGAAACGCCTCCGAACAGAACTAAATTCACTGAACTTAAGACTAACGATGAATCCAATCATCCCGTAGGAGATGCCGACAGAAGCACTCTATGACTCCCCAAGTCTTGCTAGAGGAGGCATCGCTTTCCTCCTTAACCACCCAACCAACCATTTCCAGGGCCGTACACCCACCAGATCTCGACGCGACTGCTAGTCAAGATTCCTGGTGAAAAGCCAGGATTTAAAAAATCTCTCTGTTTTCACAGCCGTGCATCAAGACAACGTCTCTTTAAGGACAGAACGCCTGCCAGACTGCATCTCATTGCTGCTCCTCACCGTGCGGGCAACACCAAGAGCATGTTAAGGCACATCTAGTGAGAAGGAGAGTTTCTGGTGCCAGCCGCCACGATGCTTGCAGGCAGATCCACTGCAAAACCCATGTTTGATAACGATTCTAACTGTTCAGCTCAAACTTCCATGAATCTGGATCTGAAGTTACACAAGTGCTCTCCTGCTTGCATGCCCTTCATCTTTTGGCTAAAGAAACTGAAGTACCTGAGGTGATTTGGGGGGATTATAAATCCTGCGTCGTATTATGCGTGTTATTTTATAACTACATGCAATTCATCCCTATTTTTACAAAGAAAGAACCGGTATTTTCTGCCAGCCCGGCAAATCCACAACGCTTGCTGCTGCAGAGAAGCCATCCCAGAGCTATCGGAAAATCACTGTGGAGACAAGAGAGGCCTGGAGACAGTCTAACACTTAGGTACCAAGACGCCCGTCTGTTTAGTGGATCAGTGGGAGTTCAGCGCGAAGATCAGCAATAAAGAATTTCATGGGAGAATGGTACCGATGCACAAATAACGGAGGCAATCGAGTTTCTTGCTCCCCGTACCCACTCCCCCACACAAGCACTTAACGAGCTGTTTGTAGAACCGCCTGCTATTCCAGCTATTCCAAACCAAGGGACCTCCATGGAAACCAGCGGATCTTCAGCTGTGTCCTGTCGCAGGCTGATAATCGCTCCCGCGTTTGAGTGAAAAAATCTCGTGGGCAAGATACTCAAAAATACTCACCAAAGACATAGACCTGACAAAGACAAGCAAGGAAAAAATAACTCAAAATGCTGATCCCAGGAAAAGTTTTGAGCATGGAAGCTGAGGAAGAATCCGAGGGGGCTGTCAGAGCTCCAAGGCTCTTCACGCAGCACAGGCGAAAGGCAAACTGGAAGGTTATCACACTCTACTATGGATTTTCTGCTTCCCACAGATGGAAAAATTACCGACTTCATTGCCTCTCTTCACAGCAATTCTATTCTTTTTTAGCTGGGGAAGAGGAAGAAAGAAGTGAGGCTCCAATCCATGTCTGGCCAAAGAATTACAGATTACTGTAAAAAAGCTTCTTGAGAACACAAAACACTGCATGCATTTGAGGGGGAGGGTAGCAAGACAGCAGCACTGCACCAACTCTGCTCTGCCCTCGCTCCAGGGGCAGAGGGAGCCAGAGGAACTACTGTTAGTCCTGTGGAAAAAAAGATCTCCCACTCAGCAGAGCCTGTAAAAAATCATAGAATAGTTTGGGTTGGAAGGGACCTAAAAGATTATCTAGTTCCAACCCCCCTGCCATGGGCAGGGACACCTCCTGCTGGATCAGGGGCTCCAAGCCCCATCCAACCCGGCCTTGAACCCCTCAAGGGATGGAGCAGCCACCGCTGCTCTGGGCAACCTGATCCAGGGCCTCCCCATCCTCATCGTGAAGAATTTCTTCCTTATGTTTAGCCTAAATCTGCCTCTCTCCAGCTGTCCTTTGTCCTTTCACTCCAAGCCCTTATGAACAGTCCCTCCACAGCTTTCCTGGAGCTCTTTCAGGTACTGGAAGATCACTAGAAGGTCTCCTCAGAGCCTTCCCTTCTCCAGGCTGAACAACCCCAACTCTCTCAGCCTGTCCTCGCATGGGAGGTGCTCCAGCTCTCTGATCACCCCTGTAGCCTCCTCTGGACCCGTTCCAACAGCTCCATCTCCCTCTTATGTTGAGGGTTCCAGAACTGGACACAATCCTCCAGCTGAGGATTCACAAGAGAGGAACAGAGGGGATTAACTAAATTCACCAGCATGTGCATAACTGGAAGAAAGCATTTCAAATCCCATCCACTTTCCAGAACAAGCCACACAACGGCATGACAGTCTCTACCTTTGCAGTTACTCATGCTTAAAATAAGAAAGCATTCTGCTTTGGGGCACAACCAACTCAGCATCCCTTATGCAGGACTACTGGTTCTGTAGACCAGCTTGTCCTGGAACACAAAGACACTGCTGTTAGCCTTGATTCACGGTGCTATCATCTGGACCCGCTAACGAAACACCTAGCATGCAGACTCATAGCCCAGATCCTGGGAGTACGCTTATTTTCTTCATTTCAGAGAAAATAAGCCATAACACAAAACTCCATTCAGTTTCTGACTGTTTCTGAATGGGGATTTTAGCCTAGTTCTTAAATCCTGCGTCTTAACCTCAGTTATAACCTAGAGAGTCATTTTTTCCTAGGACAAAGAGAGCAGTTTGATATTCTAAGGGCTCGCAACACACAATGTAGTAAAAAAAAGCCACAGTGTTTTACTGGTAGTCATGGCCTAAGTCACAAGTGTCCAATTCCATGACAAACTACCACTGTCTTTGTATTTTAGTTTAAACAGAAGCCTGTATTTTCAAATAGAAGCATAGTTTTGAAGTAAATACCAGATCTTCCTCATGTATCAGGCTTCTGTTCACACGGTACGACAGTTGTGAGCATAGGAAATCGATCACTTTCCAATTAAACCACGCAGATGGCATGTTACAACATCACTTCAGCCAGGAACGGACCTTCTGTCCACACCAGACTTAACTCGATGCAATATTCCCCTCCAAAATACACAGGGAGCCTTCCAAAATCAGGCTTGTGATCTGGGCTCTATCCCTGGAGGTGTTCAAGACCAGGTTGGATGGGGCTTGGAGCAACCTGATCCACTGGGAGGTGTGCAACCACTGCACGGAGCGGAACTGGATGGGCTTGAAGGTCCCTTCCAACCCAAACCATTCTGCGATTCTATAATTCTCTGAAAATCCGGGCAAAACTTACTATTGGAAGGTACCGCATGAGATCCAGCTGTCTAAGAAGTTCACAGTGATGAGTTTTAGTACAAAAAAAGCTTGTAAGCCTATAAGCTGTGTTGTTCTTTTTTAAAAGATGGGCTTTTTTGAGTGAATTACACCTCACAAAATGATGGAATTAATAGATCAGACTCCCCAGAGAGCTTCCAGCAAAGCTAACGCACCCGGCACTAGCCTACGTACCAAACTCCCTGCACTTCAGCAGCGACTAAAGCTTTGACGTGCGTATTTCCTGGCGTATTCATAATATTAAGCAAAAAGCCAATGGAGACTTGCCTTGGCTAAAAATAATATAGGCTAAAGCAATTTTAATTCTACCTCCTCGTCTTTTTGAGGGAAAAGATTGAGATAAGAAGACACTAAAATCAATGCTTCACTCAAGGCCACAAAGCAACCGAGCGACGGTCAGTGTTAGGATGGTCAGTTGGAATCATGGGATGGTTTGCGTTGGAAAGGACCTCAAAGATCATCCAAGTTCCATCCTCCCACTGGATCAGGGGCTCCAAGCCCCATCCAGCCTGGCCTTGAAGCCCTCTAGGGATGGAGCAGCCACCCCTGCTCTGGGCAACCTGGGCCAGGGCCTCCCCACCCTCATCGTGAAAAAATTCTTTCTTATATGAAACCTAAATCTGCTCCTCTCCAGTTCATACCCGTTCCCCCCACGTCCTATCACCACAAGCCTTTATGGATAGTCCCTCCTCAGCTTTCTTGTAGAAAGTTCTCACAGAAACAGGAGCTGGGAAAGGGACACGGCCACGATGCTCTTCCAGCCCCACGATGAGCGCTAGAAGCTTGCTAAGATTTGAGAGCCCTGGTTTAAAGCTCCTTCCCCATTGCCACAAGATCCAGAGTCAAATGACCTGAGCGGAAAGACGTGAGTGCGTGTCCCAAGGGGGCAGGGGGGGCTCTAAGTGGGGGGACAGGGGGGAGGTGGCTCCAAAGCAGGAGGTGTTGAAGTTGGAGGCTCCAAAGGGGCAGGGGTGGTGGCTCCAAGGGGGACAGAGGGAGGTGGCTCTAAGGGGGAAGGGGGGGCAGAGCGGTGGCCCCAAGTGGGAAGGGGGGGGGGGGGTACAGGGAGGGGCTCCAAATGGGGGTGGGGGGCACAGAGAGGGGCTCCAAATGGGGCACAGGGAAGATGGCTTCAAGGTGGGGGGGGCAGGGGCTTCAAGGGGGCAGGGAGGGAAGAGGGGTGGCTTCAAGGAGGGGGGGCAAGAAGGATGGCTTCAAGGGGTGGGGGGGCTGCAAGGGGACATATGGGGCGCTCCAAATAAGGGTGGAGGACAGAGGCGAGGGGGGTTCCAAAGTGGGGTCAGGGTTGAAGGGTAGCTCCAAATGGGGGGGCAGAGGAAGGGGGGCTCCAAAGGGGGTGGCTCTAAGGGGGTGGGGGGGTAGTTCCAAAGGGGGAGCAGAGGGGTGGTTCCAAATGGGGAGGGGGAGCAGAGGGGTGGGCTCCAAGGGGACACAGGGAAGATGGCTTCAGGGGGGGGGGGGGGCAGGGGGAGAGAGGTGGCTCCAAGGAGGCAAGGGGGGTGGCTTCAATTAGGGGGTAGCTCTAAGGGGATGGGGTTCCAAGGGGGGGGCAGAGGGGAGAGAGGTGGCTCCAAGGGGGCAAGGGGGGTGGCTTCAATTAGGGGGTAGCTCTAAGGGGATGGGGTTCCAAGGGGGGGGGCAGAGGGGAGAGAGGTGGCTCCAAGGGGGCAAGGGGGGTGGCTTCAATTAGGGGGTAGCTCTAAGGGGATGGGGTTCCAAGGGGGGGGGCAGAGGGGAGAGAGGTGGCTCCAAGGGGGCAAGGGGGGTGGCTTCAATTAGGGGGTAGCTCTAAGGGGATGGGGTTCCAAGGGGGGGGCAGAGGGGAGAGAGGTGGCTCCAAGGGGGCAAGGGGGGTGGCTTCAATTAGGGGGTAGCTCTAAGGGGATGGGGTTCCAAGGGGGGGGGCAGAGGGGAGAGAGGTGGCTCCAAGGGGGCGAGGGGGGTGGCTTCAATTAGGGGGTAGCTCTAAGGGGATGGGGTTCCAAGGGGGGGGCAGAGGGGAGAGAGGTGGCTCCAAGGGGGCAAGGGGGGTGGCTTCAATTAGGGGGTAGCTCTAAGGGGATGGGGTTCCAAGGGGGGGGCAGAGGGGAGAGAGGTGGCTCCAAGGGGGCAAGGGGGGTGGCTTCAATTAGGGGGTAGCTCTAAGGGGATGGGGTTCCAAGGTGAGGGGCAGAGGGGAGAGAGGTGGCTCCAAGGGGGCAAGGGGGGTGGCTTCAATTAGGGGGTAGCTCTAAGGGGATGGGGTTCCAAGGGGGGGGCAGAGGGGATGGCTCCAAATGGAGGGAGGGTCTCCAAAGTGTGTGTGTGGGGGGGGGGGGGTTTCAAGGTGGGGTTCCAAATAGGGAAGGCAGAAGGGTGGCTCCAAAGGGTACAGGAGAGATGGAGGAGGGGGAGGGAAGCAGAGGGAAGGGCTCCAAGGAGGGAAGGGAGGCGGCTCCAAGATGGGGGCACAGGGGGCAGCTCTAAGGGGGTGGGGATCTAAGCGGGGGCAGGGGAGGGTGTCTCCAAAAGGGGGAGGTGGCTACAAGGGTGGGGGTAAAAGGTGGAGGCTCCACGTGGGGGGGGGGCAGGAGGGGGTGGCTCCGCAAGGAGAATAGGGGGACACAGCGGGGTGAGGGGGGGACACAGGGGGGTGAGGGGGGGACACAGCGGGGTGAGGGGGGGACACAGCGGGGTGAGGGGGGGACACAGCGGGGTGAGGGGGGGACACAGCGGGGTGGGGGGGGACACAGGGGGGTGAGGGGGGGACACAGCGGGGTGAGGGGGGGACACAGCGGGGTGAGGGGGTACACAGCGGGGTGGGGGGGTACACAAGGGGGTGAGGGGGGGACACAGCGGGGTGAGGGGGGACACAGCGGGGTGGGGGGGGACACAGCGGGGTGGGGGGGGACACAGCGGGGTGAGGGGGGGACACAGCGGGGTGGAGGGGGGACACAGGGGGGTGGGGGGGGACACAGCGGGGTGGGGGGGGACACAGCGGGGTGGAGGGGGGGACACAGGGGGGTGGGGGGGGACACAGCGGGGTGGGGGGGGACACAGCGGGGTGGGGGGGGACACAGCGGGGTGGGGGGGGACACAGCGGGGTGGAGGGGGGACACAGGGGGGTGGGGGGGGGACACAGCGGGGTGAGGGGGGGACACAGCGGGGTGGGGGGGGACACAGCGGGGTGGGGGGGGCTCCAAGGCGGGCAGGAGGAGGCTGAGCTCCATCCCTCGGCCCCGGGGGAGGGCGAGGACCCGCGGCTGAGCCCGTTCCCCCCCGCACCCCGCGGGGCTGAACAAAGCGGGCCGGCTCTTACTTCCTCTGCGCCTTGTCCTTCTTGGCCTTGGTCCGCTTCTTGCGCGCCTGCAGCGCCAGCACTGCGGGAGAGACCGGGCCGTGAGCGGGGGGGTACCGGGAAGGGGGTGCGGGAAAGGTGGGGGGGGTGGGGGAGGTGGGGGGGGGGTGTCCCGGCAGCGCCCCACGCTCACCTTTCCGCTCCATGGCCGCCGGCGGCACCGCGCGCCTGCGCCGGGCCCGGGCCGGGGCGGGGCCGCCGGGGCTCGGGGAGGAGCGAGAGGCGGGAGCGGCGGGGAGGGAGCGAGAGGCCGGGGGGCGGCGGGGGCAGCGCCCGCGGGGCGGGGGGGACGGGGCACCGGGCGCGGCGGAGCTCGGGAGGGAGCGGGTACCGGCACCGGTTATGCTGGAGCTCGGAGCGGTTCGAGCATCGGTACCGGAGGAGCTCGGGAGGGAGCGGGTACCGGCACCGGTTATGCTGGAGCTCGGAGCGGTTCGAGCATCGGTACCGGAGGAGCTCGGGAGGGAGCGGGTAGCGGCACCGGTCATGCTGGAGCTCAGGGTGGTGCGAGTATCCGTACCGGGCACGATGGACCGGGAACCGGGACCGGTGGAGCTCGGTGCAGGGCTGGGATCCGTCGTGTTGGAGCTCGGGATGGAGCGGGTACCGGCTCTGGGACCGCTGGAGCTCGGGATGGAGCGGACACCGGCACCGGGACCGCTGGAGCTCGGGATGGAGCGGGTACCGGGACCGCTGGAGCTCGGGATGGAGCGGACACCGGGACCGCTGGAGCTCGGGGCGGTGCTGGGCCCGATCATGCTGGAGCTCGGGTGGGAACGGGCATCAGCACCGGCACTGGCGGAGCTCGGGATGGAGCGGGTACCGGTCCCAGCGGAGCTCGGGAGGGAGCGGGTACCGGTCCCAGCGGAGCTCGGGAGGGAGCGGGCACGGCGCGGAATGGAGCTCGGGATGAAGTGGGTACCGGTCCCAGCAGAGCTCGGGATGGAGCGGGCACCGGCACCGCTGGAGCCCGGTGCGGCTCTGGGCCCGGTCATGCTGGAGCTCGGGGCGGTGCGAGCACCGGTACCGGGCACGGCGGAGCTCGGGGTGCAGCGGGAAGCGGAGCTCAGGGCGGTGCTGGCACCGGGACCGGTGGAGCTCGGTGCAGGGCAGGGATCGGTCATGCTGGAAGTCGAGGCGGAGCGGGCACCGGTACCGGGCACGGGAGAGCTCGAGGCGGTGCTGGTACCGCTCACAGCGGAGCTCGCGGCGGTGCGAGCATCGGTACCGGGCACGGGGGAGCTCGAGAGGGGAGCGAGCACCGGCACGAGGAACTGGTCGCAACAGGGCTCAGGGCGGTGCTGGCACCGGGACATGGACCGGTGGAGCTCGGGGCCGGGAGGAGCGGCTGTAACGGCCCCGGGGGGCGGGGGAGCACCAGTGAGAGGGTGAATTGGGGGGAGAAGGGGGTGAATTGGGGGGAGTGGGGTGCATTGAGGGGAGGGGGGAGCAGTAGGGGGGTGCAATGGGGGGAGAAGGGGGTGAATTGGGGGGAGTGGGGTGCATTGAGGGGAGGGGGAAGCAGTAGGGGGGTGCAATGGGGGGAGAAGGGGGTGAATTGGGGGGAGTGGGGTGCATTGAGGGGAGAGGGAAGCAGTAGGGGGGTGCAATGGGGGGAGAAGGGGGTGAATTGGGGGGAGTGGGGTGCATTGAGGGGAGAGGGAAGCAGTAGGGGGGTGCAATGGGGGGAGAAGGGGGTGAATTGGGGGAGTGGGGTGCATTGAGGGGAGGGGGGAGCAGTAGGGGGGTGCAATGGGGGAGAGGGGGGTGAGTTGGGGGAGTGGGGTGCATTGAGGGGAGGGGGGAGCAGTGGGGAAGCAGTGGAGGGAGACGGGGGAGCAGTGGGGGGTGCATTGGGGGAGAGGAGGTGCATTTGGGGTATATTGAGGGAAGGGGGTAACAGTGGGGGGAGAGGGGGTGAATTGGAGAGGTTGCATTGGGGGGAGAGGGGGTAGTAGTAGGGTAAGAGAGGGGTACAGTGGGGGAAGAGGGGGGTACAGTGAAGGATTGGTGTGCATTGGGGGGAGGGGGGAGCAGTTAGGGGAGGCGGGGTGCATTGCAGGGGTTGCATTGGGGAAGAGAGGGGAGCAGTGGGGGGAGAGGGGGCTGCATTGAGGGGAGGGGGAGCAGTGGGGGGGTGCATTGGGAGGAGTGGGGGTGCATTGAGTGGAGATGGGGTGCATTGGGGGGAGGAGGGTAGTATTGGGTGAGAAGGGGGAGCAGAGGGCGGAGAGGGGGGTGAATTGAGGGGAAGGGGGAGCAGATGGGAGAGCAGTGGGGGGTGCATTGGGTGGAGATGGGGTGCATTGGGGAGGGGGGTACATTTGAGGGAGGAGGGTAGCATTGGGGGGAGAGGGGGAACAGTGGAGGGATGGTGTGCATTGGGGGAGGGTGGGAGCAGTTTGGGGAGGGGGGTGCATTGAGGGGAGGGGGGAGCAGCGGATGAAGGGGGTGCATTGGGGGAAGAGGGGGGAGCAGTGGAGGGAGGAGGGTGCTTTGGGGAGGGGGGAGCAGTGGAGGAAGAGGGGGGAGCAGTGGGGGAATGGGGAGCATTGGGAGAGGGAGGATACATTAAGAGGAGGGGTAGCAGGGGGAGGGGGGTGCATTGGGGGGCTGCGCTGAGGAGAGAGAAGAGTGCATGGGAGGGAGGGGTGTTGTATTAGGAGGGAGGGGGGTTACACTGAGGGGAGAGGGGGGAGCAGTGGGGAGAGAGGGGCGAGCATTGAGGGGAGGGGGGAGCAGTGAGAGGTGCATTGGGGGGGAGCAGTGGGAGGTGCAGTAGGGGGCGTGTTGAAGGGAGCCCCAAGGGGTGCTTTGAGGGGTGCAGTGGGGGGAGCCCCGAGGGATGCATTGAGAGGAGCAATTGGGGGTGCAGTGGGGGGAGCCCCGAGGGATGCATTGAGGGGTGCAGTGGGGGGGAGCCCCGAGGGATGCATTGAGAGGAGCAATTGGGGGTGCAGTGAGGGGAGCCTTGAGGGGTGCAGTGGGGGGAGCCCCGAGGGATGCATTGAGAGGTGCAGTGGGGGGAGCCCCGAGGGATGCATTGAGAGGAGCAATGGGGGGTACAGTGGGGGGAGCCCCGAGGGATGCATTGAGGGGTGCAGTGAGGGGAGCATTGAGGGGAGCAGTGTGTATAAATCGTGCCTTTAGCGGCATGAATTACCCGCTACTGTCAGAGATTCCGTAATATTAAACTATTTATTTAATAATTCCAGTGAAATAAATGAAGCTTTGTGTCTACAGGGCCATTCAGGCGTTACAGCACTGGAGGAATACCTGTGTTTTCCAGTGGGTAAATACTCACCTTGGAACTTCTATTCTGATCTACAGTTGTGCTTAACGCTATTTTACTCCTCAAATCTCTCCACAGCTCTGTTAGAAGCACATTCTAGATTCTGCCAGGATTCCGTGTGGGATTCTGGATGAGAAGCCGGCAGAGGGAGTTGCAGCCGTCGGCTTTGGCTGGAGTGCGAGCTGTGTTTGCTCTGCTTTTGATTTCTAAGTCAGGGATTTTTGAAGTGTGTCCGAGACCAGGGCTCTATGATGCCAGATTACAGGTATTTTCATGGAAAAACAGCTATTGGAAGGCAGAAAAGTCCTTTTCCTGCTTGGCAGTTGTTGCTTTGTTACTCACTACGAACACGAGAAGTTTAGCACATCTGTCTGTCCTGCAGAGTTTTAAGTGCAAAACGACAGCACAAGGTTTTGTGACGATAACGTGACAGAGATGAGCAGATCTCACCCTTTGCACGACTGCTGTGCGAGAGGGAACGCTGAGCTGAAAGACCTCGCGCACGATGGAGACCCATCAGCCAACCCTGCCTAGCAGTGGAGAAGTCAGAAGAAAAGCAGATCACAAAGCCACTAGAATCATAGAATCACAGGGTCATAGAATCGTTTGGGTTGGAAAGGACCTTAAAGATCATCTAGTTCCAACCCCCCTGCCATGGGCAGGGACACCTCCCGCTGGATCAGGGGCTCCAAGCCCCATCCAACCTGGCCTAGAACCCCTCCAGGGATGGGGCAGCCACCACTGCTCTGGACACCCTGTTCCAGGGCCTCCCCACTCTCATAGTGAAGAAATTCTTAGTTATGTCTAGTCTAAATCTGCCCCTCTCCTGTTTATACCCATTGCCCCTCATCCTATCACTGCAAACGTTTGTAAACAGCCCCTCCCCAGCTTTCTTGTAGCCCCTTCAGCTACTGGAAGGTCTCTGTAAGGTCTCCCCAAAGCCTTCTCCAGGCTGAACAACCCCAGCTCTCTCAGCTTGTTCTTGTATGGGAGGTGCTCCAGCCCTCTGATCATCTTTGTAGCCTCCTCTGGACCTGTTCCCACAGCTCCATCTCCTTCCTATACTGGGGACTCCAGAACTGGACACAATCCTCCAGCTGAGGTCTCACAAGAGTGGAATAGAGGGGCAGAATCCCCTGCCTTTCCCTGCTGGCCGCGCTGCTTTGGATCCAGCCCAGGACACCGTTGGTTTCTGAGCTGCTAGTGCACATTGCTGACTCATGTCAAGCTTCTCATCGACCAGCACCCCAAGTCCTTTTCCGCAGGGCTGCTCTCAATCTCATCATCCCCCAATGTGTACTGAACCCAGGGACGGCCCCGACCCAGGTGCAGGACCTTGTGCTTGGCCACGTTGAACCTCATCATGTTCTCACAGTCCCACTTCTCCAGCCTGTCCAGATCCATCAGGATATAATCCTACCTTACAGGCATCCCCTCTGTCACCCTCTCTTTGCAATAAATGACTTGGGAGGTCACCCTGACACGCTATCTGCTCACCACTGCTGTCACTGCTCTGAACCAGACCCAAGCCAAGATGCCTCATCTTTCCACAACCAGCCTGGCACTTGTTTTTAAAGCAGAATAAACGCCCCAGCAGTAAGTCCGTATGTAACTGGTTTATCTGGCCTGTCCTCATAGCTTCATGCGCAGTGTGGCACACCGCAGCGCATTGCCCCAAGAACTGCTTCCACCGCGCTCTGTCCGACTCCTGAGGTTCCTCGGCTGCATTTTGTCTTCTGCAGGCATTTCTGCACCACAGCCATGTGCTACTGAAACAGCAACAGGGCTGGGGATGGTTATAGACTCTTTGCCCCCTCTGCAGTGATAAGGTAGTTGGTTTGGGGTCTGTATCCTCTGATTCAATACAGTGGGAGAGCTGCCTAGGTTTCTGCTGGGTTTCATCACACTAGATGACAAGGATGGGAGATTGAGATGAGATCTTAGCAAGAAATGTTCTCCTGTGAGGGTGGGGAGGCCCTGGCCCAGGTTGCCCAGAGCAGTGGTGGCTGCTCCATCCCTGGAGGGGTTCAAGGCCAGGTTGGATGGGGCTTGGAGCCCCTGATCCAGTGGGAGGTGTCCCTGCCCATGGCAGGGGTGGAACTGGATGGGCTTTGAGGTCCCTTCCAACCCAAACCATTCTCTGATTCCATGACATAAGAAAGATGCTGCGTGCACAAATACTTGTTGCAAGTAGGTCAGCTGAGAACATCAAGCTGCCTACAAAGAGAGGATTACAGTCAGGCCTTTGAACTCTGACTTCTGTGGCTTCTTAGAGGTAGAGGTGGAGTTCTTGGCCATAAAGTATGTGCTTTGTCACTTCGCAGCCTGTGCCCAGGGGTTTGTGCTTGGCTAAACGTAGAACCCTTATGTATGTACGCAGAGCAGAGTTGTGGCACCGCAAAGCTATAAGGGGAAAAGAGCAGGATTGTCTGGAGCGAGTCCAGAGAAGAGCAACGAAGCTGGTGAGGGGGCTGGAGAAAAGGCCTTATGAGGAACGGCTGAGAGAGCTGGGGGTGTTTAGCCTGGAGAAGAGGAGGCTGAGGGGAGAGACCTCATTGCTCTCTCCAGCTCCCTGAAAGGAGGTTGTGGAGAGGAGGGAGCTGGGCTCTTCTCCCAGGTGACAGGGGACAGGACGAGAGGGAATGGCCTCAAGCTCCACCAGGGGAGGTTCAGGCTGGACATTACAAAAAAATTTTTCACAGAAAAGGTCATTGGTCCCTGGCAGAGGCTGCCCAGGGAAGGGGTTGAGTCACCTTCCCTGGAGGGGTTTAAGGGACGGGTGGACGAGGCGCTGAGGGACATGGGTTAGTGATTGATGGGAATGGTTGGACTCGATGATCCGGTGGGTCTTTTCCAACCTGGTGATTCTAAGATTCTATGATTTCCTCTCAGCCAAACTCTTGTTTTGCAACATGAATACCCATCATTTGACAGCTAACGTACTGATATCGAGTTGTCCCTGGTGCACAGCTCTGCAAAGTCATGAAGGTAGGAAGGAAAGATTCGGAACTTAGCAGAACATGCAGAAAAAAAAAGTCTCTTAAATTTGCAATGGAGACTTTCCGTGGTGCCAACAGCTAGGAATGGCATTTCATCTTAAATCAAGGCTGCCGCGGGGGTGCCAACGGAATCTGGAAATGAAGGCTGTGCTTTTGATGGGGTTTGTATGACTCTGTTTTGAACAGAGCTGAGAGGAGCTTGGCGTGAAGCCACTGTCCAAAACAATGTAAGGAAATATATGTGGTTTGAGAATTACACAACACCATTTGGGCTTTCAGTTCTTCCTGTCTTTCAATCCAAAAGGTATGAGGGTTCCAGGACTCAGTTTCCTCCACAGAAAGCAACTCTACACAGTAACGTTCATTAAAACACTTCACCACTGGAGTTTGCACATGAAATGCTGTGGCTTCCCTCTAGAAACTGCTCGGAAGCAAGAAGAATGTAAATTAAGACAATGAAAAAAAAAGATTAGAAGGACTCATGGGAATAATTTACAGATAGTTTAATATTAACATTCCTATTAGCGTTAGTAATATTGCTAAAATTTAGCAGCCAGGAGCAGCAGAATTCAGTGGAGCCACCTTGCTGTTACAGCCAGAAACCACACAATGCCCAGCAGCAAAAGTTAGAGCTGTTCACATGTTAACAAATTTCGCCTAAAGCACAGGATCTGTATACAAAGGATCCATCATTTAAAAACAAGCTTTGCCCTAAAATGGGCTCTGAACGGTATCTAGACACAGCGCTGGCCACACATCTCAATTAATTCACCTGCAGCTCCTCACAGCAGGCAATTTGTGCTATGAGCTAATCATCCAGATGAGGACATGGAGAAGCCTTGCGATGCGTGTGGCTGGTCCAGTTAAATGCTTCTGCTCTCTGTCCAGTCCTGGCTCACACACCCGTACTGATATTACTCCATCAAACTCTGGCTGATATACAGAAAATGTAACTAAGCTGTTTATTTTCTCAAGTGCTAACAGTATCTAGAGGATCATAGAACAGTTTGGGTTGGAAGGGACCTTAAAGATCATCTGATTCCAACCCCCCTGCCATGGGCAGGGACACCTCCCACTGGATCAGGGGCTCCAAGCCCTATCCAACCTGATCTTGAACACCTCCAGGGATGGGGCAGCCACAACTTCCCAGGGCAACCTGAGCCAGGGCCTCCCCATACTCATCATGAAGAAATTCCTCCTTATGTCTAGCCTAAATTTGCCCCTCTCCAGTTTATACCCATTGCCCCTCATCCTATCACTGCAAGCCCAGTAATGAGTCACAGTCAAATCCTTGGGGTAAATGTGTGCTCTGGTGCTTTTCTTTAGGCAGGAGAGGCCTCCCTGACACTCCAGCCATCTCCTTTGCACTGGCGTCTGTGATAGCTCGTACCCTCAGGGCTACGAAGGACGTCACAACTCAAACTTGACCAACCGGGTGAAATTTATATGAGGACAGGCTGAGAGAGTTGCGGTTGTTCAGCCTGAAGAAAAGAAGGCTCTAAGAGACCTTAGAGCAGCTCCAGTACCTGAAGGGGCTACAGGAAAGCTGTGGAGGGACTGTTCACAAAGGTTTGTAGTGATAGGACAAGGGAGAATGGGTAAAAACTGGAAAGAGGCAGATTTAAACTAGACATAAGGAGGAATTTCTTCACCATGAGAGTGGTGAGGCCCTGGAACATGGTGTCCAGGGGAGATGTAGCTGCCCCATCCCTGGAAGTGTTCAAGGCCGGGTTGGATGGGGCTTGGAGCCCCTGATCCAGTGGGAGGTGTCCCTGCCCATGGCAGGGGGTGGAACTGGATGGCCCTCATGAGGTTCACACTGCCTCACTTCTCCAGCCTGTCCAGGTCCCTCTGGATGACGTCCCGTCCTTCTGGTGTGGCTACTGCACAGCTCAGCTTAGCATCGTCTGCAAACTTGCTGAGGGTGCCCTCAATCTCGCTGTCTATATCATTGATGAAGACCCCCCATTCTCTGAGCCGATATGATAAAAGCCAGTTCAGGACAGGAACATCTTGAGTGTGAGCTTTCTGTGCCTTCTCAGGAGAAGCTGAAAAGA
Organism: Clamator glandarius; assembly: GCA_033459285.1. NCBI lineage: Eukaryota > Metazoa > Chordata > Aves > Cuculiformes > Cuculidae > Clamator > Clamator glandarius. The sequence goes on from JAUNZM010000037.1 coordinate 1,169,631, forward strand.
ATCAAACAAGACGGGCTACACGCAATGGCTTTCACTGTCTTCATCTCTCAGCACTTTCCCGTGGCCTCATGCTTTGCAGAAGCCACCTGACCACATTAGGTCTCTGCAGACCCCCCAGTCCTGTGAGCCCATGCAGGCATTAACCTCCTGTGGATCCAGCTGGCACACAACACGAATCCTGCACAGGCACCTCCGTGCCTTCACATTCCATTCGGATGAATTGCAAATACTCCATGTGCCATTCATACAAGAGCCCGTCCACTTAGGGCATGAATTACTTGACCTCATTAACACAGAGAAAAACAGGAGAGGGGATTCTGATTTCTCCTATTCTGATGTAGAAGGAAAATGTACACAGGCAAGCCTGTTCCACCTCCCAAAAGCCAGTCAAATATGTCCTGTATCACATTGTTTAACAAGGGGATGTGAGCAGGACTTGACATACATGATTTATTTTGTGTGTGCGACTCGAATCAGAATTTCCAGTAGGTAAACTCTGAGTATTCCCAGGGCCCTGTACTCCTTTCTAATCCCCTGGTGATTTTCTCTTTACAAACCAAACCTGAGCGACGCAGGGTCTGCCCAGGGCTCCCTTGCACCCTGGCTGTGGGGACTGGGCTCCAGTTGACATGATGGAGTTGAGTCTCCTTCCATCACTTTGTTGTCCAAGGTGACCACAAAGAGGATACAAAACGAGAGAGAAAACACGAGACAGGGAAGTGGAAAAGAAACAGGGAAAAGAGTATGAGGAAGCAAGGCAGACCGAGGTCTTAAGCAACGAGTCGGGGGAGGGAATAAACAGATTTTCTTACTAAGCAGCAAGTGCAACGATGAATAACATTGGCTGTGATTTTAGAGCAAAATCACAGAATCACTAGGTTGGAAAAGATCCACAGGATCATCGAGTCCAACCATAATGCTCCCTTTCATCTCTGGGGAAGACTTATTCTATTGCAGCAGGTGCTTCTGAGTGGACAGACTGTTAACTGCAGGTCACACATCATAATTACAGAATCACCAGGTTGGAAAAGACCCACCGGATCATCCAGTCCAACCATTCCCATCAATCACTAAACCATGTCCCTCAGCACCTTGTCCACCTGTCCCCTAAACCCCTCCAGGGAAGGTGACTCAACCCCTTCCCTGGGCAGCCTCTGCCAGAGTCCAGTGACCCTTTCTGTGAAAATTTTTTTCCTAATGTCCAGCCTGAACCTCCTTTGGTGGAGCTTGAGGCCATTCCCTCTCGTTCTGTCCCCTGTCCCTTGGGAGAAGAGCCCAGCTCCCTCCTCTCCACAACCTCCTTTCAGTCAATTACACACAGTTCAACCCTTTCCATCCAGTACTTTTGTTTCTCTGACTCCGGAACCTCATTCAATCTCCTCCTTTATTTAATTTATAAAAAAAAAGCGCTGGAATGGAAGGCTACTGCACAATCTAAAGGATCTCACCATTAAAGAAACTAATCTTGAGGACAAGTCTTTGTGGCAAATGAAAACTAGAAAAGACAATAGAAATTCAAACTATTTGCCATCACTTATCGCTAGGAAATTACCACAATGTAAATTAGACATGAGCCATGCATGGGTTTAGGCTGCAGTCCCCCACAGGGCTGAGCTGATCTAAGAGTTATTTGTACAGAAAGAAAGGTCTGGCTCCCCTGGTTCCCTTTCCCTGTGTGGTCCTGGCCCTTTTGGCAGCAGCGGAGCTGTTGGGTAACTCACCACACCTGGTGGAACCTCGCCCACAGCAAGGCTTGAGCTGCTAGTCCTGCCACGGCCTCAAAACCGCAGTTGAAGGTTCAGGATACATTCAGTGTACAAGCTGAAACAAAGCCCAGAGAAAGGATGAATCAGAGATTTTTTTTTTTTTTTTAATTTGCTTTTGTAGGAGGACTTTCCAGAGCAGATACAGCCAGGACCATCAACAGGCCATTCTGGATCCAAACTGAGATTCAGAAAGAAACTTGATAGTATTCATAGCAAAAAAAGAAAATAAAACGGAAGCTGATGAGCAGGTTTCCTATCTTTTATTTTATTTTCCTTGCTGGAAGAGCATCAGGAACTCTCCTGTGCTGCCAGCAAAGGCTCTCTTCTGGTGAGCCTGCAGCCCTGGGGCTCCTCAGGCAGAAGAGATCCTCCTGCTCCCAGCAGAATGCCCAAAAGAGAATATTGGCAGATAGGAAAATGAGGCTGTGGAAGAAGCTCCAATATTTTAACAGGACCCCACCTCACCCGTTCTCCTCAAAGAACCCAGCTCCAAAGTAATGGTTCAGTCATTGTCATACAATTATGCAACTTTCTACATCCTTGGCTAAAAAGGAACAGAAAATGGCTCTTGAAATTGAAGAAATAAAAGTATCAAAAGGCATAAATCGGAAAAAAGCAAATGAAAGCCTGTGTGTGACAGCTGGGCTGAGGGGAGCGCTGGAGGGAAGTAAGACTATTGGCAGTTTCTCATCACAGTGTGTATGATGGAATGTATCACGGAATGATTTAGGTTGGAAGGTACCTTAAAGCCCACCCAGTTCTACCCCCCTGCCATGGGCACGGACACCTCCCCCAGGATCAGAGGGCTCAAAGCCCACTCAGTGCCCATGCGATGCCCATGAAACAAATGCCTGTGAAATGCTTGTTTAAGGCCTGTGCAAGGCCCATGCTACGCTCGTGCAACAGCCGTGCAATGTCTGTGCTGGGATCACGCGATGCGCATGCATTGCCTGTACAATGCCCGTGCAATGCCCGTGCAATGCGTGTGCAATGCCAGGGGGTGTTGATTGGCAGGGACTGACCATGAGCCAGCAGGGGCCCAGGTGGCCAAGAAGGCCAATGGCATCTTGGCTTGGATCAGAAACGGCGTGGCCAGCAGGGCCAGGGAGGTTCTTCTCCCTCTGGACTCAGCACTGGGGAGACCAAACCCCGAATCCTGTGTTCAGTTCTGGCCCCTCACCACACGAAGGATGTTGAGGCTCTGGAGCGAGTCCAGAGAAGAGCAACGAAGCTGGTGAAGGGGTTGGAGAACAGGCCTGATGAGGAGTGACTGAGAGAGCTGGGGGTGTTTAGCCTGGAGAAGAGGAGGCTGAGGGGAGACCTCATTGCTCTCTCCAACTACCTGAAAGGAGGTTGTGGAGAGGAGGGAGCTGGGCTCTTCTCCCAAGGGACAGGTGACAAGACAAGAGGGAATGACCTCAAGCTCCACCAGGGGAGGTTCAGGCTGGACATTAGGAAAAAAAATGTCACAGAAAGGGTCACCGGGCAGTGGCAGAGGCTGCCCAGGGAGGGGGTTGAGTCACCTTCCCTGGAGGGGTTTAAGGGACGGGTGCTGAGGGACATGGTTTAGTGATTGATGGGAATGGTTGGACTGGATGATCCGGTGGGTCTTTTCCAACCTGGTGATTCCGTGAGTCTGTGATTCCATACAATGCCCGTACAATGGCTGCACAGCACTCGTGCGAGCCCCCAGGCCCCACCCCCATAGACCCCGCCCCTGTCCTTTTCGTAGCGCCCCAGGCCCCGCCCCCGCCCTGCGCCGCTCTCGCGAGATTCCGCCGCGCTGGTTCCATATTGGGGCATCTCTTGCCCTGCGCGCCTCAACTCTCGCGAGAGCTCCGCGAGGGGGCGGGCGGAGCTAACCCGGAGTGGGGGGGGCGGTGACAGGGCCGTCCCTGACGGGAGGAGGGGCTGGAGGGGGGGCACAAGGGGAGGGGAAAGAGGTGTGAAGGGAGGGAGGGGGAGGAAGGAGGGGAGGAGGGAGGGGAGAGGGAAGGGAAGGGAAGGGAAGGGAAGGGGAGGGGAGAGGGAAGGGGAGGAGAGGAGAGAAGAGAAGGGAAAGAGGGGGAGAGGGAAGGAAGGAGGAGAGAAGGGAAGGAGGGGAGGGAGAGGAAGGAGGAGAGAGGGAGAGAAAGAGAGGGGAGAGGGGGAGGAAGGCTGAGGAAGGAAGGAGGAGAGGGAAGGAAGGAGGGGAGAGGGGGAGGAAGGAGGGGAGAGGGGGAGGAAGGAGGGGAGAGGGGAAGGAAGGAGGGGAGAGGGGAAGGAAGGAGAGGAGAGGGGGAGGAAGGCTGAGGAAGGAGGGAGGAGAAGGAAGGAAGGAGGGGAGAGGGGGAGGAAGGCTGAGGAAGGAGGGAGGAGAAGGAAGGAAGGAGGGGAGAGGGGGAGGAAGGCTGAGGAAGGAGGGAGGAGAGGGAAGGAAGGAGGGGAGAGGGGAAGGAAGGCTGAGGAAGGAGGGAGGAGAGGGGGAGGAAGGCTGAGGAAGGAGGGAGGAGGAGGTGCGAAGGGAGGGCGGGAGGGGGACCGAGGAAGGAGGGAGGGGAGGGGCGAGAGGAGGAGGAGGAGGGCGAGGAAGGAGGGTCGAGGGGAGGAGGCGGTGCTGGTGCCGCCCCCGCCGTCGGGAGAAGCAGCAGCGGCCTGGCGGGGAGAGGAGGGAGGAAGGAAGGGAGGAAGGAGCTGCTGGAGGAGGAGGAGGAGGAGTGGCGGCGGCGCTGCTGCTGCTGCTGCAGCCGCGGGCAGAGCCTCCCCCTCGGGCCGGGCCGGGCGGGGCGGGCTGCGGGGCCGACATGTCTCAGGAGAGGCCCAAGTTCTACAGGCAGGAGCTCAACAAAACCGTGTGGGAGGTGCCCGAGCGATACCAGAACCTCTCCCCGGTCGGTTCCGGGGCCTACGGCTCCGTCTGGTGAGTGCACGGGGGCTGGGGGGACGAGGGGTTGTTTGGGGGTGCAGGGAGGTGGGGGGGGGGGGACAGGTGGTGTTGAGGTTTGGGGTGGGTGCGGGGGTTAGGGGGCTGCAAGGGTTGGTGGAGGACTGGTTGGGTTCGGGGGGGTTGAAGGGGTGTTTGTGGGGATTCAGGGGTTGTTGGTGGGCAGGTGGGTTTGGAGGGGGTGCAGGGGTTTGGAGGGGTGTAGGGGTTGGTGGTGGACAGGTGGGTTTGGAGGGGGTGCAGGGATTTGAGGGGATGCAGGGGTTGTTGGTGGGCAGTTGGGGTTGGGGAGGTGCAGGAGGAACAGGGTGTAGGAGGTGGGAAGGACTGGGGTTTATGGAGGGATTTGCAGGGGTTTCAAGGGGTTTGCAGGGGTTTCAAGGGGTTTGCAGGGGTTTCAAGGGGACACAGGGGTTGGTAGTGGACAGGTGGGTTTGGAGGGGGTGCGGGGGTTTCAAGGGGGTGCAGAGGTTGGTGATAGGCAGGTGGGTTTGGAGGAGGTGCAGGAGTTTGGGGAGGATACAAGGTTTGCAGGGTTGCAGGGGTTGGTGGTGGACAGGTGGGTTTGGAGGGAGTGCAGGTTTTTTTCTGGGGGGTGCAGGGGTTGTTGGTGGGCAGGTGGGTTTAGGGGGGTGCAAGGGTTGTTGGTAGGCAGGTGGGATTGAGGGGGTGCAGGGGGAACCGGGTGCAGGAGGTGGGAAGGACCGGGGTTTGTGGAGGGGGTGCAGGAGTTTGGAGGGGAATGCAGGGTATAGAGGGACAAGGGGATTATAGGGGTGCAGGGGGAAGGAAGGTTTGTGTAAGTGTGCAGGGTACTGGGGGAACAAGGGGTTTTGTGGGGGTACAGTGGTTGTTGGGGGAGTGCAGGGTGGTGTGGGGGACACGTGAGGTTGGGGGTGTGTAGGGGGAATGTGTGGGGGTGCAGGGGTTTGTTTAGGGGTGCAGGAGATGGAGGGATGGGGGGTTTATAGGGGTGCAGGGTGAAGGGGGGGTTTGTGTAAGTGTCTCCCCAGCACCCTGCAGAGGGGGTTGTGTGGGGGTGCAGGGGTTGTTGGGGGAGTGCAGAGTGGTGTGGGGGGCAGGTGGGGTCGGGGGGTGTAACAAAGATTTGTGTGAAGGTGCAGAAAGCTGAGGGTTGCAGGGGTTTGGGGGGCGGGGAATTGTGTAGGGGTGCAGGGAGGTGTGGGGGTGCAGGGCTTTGTTGGAGGTTGCTGGGGATGGAGGGATGGGGGGGTTGTATGGGGGTGCAGGATGGTGAGGTGGTGTGGGGAACAGGTGAAGTTGGGGGGGTGCAGGGGGAACTGGGGGTTTTGGGGGATGCAGGACAGTGAAGCAGTGCAGGAAAGTGTAGGGATGCAGAGAGGTGTGGGGGACGGATGGGGTTGAGGGGGGTGCAGGGGGAATGGGGATTTGTGTGAGGCTACAAATGGTTTGGGAGGCCGTGTGAGGGTGCAGGGGGGACAGAGGTTTGTGCGAGGGTGCAGGGGAGGTTGCAGCAGGGCGCTGGCACCCCCTCGGCCCCTTCTTCCCATGGAAACCTGCACCATGGGAAATGCAGCTCCTCTGGGGCTCCTCTGTCCTGGCTTTGTACCGGGTTCGTGCAAGAAACGCTTTTCCACCCTGTTTAAGAGCGGTGCTGTCGGGAAGCCGAAGCCTGGGGTTTGGAATGCGTCGGGGATTGCACCACATGGCAGGTGGCACTAAAAACATTTTTGCAGGGGAAGATAATCGCGTCCCAACCCCCCCACTCTCCCCGAGTGATCTCATGTGGACATATTTCACCGTGCCTTCTTGCTGCTGGGAGGTGGAGGCGGAGAGGGATGGAGGCTGGCAAGGCCCCCGGAGCTGGCTGTGCAGAGCCGAGGGCCTGGCAGCTCCTGTCCCAGTTTCTTTCTTGACCTCAAGGATGGATTGTATTTAAGGCAATTATGTTTTTAACTTGAATCTGTTGATAGGCAGGGAGAGTAGAGAGCTGGTTTTGCACCCCTGACTTGTAACAGCAGGTTTGCGAGTGTCGATATTTTCTTGGCAATAGTAGACCAATGTAGGAAAACTTGTTTTATTGCTGTAGAACGACAGCTGGACTGCAGTCTGTCAGTCCTGTGAGAGTAAAGTCCTGCTGTGAGACCTGCAGAAATATGGAGGGTTTGAAGATAAGAGCTTCGTTTTTAATGCTGACCTAATAGGAACAAAACATAGAACAGGTTACACATGCACAATACAATGCTACCTTAATTTGTAGCTTCTCTGCTGAAATATGTTGGATCATTAAACATAAATTAACCAGGCCGCATATGTTGCTTAATCCTAAAGATGAGGTTCTGTTTGAATCAGTCTGAGCAGTTGTGTAGAGCTGTTCATGGATTACTGTGTCCTTTTAAGAAATGCCTTCCGTGTGAACTTTCTGATTTTTATTCTCTTTTTTGCCTCTGTCAAAGTGTTGGCAGAATTGTCAAACACAGGTCATAAAACGATTGCACATCTGCTCTGCTGCTGCATTTGAGCAGGCAAGCATATTTTTTCATTAACATAATATGCAAATTTAGATCACGACTATCATTTATGTTCTGTCATAAGGAGGGATGCATACTGCCCTCTACTAGAGAAGGAAAGGAGTTGCTTTGCACGCGCTGCAGTTTTAAAGAAATAAAGTTCTTAACTTTTCCTAATCCATTGTTATAAAATTGTTCGCAAGTCCAGCTTAGATAGCTTGTATTTCTTAAACTGCTGTACCTCAAGTATGCAGATATTTCTGTTTCATAAAAGACAAAGGCAAATCAATTCTAGTAGCAAGATTAACCAACGTATTTGCCGAGTTGTTTTTAAAATAGAAGGGTTTAGTTCTGGTGAAAGAAGGGGCCTCGCTGCTGTGGCTGCTAAATAACCCCTGTGAGTGCCACAGTGTTGCGTAACTTCCCACATGTAATGGGAAATGATTTGCTCAATGCCTTGTCCATGGTATTTTTAAGGTTGATCCTGCTCCCTCTAGCCCATTTCTTTTCCCTCCGCTGTGCAATCTCCATTGTGCCTGTAGTACTTCCAAAGTTTGTTTTCACAACCAATAACTAAAGAGTTTGCATCACGAATTTCCTGTTTTGCTGTGTGAAAACGTTCAGAGATTGTGCAACGGCGTTCAGACCAGCTGAAACAGTTTTGTATTGGAAGCGATTTCAGACATGTGGCACGCGAGTCAGTGCAGTTCGTGTTAGTGGTTCTCTGTACGTTCTAAAATGAAGATTAAAGTCGGAAAGATATGTGATGTGGAAAGTGTGTCAGAATGGGGAAAAAAGACAAAACCCCAGCAAACAGAACCCCCTTGCATATATATGTAATTTTATGAAGCTGTGATGCATAGTATCTAGGATATTTCTGCAATGGCATGTTCTGCTCTCTGTCCCCTTAGAGGTTTTTCTCCCCAGTAAAATGTTGCTTGGTTTTATTTGAGACAGAGCTTGTGGTACCTCTGTGTTGGGATGGTAAATTGCGGGGCTTTAACCACCCTTACTGAGCGGTTAAATAGACTTCTGTGTCTGTCTGCTGCATTGCTGTATGAGAATATGAATCTCAGCTGTTGATTTAGTTGTCAAGATGAAGTATTTAAAAAATGAGGAATTTCTGTGAAGTGGGGGGGAAATTAATAAAAAAGAAAGAATTAGCCTAGCAGATGAATCATTAGACATGGAGCTGTCTGCTATAGGCTGCTGTGAATGTCTGATGTGGTTATGACTCTGAGCACCCTAATATGACATCCTGACTTTTTTCTGTAGTCAGTGGATGGAGAGGAAGAAGCTTTTTCTGCAGGCAGCTTGAACTTAGAGCAGATATTCCAGTGCTCTTGGGAGTATTGAATGCCATGTCGGAAGAAGGACTTTCAAACCGCCATCTCGGGTATTTTTTAGGATCAATTCTTTAAAAACCGAAGGTATGTGGAGATGCAAGTAGGGATTTGGTTCCAAAATGTCAAGGAACATGGGTATGTATGCTCAGACTGTTTGTTACTAAGCCATGTAACGGTTGCTGTGTGGCATCTGTTGTGTGAAATGCTATTCCATTTATTCTTGCGACAGTTTTATATATTCACACGACAGAGTCTTTTGCACGAAGAGGGTTTTGTAACCAAGTCTGCTCTAAAATACTTGTGGGTTGCTGGAGTATTAGCCTTGTCGTAATTCCCCTAAGGAGGAGAGGAGCCTGGATAAGGCAGCATCTTGCAGGGGGAAGTTGCTCGATGGAGATGGATTGATCAGTGACTCGCCAAGTGATCGTCCAGCTTCATTTCTGGTGTGTGCTGGAGGGCATTGGTTCAGCTGAGCACAGGGGCGTTCTGCCCATCTCTGCCTTTAGTCTCTAACGTGCTGTGAAGGCCAATGCAGTGTGATCTTAGGAGTTCATTGCTGTGGTTATTTGCAGTGGTTCTTTGTGGTTTATTGATACCTTTGTAGAAGGGTTTGTTTGATTGCTTTGCAGGCCACATGTATTGCCTTACTTGTCTTGACTGTTCAATTCCTTTCTAAACTTTACACTTCCTCAGAGTCTTGCGTTAGGATTTTTTAGCTTTTTTTGTTGTTTGTGGACTGTTGGGTTATGAGTCCTTCCAAAACCTGTGATTTCTTCCCATTTCGACCCTCAGCTGACGACACTGACTCTGAATTTCTTGGGTATTATGAAGATACCGAGATAATTCCCCTCCTTTCAAATAAAACGAGAAATCTAATGGATTTAAGACATTTTAACATACTAGGCTCCTGGGAAATGAAGTAACAATTCCTCTGTGGATTGTTTTCTTTTTCCAGTGTGTATCTTCAGGGTTACTAATCCCTTATAAAAGTGTGTGAGTGCCTCCAAAGCACTTGGGTGGACAGACGTCTGCTTCTCCAGTGAGGTGTGGTGGATTTGTGAGGAGCGATATGGAAAGAACTCTCAAACTGCGTGGGGGGAAGCAGCCGTGTAGGCAGGATTAGCAGAACACAGGATTACAGGCAGAGACTTGAGCAGGAGATGAGCGCGTACAGAAGAGCTGTGAGCAGAGCTCTGAAAGCAAAGTTGAGGAGTTTGAACTTCATGGGACCTCTGTATATTACAAAATTAAATTAATGTGAGCATTTCTGTTTGATGCAACTTTCTTAGAATCAGAAGCCAACGTAGTAGAGGAGATTTAAAACCTTTCATAGTGTGTTGGGAGGGTAACAGATTGAAATGCATTATAGACTGAACTCAGAAGTGTTAATGATACTGCCAGGTACAAGAGCTGTGCATTTTCTGCCTATAATTAGGGGTTAATTAACTCCAAGGGTTCCACTGAAGAGACTTGGTTAGCTTGGGTATTTGCATATGTGCTAGTGATGAGCAGTGTGCTATTTATATTTAGCAAAATAGTCTTTGCAAAAAATTAACATTCTGATTATCTAACGTATAAATAAATAGCACTCTTGAGTAATTTTGTGTGTCCTCCAGTTCCTCAGACTTCCTCAATGTTACTTCTGAGAAGATACAAGTTAAATCGGTGAATATATTATGTGAAATAATTGCTTCACTGCAGCTCTGGTGTTCTGGATTCAAATCAGTTTAGCTCAGAATCACTTTTTGTTTGCTTAGGGTGGGATGGATGCAACTCATGTGCCCTAGTGCAGTGGTTAAAACGTGGAAGCTGTGATAAATTCAGAATTTGTGCTGATCTTGTTTTTAAAGGGATTTTAAACTGTAGATCATGCACTTTTTTCCTAATTGGGCTTTTTTTTTTAGCTGAAATATGATCAGCGTAATGCAGCTGGTTTAACTCTGTGATGAAAGCCAGCTTAGTGTTCTTCCAAACGTTCTCCACCGTGACAGCTGTGCTGTAGCTCCGTGTTCCGTACTTGTGAAAACCACTAGGCAGTTATCTGTGTGCAGAAAATTACTCAGTGTGACTTTATCTGTAGGCAAATAGTCCTTAGGCCTCAAACATGACCCAATCTAGAATTCTTCCGACTCCAAGAGCAGCTTAGGTTGTGAATGTGCAGTAATAAAACGTTTTATTTATATTTATTTACATTTATTACTGGGCTTGAGCACAGTATCATTGTGCTGTTAGGTGGTTTTTCACTGCTGCTGATTGCAGTTCTTGGAGTTTGTGCATCTACGGCAGTGGAGTGATGGCTGGATACAGCCCTCAAAATGTCATTAAAAATAAGGTGGAATTAAATGTCCTTTGGACTTGTACGTTGTGCCTGGTGGCTTTGAATCTTCTGTAAAGAGAATCTTGTGGAAACCAAGAGAGAAATCTGACTGTGCAGCTGCGAAGGTGGTTAATACGCAGGGGATCCCCTTGTTTTCCAGATGAAAGAGATTGGTGAATGCTGCCTTTTGTACCTGAAGCGTTTGAAAGCTGCTACAAGTTCATGATTAATTCACAACAGCATGTGTTGAGTTATGATGACTAATCTTATTTATGCTCTAACTCCTAGAAAACACCTTGAGTATCATTAGAATGTTGTCATACAAAGACAGTTTGAATTAGGTATGTTTGTGTAGGACAAAATGGTGTATGTGTAGCTTGAAAAAAACTAGAATTCTATGGTTCGTGAAGTGTTGCAACTTAAATAGTGATATTCTAGTGGTGCATAAAGACTTGCTGAGGATCATCTAAAATCAAGATTAAAAACGGAATGGTTGCTTTTGTCCTGGGCTGAGAGAGGGTCACCGTAAAGGGTCACTGATGTACAAGAGGGCGTAGCAGACACTCTTTGGGACATTGCAGTGTAGCTTGAGCAGTTCGGCTGTGACAGTCTGGAGCTCCTGTGGCCTCTCTAGCTGTGTTTTCGTATCTCTTGCAGCGAGCTCGTTCCCTGTCTGTGTGCAGGTGCCCCTTCTAGAGGAGGGGATACTCTTCTTCCATCATGCACAGCAGGTTTTTCCATTCTGCAGGGCCCAGGGGAAGGATTGCTGCTCATTGAAACAAGCTTCTATTTTGTGTTCTATTTCTCATAAACCTCCTAGAACAAGCTCCTTGGAAACTGAGTGACTTTGAGATAAGGAGTCTCTTTGCAAGTTATTTGCTTTAAAAAGAAAAGACAGTTGCCTTTAGTTCAGAGAGGAGCTTTGGTGGGGTGAGGGATGAGGGCTGTACGTGCACTTGTGGTTCTGTTCTAGAACTGCTTTTGGACTCTTGATATTTCAGCTGCTTCACACTTTATGTTTATAAATTTATAGCTTTCCTTTTCAATTGGTGTTTATCAAGCACTAGTGCACACTCACCTTTAAATGGAATCAGCAGTTTGCCCTGAAGGCAGCTGGAAAATAAATAAATACTATCCTCTGACTGTCTCCATTCCATACTTCCCACTTGTTTCTTATCTTGAATCAAGAGCAACCTTGATTTCACATCCTCTCGTTCTCCTCCTTGTTCCTTTTTGACAAAACAGAGCTCTTTTAGATAAGAATTTCAAAGAAGAGAAGAAAGAGGAGTAATTTAGTTCACTGCTAAATTTAATGAAGATATGTAACTCACCTATATATCTTTAGTGCCTCACATGTAAGCCCTAAGCTCTGGAAGACTTTATGCAGGGTACCATAAACTTAACATAGTTCTTCATGTGGTAAGTTTTTGGTTGTTAGAAAAGTATCTAGTTTTTCCTTCTTAATATTATAAATAAATAGGTTGTAATAGAACTTACTTTAAAAGGTCTTTTACAGTACAATATCAATTCTCTATGTGTGCAGTTATAAAATAGGACAGAGTTAGTCTCTGTAGGTTCTAAGAAACATATTTATGTTTAAAAGCACAGCTGGTTTTAGACAGAAAAGCCATAACCATTTGCTTTCCTCTACAGAATGTCCCTTTACTGTGTGAACAAGACTCATCTTTTAAACAATCTCTGTAGACACCAACAGTCACGTAAATACATGGGGATTTGAGGTGGGATTGCAGGTTGTGGACCAGGAGACTTAGAAATTATTGTCACTGCAGAAATGGAGAAATGGGATTGACTGTGACTGTGCTCTGGGGTTGCTAGGTGTGGATTTGAAGGCGTTTATCAAAATTAATTATTTATTATGTGATTACTCTCCATTGTAGCTCTGCCTTTGACACAAAAACTGGGTTGCGTGTGGCTGTAAAGAAGCTGTCCCGACCATTTCAGTCGATAATCCACGCCAAAAGGACCTACCGAGAGCTACGGCTGCTTAAGCACATGAAACACGAAAATGTAAGTGGAAAGAGGTCATATGAAAAGTTGGTGTGAAGTTGGACCATCCAGTGAGCATCCAGCATGATGACATTTAAGGATCTTGTTGCAGAGACTTTTCTAATACAAATACAGAGCTTCCAGTTGTCCAAGGGATTATGGTTGTAGAAAAGCATGCAGATAAAAAAAATCCCAAGACTCCTATAGCCAATTTGGTATTATTAAGTCTTAATAATTCCTAGAACAAGCTGGAAATGACTGCTTGGCAGATCCATGCTGTCTTAAGGATTTAGGACACAGCTGGTGTCACTCACAGTCTACTTGCCTGCTGTAGTAAGTCGAAGTTTTTGTTATTTTAAGGATTTATGTTAAAAAAGATCTCCAAGTTGCTTTTAGTGTCTTCTGGAGGGTTTTTATTATTTGTTTGCTTTGGCTTTCCTATATCAGAAGGATGTGGAGTAGATGTTCCATAGATTTTGGTAGGTAAAATAGGGAAAAGGAGGTGTGGGGGGAGAAATGGGATGGCTTTTCATACAAGCCGTCCACTTAAATTATCAACAGGGAAACAAAACGGGGTGTGACAAATATTACGTGGGACTAGTTTTTGATATAACCTCCAATTGGTATGGCAAACAGTTGGCCGACCAGTTCTGTGTGTTTGTGGCGTTAACGCACCAGTGTGGTTCTATTGCCTGCTGGTTGGAGCAAATATTACCTGCAGTGGAGCAAAACATCTCGTAACTGGGCCGTCTGCAGAGCTCTCGGGATGTCAAGAAGAAAGGAAAGCTCTTGAGTTCTTCTTTTCTTTCCCCTCATCTGTTTGTCCCAGCAAACCCCAGCGTAGAGGAAGGGTAGCGCGGGGAGTGGGCTGAGCAAACCTAGGGCTTCTATCACACAAAGCCAGATAAGCCTCGTTCCATTGCAGGGTTCCCCTTGGATGGCCTGTTCTGAACTTCTGTTGTGGCAGGGTGGGTGTATGTTGTGGCTCCTAAATATGCAGCCAGCAGCTGGTATCCTGTAAATCTTCTCGGTGCTTTAGTGTGGCCGAAGAACTGGAGCTTTTGATGCGTGTTACATGCTGTTGTCAACAATACTTAGTGTCTCTGTATGATCCTGCTGTATCCACAGTAGAGGTAGCAATTGATCCTGCTTAATATCCACCCCTGGAGTTTTTTCTGGGCCTTTTCTCATACCTGCAATAGTCTCCAAATGGGAAAGCTTTGAATATCTATTACATCCCCTCACCCCCCCAAAAAATCAATATATCATTCAGTTTTGTCTAAGCTCAATGAAAATTAGATTGTGCCTGATGCTACAATAGTTCTATACCTGGCACTCATTAATATTTTTTTAATTAATATTGCAAAGAGGAGGTGATGTAGCTTTGAGAGTAAGAGATAAAAGGAAGTTAAACTGTTTATATATAGAAATATTTGTTATCAGTTCATCGTAGCGTCTTCTATCTGTGGGAAGTTTATCTAGGTTGTGGTTTGCAGATCCTGCAGATGCAGAGATGCTCAGAGCCAGTTTGGGCAGGCCTAGCAGAGCTGGTGTCTGGCTGATGCGGATCCGGTTCGGAAGTAAAACACTTGGGTTTATGTGGCACGGAACATGCCAGCAAAGCTGGCAGGTATGGCTGTTGAAGGTGGCTTTCTGTAGCCTGTATCTAGTCTGGCTCATTATTATCTTGAGCAGATAAATGGACCTGCAGAGCGCTGAGCGTGTCTGTGTTGGATTTTCAAGTTGCAGGAGGCCTTGTCAGCTTGCATAAAGCACAACACTGAGCAGATGGGAGAGCGAAGGGGTTTGTTGTCTTATGAAGAAATTAATAAGCTCTGTGACATCCTGAAACGTTGGAAGGGAAAAGCAAAAGGTTAGGAGTTGGGTTCTGAATCAACTGGTGTTTGAACTTCCTGAGAAATGAGTCAGAGATGCACTGCAGAATAACGGTATGTAGGTGTGTGTGGAAGTGGATGGAAGATATGGATGGTTTGATACTGTGCTCTGTAGTGTAGGAAGATAGATGTGAAAAATGAAAAAGCTCCGAAGCCTGGATGGCAAAGTCATTTTTTGTCTTTCCTTGCTAAGCTAGGTAGGCAACGCTGAATTTTTCTGTAAAAGCTGATACAGAAGAGCCCCCTGGAGAAAGAAACTGTAAATGTGAGAAATATTATACAGGGTAGATGTGAATATTACTGTGTGAAGATATCTGTGTGGAAATGGAGTTGCTGTGATGTGTATCGAGAGGCGTGTAGTGTTCTCTCTCTTCAGTTTCCTCAATAAAACATGATCCATAATGTATAATATAGATTAGAAAGAGGCTTTTATTTCTTATCCACTTGCTGTCTTCCAAAAACATAGCCTAGGTCCCCCAAAGGTTTTGTCTTAAGTTCTCTGCTTAAAGGTAATTCAGTCGAGTCTGACATCCTTGGTGAGTGTAAGCAGTGAGATAAAGAGGATGATGTGAAGAGGAACACGGGAATCCAGCTCTTGGATTTGTGTGCACGCTTGAACCATTACTGAGGTTGCCGAGTTGCCTGTGATGTGTGTCCGAGAGAAGTGAGGTGCTGACTTGAAAAGGGAAGAGGAGAACCTGTCCTTATCTCATATATCCATAAAATAATATTGCTATTGAGAGAAGGAAAATAACGTTTAAAATCACATTTCAGTGTATAAAAATAGAATAAACTTTATTGACTAGTGCTTTTTTGTTTTGGTTTTTTTCAATGCTGTAAATGACCAAGGAGATAATTATGGGATAACTAAGTGTGGTTCCTCTTTTCCACAAAGTAACACATGTGTGTCCTTCTACTCCCCACTGACAGCACAGTTGAGCTGTGAAATGAGAGGTGGAGTAGCTGCTCTTTGTGCAGAATGTACGACTTGCACAGAAGCCGTCAGCAGTGTGGAGATGGGGTCCTCATTGCATGACTGTGATCCTGACGTAGTTTCTAGCATAGTCATTATTATTCATAGCTTGTGTTCCTGATCCTTAATTTTTTCTAGCCATTACTCAGCACAAGTGAAACAAATCCGGTCTCCCAGTAGTCAACAGCAGAACCAAGAATTGAGCAGGAAGCAAAGGGCTTCATCTGGTGCTTGTTTTTTTGTTTTTCTCATCCATTTATTTCCTGAACAAGCTGGAGTTGGTTTTTGGAATGTGGAATTCTGAGCCAGTGTTAACACCGGGCTGTGTTAGGGCACCTGTTTGATGCTTTGAGTGAATGAAGTTGTGAAAAGACAACAGTATATTTTTACCCTTAGTATTTTTTTTACACAAGAATGGAACATTTGTTTCTGATCTTTATGAATATTAATTTGTCTATGTCTGACTTATTCATGTAGCTGGAAGTGAAACATCTACTGGAATGAGTAGTTTCTGTCCCCCAAAGAATCTTGTTAACTGTATCATGTTATACTATGAGTGTATTTCACAGCTTTTTCACTTTACCATTTTCTTTCCAGGTGATTGGTTTGCTGGATGTGTTCACTCCTGCCAAGTCGCTAGAAGAATTCAATGATGTGTAGGTAACTTCTCTGAACTGCAACAAAACAGCATTTCTATCTCCCTTGCATCTCCCAGATTGTTACAGAAATATTTGCCGCCATAATTTATCTGTCATTGTTCTGAATTCAAACAAAAGATACCAGGACACCCTAAACTATTGGACTCCTCACACTTATTCACTTGTGTTTATTGACCAGTAGGGATAGATGTACTAACCTGCTGTGTTAATTTAAAGTTTATGAACTGTATTTCACTCAGCAACACGCCTTGGGATGGCCAACTTTGCCACTGGAGCTTCGCGGGGAGATTTTTATCCTAATCATGCTGAAGGGATTGCTTCACCGCCCGTATGTTTCCTTTTGTTCGTAGGTACCTGGTGACGCACCTGATGGGAGCAGATCTGAATAACATTGTGAAATGCCAGAAACTCACAGATGACCACGTGCAGTTCCTCATTTACCAGATTCTTCGGGGACTGAAGGTACTTGTGCCTGTCCTACCAGGAGGTGAAAGTTCTCACTGATGTCCTATCCTCAGAAATTCAGCGGAGTACAGAGCAGGGCTTCCATAACTTTCCTAATGTATTGCAGATAACACATTATTATTGTTCCTTCCCTTCATACATTTTCAGAGCTCTATCAGTAAAGATGTATCATTTAAGAAGACATTTCCATACATCCTTATGGGCAGTGTCTGGAAAATTAGGAAGTATGCTGCCCTCTCCTCTACTTTGACTATGAATATTCTACTTCTTCATTTTTGTTTACTCACGATGTGCTGCTCATGGTGGCAGTGCTCCTGGGTGACCCTAAGGAGATCCAGAGTGGAACACCTAAATATTTGACCCGTAGGTGCATTCAGATCCTTCTGCAGACAGGCTGTAGCGCTGGAGCTGTGTGGGATGGGGCAGGGCAGTGTTCTTTAGTGATGAAACAAGACGGAGGCAACTCGGACTGTTCTATTAACTTTCTCATCTTGCCTTGCAGTACATCCACTCAGCTGACATAATACACAGGGTGAGTATTTCTCCTGAGCTTACTTCCCGTACGGAACCAATGTCTTTAAGAAATGTAGCATTGAATTTTAACGTAGCACCTACAGGAACAGGAGGAAATTTTCCGAGAATTAATTCACTTAAACAGTCAAAAGGTTTAAACATGGGAAGTGGTTGTCAAGGTCTGTAGTTTCTGTTCTTGCCTGTCTTGGTGAAAGAGGTTCCCTATTTGTTAAATACACATCTACAGCACTGGTGCTGCAATGAGCCTTTATGCATTTTTACTTACATGTGACACCTCTGAGTCGCACAGGAGAGCTGACTCTGGAATAACATAACTTATCCTGAGTCTGGAGAGTTGATATTTAAAGGCACTTAGAATCTGTTTTCTATCTGCATTTATGTTTTTACCTACTTTAGACTTGTGAAACAACAAACTGTTGCTAATGCTGATGTTTAATTTTTCAGGATTTAAAACCTAGCAACTTAGCTGTAAATGAAGACTGTGAGCTAAAGGTAATGTAATCACAAGGTTGGATTGGCGTGACTGGAATCTGAGTGAATGCCTTGTGGATGTCTCTTGGAATTAGAGACAGAATAATTCCTGATGGAAATACTTCTGTGGTCTGACATAATAATGTCCTTCCCAGCTATAAAGGGCTGTAAGGATGTTTTTTCTACATCTTTTCATGTGAAAATGAAGATTTAACAGCATTAGTAGTTTAGTAGGGTTTTTTTTGTGAGAAGATATCCAGACACAATTCTGATGGAATTCTACGCTGTGCTAGTCTGGTTTCTTTTAACTGGTTGTGAAATTTAGTTTCATAATCTGCTTTTGCAGTTGCACCACCTCTCCTCCACCCAGTTCCGTAACTGCCTGGTTATTTGCTATAACTAGTTTGCACTGTTCCTCTACAATAGTTGGTGGATGCCTCTTCTCTTCTGCAGATCCTAGATTTTGGCTTGGCCCGGCACACGGATGATGAGATGACCGGGTATGTGGCTACACGGTGGTACAGGGCTCCGGAGATCATGCTGAATTGGATGCATTACAACCAGACAGGTAATGCTTTCAACTAACACTGCAGTTCAGCTCTTGAATTCTGAAAAAAGAGGTTGTGCTCTGCATGTGCTCCTTTCCATTTGACCACATAAGTTGGCAGTCATGGTAATTAGGCTTCAGTAAGGGTGATTAAAAGAAGGAAGCTATGGATTAGTGTTTGAACCACAGTTTACCAGGTGTAAACTAATAATCATTGTGGCAGCATTCACGAGACTTCTTTAAACTTGAACCTGTGAAATTGAAATCAGCAAAATATTGTCAACTCTTATCCCTTATTTTTCTTAGCATGGTGACTTTTCAAGAAAGAGAATGGAATGTAATCTGGATGAGGAGAAGGTGTATTTCTAGGAAGCTGCTGGGAATATGCTGGAAAATACCTGAAGTTTATAGTGTGAATCCTTTCCTGGCTTCTTAGCCGCTTCTTCACAATTCCATTTTCCTCACAGCTTCCAGTATCTTCTCAGAAACACACTGTGCTTCCCTACTTCCAGATACGTCCAGATCAGGCACAGAGAGGGAAATCCTGAGGATGGTTCTTGTACAGGGCAGCGTATGAACCAGAGAAAATAATGTGCTACTTGCTCATACTTGACTGTTCTTCCTTCTGTTCTCTTTTCCTCTTGTCTGTCTATAGACTGTGGTGTGATAGTTGGTGGTTGGTTGGGTAGGATTTATTTGAGGCCATGTGCAAATTAATTCCTCGGAGCTGTCTTGAGCAAGTTTCTTCCTCTTTGGTGCTCAATGCCTGTTTGGCTGTGGAAAGAACATTTACCTGCTCGTGTGTTCTGTTATTTGGGGAAGTCTTAGGTGACAAAGTTACTGAATGGTATCAGAGTGCAGCGTATCTTCAATTGTTTCAGCACCATGAGACTCTAAGGACAAAGCTGTTTGTACTTGTTAGATGGAGTGATTCTGCTGAGACTTTCTTTTTGTGCATGACGTTGTTTTGTGTTTTATTTTTTGTTCAGTTGATATTTGGTCAGTGGGATGCATTATGGCTGAGCTGTTGACTGGAAGAACGTTGTTCCCTGGCACAGACCGTATCCTTTAAAAGTAATAGAGTTTCATGAAATGGAAGTTAGAGATCTTCACTTTCAAATGCCTCACAAGAAAAGTTCTGGGTTTGTTTGTGAGTTTTTTTTTTTTTTTTTTTAAATTAATGGCTTCTTTTACTCAGTATGATGAGGTGAGTTCTTGATTTTTCTTGCACATGAAACAATCACAATCTGCAAGAGGGCAAATCTGTTCCTCTTTTTGTCTGCTGGCATCACTAGAATTGCTCAGATGTTGCTTGTTTCTGGGAGTTCCTTTCCTTTAAGTTCATTTACATTCGTTGCTCTCTGAGCTTGTAGAAAATAACTACGTGGAATAGGCTGTCTGCTATGACTCCTCTCACGCTTCAGGTTTCCCGTACATGTGAAGCATCCTTCTGGCCTCCGTTCTGTGTCCTGGTGGTGTGCTGGGAAAGCAGTGGGTTTGTGGTTTCTTTAGTGCCAAGGATCTTGCTCCAAATTGCTCTGAAATGTTTAGGTTCCGCTTCCATGCTTGAGCACAAACAGACAGGGGACCTTTGTTCGCTGGGTGCTTGTATCGATATGAAAAATCAAGCTGGAATAACACCTCTTCAGAATTATTCTTTTAGTACACAAAAGTGGGCTGGGTAGGACCCTTCAGCAAATTTATGGAAGCGCTTTGGGAGGTTTGGTCTTGATTTTCTCTGGGAAATTAGAGTTGAGATCTGATGCAAATCGTTACACTTAAAACTGGTGTTTGTTCAGCCAAACAACACATGGGGTAGTTTACTACTGGCAAGACTTTTCACTGCCTCGAAACTGGACTGTGTTTGTCAAAGTAAATTATATTGCCCACCTTCTACCAAAGTTTATTCTTTCAACTGCAGTTTGGTAAATGAGTTTTATTAATTTGTAAGTATTTCTATCTGTTAATTGAACTGTGTTACCATTTGCTTAAAAGAAAGGTGATGTTGGCAGCGCTGGCTGCCTGTGTACTGTGTTACTTCTGGGAAGCATCTGGAATCTAGAACTCTGGTGTAGGAGAAGGCTTTCATGCCAGTTTTGACAGTGTCATCTCCCTTTTCAGTGAGCTTTAACTATATCCTCTGTTCTCTTTTTCTGTCTGTCTCCGTGTCGTAACCTCTCTCCAAGCTGGTGAAGTTGCTGTACTCTGCTGTTTAGTCATCTCTGCCATATTTTTCCGTTGTCAGAAACGGAACTAACACGGAAGTGGCTTGGAAGCTAGAAGAAAGTTGCCATATTTCCATCTACCAATTTAGCACCTCGATTTTTGTTTGAGCAGAATTTTTCTATTCTTTCAAGAAAGAATGAGAAATCCAGAATTGTCGATTCAAACAAAGCAAAAGCCCTTAAGCTTTCGCCATTATTTTACCCTAGTAACGGTGACACTTGATTTTAAAGATCTTGATACTTGCACATGAAATATTTGCCAGTGGAGTTTGCTCTGGATAAGAAATGCTCCACAATGTGTTCTTTATGGATTGAACAGAACAGTTCTCTTCCAAGCCTGTGAAGTTTTTCTCCAACTGTGTTCCTTGGCTGTGAATTATCACCATTAATATCTGCAATGCAAAACAGAGTTTACTTTCAGGGTCTAGGTTATTTGCTTTGTCCCATTAAGATACTTTACTAATTTATATTTCCTAGCAGGTGCTTGAGGTTCTTTACCTCAAATGCATTATTTCTTTTACAAATGATAGTAATGCTTTGGAATTAAATGTTCTGTTCTGAATTGGTTAGGTTTTAAGACAAAATAAGGTCCAATCCTTTCTATTGTAGATAAAAATTGGCAGTACTGTAGTTCTTAGAGTTTGTGTGTGTGGTTCCCTGCTTTAATGCTTTTGCTGTTTGATCAGGGGAGCAGGGTTTGAGGTTAGGAATCTTGCTTGTGCACGTAACACTGGAGGATCAGGAAAGGCAGAAAGCTGTTAGCTTTCACTCCAGCCTGCTGACACCTAAAGATAACAAGCAGAAGGGAGGTAATAGGAAGCAGCTAGAGCCCTTCATTATCTTGGCAGATTTCTTTTTGAAGTCTTCATACACATACGTTTTTTGGAAAAACTTTTAGGCATTTTCTAGGTGTAGGTCTGATGAGTGTTTCTGGGCATCTATCAATGTCCTTGTACCCACAGCTTTGCAGAGGCTTGTGTTGCTCCCGTAGCATCAACATGCGATTGCTGACTTTCCAACTTCATATTAACATGCACAACTCGAGGTGTATTTACTGTGCTTCTGGTAGCCAGGGACACTGTATGTCCAAATCCACACAGTTCTAGGGAATTCACTCTGCAGCTGAAGGCAACGTGACTGTGTTCGGTGTGTTCAGGAAGTTGTAAACTGCTTCCCTTTGACAACAGAAAGCGTGTCATTCTTGATTTTGGTCTCGAGATGTTAATTTTCTCAACTCTATAGCTTCGTGTTTCACAAATGTGATAATGAAAGAGTAGGGAATGCCTTCACTGGGTGCTCAGCCTCCAGTTCAGATGGTTTGAAACGCTGGTCCCTTACACCAAGGACTGAGCAGAACTGGTGTGATGTAACTTACAGCCGTCAGATATTTCTATATACAGCCCAAAGATGCATCTGTTACTGTAAGGGGTTCAGTGCAGGCAAGCTGCACAGTTAATTATCTGGTAAGTAATGAAGTTGGATTCTGAGATGATCATCTTCAATGCTGCCTGTGATGATTATGCCTCTGTTAAACCAATGCTGTGTTTAGTTCCAAGTTCTGCAGGACCTGATCTGTAGCGATTCTAAACGTGGGTGTCATTGACTTAAAGTAAGTATTGTAAGAACCCCTGTGATTAACATGGGCTTTGCTCTGCAGGACTGTCGCAATATTCTGAACTTGACTCTGAATGTGACATAATTGAATCGTTCCCTTTGTAATCTCTAGGTGGGGACATGAGCATAAAGGATGGATTTCTGATATTGGTAAAGTCTCTGTCTGGAGGTGGAAAAAGGAGAAAGATGTGGGAAAGACTAATCAGGGACAAAAACATCTTGAGGTGATGAAAATCAGAGCCCTTTGGGCTTTTAGTGCAAGGCAGAGCTATAGGCTTTCTTTTTGTTATTATCGTATTTGTCTTGTGCCAAGATTGGTTTCTGTTAAACATGTATATTCTTATCTTTTTTACAGCTTTTCTAATGTGAATGAGTCATGGAAATAAGTAGGGAAGTTGACTTTGTTTGACAATTTGACTTGCATAAAACTATAGTCTTATTTTAACTTGATATCTCAAATGTTTTGTAGCTTAGCTGATTTTTTCTGTATGTTTTAAGTTGACTGTATTCCCTTTTAAACTCCAAAGAGTATTTTTATTGCTGGTTTTGTTCAGTAATATGAGGCTCCCATGGTAACTAACTTGTCTGAAATTGTGTTCTTCTGATACTTCTTCTTGCTTGTGGTGGCAGCTAAAATGACTTCTGAGCTTTGCTTTGCCCTGATGGGTCTTGTGGTGCCCACTGCTGATGGCCAAGGCAGGTTGGGTTCTGGTGATGGAATCACTGAGACTCATCAGTTGTTGGGGCACCTAGGTGATGGCATTTGGGGTTTGCATGCTTGCGCTTTCCTCCTCCATGCACTTGTGTTTAATTTTCTTTTGCTTTGCATTTACTAAGTGTTTTTCCCGTCTTTAATTGCTTATGGCTTGTTTCTCTGGGGCGTGGTGGGCCCTGTAGTTGAACGAGTGCTGAGGTTCAGCACATGATAGGTGGCTGGCCTAAAACTACAAGCAATTACACATTCCATGTTTCCTCTCATTTATCTGAAGTCACTGACACATATTACACGAGTCTCTTCCAGTAGCACTTTTCCCTGGGAAAAAGAACTGACAGCAGTCTGGGCAGCGACGTTGCTGGCTCACCTGGTGCGCGTGATTTGAAATGTCTCTAAAAGAATTTAAATATTTAAACTGAGGCACAGTGTGTGACTTCGGAGGCGCGTTAGCAGCCAGCCTGAAATCTGCACGACACTCCCTTGCGCCAGGCTGAGTAAGGGCTGTTTTAAACAGTGCCGAAGAAAAGCCAATTTAAATGTGCTAATTGTGGTTAGCATAGCAGCCTCTGCTAATCCTCTTCACCATGGCTGTACTGATTTCATTTTTAAGCATTGACAATTAAGAGTCGGCAATTCCGCAGCTAAGCTAAATCCAGCTCAGTGCACTGGATTTACTCTTGGGTTCCCGATGTTAAAGTAGGTGGGAGCTCGCCAAGCAACTTGGGAAATGAGAAATTAGTTCAGTTGTTCCAACAAAGTGCTATTTGCAGGGCTTTTAATTAATTTCATATGTAAAACTTTCCTCTGTTTTGATGCTAACTCTAGATTTTAGCAAAGCAATGGTGGTTTCCTTTATATCCATTTTGCTGAAGTTACAGGAGCGTTGAGGCTTTTTCAGAAAACGGGAGTCAGTTTTTGAAGCTCTAGTAGTACTGGAATTACAAAATAGTCTAACAAGGAATTGTGACTCTACCTTAAAATATCAGGAAGGCATTGATCCTGCAAAAAACTTGTATCAAAAGGAGAATCTGTAACTAGTTTGATATATTTTTAAGGGAAAATATTACAGACAGTCTGAAACCACTGGTAGGTTTGAAGGGTGGCAGGGAAGATAATGCGGAGAAGGGAGACAGACTATTCCTTTGTTGGTGTTTAAAAGATACCTTGTGTCTCCTTAATGCCTTGAGGTTTAGCCATCAATCTAGAGCTTTTCCCGCAAGCTTCTCTTTTGTCACTTAGGCCAGGTTTTTGTGCCTTTTAAAGAGGACAGTTCAGGTCAGTCCATGGCCCAGTGGAAGCTCCCTTCTAGGCAAAACACTCTTTGCATCTGCAATGTTATGTCCCGAGAGCTTTCTGCACAGATTTTGGATCTGAGCCCACATTCTGTGCTCTCTGCTGCTGGACAGAAGGAAGATCTGAGTTCAGGGCCTCATCCCCAGGAGCTGGCGGAGGAGAGAGCTCTGCCGGCTGCAGCACCTGAGAAAGGGGCTCCCCATGTCAGGTGAGGGGCCCTGCAGGCGGCTGCTGGTCACCAGCAGCATCCAGTCACTTTCTTTTCAAGTTTTAGGAGTGGCTGAGTTACCTTGGAGGGTGGCCACAAGGCCTGGACGCTTTAATATTGGTGCCTACACTTTCCAGCCTTCTGCTTTACCTCATCTGTCACTAACACAACCTAATCCTGCAACTGCTGCTACTTTGATGTGGGGCCTGGAGGGTGAAGCGAGCACGGGAACCGATCCGTGCCCGTGTGGCAGAAGCCTCCACTGCTGCTCCACCGTAGTTACGGATGCAGGGGCCAATTTGATGCATGCAGTGTGTTTGAGACAAGCTGTTCGATCTATCTGATGCAGACAGAGCTGTTATAACGGAGCACAGAATCATAAACAAGAGGAATGAATACAGTTTGCTTAAAATAGCTTTTCAGTCAGGTCTGGGCAGTTGTTAACTTTCAACGTTAATAGGCTGATATGTTGCGCTTTTCATTTTGATTTGTCCCAGCATTTTCCTTTATGGTCCATCATTAGATATTGATCAGTTGAAGCTCATTTTGAGACTCGTTGGAACCCCAGGGCCTGAGCTTTTGAAGAAAATCTCCTCAGAGTCTGTGAGTTCACGCTTTGATTGTAATATCTGCCCTTTCAGAAGTCCCAAGTCTGTGTGTTGCCCTCCTGTAGCCTGCTTGTAGTGTTATTTTCTGTTATTTTTCCTCTTTTGTCATTCTTTGCTTTTGGATGGCTTTGAGTTCATATGCTGTGTGTATCTGATCTTTATTCCTCTTAGCTCTGCCTGCGGTATAATTTCTTCCTTCCATGTTCCCATTTTACTGCTTTGACTTTTCTTTCAGTTGGTGGGTTTCTGTGTTGATGCGTTGTGTGATCAGGTGCTGCTGGGGAAGGATTTTTCACAGCTAAGAGCTTGACCCTCATCATAATTATTATTTCTCCAGATTGCCTACCAAGGGTCTTTCTGAACAGGAGCAACTGTATTAGGCTCAGAACACACAGTACCTTCTGTGCCAGGATTAATTGCTGAAACAGAACTGCCACCATCGCTGTTTCTGTAGCATAAAATCCAAGATGCTTTTAGGTCCTTTTCTGTGGCAGCTGTTTCCAGGGCACACAGTACATAGTCTGCTGGGGGTGTAACTGTGCTGTGTGTTTAAGGGGTGTTGATGCAAGGGGCCCTTTACAAAAGTAATCGCAAAAAACTTTCTGCAGCCTCCTTTTTAAAGGGCGACCTGTATTTTCAGCCATAATGCTATTTCTATCATAAACCTCTGTGAAGGCAGTGTTAAATGGCATTTAATCCTCCCTGTTTCTGAAGGAGAGGTGCATAAACATTGGAGAAGATCTACCGTAATAGTACAGACTGAGAGATTAATGGGTAGCGAGCAATGAACTTGAGTAGAGGTAACTAGCAGCGTAGTTTAGCAAGTCACCGCTGTTCCTGGTACGTAATAGAGGATGAGCGCAGTGGAGAGTGATAAGATGGTTTTGTACTGCAGCTTAAGTTCTTTTCCGTGTAACAGTGACGGTAAATACAAGGTTGGCCTTGGGTTACATTTGATGTAGACGTGCAGAGTGCATTGGAATCAGTTGGTCACCTTGCTGAGTATCCCACTGATGTAAAAAACCCTGGGAAGTTCTGTCCTTGGAAAGGCTAGAACGGAAAAACGTGGGCTGCTTGGGTGCCCTGCGAGCTGATCTGAAGGACAGCCTGGGATTTGAAGTGCAGGGGATTAGCGAGAGAGAGAAGCTTGAAGGCTGACTAGGCTGAGCAAAAGATTGATGCGCATATGTAAGATTGAAGTGGGTCATCTTTATTTTATATTATATTGCACAATAAAAG
This sequence comes from Clamator glandarius, assembly GCA_033459285.1. Classification (NCBI taxonomy): domain Eukaryota; kingdom Metazoa; phylum Chordata; class Aves; order Cuculiformes; family Cuculidae; genus Clamator; species Clamator glandarius. Next base: position 1,195,928 of record JAUNZM010000037.1, read on the forward strand.
GAATAATTGCTCTCGGCCAGGTCCAGTCAAGAGTCTATTTAAAAAAAAAAAGCCGTAAGGTACTGTCTCTACTTTTTTTATCCTGGTATGGAGGTAGCAAAGGTAAGCAGTGTTGGAGGGCCTGTAGTGTATGGCTGTAATGAATTCTGGTTTTCTGCTGCACTACTTTACTTGCTCTCACTGTCTCTGTTACTGACATCAGCTAACTCTGCCTTATGCAACGCTAATGTTTGCTAATTCTGCGTTTATTGCCTTCTGTCACCTCGCCCACGGATCAAAGTGCGTTCGAAGCTGTTCAGAAGGAGGTGTCAGTTGTGAGCTGATTTCACTTTGCACCACAAGGAACTCGAGTACTTTCTGTGCAGCAAGAAAAAAGCCAGTACCCAACGCTGAGGATACCAGTTTGGTTCCCGTGTTAGTTTTCGTTTGGTGGTTGGACTGGATGATCTCAGAGGTCTTTTCCAGCCTTAATAATTCCATGATCCTGTGATTTTCCTGAGGTTGTGTGTAGCTGCAGCAGCCTTGGAAAATTCTTGAGGAGTAGCTTGAGCCAAAGGAAACGTTTACTTTAGTGGCTTAAAATTGTCAGTAGATGTGAATGCAACCTTATTGTAGTGTAACACTACTCACAGCAGACAGAAATGCTTTCTGTACTGACACTGTAACCCACTGATCCGTAATTCTCCATGGTTTGAGTGTTCACTGATGCATTCGCTAAACTTCTCACGAGTGTTGGAAAAGATTAGCGAGCCCTGCCTGGATGGCTTTTTCCTTGTGGTTTGCAGAAGAGATGCTTTGTATGCAGCTGTGTTCTGTTTAAAATGGTTGTCGCACTGTTTTTAACAAAGCCCTTGACGAGGCCCTTAAGATATTAACCAGCTTCAGCAGATCATGCGTCTGACAGGAACACCCCCAGCCTATCTCATTAACAGGATGCCCAGCCACGAGGTGAGACGGAGCAGAAGGGGGGTTGCAGGGCAGGGCTTCATGCACAGCGTTCACTGCTTCTATAAATTAAATGCTCGCATGTGGCATGGGGTGGGCAATTCACTACCTGCTTCCTGGTGAGGCTTTTTGTACTAAATGAAGACTTGAGATGTGGACAGTTGTCCTTAACCACAGGCTTATGAGGTGCAGGAGGGCCTGGATGTGAGCTGGCTTTGCACCGCATGCCATGTTGTGTGGCTTCTCGACAGACACCGTACTGCACGCAGCCTTCCCAGGACCCTGAGGCAGTCGGCTCTTTGCTTTTCAGTCTTGCATGAACCCCAAGTAGTGTCAGGTCTTCCTCTGCTGTCCTGACTGGCCTTTAGTTGGGAAGGGATAAAGCTGAGGGGCTTAGTAAGTATCAGAATGAGTAAAGTGAAGGCTAGATGAGGAGACAGACCATAATAACCGGTGCTTCAGGATGATTGAAATACTTTCTGTGTCAGTGGCTGGATTTTATTATTCTTCAACAGAGCATTTGTTTCCACAGGCAAGAAACTACATTCAATCTTTGTCTTACATGCCGAAAATGAACTTTGAAAATGTGTTTATTGGTGCCAACCCACTCGGTAAGGCTTGCTGTTAACTGTTGGGCTCTTCCAGAAGCTGAGACTAGCATGTCCTGGAACACCAACACTTCCCAAAGTTTTCTTTGGCTGCAGAATAGTTCAGAACAGAGCTATGTGCCATTTCCAGAGTTTACAGAATATGGGGGGAGATGGTGTAAGAGAAAGAAATTGGGGGTGATGGGCGGGCCCTGAGAAATTGCAGATTCCTGATATACACGAGGCTTTTACGAGCTTGTGTTTTGGATACAGCATCACGCAGCTTGCTGTGTAAAATCCTTTCTTCTCTGTGTTGGTGCCGTTGCAGCCGTGGACTTGCTAGAGAAGATGTTGGTACTGGATACAGACAAGCGGATTACTGCGGCAGAAGCGTTGGCTCACGCCTACTTCGCTCAGTATCACGACCCAGACGATGAACCCGTGGCAGACCCTTATGATCAGTCTTTCGAAAGCAGAGAACTTGAGATCGAAGAATGGAAAAGTGAGTTGGGGGGACAGGAGTGCGCTCACCCACTTCTCGCGGGGTCTGATGAGTGAGCTGCGTTCACCAGGCTGTGATAGTCAGGAGGCATAAACACCGATAGAAGCTTTGGCACCCTTTTACTGAGTGAACCTATCGCATATAATATGCGTAGACCCTGGTAACTGCCTGGAGAAGGGGAGGCTGAGGGGAGACCTCATTGCTCTCTCCAACTACCTGAAAGGAGGTTGTGGAGAGGAGGGAGCTGGGCTCTTCTCCCAAGGGACAGGGGACACGACGAGAGGGAATGGCCTCAAGCTCCACCAGGGGAGGTTTAGGCTGAACATTATGAAAAAATTTTTCACAGAAGGAGTGATTGGGCAGTGGCAGAGGCTGCCCAGGGAGGGGGTTGAGTCACCTTCCCTGGAGGGGTTTAATGGACGGGTGGGCGAGGCGCTGAGGGACATGGGTTAGTGATTGATGGGAATGGTTGGACTCGATGATCCGGTGGGTCTCTTCCAACCTGGTGATTCTATGATTCTAACTAATTATTGCTATGATTGTACTAACATATAGGCAACTTTAGTTGCTAATGTCTTTGTTTTCGAACTCGCGTCTCAATGCTCTGGAAGTATCTGTTACTGTTTTGTGTTTGCCTCTGAGTTGTATAACCATTCTTTACATTTTCTTCTTAATTAAACCATAGTCTTCATTTAAAATTGTATTAGAAGGTTTAAGATTGCAGGTTTTCTTTCGTGAAGGACGTCTTTAGTACCGCCTGTTAAATTTCTGTGATGCTTTTCCCACCAGGCCTGACTTACGATGAAGTCATCAGCTTTGTGCCACCACCACTTGACCAAGAGGAGATGGAGTCCTGAGAAGCTGCTCTCTCCTGTTCGTCCCACGTCACTGTGAGGGGAAGTTCTATAGGGACTCTCCAGTTATCGTTCAAGTGCCTCGTCACAACAATATTCTCCTTGGTGGAGGGGTTCTGTGTGTGTGGAATCGGGGAGGGAGGGGGGAGGGAAGGAAGCTGCGTCTGTGTAAACATGCTGCATGCTCTCTTGTGTTCTGTGTATGGCCTGGGGCAGCCTCTGACGACCCATTCCGACTGCTCCCTAGTCCTTCCCCAGTAACGGTGCTCGGCCAGTTTGCGCTGTTGGGGCACCTGGGGAAGTTGACCTTTAAAGTTTGGCTACAATCATTGCCATTTATCAATTCTTCTACAGTTAAGTAACCTCAAAAATAATGGAAGTTGGTTTATAGGCTTAGAGTCCTCTGTTTTCTTCTGGACAGAAGGTGGGGTTGAGGGATGTCATTGTTCAATGCCAGGTGGCTGATGTACATCCAGATCTTCCTGGTGCAGCAGAAGGTACAGACCTTCTAATGTCAGATTCTGGGAACACAGAAAGGTTTTGTTTGGAACTGTAAATATGTTTGTGCCTTAAACTGAATGGGGAGAGAGAGGGGAAAGGAAGTCTGGAATAGAAATCTCTGACCCCCTGTTTTTCAGGGTGAAGGCTCCCAGATAGCCAGGCATGAACTCGATGTAACCAGGAAATCGCTTTCCGAGGCAGCAGCCTCTCCCCCTGGGTTGGATATTCCTGTATTTTTCCCTCTTTCCCCTCTTGCTCTGAGGCTTCCCAGCATTAGCTCCCAGGGGACAGAGGCTGGAGAGGATTCTTACCAGCCACACATCTGCATATGCTGTTCCTCGGAAGGTGGTTTTGCGTGTCGTAGCTGTATGTGCATGTGGGGCTGCTCGATCCGTGTTATGTTTTTAGGGGTGGCACTGGAGTAGTTAAATCATTGCTGAACTCTTACACCTCAGCCAGTGCTGCGAAACCACAGCATCCTTCCTCTTGTGCTGCACATCATGACATATGTGCCGTCCCGCGGGCTTCGACGAGCAGCCGGTAGGATATACAGCGTAGAAACATGCACCTTGTCTTTGTTCTGACCTTCTGGTTTCAGGGGAGGAGGGCTCGGGACGGAGGGTTTCTTGCAAGATCGAATGTAAAAAACAAATCTTCAGAGAAACAACCGTGGCATCTTGTGCA